>CM073590.1:74649172-77049172 GCA_037074705.1 Zhengitettix transpicula | reverse complement strand
TATAAATAAATAACGTTGAGTCAGAAAATCAGTACAAATGTTTATTAAATTACTAATTATTAAATTCATGTCGTTTCGTCCTCAATAAACGAAGCCTCTAAATTATACTCGTGTATTGAAATGAAAAATTTACGTCTGAATGAAAATAATAATAATAATAAAATAGCCAAAAAGAGACAAAAGAAATGATAATACCACACAAAGTTTCTGGGATCCTAGGGTGCTAAGAACAGCTTAGAGCGACACAATTTCACTAGTAAGTTGACAAAACTCAAAAAGCCTACTCGTGTTTTGTATATAAATTTAATAAAAAATTGTAATATCGGATGAGGACCCAGAGGAGGACGAAACGTTGTGAATTTAATATTTTTTTGTAAGAAACATATATTATTTTTCTGACTCACAGTTATTTATTTAATTATATTCTACGGACATCTGATGGAATTCACTATGACAGAAGAAATCTTCTTGTTACAAAAAACTTTGTGTAGTATTTAGTTAGCACTTACTTAAGTTTGTTATTTGGGTATTTATTTTTCTAAATATTGTACTTTTAACATAAATAATTTCTATAAATTCACCATTTAACGCTTAAGTAAACGAAGATTAAATAAAGCTGATTCGCGCTGGTGGGATATGTAATCGCGCTTACGGCAACATCTATGTTTCTGTTTATTGATGTAAGTTAACTTTCGCTGAACATTAAGGTGTATAGGGGATTCACTAAATAAATTGAATGTAAGAATAGTTCGGTGCTAATATTTAAAATGTCACAAACAAATTGCGGATAGAGTCTTCAAATGACGAGCGCGTAGCCTACGTACACGTTTATAGTTGATGAAGAGTCGAGTGAGTGCCGGAAGCGTCATAACTGACGTCGTCATTGCGTGATTCAGTCAACAACAGGTACTTGAATGCGATAATGGAGTACTGGACAAACATAACGTAGGCGGAAATTATAGATATAACGAAGATAGTTACTGTTGCGAAGTAAAGTATAATATTGAATAAAAATTAATCTAGAAGATAACGATGTAATAATCATTAAATCATTAAAAACGAAAAATCTAGACAAGGAGGTACTTTTCTTTAGTACCATCCTACATGAGTGTAATGTGGTGGCTACTCCTCTTTAATGGCATAGGAAGGGTGTTAAATGGCGGGATGTGAAAGGGTGGAGGAAGATATTCAATGGTTCACTAGGGATTTAAGAATCGTACCCGGCATTCGCCTAAAAGTAATGTAGGACAGACCCTAAAAAACCTGCATCAGGTAGGTCGGGCATTTGGTATTTTTTCTCACGCCCTTCGGATGGCGGGAGAGGGGTTTTCTGTAGGATCACAGCATTACTTTCCCCGTACTTTGACCAGTTTAGGAGGCAGCTAGCCGACTGTTTCAATGGTAACAGCAGACAACTCGTATCGTATCCTCAAGGCCTGAGACCACGGAATATACACCTCTCAAAACAGTCCGAGATGCCTCGTCTTGTGGGAACCTTAGTTCAAAAACGGAGAGAGAAGAAGGCATCCCCAAATGTAGCCCTTTTCGTCTCTCCAGAAAGGGTCACCAACAAAGAGTTACTTTTTCTTTAGGGTCACAGGCTACATGAGGGTAATCCACATGGTGGCAACTCCCCTTTAATAGCATAGGAAGGGATTTGATAAGGGGCATGCGGATGGGTAGAGGAACTAGGGCATCTGGGATCCTACTCGACATTCGCCTAAAAGTAATGCACGACAAACCCTAGAAAAGCTGCATCAGGTAGGTCGGGCATTGGGTACTTGTCCCACCACCTTCCGATGGCGGGAGAGGGGTTTGCTGTGGGATCGAACATTCCCTTCTCCGTGCCTAGACAAGTTTAAGAGGCAGCTGGCCGACTATTGCAATGGGAATAGGGGACAACTCTTATCGTATGCCCAAGGTCTGTGACCCCGGAACATACACCTCTCAGAACAGGCCGAGGTGCCTCGGCTTGTGGGAACCTTAGTTCAAAAACGGAGAGGAAAAGGCATCCCCAAAGGTAGCCCCTTCGTATCTCTCCTACAAGGTTCTACGGACAGAGGATTTTTTTTAGGGCATCAGGCTACGAGGAAAACGCATCCTCAAAGGTATCTCTCTCCAGAAACGTTCTGCCTGCGAGAGAACAACTATCGTGTTTCTGCAAAATGAAATATTCACAATTAATATTTGCGATATGGTATTGCTGCGAGAACGTCACATTTCAGATTGCGAACAATTCTTATAAAACAGCTATCTACGTAGCTGAGTTATGAGATTCTAGATAGTATATCAGAATCATCTTATCTATTTACGTATTCGAGGTATATTAAATACGTAAAGGTAACATTACAACAATAGAAATGAATAAACATTCTAAGAAAAGGTGAATAACAACTAAATTACCCGACGGTGTCAACGTATCTCAAGATACAAATATTTGTATTTGCAGCTTTCTTCAAATTTTTAAAAGACCATATCAGAGGTCTACGTCATACTCGATAACATTTTAATATAAGTAGGTGTTTCTAATGGATTGATTCAGGGTAAACATCTCTTCCATAGTACAATCGTTCTCGTCAAGTTCTAATGTAGCACAATTTCTTAAATATTTATAAGAAACTAGCTGAGTGATTGACGTTACCCAGGTATTTATTTAAATTAACAAATATTTCATTTAACCAACATCAGTAGCGTCAGTGTTAGGAACATTAATCCGTTTGCATTCACTTCCCCGACCTAACTCCTCGGCATCTAACTTCAGATAAACTAGGATGATGACTGACGGTACTTTAACAACTCGGAAATTCTCCTACTACATAAAATAAAAGTGTATAAATATCACTCCGAATTAAAAGACTGAAATACTCGCAAAATTATTTAAGTCTAAATATACTCCCGGTACATTAAAGGAGTAAAGAAATACAAGAATTAACTAAATAGAGAGAAAAATATAGCTCGAACTCCAAGAAAATCCAAAATTTCCCCGGAAAATTAAAAGGGTCACCTTTTCTCAACCGTGTCCACCTCCACTCAGAGGCACATAAAATTTCATCAACCACAATAATTAATGCGTGATTTAAACTCAGCGATTTCTATAACTCCGGCATTGACACTAATACCTTGCATTCTTTTTTATGTAAACACTTTCCACCACCACCCACACCACAGTAATGCTTTCCTCCCTTGCTTTTTTGAGTTGAAATTAGACTCTTAAAAATTCTAGAATGACACAATCAAATTAAGTGACTCCGGAAACTTTTTATTCATAGCTTATAATGGTCGTTTAGGAATGTTTTTGTATTCCATCCTCTCCACCCCACCCCTAGACCCGATAGGTCTTTTAACTTCTCAGTGTTTGTTTCTGGATAGTAAGTAACATGTGTATAAAGTTTGATAGAAATTTCTGTACGCGTTTAAGAATTTAAACGGAAATTTATTTCACCCCCACTCCTGGGGGCTGAACTACATCTTAACTAGAAAGTCAGAATTAAAAGTCAGCGACTTCCTTAAACCCAGTCCCCGTTGTTTACTCATTACTTTATGTAACGGCCTTTCACCCACATCCTCCCACACCCCCACATCTAATGGCTGAACTATAACAACAAGTGCAGTTGTGTCGCTCTTGGCTCTTCTTCGCACCTATCGAAAGGGACAAGAATCCCAGATACATTGTGTGGTATTTTTATATTATTACTTTTTTGTCTGAATTGACTATCTTTCTTATTCATTGTAACGTATCTAAGATAGTGAATGTCATAATTAAACTAATTAACATCTATAACCCTGGATTTGACACCAACGTCGGCCGTTCGCGTTTATTTTATTTAACGGCCCTCCACCCCTTTATTATTGGTGCTTTTAGGGGTGAAATTATACACTAAGAACATATAGATAGAAATTATTAATCAGACCCGAAAAGTAATTCATAAACGCTAATAAGAGTCGTTTTTGCACGTTTTTAAATTTCACCGCCGTTTATCCCCCTGGGAGTTTCCTAACGCTTAGAAAACTCGACAGAAACTTTTGCGGGGGTGCGTACAATAACCTACCACAGTTTCATCGCAGTCGGATAAATGGTTTAGGACTGCATAGGGGACACATTATTTAGGAAAATAAATAAGTAAAAGATAAATTACTAACTCCTTGGCTCGACAGCCCATGAAGGGCCTTGGCCTACCGAGACGGCTGCCAGACTGTCATCTTACATGACACATTCTGGATTTAGGAGTGACATCTGGTCAGAGAGTCGATTCTCCCACAGCCGTAACCCCAGTTTTCTTGACCAGGACGACCACAAACATCCACGCCCATGCCGGGATTCGAACCTGGGCCCTTTGTGATGCGAGGCAATGACGCTGGCCACTACACCACAGCAGGCCAGTAAAAGATATATTACCAATCCTATTATGTAACTTAATAATTGAAGTAGGATATGGAAATATTGTAGTACTTACATTATGTATAATGCCTTGAATGAAAAATTTACGTCTGATTTATAATTCATAGTAAGAAGGATAGCCAATAATACAGAAAGAAGAAGTGATAATATAAATACCACACAATGTTTCTGAAAGCATTTCTTCAGGTGCAGGAAATATGTAGAACCGAGAGAGACACAACTGCACTAGTCAGTTGACAAAACTCAAAAGCCTTTTTTGTGGTATTTATATTATTACTTCTTTTGTCTGTATTTGGCTGTCCTCCTTATTATAATGTACTTAACATACAAATGAGCGCATTCATGTTGAATTATCGCCGACAATCAAATAACATAAATAACTGTTCAGTAACTAATAATGTGTTTGTATATTTGGATAGTTGACATGAAATTATATTACAGGAAATTAATGTTGACAATCCTCGAATATAAATGAATCATTTTTTAAGAAATAAAAAAAATATATTAAGGTTGAAAACAGAAATACATAATTTTATCCTATACTGTGGAAAAAACCTCCGAAGTAATATGTAATAATAATTAAAGCGATTTTCATATTTGCGATATATACAATGTTAAAAAATCAATCTGCCTATTAAATTTTATATAGATTTAGATTTATTATTCATTCCAATAGTCCTCGGTCGAGGAAATGGGATACGTCAGAATATAAGATTACAAGATAATAAATTTTATATACAATTTCAAACTCCAAAAAATCATTGTACTTTACAAAAAAAAATTATGTAATTTAAAGCATTGTTAAATATACTAATATAACAATAATTAAAGAAATGATAACAATATTATTCTTCAATTTTCATTCGGTGGAGTTTCCAACGACAAATCTTACTTCGATTCCCGTTGAACATAAAAATAAAATAAACTGGCAGTTAATTTCTACTTGATTATAATCGAAAAATAATAGCATAACTTGATAGGATACAAGCAAACTGTTTTATTAAAGAAGATCTAATCTATTCTTCCTATTTACGAACTCTTTCAGCGACTAATTTGCTCCATTAATTACGAAAGATTAACATCTCTATATAAATAAATTTTGTATAGTTAAAGTATTAAGTTTTAATTTCGTCCGGAAGACTATTGCATATGTTTATCCCGGAATAACGAATGCTTGATTCAAAAAGGCTTAGGCGATGTTTTTCATTGCGGAGTTGAGAGAGATTTCTAGTGTTATATGAATGATTTTCTCCGTTTAGGGCATTTAATTGATGTTTCTGCAGACGAACTTTAAAATTTCTAGAATATACGTACAGGGCAATGTTAAAATCCCAATATTGCGAAACAAAGGTTTGCAACTGGCATTCCAATCCGCACCTGATATGATTCATACGGCCCGCTTTTGTTCTTCAAAAATTTGCAACGCGTGATGTGAACGACCCCAGTTTGATATGCCGTAAGGCATGACAGAATGAAAATATGCAAGATATAACATTTTAGATGTAAATATATCACTTTCCCAGGCTAACACTTTTAATGTGAAGCTAATTTTACTAAGTTTGCCTGAGAGTTTATTTATGTGGTGATTCCATTTTAATTTGTCAATCAACAAGCCAAGAAGCGGTGCGAGCTCCGAAATATACCAGAGGAAAAGCACAAGTTAAATATGAACTGCATTGGAATTCCAATTTCATTACAGCAGTGTTTAATAAACTTACTGCTGACTCCATACATGACACGTGCATTCGAAGATTTTAAATTTTTTATTACGTTAATAATCTATTTTTTCTTGAGAAAGACTTAACAGGTGTTCGCGTAGAAGTTCACATATTTACTTATTGACATAAATACGATAATATAATATCAAAAATTAAATTGAAATTGCATTCATATCAGGCATGACATGTTAAATCGGAACAATTTTGAGAAAATTATATAAGTTGAAGAGAAGGAAAGGTGAATATCAACGTGGCAAAATTTTAAATCGTATGTTATTAGAACACTAAATGAACCCCGATCTCTGACGAGATAATTTCGCGTAATGGTTTCATCGGCCGTTGACGTGGCTCTGGCATTTGTTGTCGACGTCGGCAGTGAAGCCATATACTCAGATTCGCACTTCTATACAATATATTTGTTCTGAATACTCCTCTTTTCCATGCCTATATCTTAAATGTACTGAATACTGTCTCTCTGGTCATACAAATGGAAAGTTCTTACTCTCCTTTATCTCTTATAGTTTTTTTTTTCTGATTATTTTCCCCTCCCAAAACGGTGAAGTCAAGAAACTCTGCATTACAAAATCCAAATTCTTAAGAGCATCTGGTTTTAAATGAACAATTTTGCTCTCCTCTGTAACTAGCTGCCCTTCAATTATTTTCATCCATTATCAGTTAATTTTATATTTTGGGCGCACTATTTTCAAAGAAAGTCACGACGATATTCAATGACCGTGGTTGACACCTATCAACGGGTGCCGTAGTCTGAATTCCAACAGTGGATTATGAAATGCGAATTGAATTAAAAATAATATTATTCGTATACTAAAATTATAATAAATCCTGGATATTTAATTCATAAACGCATTAAATTCATAAATACTTTAAAAACCGGAGTCTAAGAGCGAAACCAATTCCATGGTAGTGAATTGACTGACGATAGCGAATATTTCGGAAATGCTAAAAAAATGCCATAATAGTAATTTAAAAAGGAACAGAAGGAAATGCCACATCGTTTCCTGGTACCACTAGAGATAAGAAGACCACAGAACGTTTTTAGTGGAGCAAACAGCATCTGTCTACAGATATACACTGAATGTTTACCTAGAGCCGTTATTCTATTCGGCTGCCTTCGAGGTTTTAATTTTGACATAATATAATTTGTGAAGCACCCTTTCAGTATGTAATATAAATTACACTTATGAGAGTCGAGTAAATTAGTGAATATATATGACAGAACATAATGTTATTTAGAAAACGAGGATAAATAAATATTTACATCTGTTGTTTGGCCTTTCCCTTTCGTCCCACCTATTATGTTTATTCATATTTTAGTATCGCTGTTACTATCATTACATTGCAATTTACTAATGAGCAATGAACACGAAATTAAACTTCAGGACTGCTTGTTTAAAAACGACATTAAGGGAGATAAATAGGAATAGACATTCGTACATTGTCCTTAACAAATAAACGATAATCAACCCTGAATATAAATGGATTCTCCATTTTGTATGTTTTATTTTAATGTATAAAAAGAAATAATGAGCAGGAAAAGACCAAGTAGTTTTTTTTCGTAACTTCCCAGAAAGCTATGGTTAGAGCATTAAGACACAGAATTGAATCCGTAAAAAATCTATAATTAAGTTCCGAAGTCAATATCTACAACAGAAAAAGCTTTTGAGAAACCAAGACCTGTTGGAAGAGAAGAAAATTGTTCACAACTTAACTTTTATTCCAATTATTAGAAGATGGGAAGGTGTAAAAATATAAAATTTAGTTCAGTAACCGAATATCATATGCATGGTAGATCGTAAACAAAAATGATATATTGTGAATACGAGATGCAAAATGTTACGTCAAGCGATAAGAAAATAAATACACACGAAGAAGTATATAAAATAGACAATTTGAATATAAAAAAATTAAAATAGTAAAATTGTCAAGAATCTTACGACAATATTGACGAAGGGGAAGAATTGACGCGATAATCATAGATTTTTCAAAAGAATTCGACGTAGTGCCACATCAACTAATTCACAAATTAAGTGCCATGGGGATTGATTGACACATCCTGAACTGGATCCAGTAATTTTCGAAAGAACGTAAACTCATAGTTAGAATAAATTCATAATTATCCGATACTGTAGAAATAACATCGGACGTGCCTCAGGGAAGCGTGATAAGGTCTTTAATGTTTTTAGCATATATTAACGATTTGCCAACAGGTATCAGAACTAATATAAAACTCTTCGCGGACGACTGCACTATCTATAGGGAAATCAAACAGCCAGGCGACGTTGTTGCTCTTCAATCGGATTTAGACAATATATTTTTGCATAATAAAATGAAAATAAATGCATCCAAAACCAAACCTATTAGCTTTACTAAACGGAAAAATGTTGAGGGAGCAAATTTACAAATTAGGAAACGAATTAATGGAAATATGCAATAGCTGCAAGTATATGGGAGTGACGTTTAGCAAAGATTTGTCATGGGGGAAACATGTAAACTCAGTGATCAATAAGGGATGGAGAGCACTAAACTTCGTAAGGAGAACTTTAAAGAAAAGCTCAAGAAACACTAAGGTCGTTGCTTACAGAACTTTAGTGTGACCTATCCTAGAGTATGGAGAAGCTTGTTGGGATCCGTATAGGAATATATTCAAAAATATGTATTGAAATTATCTGGTAAACTAACGGTAAACAATTTAGAGTATTTGGCAAATATAAGGAAACAGGCTACGCTTTGTGCATTATTCGGGGGGACATAAAAACGAACCGGCCAGGAGAAAATTAAAGTTTGCTTTTAAGTCCCACTTACATATCTAAATCATTCGGGAAATATTAGGGAGGGGAATCAGCGAACTGATATAGGGAAAATTTATTTTCTAAATAGAACCATTCGGGATTCGAACAGCCTGTCTCCATCTGCGCTAGCGATAAGCCCGCAGAGTATGGCTTAATTCAATAGAAGATTAATCTCATATGATAGGGGTTAAATGTAAGATTAATAAGAATTTAAGTGAAGTTAAGTTATGTTTAAAACAATAGTTAATTGGGGTATGGTTTTTGGAATTTAGCTAAATATATAAAGCAGGGCAACGAAGTGACAAATGCAAATAATTTATATATTTATTTAGGCTTATGTTAGTGTTAATTAATTATGTGCATGTTTTAAATATTGGCACCTGGGCTTGCCCAATGCAAATATATAAATTTATGTATATAATTGAAAATAACGAGAAGCATAAAGAAACGTTACATAGATGTTTTTTAAAATAATTTCATCAAAGGCGTTATACAAAACAAAATATTTTTGTTTCAATTTAATGTGTTACTATCATTATGTATTTATTATAAACAGAAGTACTTCAGGCAGAAAGTAAAAGTGTGTTATATAAACTAACACACCAACACAGATTCACTAGTTTAACTCATGTACAACTGGTTACTTGAGCGACAAGACACATCGCTCGTCAAACAAGTGATGAAATATGAAGAAAAAAGTATATATTAAAGTACAATTACTTCGTATTATAATCACTAGAAATTTCGTAATTATTGACGGTTTAAATATCCCTCGGCAAACTGTTTTATCCCATAATAATGAGTACTAGATTGATAAATGAATCTTGGTCTGATCAATTTCTGTTACCAAATTTTATGATTTCTAAAATGTTTGCACTAGGTAAAGTAAATTTTACAATTTTAAAAAGCGAGTTACAAGTTTCACAAATATCTTTCCAGCTCATTTTATCTCTTGGAAATTTGTTATACGACGAGATTACAATCACTGAAATGTCATAACAATGAATGATATTCCATCTTGGAACTGACGGGGTCTACTTGCTGAGAAAGTATCTGTAGTCAGTGACTGGCGCAGCAAAGGCGCGTTTATACCAAATATTTTCAACGTTTTCTTGTCACCAACAACGTTGAGCAACAAAATTTGTCACAGCCGGTGGAAAAACACGCACAAAATGGTTGACAGCAAATGCTCTAGGATTATTCTCAAAATTGTCAAAATTTATAGGCAACATTGTTGCCAAGTCCCGTCAAAACGTGGCTTAATATCCGTACATATCTGCACTACTCTAAAGTCACTCTAATTATACTTATAAGGAACAAATTGAAATATCATATTCTTTGAGTAGTGAAGTGCTCGTGATATTCGTTATCGTGTTGTTAGATAATAATGTTTATTTTTTCCTTACTTTAGTTCTTCCACTACAGGCCTATATAATTGGACCTACAATCTTAAATAGACAGTTTATATTTTACGTTACCTTAGCTTAAATATCCTTTAGATTTATAATACATTTAATGCTAGCTGAGTGCACGGCGTTTCCCGGGTATTTAATTAAATTAGCCCGGAGAAGGAATTCGACACTTAACTTCTTGGTAAACGGTTCATATAGCAAGCACCAATACCTCCAGTGTTTGGAACATTTTCACATTTACATTCCCCTATATATATATATATATATATATATATATATATATATATATATATATATTATACTTAATAAAGTCTAAAACTGTTTCCGGTACCTTGAAAGAGTATGCAAATAATATCTTTAACTAAATAGAGACCAGAATATAACTGGTGCCCTAAGAAACTCAAATATGTACTCGGTTACGTAACAGGGTTAAAACTATTCCGGGTAACCTTTTGTCAACCGCGTCCAACTCAACGTGGAGGAACATAAAATTTCATTAACCACCTTTGTGCAAGAATTAAAATCAGGGACGCCTATAAACCCGGAGTCAACACTAATGTCGGTCTTTTTTTCATTACTTTTTATGTGAACCACTTCCACCACCACTCGTACGACAAGGGTGCTTCCCTCCCTTTCCTTTTGGAGTTTAAATTAGGCACTTAAAAATTCTAGAATAACACTATCAATTTAAGCGACTCCGACAACGTTTTATTCGACGTTAATAATGGTCGTTTAGGAATATTCCGCCTTCTCCAACCCCACCCCTAAAGGCGGTAGGTGTGTTTTAAGTCCTCGGTGTTCGTTCCTGGATCGTAAGTAACATGTTTATAAAGTTTGGTAGAAATTTGGCAACACATTTGAGATTGTAAACATAAATTTGTTTTACCTCCTTCCACACCCACTCCTAGCTTAACGAGTGTTGTAAATGTCCGAATTAAACTCAGCGACTTCCATAACCTTAAATTCAACACCAGTCTCAGTTCTTAATTACTTTTATATAACGGAATATCACTCTCCTCATCCTCCTCCACACCCACAACCGTGATAGAAAATTTGTAAATAGTTTTCTTTATGGAATAATTCAATTTTTGATAATAAATAAATATCTGTACATGTTACATAGGACTCTAAAAATAGTTAGTCCGCCCTCGCTCCCTCATTATAGATGGGCGAGGATAACTTTGATAGCTTTAGTAGGAAAACCTTCATTTTATTGTAGTTGGAGATTCCAGGAAAGGACTGTGATGGTTTTAATCACAAATATTTTTTAGAAACGTTGAAAAAGTGCTTCTGTCACGGATAAAACTTATTTATGATTCATATTGCTATGAAAACACTAATTTTTCATTTCAAACTTATTCAATAATGAAAAAATTACTTTAAATATTTTCAAGTGATCTTGTAACGCGCTGTTTCCTAGAAATTGAATTACATCACGCATCAAATATTAACAGTTTGACAAAAATAATAATCGAAACTGATTTGGAAAATTTTGAAACAACAATCGAGAAATTATAATTGAAGAGATGATTTAATTTTATTAATTTTTTGAAGTCAAAAGGTTGATTTTTCTGCTGTAATGAAAAACTTTCACACAATAATCATTTACCATTAAGTCAAAACGTAGTAAATTAGTTACAAATAAATAAACCCATTGTTTAAATAAATGGAAGTAAAATATAAGACATTCCGTATGTTTCATTAAAATTATTCAACATTCTTAATCGCAAAAAGTGTGTCACTAGGGACGACAGGGTTGAATATAGTGAAATTAATTTTTGTAGAGATTTTCGAATCTGTAAAAAATAAATTTTTGTATCATTAAAAACATTCGGAAGAGAAGTTAAACTTACTATAATCGTTGAAAGAAAATCTTCTTTTACGGAAGAGGAAAAATTTCTGCTATTCATCAAGTCTTAAGTTATTATTTTACAAAAGTATTTGCGCAATATGTTTATTATGTTGCTTAAAAATATGTATAGTGAAAATCTGAGATGTATGTTTTACTTCACATAAATAAACGTTAAAATAATGATAAAATGATTTGCCGTTTTAACGACAATCTGCGATTGAAAATTAGCAATTTCGAGATACAATTAAGCCAGACTTTGTGCAGAATATTCAACAAACAATTCATTCTAGAGGAGATAAAACTGATCCATATTGCGGGTTTAATGAAGAGCTATCAGAGCAATACAATCAGTTTCTTTTCAAAGACCCGAACAAAGGAATATGGATATTTTGCTTTGAGCTGAAGCAAACAAGAAACGGAAGTTTTCTGGCGGATGAATAACAATATTTTTTCGAACGTAGAGTTTTATTGAAATATTAAAAACATTAATTTCATTTTTATGACATCATAATTTTATGCTATCTATTCAATTACGTTGAGTATTAGTGACAAAAACAATACCAAGTGCGCCCTCATTCTGGGTATACCAACTCTATTATATTATACGTTTCTTACGTATAATAAATAAATCAAATAGATCAATCAAAGTGTATGGATGGAAAAAATGTCGACCATACCTTGAATCGAAACCGGGACCTTCCGCTTAGTGGGCGGTTGCTCTAACCTACTGAGCTAATCTCATCGATTCCCAATTCGGTGCGATATTCCTCCATCCCACAGACCTCTTATCAACAATTTACACATCTAAGCACCGTCATGGCTTTATTCCCAGGATCAGATGAATGGTGGATATCAAATATAAATTGATTATAGGTTTTTTAATTCAAAGTTATTGAAAGAAAGTTTATATGCTTATTTGCTAATAACAATTTGCCTGGTCCCGTCAATGTTCGGCATTATTCTAGAGAGGGCAGTACATGTTTTGACCGCTTTTTTACCTATGTTGGTCTCCCTGGAATTTCTACTGGAGTTGAGGTCTGCCTCACTCTTGTATCCAATTATCTCAAGCCCGACTGACGACTTGCAGGCTCGCTTTTGCCCTTCCGCCTGGCTACAGATTTGCATCACCTGTACTGCGTGTTTGGTAACCAGGAAAACTTCAGTGTCATGGGCATACCTTACGACTTCCACTTCTTCTGACAAATGGAGGCAGAGCACTCCGACGTTCATCACATTCAACAGTATGGAACCAAGTACCGAACCTTGCGGCACTCGGCCCGTGATATGGTAATATCAGGGCCATGTCATGAAGGTAGTCAGAAACGATCCTCGTGATATATGACGGAACAGCCATTCTGTCGAGGGCATCATGAATGCAGATCCACCTCGCTCAGTTAAATGCATTCGTGATGTCTAGGGTCACAACCACTCGGTACTTCGGAACGCGGCTCCCCCTCAGTCGCGCTTTCCGTGCTGTGTCCACTACCATTCTTGCGGCATCGATCGTGAACCGCCCCTTCCTAAATCCAAACTGACCTTCGGAGAGTCCATTCGTGCTATCCAACGAGGCCATCAGCCTGTCGCAGATCAGCTGCTACAAAATTTTCCCCACCGTGTCCAGCATACAAAGCGACGACGGCTCGCCCTATCTTTTTCTGGCCTTGGGAAGAAGTACAAACCTGTGCTGTTTTCGTCATTGAGTTAAGACTTATTCGACCAAGTAGGCGTACACAGATTGGTACTTTGTGCCCGATGTATTCCGTCAGTAGAGAATTATGGGCTTACCTTAAATGAGAGCTGGTGTCGCCATTATATGGCGAACTCTATACTGTTCATTTATGAATATTTGTTTTAAACAATACCAGTAAAACATTTTTCTCTCCTAAAGTTGACAATTTTTTCAGTTTATAATATTAGTATGACATGTGTATTTGTATACACATCTCTTTCTATATATAAAAATGTCGGTGTGTCCCCTATGCGCTCCTAAACCATTCATCCAATTGCGATGAAACATTGGTAGGTTTCCGTCAGCCTTTGTGGCGTTAGGCAACTCCCAAGGGCTTATATTTAAAAACATGCTATAACGACCGATATTATCGTTGGATGGTTTAATTATTGCGGTCTATGTGGTGAATACTTTCTGTCCAGGCTTATAATCATAACCACTTAAAGCACAAATAAGGGGGAGTGGTGGAGGAGCCTTACATTAAATAAGACGCGTAACAGTCGAGATAGGTGTCAAATCCATGATTATAGATGTCAATGAGTTTCATTCTGACATTACGCATGGCAGTTAAGTTGTAGTTCAGCACCTACTTGCGAGTGTGGAGGAGGATGACGGTGAAATGCCATTACATAAAAGTAATGCGTTAAGAATTTAGGGTTATGGAAGTCGATGAGTTTAATTCGAACATTTGTCATACTGGTTAATGTGTAGCTCACCACTTCGAGATGGGGTATATAAGAGAGACTCGTGCAGGGTTAGGATTCCCGGAGCCGGGAGTAATAAGCCTGGTCTCCTAAACTAAAACTTTATTCCACCACGTGGTGCGACTCTGGCCGTTGTCGGGAAGCACAGGTAGTGTGTCGCGCGAGAGCCGGAAACAGAATGGCGCTCTCCGTGTGCACGCTGTAGGTGCTCGGTAGGGTCCCGTTACTTGGTGGGGAGCATTGTTTGCATCCCCTAACGGGACGCGTAACGGGACCCTCTTGCTCGCGTGGGGACACGGAATATTCGTCCCCACACCAGCCACCCGTTAAGAGACGGAGTCAGGATATACGTTTTGTGCCAGAGTCGCATTACAATACCATAATAAATATATATGTTCATAATTTTTACAAAACGATATACAGAATATTTACAAAAAAAAATAATAATGTGCGAAATGTTCTACGGCGTGGGCGAGTAGCGGTCCGGGGCACGGGCCCGGCGACCCGAGCGAGTTGGCGGCGCTGCTAGGCGATGCGGGCGAGGCCAGTCTCTTTGCGCTGGCGTGGAGAACGTCGCCTGTGGTGCCACCGGGCTGTCGTTCGTGGCTGCCGGCGCTATGCTGGGGGGCCCAACTGCTTCCTCTGGGCGCAACATGAAGGCCGGTTTTACCCTGTCCAGTGAAACTCGTGTTTCTCCGCGACTTGTATGCAACACGCAGGTTTTCTCGTCCCTGCTGACGATGCGGTAGGGTCCCGTGTAAGGCGTACAAAGGGAGGCCTTTATACCGTCGTCACGGAGAAAAGCATGGGTGCAAGTCGCCAACTCCTTGAACACGAAGCTTCCTGGTCGGGAGCGTCGCGAAGCCGGTGTGGGCCGTATGTTTGTTGTTGCCTGGCGGACCCGCTCGATGAGTGACGTCGGGTCGCCAAGCTCGGGTTCTGCGGTGAAGAATTCGCCGGGCAGACGTAGCGGTTCTCCAAACACCAGTTCGGCGGCTGATGTCTGCAGGTCCTCCTTGAAGGCGGTACGAATCCCGAGCATGACGACCGGGAGGGCGTCGAGCCAGGAGGCGCCTTCATGGCACATTATCGCTGCCTTCAGCTGCCTGTGGAGCCGTTCTACTAGCCCGTTAGCCTGTGGGTGGTACGGCGTCGTGCGGGACCTCTGCCAGCCCGTGTACTTCCCCAGTGCCTGAAAAAGATCGGACTCGAACTGCCGTCCTTGGTCCGTAGTAACACGCTCTGGGCAGCCATAGCGCGAGATCCAGCCGTGGAGCAGGGCGTTGGCCACATCTTCTGCGGTGATTCGCTCCAGTGGATAAGCTTCTGGCCAACGCGATGCACGGTCGATCGCCGTCAGGAGGTAGCGGTAAGAGCCTGCTGGCGGCAGTGGACCCACGATGTCAATGTGTATGTGACGGAAACGAGCTGACGGCGTCGTGAAGTCTCCCAGTGGCGTGTGGACGTGCCGTGTAATCTTCGCGCGCTGACATTGCAAACACGCCCGAGTCCATACGCGTATGTCTCGTTTAACCCCGGGCCAAACGAAACGCGACGTAATCAGGCGCGTGGTAGCGCGTGTGCCGGGATGGCTCAGGCCGTGGACCGCGTCGAATACCTGTCTGCGACTTGGAGCTGGGACGACTAGGCGTTGGCGACCCGTCGATACATCACATAACACCCGGAGGTCGAGTCCTGGGACATCGACGTGGCGGAGCTGGAGTGCTGTGCTGCCGGCTAGCAGCTCGCGTAGCTCGTCGTCCTCGGCTTGCTGCTGGGCGATGCGGCTGAGATCCACCGGGCTATTGGCTGCTGTCAAAGCTTCGACGCGGGATAACGCGTCGGCGACTATGTTTTGGGACCCATTGACGTGCCGAATGTCCGTGGTGAACTGCGAGATGTACGTCAGGTGGTTCCTCTGAACGGGCGGGAGTCTCTCGTTCTGCTGCTGATAGGCAAAACATATGGGCTTATGGTCAGTAAATATTATTGTGTGTTGAGCCTCCAACGCGTGACGAAAATGCCGGACCGCCAAAAAGATGGCGAGTAGCTCCCGATAATATGCCGGCCACTGTGTTTGCTGCGGCGTCAGCTTCCGGGAGAAGAAACCCAACGGTTGCCACGCTCCTCCCACTTGCTGCTGCAAGCTGGCGCCGACTGCATTCTGCGACGCGTCGGTGAAAAGCCCGAGCTGTGCCGTAGGGTCCGGGTGAGCCAGCATCGTTGCGTTGGCGAGCGAGGCCTTGCATTTCTCGAAGGCTGCTGTACTGAGTGGGTTCCAGGGCACAGGGTGGGTGCCGCGGAGACCTGAGAGAGCCTCCTGGAGCTCTGCTTGATGCGCCGCTGCCTTGGGAAGGAAACGACGATAGAAATTTATCATTCCCAAGAAGCGACGGAGCCCTCTGGCGTTGGATGGGCGCTGGAAATCGCGCAGTGCGGCGACACGTTCTGGTACGGCGCTTACGCCTTCCGAGGAAACGTGGTAGCCGAGGAAGGTTACGGCCTGCTGGCCCAGCACGCTCTTTTCCACGTTGACGATTATGCCGTGCTGCGACAATCGGCGGAAAACGGTTCGCAGGTGTTCCCGGTGTTGCTCTGGAGACGCGCTGTAGATTAGAATGTCGTCGATGTACGGGAAGCAGAAGTCCAGCCCCTGTAACACTTCGTCCATAAACCTCTGGAACGTTTGTCCAGCATTTCTCAGTCCAAAGGTCATGAACGGGAATTCGAACATCCCGAACGGCGTGGTTATGGCCGTTTTCGGGATGTCCGTCGTGTGCACCGGAATCTGTGTGTATGCCTTAACGAGGTCGAGGACAGAATATATTTTGCTTCCTCGAAGGCTCATAGCAAAGTCCTGTACGTGCCGAACGGGATACCTGTCTGGGACGGTTCGCGCGTTCAGCGCGCGATAATCACCGCATGGGCGCCATTCTCCGTCTTTCTTCTTAGGCACGAGATGCAGCGGCGATGCCCACGGGCTCTTCGATCGTCGCGCGGTCCCGTCGGCGAGCATGGCCTCGAATTCTGCCCGTGCGATGTGGAGCCGCTCCGGTGCCAGGCGTCGTGGTCTACAGGAAACTGGGGGTCCTGGCGTCGTCCGGATGTGGTGAACCGTGGTGTGACGAACAACGCGGGGCGCGCCGGCCGGGCGCGTGAGCTCCGGGAATCGGCTCAGGAGGTCCTGGTATGGCGAGCACGTCGTCAGCACCCTGACGCTGGGTTGCGGCGATCGGTCCTTATTCGCGCTTACGACGCGGCCCGTCGTCCCGTCGAGCAGGCGCCCGCTTCGACAGTCCGGTAGAAGTCCAAAGTGTGCCAGGAAATCAGCGCCGATTATTGGCAACGCGACGTCCGCGATGACGAAACGCCATACGAACACCCGGTGCAGCCCCAGGTCGATTCGCATGGGTAGGCAGCCGTACGTGTTGATAGTACTGCTGTTCGCGGCGCTGAGCTTGTAGTTGGTGACCGCGCGCTGGCCCTTGAGTAGGTTGCGCGGGAAGCAACATAAGTCGGAACCGGTGTCGACTAGGAACCCATGTCCGCTGGTGTGGTCCCTAACGACGAGACGGCGTCCACTGGATGGGCAGCCGGCAGCTGCAATAGCCGGCTGCCTTACTCGTTTCCCTGGGTGTAGCTGCACGGGGGTTCGCAGCGTTGAGCCCGGCTACCGAACCGTCTGTGGTACCAGCATTTCCCGGTGCTGGCGTTGTCGCGGCGGCCACGCTGTTGTTCGGGCGGCTGACGGCGTGCTGGCGGCCTTCGTTCGCCTCGTAGGGCTGCGACTTCCGCGGTGAGCGCCTCCAGGCGCTGCTCGAGGCTAGGGGCTGATGGGCCGTGGAGTTCATCTGCCTGATTGGTGGACTGTGAGCTCGTGCTGGCAGCGTGGACGTGCGGTGGAAGACCGGGTGTTGGAATCTCCATAAGCCTGTCAGCGATTTGGGCGGCCGTGGCGAGCGGTGCGTCTATATGACTTTGGACCGCGACCTGTACGTAGGCCGGCAGGCGCTGCAGCCACAACGTCCGCAGGAAATCGTCCGACACTTGAGTAGGCCCTACTAGGCTGCGGAGGTACCGCAGGAACTGCGACGGAGATCTGTCGCCAAGTTCGGCTTCGCTGAGCAGCAGCCGAGTTCTTCGCTCTTGTGAGGGCGAAAGTCTCTGTATCAGAGCTTTCTTTAAACACTCGTACTTGCCTGTTGCTGGCGGGTTGACGAGGATGTCCTGGACTTCCGCAGCCCATCTTTGTTCGAGGTGAGCTGCGATGTGGTTGAACTTGGTGGCGTCCTGCGTGATGCCGGCGATGGCGAATTGGCTTTCCGCCTGGGCGAACCAGACGTCCGTATTGTCCGCCCAGAAAGCCGGCAGCTTCGGTGTGATCCTACAGACCTGTGCTGCGTCATGGTGTTGGCCACGTGGATCCTCCTTCAGCCTTGCGATCTCCTGCTGTAGCTCGGCGATTTTGTTGTTCAAAATGTCCATCGTAGGGGTCACCAATATAAGAGAGACTCGTGCAGGGTTAGGATTCCCGGAGCCGGGAGTAATAAGCCTGGTCTCCTAAACTAAAACTTTATTCCACCACGTGGTGCGACTCTGGCCGTTGTCGGGAAGCACAGGTAGTGTGTCGCGCGAGAGCCGGAAACAGAATGGCGCTCTCCGTGTGCACGCTGTAGGTGCTCGGTAGGGTCCCGTTACTTGGTGGGGAGCATTGTTTGCATCCCCTAACGGGACGCGTAACGGGACCCTCTTGCTCGCGTGGGGACACGGAATATTCGTCCCCACAGGGTAGAAGGGAGTGAAAAAATTTAAGTATACAATCGTAAATGTATTGACAATTTCTACCAAACTTTATACACACGTTACTTACAATACAGGAACAAACACTGAGGGCTTAAAACACACCTACCACCTCTACGGTGGAGGAAGTGGAATTTAAAAACCTTTCTAAAGGACTATTATTAGCATAGAATAAAATGTTGTCGGTGTCGCTTAATTTGATAGTGTCATTCTAGAATTTCTAAGCATCTAATTTCAACTCCAAAAGGTAAGGGAGGGAAGCATCCTTACTGTACGGGTGATGGTGGGAGGAATTCACATAAAAAGTAATGAAAAAGCCGATATTAGTGTTGATTCTGGGGTTATAGGAAACCCTGTTTTAATTCTTACAATAATCGTGTTCCTCCACATGGAGGCGAACGTGGTTGGCAAAAGGCTACCCGGATATGTTTTAATCCTATTACATTATGGGGTATTTTTTTATTTTCTTAGAGTACTAGTTGTATTATGGTCTCTATTTAGTTAAAGGTTTTATTTCTTTACTCCTTTAAGTTACTAAGAGTAGTTTTAGAATTTATTAAGTTAGCGAGTATTTTTTAGTGTTTTAATTGGTCATTATTTTTAGACACTTTTATCATATGTAGTATGTAGTAGGACAATTCGGGAATACCGTCAGTCATCATCATGGATTATTTGAAGTTGGCTGCCAAGGGGTTAGGTCAGGAAAGGGTATGTAAATGTTCCAAACATTGGTGGTATTGATACTGGTTATATGAACTGTTTACCAAAAAGTTAGTGTTGACTTAATACCTTCTCTGGGCTAATTTCAATAAATACCCAGGCAATGCCAGACACTCAGGTAGTTGTTCGATAAAAGTGTTCTTGAAATTTTTTTTATTACACTGAAATGTCCTAGATCAGATCATTGATACAGCACATATTGAGTTAAATTTTTTTGAATAATGAATTTAGTATATAAAAATTTATATTGGTTCTATGTCCAACAAACATGATTCTTTTCTTTAGGCCAGCATAATTATCATATTTTAATACAAAATATTTAGCTACACAACGCTGGGAACTAATTTATTATTAAACATAACTTACTAGTATAACAGAAAACTTTGTTATATGTTGTCTAAATAAACAGACTTTCCAATTACTTCCTTCTAAAACTTCATTTTTATTATTTTTTTCAGCGTCAGTTTCAATTGAAAAATCTGGATGAACTATTTATACAATATCAGCAACGGTTGCATAATGGATACTTTTCTGTACTCCTCCTGTTGCAGATAGTTTTATTTGTAACACACACTGTTGTGTTAGCTGTACATGTAAGTAATCATATCATACAGTTCTACTATATTTTTAAGATTTGCCTTTTATGTAGTTATTTCTATGCAACATTTTAAAATGTAAATAAGTAGAAAAATTAATTTTTGCCCATATTAAATGAAAATTATGAAAGTTAATATTCAATAATTTTAAACTGCAGTGTTATAGATATTGCTTTAGGATGTTATAATCATTTATTAATTTATTTCTGTTGAAGAAAAAATTATTTGAAAGTTTACATGATAATCATTAATTGAAAAATAATAAGTTAGTGTAATATTTAAAATGCTGTCTAACAACAGTATCTAGCTAATATAATCATTGTATTTACTTTTAACAACAGCTAATAACTGATTAAGACAATAAAATAATCTGATCACTTCCTATCATCCCAAGAAATACTCAACATTAGCTTACATGTACACAAATATCAATAGTTGTTCGGCATTTATAAATCAACAAATATGTTATGGATCATTATGTGAAAACTAATTTATATAAATAACCAATGTGAAATCAGTTATTTACAACTCAGGTTTAATTGTAAGTTTATTTGATTACTTATGATAGTATAATGTGACTTCATTCCAGGTCATGTGATAATCATGAGATAGGTCATTTTCATCTTAATCTTGCTAATATAACTGTCAATCACTCACCAAAATAATCTATTTCTCTAACATTATGAACTCTTATAGTGTTTATCAAATGAAAATTCACATACTAAGTAGTTTTAGTTAGAGATTTATAGAGCCATGTGGTATTCCACAATAATTAAGATTTTTAAATCAATTATGATAAGTTTGTCACTTAATATATGTTCAATCATACAAACAAAGCTAAATGCATAACATTTAATGTAAAATATCATATTTATTAATACATTTATATTGATTTTAAAAATATATTTGAAATATTTTCAGGGGAATATGAATGTGGTCTGGCCTGATGCTGCTTCATACTGCATTGTTGCATTGATTTTTATGCCTTTGTCAGTTATCATGAGGAGAAGAAATGAAACATCTGCTGTATGGGTTCCATCATTCATATCTTGCATTGCTGTTATTGTGCTTGTGTTGGCTGATTTAATACCGACAATGTTGCATTATTATTTGCCTGAGCCACCACGGCCAGCGTATGCTACTTATACTCTTCTAGTTGTTTATGTGTTCCTGCCTTTGGTTAATAACTTGCAGACAGTATCATTAGGACTAGTAGTGTCTGCATGCCACATAAGTGTTCTTGGATTTATTACATATAGAAGAAATTATCAAGATATTTATAACAGGGTGTGTAAATTAATTATTCTATAGAAATGTTTTCAATATTTTCACTTTTTCAGTCTAAATTTTGGCCTAATCTGAGTGAAAGAATTTACTTCTCCTAATTAGTTTTTAGACTAATAAATTTACATTATCAGATGCACATATAATGCTTGAATATGGAATCAGGATACTAATAAATGATTTTAAACAAGTTTTATGGTATTTTTGATATTATTTTTTGTAAATTTCTTCAAATTGTTTTTGAAATGTATTCAAAAATATTTCAAGTATTTATATTTGATATTGAAACCATTTCAATCTTAACAAGTTTCAAATGCAATTCAGTAGTTTCATTTACCAATACTAATTGTTCACTTCACTTCTTTTCTTTGTAAAATTTCTTGCTGACAGAAAATAACTAGAATAAGTTGGCACCATTTCATTTTTTGTTTCATTGATTCTTCTGAATATAATATGTCTACTTTCCCTGCTGTTATACATTTATATTAGCTTGTTATTAAATTTATTCAGAAATGATTTTTCTCCTAACACAAAAAGACACCATATTTCATTTGTTATAAATAAACTGATTTTGATTTCACTTATTTGTTAAAGTTAAGGTAGACAATAATTATGAGTCATACAGCAAAAATAATTATGGCAATGTCTTGAATGTATTCAATACTCAAAGAAATACAATATCCTTTGTACTCTAATAATATAATTAATATTAAAAATCTTATAACAATTTATACACATGTAAATTCTAGCATGTTGTCACATACTCAATAATAAGTTCAACTGCTGATTTTAATTTATAAATTTACTCCTCATTGCACCTTTCTTCAATATTCTACTTAAGAAATTGTATTTGCTCCATCATTTACTTTATAATAAAACTACATTAATGTCACAGTTTAAGCCATTACTAAATGTTATACAAAAATATTTAAAGATTTACAGATATTATGTAGTTCTCTAATTAATATGTGACCAGAAATGCTTAATTCAAGAACTTAGTGAAATTAAATTCATGAATAATGATAGAAAAACTCTGGTTCTATCAAGTTTTTTTCTATCATGATCTAATACTTATTGTGCAGTCACCTAGTAGCTCTAGGTTGTTAGATGATTGTATACTATATAAGATTGGCTATAGTGAACAATGGATAAGACTTGCTGTTTAATCATTTTAATTGAATGCTATTACTGTATTGTTTCATTTGTCACTTTAGCAATGACATTTGATAAGTATGAATTTAAAACACCGCAGTTTCTATAGTTAACCTGTTTCCTAATACTGCTCTGAGCACTATGTGAATATTGTCAAATTTAATAAGAAATGATTATGCCAATTTCTTTTGAGCAATGCTGATCAATTTAAATTAATTGACTGTGATTTGAATTCCTATCTATTCATCTTCAGTTTTCTTTCTGTATTTCAAAATCATTCAGACAAATTTTTGGATAAAGTATAAAATGCAAAGATGGCTGCTTTCTTCTCAAGTTTTTAACCTTTTTAATAACTTAAAATTCATGAATTTTAAGTAGATTCGACATATAGATTTATATATATATATATATATATATATATATATATATATATATATTTGCAATATTGGTATGGAAAGGATAGAGCAAGAGGTTGTGGCTTACCTGAAAGTGAAGTGCGGTGTCACCATGAGGAACTGAAAGTTGTTCTTCAAATTTTCGGATATATATATATACATTCAAACTTGGAAAGTGAGGAAGGATAGAAATAAATAGGAGGATTGTGCTTTATGTGAATTCATATGCTCGGGCGAAGAATTACGCACATAGAAAAGCATATGTTCAAAGCAGAGAGAAGGATGGAAGAAGAAGGAAAGACTGAAAATATTTGACCCAGGCGGGACTTGAACCCACGTATTTTGCTTAGTACACAGACGCCTTAACCATCTCGGCCACCAGGTCAAGTTCCTGACCAGGCAAATATAGACAGTCTTATTGTGGACAATTAATAGTTTTTAGTGGAGGAATGGATAGAGTAGAGGGAATGAAGTATTAGGAGCTTCCATTAAGGAATAAATACAATATTAGGAGAATCCATTAAGGAATTAATTCACATTCAAACTTGGATAGTGAGGAAGGATAGAAATAAATAGGAGAAATAGGAGGATTGTGCTTTATGTGAATTCATATATATATATATATATATATATATATATATATATATATATATATATATATATATATTGTAATAGTGAGAATGTGACATTGTGAAAAATATTGGTATGGAAAGGATAGAGAGATAGGTTGTGGCTTACCTGAAAGTGAAGTACGGTGTCGCCATGAGGAACTGAAGGTTGTTCTTCAAATTTTCGGAGGCTCTCAGCCTCCACCGTACTTCACTTTCAGGTAAGCCACAACCTATCTCTCTATCCTTTCCATACCAATATATATATATATTCACTTAATTCATACTTGGTGTTATTTTCATTTCAGCTGGCCTCAGATTTATTTTATTTTGGTTGTGTAAATGTAATGGGCATTTATTTTCGACTATTAAATGAAGTGGCAACTAGAAGAACTTTTCTTGATCGCCGAGCAAACATTGAAACAACCTTCAAACTGGAGTTTGAAAAGCAACAGGAGGTAAAGAATTTTAATTTAATGTTAAATAAGAAACATCACATAAAGTTTCACATCTATAATAATTTATAGATATTTATTCATAGGAGCATTTAATGATCAGCATCTTGCCTCGGCATATAGTTGAAGATGTGAAAGCTGATATAAAGAAAATATTCCAGCACATACTTGTAAATCAAGCACCTTTAAAGAAGAAGCCATTCAGGTAACAATCCATTGCATAATTTAAACTTGTATAAAATTCACTTGTTCTCATTTCAATTGTACAATTACAATAATATAAAATATTTTTACTTCTGATTCAGTTTTTTTGTTGCAGTGATATGTATGTAAAGGAACACCATAATGTTAGTATCTTATATGCTGATGTTGTAAACTATGCATCACTTACTGCTTCTTTGCCTGTTACTAAACTTGTGGAGACACTAAATGAACTATTTAGGCGTTTTGATGAGGCATCAGAGGTAATTCCATATTTATGTATTCTTCTAGAATTACAAAAAACAGTTTCTCTTATGGAATAACTAATATGGATTCATGGTTTAAATGACCATGAAGCTTGAGGGAACTAAAAGGAACATCTGAAGATGCTATCTTCTTAATCCATAAGTAGGTCCTTATGACTTCTGAATACCCAGTGGGGTTTGCAATTTTAAAAAAAACAATACGTTGGTTGTTTCACAACTATCACTAGCTTCAAAAAAAAAAATTCTCATTCTAGACTACTCCTGTTTCATTCACCGGGTTATTGATTCAGGAACCAAAACAATTCCACCTGGCAATACATGTTTGTATTCATGGAAGCTTGATTACCAAATGTGAATTTCCTACTCCTGTCCACAGAGAACTCTCTCATCTCTATTTTCAAAACTGAAGTTCCACACTTTGTCACCAACCTTTCTTCACTACAAAGTCTCTGATTGCATGCTTAACTGTGCTTGTTATATTAAGTATTCCACCTTCACATACATATATAATTTTAGGACACTATCACAGAGTTCACCTTCAAATTTCTCTCCCCCCATTTTGTAACCTTTTAGGAAGTCTTTGTGAACTGCACAATGCCTCCAAAATCGAACAAAGGCATTGTCATATTTGTTCACATTTATATGGACAATAGACCATTCGACCAAGCAAACTCAGCATCTTTCCATTTAGTATAATTTTTGTTATACCCCAGACCTGTGAACTGTTACCTATAATATTTGAAAAGTAATAATTGTAAGGTATTTAGACAAAATTATATGTTCACTGCAGAAGGAACACTATTTGCATTTTGATGATCGATACATTAATGAAGCCAATATTGTATCAATAACTTTCTATATTTCCATGGACTATTGCTGTAATTTAGGAAAGGGACATAATTTATTATCATTTGTATTTTAAGACATTAGATATAAACAATGAGTGGAATGTGGATAAAAGCTTCTAGGGATTCCAGCTGGGTAAATTGTTGATAATAAGTGACGTTTTGATGATGTTCAGCATCATCATGTTCTGCCAAAGATGTCCTGAGAAGCCTTTATCCACTTTCTACACCAGGAAAAACTTTGTTCTACAATGAGTGGAATACTTTAAAAATCATAAGCTTTGATTGTCGGATAAAGTAATTCAAAATACTTACATTTATAAACCATTAAATAAAATTTCATTTTCATAAGAAGACAAAATGTCTGCACCAATTAAAGAAATGTTCACAAGTGTAAAATTAATATATTCTGCTTTTAAATATATTTTCAAAAAACTTGTGTAAAAATATTTGAATTCACTATATAATCCTAGCATTTTTTTTTAGAAATGTAGAATTATTTTTAATATTTACTGTAGAAACTGAGTTAAAATATACAGAAAATTACCTTGGTATAGTGATTTTCAGAAAAGAAGTGTCCTACGAATAAAATTTCTTGGTGATTGTTATTACTGTGTATCTGGAGTTCCAAATGCAAATCCTCAGCATGCCAAAAACTGTGTTGAATTAGGATTGGACATGATAGCTATCATAAGGGAAGTTAGGTAAGTGTCAATTATTATTTACCTAAAATTTACTCAAAATATTACCCAGACTGCTATTATATGAAAATAATTAAATTAAGTTGATAGTTACAATTTCTAGTTTAGTTCAGTGCATTGAAATTTTTATTATTATTATTATTATTAATGTAATATGGTCAAGTAATGATAGACTAATATTATGAATTATTGTGAACAATGAACTTTATTATGCAGATAATTTGGAATACAAATTTTTTAAGAGCAGAACAAATATTGTGGTTTATCTGAGCGTAAAAGTTGGCAATCGTAAAGCAGAGAATTTGGAAAACAAATTTTGGAAAAGGTTATTCTCCTTCTTCAGAATATAGATAGTACTCAACCCTCTGAAAATTAAGCAACTACATCAACTAAACTAACATGATGAGTTTACCATATATTTACTGAAAAAGGAAGGTAACACCTCTGAAAAATTGATTTACAGTTTCTGTGTGAATTGGTGACCATTATTCACTTTAAGTAATCCATATAACCACCCCCCAACCCCTTCTATTTCCTATAAATTCCATTTTTTTCTTGTTTTACACTATCCTCATTATCTTCTTTATAATTAAATAATATGGATATGAAACAGACACGGGATTATGTGCCTTAATTATAGTGAAGAATGATCACCACTTAACACAGAATATGGGTGAACACAATATACATTCATTTAACAAGAAGAAGAGCATGCAATCTGTTTCCTTAAAAATGAGCAACAATTTGGTGTGTTGTAATGACAGGTTTGTGGACTTTTTGGAGCAGGGGGAACTATGAAATTTAATAGTTTTGGCTAAACTTGGTGGTTCTTTGTAAAATGTAACTTCCACTGGACTGTTACACAGAATTTCAAGGAGTCATGGGTAAGTAAAAAAAAATGATGTCCTTGTCCAGAACAGAAATCTCATCATCAGATAAGGTTTTGGAAGAGATGTTAAGAACGCAATTGACAGGTGGTTTGGGAGGTTCATCAGGTATGGTTAGGCAGGGGTGGGGTGCCAGATTGGTGGGTTTTGATAGGTTGGAGATATCAAGCCAAAGTTACAACACCAGCGATTGAGACCAGTACTTAACACTGACCCTCCTTAAAGCATTACCCTCTGACTCATCAGATACTGAAATCCATTTTTGGGAACTCTCTTTCCAACACATCCTACAATTTAGGCAAAACCCTCTAATATTATTATTATAATTATTAATGTTGTAGTAACAATATTAATAATTATAGTTATGATTAGTACAATAATAAAATTTAATCCTTTCCCCAATATCACTCAAATAAGGAAGCTCAGGCTCTCAAAAATTTAAATTGTAATTTCTGCCCAGCCTTTCGGGTAAGTCAGCTACTCTGTGAATGTGCAATATTAGACACTCACAAAGTAAGTCCTACTTTTTTAGCCTCACATTATTGCAAATCCCTTATGATGTTCCTGAAAAGATAATGTGACTTATTAAAAAAAGTATATAAATACAGGTTGTCCGCAGTTATAAATCACACTCAATGTTTCTTAAATTTCATATATATTAATATAATAAATATTTAAACTTCTGAGTAATGAATTTAATTACTTATTTCAGAGAAGAATCAAGGTTAAGACAGCAGTTAGATATGCGAATTGGAATTCATTCAGGAAGAATATTAAGTGGACTTCTGGGAGTATGTAAGTGGCAGTATGACATATGGTCGCAAGATGTGATAATTGCAAATATTATGGAGCAATCAGGTAAACCAGGGTGAGTATTAAAAGCAATTAATTTTTTGGGGGGCCATTAAAATTCAGACTCAATAATTTTAGACTTAATCTTCTGAGGGAGCTTATTCTATGTTATGTATTTACTATAGTTAATGGGTTTTTAGATATATTTTTATTTCAGCAGTTACTATGAGTTAAATATTATAATGTTTGAGTCTGTTAAAAAATCTCTTATTTTCCTTTTTTGTAATTATTTAGGAAGAACCAAATCACTTCATTGCTATTTATATCACTTAAATGTACTTCCACTAATTCCCACATAATACCACACTAAGCAATAAACTTATCATAGTTATGGTTGGAAATATCAAGGGAGAAGCATGACTTACCTAAGAATGATGATTAATCAGCATGTTGGAGAAATGGTGAAATTAATATATATTTTTCAGGAGATGACCTGTTTCATATGTATGTAGCTGGATTAATATGCAATAAAGATGTTCCATTATAGTCAACAGAAGTATAATATGTGTTTTAGCCATGATCACAAATGTACTTACCCACTTAACTTGTATGTGTTTTTAACTGAGCAACAGTGTACATGGGAATGATAGAGAAAACTTAAAGAGAGCAAATGAAGGGTGAGATTAACTAAATATTTTTATAATTTAAATGTCATGTGTTATTTTCAGCATGGTCCACATAACCCATCAAACTCACAATTATCTTGGAAATGAGTACATCTGTAAACCTGCAAATGGATCACAGCGCAATCCACTTTTAGCTAAATATAATATTGATACTTACTTCATATGTCCAGAAGATGTAAGTTTCACAGATTACAGAATAAAATAAGTAATTTAATTTATATGTGATTTGTTTGATAATATCTCAGGACGTATTAACTCTCTTCATAATTTAATAAAATAATTTTTACAGTGAATACTGTATGAAAGACAGTTAACTAAAGGAAAAATATTTTTAAATCATTATTTTATTTTTATTTGTGATACTATTTCCCTGATTGAAATGAATGCATAGAAACTTTGTTTAAAATTTTCTCAATAATTTTACAGTATTAAATGGATGATTCTGGCAACTTAGGTAGTTGCTTAAAATTTATTAATCTATAAGTATTACATAAACTGACATAATTTTATAATCAGTCAAATGAACAAGGGTAGTTAGAAATTGCTAAACTGATACTTATAAAAGTATCAATAGAGAACACATTTTACATTCATTATAATTTATATAAGAGCATTTTGTTGACATATTGATCCTCTGCTTCAGAAGTAACACAACTGAAAACTGTTGCAGTGGGAATTAAGGCAGGTTTTAAATTTCCTTAAAATTAGATTAATTAATAAGTTTTACAAACTGTTTTAAAATGCTTTTTGTAACATAGTAATGTTATGCTTAGCCTACTTGGTGTAAGAAAACTCTTAAATTTTAACTTTTGTTATGCATGGAGGTGAGTTGTGTCATTTCTGTATTCTTATCATTCTAACTAACTTATTGATGTATAACACTTAATATTCTTTTATTGGCTGAGTAAATGTAGAGGTATGACATATCTATGTTTTTATTCTTTCATTAAATTGACCTATATGTGTATGAAAGATTAAAAATGTAACAGAACAAAAAATTGCAAGAAATTATTTATTGAATTTAATAAAAACAAGGTAAAAAACCAGTTAGCCTTCTCATACATTAAAAAGACCTAGTATATTATCACTTAAAGAAACATTAATATAATAGAAATTAAACAAGTTTTATAATCTATAAAAAATTAGCATAAAATCTTTTGATGTGATTTGAATTTAGTAATGATAAAATATCTTTTTTTGTTGTCTATAATATTTAATTTATAATTGCAAATTGGCATTAAAGCAGGATTACTGCAACAGTCTTTTCCTTGTTGATGAGGAAAATAATACTGTCATGACGGGGTTCATCTAAAAAATTGTCTGTATATGATAGATTTAAAATACTTTCTTAAAGGTCTGACAAAACTGGATGAAGAACATTATAATTTAACTGGACTGGCACTGAAAACTAGATCATATAATATTTGGAAATGTCAAGAAGATTCCAAAACCTCTACTGAATTTGTGATGTGTGTACTCAAGCAAAACAAGCCAGAAATCCATTTAATATGCAAATAGCAACCTCATCAACATTGATGTGTATGGTAAAATAGACCCACCAACTTTAGATGGAAAATAATATGGCACGGCTTGAATTGATCATTTCATTCTTTTTGTGAAAATCTATTTAATGGAGTGTGAAGATGAAACAAAGGTTTTTCTTCAAGAATATATTATCAAATATTAAACCCAATTTAATCTAAAGGTGTCAAAACTAAGAAAAATAATGTCTTCAGACAATGGCACTGATAGCCATGGAAAGGTTGTGCAAATTCAAAATGTTCACCTGGATGGAATCTCAAAAGTAATAAATTTAGGCTGTGTAAGAATGTGATTTAATAAATTGTAGGTGAGCCTGTATTGAGGTCTATATGATGGATGTGGAAAACTCACAACTGATGGAGATGGTAAAGAGTCTGTACCAAGGGGTGTCCCAGGTTTGATTCCTGGTCCAATTGAGATTTTTCCATCCTTACCCTTTAATTCAGTTACAAATCAACTTTACTTGAAAATTTTTCTTCCTTTCTTGAAGAATAATAATGTATTTTATTTTCCATGATTTGCATAGTGAAAATTAGGAATTGTCAGGAATATTCCTTATGAAAATGTTTACTATATTAAACTGTGGTAACCATCTCTTTTATTTTACTTTCACCTTCTGATTATAACAATAGTCATATTTAAAAGGTTCAACACATTTAAAGGGGATTTTTATATAAAGAAAATGAAAACTTGAAATCTTTAAAGGTATAATATATATATATATATATATATATATATATATATATATTGTAATAGTAAGAATGTGACATTGTCAAAAATATTGGTATGGAAAGGATAGAGAGATAGGTTGTGGCTTACCTGAAAGTGAAGTGCGGTGTCGCCATGAGGAACTGAAGGTTGTTCTTCAAATTTTCGGAGGCTCTCAGCCTCCTTCTTCAGGAAGGAGTGTTACACCATTCCGTGCACCGGCCGGCTGCGGACTGCGGAGATTTGACCACCGCACGGCCAGTAACCCATAAACAATCAACACCCCCACCAAGCCACTAACTTTCTCATGAGTAAACAAACAAGACAGGATATATATATAAAACTATTTAAAATCTATATACATCAGGATTTAATGTTGCTCTGGCTAGTGGGCATGGATTGATCTCAAGTTAAACATGGTGGATGGAAAATTACACAATAATTATGAAAATAATAAACTGTCATGCCATTAAAAAAATTTAAATTTTAAAAGTTTCTTAAAGGTCAAATTTAATCCACAAAATTTTAGAATAGATACAAAACCCTGAACACCGTGCCATGTGAGAACAATTGGTTATATGGTGGTGGTCTTACTATGCTACGCTGCCTGTGTCTCTGAAGATCTAGAAGCCGGGACCCTTGTGGTGATGACCGCTGGTTGGTGTCATGCCATCCAAAATTGCTGAACCTGGCTACAGCTAAACTCCTCGTTGCCTCAGCTCTCTGAACATGTATCAGTTAATCTTTGCTCATTGCTAACACCAGAGATTGCCAAATGTTAACTTTGTTCAGAAAGATACTTTACTTTCCCTGTCGCTGCAAATGTTTCTGCCACAGTGTCTATCTCTGTACTCCAACTTCGTGGTCACTTGGTGGGGTGATTTTATTTATCTAGCCACATGCACAGCCAGGTAAAATTAAACATTCTGTACCTCATTGTGCTTGGAAATTTTTGCTAAGATCATGCCATAGGACTTTCCTTGACCGCAACTATCCTCATGAAGACAGACCTTTAATGGAAAGTATTACAAAAGCCATATTGGTCAATACCCTTAGCTGCAGACCTGAAACCTGTGGCTTCCATACAACTACCTTTTCCTTAACAAGATGAATAAAATTAACACTAGACACATAAAAAAACTAAATATTAATTACATTATATATGTAGTTTACTACAAAACACAATATACTTATTTACAGATTTTATATATATGAAGCATATAGTTAAATAGAGCAAAGAAAGTCTTATATCATAATGTTCAGGGTTAATTATAGTTTGTTTATATAAAATATGTACAAATAAATTGAAAAGTCAGCCATTAAATATCATGGCCTAGTTATTTATTGTTTTAAATTCTACTTCAAACACATAACCATATCTTTTCTTAATGAGCAATATAGTTCTCTCCACATATCGGTCATTGTCTGTGTAGTTTTCATCTTAATCCAATAGCAGTTAAAGTTCCCCCATTTTAGTTTTTAAATATATATATATTGGTATGGATAATTTGAAGAACTACCTTTGGTTCCCTATGGCTATATATTGTAATAATTAAATTAAAAACATTTATTTAATTTAATGAATTTATTTGTGCCACAAGTTGTGGAAGCATTTTGTAATAATCAAATAGGTGGCTTAAATAAAAAGATTAGATTTTAACAACAAACAAATTTATTATCAAAATTAAACAATTATACAAATTAAAAATATCTCATTCTCTCAGGGTCTCAACTGGGTTTGATAACGGCGAATCGTTCAAAATAATTAAAGAACTCAAAATTAAATTTAAAAAAAGAAATTATTTACTCGTCAATTAACAAACCTAAATTTAATTTTCGACGAAATTAACCTACAATGATTGCTTCTAATTTACAATTTTTTTATCAATAATAAAGGAATGATATCTGACATCTATATTTTAATTCGGTTTACATAATTAACTGTTTTCTATTGTTACTTACGGCTGCCCACTGCTTCTAGGATACTTTGTATTTACGAAGCACGATGATGGGTTTTGCACAGCTTCTACTTAGCTCACAGATTCTAATTTAAATATTTCTGGAACAAAGTCAGGAACCAGGAACCTCTTCTTCGTCTCTCGCTCCCTCGGTTGCCTCCTGCTCATGGCTTCCCAATCACCATTAATGCCTTAATTAATAGGCATTACAATATATGATATTAGTAAGGATATGACATTGTCAAAAATAATTGCAATATTGGTATGGAAAGAGAGATGGGTTGTGGCTTACCTGAAAGTGAAGTGTGGTGTCGCCATAAGAAACTGAAGGTTGTTCTTCAAATTTTTGGAGGCTCTCAGCCTCCTTCTTCTGGAAGGAGTGTTACTGCACTGGCCGGGGTAACACTCCTTCCTGAAGAAGGAGGCTGAGTGCCTCCGAAAATTTGAAGAACAACCTTCAGTTGAGTATGATATTGTTTAATATCTGTGGGAAGTTCAGAAGAGAATATCTATAAAATATAATTTTACATTAAATTAATTTTAAGTTCATAACAAGTTTGTTTTCCTAAATTCAGCAGCAGAGTGATGGGGGAGAGCCTACTGATTCTCGATCATTGTTTAGCCGGCGCAGTAGTATTGCACCCCGCAGACATACAAGCCGATCAGTAAGTAAAATGATACAGTTATTTTCTTTAAATAAATAGTAATTATGGACTTTATGCCATACTTACATCTTCTGACTTAATTCAATCAACCCAATTTTATTGCTTATAATGCAAAGTTTAATTGTTAATACAAATCAAAATTGGCTTATAATGTTAATAATATATTAAGTTAATGTGTTAGTAAATAGTAAATGCTGAAAATGTGTAGACTGTCTGTACTGCAATTTTCAAGGAGTTACACATAGTTTTTTCATGTACTACTCATTAAAATTGATCATTTGGTTTCAGATTAAAGTTATTGAGGGATAGATATTGTCATTACTGTTAGTAATTAGTAATGCAGCCATTTATTATGTAATGTTGGCTACAATACTGTCTGTGTTCTTCTATTGTTGTAGTTGTATCTTCACGTTAATGTATAAGCTTCCTTTATTTTGTGTTCTTGTATTATATGTTTCCTGCAATACATTATAATAAAAATCCAGCAATTACTTTAAATAATTAAGTGGATGTATAATTTTATAAACCAACTTTATTTTCAGATAAGGCGTAATACCAGTGACGGAACTTCAAGAAGACGCACAGCATTTATGGATAACAATTTACACCAGTACCAACAAGCTTTATTGAAGGCAAATGAAGCAATGTCAAGAGCAATACAAAGTATGCATCTGGGGTTGTATGAGTAAGTAATATTCTGAAATAAATTTTACATGTGTAGATTATATTATTTATAACCAAAACATGAGTTAATTAATAAACTATTTTTCTGAGTTTGTTCAAGCAAATAAACTACATAAACCTGATAAGATCAGTTGCTTGCAATTAGCATATACCTCTTATAAATTGTTTTCTTTTTTGAGTTTTTACGAATCTCATGATCTTGTTGCTATCATTATATTAACTTATTCTCTTAGCTTTGATTACCAGCAAATGTGAATAATTATGAGAATTTTTCTGCAAGTATTTATTGTAAAATGGATATATGTGTAATTTTTTCCACTTCACAGAACTATAAATGAATAATGGTGATTTTCAAAGTTTATATAAATACCCTTTCATCGATAAAATTAGATTAAAGGAAAAAGCATATATCATTAGTGTCACCGAATATTAGTTTGTTTTCTAAACTTAATTTCCTTATTAAAATTAAAATGTAATTAAACTAACTGCATAAAAATTACAAATTAATTTAGTATTGTTTAGTACTATTATAATCAAGAGAAACTTTGTTCTTATTTTCAGTCGATGGTTTCACAGTGGAGATATTAATCCACTTTGTTTGACATTTAAAAATTTGAGTTGGGAAATACCATTCACAAAGCAACCAGATCCACTGTTCAAGTTTTACGTTTTGTGTTCAATGATGGCTCTCCTATGCATGTTAATCATTCACTCAATTAGTAATGCCAGGTAAAAATTAGTAATCAATGCATTATTATTAGCATTTTACAATAAATGAAAATAAGTAAGAAGAACTTCAGCTATAATTGAATAAAAAAATTTATTTTTAAAAAACAATGCTTGGATGAATTGCATGTAATTTGTACTTGATTTATTTACTGTGTTATCTCATTGTGGCATTTATAATTTTTAGGGCACACTGGTTGCCTTGGACAGGATATGGAAGTACAGTTATATTTCTCTTTATTCTTCAACCAGTGAATTGGACACACTTTCTATGGAATAGGTTTTGGGACCCACATGGTGATGAAGGTCCTGTTGCTGCTCCTACAAATATAATTCTCAAAAACCTTTATTATTTATCTTTCAAGTTGTCAAAAAATACTTATGCAAGGATATCAATATACTTGGCTATCATATTTTCCCTAACTGCTTGTTTGGCTCTGGACTTTGTAAGTATGTTATACAGAAATATTAACAGAAATTTGGCTAGCATAAATAAGTATTATATAATATTGGTATGGAAAGGAAAGAGAGATAGCTTACGATTTACCTGAAAGTGAAGAACCGAAGGTAGTTCTTTAAATTATCGGAGATTCCCAAGCTCCTTCTTCAGGAAAGAGTGTTACACCATTTTGTGCACCTGCCGGCTGTGGAGTTTTTTTTAAATTTATATGTATATATATAATTCATACCCATGCAGCATGTAGTTCAGACCTTCTCTCCTCATGAAAATTTGTAGTATTCACTCATCGCTGGCAGACTGGACCAACTATTGATTTCAGGTAAGTTGGCATCACTGTCCCTCTTTTCTATCTAAATGTGTTATTTAATTTGACCTTGTCACATTTTCCTAAAGTGATAAATGTTTGTATGAAATAAAATGTGACGAGGTCAAATTAAATCATTCATTTGGATAGTACAGAAAGAGAGACAGCATGACCGACTTACCTGTCTGCCAGATCACATGCAATCACATAATGCGTACATATATATATATATATATATATATATATATATATATAACATTTAGATTGAAAAGCAATAGCAAAGTTGTCATACCTGAAATCAATAGTTGTTCTAGTCCAGTAGAGAAGAAGGAATATTACAAATTTTCAAGGGCCTGAGCCCCCTTCATCAGGAGAGGTCTGAACTGCGTGCCTTACTAAATTTAAAGAACCTTTTAAACTTTCATCTCTGAAGCTTCACTGTGGTTTCTTAGCTCCCTTCCCAAACAACCATGGCTAACACATCAGTCCCTGCAACCTCCAAAACAATACTGATATTGGATAATAATGGCTCCATGACTGTCATTATGGACATGGACAAATTAATGACAGGCACTTTGTCATCTGGATGATTTCAAAACTTACAAACATATTCCTACTGATCCAATTGTTCATTATTTCTTAAATTGACAAGTTTGTTCAAACACATGGCCCAATTAAAAACTTATCTCCTGATTATATTGAGTTCCTGTCTCCAAAATTATTAAGAACACACATCATCTGCCTACTCCCAAAAATAGCAAACCTGGCATCCCAGGTTGCCCAATTATCAGACATAATCATTTACTCAATTTGGAACACTTTAATGATTTAATATAATTCATATTCCTTAGAAGATATTTTAAAATATAACTTTTGTTATGATCAAATAAATGAATACAGTAATACAAGTCTAATTATGTTATGTTTCTATTTAAATATGCTTTTACTTTTGAGTTTTAATTTAATGTATGTTAGTTACTTTTTAATCTACCATATCTGAATTGATTGTATTATATATTAATACATACTACACGTTTGTAACAATTTTTTAAAAATTAATTAATTCCACCATTCATATATTATTCTAAATATGTTTAAAATCTGGATCATCTTCCTTGCCTCAGTCTCCTGATTAAAATATTCTAACAGTTTGTTCAAAAATAATGATCTAGTTTCCACCTAAAACTCATACTTTGTTATCTAGAATTATCAATAAAAACAACTTAGAAGAAGATTTTTTTGTATATATTTATATTGTATATATTATATTTGTATATCATTAATTATTTTAGTTGAATGTGTTTAGGTTGATTGCTTTCTGTCAGAAAATACTGCTGAATGCTTAACACCATGGGTAAGTAGAACATAAATATTTTCAAATATTTACTATTATTAACCATTTAAAAAATTATATTACTTATATATGTATCTACCTGGAAACATATATATATATATATATATATATATATATATATATATATATATATATATATATATATTATTTTCATCTCACTTGAAAGTTGTAATTGTTAATTTTTCTGACAATATTACGATTAATAATATACAAAAATACTAGTTAAAGACTGAATCACATATGCCTAAGTCTTTTGCTAATTCTTGAATATTATTGCCCCAGACAATGAGATATTGACATGTTGTTTAAATTTTAGGAACACTATTATTTGAAAGATAAAATAAAAGGATGAGGTTGATACAATATAAACTTATTAATAAAAATTATAATCATTGACCATGTCGAATTATATCATAATATGTACCAAGTCATCTTATTATTTACAAAACATTTTAGCCAAAGGGTCACACTGACTCATCCGCTAAGTCCCAAGGACCAATCTAAGTTCATCATACCAACATATTGTAGTTTTGAATTAAAATATTCGCTTGGGATTCGCATGCTGAGTGTTATGTATTGTAATGACTGTTTACGACCATACTATATATAAACTAGTGACATTTTCCTGAGGGTAGAGAAGTTACGTGCGGGACGTGGCAAAGCCGCAGTAGGAAAGCGCCATCTTGTGCGGAACCCCAGAATTATTCAAAATGTTAATTATACTTCGTTAGACGAAGTAAAGCATGTTCTGAAAAAAGCTGATTGATTGTCTGGCAGTTTTGAGTTGGCTACTTTGGAGGGTTTTGGAATGTTTTCTACGTACCGGTGACGCGTCGTACAAGGATACTACGGGAGACATCCGAGAGTTATTATTTTTTTAATAGAGGGATAACAGTGAAAATCCTTCATGGTCACCTGAGAGGTGTCCGCGCCTCTCGGGTAGTGTGAGACTTACTCACTGAAACAACGAAACCCTTTCCAATCGACTTGATTTCCGCCCCGGAACCGCGTTAGCATTACTTCAGGGCGGAGTCGATTCTAATTTGCCTCACGGCTTCTCGTCATTGTTCATTACTTCTGCCAGTGGAGCTCGTCGCCATCGCACTTCTTAAACCTGAGGATCCTTTCAGTATACACTGTCACTGCATTCCAGTAGTGGGCGTCCCTCAACATCATATGGATTATAGTCTCCGGTGATACTACGTTGGCGTCAAGCTCATGTTCCAATTGATGTCGCTCTTGCAGCCATCGATCACACGCGAAGAAAGTGTATTCCGCATCGTCTATGTCTCCAAAATACATACAGTTCGGACTGCCTACTTTCCCTACGGAAGTATCCGTGACCCGTTAGGAATTGTGTCAGGTAATAGTTTACCTCCCCGTGTTTTCGGTCGATCCATTTTATGTCGTGGGATCAGCCTCGTGGTCCATTTTCCACTGGGTTCTTGTTCCCACCTCCTATGCCACTCCTGTACTTCCCTCTTTTCAGCTTCTTCCTTAACCAGCTTTCTTCCGACGTCTGTCTGATTGCGCCAAGTCTTCTGTCGCTCGAGAGCTTGTAGGTCAATGGGCGCTATCCCTGCTATCACCAATACGGCAACAATGGATAATGTGCGATAATCGTACGTAATCCTCAGGGTCCCTCTTCGTTGCACAGCTGCCATCCGCTTTCTGTGCATCTTCTTCCTCAAAGCTTGTGCCCATATTTCAGCACCGTACAGTATAACCGAATGGGTAACCGCCATAAGTAAGCGCCGTTTACACTGTTTCGGGCCGTTTGTGTTGTTCACCAAGCCGTTAAGGGCCGCTGCTTCGTCCGTCGCTTTTTCGATGTGTGGCCAGTACGACATCTTGCTGTCAATAGTGATACCCAGGTGTTTGGTATGGAGCGCGGTTTTGATCACTGTGTCTCCAATCGTCATTTGAACTTCTGTGTTGATTCTCTTCGTCGTGATAACTACTATTTTCGTCTTTCCCTCGGCGAGCTCTAGTTCATGCAGTGTCATCCACGTTTTGAATCGCCGCATGGTCTGGTTCAGCTTTCGGACATCCGGGAGTTGGACAGTTCCAAAGTTTGAATTCGGGGCGACAAGTGCGATCTAAAAAGTAGTTTCGTGTTGAAAATACAGTGTGTTTAATTTAATTGTAAGTGTCTAGAACAAAGATCCAGTGAATTTTGCATACTCAGAACCCCTGCTCTTAATATTATTAATTGGCCCTTTTTTCATATGAAGTTACGTCCCTTTTGAGTGGATTTGTATAAATACGGAAAAGATAGATACTGAATTCAGAACATTTAAAGAGTAATTGGGATATAAATATTTCGTAATTAAGTCAAGTAATAATGTGTATAATTTGCAATTAAAAATTATCAGTCCTCAAAGAATCCAATATAAATTGTCATTGTGAGACTAAACATGCTCAGAATGACTAAATTTACGAGATCCCTACGGTTAGAAAAATATGTATCTTTTAAACGAGGGTTGAAATCTCAACAATTGTTGTTTGAGAAAGTAAACGCTGACAAGAAGCAGCAACTCTCATTCGATGGCGAAAAAGGAGAAAACATTTACAAACGGCTAATTAATAATGGACTGTAGTAGCAGAAGATAGGTGTACAGATAAATCAAATTTATTTAAAAGCATCAGTTTGTCAACAAACAGTGAGGTTCGAAGAGTAGATTATGATATTTCAGAATATGTATATAAATATAGAGGGCCGGCGACTAGGGGGGCAGAGGAGGCAAATGCTCAGGAGCCCGCGATTGCAGGGGGCCCGGGCCCAAAAAATTAAATTAATTAAAAATTTAAATGCCAACAGCTTCTGTAGAAAAGGCTGATAATCAGGTAAGCCTTGGTTATAAAATAACCTCCAAGTTGACAGTTGTGGTCTAAACGGAGAGATTCAATTACCAAATTTATGAAGATCTTCTTGCAGTTTATAACAGAAGATATTTTAAATAAGTTGAAATTTCTGTTCAGAAACAGTCTGCAGGGGAAATACTTCAACTTTATCACTACTGATGGCGTTAGAAAAGTATGAAAAAATATATATATTGTTGATGTCGTCTCAAAGGCCGCAGAAAATTATGATTGCTTAAAGCCATTAATTGTACTTTGCATCATTTATCAACAGTAATATGATCAAATTAAACTATGTTGTGCCTGTTACCGAGTCCTGATTGCTTATGTTTCCTTGCCATATTTTGGAGACCCCTGAATTACATCAACCTGTACACTTTCTCAATTACATACTTAGTATAAATCTACTAATGCTTCCAAGACTACTATTTCTTTGCCCCAAATCAAAATATAGTGATAAAATAATTTTAAAAAATCTATCCTCATGGGGTTTCTTTCTTGCAAGAATGTTCTATCTATTAATATAATATGTTGTCTAAGATTTTGATACAGTATTATTAAAAATAAATAATTTGTAAAATTATATTTTTAAAATTTCCGTACATATTTTCCATTAAAATAATATAAATTTTTTGCAGGAATTCAACCATATTTGTGCAATAGTTCAGATAATGAACTTCTTCTTTTTGAGGATTCATTTCCTCTTAAAACTATTAATTGGATGCACAATAACAGCAGCTTACTGTTCTGTTGTTTGGATTCTAGAGCCTCATATTTTTAATGTAGGTGCATACTTTTTCAATTTATTATATATATTTACATTAAAAACAACTGAAACTAATTAATCTTATGAAGTGTCATTGAGTCCTAGGCATTGCCTTTATTGTATGATATATTGGATTATGAGTTAGACCTGTTCAATTTCAGCACCAGTTGAATTAGGGGGTAGGATTTTGAACAAAGTTGTGTGAAGCAATGACCACAGTAGTTCAAAATCCCAATACACACTTGACAAACATATCATTGTTCAATTTTTACATTACTGAATCATTGTTGTTTTGTTGACATGAATAACTTAAGGGAAGTGTATTGAAAAACTTGGAATGTTTAAAGATCAAGACAGACAAGGCATATATTTCTATTACATGTATGGAAACCAATTTTCAGTAGATGATCATGGTGAAGTTTCAATGTGAGAACAAGAATTCTGCATAGGTGAAGCCTGATGGTTGTGCTGCAAAAGTTTGAAATAATTTGGAAGTTTTCTGTTTCAGAGTTGTATTTGATTGTAGTTCTGTGTTATCTTTACAGTGAACAAAATATACCTAGAAAATGTGGGGAAAAGGTGCATTAAGAAATACTCGCCTCCAGTATCTTTCAGTTGTCCACCTAACCACTGAAACATTTTTTTCATACATGTTGATCCTATCCTTACACACTTGAATTGAAACCTTATTGCCATTCTTCTGACAGGAGCAGATGCAATGTCTGTTTCAATATTTCTAATTTTACATAACTACATAAAGCTTTAAGGAGAATTTCACCAACCTTTCTTCCTATAACAGTTATCCAAAAAATGTAGATTGGAAAAGGAAGAACATAAAAAATCTCAGTTCAGATTATCCTTGAATTCTTTATTTATTTTCTATTTTAATTTAATATTCATTGACTTTATCATTTTATGCAGATTCTATTTCAAAACAAGAGAGACTAAAAATACTACTGCACAGTGGTGACTTGTGAGTTTTTAAAAATCATGTTTTATGTCATCTCAAGCATAATTTTTATGAGGGTAGATATTTAAAATAATAATATAGCAGTGATAAAGTTACCTATACTCTGACCCAACCCATAATCTGCTAAATTTGTAATTCTGTCAACATAGTTTCCAATAGTTTCTAGTTTTAAAAAGTGGAATAATTTAGCAAGTTGACACACTTGTCTAATGTCTTTAATATATATTTGTTAATTTTGAAACAATGCACACATGATGGTTGTGTAGTAGTGTTGTTAAAACATAATTATTATGAATGTTCTTAAAATTAAGACAAAATACTTATTGCTAAATTGATTTATGTATATGCACTACAACCACAGCACATGCTTCTCATATCAAAAGAATTATTTTAAAATTACAGCATTATAAATAACATATTTCAATTTTGACTCTATTATTAAACTAGCACATAACTTTTAACAGGAAGAATCATGGAATGAGGATTTGAAGCCACAAATTGCCCATATAATGAGTATTGTGTTTCTCACATTAACACTTCACCTTATTGACCGGCAGGTAATGATGATTTATTTCATTATAATTTAATATTATCAGTGAAGATTAATCTATTTTTGATATACGCCAAAACTTTAACAAATGTGAATATATTTATTGTAATGGGAAACCTTTCAAAATTATTTGATGTATTACAGTCTGAATACATGAACCGACTTGATTATAAATGGAAGCTCCAACTATCAGAGGAACAAGAAGAATCAGCAACAACAAGAATGATAAATAAGATGTTATTGGAAAATATTTTACCAACCCATGTTGGTAAGATGAATTGAAAATATTATGAATTATATTCTATAACTAGAAAAGATTCACTCAACTTAAATAAATGCTAGTATGTTGATAAAAATTTGATTTAATACTTCTAATCAATATAATCAATTATAAACAATGTTAAAAAACTTATTCATAAACAGTGCAGATCAATTTTACTGTGTTTGAACTCATTATTGAAAAGTTACTGACTATTTTTACAGCGGATCTTTATTTAAATACAGAAAGAGCATCTGATGCACTATATCATGAAGAATATGAATCTGTTGCTGTCATGTTTGCTTCATTAACAGAATACACTCTATTTGATGCCGATAATCCAGAAAGCAATAATGAATTAAGAAGTCTAAAATTACTGAATGAGATAATTTGTGATTTTGACAAGGTAATTAACAATTAAAAAACTGTTATAACAGCTCAGCTTAGGGCTTTTCTCTGGAATTGTTTCCAAATTTAATAATATTAAATTTATGTTATTTCATATAGCTTCTCTTTGAACCAAATTTTCTACGAGTGGAAAAAATAAAGGTTGCTGGTTGGACTTATATGGCTGCATGTGGTCTGGATCGTGGACGAAGAGATTCATCTACATCCGCAAACAGACAACAATACACTGAACATGTGGTTGTTGTTTTAGCACGATTTGTAGCTAGTATGATGGCAGCATTAGAGAAAATTAACAAAGAGGCAATGCAAACCTTCAAACTAAGAGTTGGTAGGTAAATAATTTTGAATAATAGAGCTTTAGCCAATGTTTTCTTTAACCGAAAGTACATTCAATGCTTTCAAATTGTATTCAAACACTGCATTAATCTTCTCAATTAAAGTAAAACCAATTTAATTTTTAATATATTTGAGTGGCTCAATGAAATGAATTAAAAACATTAGCCCCTTCTTTAAAACAATCATAACTTTGTCCTATTGCAAAATTAATACAATTTAATGTAAAACACATTGAAGAAGGTATAGAATAGTTTTTATTCTAATTAATATTTATAGTAAAAAGAATAAATTAGAAGTATTAAATTGAGTGGTAGCAGATGATGATACAGTATTGTGATAGGCATTACAGATACAAATGATTCATCATATGAGGAATCGACAGGGTTTTTTTTAGCTAAATTTATGTTGCCCATAAAATAAAGTTCTATGTAATGCTAGAGATTTTATACAGCATATAATGGCTACATAAATGGAAATAAGAGAAAGGAAAAAGGTTTAGCTGGCCATTTTACTTCTAGTGTTGTTTCAATGTTAATTTATATAACATGAGTACATGCATATTGGTTATATTAAATTTGTAATTGAATAAACTTTGAAAATAATTATATGATTAATTCATGATTGTTAGGCTATTTACTTTTAAATTATGCCAAAATAAGTATAAATACTAATAGGTAAAATATGTGATCTTAAACAAAAGAGGATGAAACACAAAAAATGTGTAGTGCTTGTGCTTCTCATACATTTTTTTTATTATTCCAGGAATTTCAAATGGGCCTATTACTGCAGGGGTTATTGGATCTCAGAAACCGTTATATGATATCTGGGGAGATGCAGTCAACATGGCATCTAGAATGGATTCTACAGGAGAAGCCGGTAAAATTCAGGTAATCTTATTAGTTCACCAAATTCTGAAGGTAATTTACTGATCGATACATGTGACAATAATCAAACTTATGTAGTGGTTTCGTATTCTTTATTTTACAACATACTACATTTCAATATGTATAATTGAAAAATTTAATTAAAAACTTAAATTTAAGATATTTAATAATTAACTGAAAATACTTAAGTAATGTTAGCTCATGCATTTATTAAAATACAATGGTAATCATCAAGGCCATGCAGCATATTTTTTCAGTATGATTCAAATTAGAAATGCTGACCATTAAATGTTATTCCTTAAAAAAATAACATTGAATTGTGATTAATAAATGTGAAAATCTGATCATTTCCATATTGTCTGTAACTTTTCACTTTATGTGTGGTTTATGACAATTCATAAATCATGTACATTAATATTGGAATAACATAGATCAATATAGAAAATAATTTTGTAAAGATGTTTAATTATTGAATGGTTTAAATTGTAATTTTATTTCGCTGCTTACGCCACCCCCTTACGGTGCAGACTCTCTGTATTATAGCACAGTACAGTCCAGGTATTCATAAAAGTTAGCTCTCTGAGGAGCTTGGGAATCATAAAAACTGTTAGTGTGGTTGTTGGCAAGTGCTGTGTTTGTTGCTTCCATCATTACCAAACAAGTCTAAGCACAGTTCGGTTGGGCGCTCAGTCTTCCCTTAGTAGCCGTTTGTCATAGAGCTTTCACTTGTCTGAAGGTCACACATTAATTTTGATTTGAATACCAAAGACGTTTAACCGATTGAAATTCATTGTCATGCATAAAGACTTTGGATAACCTTTGTATTTCGTTCCTGAAGTGTCAAGATGACAGCACCAAACAATCCAATCCTCGAAATGATACACCTCATGCCACCAATCATCTACTTAAGATAATCCTGTGATTAGTACAAATAACAGATATCATCTTCGCCTAATTATCAAATGCAAAAATGCTTTCAATGTTGATTATTGTAAATGAAAGAAATTATGTAAAAAAATCGGAACAAACCCTTGAATGTTAATGATTTTATTTGGGAATTTATAATTTATGAATATAATATTTAAACTATATGTGAAAATTATCATATTTACTATCTCCTCTAGACACCATGTGGGTTGTCTTCGGCCTAGCATTATTTTCATAAAGTATATTCTTATAAACTATTTTTATTAACGTCATCCTAAATTAACTATAAAAAATTATTGAAGTATTTTATTTTAATGAACAAATGAATCCATGTCTATTATAGCCAAACGAGTAGCGTGGCGGGGACGGTGGTAGGTTGACCCGACCCGACAGAAAGTTTTACTCAGTCCAATTTCAAAAGGTTTCATAGTATGATTGACTTTATTATTAAATATTATAAATTATAAAAAAATAATCTCTTGCAGGTTTTATTGCACGTATGTATAAAATCTGGTGCTTTCAGCCTCCGTAGACCATATTCATCAGTATCAGTAAGTTAAAATATGGTGTGTTGTTTCTACCTTGTCAATACGGATGCATCCATCATTATGAAAAACACATTATTCAACAAGTCCAAATAATTCGAAAAATTCTTAACCCGGTCATAAATAAGGCTTCTACATCAACCATTGAATATGAACACTATATCTTACTCAAAACTCGCGAAGCAAAAGATAGTGGCTATTCCATGCTAAGATGCATCTCAAGTCAATTTAATGTTATCTTCCGGATTATAATGAATTGAAATATGTGAATCAACAATTCCTTTTGCTGTTTTAAACGATTTTTCAGACTTCTAAATTCTACATTATCTTTCAACAGTTCGTAGATAGTTGTCATTATCTCTGTAGATTTGGTGCGAATTTAGCATAAATCATAAGTGGACCTTTGATTCAGGGCTTTGGAGCGGCCACTTTTTGAGTTGATCCGCTCCTGCATAAAAGTATTTAGTCCAGTTCCGCTCCGTGCTCCAACTAACGTATTCTTATAGGAATTACATTAATTTTTTATTTAATATATAAATACATATAAAAAATTATTTACTTACAAATAATTTATTTATTATTAACAAAATTAACATACAACCTAAAATTTTACAATCAAATAATTAAAAAATTCAATACAATTTAAATTTTAAATCATTTGAAAATACAATATATATTCGTTGATTTCAATAAATGAAATGGCATACAGTAAATCATTCTTCATTGACTGCCTGTTATCACTAAAATTAATCTTAATCCGGAAAATAGACGCTCAACACTTGTTTGAGAAGTTGGCATGCTTGAAGCGCCCCTGCATGATTTACTGATGCGTTCCCGATATAGGCCACTGGCTTCTAATACATTCACATTTAATTTACCAACATCCTCTATTGCATTGCAGTTTTACTCAATCTTTGTCTATTTTGTTTGTGATGAATAGTAGCAATTCGTCGACTGTTTTCTATTCTATCCAATACTTTTTCAAAATCATCGTCTTCCGAATCTATATTTATTATCTGACAGGTTGGCTGTGAGAGTTCAACAATTGACAAATCAATTAGTATTTGCCTTTTGATTCGTTGTCGGATGTCTGAAAAACCGTCCCTCGCTTTTAGATTTTCTGCCACACATACTAATATTATGATATATATATATTTATATATTGCAATAATCAAATGATTAAAAATTTAATTACATTAAAAGATTATAAAAAAATTAACAAACAAAAATTATTTATTATTTATTCATTGGTGGCTTCCAAAAATTAAAACAATTACAATCAAATTAAGATCTATTATCTCAGGGTCTCCACTGGGTTTGATAGTTAACAAAAAAAGTGATTTAATAAACTGATTAACAATTCAGTTTAAAATTTACCTAAAAACAATATGTCGGTATATGAAAGAAAGTTAAATGTAAAGAAATGAAACTTGAATGAAATGAAAGATGAACGAAATCTGACTTTTCCCTTTAGTTATCGTTTACAAATATTATTATCAAAGTTTTGGGTTACTCACATATTGTTCGGCTGGTACCAGCATTCTTATGTAGCTTCAACACTACACTTTAAATGCAAATTTTATAGCACTGATTCTAAATTTCCTCAGAGATTCTACACACACGCTGTCGAAATGCACGTACTCAGTTCTCAGAAACCTCGGATGATCCTCTCCTTGGTCAGCTATCGGATGTCGGTTTCCCTCAATGCAAAATCGTTCAATTTTTTTAATGAAGCAACCTTTGCTTACGGAACTCACGATTTTCAGATTTTAAACTTTTACTGTTTTATTTATCTATTTGTATCGAACTGCTATGCATCTCGGTGAAGATTTGTTTTAATGTCTCTGCTCTCGTGGCTGACCGTAGACTGAAGACTAAACTTTACTTTTGCGCGCTCAATCACCATTCGGCTCTTCAACAAAGAAACAACTCGCCGCTCATTGTTGCTTTGCTCGCTGATACCGCTATAATTCAAATTGTTCACTACAATTCAAATTATAATCAAATAATTAATGGCCTAATTAACTATTACTATAATATATATATATATATATATATATATATATATAGAGCGAACACTCCAGTAAGGAAATGTGTTTTTTGAAAAAGTTTTCTATCCGTTGTTTTATGAAGGTCAGAATTTCTAACGTAACATATCCTCCAAATTTTTCCATACATTTTCCTAATAACATCATTCTTTAATCAACATCTCCGGAGTAATATGACAGCTTGAATTCCAAATGTCGAAATATTTGTTTTTTACAACAGCGCAGATATCTTCGTCGAATTCTGCTTGTTAAGTTCTAGGTATTTGTCCCGGCAGCAGGTACTTCGTCACAGTAGTCCTTGAAAGAAAAAAGAAGATCATGTAAGACATATGTAGAACCCCATCTCGTTACTCTATTTACAAATTGAGATTTACCATACATTTTTAGCAAAATACAACAACTTTTGGCGATCGTAATTTTTCCATAACCTGTTGAAATTTCTCTAGTATTTGTCTTTCATTCTTTAACCATCTCAAATAGCCAATTGAAAAGCGTGAACCGCAAAGATAATTAGTTGAATTTTCATATTATCATTAGTCCACGCTGGCAATATTAGGGAAGGATCTGTAGTGCCATCTTTGAGAACACGGAATATCTGTGCGAATAAAATAAACATCGGAGTGCACCGATTGTTGTTTGGCATGTGATTGTTTGACAGTTAATGTTTAGTTTTGCGTGTATCTTCTCTGGCGACGGGCGAAAAAATGTTCTGGCATTGCAAACGATCTCTGATGTAGATTTATTGCGCATAAAGTTTATTGTTTTGGAGAAAGTGTGTTCTTTCCTGCATCTCGGGACAAAGTTCTCCGACAGTAATTTGGTGACCGCGACGTGATGTGAAGAGAAAATTTTATTCAAAGGTGTGTAACTGACGAACATTTTTTTAGTAAACACGGTGCTAGATTTGTTTGTGCGATCAACACCACTAAGATACACCCCACGGATTCCGTCCCTTCACCGCAGCCAGCGACGATCTCGGCAGAGTCCATTAAGATTCCGCCTTTGTGGCGAAATACCGAGCATGGTTTGCTCACGTGGGGAGACCCAATTCGCTACGGCCGCCATTACCGCCAGCCGCACGAAGTACCACCACGTAGTCGCTGCGCTATCGGTGGAAACGACCGAGTTGGTATTTGACGTGATCGTAAACCCCACTCTCATCACTCGGACTGCAGAATCCAACCATGTGAAGTTGGAATGCCTAATTTCCCATGTCAGTCTTGGGGACAAAAATCCATCGCAGCTGCTCCGAGAAATGCGTCAGCTCCTCGGACGTCAGACGGCAGCGACCATCGTATCATTTCTTCGGGATCTGTTTGTTTCCCGATTGCCAAAGGCGACACAGGCAATCCTCGCCGCCACTGCGATAACCGACGCTGACATGCTCGCAAGGTGCTTGAAGCAAACCCTGTCACCCCCATATCCTCGGTTGCAGTACCGACGCCAGGAAGCAATGACGGTGCGAATTTTGAAGAAAGACTGGATCGCATCGAGAGTTTGATAACCCATCCTTTCTCTTCGAATGGCTCGTCGGGCCGCTCACGTGTCCGACGATCTGCCTCACGCTACAGCACTCCGGGACGTAACAACGATATGTGTTGGTGTGATATCAAGTTTGGGATCAGGGCACAGAAATGTCGAGAGCCCTGCTCCTTCAAAACTCCGGATTTAAATGCCAGAGCGAACCGTTAGTGGCGACGACCGGTTTCGCAAGGACGAGTCGCCTTTTCGTCATCGATCGAAACTCTAGAAGAAGTTTCCTTGTTGACACCGGCGTCGCAGTATCCGTGATTCCACGTGGAAGGACGCAATTGTGCAGACTTCCATACAACCTGCACGGAGCCAATGATTCCCACATACGGTACCACTACTTGTTCCCCTGACCTTCGACTTCTTCGAGATTTCGAATGGCAATTCATAATCGCGGACGGAATAAATACTATCCTTGGTGCCGACTTCCTGCGACACCACGCACTACTTGTGGATTTACAACACTGTAAGCTCATAGATGGGGCGAAGACACTCTCCGTCAACGCCATTCAATGTGAATCAGAAGATCCCACCATAAAGACCATCTCGCTGAGTTTAGATACACTTTACGCTGCGCTGCTGGAGGAATTCGTCGAGCTGACAAGACCCGCAGCAACCAACACTCCACTCATGCACAGTGTTTTTCACCACATAGTGGCCAGAGGCCCACCCTGCCACGCAAAACCTCGACGACTCGACCCAACGCGTTGGAAAATCGCCAAACTACAAGTCGACATGATGCTTCCTCGCCGTGGGCCTCCCCGCTGCATATGGTTCCCAAATCCGACGGAGGATGTCGTCCATGTGGGATCTATGTCGGAATAAACGCGCAGACTGTGCCAGACCGTTACCGGGTCCCGAAAATTCAGGATTTCTCCCACAACCTGGCTGGAAAGTGCATATTCTCCCAGACCGATTTAGTTCGTGCGTTTCACCAGGTCCCTGTCGCTCCCGAATATGTCCAAAAGAACTTTTTGAGTTCACTTGAATGCCATTCGGACTCTATAACGCCTCTCAAACATTCCAGCGGTTCATGAACGACATTTTTCGTGGTTTGCAGTTTGTGCAAGTGCACATTGACAATATTCTAATATCATCAGACTAGGAGAAAGACTATCTACAACACATAAGGACGGTGTCCTCGATACTTCTCGACTACGGGCTAGTAATGAACACCGAGAAGTGTGAGTTCGACAAATCAGAACTTATTTACATCGGTTACGTGGTGAACGCCGACGGTGCCAGACCAGTTCCATAAAAAGTTGACGCCATTCGAGTCTTTCTGTTGCAACATGTCTACATTAATTTCCTTGATGTCTTCAGTTTTTTCATCTTCTTTATCCTGGAATATATTTTTATGATCATGTTCACTGCATTATTTACACAAATACTTAGTTTTTTTATCGATTTCAGCTTTGTTTAAAGTTTCTTTAATTTGATTTATCACATACAAAGAAATGTCCATTCCTTCACAATAGACATCATACCATGTTTTAATTTAAGCTTTTTTGCTGCTTTTTCATTCCAAAATTTTACACTTATGGCACGAAAATTTATATTTCCACGAATTGCAGAATGTATCTGTAAATAGAGTAATTATCATTTTATAGTTTTTGGCGTAGACTGACAAAATAACTCATACTTGTTTTTATTCAAATAAAACCTACAATATTCAAAGATTGAAGTCCTTCCCGGTGTAGTTGTTCAATAAATAGTTCTCAGTATTCACAAGGGTTTTACATATTTATATTTACACGCAACGTTTCGACGACTAAAAGCTCTGTCGTCATCTTCTAGGTGAAGTGCCGTAACCTTTTTTTTAGGGTAACAGGCTACATGAGGGTAATCCACATGGTGGCAACTCCCCTTTAATAGCATAGGAAGGGATCTGAAAGGGGGGATGCGGAACGGTAGAGGAAGGTATCCAAGGGTTAACTAGGGCCCCCGGGCTATAGTCTATGGATCCTACCCGGCATTCGCCTAAAAGTAATGCAGGGAAAACCATAGAAAAACCTGCATCAGGTAGATCGGGCATTGGGTACTTGTCCCACGCCCTTCCGATAATGGGAGAAGAGTTTGCTGTGGGGACGCAGCATTCTCCGTACCTCGACCAGTTTAGGAGGCAGCTGGCCGACTATTCCATTTGGAATAGCGGACAACTCTTACCGTATGCCCAAGTTCTGTGACCCCGGAACATACATTTTTTTTTACACCTCTCTCATACACCTCTTCCATTTCATGTTATTTATATCCTCAACCGGATCATTACGCTGAGAGTTCTTCCGATGGTTGGTGCCCAGAAGGAGATCGCTCTGGTGATGGAGTTGTTCAAATACCTGGAAGTGCAAGCTCTACCTGGTGGTGGCCCCCGAGTCGTGTACATCTCTTTTTTCCTCGGAGACAACGCGACTTAACAGAGCCAGGCACGATACGGCAGACCAGAGCCATCAGCGAAAAAGTCTGGTAGTCGGGGTGAGCTGTAAGCCCAGCTGTCGTCCGTTCATGGGATGGCAGCTCAAGCTCACGGAATGAGGTTGGACTCGACGTGGCAGTGGGTTGCGTATGTAAATCCCATGAGGTGGTGCTAGCAAGCCGGCCTGGGGAACTGAAACCCAAGAGTGGGGGGGGGGGGCGACCAGGTCTGGTATTTGAAGCCTCGAGCCCTTGGGGAAGGCACGTGGTCCTGAGGGTGTGATACTTGTAGAACGCCTCTTTCCCGGTAACGGGGAAAAAAACTCAGGTATGGGAAACCACAAAATTCTTCTTCTTCTATTAGAAGGAATCTGGAAGTACGGACCACAGCTGCAGTTTTACGCTCTAAGTGCACTCTACCCGTAAAGCCTATTAGGCATACACGGGGAAGCGGTACGTCGCCAGGTCGACGATGTATTTTGCGCTAAAACGGTACTTACACACACACACCTCTCACATACACCTTTTTTTTAGGGCAACTGGCTACATGAGGGTGATCCACATTGGGCAACTCCCCTTTAATAGCATAGGAAGGGATTTGAAAGGGGGGATGCGGAAGGTAGCCAAGGGTTAACTAGGGCCCCCGGGCTATGGTTTAGGATCCTACCTGGCATTTGCCTAAAGAAATGCAGGGAAAACCCTAGAAAAACCTGCATCGGGTAGGTCGGGCATTGGGTACTTGTCCCACGCCCTTCCGATAGCGGGAGAGGAGTTTGCTGTGGGGACGCAGCATTCCCTTCTCCGTGCCTCGACCAGTTTAGGAGGCAGCTGGCCGACTATTCCAATGGGAATAGCGAGCAACTCTTACCGTATGCCCAAGGTCTCTTCCATTTCATGTTATATATATCCTCAACCGGATCATCACGCTGTGAGAGCCAATCAGCGCACAGTCAACAGTCCGCCTCAGCCATGTCAGCATCAGTCAAGAGACCGGCCACTCGCCGAGGTACATTACCCGCAGCAGCCCCGCCCACAATACAGCTCCGGACCCCTCGCCTTATCAATGTTATAGCTGGGTCCCAAGTCTTGCTCAATTGAAACCCGGTGTCCCGGTTTAGCAGGTTGTCTTGTGTCATAATATGTATGGCCTCTTTGATGATGCTGCTCCAGAAACCATTGACACGATCCAAGATTTTGGTTTCATTGAACTTTATGTCATGGCCGGTTTTTATGGCATGCTCTGTCCCCGCTGACTTATTTGGCTGTTTTAGTTTGAGATGCCTTTGATGTTCTGTGCATCTGTCTATCACCGTGCGAATAGTTTTGCCGATGTGCTTCTTGCCGCATTCACACGGTATGCTGTAGATCCCAGTACGAAGTCCTATACTGTCTTTAACCGAGCCAAGCATTTGTTTAATTTTCTTTTGCGGATAGAAGACCGTTTCAATGTTATGCTTGGCCAGTAGGCGTCCTATTCGGTTGCTGATGTTACCGGCGAAAGGAATGTAAGCATGGTTGACTGCAATTTCCTTTTCGTCTACTGTTGTCTCCCTTCGGAGCGCAAGTGCCCTCTTTATCTGGCCGGGATTGTATCCGTTCTGGCGGAAAACGGTTTTAAGTTGTTCTAATTCACCAGCTAGATTGTCTTTGATACCACCCTGGCCCTATGGACCAAGATTGAGAGAACTCCACTCTTCTGTGCCGGATGGTGGAAGCTGCTGGCATGCAAATACCGATCTGTATGTGTGGCTTTCCGATAAACGGAATGGCCAAGTCCACCATCTTGTTTCCTCCGGATTAGAACATCTAGGAAGGGGAGGCACCCATTCTTCTCCACCTCCATTGTAAATTTGATGTTAGAATGCAGACTGTTGAGGTGTTCAAGAATCATCTGCAGTTTCTCCGCTCCATGCTGCCATACGACAAAAGTGTCGTTAACATATCTAAAGACATGTTACGGTTGTAATGGTGCACTATCCAGAGCCTTATCTTCAGTGTTACATGTAATAATTGGCAATCTCCGGGGAAAGAGGTGACCCGATGGATACTCCATCGAACCTGTTAATAGAATTTTCCAATCATACTGGAAGTATGTGGTCGTCAATACATGTCTAAATAAATCGGTTATTCCCGGGGAGAAATGCATCTCCAGAAGTTTTAGTGCATCCTCAATAGGTATACGCGTGAACAATGAAACAACATCAAAGCTAACAAGAAGGTCGTCAGCATCTAACTTGATGTGTTTCAGCAGCTCAATGAAATGTGCTGAGTTTTTGATGTGATGTTCACATTTTCCAACAAATGTACCTAGTCTCTTGGTCAAATTCTTGGCAAGGTTGTATGTAACCGAATCAATGGAGCTAACAATCGGCCTCAAAGGAATGACAGTTTTATGAATTTTGGGCAGTCCATAGATCCTCGGAGGTGCCAGGGCTACTTGTCTAAGCCTTTTGATAAATTCTGAAGGAAAACCCGACGCCTTCAAAAGTGTGGCCGTCTTTCTGGGCAATGCCGATGTCGGACTTTTACAAACTTTTACAATAATAACATTTAATCTTGAATGTACTTATTACTACTGCCGATCGTCATAAGTCCCAGTCGTCGCCTTTATTAAACTTTCGCAAAACAACTCTTTGTTTCCACGATTATTTACTTGGCAGGTCAAAAAATTGCATTTAATCTTAAAATCACTTTTACCCTCCACAAAACGAAAGAAAAAAATGTTTTGTAACGTTACTAAACATTAAATGTTGCATAACTAAAAAAAATGTTTCAAATAAAGCAGCACATAACCTGAGACTCTTGCCTTTTTAACAGCAAAGTGTGTCTTAAAATTTGGCGTCTATCACAAACAAAACGCAGGGAATTATTCATTTAAACATTTAATCAAGTTTTCCTTGTTTATCCTCCTAGCAATTTTGTGATATCACGAGCATTATACTGGTGATGAAGGAAGAAATATTATATTGCGTTTCAAATGAGAACCGATTTGACCTCGAACATCTTCCTTGCGCCGACGAATCAAATTCGTGCAACGTTGTCTCATATTATTGATAGCTGCAGTCGTAATTCATTGTTGATCATTGCAATCGTTTACTCTCGATTGGCTTCCAATAATGCCAACATTACAAAATGTTACATCACACATGTGGCACTTGACTTTCATTTTATTTATTATTTTTGAATACCAATTGTTTGCACTATTAACGTAAGTTAAACTTTTTACAGGCTACAGAGAACACAGCACAAATACTGGAAGAAGAGGGAATTGCATGCTCTTATCGTGGTCCAACATTTGTTAAAGGAAAAGGTTTTATGACAACTTATTTTTTGAAAATGGAAGAAAATTTTCAGCTTGTAGTTAAACCAACTAGGAATAAATTATTTCCTGACACTCATAAAAAAACTAACATTAATTCACATAATAAAGTAATTAAGAATGGAATTATAAATAACAATAGTAACTTTCTTCCCCAAAAGAATGAGAAGGGTGATATCATTGCGCAAGTAAGGACCAAAATAATTTCTGATAAAGAGGAATATAATACAAAACTGTGAATATTTATTAGGTTTATTTAGAATGTGTTTGTTTCAAAATAGAGAATTGTGATGATTGGAGCTATACATTGGATGAGTATTAAAGAAAACAAATTTCTCAAATGTACTCAAATTAGTGGATTTCCAATTCAATAATGTGAAAATCACATGCTTTCAAGAATGAAATTCTCAGAAGGTTTTAAAAATGTGTTTGTGATAACACTATATAATTATTATAATTGTAGTAGCATATAATTGTATTAAAAATTAGATTTCAGTAGTATATATCTTGTTTTACGATACGGTTTGTATCATATTTTCATTGTGCAAGCACTTTGTTTTTTAGTAGGTGTTCCAATATAAAATAAATATCAGTTTCACTGATGATATGTAAAGTGCTTCAGACAAAGAAACAGTGCAACGTAAAATAAAACTGCTGTTTCTTTTAAAATTTTAACAGGAAAATTGATGTTAATTTCAAATAAGCTATTTATAGAAAATAACTTTTGAAAGACAGAAAATTACTATTAAATTTTATTGTTTTCAGTTTCCTGTGTTCAGTAATTTTTCACTATTAAAATTCATGAGAAAAACTATAGTCTTATTGACAATGCTCTTTTCTCATCGATTTTGCTCCTAATTAGTTACATCTTTTAAAACTTATCTAATTTTATTTTACCACAATTTATTGATAATTTTATAAAAAAATATCTCAAGGACAATCAGTAACATTGAACAATAGGTTACATAATTAATATAATATCAGTGATTTTGGAACATCTGCATAATTGATACCAAAGATTTTTTGTGAAAGTAATCTCTTTGTTTAACAGTCCCTGCCTACTATATTTTTATTATATGTATATGTGTGTTTGTTTATGTCTCTCTGAATGCTATGTTAATACATAATGTATAGTAGTTTAAATAAAAAAATTTAAACTGTAATACAAAAATAAGTGTATTAAAAATAATACTCAAGATTGTTTCAGTAATTTTATGATACAGAAAAGAATTGTTATTTATTAAGTTAAAATTTGTATCATATAATCAATTACACACTTTTTTAATAAAAATTATAAAACTTTATATTTGAACCCAATGATTGAATTTTTTTATCGGAAGTCAGATTTATAACTAGAAGATAAAAATATTATTTTATTTATTATAAACTCGATTTAAAATTTATAAGGTTTCTGGGCATCAATTCATATGCAGATACTAGCAATAACAAAATATTTTTATTTCCAAACCTATTCCTTACAAATTTCTTTCTCTCTCTCTCTCTCTCAATCAATCAATCAATCTATCTACTTATCTCTGCCTTAATTAACCGCTTTATTAATGATGGAAGGTCTTCGAGGACTATTCTCTCGCAGGCAGTACCTGCGAGGGATGTTCTCTCGCAGGCAGAACCTTGTAGGAGAGATACGAAGGGACTACCTTTGGGGGTTCCTTTTCCTCTCCGTTTTTGAACTAAGGTTCCCACAAGCCGAGGCACCTCGGCCTGTTCTGAGAGGTGTATGTTCCGGGGTCACAGACCTTGGGCATACGGTAAGAGTTGTCCGCTATTTTCATTGGAATAGTCGGCCAGCTGCCTCCTAAACTGGTCGAGGCACGGAGAAGAGAATACTGCGTCCCCACAGCCAATTCCTCTCCCGCTATCGGAAGGGCGTGGGACAATTCCCGACCTACCTGATGCAGGTTTTTCTAGGGTTTGTCCTGCATTTCTTTTGGCGAATGCCGGGTAGGATCCTTAAAATATAGCCCGGGGGCCCTAGTTAACCCTTGGCTACCTTCCTCTACCCTTCCACATCCCCCGTTTCAAATCCCTTCCTATGCTCTTAAAGGGGAGTTGCCACCATGTGGATTATCCTCATGTAGACTGTTACCTAAAAAAAACCGCTTTATTATTATTATTAAATTATAACGTTAATTTTCGTCATTACATGAATTATCTCTGGGCACGAGATGCCAAAGAATATACAGGTATACAAGGTGATTATTTGCGTTATGGGACAATCTTTAAGGGGTGGTTCAGCTTACTAAAACATACATTTTTCGTATTGGAATGTATGGTCAGAAGTGACGCGTTGAGGCACGAATACAATAAATGAGGCATGACAAAAAACATGGTCTATTTTCAACATAATCGGAAAGTGCTCCTTTCCTCAAATGTGAAAGGTATGCCAGGCACATGACTTCAAGCTCAAAATTAATCCATTAATGAATTATTTGCAACATGTGAAGTTGGACTACGTTGATAAGATTGAAAAGTTGTGTCGATAGATCGACAAAATTTTCTTTATAGGGAAACCTGCTGAATTTTTATATTTCGAGCTGGATATCCATAACGGCGTATTAGACTCCAATCTCGGTTGTTTTTGCGTTATTTTTATGTAACGCCCATCCACCCCGTCCATAAAGTGAGACACGCTATCGATCTCATTGACCCAGAAAAAGTTTCTTTCGACGAATATATCGGTCGTTTTAACATGTTTGAAAATTTTAACCCCCTTCCCTGCGAGTTAAACGGCAAGTTGAATGTCATAATTAAACTGAGCGACATCCCTAACCCCGAATTCGACGCCAATCTCGGTGTTTTTAGCGATATTTTTGTGTAACGCCCCACTCCTACGGTGCTCTGATCCAATAAAGAAAAAAGATAGAAATTATATACAAAAAAACATCGATGATTTGATATATTTTATTTCATTAGTCCTCGTATGAGGAAATAGGATACGTCATTACATAAAATTACAATATAAGTATTGGATGCTAAAATTATAAACAATTAGAAGTTAACATAAAAATACTAAAAATCGGGAGCACAAATTTACCTGTTCAACATAAGTAAAAGAAGTATATAGTAAAAAAACTAAAATAATCATTCTTAAACTATACTAAGGGTATAATATAATATTTACAGTATTCAAAAATTAATTACGCACTATTAAAAAATTAATGATTAGAGAATTAACGATCATAAATATAGAATTACACGTCACAGAAAAATGAACACAAAACCTGACACATGCATTCTAGGAGGAAAAACAAACGAGTGACAATCCACTTCACGGAACATAGCGACGGGGAATCTGTCCTTCCGTAGAAAACAAACAAAAGGAGCAGAAAATACCAACAGAGACTGAGTATGTTATGAAATAAGTAGTTTTTTGAGTAACACATTGAACACTATTGCAGTTAAAAAATAATAATTAATTGTTAAGGGGACGATCAAGAAACTCCTTTCAGTAGAATTTTTTACACTGAATCCCAAAACTCTTGTAGTTATTATTGTTATTTACATCTGAAGGAAGACTATTGTACAAAACAATCCCTGAATGGCGATGCTTGTCCGATCTTAGATTCATGTTCCGCTTAACGAACTTAAGAATTTCGTGAATAATCACGCTGGGAAGAGTTAATATTCGCAGAATATTGAGAAATGGTTTACAACTAGATTTATTATCCGTATTATAATAATATATAATAATGTATAACCTACATAATAATTCTATGCTCCTGGAGGAATTGCCCCAATTTGCGAAATACTATGATTATCATTTATCTGTAAAATATTTTTTCGACGCAAATATTGAATAATTCTACTCAGCGACATCCATAATCCGGTATTCCTGTTATTTTTATGTGATGTTCACCCACTCTCACCCCTAAGGTCTCATGACGAAAGGTGTATAAATTATACACAATCAACATCGGGAGAAACATTAATTTCATTCACCCCTAAATATATTTATTTGACGAAAATATGTACCGTTTTAGGGTATTTGATAATTTCCACCCCCGCTACTAGGGGTGGTAGTCATGTTTGTTTCCGGTTCTAAATGAACACGCGTACAAAATTTGCTTCATGGAAGTTGATTTGTATGTGGAACATACAAACAAACAGTTTATTTTATTTATTAGCAGATTACGATAGTTAAATTTATATTTTGTTTGTTACTTTTTGGTGACTTACTTATGTTTAAGTATAAAATCATAATCCATATATCCTATAGAGAAGACAAGCTTTAAGAGTGTGGAACTAGTCAAGAAATATATATATTCATATTTCCTTAGCGTGTCATTAACACATTTTCATATTTTTGTATGTTGGGCCAGTATTTGCTAAATATGTCATTACTTGTCATCTGTTGAATACGAGATGTGTAAATAAAATGACACTCGTAGCGCGTTTGTTCTGGCCGCGCTGATGACGCCCTAGGGAAGGCAGGGTAACATACTATACGCCATCAGTTTTTTTGCCTGGCTCATATACTATTGACAAATAAATTCAATTTTAAATTCAAATTTTCTTATGATATATATAAAATTAAACAACTCATTATATTAAATTTATTAAAAATCGTTAGTTTTTTGGTATCCGAGTTGGGCGGTAGAAAAAGGAATCGACGATACTCTTGAACAACAGAATCTTCTGAACGATTTAATTCCACTGGGACACTTCCGCATATACTAAAGATTAGGGTTGAAACGCCTATCATGCTTTCATTCAAAACATCAACGGAAACTTTGTAATGGAAGGTTTGTCAACAAAACTTTTGTGCGACAAATAAAACTATATAAATATTTGATAAAGAAACACTACGAGTTCAGTTTTTTTTCAACAAGACCATTAATTTATTGGAAAAGTTGGCATGCACAGTCCAAAATTTAAAAACCTTAATAATTAGTTGTAATATAAATGTTGGGAGGGTTATATTTTATTTTAAAAAAATTAACAATTAATTGGTTTTCAAATTTAATTTATTTATAATTAAGGGTTTACAAAAAATTCGATAGGGTCATGTTTAGGTAAATTAAAATTTATTTACTCTTGCGTTTAAATTTTAGATAATTTACTTTACCTACATAATAAATTTATAATACGTTAAATGGGCAAACCTCATACCGATTTTATGAGACTCTGAACATAAACCAAAAAGAAAAGGGATCGTATGAGAGGGTATAAACGTGCGGCAGAAATTGAGATTGTCAACTTCGCAGACAGAAACACACCTGTTCGTCTTTTGTAGTAGGCTTCTCAGGCTGGTGGACGTGTTGGATAACTAGGAAGTTTTCACTGAAGATCTCTAGACAGCTTCCTCCTTTACACTTCCTCGTCGGCGTAACTATTCTCAACGTGTAAGTAGCTTCTTCTTCCATCGGTCGAGCCTTTCAATTTCTTCTCCAAGTTGTAGCTATGAACTGTCGTCTCCAAGAACATATTTCGAATTGTTACCTTACTCCGACACTTTCTCCCTACCCATACTTCCTTCCTCTCCAATATGTATATATGAACTGTTCTGTTCCCCCGCTTTTTGTCGACCTCCCAGCTCGACTCTTTTCGTTCTCTACCAGATGGTTGATTTCAGCCAATCTGCGTCGATATTACATTTTCGTGGGATTACTCTCGCCTGTTGGAGAGGTTGACCCCTGGGGATTTCAGTCAGGTCAGTCATTCCTGAGGCAGGGTTCTCCCATAATCTCTGCCTTTGTCTGACGGCACGATTTCTTCTAGACGCCCCGTCACCCCGACGCCAACTTCTATAGCCGTAATTTACAGCAAGCCTCAGATCGGCTCTGGGTACACAGGCTTTTTTATTCAAATATTACAAATTAATCTTGAATTAATTTGGGGAATGTTCTTCTGCACTACATAATCAAGGATTGATTCCTTAATATTCCTTAATCTAAACAAAGACCTGATGCAGGTTTTATAGGAATCCGTACACTATAGACCGGGGTCCATAGTTAACCCTTGGCTAGGTTGCTCTACCGTTTCGCATTCTCTCTTTCAAAGCGCTTCCTATATTATTAAAGGAGAGTTGCTACCACGTGGTAGTCTTTGCTGTTCAATATACGCAGCAGTTGTTATCGTTTCATTTCTTGGTGGAAATTCATGGTAGAGACTGCCAGTTTGGTTCCACCAACCGCACAACATAATTTTTTTTAAGGGAGTGCTCTGACTTCGCACGTTTTTTTTACTATTGGTTGAACCATTCTTTTCTCTTCTTTAAGTTTAAGTTCATATAAAAGCACCTGACATCTATAACAATGAATATTCCCAAAGAATGGTTTTTGCCTACGACAAGCCAAACGGTAAGGAGCAAGCAAAGGCGAACATGTGGTTATTCTTTGATTTTTTATCGTGTTGATTAATACATGTGGTACCCGTGTACCCAATTTTTGTATCTGATCCAATTAATTCAAATGGCGTTTTTTTGGTGCCAATTCACGCGTTGTTTGGCGCGGAGTATTAGGAATCAACTGAATTAGGCAGTTTTAATAAAAAAGAGAATGAATAAAGTCTTCTCGGGCTTCTAACCGAGTACACAATTTTATTCGCGACGTTTCGATTATGTTCACTGCCATCGTCTTCCAGTGCAATAGCGTGCTACACCGAGAAAGACTACATTCTTTATTAAAAAAGAGAATGACCTCCAGAACGTAGTTCATTACACAAGTCGAATTTTCCTTATCGGAAACGCGAAAACCGTTTCCGAGAAATTGCTTCTTTACCGTACACACCACAAATTCTTCTCGCGGGTTCTGCGTCACTAGATCTTCGATTAAAATGTGTCTGAAGTGTTTATTTTTCTCTACATGACACTCCATACTGTTTAGCCTCGATAATGGCCAAAACGTGCTATTAACAGCATACAAGCACCTAGTAACGTTTTGCGCGTCGTGATCGGATGCTTTAGGAAGTGTTGGCACAAGCTATTACAAGAAATAAGGATTCAGGAAGAGTGATTAAGATACATCTATACGATGGATTAGTAGTTGGGGAGTTCGACTTTAAATTTTCATGAAGCTTTTAGAGGAGGCGGACTTCAGAAAGTCAAATAAAATTTGCAAACTATATTTATTAATAAATAGGGAAGGTCCAGGAGGAAAATATAGATTGACCAGTTCAGATGAGAGACCAGCTTCAAATAACTTGAATCGTTCTCGCAACCAATAATAACTAATGCGGTTACGGAAATTTAGGACGCTAACGCTGAAAAGCATTGAGAGTGTGGCGTCCCACAGTCATCATCACTCTGGACGAAGTCCAATTCTTAGCTTGCAACCCGAGAGCATTCGCCCCGCAGCGTATCGGAGAATTCCTGATCAGGCCACACGGCGCCCGTGCATCTGGTTGCGAAAGACATACTAGCAGCAGTTTTAAAAATTCCAGAAATTCACCAATATATGTTAAAGATATTACAACCTGTTCCTAACAATAAAACTCTAAAGAGAAGAAAATCAAATGAATAACGAAAAAGGCAATGGTGCCAAAACAATGAAGAACGGCACGACCCAATATTATCTCTACCTAGTGTATACATTCATTAAATTATAAAGTTCGAATTTGATTGACAAATTTCAGGAATGTGCGACTGTGAACAGTTCAGTTCTAAGATCGAACAGGAATCGCCTTGCTCTTGTCCAGAAAAGTATTGACCATACAGGGATAATTAATCATTATTTGGGGCAGACAACTTCATAAAGGGAATCATTGAGCTAATATTACGATACTGTTGTCTAAAATGATTATCTCATTTTAGTTTAGCATCTACACAAAAATAGAACTGAAGTTATGGAAAGTACGAAGCATGAAATTATCCTACATACTTAATAGTAAAAAAATTATTCATTACTACATCGTGAATTCTGAATTTTAACATAGCTAACATCTTTTTCTGTGAATACATAGGTAATTGACTTATACCAATAATTACACCTGCGTTAATAATTTTTGCTTCGAAAAAGTAGTTACAAATAACCCTGTTAAGTTGATCTGAAATCGTTAAAAATCGTGCCGGATTATTTCAAAGGATCGAAGCTAAGCTCATTTTGAACATTTATTAATCGTTTCTGAATTTATATTTGCGATACTAATGTGGCAATACGTTCTTTCATCAATAATTTAAAAAATAATAATTATGGAAAATAAATTTATAGTATCATTTTTTGTTTTTGTTTGCGTATCTGTCCCAATGTCTAGTATTTTGGCGTCTTAACAAGTGTTGAATACCCTTTCTTCATAATTCAGAGCTTTCGTTTAATAGAACATATTTTCGGAACAGTTAAAAAAACGTGTAATCTGCAAAATTCTATTACCAACATCAAACTTCTTACCGACGCTGTATATATATTTAAAAGTTTCCATATTTTTGTTATATATAAATCTAAACCACCGTTTTATTATTTTTTATTAAACGATATAAAGTTCCTATCTATGTTTTAATCAGAAATAATGTGGTTTATAAAATTCATTGTTCTGGTTGTAGTTTATATTACATCGTACAAACTTAGTGTGTATTGATTACTATGATTGAAGGTCATAAATATAATTTCAAACGTATAGCCAGCAAACACAATACGATTACTGAACACTGCTATAAATATTATCGCAAAATTGATTTTGAAAATGGCACCATATTAAACAGGGAACCCCATTGTGATAAAGAAATATTTTCAGAAATGTTATTAGTTAAAAATCATTCAAACTCTGTTATTATTAAACTTGACCACGAAAATAGAAACAAGTTATGTAATACATTATTTTTAGTTCTTTAGTATTACTGTATAATCTTTCGTTTCAGTACTTTGTTTTACTTATCATTTTTTGTACAAATGTAAAATGTCGTAAATAAGTGTCAAAGTATTTAAATTATTTTCAGTGTAATTGTTTGTCATATATATTTTTTTCTGGGTCTTATTAATTTTGATTAATATTACATAGTATTATCAGACTCCTTAATATAGTGACAGTATGATAACTATTGTATTAAATAATTCTGAAGCCCTGGAATCCGACAAGACCATTATCCTGTTAGAATAGAATATATTTATTTTCCTCTGATGAAAAAAGGTGATTCTTCATTATTACGAGTGTATAATACGATCATTTAGAATTATTCTATTTTAGTAATTGGTAATTAAGACATTGTTCTAATTGGAAAGTTGGATTGTAGAGGACTTATTGTTAGTGGATATAGAGCGGACGCCGCAACAATCCGGCGAGGCAAAGAAAACATTGTTGGGCAGTTGAGAGAGTTTACGCGCTCAAAATCTAAGAGACGAAGTTTTACAGTTGGGCAGCGGACAGCGAACAGTTCGAAAGCTTTTTAGTGGGGCAGTCAGAACGAAAGAATGTGGTCCAGTTACAAACATGCTCTCAAATATTGAAAAGTAAAGCAATCTTCAGTCGGGAAGAAGAGAGTGCAACTAATGTTGTATTCGGTGGTCGAGCGAAAATTCATCATGCTGGCTATAGACAAACCAATGAAGGACCTTTTCAACTAAAGTTACGAGATTTGCAAATCCAGGTTGGAGTAAAGCATCGAGAATTGGTGTTAGACCAACTAACAAACTACGCCAATTAGAATTTGTTGACATTTATAGTCTGTGAGTACTATAATCAGTGATATCCCCAAATTTTGTGCACGAAAAACCTAAAATGAGACCTGGGCGGCCGTAAGTAGAGAAATACTTTGAAATCATTTGTAAACCACTTTTAAAAGATAAAAGTCGGATCGTTCTTTAATTATTTAAATATCGATAAAATGAGATCGTTAATTCTTGATAAATTTAAAATTGTTTAAATTCAATCTGTAGTATTATTTCTTCTACAACAAATTTCGTCTATGTTTCAGACGCCTTAACTTCCATAAAAGGTAAATGTAATTTTGATTGTATAAATTCAGCCATTTATCAAACCCAGTTTAAGACCCTGAGATCCCAAATATTTTGTGTAAAATATAATTGTTTTTTAAAATTGATAATAAATATTGTTTAATAGTTTACACGTTATTAGTGTATCTCATTTAAGCCACATTCATCCATTATTATTATTATATTATTTTAATTATTACACTATACATACAATAATAAAGCTAGAAAAATAAAACAAATACAAATTGTAGAGACAAAGTATATGTATTTAAAGAAAATAAATGTTTCCAAAGACAGAGACGAAGACGCACCATCATAATTCACATACATTATATTAAATAATTAATTCACTAGTAACAGAAAAAGAGAGAACACACTTTTTTTTAAAATCTGACAATAATCTTCGTTCTACACGATTCAGATAATCGGAAATGCTGAAACAAAAAAAGAGATCCGGAAAGCAGGAACAATCAGAAGCAACTACTATAGAATTATAGATATCACATATTCGACTCAAAAAGTAAAATAATTTAACATTTGAGGGACTGATTTATAAAGTAAACAATACAGCACCGTGGAGCGTATAACTTTTACATTGTTTGACTAACGTATAATAATTGCTGATGTTCTTAATATTTGCAGGCAGACTATTAAATAAGATTCTTCAATATTTTTTAATGTCAAATTGCTTTACAATCTGTCTGAACACATTTGTAAATATTTTTATTCCAGAATAATGAACACTACAGTCAAGGTCAAGGTTGTGTTTCATCTCAGAGCAGAATGGTTTCTGGTTTTGTATCCGTGAAATTAATAAATTTATATTTCCTTTCGAGAGGATATTAGAATATTTATTATATAAGAGCTGGGTATAGTCAAATTTTTAAGCATTTGGTACTCAGGATCTTTTGTTATCTGCATATTTCCACGTTACATGAGCAGTTATGTCGGTTAAAAATGTAGTTGAGTATTTTCCAGGCAATTGGTACCGATCTATAAGATTATTTCAAGACCATGATTTTTTCTTTATATTACTACTTACTGTTTGTTATATAGCGAAAATGTTCCAATTCTTTGGTACATTTATTGGAATTGATTTGGCCAGAAATTTGAGTGAACTTCATGATACCCTTTGTTCCTTCTCTTAGTCCAACGTTTTATTACGTTTTCCGAAACACATCTGATATATCTTACTCTTAGCCGTTATTGAGGAGAGACATATATTGTTACAATTTTAAATAGGAAAAATTTACATATAGCTGTATTAGTATATTTCCCAACACCACAGTTTAACTCCTACGAGAATATATTAATTTTATTTGTTTGGTACAGATGTCAAATTTTAATGGCGAATTCTTTCTCTGGGAGCAGATGTTCAAGCTGGGGACCACTAAAACATTTTCTTTTCCGTAGGACCCAATAAAAATAAAGAGGGAAAATAAAAATACTAATGTGATATAAGGCGAAATGAATTTATGCAAACATATAAAGTATTGTAATAAACTGGAGTTTTAAACGAAACCAAGCCAAGCTCTATTCTTCTTTCATTTAGCATTTATAATGAGGCGGAGTCGTTCCCTCCAGGAAACGATTATTTTTTTTCTGTATAAGAATCACCTCATCTGTAATAATCTGTGTATTCGTAGTTACGGCGTCGCAGATAAGTGCATAAAATTGTGTACAACTCTGGCGCTTCGTTGACAGGCAGACATGGCTCGGTTTATAGACCATAATCTGAAAAGTCTAGTTCATGTCGTAAACTGGGACTCGCATCCTTATCTGAGCAACAGATAACTTCGTTAACTTTCCAAACGAATATTCCAGCTGATTTAAAATACAAATTATGCCATTATATACAAATGGTGTGTTATTTGACACATATGGGAATTATTTATTAAATTTGTTCCACCTTGTGATATATTTAATATAGGTATAAAAAAGTATGCATGACGCTTAAACATATTTTATATCGAAATTGCTATCTCACAGGGATTAATTATTTTCTATATTGTGTAGGTAGACGCGAATTACAGTTCCTGAAAGCGTCTCGTTCTTTCTCATCTGTAAATTCCTGCTTCTGCTGCTACTATAAATTTTAGTTTATCGTCTGTTATATCCTATATATTTTACTCTTAGTTTTACCTACCATAAAACAATTAAGCCATTACCTTCCAACGGCTACGAATAAAACACCGGTGTATAATATCTGGTGTAGTGTTTATACAGAAGTTTTTATGTTTTGAATTCTTTTAAAAATATAATTATAAATTAATGTTTTGAAGTTATGAGACAATGGTGTTTGTTAAAGATGTTAAAGGGTATTTTACTGTACGCAATAGAGAATATTTGCTTTATAAAAGACATATTTAATATTTACAATTTGGGATTGCGAACAATAAGTAAATGTTCTAAATTAAACTAGAAGATTTCTGAGAACAGACTATTTAAATTTTGAATTGTAAATATTTATACAATAGTTTGTTTAATTTTATTACAGGGGTAATACATTTTAAGTCTCCTAATCGAACCTACTGCTCAATTCATCAGGTGTCTGGTTACATTATTAGGATGCAATCGTTTTATGTATTTAACACAAAATATTTTAACCCTTTAGTGCACGACTTTTTGTATTTTTTAAACGAAATTCTTTACTATGTATTTTTGAGAATATAATACGGAAAATATAACCATAAAATATCAAACGTAAACAAAGTCAATTTGGCTCATGATGTTGCACATATTCAACATAAATATAATTAGGTCTGATTTATCAATAATTCACTTTAATTGGATTATTATTATTACAGTTCAATTAGAATACCCTGAAATGACACTTAAATTTTCTTTCTTGAAAGAAACGTAAAACAAACCACAGAAAATAAGTTGTCCGGCGGGTAGAAAAATCTGCCCTCAGGGGTTGACTCACATAAAGCTAGGAAAGGTATGTTTTCAGATCTCCACGGATAACAAAAATTTCAAATTTCCTTAAGTGAATGTTGTTTCATATCTGCATCACAAATTAGCTCCCTTAGAACAAAACAGACGCCTCTAGGGTGATTATAAAAGCTATGGTGCATATATGTTACACTATGCACTAAAGCGTTAATTTCATATTTAGATCATTTTGAATTATTTTATTAGGTACGTACGTGGTTTCAATGATGGGGGTGGTGACAGTACCCCACAATTTTATCCCATATGTCCATATAGAATTTTTATATTTTTTATATTTATTTGTGATTTCTACTAATTAGCCGATTCATTTGATTAAATAATATTCCCAGTTGCTTCCTTTTAGTTCACATATGCTTACGTAATGCGAGAATTTTTTCATTTTCACATCGTCGGTTTGTGGTAATAGAGTATTAATTAATTAAATTCCAGAGCACGTACTTCTTCTCATTGTGAAAGTAACGTGTCAAGATTTTAATGTATTCACCTGGATTCTCCAATTTTTCAGCCATTCATTCCTCTGTCATACATAAATTATTCTGCAGTTTCTCAGATGATTTGGTGGGATCAACGTCCGATGTCTGATGGTCGTATCGTCGGCGAATGTAGATGCAGTTGTTAAATTAGTTGTTGGCATGCCAGCGGTATAAAGTATTTATAAAATTTACATTTGGTGTTTTCTTCTATTTACCTCAGTTGTGATCTGATCTCCAAAGATAGAGGAAACAGAATGTGTGAGTTAGTGTTTGTTCAAGCACACTAAAACGGACAAATCGAATGCTTAAACGATACCATTATGCAGATGCTTTGGGGACTGACCAGTAAGTGGAATTAAATGGCAACTCGTAATTACGAAGTAGTGCACTCTGAACTATTTACTGAGATGCCATGATTCGGTATTTCGAGATGCCTTAAGGTTCTATATGCAGCGATTAACTTTTTTTCATATTTTTAGTATGTCTGTTATCGATTTATACATTTCATTTATACGTTCACATTTCTGAGGATAATATATTTCATACATTTCGTAAAAGAGTCGTAAGCATCGTATTTGTTTTTGTATGTGGAGAAAATAAAAACTCACATTCCTGGATGTTTTGGTAACTCGAAAGACTAATGGGTTCTACTCACACAGAATCTACTAGAAACCAACGCACACCAGACGAATACCAGATCCCATCGGCTCAGAAATGGGGATTCATGAAAACATTATTTTACCGATCCGAAATATATTTGTGACCAAGAAAGTTCGACGGAGGAATAAGCAAGTCTGTCGCTGTCTCTAAACCAGAATGGTTACAATAATGCGACTATATCGAGATCCTGTAACGCTGCACAGAAAAATCAGATGAAACAATTTTTTTTCACTGAAAAAATATTTCGTGTCGGTAAAATAATGTTTTTATGATACCGAGTATATTGGGACATTGTACGTAAAGACGACATATTTTCAACAGTCAAGAGTAACTACAAAATTAGTGCACCCATCCAAATGCGCAAAGGACGGACAAAGAAAGTTTCTCACGAAAAGCGTACATAAAATTCTATGCGCGTATGGAGTGGTTTACATTAGCGATGGGCAGATCGATTCTTTTTGTTGAGTCGTTCAGAGTCGATTCACTCATTGCTACGAGTCGATTCTTTTTATCGACTCTTCATATCTCTGAATGCCATCCGATTCTACTCTCAAGATTGCGTAAGAAATGGAGGGACGCACGAATACACACAAAAATTTAGAGACAAAAATTTGTAATGATTATAAAGAAATTTATTTATATATGAAAAATAATATAAATATATTTCTACAGCTATTTTAAAAGGAAAATATTTCTAATTAGATGATGTAATTTGGAAAGTGAGCAGACTCCTTTTTTCCGTGTTGATCTGCCTCTTTAAGTAAATTATCCAATTATACGTTCGGGAAAAAACCAGCAGTTCCTTCTAAATATGTATATGTATATATAAAACTGTACGGATTCACAGTCCTTAAAAACAGGGGTTAATCCCTGGGTTAGGGCATTGACCTAATCTTACCCGAATTATCGGGATTTATTGAAATCGAAACATTTGTGGGGACGAATATTCCGTGTCCCCATGCGAGCAAGAGGGTCCCGTTACGCGTCCCGTTAGGGGATGCAAACAATGCTCCCCACCAAGTAACGGGACCCTACCGAGCACCTACAGCGCGCACACGGAGAGCCCCCAGTCTGTTCCCGGCTCTCGCGCGACACATTACCTGTGCTTCCCGACAACGGCCAGAGTCGCACCACGTGGTGGAATAAAGTCTTAGTTTAGGAGACCAGGCTTATTACTCCCGGCTCCGGGAATCCTAACCCTGCACGAGTCTTTCCTATATTGGTGACCCCTACGATGGACATTTTGAACAACAAAATCGCCGAGCTACAGCAGGAGATCGCAAGGCTGAAGGAGGATCCACGTGGCCAACACCATGACGCAGCACAGGTCTGTAGGATCACACCGAAGCTGCCGGCTTTCTGGGCGGACAATACGGACGTCTGGTTCGCCCAGGCGGAAAGCCAATTCGCCATCGCCGGCATCACGCAGGACGCCACCAAGTTCAACCACATCGCAGCTCACCTCGAACAAAGATGGGCTGCGGAAGTCCAGGACATCCTCGTCAACCCGCCAGCAACAGGCAAGTACGAGTGTTTAAAGAAAGCTCTGATACAGAGACTTTCGCCCTCACAAGAGCGAAGAACTCGGCTGCTGCTCAGCGAAGCCGAACTTGGCGACAGATCTCCGTCGCAGTTCCTGCGGTACCTCCGCAGCCTAGTAGGGCCTACTCAAGTGTCGGACGATTTCCTGCGGACGTTGTGGCTGCAGCGCCTGCCGGCCTACGTACAGGTCGCGGTCCAAAGTCATATAGACGCACCGCTCGCCACGGCCGCCCAAATCGCTGACAGGCTTATGGAGATTCCAACACCCGGTCTTCCACCGCACGTCCACGCTGCCAGCACGAGCTCACAGTCCACCAATCAGGCAGATGAACTCCACGGCCCATCAGCCCCTAGCCTCGAGCAGCGCCTGGAGGCGCTCACCGCGGAAGTCGCAGCCCTACGAGGCGAACGAAGGCCGCCAGCACGCCGCCAGCCGCCCGAACAACAGCGTGGCCGCCGCGACAACGCCAGCACCGGGAAATGCTGGTACCACAGACGGTTCGGTAGCCGGGCTCAACGCTGCGAACCCCCGTGCAGCTACACCCAGGGAAACGAGTAAGGCAGCCGGCTATTGCAGCTGCCGGCTGCCCATCCAGTGGACGCCGTCTCGTCGTTAGGGACTACACCAGCGGACATGGGTTCCTAGTCGACACCGGTTCCGACTTATGTTGCTTCCCGCGCAACCTACTCAAGGGCCAGCGCGCGGTCACCAACTACAAGCTCAGCGCCGCTAACAGCAGTACTATCAACACGTACGGCTGCCTACCCATGCGAATCGACCTGGGGCTGCACCGGGTGTTCGTATGGCGTTTCGTCATCGCGGACGTCGCGTTGCCAATAATCGGCGCTGATTTCCTGGCACACTTTGGACTTCTACCGGACTGTCGAAGCGGGCGCCTGCTCGACGGGACGACGGGCCGCGTCGTAAGCGCGAATAAGGACCGATCGCCGCAACCCAGCGTCAGGGTGCTGACGACGTGCTCGCCATACCAGGACCTCCTGAGCCGATTCCCGGAGCTCACGCGCCCGGCCGGCGCGCCCCGCGTTGTTCGTCACACCACGGTTCACCACATCCGGACGACGCCAGGACCCCCAGTTTCCTGTAGACCACGACGCCTGGCACCGGAGCGGCTCCACATCGCACGGGCAGAATTCGAGGCCATGCTCGCCGACGGGACCGCGCGACGATCGAAGAGCCCGTGGGCATCGCCGCTGCATCTCGTGCCTAAGAAGAAAGACGGAGAATGGCGCCCATGCGGTGATTATCGCGCGCTGAACGCGCGAACCGTCCCAGACAGGTATCCCGTTCGGCACGTACAGGACTTTGCTATGAGCCTTCGAGGAAGCAAAATATATTCTGTCCTCGACCTCGTTAAGGCATACACACAGATTCCGGTGCACACGACGGACATCCCGAAAACGGCCATAACCACGCCGTTCGGGATGTTCGAATTCCCGTTCATGACCTTTGGACTGAGAAATGCTGGACAAACGTTCCAGAGGTTTATGGACGAAGTGTTACAGGGGCTGGACTTCTGCTTCCCGTACATCGACGACATTCTAATCTACAGCGCGTCTCCAGAGCAACACCGGGAACACCTGCGAACCGTTTTCCGCCGATTGTCGCAGCACGGCATAATCGTCAACGTGGAAAAGAGCGTGCTGGGCCAGCAGGCCGTAACCTTCCTCGGCTACCACGTTTCCTCGGAAGGCGTAAGCGCCGTACCAGAACGTGTCGCCGCACTGCGCGATTTCCAGCGCCCATCCAACGCCAGAGGGCTCCGTCGCTTCTTGGGAATGATAAATTTCTATCGTCGTTTCCTTCCCAAGGCAGCGGCGCATCAAGCAGAGCTCCAGGAGGCTCTCTCAGGTCTCCGCGGCACCCACCCTGTGCCCTGGAACCCACTCAGTACAGCAGCCTTCGAGAAATGCAAGGCCTCGCTCGCCAACGCAACGATGCTGGCTCACCCGGACCCTACGGCACAGCTCGGGCTTTTCACCGACGCGTCGCAGAATGCAGTCGGCGCCAGCTTGCAGCAGCAAGTGGGAGGAGCGTGGCAACCGTTGGGTTTCTTCTCCCGGAAGCTGACGCCGCAGCAAACACAGTGGCCGGCATATTATCGGGAGCTACTCGCCATCTTTTTGGCGGTCCGGCATTTTCGTCACGCGTTGGAGGCTCAACACACAATAATATTTACTGACCATAAGCCCATATGTTTTGCCTATCAGCAGCAGAACGAGAGACTCCCGCCCGTTCAGAGGAACCACCTGACGTATATCTCGCAGTTCACCACGGACATTCGGCACGTCAATGGGTCCCAAAACATAGTCGCCGACGCGTTATCCCGCGTCGAAGCTTTGACAGCAGCCAATAGCCCGGTGGATCTCAGCCGCATCGCCCAGCAGCAAGCCGAGGACGACGAGCTACGCGAGCTGCTAGCCGGCAGCACAGCACTCCAGCTCCGCCACGTCGATGTCCCAGGACTCGACCTCCGGGTGTTATGTGATGTATCGACGGGTCGCCAACGCCTAGTCGTCCCAGCTCCAAGTCGCAGACAGGTATTCGACGCGGTCCACGGCCTGAGCCATCCCGGCACACGCGCTACCACGCGCCTGATTACGTCGCGTTTCGTTTGGCCCGGGGTTAAACGAGACATACGCGTATGGACTCGGGCGTGTTTGCAATGTCAGCGCGCGAAGATTACACGGCACGTCCACACGCCACTGGGAGACTTCACGACGCCGTCAGCTCGTTTCCGTCACATACACATTGACATCGTGGGTCCACTGCCGCCAGCAGGCTCTTACCGCTACCTCCTGACGGCGATCGACCGTGCATCGCGTTGGCCAGAAGCTTATCCACTGGAGCGAATCACCGCAGAAGATGTGGCCAACGCCCTGCTCCACGGCTGGATCTCGCGCTATGGCTGCCCAGAGCGTGTTACTACGGACCAAGGACGGCAGTTCGAGTCCGATCTTTTTCAGGCACTGGGGAAGTACACGGGCTGGCAGAGGTCCCGCACGACGCCGTACCACCCACAGGCTAACGGGCTAGTAGAACGGCTCCACAGGCAGCTGAAGGCAGCGATAATGTGCCATGAAGGCGCCTCCTGGCTCGACGCCCTCCCGGTCGTCATGCTCGGGATTCGTACCGCCTTCAAGGAGGACCTGCAGACATCAGCCGCCGAACTGGTGTTTGGAGAACCGCTACGTCTGCCCGGCGAATTCTTCACCGCAGAACCCGAGCTTGGCGACCCGACGTCACTCATCGAGCGGGTCCGCCAGGCAACAACAAACATACGGCCCACACCGGCTTCGCGACGCTCCCGACCAGGAAGCTTCGTGTTCAAGGAGTTGGCGACTTGCACCCATGCTTTTCTCCGTGACGACGGTATAAAGGCCTCCCTTTGTACGCCTTACACGGGACCCTACCGCATCGTCAGCAGGGACGAGAAAACCTGCGTGTTGCATACAAGTCGCGGAGAAACACGAGTTTCACTGGACAGGGTAAAACCGGCCTTCATGTTGCGCCCAGAGGAAGCAGTTGGGCCCCCCAGCATAGCGCCGGCAGCCACGAACGACAGCCCGGTGGCACCACAGGCGACGTTCTCCACGCCAGCGCAAAGAGACTGGCCTCGCCCGCATCGCCTAGCAGCGCCGCCAACTCGCTCGGGTCGCCGGGCCCGTGCCCCGGACCGCTACTCGCCCACGCCGTAGAACATTTCGCACATTATTATTTTTTTTTTGTAAATATTCTGTATATTGTTTTGTAAAAATTATGAACATATATATTTATTATGGTATTGTAATGCGACTCTGGCACAAAACGTATATCCTGACTCCGTCTCTTAACGGGTGGCTGGTGTGGGGACGAATATTCCGTGTCCCCATGCGAGCAAGAGGGTCCCGTTACGCGTCCCGTTAGGGGATGCAAACAATGCTCCCCACCAAGTAACGGGACCCTACCGAGCACCTACAGCGCGCACACGGAGAGCCCCCAGTCTGTTCCCGGCTCTCGCGCGACACATTACCTGTGCTTCCCGACAACGGCCAGAGTCGCACCACGTGGTGGAATAAAGTCTTAGTTTAGGAGACCAGGCTTATTACTCCCGGCTCCGGGAATCCTAACCCTGCACGAGTCTTTCCTATACATTGAACGCAAGTAACGTGTGAAATAATTTGCAATGTTATCTGCTCTTCAACCTATATATCTGGATAAAATTTATTCTGTTTATTAATTGCACATAAGCTTGTAAATTAAAGCTGTTAATGTCTATATGTTAGCGGGTTAGTGATTTGAGAACATAAAAAAAAAGAGGTTGAATAAAATTATCTACATCGAAAGCACAAAAAACACTGGGAATAATATATTAACTATTGGTGTAGAGAAGTCATAAGAATAACAAATCAAAATTTGATTATTTTGGCATACTGTACTGTCTGTTAAATTTATTGATTGTTAGAGTTCATTAATCCTTGGAGAGCGGATACTCATAACTTTTTCGATTCAGAACCAGAGTTGAAGCTTTCTTCAACTCAAAGACTCCACTTGTAGCTCACTCTTCTTCAACGGCTCAACTCTACAGACTCGTTCTCGACTTTACGACTCAAACTGTGAGCCGTAACTCTATCTACTAGAGATCTTTATAGGTCGGTTCTTTTATAAGAATCGACTCTTTGAATCGAATCTCGGTTCTTTTGTCCATCTCTAGTTTACATTGGCGTTACCGGTCGGTCTGAGCTCATCAGATAAAATATACATGAAATATATATATTGTAATACCAATTAAGAAGGCAAATTAAGAAGGCCATTATTTTGTTTAAATTTTTATATTTGATTCACGGCACAGACTAGAGGTGGATGCCGGCTATTATTAAAATCTGTTTACTGACTCAGACTGGAGATTTTGGCGGCTCGTATAAAAAATATGATTGACGGCGGACAAATGGTCACAGAGGGAGAACAATAATTTGAGATCTTTGGCGGCTTTTTGATATAATATCTGGCTGACAATACGGTAAAAGTCTCTAAAGGAACGACGGACAGCGGCTTTGTTGACATTCAATTACAAGACCATGGATTTGTTTATTTAACAATATTTTGAGTAACACCAGGTCAATCTCTTAGCGTGGGAAAGCCGAATGCGATCTGGGTGTGTGAACGCAGGATCGTGGGAAAGGAGAATATTCTGGAAAGAATTTGGACAGAAAAAGTTAGTTGGAAGGCAGGGCTCGGTGAAGTCGGAGGTTGGGTGCCAGAGCGCAAGGAAGGAGAATGTGTTAGTTGAAAGCCGGAGACTGAGGGAGACTGTTACGGATGGAGAAGGAGACTGAATTTGTGGAAGTAGTAAATTGGTGATCGTTGGAGAGAGAGAAAGTCTGGAAAGAAACGTTGTTGATATCTGGAACATTTAAATAGACAGAATGTATTGGAGTTGTCAATCATACTGACTAAATTGACTGGTGGCCGCGGGCGAAACATTTTCATGTACGAGGACTCAGGAGTCTAGAGTCGAGAGTCTGGATACCGCAAGGTATATGTCTTTGTGAAAGTCTGTGTAGTTTTATGCACAGAAGGGCCGTTTTAGATTGAAGTGTGTTCCCGAACTCCAAATATAAAATTGTAAGTAATGACTTAATGATAAATTCTGTAAACGTTAAATAAAGGTAATTAGTCAGATTTCGTTTATTTTAACTTCATATTCCGTATATTTGTTTAAATTGTAAATTTTAATGTATTTCGTGATTTGTGTTTTTCTTATCAACCCAGTGAAGATCCTGAGATAAATATTTATGATTTATTGAAAATGTAAAGGTATGTTTTCTTGAATGCCGCATAAATATAAATGTAAATTATTTGTTTGTAAAACTTGATCTGAATGTGGCAAAATAAAAGTAGGGATTTTTGAATTGTATTTTGAATGAATAAATTTGTTTTGTTTAAAAATTTAATAATCTGCTTAATTTAAATTCCTGTCAAATTCATCTATATTTTGTGCTCCAATGTGGGCAATTTAATTAGCTTTCCAGTTGTTAATAACATTTGGCAACAACGTGAAGAAACAGAAAAGTATAACACAGTATTTGCAAAAAGTAAATATGATGTAGGTACCGTTACAGACTACGAATCTCGAATAGACTTATTAGATGATAAATATTGTAGTAAGATGCCGTATAGATGTACTATAGAGGATAAAAAAGAAATAGAAAATCAAGTGGCAAAATTACTCGAAAATAAGTTAATTGAAGAATCTTATAGCCCGTTTGCATTCAAAAGAGATGAAAACAGACGATCAAGATTGTGTATAGATTTTCGCGAATTAAACAAAATAATTGTACCACAAGCTCAACCATTCCCATTAATAGAGGATCTAATAATAAAAACAAGGAACTGTAAATACTTCACCACACTAGATATAAATTCCGCTTTTTGGTCAATTCCACTACGCATTGAAGACAGACAGAAAACAGGATTCGTTACACAAGAAGGACATTTCCAATGTACATGTCTACCATTCGGGTTAAAAACATCACCAGCTATTTTCCAGAGAATTTTATCCAATATCTTGAGAAAACACAATTTAAAAGACTTTTCAGAAAATTACATAGACGACATTTTAATTTTCTCAGAATCATTCAAAGAACATATGGAACATATAGAAAAAGTAATAAAAGCAATAGTAAATGAAGGTTTTAGACTAAAATTTAAAAAATGTACATTTGCAGCAGAATCAGTAAAATACCTTGGACATATAATAGAACACAATACAGTAAGACCAGTAAAAGATAACCTAATTTCAATACAAAATTTTCCCACTCCGAAAACCCAAAAGAACATTAGACAGTTTCTTGGAAAAATCAACTTCTATCACGAGTATATACCGAAAAGTTCAATATTGCTGGACCCGTTACACAAACTATTACGGAAAAATGAGAAATTTATATGGTCTGAAGAGTGCGAAAGATCTTTTACGGATGTAAAAAAGTTTCTATGTTCTCAACCTGTGTTGGAAATATTTGATAAGGATTTACCAATAAGAATTTATACAGATGCATCACTGGCAGGCGTTGGTGCAGTATTTAAACAGATACAAAATAATGGTAAAGAAAAGCCAGTAGAATATTTTTCCAAAAAATTGAATGATTCACAAAAAAGAAAAAAAGCAATTTATTTTGAATACTTAGCAATCAAGGAAGCAATAATGTATTGGCAACACTGGCTAATTGGAAGGAAATTCACAGTATTTTCAGACCATAAACCATTAGGAAACATGAATATAAAAGCTAGAACGGATGAAGAACTGGGTGAGTTGACTTATTACTTGTCACAATACAATTTTGAAATGAAATATATTCCGGGAAAAGACAATGCCGAAGCGGATAGTCTCAGTAGAAATCCAGTACTAGAACCACTTGAAAATACAGACGAAATGCTAGAAATAGTCAATCTAATAAAAATACAAGAAATAAAAGCAGATCAAGAAAAAAATAAAACTTTGCAAAAAACCAAAACAAAATTAATAGAAAAAGATGGAATATTCTATGAAAAAGTTAGAAATAAAGAAAAGATAGTTTTATCTGAAAAGTTAAGCTTAGAATTAATTAAAGAAATACACACTGAATGGTGCCATATAGAGATTAAACAAATGATGAATAGGGTGTGCCCCTATTATACAGCTAAAAATATAACTGCAAATATAAAAAAAATGTGTAAAAACTGTGAAATATGTATTAATAACAAATCCAGAGGGCAACAAAAATATGGGCTGATGTCACAATTGGGACCAGCAACAGAACCATTCGAAATAATGTCACTTGACACCATTGGAGGCTTCGGAGGACAAAGATCAACGAAAAGATATCTCCAACTACTAGTGGACCATTTTACGAGATATGCGTTTATTTCAACATCGAAAACTCAAAGTGCAACTGACTTAATTAAGTTGATAAATAAAGTGCTGGAAACGAACAAAATTGGAACTATACTTGCAGATCAATATCCGGGAATAAACTCAAGAGAATTCAAGGAATTCCTGATAGAAAATGATGTTAGACTAATTTTTACGTCGGTCAATGCGCCCTTCTCCAATGGTCTGAACGAGAGATTAAAGCAAACTCTAGTCAATAAGACAAGATGTAAGATAAATGAAAAAGGAAAGAAAAGAGCTTGGACAACGATCGCCAGAGAATGTATTGATAAATACAATAAAACAGAACATACGGTAACTGGTTTTACACCTAAGTATTTATTAGATGGCACAGATACCAGAATTTTACCCAAAGAAATAAAAACAAGAAACAATAAATAAAATTGGATAAGAGATAAAGAACAAGCTCTGAAAAGAACAAGAAAATCACATGAATATAACAAAAATATATTTGACAAAAATAGAATTAACCACCAGTTGAACACAGGAGATCTAGTATATATAGAACATGGCAACAAGCTGAACGGAAAGAAGTTAGACGAACTGAGAATTGGACCTTACGAAATAATACAAAAAATATCAAATTCATTATATAAAATAAAAACAGGAAACAGAAAGCAAGAAACGGGATTATTGCATGTAATGAAATTACTCCCAACATCAGGAGACGGACATGAATACTGAAAATTGTAAAAATTTTCACCCCGGGAGCGGGAGATATAAAGAAAGTATACATTCTTCAGTTTTAAAGATGCAGCGCTCCTCTTTGCTCCGCGCGCTGTTTGTTCTTCAGTTGTTCCGGAATCGTCACTCTATCTGACGGCTATTAAAAGAACTTACGAAGGAGACATAAACAAGATAGATTTTAAACAAATTCGTAAAGAACTGAAATAGTAAACCTTAATTGTCGTTTCTTTACAGGTAGGCTTGTAAATAATGTAATTAATTGTTGTACATAGTCAATAAAAAATTTATACTGTTCTTTCTTTACAGAGAAACATATTTTTGTTTACTGCATCAGTATTCACAACAATTGTCTTATATATATATATATATATATATATATATATATATATATATATATATATATTTACATCAGTCGGCTTGTCTGCTGCTGGAATATTCCAAATGTACTAATCACAGCATGTACTTAGAGGGAGAAAAGGAAAATTCGTACTGAATCGGATAATACGCGAGACGATACAAATATAAAATGGCGTACCTAATTCATCTATGATATCGGATACGGGTTATCATGCAGCTGGACGTCTTGCGTTAGTAAAAAAGAAAATTCAAGGAAGGACATGACACCATACGGACCAACGTTCGATGCCCATTTTAAGCCACATGAATGGACAGGGATGACAGTCTTGGCCTAGGCTTGTGAATGATCGAAGCTTTCAAGCCAAACATCGGCAAAACATTTCGTAATAAAACGACAAAAAAAATATCGATGATACTAAAACGGACACGAAAATCATCAGCATCATGGTCAGATCCCACGACGCGACGCAGGCAGCAGGGGGTTATGTGATACGTTTCGTGGGCACGCTTTATTGGTGACCCCGTTGTGACCTCCGCCAAGAAACAGCATCGCGTGAGGATGGTTGTCGTTCAAGTGACGACCCAGGCGCAGAATCATTTGTTCTTCTCGGAGAGGTTCATTTCTTCAACCTTTCTACACGCAACCACGAACAGTTTCGGATCAGCAGAAAATGATAAGTTAAAAACACAAGTTATTACGCGACATGAACATAAAGGAATATTCGTCAGGCCTTGCAGAATGACAAGTACTTTGTCAAATAAATACTGGAAAAGTTCTATTAGTTGCCAAATTAGTATATCATACAATGTTCAGGTGAGACGCGTACGGAGATAAATTGTACGATGAACTCTTAAAAAACTAAAGCCCCGGTCACACTATGCGATTTTATGAGTGCGAAAAATCGCATGTCTAGGTATACCGGTCATAATATGCGACCTTCGTTTATTCGCAACTGGCAGCGTTTTCTTTTTGCTGCGGTGGTCCCGGTCACCTTATGAGTTTTATTGCATGCGAAAAATCGCAGCTATACGCTTGGCAAAGCATGGAACCTTATGGAGCCGACCACACTGTCCGACAATTCGTAGCTTTGGTTTCCACCATCATTCTCCAACAGGTGACGTTGGTTCAACTGAAAAACCAGCTTAACTACAATGTAAAGCTTACTTTTTCATTGTAATGTATAATAATGTATCATATATAACGTTTATATATTTTCGTTTATTATTTTCACTATTATTTCTTAATTCAATACGATTAAATATGTTTTACAATGTTACCAATGTTATTTTGATTATTTGGTATGATTATTGAGATTTTGTTTATTATCAATCTGATTATAGTGAATGGTTTATTAAACATACCAATAAGGTAATAGCCAATCGCGCTACAACTGGGATAGCGTGTCTAAAATTTGCTGTATCCTCTCGAATATATGATACAGGTTCTTCAAATGCTGAAACACTCATTCTAAAATACTCAAAAAAATTATTATGGTCACCTGTAAGTAATGTCATGAACTGCCCCTGTGTAGTTCAAACTACAAATACTTGCCAGTATTATCAAAAGTTTTTGAAAGAGTAGTATATAATAGAGTTATAATGCATATCAACAAAAATAATTTACTCACAGTTTGGATTTAGAGAAGGATATTCAACCAATAGAGAAGGATATTCAACCAATAAAGCAATATATACTCTTTTAGATGATATCTTAGAAGAAATAAATAAAAACGCCATACAATTTGGTATATCTTGTGAATTAAGTACTGCATTTGATTGTGTAGACCATAACATAATGTTAGAAAAAATTAAATAATATGGAGTTACGGGAACTTTTCTTGGTTTTAATCATATTTACAAAAAGTTAAACTCGTGCTCTGGTGAAATACACGAATAAGATTGGGGAATTATTAAGACTGGAGTCCCACAGGGTTCAGTATTAAGGCCTTATATAAATAAATGATCTTCCAGAGCCAGGCATTTTGCAGATGATACTAGTATATTAGTAAAAAGCAAATGACACATTAGAAGAGACAAGTAACAATAATTTAATTAACCTGTTAACTTATAAATTAACTGCGACAAAACACATTTGATGCAATTTCACACACACAACACAACTTTACAATCTGTAACTCTAAAATACAATGACAATAATGTAAATGAAACTTCATCTATTAAATTTCTATACACTGAATCTCGTTTTCTCTTCTTTTCCACGTACGATAGTACAGCGATTGCAAGCAGAATATCATCCTAACTCATCGAAGTCATTAACTGGGAATTGAGATCGCGACTTGCTCATATTAGGCAGTCGAAAACGCATGCGATTTCTCGTACCAATGTTTTCACCTTTTGCGCATAATGCGACACTGTGTGACGGGCCATAAAAACGCATGCGATATATCACATGCGCAAAAATCGCTTAGTGTGACCGTGACCTAAGGAAAAAAAATTACATTTGGAAATTACAAACAATTAATGAATATCCAGTTTTGTAAGGGCGAAAAGTGTGTGATCGGATGAATTACAATGGAAGAGTGAAGTGGTATAATTCTGTATACCTGACACTAGAAAATCGTATCTTGAAAGTGGAAATAGTAGTCAATATAACGAGAGTCTCAGTCCTGTGTGGAGTGTCAAAGAGCCTTAATGGGACTATTAACTTGAAGGTATTAGTTGCTGGTCAAGTATACTAACACATTTTGCATACGTCTAACACATATAGGCATAAATGAAGATTATGGAGAACATAAAGTCTCTATATCGTGAATAACTCATTAGAAGCTATATATAGATTTAATTTGAATTTATAATAGAAAAATACGCTAAATCCTTGCCGAAACTACCTGTTGTTTATTTAATAATTTTTGCCTAGTGTTTTACGTTGAATAACGTCAATGGACGACTGAATAGCATATTTTAGATCCGTTTATTGCAGCACAAAATACTGTAATCCAAAAAAAAAATAATTAAAAATGGAGGAGTCGTATACATTAATTAAAACTGAAGAGCGCAGCCATGAAATGTTCGCCTTTAAATGCTGCCATTCAACCTGAATAGCCTGCGATATGAATCAACGAGTCCTAAAGAACCATCTCACCCGTGAATCTGTTGGAATAATCTGTAAAATGTGTTTGATGTATTCCACTATTTCGTTCTTTCATCGCTATTACTCTGAATGAACACTTTACTTTATTTTCATTGACTTGAATTATGCATTTTTAAACCTAACAGTCACTTACTTGTCCGTTCAATTGATTGTAATTTTAGCACTCAACTCATAGTAATGATCATTCCAAACAACTACATAATGTTATACTATACACAATCGTCTTATAAGTTACTTTGAAAGATTTACATTTCTTAAGAAAATATTACGGAATAAAACTTAAGTTTATATTTATAAATCTTCTAATACATAAAATTGCCTGTATTTGTGTATGTTTGTATGTTCCGCTTACAAATATACGCCAGTGGAGCACATTTCACCAAATTTCGTACACAAGATCGTTGAGACGAGGAGACAAAACCTGAGGGGTGAGACTCGACTGTCACCCCCAGTAACGGGTGAGGACGGGGGTGGAAATTGTCCAACAGTCTAAAACGGCCAATATTTGAGCCGGACAAATATTTATAGGGGTCAAAGAGATTAATTGTGTTTTAATCCATGTTGACTCTGTAAAATTTCAACCTCTTACGGCATGGGAAGGGAGCACCCTTAGGGGTGGGGGCAGTGGGTCTTTACAAGAAAATAACGCGGATATAACCGAGATTGGGGTCAAATCCGGAGTTATGGATGACGCTGAGTTTGATTATCACATTAAACTTTCCATTTAATCCCTAGGGGCGGTGGGGAACTGGGGAAGGAAAATTTAAAACACGTTAAACGGCCGATATATTCGTCGAATAAAATTTTTCGGCGTCAATGAGATATAATTTTAACTCCTATTGGCATGGGAGGGAAGCACTTTAGGAGTGGGTGTGGAGGCGCGGTACATAAAATTAATGCAACAACAACCGACATGGAATCAAATTCGAGGTTATGGAAGTCGCTGAGTTAAATTATGACAACCCGGGAAACGCCGGGCACCAAGATAATGTGTAATAAATGCGCTTGTTTTGATTAAGAGCTAATAATAATTCGCGTATAGAAAAGAACTAAATGAAAATAAAATCTTAGTTGTTTATTACACATAATAAATTATGTTTACTAATACTTTTTGAGAAACTACTGTAAGAGACAAAGTGATAAAATGTATCATGTAGGAAGTAGCACGGAAGAGACACAACCAGTTTCCTCCGCGGAAATTTAAACACGTTAAAAATGCAGGATTTAATTTACTGTTTGCTGTTCTGAATCATATTTCTATGTTTTATTCTATATTTGAAGTAAATTAATTATATGGGGCTTTGTTCTCCGAGAGTATTCTTTTTAGCTTGAAAAATTTGGCGAGTTAGTCTCCGAATTTCATTTCCCCCGGCGTATAGTAAAAAGTAATGAGAGAAGACAATGCATGCAAGGCCGTAATATCAGGCGGGCAATTTCCGTGCAGAGAAAGCTTGGCCAGATAAAACGCATTCTAACCGCATACTCTTAAATAAAATTCATGGCTACGACCAAGTCTTCATGACTTCTCCCAAATGTGTAATTCAGTATTTGTGAATTGCGTCATGCCTGTAATACCTCAACTTTGCCCCCAGAACATCAGGACAGAAATAGAGAAGGTCATATCACATCCACAGCGATCAAAAATACGTTGTTCTGAGAGGAAACACCGAAGTGTTAAACTAATATAGTAAAAAAAGGAAAAGCCACATTTGTCAAATGTATTTTATTAAATCAATAAATATTGTAATTACTCAAATTCCAAGTTTCAGAAGCAGGAGGAACGAGGAAAATGAGTGAAATAGAAATATAGAAAGTGTATCAATGTTTGCAGAATGCTTACAGAGTGTTTAATTCATATTAATAAATAATGACTTATGTAAAAATAATGTGTAAATACAAAATATGTACAGAGTGAATTAAAATATGACTCACACTATGGAGTAACTACTTTTTATTTTTAGGGCAACAGGCTACATGAGGGTAATCCAAGTTGGGAAACTCCCCTTTAATAGCATAGGAAGGGGGGCTATATTTTAAGGATCCTACCTGGCATTCGCCTAAAGAAATGCAGGGAAAACCCTAGAAAAACCTGCATCAGGTAGGTCGGTCATTCGGCACTTGTCCCACGCCCTTCTGATAGTGGGAGAGGAGTTTGCTGTGGGGACGCAGCATTCCCTTCTCCGTGCCTCAACCAGTTTAGGAGGCAGCTGGCCGACTATTCCAATGTGAATAGCGGACAACTCTTACCGTATGCCCAAGGTCTGTGACTCCGGAACATACACCTCTCAGAACAGGCCGAGGTGCCTCGGCTTGTGGGAAGCTTAGTTCAAAAACGGAGAGAAAAAAGCATCCCCGGAGGTAGCCCCTTCGTATCTCTCCTACAGGAGTTACTACTGAACGTCGAGAAATTTGACCTCCTGTATTTACTTCAGGTCGAATATGAAATGAAGTAAAGGCAGGAAGAAAAACTAAACATAACTATGTAAGTTAAGAAATTTTTATTCAAAGCTACATGTTAAACATGTTTTTTCACGAAAAATAATTAATACTATTTCGCAAACAATCGAGAAACTTATGAATTGAGTAAAACGGTCCTATCGGTGAAATATTCTTACACTGATTTCCAAAACTCAAGTAGTTTCATTGTGCATTACCTCTGTTGGAAGATTATTATATGTAATTATTCCTAATCTGATAGAGAGCAAGGCGATGCTTGTTCAATCTTAGAGATGAGGAATTTCTAATCACATATTAGTGAAATTCGCCGTTTTTTGGGAACAGATTTATGTTTCGTTTTACAAACTTTAAAATTTCACGAACGTATAAGTTTGATTTTTAAAACGCAGGTATTTCATCCCACCTTGAGGGTGTAACCTCCCTTGCTTACACGTACAATCTGATTATATATTTTTGGCACCTTTTCATCCATACTTCTCTAAATTTTATTGATTTCTAGATAAATAAATAGCCAAATAACAGACAAAATTAAGTGTTATATAAATATCAAACAACTTTTCTGCAATCAAATACGCGAGAGCCGTAAGACACACCGCACAAACCAGGTGACGAAATAATAGTGTTTAATATTTTATAATTTTATTACTTTCATTAAGTTAATTCCCGTCGGATCGAGTTATGTCTGGACACGTTGGTGAAGTGTTTACGATAGTCACAAAGTCAGTATGGGTTAGATTTCAGGTAGGAAAAACGATATGGTGAATGGAGCCGCCACATTTCTGACGAAGAATTGCATCTGACCTCCAGAGGAGCGGTTGTTGTAACGTACTAGAGATAGGTCGTAACCACTGAAATTTTGGTAATAATATATGTTTCAAAATTGTCAAAATATAAAATTTATTTTATAAGATAATGGCATGTATTTGAAGGGCCGGTGTGTGGCGTGAGAACGTTGGATTTAGAGCATACCCAGATATTTTTTTATGATTATAGATCTTTTGACGGTCATCTGGAAACACAGTAGTTAAATTGAACGTCTAGTTCGTGGTGTAAGAAACCAGACTGTTGCTATTTCCCACAATCAGATGGAGTTCGTGGAAATGGTGGAATATTTGTGGTAACGAAAGAGTTAGTTGATTGCCACATTTCGATGGAGAAGCATGTTTCGAGTTCGTCAGGTGGCCGTTCGGGGCATTTGTTAGACCAAACTTTGGCAAAATACAGTTGAATATTAGTTTTTAATATAAATAAAGAATATTTCGGCGGAGACTATTTAGGTTCCAGATAAAATTGAACTATTTTTGTTTGTGTATTTGGAACACATAATAGACTGTTTTCTACGGCCAAAATATCTCATGATCTTTCCATTATTATGAGCACTGTAACGCTGACTGGTTTTCCCGGTCAAAACATCATGGCGTTGGCGAAAATTCCGAATGATTGAGTGGTAGCTGCGGGTGAAACATTGTGTGGACGTGGGCAGGATCTTATTATTTGGACCTATAAAAATACTGAGTCGTGTGTGTTTGTGAAAGTGAATGTGCAATTTTATGCACAAAATGGCCATTAATTTCAAATGTTAAAGGTTTTTAATAACACTTTGGTTCTTGTAAGTTGTGTGGTGTTGAAACTGAGGATTGATCAAATAAAGTTGTATGTGGAACGTTCATTCGTAAGTGTAGTAAAATTAATACATTGTAAACTTTGCATAATTGTTGGACCGTCAAATTTCATTTTGTGTTTGTATTTTTGGGAATATTATAAGTTAATATTTCTGTAATGCAAAACCTTTTCTTTAAATTTTATATTACATGGTGTCAAGCACAATTCTATACCACTCACGATGCCCAATAAAGCGCCCTCAGATAAGAATAAAAATTCATGTTAATAGCGGTGACTAATTTGTGTAAAAGTTATATACAACAATCATAATATGTTTTAAATAAATTCTTTACATACTATATTAAATTAAAATTCTGTATTACTGTTTGAAACCTATCATTAAATTTTATGATTTTCTGTTCAAATTTTAATAACTTCCAAATTTTAATAAGTGGATTTAAATTGTTCAAACTTAAATATTTCATTAAATGATCATAAAAAGTACTTTCATAAAAAGTAAAGTAAAGTAAAAATAAATCGACACGAATATCAAAAGAACAACGCTTGTTAAAGAGAAGGACACTGAAACAAAAAGGAAATATCAACAATATACAATAAGAAGAGCTGTGCAAAACGATAAGGAAACTGACATAAGATTATGTTCATGAAGAAACGGCAAGGTGGTAGAAAATGTAATTTGTTATAAGGGAAGAAATGTCGGGGAAGGTTGATAATCAGCCTAAGATAAGCAACAAAGACAACAAGCGTGTTACGGATATAATACAATTTACAGATCTGATAGAAATAATTATGACCAACAATGGAACAAAGAGAAATATTTGAAGTACTATCTGATGAAGTCAGGACAGCATTGGAGAAATCAAGTACCAAGAAATGGGTGAGTAACGTCATATGCACTGAAACTTTCAAGAAAAGGAACTGTACTGTAGTGGTAGGTTTTTAAATGATGAAGTAACGGGGATATTTGACAGAATTTATTAATTAATTATCTGAACATGGACAAAAAATAAAAAATACAGTGTTCAGTTAGCCTGACAAAACAATCTGACCCTTTAATCTCAGTTAAACATGGTCTACGATAATTCCCCCAAGCGCGTCAAGGATTGAGATACTTGGCAGTTACCTTCGTTGATGTCTGGCCGTTATCGTGTGGCACCCTCGATCTCTCCGGGTCCTCTCGACACTGCAAGTTGGGGCTGCACGTCCGTCTCTGGCGACGGTTTGTCTTTCTGTGTCTTACTTTTCTTTTTCAAGCCCCTCGTTGTATGTCAAAAATCGATCGTCTCGATCATCTTTGGATCGATCTTTCCTGAACCAAGAAATGTCATTGGTTCAGGCAGTCACGTGTTAGTTCAAATTTCTGGGATTTTCAGCGAACGTTTCCCACGGTGTGACAGTCCAGGTAACTTCCGAGGGTCAACATCATACGTGTCCAATTCCAGACTGAAGGGGTTATCTCAACGTCTCGGCGGCGCCTGCTCAAATTCCAACTTACCAAGCTCTCAACCCTTGCTAATATCTAATTATATTAAAATGAAACATGTATATATCAATAATAAAACTATCGCGCTTCAGTACAAATCATAAGTAGCATGCATACAAATTCTGTAAGAAAAATTAAGGTACCGTAACACTGTAGTTGCACAACCATAATCTATATATATAAAAATGAATTACTGTTCGTTAGTCTCACTAAAACTCGAGAACGGCTGAACGGATTTATCTTATCTTAGTCTTGAAATGTTCGTGGAGGTCTAGGGAAGGTTTAAAAGGCGAGAAAAAATCGAATAATTTCTGGAAAAACCCTAAAAACAGCCCTTTTCTATTTCCCATACAAACGTTTTCTAAATAAAATACAAATCTACACCAGTCGAGAAATTTTCACCAAATTTCGTACAGTTGCGACCAGGAAACAAACACTGTCGGGGTGAGACGCGTCTTCCACCCCCAGAAGCGGGGGTGGAAATATTTAAACATACTAAAACAGCCGATATTTGAGTCGGATAAATATTTTTAGGGGTCAAAGATATTGATAGTGTTTCTACCAATGTTATCTGAATACAATTTTCATCCCCTACGCCCTGTGAAAAGGACACCCTTCGGGTTTGGGTGGAGATGCTTTACAGTAAAATAACGCGAATACAACCGAGATTGGAGTCAAATCAAAAGTTATGGAAGTCACTGTGTTTAGTTTCGACATTCAAATTGGCATTTACCCCTCAGATGCAGGGGTAGCGGGGTGCAAATTTTGGGACATGCAAACACGGCAGATATTTTCGTTGAAGAAATATTTTTCAGAGTTAATTATAATGATTAGGGTTCGAGTAGCGTTACATAAAAATTGCGCAAAAGCAACCGAAATTGGAGTCATATCGGGGGTTATAGATAAATGACATCTCGGGCAACGCCGGGCACCCAGCTAGTATTTATATACAAGAAAACAAAAGAAATAATGAGGATCTGAGAAATTACACAACTAATCAGCTTTTTACAATTTTCGTAAAAATATATTATTCAAGATAATAACAAATTGGAATGAAAGGACAGTAGAATGACACCAAACCATGCAAAATGCAGGATTATGGAGAGGATATAGTAATAACGACTATGTACGTACTTGTAGTCAGGCAACATCGCAATGACCAGAGTTTATCGAATGCTCCTACTAATGCCTTTCACAGGCTACGAAAAATTATTCAACAGAATTAACGTATCTGCAGTGATGCAGATGCTATTATTCCAAGGAGCGAAATAGGAATACATGTGATTACTTAGGAATATATTCGATGAAGACACGCCAATATAAAAATAAATGAAGAAATCACCAAGACTATTCACAGCAACACCACATGATGTCTTTAATTACTTAGGAATATATACGATGTATGTCCGGCCTGTATAAAAATGTTTAAAGAACCGGCGTAAAATCAAAATCACCAAGACTGTTCACGGCAACACTAGATTATGTCTTCAGAAAACTGCGTTGGGACGAACAAAATAGAGGAATAGAGGTGGTAAATTCTGAATTTTTCAATCAACAACTGGATCAATTTGACGAAACATCGTGAAGAACAGAGGATACGTTTGCAAAAGGGCAAATAGAAAAGTATTTAAGATAAGCTATATCCTGATTAACTGGTTGGTATATATTGTAACCTGCTTACCCTTGCGGGATATCAGAATACAAAATATGTGTGGGTTCATCTCCCAACTTTCCTGGCAAAGGGCTCTATTTAATAAACACATGTAAAAATTTAGTTATTTATTTATACAATTCAAGCAAAGCTACGAACACACGAATAATCACTGATGTGCGTATACACGAGTTTTATTACATACAGTCAATAGATGTGTCCTCGGCGTTTGGATGCAGGAACTCTTGCATACATCACCATACAACGCTTTCTCCCTCCTCGTTTTCACATTAACACGTCTACCGTCTCCCCAGTTCAGTTAGTAACTAACTGCTCCTTCTTGCGAACCAGCTATTGTCCGCCCTCACCTAAAATATTAAGACTACTCCTTCCAACAGCGGTCATACCTCGCACTTCACAGTTCATCGGGCAGTCAATCTTTCATGTTACAATATATTGTGGTATACAAAATCATATAATAATAAAATGCCACCAAGTTGTAGCCAAATTATGTAATATTCAATTTATGATAATGAACAAAGATGCTACCACGTTGGAGCCAAATTATGTAATATATAAGTTAAGCAATCAATGAAAATTAAAGCCAAGACGTTGTGGCACCAAATTCTGTGGTATACTAATTATTGAAAATTAACAATCTGGCAACAGGTTGCAAGCAACAAGACGAAACGTTAAAAAAAAGATAATTTATTAATCCTTGAATTAAAGAATTTTTTTTTAAAGATAAAAAAGATTACTTATTACAATTTTGATAAAATTTAATGTTTGTACATATTTTTAAAAAAATAAAATGCAACGGCTTTAAATGATACTCTTAAACCTCGGAGCCACTTACTGGGCCTCTAATAATGATAGTGATTTGCAATTATCTCCAAAAGAGTTACAAAATAAATACAAATTAAATTTACAATAACAAAATTGTATAAAACAATCTAACAAAAACTAGAGAAATCTGACGGTAAATTATATGTACATAAGGGTTTACAAAATAAAATTTCTACATACCATTTTATTTAGAGTTGATCTGATCCGTATGAATTGAGCACTTCACAGCTATTTATTTTTAAAGAAAATATTTAAAGAACAGGCCATAACACTGATTACTATATTGTTTAACATCACTAAATTCCTGTGCCTCTCTAACAACTGTTCACGATAATGTATATAAATTTATTGTCACACAGCTTTACTGTAGAAGTACGTTAATACCAAATGTGATATTTACAGCCTGTATTCAGCATATTCTTTGCTGAATATCTAATTATTTAGTCACGAGAATACTCGGCTGTTCTCCAAAAATAGATTCACTCTATCATCCCAAAACCGAATTTTGTATATAATTTATCGTTTGTGCTTCCAAGACCATATTGATCAGGCTCCTAAAATACTCTGCCTCTTCATGACCACACTGGTTAGGCTCCAAAAAACACTCCGGCTGTTTCCGTTAAAGTTCTGTATTACATACGCTTTTCCGACAATAATAAAGTAACAACCTTTCCAATCTCTGTATTATTGCGCCACACTGTTCTTTACAATGCTTACCAGAGCATTGTAAAGAACAGTGTGGCGCAAGAATACAGAGATTGGAAAGGTTGTTACTTTATTATATACCTATATATACCTATATATACAGATACCCTCGTTAATATATATATATATATATATATATATATATATATTGTAATAATTAAATGATTCACTTTAATTCATTTGCTCCACGTTGTGGTGCCAAAATGTAATAATCAACAATTAGGCTTTAATTTAATAATCAAAATGATAGGCTTTATTTAAATGAAAAAGATAATCAATTTTTTGCAAATAAAATTTATTTATTAATTTGTGGCTTCTAAAATTTACAAACAATTACAATAAAATGAAAATCTCTTAATCTCTCAGGGTCTTTACTGGGTTTGATGATTTACAGTGAAAATTTTTGACTGATCTTATTAACAATACAGTTTAAAATTTACTTCAAAATAATGTGCTGATAAATGAAAGGAAAGCTATAAGAAAAACGAACGAAATCCAACTTTACCCTCTTAGTTAGCGTTTACAGATTTTATTAACGGTTTGGTTACTTACGTATTGTTGGGCTGTTACCAGCATTCTTTTAGCGCTTCAAAAGTACACTATATTGCAAAATTTTTTACACAGAATCTAAATTTTTCTCACATATTCTACACTTATGAAGTTGAAATGCGATTACTAGGCTCCCAGGAACTCGGATTATCCTCCTAATTGGTCGGCTATCTGATGTCGTTTTCTCTCAGCACGAAAATGTTCAATTTCTTTATAATGAAGCAAACCCTTGCTTCCGTTGGCTAATTGTTAGCACATCTACTCGGTCCTACTAACTGCTTGCTTACAGGAATCTTACGAGTTGCAGATTTTAGCCTTTTACCGCATTATTTATCAGTTTGGTTTGAAAACTTTTAAGTAGCTCGGTGAAGATTTACTTTTAAAATGTCTCCCCTTTCGTGGCTGACCGTAGACGTCGACTAACTTTTACAATGTCTCTCCTCTCATGGTAGACTGAAGACTGCCAAACTTCGGCGCGCGTAATCGCCATTTCCGAATCCTCAATAATAGGAACAGAGCTCGCGTCTCATTTTTACTTTGCTCGCTCTCGCTATAACACAAACTGTTCGCTAACAATTCAAATTATTTAAAAACAATTAATGGCTTAATTAATTGGCATTACAATATATATATATATATATATATATATATATATATATATATATAATATAGGAAATATTCTTAGAGACGAAGTAAAAATTGAAATAACACCTGCCAATCTGGTTTCAGTAATGCTGGAATAAGCAGGCAAGTGGAAGGCAATTAACAAACACGCCGTTATGGTTATACAGGAGCTACGCAAAGTTGAAAAGGAGAGTAGTCCACAATAGGAGGAAGAGCCACAGCTAAGACCGCTTTCTACGAAGAAATACTTAACTGCAGTTCCGTAGGAAGCAATAATTGGTCATCGATAGAAAGGGAGGTGTTTTTTAGTGGGTAAGAATCCCACACTACACTGTAGTGCAGACTGCTACAGTTGTCTTTTTGAAGATTTTTCACCTACCCTCGTTAATATATATATATATATATATATATATATTATAATGAATAATTGTTAATGAGGCTTATTAATTATAAATCATTAAAGTTATTAGTAAAAAATATTTTAATTAAAATCTATGCAATCAGATGAAACTACAAAAAATATATTAAAAATTTCTAACAATTATTTAAAACACGTATAATTGTCCTTTTTCGTCGAGGTTAATTATGCGTGGGGAAGTAATGTTTGCCAAACTTTTTGTGGTAATATAATCAAGATTTATTTATTAATTTAAATGTATTTTGTGTTTGCCAAATCTATCTGTTGTAATTCTTCTTTTCGCCTTAACGTCTTCAGGTCACTTTACACTTTCTTCATAAAAAAAAGCACTTTCCTCTGCTTTTAACATTTGTTCACTCCACGCGCTAATACTTTTATTCTACCATATTAGCTGATTCTACACAAAACTCGATGACTTTAAGCTTTCTTCATAAATTTTATTACTACTCCTTCTGTTCAACCGCTCTCATTAGATATTTGCACTACGAAGAGCTCTCCATAAAACTTTACATTATGTAATTTAATTCACGCCCGCTTTCCATGGACGCTTTCCCTGAATCTGCTAGTGACGTGTTATGACGCAATTTATCAGAGTCGAACCCTCTCAACAATAGGCCGGCCGCTGTCAACCAGAACCCTGCAACCCTTTAGTGCTCTTCTCGTACCGTCCAAGAAGATCCAAATCCTTCGCAATTTGTTTAATTTCAAATAGTGTTTGAGGTATTCAAATTTTTTTTATGGTAACAGGCTAAATGAGGGTAATCCACATGGTGGCAACTCCCCTTTAATAGCATAGGAAGGGATTTGAAAGGGGGATGAGGAAGGGTAGAGGGAAGTAGCCAAGGGTTTACAAGGTCCCCCGGGCTTATGGTTTAAGGATCCCGCCTGGCAATACGCCTAAAAGTGATGCAGGGAAAACCCTAGAAAAACCTCTATCAGGTATGTCGGGCATTTGGTACTTGTCCCACGCCCTTCGTATGGCGGGAGAAAAGTTTGCTGTGGGGAAGCAGCATTCCCCTCGCCGAGCCTTGACCGGTTTAGGAGGCAGCTGGCCGACTATTCCAATAGGAATAGAGGACAACTCTTACCGTATGCCCAAGGTCTGCGACCTCGGAACATACACCTCTCAAAACAGGCCGAGGTGCCTCGGCGTGTGGGAACCTTAGTTCAAAAACCAGTGAGATGTGAAGGCATCCCCAAAGGTAGCCTCCTCCAGAGCTCTCTGGGAAGGTTCCTTTTAAAAATTTGTCTAATTACAATATATATATATATATATATATATTTTTTTTTTAGGGCAACAGGCTACATGAGGGTGATCCACATTGGGCAACTCCCCTTTAATAGCATAGGAAGGGATTGAAAGGGGGGGATGCGGAAGGGTAGAGGAAGGTAGCCAAGGGTTAACTAGGGCCCCCGGGCTATGGTTTCAGGATCCTACCCGGCATTCGCCTAAAGAAATGCAGGGAAAACCCTAGAAAAACCTGCATCGGGTAGGTCGGGCATTGGGTACTTGTCCCACGCCCTTCCGATAGCGGGAGAGGAGTTTGCTGTGGGGACGCAGCTTACCCCTCGCCATGCCTTGGCCTGTTTAGGAGGCAGCTGGCCGACTATTCCAATAGGAATAGCGGACAACTCTTGCCGTATGCCCAAGGTCTGCGACCCCGGAACATACACCTCTCAAAACAGACCAAGGTGCCTCGGCATGTGGGAACCTTAGTTCAAAAAAACCAGAGAGATGTGAGAGCATCCCCAAAGGTAGCCCCCGCCAGAGCTCTCTGGGAAGGTTCACCTGCGAGAAAACCTCTCGCAGGCTTACCTTATATATATATATATATATATATATATATATATATCAGATGCTCTCACATCTCTCTGGTTTCTTTGAACTAAGGTTCCCACATGCCGAGGCACCTTGGTCTGTTTTGAGAGGTGTATGTTCCGGGGTCGCAGACCTTGGGCATACGGCAAGAGTTGTCCGCTATTCCTATTGGAATAGTCGGCCAGCTGCCTCCTAAAAAGGCCAAGGCATGGCGAGGGGTAAGCTGCGTCCCCACAGCAAACTCCTCTCCCGTCATCGGAAGGGCGTGGGACAAGTACCAAATGCCCGACCTACCCGATGCAGGTTTTACTAGGGTTTTCCCTGCATTTCTTTAGGCGAATGCCGGGTAGGATCCTTAAACCATAGCCCCGGGGCCCTAGTTAACCCTTGGCTACCTTCCACTACCCTTCCGCATCCCCCCTTTCAAATCCCTTCCTATGCTATTAAAGGGGAGTTGCCCAATGTGGATCACCCTCATGTAGCCTGTTGCCCTAAAAAAAAAAAAAAATATATATATAATATGTGTGTATGCGAGAGAGATAGAGATAGAGAGAGAGTACATCAAGTTTTTATTCATATTTTGTCGGTAAGGAGGAAATTTATGAGTAGGTACCAAAGCAAACCTTGAACTTAATTAGCTATTCAAATTCATCAAGGTAGACTGAATCCCATTCATCTCACCTGCGTTGCTACATGACACTGTCGCACCAAGGGACCCATTTGTAAACGGCGAACAAGACAGGGACTGTAAACTCACAGGGCCGATGCGAAGCTTTCAAAGTCTTGTATTCCTTATTGCAATCAAGAGACAGTAATGTCAAAGCAATATTAACATAAATTGTTCATGGCTCACCATCTAGATAGAATTAATTTGAATCGAAACTTTTATATACTTAACTGTTGTCGAAAATCAATAAAATATTGCCTGTCAGAAAACTGCATTATCTATTTTATATACTTACTATTATTCTCAAAAGTTAATTTTTGTTTGAAAACACAGTACTTAATCTTCATCATTTCATAAGTTATTTTATGAAGCCAGAATAAATTGACAATTAAGCCTAATTATAATTGGACCAGAAAATTTTTGGCTATGTATTTATTATTTTTTTAATTTTAATTCTACTTAACCTTTCAAGTGCAAGATTTTTTGTAGTTTTTAAACCAAATGTGTAAGATATATTTTTCTGAATACATTATGAAAATAATAAACAAAAAATATCGAACTTGACCAAAGTCAATTTGGCTCATGATGTTTCACATATTGAACATACATATAATTAGGTCTGATTTATCAATCTCATTAATTGGATAATTGTTGTTTTATATAATTAGAATACCCTGAGAATGACGCTTAAATTTTCCTTCTTCAAGGAAACGTAAAACAAACCACAGGTGGGTAGAAAAATCTTGCTGGAGGGGTTGACTCACAGAACGATACGACAGGTATGTTTTAACATGTCCACGGATGTCAAAAAATTCTCATTTTCTTAAGTGCGAGTTATTTTATATCTGAATCGCAAATTAGATCTCTTAGAAACCAACAGATGCCGGTGGGGTGATACTAAAAATTATGTTGCACTATGCACTAAAGGGTTAATTCAAGTAAATCATGTGTAAATCATGTTGTGTCAGAAGATAACAAAAAATTTAGATTTAACTTTTGTATGACTAGGGGAATCGGAAGGACTTAAGAGTTTTTACAATGTTTTACGCACGTATTTCTCCACAGTTTTCTAGAAGTAACTATTAATTACTCCTATATTTCGATAAAAAAATATAAATAACTTTAGGCCAGATAAGTTAAAAAACTTGTAATAAGGTTTTAAAAAATACAATTTCATCATAAAATATTTGTTGCATAAATTACGACCTTTCATCCAGATGAATCGGACCTCTCCGTGTAATAATCATAATTAAACACTGAAAATAATTATTAAAGTAACTGGCTTACGTTTTTTTTTCAATTCGATTTGCTTCATAAAAGAAAGTAAATTCAAATGTAAACAATTGGGACGTGTTATCAAAAGGATTGATGATTATTATTTGGCATGAACTTTCAGGGCGACATAAGCGATAAGTAAATGTACAGCAATCAGTAATTTAATGCGATATAATATATATCACAAAGAACGCAGTTTCAGTTATAAACTATTGAAATGAAACAATATACTCGCGTTGAAAATAATTAAATTGTTAATTAAGTTTTATGGTAATATGCATAAATCTGTAATAATGAGTAATTAAGTGTTGTTGGACGTCATTAGACAGTTGATAATGATAATTTTGGTGTTTTTGGACTATACAGGGCTCATCCGTCCATCAAGAGTCGGACATATTGATTGTCTTACTTTTTTGTGATCGGTTGAATCTTGAGAAGATTGAAGTCAGCCCGATTGAAGAAGATCGGTGTAATACTGACGTAAGTGGATTTGACTGAGATCGGCCACGCTACCGTTATTAAACTACACTGACAGTATCCGATCATCAGCCTTCCAATTTTTACTGACTATAGTATAGCTTTCGTTTAATGGAAGTGACAATGCTAGTTTTTGCGTTCAGTTTTAAGTCTCAGATTGTCAGTTGTATTAGATTTTCTGCGCGAGCTGCATGATCGTCGGCTTACGAGTGTTTCTGTGTGGATGGGGCAGAATGCTTAATTTTGGTGATGCTGACTCGTCTGTGTACAAGTACGTTTGCTGATTCATCGGTGTACGAGCATCTTCTTATGGGTCGTGCAGAATCTTCGAGTGAGTGGAGCCAAGCAGCGCCAGACCATAGATGTGGTCGTTACTACATTATCCCGTGAGCGGTGAGGTCACGCTGACGTGTGGAAATAAGAACTACTCATTACACCAAAAAACGACTCAACTAACAAAATCTATGTAAAATCATTTCATTAGGCACTTTATGCACAGGACAGTTGGCAGCTTGCATTTGTTTATCATTTTAAATACTCACTCTAGCCTACATTACTCTGAGCAGATAGAATCTCATTTTACAAATATATATGACAGAATTAAACACATTTTTGTATATAAAGTTGTATATTAAATGCAAGGGTTTTTTGTTAATAAAGAAATTGTAATTATAAAAACCCTGATTGAATATATCTCCAACAGTACGTAAATATACGCAAGTCAGTTGTTCCTGACGTTAGCGAGTGTCAAGAAGGCGAAATTAATATTATTACAGTAGTACAATCCTATTTAGTCTACATAGATCGAAGCCAATCTTCTATTAAATTAAATAGGTGTAGTAAAAACTATTTTTAAAGAAACAGGCTTAATATAATATGTGTGTATGCGAGACAGAAAACAAATCGTGGTCTCTCACTTTTCATATCATAGGAACGGAGAGCAAAGTTCTAGTCAGTCTTGGCAAAATTGTTCTCAAGTACTGGTAAAACAATTCGGTGATAATTAGAAAACACTATGCTCTGAGAGAAGTACATCATCGTTGCTAATTTAAACTGATAAGTACGTATCATAAATATTTATTTATATACTTAACATTTAAGTATTAAGAAACATCAATATTCTTGAATTATATTCATATTTCGTAACGACACATCTTTCTTGTTTAATATGAAGAATATTGAATATCTATTTAAATAAAATGAATAAAATAAAACTTTCAGAATATGTATAATTTAACCTCCAATTATTACATTTATCTAGCACAGTAGGAAAATTACTCGTACATGATTTGTGCCGGTATTTTGTTTATCATTACGAATTTTTATCTCCCATTTAGTTTCAATTAATATTATTTAATTTCACTGGATTTATAAAAAATCGTCATAGATTCATGTTTGAGGGGAAGGGAAGCGTCTTTATACGATTCTTGAAAAAGGATCGTAGGCGAAAATGTACGTCCGCATTCAAATAGTTAGATGATAATCCTAAAATATCAGTATTTTCTCCTTGTTTGTAATGACTCGTATTAACCTCTCATTGTGTCCATAAATTTAATTAGGTAAGCCCTTGGCTGCAAACTTTCACACTTAATTGACAGGCAGAGTTTACAAACTCTTCCCAACAATGGTGTTCTCGTATATCCTTCGTTAGTTCCTCTACAAAAGCTCATAACTAAGGCGAAATATAATACCCTCGAATGAGATGTATTAAGAAATTTAGATATTTGGGGTAACAACATTCAACAGACCACTTGTTAACAAAATGAATTTTAAGAACGTTCCTGTAATCTGTAACAATTAAAAGCATGAACTAATAATCAGATAATGAATGAGAAAGATAGCCAATTCAGACAAAAAGTGATAATACAAATACCACACAACGTTTCTGGGATCCTTGTGCCTTTCGTCAGGTGCATTTGTAAGTTGACAAATTCTACGTATTTGGTGTTAAAATTCATTAAAATTCTTGGTGTCTGAAAACAGTTCTATTTTGACTAGTTTCAGAAGTCTCTGTAACACTAAACTACGGATACGCATTTTTTAATCTATATATTTGCAATATTTAGCTTAAAGCTAATTACATATATTACAAAATAACAGTATTTATCTATCACTATTTTTTATCACATCAATATTTTTAGTTTAAGAGGCTATATGTAGGTAATCCATAATAGCATAGGAAGGGATTTGAAAGGGGGAATGCGGAAGGGTAGAGGAAGGTAGTCAAGGGATAACTAGAGCTTCCCGGGCTGTATTTTAAGGATCCTACCCGGAATTTGCCTAAAAGTGATGCAGGACAAACCCTAGAAAACATGCATCATGTAGGTCGGGCAGTAGTTGTCCCACGCTCTACTGATTGCGGGAGAGGGGTTTGCTGTGGGAATTAAGCATTCCATTCTCCGTGCCTCGACTAGTTTAGGAGGCAGCTGCCCGACAGTTAATTAAAAAAAATACATTTAAACTAATCGTATTCTTAACTGCTTCTAGTAAATTAATATATAATACTATGTATCAAATATCGAATTTTTAGTACTTCTTAGATTGAAGTGCACAATAAACAATTTCCCCTAATATGGTAATATGACCATGGAATTTTCTTTTTATAAAAATATTTAACTGGCCCTTATCTATGCTATAAATAAAAACTAACATATCATACAAAATTTGGTTCATAATATTTAACAATTCTAATTTATTTAACATATACTCAATCTTACTATACTTATTTTCATTCAAGATTGCTCTTAACCCTGTATTACATATAACTTCGAAATTATCAATAATATTTCTATTCATACGAAATAATAAAGAATTACAATAACATACATAAAGAACTAATATTGACATAAATCCTTTTTTTTTTTTTTTTGCTTTCAGGGGCAAAATATCTCTTAACTTACAGCCTACTCCTATCTTATTTTCAAACTTCTTTGCAACATACTATGTATATTTATTAAATTTTAACTGACAGTCAATAATAATATTCAAGATTTTTAACCTTCTCTATCACCTTATTTCCTACAACTATATCACAATTTTACATTTTATTTGTTACATACATACATATAGTTTTGTTATTATTCAAACAACTTATTGACACACAGCCAGTTTATAATATTTCTCAAAATAAATTTTATTTACAATGTCGTTACGGTTTTTACCAGATATTTATATGAGGGTATCAACAGCAAAAAGATTAATATTTACTTCCTTAACTACTTTTGGTAGTTTATTAATGTCCAAAATGAATAAAAGTTCATTTACTATCTTGAGGCACCCCGAAATTACCTTCTTTTAGTTCAGAACATGCTTCATTAATTTTAAAATACTGTTTTCTATTCATTAAGTAATTTTATATTCTCTTCAAAGCGCTTACTTTCATTCCATACCTGAACAATTTATTAATTAACTTATATCTGCAAAAAAAAAAGTCTCAAAAGCCCTCATCCGGTCCAAGAATAAAGCCACTGTATCATTTCCCTTATCTCCTTTCAATGACTCCATTACAAGTTGCACAGAAGTTCCTGTCGAATGCCAAAGCCGTGACTTTTAAACTGATAGAATTTTATTTTTATTTACATGTTCTATCAATTATTTATGAATTATAGACTCAAGTATTTGATCATTAATAGGTAAGACATTCATTGGATGAAAGTCAGCCATAACTATACTATCTGCAACTTCAAGAATTAGTGTAATACATGAGCTTTCATTGAATTTGTTACAGTACAGGTGACAAGAGATGTATTTACACTTACACCTCGCAGCCTACAACCATTATCGTATTGATATTATACTCAATTTATTCCTTATTATAGCTTCCTTTGGCCATCGCCATATCTTCAACTTGAACATGTTGTTTCATAGTAATTCAGAATAAATACTCTCAAGCTTATTTTTTGACAATTTTCCCTGGTATTTTAGTAAGGGCTCTGCTAGTAGTACCATACAACGTAGTATTCGCTTTGAGTGTGCTCAGAACAAATTCAGGACTTCTATCTTATAAATCTTGTGGGTTGGTTTTAAACGTACCTTATCATAAAGTTAAGTCAGCTTATCAATGAGCCACAGCGTGAAAGGGCTGCGGACCGCGTAGTTGCCTGTTACAGTAACAAGCATAGCGTAACAGGTGTGTCACGGCCAGGCGAAAGAAATCGTTGTGCAGAGGAAAAGCAAGCACAATCTTTTCGTAACCTATTTCATTCAGGGGATATTAATTGCATAAACTGTTTCTTATTTATTATAATTACAGAATATAAAAAATAATATATATTCAATATATATATATATTTAAATTAAAATTATTATGACTGATTATTACTGTATTTATTTTTGATTTTACTCCAATTGTTTATTATCATTTGATAAATTACTAAACTTTTTAATAAATTTCTTCATAAATGTTTCTTAATTTTGAACTTCGTAGGAGAGTTCTGTAAATTCCGTAGTAATCTAAATTTATAAACATAAACATCAGACACATTTTCAACTTACACATTTACATATTTATTTATTTTACAAAAATTTTAAATATTTTAAACTTATATCTCTAAAGACCAATAAATAGTTGTATACAAACCTTCCTAAATTTATAAAAACGTTTATATATTGACGAAGAGATAAAAATAATATAAACATAATACTGTCCCTTTTATGTTCGAGAACGAAAAGAAATAACGTAGTAAGTGATTTTTAGTATTTTCAAGTTTGTAAACATGAGTCTAACCCTCAAATTTAATAACAACAAATAGATATGTCTGTTTTCACATTTCAGCTAAGTATAGTGAAATGATTTGTTTTATATAGACTTGATATATAACCAACGTATCAAACTATAAGGTTAGTTGTTATATTTTTATTAGATTTGAAATTTCCTAAACAAAAGGGTATGTCACTGCTGATCTGCTGTGGTGTAGTCATCACGATTCTTTGTGCTCGTCATGTTCATGAAAACTGTTGTTACGGATGAAGTAGAATCACTACGCTGATCACTCCCCACTAAAATAAAATATGTGTCATGGAGGATGACAGTCTGGCAGTCGTCCTGGTAGGCCAAGGCCATGTACAGCCAACGAAAAAACTAGGTTACTGTGCTGTGTGAATTTAGACTGACAGTAATTCATATACCTATATTTAGATTGACCTTTGTGATCAGAGGTAGCGGTGTCAAGGACCCTTACGAAATACATTTGTTGTTCAAGTTTTGTCCACTTCATATCGTCCATAGATGAATTTTAGGTGATCCATAATCTTACATACAACTTCTGGAAAGATTTACTAGTAATAGACGTCCAATTATAATCCTCCCGTTTGTGCGCTTTTCCGTTGTCAATCATCAATTTATTATTTTTTTTATGCAAGCCACCCAAGAAGCCCCAGTCTGGGTTGGTAAACAAATCTTATGAAATATGAACAAAATTTATGTCCTTCTTAACTGGGTATTACAATATATATATATATATATATATATATATATATATATATATATATATATATATATATATATATATTGTGAAATTTTGTACTTATGTGGTTTTGATTATTTATTGAATATTGCCAAAGTCTTTGAAGTATTTGTATGTAATATTGAATATAAAGAGTACTATAAAAGAATAGTAAAAGTCTTACTTCAATTAGCGTTTAATGTTTTCAGAATAAATCAATTAAACTTTAATACATTCATGTTTTTTAGAGAATTCCAATGTCGATATTAATATTAGTATTGTCTCACAAGATAAGAAAAAAAGTCTCTTTCATACTGCCAATTGAAATCTGGGCAACTTCAGGAAGCTTTTCTGCCGTTATGTTCACTTCAATACACAGAACGCCATTTTAAAAGTTGCAGTCGTCAATGGGAAATGTGACTACTACACCTATAATTGAAACTAATTGTTTAGGTCGTTATATAATTGAAAAGATGCCGAATCTGAATTATTTTTTGAACTGTACGCTAAGTTCATCTAATAGACAAACCCAAAAACATTTATTTTCAAATTTCATAACAAGTTTTAGATCACCTTAAAGCTTGATTCATCACTCGCATACGACAAAAACAATAAAGCATTAATACAATCAGGGAAGGTCCCTTCCAACTGTTTATTAATTTAGCCTTTCCATTCAAGTAAAACGTGCCTCTAAGGCAAAATGGAGAAATGTCATAGACGGTCGTCAGGACTGGTCCCTTACAACTCACAAACCCAACCCTTGCCGCTTAGCAAAACGGAGAACATTATAGTCCGACCAGAGTTCAACAATGGAGGAGCACTCAGCAATTTCAACGCCAAAGGACTGCCCCACTCCGTTGTCCTCGCTAGTGGTTCAGAATTCTCTCTCCTCTCCTCATCTCTTTCGGCTGTTCCGCTCATCCTTGCCACTTGTTTTTCCTTTCCTCCCGTTCCGCTCCAGCAACGACGTCTAACTCCTTTCTATCACAGTTCATTACTGGTTAGAAATATTCTCTGCTATTACGTTTTATTATTTTCATTGGAACATACTAATAATTTGGTATGATTAGGTGTTGCTTCCTGTGTTAAATTTTTCACATCTTGATATTTATGTATGCCCGAATGGCTTCCTGACTCTTTGGATACTTTTTACTCCTGATTAGTTCATAATGCATATTCATTTGCCCTTTCAATCATACTCTGTGTTCCACTCCCGTGTGTTCCTAAGTACGTGTATTTATATACAGAGTAGAAACCACACTGGGAAAATCGCAGCGCAGGTCGGCAGTTATTTAAACGCGCCCGAAACGGTATACTTTAATGAATCTAATAAGGATAAAAAGTTATACATTCGTTGATCCGGAAGAAATTTAATTACATGTATTTGAAAACAATGCATATTTAAAATTTAATATTCTGTATTTTGTTACAATATTTATAGAAATAGTTTTGGGAGTCCAAGTTAGGAAAAAGTTTTTTTAATGTTCATTTTAAAACTGTCATTATCCACACTGATGTTTTTGGCTAGCCTTTTATCTAATCATTAATCTGTACGTGGTACATAATCATTTCCAGGAAGGTAAAACTACCTCCTGGAACTGCTTAGATATCTCAATGTGAATAAAACAACAAGTGTTATAATTTTTTTTAGGGCAACAGGCTACATGAGGGTAATCCACGTTGACAACTTAATAGCATAGGAAGGGATTTGAAAGGGGGGATGTGGAAGGGTAGAGGAAGGTAGCCAAGGGTTACTAGGGGCCCCGGGCTATGGTTTACGGATCCTACCCGGCATTCGCCTAAAGAAATGCAGGGAAAAGCCTATAAAAACCTGCATCAGGTAGGTCGGGCAATGGGTACTTGTCCCACGCCCTTCCGATAGCAGGAGAGGACTTTGCTGTGGGGACGCAGCATTCCCTTCTCCGTGCCTCGACCGGTTCGGGAGGCAGCTGGCCGACTATTCCAATGGGAATAGCGGACAACACTTACCGTATGCCCAAGGTCTGTGACCCCGGAACATACACCTCTCAGAACAGGCCGAGGTGCCTCGGCTTGTGGGAACCTTAGTTCAATAACGGAGAGAAAAAGGCATACCCAAAGGTAGCCCCTTCGTATCTCTCCTACAAAGTTCTGCCTGCGAGAGAATAGCCCTCGCAGACGTTCCAGCGTGTTATAATTATCATTTGCGTTTGCCTAGCAGTATTTGTTAATCAACACACCTATGAGAAGTTGGTTTTTAAATGTACTAAAGAAGGTTCATTTCGTGTGTCTTTTATCTTCATTTAATAGTAAGCAACATCCAAACATAGAATTCTGGATGACACTTAATCGATCAAAATTAAAAAGTTTCTATATTTGACAATTCTTGTATTTTGAAGATATTTTCGGATAATTTATTACACTAAGAAAAACTAGCAGAAGTCGTTCTGATTAATTCCATCTTGTTGGGCATGTTGAACACGCCGTCCTATAAATGAATAAAATATTTTGCACTTACTGTTGAATTGGAGAACACTCTGCAATTCCATAAATATAATCAAATTCCTACGAAATCAATACATTTTCTGCAATGAATATATAGCCAGAGGGAAAAAATAAGTTTTGTAAATTTATTCATCTTTTCATCCGTAGATTACACAGTTGGGATAATACATAGTCTAGTAAATATAGAGTTTAGTTCACATGAAAGAGTTTTGCTTCTCTTCATTAACTACTCGAAACAATTTATTTTTATGAGTTTATTTGAAATATACGGATGTTTAATTTTAAATCGTGGAAAATGGTGTTAAAGTTCGAGCCTCTTCCACTTTAATTTCCTGTTTTCTTGTTGGATGAGCGGAACTTCCAGGATTATTGAAATTATGGGGTTATGTTCATTAGAGATTCATACATATGCCTGATGGTTGATAAGTGAAAGACAATTATACCTCATTGAGACTGGAATACATTCAAGGTACTGTTTTGTACCGCAATAGTTTAATGATTGGTTAACATATTTTTTACATTGAATTATATTATATATTAGCAAGGATTGAGAACTTGGTAAGTTTGAACTTGACGAGGCGCCAGCTTGTCGGAGAGACAACCCGTGGAGTCTGGAGAGAAGCACGAACCAGACAATCAACTGTATTTTAGCCGTTTTTTTGGAACCGTGAAAAGTAACGTTCTCCAGCAGTGAAAAATTTCATAGGACATGTGATTGTCTGGTTCTTTAATATTTCTTGGTCCAGTTAGATCGACCAAAATGGTCGTGTCGTCGGGAGAGACAGACTACTATTATTCAGCGTGCTTATCGTCTGATACCGACAGCTTGGTTGCCTGTTCCACGGATGCAGCGAGACGACAGGCACAGACTCAGAAAAAGTAACTGCCAAGTGTCTTAATCTTTGTCGTACCTGCATAGGTCTCAACGTCCATGAGATTAAGAGATCCGATTGTTTTTCCAGAATTGAAACTATTGTAAATATTTGCGTAAATATTTTTCTCTCATCCTATTCAATATTTGGCAATAATTACTTTTAAACGTTGCCCTTTAAATTTTTTTTTACGGTATAAACCCCTCCTCGCTACAGTTGCACCTAACTTCCATCCCGGTATCATCTAACTTGTTCCTTTGCATGCGATCACGGGAAACAACGGGCTTTTCTTAACACCGTTTCATATAAACTGAGCATCTCGACTACTTGCGAAATTTCTGGCTCCAATGTCTTGATCTGCACTGCTTTTCGTGGTTAACCTTTTAGATCTGATGATTCATCTGTCCGCAGTACATAATTACTTCCAAGAAAATTAATGTAACCTATGGAAGCACTTAAATGAATACGAATAATTGAACAAGTATTATAATTATTACTTGGATTTGTCTAACAGTAGTTTTTAATAAATCCACCTATGATAAGTTAATCAGGAAAATGCATGAAGATTTTATCTTCATATAACTGAATTTTTGTAATAGTCAATACACTAATTCCACCAATATTTCGGGGCATGAACATTCACCAGCGAGATATTTTGACACAGTCCTTTTTTAGTTAATTAGAGACACGCTCCAGTCCGGTCTTTTGGGATTTGCCTTATTTTTTCCACGCCAAGCGGGGGGACGCAGATCGATAACAGCGCTCTGCGACAACGTTTGTCATAAAAGTATTAAAGGACGAATATATTCGTTTTTCGGCCGCGTAACGAGCTTTCGTTAATTTGTTGGAATAGACTTTTTAATGACTCAACCAATTCTGAATTAATAAAAGTGGATTATGAATTTTTGAATATTTACAATAATAACTGCATATTTGAAAAAATGAGAAAAACCACATTCCAATATATAATGTAAGTAAAATGATTTACGAAAACCCAGATGAAATTTTTCTGTATGTGCCACCTGGAAATGATTTTAATTATATTAGGAAGCGTAATAACTCCTAATGTTAATCATCAGTTGCTACTTTTTATTTTACCATCTCCAAGTGAAAGCACGGTAAAAAATACTACCATATTTTAGGATAAAGTGATGAGAATATTCGGCATATTTGAGCCACTTTGATATTCAAAATAGACTGTCACCTAAATTCATTTTAGATTTTGATCACACATCTTACAATACAATTTTTCAAAATTGTAATAAACATATTGTGGCGTCAGTAAAGAGCTTCCGGAGCAAGGCTGTCCAACCTTGTTTCATTTTTATCTTAAAAAAGGTAGAGTTGTTACGGACCACACAAAACACTTCTGACATCTGATGAGCAAATAAAACCCGTAAAATATGTAATTAATTTCATAAGTTTTCATATTTATTAAGAATGAAGCTACATGGAATTAGTTTGACATTGTTTTATGAACATTACATATAAAATTTAAATATACGTTTTATTACAAATATATACCTATAAATCATAAAATCAACGTGATATTTGACATTCGATTAGAGAAAATAACGTACCAATATCTGTCTCAATTGAAGTTTCATGGTGTTCTGAAGGTCTTCATCTTAAATTTTGGTTCCAATATTTCGCCTATTGTTCTCCACGTCTAAAATGATGTACCTGATACTTAGCTTATTGACTCGCACTGTGCTTCAAAATTGGGATCAAGGAAGATGGGAATGAAAAGGGAAGTCCTCTCTATCTGGTTACTCTTCGCGCGGGATGGGTGATGAGGGGCGGATATATTAGGGGTGCTTTTATTATTAAGAGCACAAAATTACTTGGGTCGGTATATACACGGTCGCTGCACTCACGGCACCCTGCTGGTTTGGTCGCAAGTCATGATTGACCGTTGGGGTCCCTTGTCCTTTTCGCAATAGTGCTCTACGACTGTGTGAAAACTCCGACAACTTCAGGAGAAAACCCAGTAGGCCACGAAGCGCAGGTGTAGCTCACGTGATACAAAAGTTAGTAAGGACACACTGTGCCGAGTAACGTTCAAAATTAAACTGCGAAAAACGAACTGACACAAACGTTGCCCCGAAAATTATAGCAAAAAATCTCGAATAAAACAGTACTACGATTCAAATGAATTGTATTGCGTGATTTTTCAATTCGGATCGTCAGACCTTCGCTTCAGGTAAAGCATAAATTCTTCAAATCAGAAAATCTTATTGTTCCAAGAGATTCAATACATATATCAAGTTTAGACGTAACGCTTAAATTTAGTTGTCTCTGGATCGAAGGTAGTAGAACGTGTAGATATGAAATATTCATAGGATGCATGATGTAACGTCCCCAAAAATCTGTTTACCTTGAGAATAGTTTCTACAGTAAGTCGTTCCGTTATTTCATAAAATTCATTATCCGACTTTAGATAATTTAGTTAATCTCATTCGATAAAGAAGAAGCCAATAAACTGACAAAATAAAGTGATCAAATAAATACTACACTGATGTCGAGTCTGGGATCCGCTGATTTGTCCGACAGTACAAAATCCCGACACACACTTGCCCGATGTACGTTTGACCAACAACAATATTTCGATTGACGTTTACCCGACAGTACATTATCCCGATTCACGTATTCCAAACAGGTCATTTTCCCGATAGGTGAGTTTTCACGAAATAAAGCAACCGCACCCCTAGAGGTTAAACATTAACTTAACCTTGCTGGGATGCCAGAAATAAATTCAGCGACTTCCATAACTCTAGATTCGACACCAATCTTTGTTTTCGTTGTTATTTTTTGTCACTCTCTACCTCATACCTGTCCTTATGCTGTTCGGGGATTATATCGACAGTAAAAGCATGGAGAGTGACATTATGAATCGGAACAACCCCGTAAACTATTTATTCGACGCCAATACAGGCCGTTATTTAGTATTTTGAAAATGCCACCCCCGATCCACCACTCATAAGGGTTCAAGAGTTATTTTAAATCCACGGAGTTGGTTCCTGAATAATAAGTGATACGTGTACCAAGTTTGGTTGACATTTTTCCACACATTAATGAATAATTAAATTTACAGTGTTCTACAATACTAATATTATGCTTTATGTCGTAAAAACTCTCCTTTCGAGAAAATGACACATCGGGATAATGACCTTTCAGGCAAACGTCAATCGGGATATAGGTTTTGGGAAAACGAGCATCAGGCAAGTGGTTTTCGGTGAAACGACCGGATTCCGTCCGACAGACACTTGACCGTTGTACGTTTGTCAACGACATTATCCCGATTGTCGTTTTTCCTAAAGGAGCATATTTACAAAGAAAAGCATAATATTAATAGAACACTTAATATGAAACTTATCGCATGATACATTATTATTAACGTTAATTTAGTTATTAATTCGTGTAACAATTTAACCAAATTTGGTACACGTGTCACTTACGATCCAGGAACAAACACTGCGCATATAAGCTGTAGGACGGCTTCTTTAGTTTGTGTGGCAGTTAATATTTATTAGTAGTTATCAACGACTATCATAACCCCGGATTCAACACCAATCTTGGTCATCATTTAATTATTTTTGTCTTCCCTTCCACTCTCACCCTTAGAGATTTTCCCCATGCCATTAGGGGTTGAAATTATATACTAAAACAGCGAGAGTGACACTTAACCTGAGCGACCCCGTAAACAATTAGACGCCAATATAGGTATATTTTAAAAATACCATCCGCTTCCTCAGGGGTGCTAGAGTTCTCCTAAATCCGCAGTGTTGGTTCCTGGATCATAAGTGGCACATGTACCAACTTTGATTGAAATTGTTGCATTCATTAATTAATAATTTAATTTACGTCCATGTATGGGTTAATAAGGTATATTAAGTGTTTCATTAATATTATGCTGTATTTCGTAAAAAACTCACCTTTCGGGAAATTGATACATTGGAATAATGACCAGGTCGGGCAAACGCCAATCGGGATAAAAAACGATTGGGAAACCGTCAATCGCGATACTGTCGTTAGGAAAACATGTATCGGACAACATGTGTCTGTCAGAATTTCCTAGTAGATCCGTTGAATCCATAGTTTTTGGCGTAAGTGAGATACACAGTGCCATTCCCGACGTCAGTTAAGTCATGTGCTCAGCCACTTCCTGTTGCGATGGGTGGACAAGTGCTAATTATAATAGGTATATATTCAAAATGACCAAAAGATTAGTGTAAAATTAATTTATTGCATTGTATAATACATTTGGGTAAATAAATACGCCATAAACGCTGGAGTATTAATAATAAATATCAAGGTATATTTCAGAAGAACTTACTTGATGAATAAAAAGTTCCTTTAGCCCAATGAAAGAGTTGACAAGATGTTTCGTCATTTTCATTTCAGTTCATTCATTCTCATTTTATACCCCGAAAGGATTATTGGTTCCTAAGGCTAAAGTGGACAGAAATAAACTGCACAAGCAATCTTCCGTACCCCATAACTGTAGAAAACCAATCAGCGCGAAATGCCTCATATCTTCTGCACGATTACAGTTCATTCCATTTCGGTGTTAATATCGCCGGTCTAGTAACGTTTTGCATAAAATTTTACAACTCCTGTCTGGGCGTTCTATCTAATGTTAATTACGTATTCCTGTAAAACGGTATGCCGGTATTTTTCCTTTAATGACCGGAAAATAAACCGCATGAATACAAATAACACGATAAGAACTCAGTTATCCTTCTTTTCTCAATTAAACTTCTAGAACATCAACAAGTTCGCAGCCTCGATTACTTCAAAATAATACTTACATGTAAATATGAGATTAGTCAAATTTGGACTTTACTGCCATGTAATAATTTTGAATAGAAACTTGAGAATGATGCACACAAATTGTTCTCACCCGTTCGAAATGTAACTTTTATGTTTTTCCGTTGATTCGAGTAATTTACTCCTCGTTTCCTCCTCAAAACGAAACTAGAAAGACAGTTTTTCTCCCTTCGTGTTCAGATATGGAAAAATATTCCAAAATTATTATTAATGTCTCATAACTATCCTGTTCTCATAAATGTTCGCAACGATTACACGTACATTATCTACTAATACAAAAATACCTAAATAAGTGTTTGTAATCACAGGTTCAGGTCTTCACCAAATTTAAACAACAAAATCTCTTGCAATACAATCGTCATACGAATTAATATATTGTTAATGTGTCCATTTGTAATCTGAAATATTTGTTTCAGTATTAATCATTGCAATCGTTACTGAGATTTATGTAACATAATTTAAGTTTAAAAATAGTATCAGCTGTAGTAAAAACATTAATTTTTGATTGTAAATATCAAATTCAATGTTTCTGCTCTTCTGAATAAATATTTAAATACATATAATCAATGAATTAGTTAACATTAATTTAAGTAATTAGAACCTGAGTTATATTGGTTTTTACATTAAATTAAGCGGCGTAAAAACATTGTTGTTAATTTAGAACTATTTTCCTATTGTACCGCTAAGCTTGCATCAGCTCAAACATAAGTGATTGTGGCAGGCGGTATTGTTCGATATAAGTGCCTTAATTAGTTACGTGCTCTTGAGAATCTGTGTGGTTCCTGACATCAATACCTCACAAGAGGTTGGAAAAGAGATAGCCGGTCGGGAATTTCGATTATAACTAAAATTACATAACTTTAGTCTTAATATGGAAGAAATAATTTAATAATCTAAATTATACTGGTAAGTATTTGGAAATATTACGTTAGATTGTCAATAAATACTTAAATAATAATAAAGTTGGAAAAATTAATACCAAGACGTGCAAAAGACATTAATTTTAAGATCAATATATTGTAATAAGACAGTTATTGGATACTAAAATAAAATAGAATATTGACCCACATTTTGGAAGTATTAAAACCTGTAGAACACTATAAATTAAAAAACAATTATCATACTGTGGTTTAAAAGTAAATCAATAATTACTAATTACATTTTATCTGAAAAATCTAAAACAGAATATAGGGATTGAAAATAAAGACAATAAATTAGACATAAGGAGTGGTAATATAAACACTTTGTTTATCACTCATTATAACAACCAATGTATGGCACTGGGGGAAGGGAGGGGTGGTAGGGGTTTGGTTGTGGTGGGCGGGAGTAGAAATTTTCAAACAATCTAACTGGCCAATTAGTGCATTGAATAAATATCTTACAAGATACATTACTTTCGTAAAATTCTTGAAATATTCTCTGTGTATAGTTTCAACCGTTTTAGCATAAGAGGAAAAGAAAGGACGCTTAGGGGATGGGGTGTAGGGGAGTCCCATAAAAAACGTTAAAACAATCGATATTGGAGTCAAATCCAGGGTTATGAATGTCACTGACTTTAATTATGACATTCAATTGGTGATTTAACCTTCAGAGGCGGGGATGGATCAGGGTGGAATTTTTCTAAAATATTAAATGGTCGTTATTTGTGTGGAATAATAAGTTGTCGGGAACAATGACGTTTATAATATACCTACCGATGTTGTTTGTAAAATTTCAACATCTTTCGGCATGAGAAGCAAGCACGCTTAGGGGCATTCAAACATGCTAAAACAACCGATATTTTAGGCAGATAAATAATTTTAGGGATCAAAGAGGTTGATAGTGTTTCTACCGATGTTATCTCAGTATAATTTCAACCCCTTACAGAATGTGAAAATGACACCCTCATGCGCTACATGTTCTCCGTGTTTAATTTCAACCTTTCGGGATTGGGAGGGGGTCCGCTTACGTGTGTTGGTGGAGTTCAATAGGTAAATATAACGCAAAACAATCCAGATTGGAGTGAAATCGAGCTTATGTGTGTCGCTGAATTTAATTAGGACATTCAACTGGCCATTTACCCCCAGTAGCGGAGGTTGATGGTAGTGAAAATTTCGAAATATGCAGTGAAGGTGGATATTGGCTTATAATAAATATTTTTCTCCGTTAATTAGATTGATAGTATTTCTACCCCTTTCGGTATGGGAGGATTACTGGTAGGGGTGGGTGTGGAGGGTAGTTACGGAAAAATAACGCGAAAACAACCGAGGTTCGTGTCAAATCGGGGTTATGGATGTCGCGGAATTTATTTATGACAACCTGTCTATCACTCCGTGTGTTGCGTTGGGTGGGGGTGGGAGAGGATGGGCGGATGACGGTGGGGGTAGAAATGGTCAAAAATGTCAAACAGTCAATATTAGTGTTGAATAAAAAAATTTTCGAGGTCAAAGAGACTCATTTTTTTAATATATTCTGTGGATAATTACAACCCCTATCGATTTGGAGGAGAGAAGCATGAAGGTTAGGGTGGAGTTTCTTTATATAAAAATAATGCAAAAAACCGAGGTTGTAGTTGAATCGGGGGTTATTTATGTCGCTGAGTTTAATTATGACATTGATCTTGCAGTTAAACCCCAACGACGGAGCTGAACGGGGGTGGAAAGTTTCAAACATGTTGATCGGCCGATATTTGGGTCCAATAAAAATTTTTCGGCATCATTTAAATTCATAATATTTCGGTAGATATTTTCTGTGTATAATTTTTACCCCTGTCGATATGTGAGCGGAGAACACTTAGGGGTGGAGTTTGGTAGAGCATTACATGAAAATAACGCGAATAGACCGAGATTGGAGTCAATTCTCTGGTTAGTGCTGTAGTGATAATCCTCAGGTTTATTAAATGATGTAGTAAAGGGATATTTTACAGAATTTAATAATCATTTAACGGAACATGAGAAAAATAAAATAAAATATATACAAATTATGTGTGTTCAGCTAGCCGGGTAAAACAATCGGATCCCTTAAATCCCAAGTTAAACCATAGTTTACGGTAATTCCCCCAGGCGCGTCAAGGATTGAGACACTTGGCAGTTACCTCGCGTTGATCTCTGGCCTTGATCTTGTGGCACCCTCGATCTCTCCGAGTCCTCTGGATGATGCAAGTTTGGAGCTGTACGTCCGTCCCTGGTGACGGTTCGTCGAGAAGTCCCTCTACACTTTCTTGACAGCCCCCTCGCTGGATGTGAAATATCGATGGTCTCGATCATCTTTGGAACTATCTTTTCTGAACCAAGAAATGTGATTGGTTCAGGCATTCACGTGTTAATTCAATTTCATGAATTTTTGGTGAGCCTTTTCCCACGGTGTGATAGTCCAGGTAACTTCCGAGGGTCAACATCCTACGTGCCTAAGACCAGACCTTAGGGATTATCTCTCCATCCCGGCGGCGCCTGGTCAAATTCCAACTTGCCAAGCTCTTAACCCTAGGTAATATCTAATTAAATTAATATAAAATCTATATATATACCAATAATAAAACTTCCGCGCTACAGGGATGTCGCTGAGAAACTGGGTAACGCGAGGAGGGAGGAGGGGGTTGGGCGGTGGTATAATTTTTTAAAAATATAACCGGGCGATTTTTGTGTGTCAACCCCCTTCCTAATGGGTTAGGGGTCGAGTTGCGTCACATAAAAACAACGCAAAAGCTACCTAGATTCGAGTCAAGTCGGGGATTATTGATAAATGACGTCTCGGCCAACGCCGGGCACCCAGATAAGAAATAATATAATTTTTCAAATTTTATTCAAGCATAAAATTAAATAATTAATTAAGTAATTTATAATTAATTAAACGTAATCAATTCTAAATATTTTTACTAATAAATTAGCGGCAAGTTTATGTTTGGAGTCTAAAACAAATGACTCATTGAAATTTGCCATCTTGGTCTTCTTACATATAAAAATAGGGATTTTTTTTTCTGTTTTCAACTTCTGGATCAGTAGGACGTGCTTTTGGGGACCTTCAAGAAATTTATACATAAGCACGCTCCCAACAGAATCATGTTATTTTATTCTAGAAGTATATTTAAACATCATTCAAAAATAAAACGGCACAACATTGAGATTAAGCTACAAAGTGTCTCGGAACGGTACATCATTCAAGTTTCAGGAGGACTTCAGCAAAAAGCGACCGCGGACATTCAGGTCCTCCATTGTCCCCATTGCGGAAGCTGGTCGGATGAACCAACAGTTCTTCCGGATCATCATAGCCAGTACGGATTGCAGATGTATTGAGGTGCTGAGTGGTGACTTATAAAACACAAGATTCAATTAATAAAGTGAAGTCGTCCTGTGAAAACATTAACCAGTGCGAGTTCATAAAAATAATTATTTCAATAATAAATTCAGTTGGACGTACTATTTTATTTTTTTAATTAGTTAATGTGCAGTTGTGTCGCTCTCGGCTCTTCTTAGCACCTGACGAAAGGAACAACGTTGTGTGGTATTTATATTACACATTTTGTCTCAAGTGGCTATCTTTCTTATTAATTTTTTTCAATCAGACGTAAATATTTTCATTTTTAAATTACATATATTTAATTATATTTTTGTAGAGCAAAGATCAAAATGAAAAGTTAATTCACGTTATAATAGAAAATAATATCATCTCAAGTCAAACATTTTTTCTTTGAATATCGATTAACGATAAATTTTAGTGGAAGCACCATATTGATCTTGTAGTCAGCTAACGTACTTATGTTTGTTACTCGTTATGATTATTGCGCAAGAAGTAAATTCTAGAACTGCGAAAATGCTTTCGTTTGCTTACTTCCATTCAAATATTTACTACCGTATTCCTAATTGGAGTAACTGTTCTCATAGCGTGGAAATGCTAATATTTAAGATAAGCGCGGGTTCAGATTGTAGAGGAAACTGCAAGCCTCTGTTCACAATACTTCATATATTGTCTCCATCTAACACATATATACTAAAAATATAAATATCCATGAAACTTAACACTGCAATATAAATCTGGTTGAAACCTATGGTTTCTCATATCGGACAAACGCAAACTGAACTGTAGAGTTTAGATTTAATTATTTATTAATAACCTTATATAATAGCCTTCCTGTATATGTAAAGATCATAAGTAGCTACAATAAATTTGTCAAACAATGTCCAAATCTACTTGTCGACGTTTCTTTTTACTCCATTAGTTTTTTTAGTCTGACTGTAACAAGTTTAAATTTTTTTTTAATTAAAGTGCTGAATGTTTGCTACCTGTATAGTATTTATATTTAGTGCATAAATTATTTAACATGTCAAAATGATTTTGAGAACAGAAAATGAGATACATTATGTTTTTTAGTTTGTCAACTGTATTGTACTGTTGTGTCACTCTTGGCTCGTGTTTTTTATCGCCTGAAGATAGGTAAAAAGTTTCCAGAAACGTTAAGTGGTATATATATAATAAAATATAATATAAAATAATAATTTTTGGCTCGACAACCCACGAAGTGCCTTCGAGACGGCTGCCAGACTGTCATCTTAGATGACACATTAGGGATTTAGGAGTCACACCTGGTCAGAGAATCGATTCTGCCGCAGCCTTAACCCCAGTTTTCGCGACTAGGACGACCATAAACAACCATACCCATACCTCTGCGGTGCGAGGCAATGACGCTGGCCACTAGACCGCAGCATATATATATATATATATATATATATATATATATATATATATATATATATTATCACTTCACTTTTCTATTTTATCTTAATGTTTTTGTTTAAGTCTAAATTGTCATGTGTGTAATTTTATTTTATTATAATTGTTTCAAATAATGAAATGAAAATATAATACATCTATTTAGAAATATATAATACACTGTAAATACACTGTATAATACACTGTAAAATGAGACACAAAATGAAGTAATGATATAAATACAACATAACGTTTCTGAAAACCTTTTTCCTATCTTCAGTTGTTAAAATAAAATACGTTGATACGAAAACTGCTTCACTAGTCTATTTTGCCTACTTTCATTCACATATGTGTTACGGTATTGCCAACTGGGGCAATTGTTCTCGTAGTGTGGAAGTTTTCTAACTGCAAAAACGAGCCATTAGAATTATATCAGGTTCAGATGCTAGAGAAATCTGCAGACCTCTGTACAATAGACTTCATATTCTGACTCTACCTAGCGCTTACATATTAGAAATACTAAAATTTGTTAAACACAACATGAACCTTTTTGCAAGTAGCGGGGACAACCATGGAAGAACCGTTCAGTTTTCTGCCTCAGTCTCTACGAGTCTAGCGTTCATTATTCCGGTATCGCACTATTTAACAGCCTTCCTGAACATGTAAAGAACATCAACAACTACAACTCATTCGTCAAGGAGTGTAAAACATTTCTTGCAAATGGAACTTATTACTTCGTACACGAATTTTTGAATCGGTCTCACATTCGTTGAACTGCCTTGCCTACAAAATTACCGAATATGCTATAAATATGTAAATAGAGTTGTCCAGTTTTCCTCTTTTGGTTCTGTTTTCCTGCCTCTGCTTTCTGTTTTAGTAAATATCCATGACGACATCCCTCCGTACCTAGCGACAAGAGATGAATAAGTGATAAGTGTTTTGTACGTGTTTCTTAAAGAATGAATGACTGGACAAATGTGAACAGATATGAATTTTTATTTTGTGTGTAACTTATTAATTATTACTATTAATATTCATTCTGTTTATATGTAATTTATCTACTGTACATTTGTGACGAAACCTATTTCCTCATTAGAGGGCTAATGGTGAATAAATCTATCAATCTATTTTTTTTAGGGTAACAGGCTACATGAGGGTAATCCACATGGTGGCAACTCCCCTTTTATAGCATAGTAATGGATATGAAAGTGGGAATGAGGAAGGGTAGAGGAAGGTAGCCAAGAGTTAACTAGGGCCCCCGGGCTTATGGTTTAAGGATCCCACCCGGCAATTCGCCTATAAATGATGCAGGGAAAACCCTAGAAAAACCTGCATCAGGTAGGTTGGGCATTGGGTACTTGTCCTACGCCCTTCCGATGGCGGGAAAGGGGTTTGCTGTGGGGTCGCAGCTTTCCCCTCGCCATGACTTGACCGGTTTAGGAGGCAGCTGGCTGACTATTCCCAATAGAATTAGCGGACAACTCTTACCGTATGCCAAAGGTCTGCGACCTCGGAACACACACCTCTCATAACAGGCCGAGATGCTTCGGCATAAGTGTTATAGCTTCGACAGCGACAATTTTCAGTAAAACTATAAATTCTAAAATTAATGAGACAATAGGCCAAATAAGAGAGGAACAATGTGGTTTCCGGAGTGGAAGATCATGCACTGATAACATATTCTGTATTAGACAATTACAAGAGAAGATGCTAATTAAACATCAAGAACTACATATAGCTTTGATCGATTTAGAAAAGGCTTGTGATAGTATCCCTCGACATATATTATAGTCGGCAATGAGAAATATGAATATCCATGATAAATGGATTAATATTGTTAGGTGAATCTATAATAATACAAAAGCCAAAGTTAAATTATAGAATAAACTAAGAGAAGAATTCATAGTGCCTTAAGCAGAGATGCAGTCTATTACCGATACTTTTTAATATTTAAATGTATCAGCAATTAATTTATGGTTTAAAACATGTTCTAGAATGGGCATTTCTATAGGAGATAGGTTACTATATTTATTGTTGTTCGCCGACGGTCAGGTAATATTTGCGGGAGATGAAGAGAGATGACATACATGATAAATAAGCTCATGGAAGAATATAAATTTACAGAAGACAGAATACATGTGGATAGGAAAATATGTAGAAGACATAACACTAGAAACAGGAAAAATAAAATAAATGTGAATTTTTTAAATACTTGGGGTCAATAATTACAAATGGAGGAACATGTGAAAGAGATATACAAACTAAAATTGCAATGGCAAAGAATGCTACAAAGATTTTACACAGAATAATTTGGAATAAAAATTTAACAAATGAAACAAAAATCAAAATTTATAAGAGCATAATGCAGAACATTCTATGTTATGGAAGTGAAACTTGGCCCCTGACAGAATTACAAAAGAACAAAATTATAACAGTAAAATTCGATTATCTGAGGTGAAGGCTTCAAAAAACAAGACAGGATAAAATTAGAAATGAACGTAACCACGTCTGTCGTTAAAGGATTGAAAATCAAACCTTTGTATGGTATGGTCACGTACAAAGAATGGAAAATGGAAGATGGCCAAAAGAAATATACCAATGGCCACCTCACGGAAAAAATAAACGGGGCAGACTCAGATTAAAGTGGAACACCCACGTGAAAACCATAATTGAGGATAGGAATTTGGAAGAGGGAGATTGGAACGACGAACAGAAATGGGAATTGAAGACTGAAAACATATAAAAGGGGGAAAAGCCGAAGAAGAAGAAGTCTACAGTTTCAGCGATCCCGTTGTTAATAAAATGATACTGTAAAATTAATTGTTGCTAAAATAAAACCAAAACCTTTAAAATTAGTCAACTTTTATTAAATGAAAATAATTTTCACGAGTCAACAATATAAAAAATGACTCCGGAACAACCAAAGCTCCTGAGTATTTTTTTTGTATTGTTGACATGTGAAAGTTCTTTTCATTAAATTAAAGTTGACCAATTTTTTAGGTTTTTGTTTTATTTCAAGAACTGTTTCTCACTCGTCTGCCATACAACAAAATTAATTTGACGGGGTTTTGGCGTCTTCTACGAATTTTTCAGTTCTGATAATTATTTATTCGTAAGTAAATTTTTTTGACAGGTTCGAATAAGTGGAATTTCTTTTGTCTCATTGTTAAAGAAGACTGTATATTTTACTGATGTGACAATAATAATATTATGTACGTAATTTTGTAAATTCTGACATAAATTGTCTTACGGAACAATCAGAATAAGTCGGGTGTTTTTCTCGAATAATTTTTGTTCTAGCAGTTTAGGGGATTTTCCATATTTAACTATAATTTCATGGTTAGAATGTATGTTTCATTACCTATTACCTTTTCATAATCATCTTTCCCAGAATTTGGTATATTTGACTTCGTTGTTATTTATTTCGTTTCGAGAAAGGGCTTATATTACATAGTGCACAAAGAAATAACCTTGCTTGAACATGCAGTATTAATTTTCCCCATCTGTACAGTCTGGATCTACGATCTTATCTCAGAGTGAAAATCCATTAGAATGGCCTATGACTGCATTATATTTGAAAATGGTGACGTCCCAAATAAGTAAGGATAAAAATGTTTGCGCTTGTTTACATTCATTCATGTCTATTCACTGTCTATTGTAAAGTATTTCCTCTCTGCTGAATTTAAAGTGCGAAAGTAATGTGCATTGGGATATCGTTTCGCGAAAGAACGCTCCCAATAGGGAAATTGAACCATCAGTTGTTAAAGTAAATGGTTCGTCGAAATTTGGATAGGGGAATAAATTATAACAGTTTTGACAGCTTCAAAAGTTGTCTTGTAGTATAAAAATTATATATTAATTTTGCAAACTCTTTAATAAATTTACAATAATATCCAAATAATTCAAGGAACTGTTTGATTTCCTTAGGTGTCTTTGAATCGGGTATTCCTTTACTATTTTTTTCCGGGATTTGGTTTTACTCCGTTTTGCGATACATGCCCAAGAAAGGCGCTTTCTTTGTGAAGGAATTCGGTCTTATCGAATTGAATTTTAAGAAATAAATCTCTAATTGTCCTTTCTGATTGGCAATATCTATCTTCGGTAGAGGATACTTGTCTTCGATTATTTTATTATTTAACTGTCTAAAATTAATAATGAACCTCCATTTCTTTTGACCTGATCCTCAATTTTTTTTTGGTACAATCCAAAGTGAATTACAATAAGGTGATTGTTTGTTGGTGATTATTCCCTGATCTAAAAGTACTTCAATTCATTTGTAGATTATTTCTTTTAAGTGAGGTGGCTAGCTAGTAAAATATTCAGATTAAAGATTGAAAATATCTGCTCGCTCTAGATGTTGTGTGTAGGTATTCATTTATGTTATTTTTCTGAAACGGAATTAATTTCTATAAGTTCCAACAATTAATTTTTACACGGTTACACGAACATGAAGTTATACCATCTCCTCAGTTTGGGTTCAGACAGTCACACTCGACTACTCACCAACTCATCAGAATAACAGAGACGATTGAAAAGGGATTTGAAGAGATGAAATATACTACAGCAGTCTTTCTAGATCTGGAAATAGTCTTTTACAAGATTTGGCTGGAAGGACTCTTGCATAAAATGATTAAATTAAATATTCTGGACTACATAATAGAAACCATAGAATCCTTCCTGACCGACAGGGCGTTCAGAGTAACGCATCACTATCTAGCATCAAAACAACAAAAGCAGGAGTTCCTCAAGGGAGCCTATTGTGACCAACCATGTTCAACCTCTACGTACACGATGTGTCCACAGTGAACGACTCAACGCTGGCCATGTTTGCCGACGACACCGCGATACAAGCACAGAGCGCCAAAATAGAAACTACAGTTTAACTCCTTCAAAATGCAGTAAATGTAACGTGTGATAGGTAGAAAAAATGGAAAATAAAAATTAACACTACTAAATGCCAAGCAAAGATGTTCACACTCAAGCCCTACACTCAACTACCGACACTCCGATTGCACAATAATGAAATATCATGGAATCCAAAGGACTCAGCGATAAAACATCTAGGGGTACACCAAATGCAAAACTCAACTGTAGATACCACATTCATAAAAAACTGAATGAGTGCTACGCAAAACTCTCTCTGCTCTACCCCTGATCAACCGAAAATCTCATCATCTAGTTGAATCTTCGCTCCTAATTTATAAATCGATTCTCTGACCCATTCTTACATACGCAAACAAAGGTCTGCGAGGGCTATTCTCTCGCAGGCAGAATCTTGTAGGAGAGATACGAAGGGGCTACCTTTGGGGATGCCTTTTCCTCTCCGTTTTTGAACTAAGGTTCCCACAAGCCGAGGCACCTTGGCCTGTTTTGAGAGTTGTACGTTCCGGGGTCACAGACCTTGGGCATACGGTAAGAGTTGTTCGCTATTCCCGTTGGAACAGTCGGCCAGCTGCCTCATAAATTGGACGAGGTACGGAGAAGGGAATGCTGCGTCCCCACTGCAAACTATTCTCCCGATATCGGAAGAGCGTGGGACAAGTACCCAATTCCCGACCTACCTGATGCAGGTTTTTCTTGGGTTTTCCCTGCATTACTTTTAGGCGAAGGCTGGGTAAGATCCTTAAACTATAGTCCGGGGACCCTAGTTAACCCCTTGGCTACCTTCCTCTACCTTTCCGCATCCCCCCTTTCAGATCCCCTCCTATGGTATTAAAGGGAAGTTGCCACCATGTGGATTAAACTCATGTAGCCTGTTACCCTAAACAAAAATAAAAAAATTTTGCATACGCCTGTCCAGTTTGGAGCAACGCACCTACAAGTTCGCTCAAGAAACTTGAAACCATGCAGAATAAAGTGCTACGTATCGCAATTAACAGCCCGTGGTTCATACGAAACAGTCAAATACACCAAGAATTAAAGGTTCCACTTATAACAAATTACATCCTCAGCCTAAGCAGTAACTTTTTCAAAAATATAATGAAGTTTTAAAGTGCAAATAAATTAAATCTAGGACAAAGAAACACACATAAAAGACTCAAACGAAAGCTTCCACAATACTTACAAAAATAATTGTCAACCTGTAAATACGTGAACCCAATGTAATCAGCCAGAGGTGTGAAATATTTACATAACACTCTCTCTCCAAATACTCTTAGCCATATAATTTCTTATTATATCATAGCAATGAATTGAATTTTACTAGCAGAACCTGCTAAATAAAGTTTTAAAAAAAAGGAATATTGTAGAGGTTGTGTTTTTACGTCCGCTTCTATAAAATAGATAATGCAGTTTTCTGACCAATTACAGACAATATTTATTAATGGAATTAAAACAACTTTTCGGTACGTGTTTGTACCTTCATCAGGTCTTTCCTAAATATATTAAATGTTAAAAAACTATTTTCACATCATATTTTTTAAAAAACACAAAATTTAGAAGTTATTCCGAGGCACTTATTCACAAGTGCGTCACAGCCCAAAACGTCGTTTTAATTTAATAAAAAAATATTGTCTGTAATTGGTCAGAAAACTGTATTATCTTCGACTATTGGTTTCCCCTTCGATCGCGCCTCGTTTGGATAACGTATTTGATAGTTTTCCGATTTGGAAAAGTGAAACCCATTAATTTCAAAGTTACCTTCTTTAATATTAACTGGGACAGAAATAAATTTTTAATTTTGCGTGGCTTGAAATTTTTTCTGTTTATCAGACGAGTGAATATAGAAGGTTATAATCCTTATTGCCTAAATAAATCATATTTTTAACGTAATAGATTCGGCTCCTAGTTTGACTAAATCAGCAGTGTCGATTAAAGAGTCAAAATAATAATCCCACTGCATGTCTCTAAAGTTAACATCAAAATTTATACCATATTTGCTGAAGATGGGGAATGGAACGTTATCGTTGCGTATTGTTTCGGCGGGAACAGATTCGATACAGACGTCTTCTTTAAAAATATATTCGGGAACAAATTAATATGCAACATTGGGATTTATTATGGAGTTGCATGTATTTTTAGACCGTATAACGTGATCACGGGTAATTCCGGTGCGTTATATATATTTGTTGGTCTCCAGAGGAGATGGCCGGGCAAACGAAGATCCTCATCGTTCCTTCTTTATCAAGCGGAAATAAGTCTGTCAAAACTATTGTATTCATGTTCGACGGGATAACTTTAGTCGGCTTCATCAGAATAAAAATTATAATTTAAACTATCTATTAAATATTCAGGATAATTCATGCTTTCTCTAATTGTGGATACACTTGACATGACTTTTTGAGCATTTGACTAGTTTTATGGAGAAAATATTCTTTCGGTATGACTGGGGGTAAGATACGGACTGTTAAAATGTTTCTGAAATAGTGTGTTTGGCCGTGAAGAATATTTTGGAGCATGCCTATCTTCGGTAGTTGGAGTTATTCTAGATTGATTACTAATTTTAGGCCGGGAAGATTAGTTAGTTATTGGGTGTATCTAGCAGCGGAGAACGATAACCGATATAATTGTAAAAGTCCCGGCCATATCGCGATAAATTGTCCTAATAGAGATGCAATACTAAAGAATAATCTGACTACAAATGAAAATTATGACAAAATACAGTGTAAGGACCCGGCGCCCGCAATTGAAATAAGCAACCCTCAAAAAACGAACATGGATAATTCACAACTAACAAACAAAAAAAGATCTGCATCTACGAGCTCGACAAGCCAAGCTGATAACAAAGACGTCAGTAATCCTGAACAGAAGACAAGCAACCCAAGGAAACCAAACAAAACATTCAGGATCATAAATATAAGGCGCTTAGTCAATCACTAAAAATATTATATGAAGAAGATACCAGTGCTCCACCTATCCCTTTGGAACAGTTAAAGGCTCTTATACTAAATGCTACGGACTCAAAGAACCCAAGAACCATTATTAGAGATTACCAAATAACCTCTGCATCATTCATAAATGTATTGGACTCTTTGTACCCACACTTAAATGATAAAACGGCAAAAAGTAGAATAAAAAGGCTCGTAAATTTAGTCAAGAAACAAGAGAGTGATACATATTCAGAAGCAGACGCCTCTTCCTAATAAAAACTAACTATGACTACAGTACAGTGAAATTTACAACAGTCGCAGCTTCAAATAAGTTAATACAATTAATTATCCTATTATTTTGATAAATAATTAACAAATGTTAATTGAAAAATGTAAATGTAAGAAACCCACATTTTGAAATGTATAATTAATTTTTCAAACTGTTCAATTGTATGTATAGTATTGGAATCAATGTGAATCGCAGCATACTTACGTAAACAAGCACTCTTTGTAATTTATTTATGGGTCGCCAATGACAGTTGTTAACGCGACCATTATAAACTTTTAATAATAATAATACTAATAAAGATTATTTAAAGGGTACTTGAGGCGTAGAGTTTAACACAGGGCTAGGAGATCCTCTAAAGTGGTGGACTAATGAAAGTGGTATGGTTTACTTAACGTCCGGTAAAACTGTTTGTGCGAACCGTTTGGTCCATATAATTCTTGTATGCTCTGTCGTTGTCATACGATCGGCAGACCCTAAGAGCGGGAACGAGGTATCGGATCTGTGCGTATCGAAATTTCGACCAATACGGTTCCAAGATTTGAGGTTTGAAAGTATTTAGACTCAAAGCTTCTAATTATTTGTTTTAAGTTGAAAATACGGTCGGAGTAATTTATCTGGCAAAGGTATTTTTTGCTTAATGAATCCAGGCGTTGATGGATTGCGTGTAGGGTTCATTATTGTTTCTGAAAACAATTGGAGATTTCTTTAAGCAAATTTGCTCTTTCTTTACATCTCCGTATTCTCTCTCAAGATTTTCCTTAAATTTATTATAACTATCGTTGGTCTCAATATCCAGAATACAACGTGCATCATTTTGATTTTACTACATTAAAAAAAAAAATTAAGAGGGCGTGGTGAGTCGTAGTTTTTCGATTAAAAGTTGACAGAAACGAAACGCATCTAGTGAAGAAATATTCTACACTACAAGAGTTTGAGCCATCGAATTCTGGCAGTAACTGAATATGAGCGTATTCAAATTTTGCGCTTTAACATATTAAAATATTAGAATTAAACCAAAGGAATTAAACCGGGTTATCTGATCTTGGATTCACAATATCTTGAAACATTTCGAGCGAAATAGGCGATTATATGTTCAGATGAACTCTGCACTATTTTCGCGGAGACCGCAATACAGTTGCTAAAATTAAATCAGGATGAACTGCGATGTCAGAATCTTAGTCTGGCGGTGCGTTGCGGATGTCCACGATGAGCTGAATACGATAATGACGGATAGACAGCAGGTAGAAGGCTTCTTAATTGTTGAAGATGTCGCTCACCTCCAGCAGCACGAAAGTAGATCTGGCTACGATTGACAGGTTGCATGTCCCGGCTTATTTCCCAGTTAACTGCTCCTACAAATGTAAAAAGGAACTGGATTAGTCCTCAGGTACGAACCGAGTACTGTACCAGCTCTTGTAAAATAAATGGAAGACAGACATTTTTAAGTATTTATTGTTGTCGAATATATAGACTTACTGATTGTGACGAATATTTGACAAAGAGTGGACCAGCGAGGTTCGGTGTTCGTTGCTTTTATGCACTGAATGGTGAACAAAGGTTACAAAGTCCAGACTTACAATATATTACAAAAGAGCCTGTGGAAATTGTTCCTCTAATGAGCTCGAGATGAACTCTTCACCTCGTTATAATGAGACAATAACTTTGAAGCTCGAGATGAACTTGTCACCTCTTCATAATGAAATAATAATTCTCTCCACTGATATGCCCCTTCGTGGGGAGAGAGGACGGGGTGAGAGGTTGAGGCGCGAAGACCCTTTAAAATAGGATTAAATTTTTTCGTGATTTTATTTGAAATGGATTAAACAGGTAATATACTTAAACTCGTCAATACAGAAATGTTTTCACTTATTGTATTTCAAACTGCGTTTTTTTTATTAATTTAGAAAGTTCGTTACTTACAAAACAAAATTTGTACATAGAAACAAAATATGATAATATACGGGGTATTTTAATACCCCTGAAAAGTTGGGAGATTCATTCATGTACACCCTGTACATAAAAACAAAATATGTTAACGTCATAGAGCCATATATTGAAAAATAGTAGCCACCTTGGTCAGTAATTGACAAAGATAATAAGATATATTCTTATGTATGACGTACGTCAATCTGAGATTTAAGTTTACGAACGGCTTTTAGGTACCACCACACGGAATTGACTTTTCATTTAACAACACATGAAAACCACAGAACAGAAAGGATTCGTCCACGGAGGGTTGCACGCACAAGACTATTTGTTAGGTTTTTATATTGTATGGCATTCATTTGTTCTCCCAGCTACGAAAAAAAAGCCGACAAAAAAACATGTTCACTTAGGCAAGCACGTCCGTAATTGGAAACAAGGAAAAGTATTGAAATCGAAGCTGTCACTATTCGGACTCCGAATACAGATTCGGTTTCGATAACGTTTTGTTCTTTGCGTCGAGGCTCTCTCGTGTAGAATGAAAAGAATAATTCACATGGAAAACTCTAAAACAGTGTCCCAGTCCAGCATTTCACATGTTTAATATTCTCTATAGTCTAAAATATGCTTCGCTGCTCTTCCCGTCGCCGGTCTGCCTCCTGATCGATTTAATGGACTTTACCTCGTTTAATATTCTTACGTTTTCATAGTATGCTGGTGGGATATGTTTTATCTGATGTAATAGTTTTGTCTTATACAGTATTGTAGTTTACAATGCAAGGTTCATTGATCTACTAAATCATTATTGAAATACAACAACACGTTGTGTGGGATCCATTCAATTGTAATTAAAAATGAAATGTAAAACTAATTTCATTTCGCACCTTCAACAAACGACTGTAGTGTGTTTAAAGTTTGAAGGCCGATGGGGGTTAGTTCCCGCGAGGTGTGTGACCTTGAATCAACCAATCACAACACTTGAAATAAAGGGCGAACCAAGCAGCGCTGCCAAACAATCGTAGTGTTATTCTACTGTTTTCAGATATCTGTTGTATAGATCAGACGTGGGGAACCAGCGGCTTCCGTGAGTTTCTTGAGCGGCCTTCTTGAAAGTCAAATCTCAGTTTTCGTCGATAATCCGTCCAAACCTGATGGGCGAAATCCGAAATCGATGCTATCAACAAAATGTAACAGAAAAACTTCGCACTGAAGAAAATGAAGATGTTTATTTTTCAATGGCTTCAGATGCAAGCATGGATAAAACTGACTTTGCACAAATTTTATATTTTATTCGCGGTCTAACTCAATATTTTCAGGGTTATGAAGAACTTCTTGCGCCTGCTACACTAACTAAAATAACTCGCAGAGACTTAAGAGATGTATGTCATCGAATGCAATATAATGTCAGCAATTCAGTAACCGATGGCGCACATTCCATGAGAGGTAATGAGGAAGGATTCGTAGTTTTATATAAAAAAGGAATTTTTAAACATGAAACAATTGATATCATTTCACTGCATTTTGAATAAACAAAATCTCAGCACAAAATCCACCATTTTGCAAGACACTCTGGATAGAAGTATTGCGATTGTCAACTATATTCGCGTAAATACAGTGCGTGAATTTCGGCAGATGCTAACTTTAGACGAGGAAACGTATGATGAACTGCCATAGTACCGCAAGGTTCGCTGACTATAAATAGTGTAATGCCAATTAATTAATCAATTAATTGTTTTGAAATAAATTTGAATTGTTTAGTGAAAAGTTTGTATTATAGCGAGAGCGATCCGAGTGACAATGAGTGGTGAGCTCTGTTCCTATTATTGAGAGCGCGGAATGGCGTTTACTCAAGCTAAAGGAGTTAGTTGGTCGTTGTGGTCTGGATTGTACAGAGGTCAGACATCGTCGAGCATAGTATAATAAAGTTGGTGAATCATTGGAGAATAGAAGCGGCCGACGGTGAAAACGTTGCAGAGAACGGTCTTTATAAAATTGAGTAGAGTAAAACATTCACCGAGATTTTGCAACGTGAATATTGTAAAGTAATACGAGTTTCATCAAAATAAAACTTTGTACAATCTTCGTGAAGGAATTGTTGCGTAATAACATTGGTAAACTATTGTGGAGCGGAGCAATCAACAGAATACAGCCAATGTTGCCAAATTTTAAAGTGAAGTGTAAAATCAGTGAAAACCAAGGCCTGAGATTAAATAATTAAAGAGTGTAAAAGTGTCCGAATGAGGTAAAATTGATTGTTCTGGTACCAGACCGACGGTCCCTAAGTAACATAATTTCGAATAATATTGTAAACGCAAATTAAAGGATAAAGTCAGATTTTGTTCTCTTTTAAATTGTCAATCAGAGTTAATTTCTTTACTTTTTCATTTATTTCATTCTATCGACATATTGTTTAGGTAAATTGTGAACTGTTTGGTTAATAAGATTTTAAATCAATTTTTTTGTGTTCATTATCCAACCCAGTAGAGGCCCTGAGAGGACAGATCTCAAATTTTGTTTGTAATTATCTTTTATTGCCACAAAATAAAATAAATATTTTGTTTGTTAATTGTTTAAACTTTTCATTTAATAAAAGCCTTCCATTTGATTCTTACATAAATGGCTACCACAACGTGGGGCTCGAATTCTTCAAAAATTAAATAAATTAAATTATAAATTCCATTTGAGTATTACATAAATGGCGTTTAAACGTGAGGCAAATTCTTTAAATTAAAATTTAAAATTAATTAACGACATATTTGTTTATTACAATAGTTTTAAATTTACGACGACAAATTTTAACCGTTTATCAAGAAGAAGGAAAACTATGTGATCTTCCGATGAAGTCATTATCAGAAACATGTTTTTGTCTCATATCATGACAAAACAAAACAATTTAAATATTTTCATACTAGGTAAAACGTTCCACATATATGAAATGTGGCCAAATGTTAAAGCGTTTCGAAAAAAATTAACATTTTTCAAAACCTTGCTCTCTTGCTTGAATATATCGGCGGAACACTTTCCGGAACTAGCAAAAATGATGAAGAAGCAGAAAAGTGAAAATAAAATATTCAATGAACATGGATGTGTCTTGGACTTTTAATAGAAGAATACACTGCAAAGTTTTCAGATTTTGACGAGCACACTCCCGCTATTAAACTGAACCACATTTAGTAGATATATCCGAGGTTCCTACAGAATTACAAATGGAGATATGAGTTGGGGGAAGGTAGATCCTCAAATCCCTTCTTGACGTTAAAAAGGATCCTATAGAAAACTGGAAAAATGCTGTTGAATATCCATGCCTACGAGAACGTGCGTGCTGTGTACTTTGCTGCTTTGGAGTCAACATTTCCTCTCATGACTGAAATTAAAATTAGTTTAAGAACGCATATTACACATGTTCATTTAGAGGATAAATTATGGCTGTGCGTTACGAAGCTTGATCCAAATATTCAATTACTTTCAAGCAAGAATAACTTGCAATTATCCCACTTTCGGATTTACACTTATTTTTAGTTTAGTTACTGTGCTAATTTATGATTATTATTGTATATTGTAGTTATTTTAATGTAATAAATTTATTTAAAAATACTTCTACTAATACGATTACTGCTTCTACTTAATTTTATTATTGATATATTGTAATTCTTATACTGTAATAAATTTATTTAAAAATGCTGTTATTGTATTATTTTTATTTAATCTGTTAATTAAAATATGTAGCTGTTTATTAAACAAATAACTAAAGATTAATTTTATAAAACGTTATTACCCTTATGTAAATACAAATAAATTTTATATTATACATTCTTATGTAAAATATTAAATAAGTCACTTAATGTTTTTTTCGTATTATATCTATACAATGCTTTAGATAAAACTATACAAAAACTATAATAATTTCACAAAAGTCGCATTTATAGGTACATCAACTTAGTGGCCTCCTTCATTACTGCCTAATTTAAATCTGGCTTGTAATAGTAGAAAGATTCCCCTTCTCTGGTACACTTGTAATGGGTTGGACTTTATGGGAAATGGCAATACTGTCTCCCCCGTCCCCCATCCAAGTGGAAACGCCAGAAGTCTTGTAATTTAATACGGAGTACAGCTATTACTTACATCATGAATAAAATTAATTAATAATTTGTCTAATTAGTTGAAATTATTAGAATTTAGATTGTAATGTCAATACTGCCAATTGTTATTAACAAGTGCTGGAAACGAGTACAGTAAATGTTACGGAGTGAATCTGATTAATTAAGTTAACTAATAATAAAATTTTAGCGATGAACGCCCACGTTCGTATCATGCAGGTTTTGGCTGTCTAATTTCCGCTATCCGCATGTTTTACCGCACCTTTCCACGCGAATACCGTCGCATTCTCGTTTCAGGGTCTGTTCGATTATCTGCATTCCCACCAGCTGCCTTCTCCGCTTATACGCTTTCGAATGAATGCGATAATGCATGGGGGTCGAGCAGCATGGTCCAATTAGTCTCTCTCATTAATACTCTGTTGTGTAGATAGGCAACATTACTGCAACTGTCCATTCACTGAATCAAATTTTTTGTTCCAACAATAATAACACGTAGAAATTTCGCCATTGGGTTAAGAATTTTATTTATGGTGATGTTTATATGATGTTTGTTACTAAAATTAATGGTAGAATTAGTCATCAGTAATATGTTTTAAATTATTTTATTCAAGGTGTTTAAAAAAATTGATTATAAATCTCCAGTATAATTTGAACCCCGCCAATTACATAGATCGATAAAGGACTGCGATCGGCAATCTCAGCGTTGATTTAATTTATACGACGTTGAAATAAGAAATTTATTCTGACTTCATGGGAAACTAAAAAGAAATATTAATTGAATAAACTTCACTTATTTAACATAAACGACTATTTAAAACTAGAAAACTATGGATGAGTACATAAAAAATTAATTTAATTCATAAAATCAATGAATATCTATTATTGTAATGGCGATATTAAATTATGACAAAATAATATATTTAATTTTTATATCAAGTACCTTTTTTTATGTGGCGGAATTTGTATTCCAGATGTTGAAGTGGTGTCGTGCCATGTTCGGCCGTGCCCTGAGCGAACACCTTCCTCAATCCTGACCGCTGAGCGAGCAGGTATAAAGTTTTCCGAAGAACTTTATTGCTTAAAGAATCAATCTTCGTTTTAACATTAAGTAAATGTAATACAATTTTAATGTATAACATTTCGGAAACTTATCTGGATTTATAATTTCTATCTCTATCTAATATGTAAACTGTTCCAATAGGTAGTGATTAGAAATGATCAACAAAGATACAAATCTTTTAAGAGTTACATTTAACAGACGTTCTTAAATAAATGAAAGCATCAACCTGTTTAGTTATAAATTTATTAATCATTTAAATTTTAAACATTATAATTCAAAAAGCATTCTGAAAGTTTCATACCTAATTTATTGGGTCCTCTAGGTGTTGTAAAGTCAATTAAATTATCTAATTTCAAAATCGATGTTTCTAAAAATTCAAGAGAAAATGGAAGATTTTACAAACATGATAATTTATAATACAATTAATTAAAAATTTATTGAACATTACTTACAATTAAGTACATGAAATGTAGTGGACATAAATTTCTTAGATGCGATTTGCCCACAAATTGCAGGCGAAAATTCTGTTATGTTTACAACTGTTGAGAGTATTGTCAAGTTTAAAGTAACATTGGAAATAAAATTATTTTAAATACATTAAGTGGATTAGAACAATAGGGAATCATAAATCCTATTTAAAATATTAGTATTTGTTTACGTTAATGGCCGAATCATTGGAACGAAAATCCAACAATTCGTCCATCAATCTGGAATAATATTGTTATTTTTATAATGTCTAAGTCTGTGGAGGAGGATGCACAAGCAAATAGAATAATTGTTAAATTCGAAAATTTAATAAATCTGTGTGACAAATGCATAACTTAATTCTATAAAAATTATTTTAAAATACTCAAGTTTGTAAGGTAATAGTGCATAAAAATAATTTGTGATAAAAAATGAAAATTTAGGAACATGGTAGTTATATCAGATGGAATCTTCACTGTGAAGTCCGGCAACTTAGGGTAATAGTCGTCGAGCCAGTCCCAGTTCCATTCGAATCCCTCCTCCAAGTCCGGTTTTTTGAAGGTACGAGGCCAGGGTTTCCGGAAAACCTGAAAAAAGTCTCGCAGAAACGCTCACATATTAATAAGATTGATAATAATATTAGTACAAACGAGTGCGAGCAGCGTCAGCAGTGAAGGCAGCTTGCAAAATGTTTCACTGGAAACCCACATTCAATCGCCAGAGGGATCCATTCTTACCAGATGAAATCTCTTAGCATACATTTCTGTTTAAAACCATATATTTTTTCTAGTACTTGAACGAAAAGATTCTATGAAATATGAAATCTTATTAATATATTTTCAATTAATATAATGGAAATAATTTTATAAAATTAATAACTAATGTTAATGTTTATAATTCATCTGGAATATATTTTAAACGTTTTAGAGAATTTAGCGTCAATATAAGAAAATATAAGGGACATATTATTGTATACATTTTATAAGAACAAATATATATATATGTATATTAAATACAAATTAATTAAATGAATTGATTGCCACTCGTTGGTGACAAAAATGTAATAAACAGTTAAGAATTAGTTACTTAAACAATTTATGAAGCAAAAGATTAATTAATGATTTGAATTCCATAAATTTTGGTTTATGAATCAATTATATTCATTTCTTTATTTAAAGTGAAGGATTGCAAAATAATTTCAAAATTCTTTAGAAACTTTACAAGACAATTTACTTTTATTCAGATGAAATTTACAACCTTTTAATACGAGATTATTTACATTTAAAAATTTTCAATTTTATAGATTGTGCAACTCTTTTCTCAGGATCATTTATCTGGGCCTTCTAAGTAAAGAAACAACCTTTATATTTACATTATACAATCAAATTCCCTTACAAACTAAGAAATTAAACAATCAAAGAAAATGTGAAATCGAAATCTGACGACTTTACCTTCAATTATCGTTTACAAAACTTGATCAAATTTGTTTGTACTTACAAACCATCTGCTGGCAACAGGATTAACTCTCTTGGGCTCGGGCTCACCTCACAATTCACACTAACAAGCCATCGAATCACTAACTTAACATGGATTAAAGAACACTGTCATATATATTTTTATTTCGGCGTGATTTATTTGGTTACTGCTTGTAACTTTAACGTTGAAATTTACTGTCCAAAACTTCTTACTTAAATTAAACTTTTAATCTTTCCGGATGAATTTGTGCCTGCCACCCTGCTCGCTGTCTGGATTTCAACTTTCGACTTGACTTCCAACACCCGACTCGACTTCCAACACCCGACTGTTCTTTCAGAAAGCGCTCGCGGCCAAACAAAGCTCGCCTATACATTTTCGCCTTTGAATTTGGGCCGCTAACAATCCACCACAAATATCCAATTATCAAAATCATTGATGACCTCTAATTAGTACTACAATATATATATATACATGATTGTGCTAATATTATCTAAATTTAGTTAAAGTTAACCTAAATATTTATATTAAGTTTGAAATGCAGAAATTTATGACAATTTTGTTTCAGTTGATATAAAAAAAACTCTAGGCACATGTTTAACAGTTACAAAAAAAAGTCCTACCACGGAAACCTATGTGCCGTTCCGAAAATACAGTGCCAAATTTCGTCATACTATCAAAGAAGGCCGCAGAGACATAGGGCGAGAAATATGTCCAGCTTAACTTACCGGCCTGAGAGTAAAGACGACTGAAGTGCTATTAAATCTATACAAAAAAATCATAGATACTAGACAAACAGTTTTACCAAAGTCAATAATAATTATTCTGCCATTAACGTAAACAATTGATACTAATAATTTGAATAGACTTATGATTCATTATTGTTCTAATCCATTTAATATATTTTTTTAAAAAATATTTCGATTGTTTCTTTAAAGTTAGCAATACTTTCTACAGCTGTAAACATAACAGAATTTTCACCTGCAATGTGTGGGCAAATCGTATCTAAGTAATTTATGTCCACTAAATTTCATGTAATTATTTGTTAGTAAGATTCATTAAATTTTTAATTAATTGTATTGTAAATTATCATGTTTGTAAAATCTTGATTTGTTGGAATTTTTAGAAACACCGATTTTGAAATTAGATAATTTAATTGACTTTACAATATCTGAAGAGGTACCAATAAATTAGGAATGAAACTTTGAGATTGTTTTTTCTATTATAATGTTTAAAAATTTAAATTAGTAAGTAATTTATAACTATATAGGTTGATGTTTTCATTTATTTAAGTACGTCAGTTAAATGTAACTCTTAAAAGATTTGTATCTTAATTGATCATTTCTAATATTTATTGTACGAATTTCTATTATTTATTTTTCGAATCACTACCAATTGGAACAGTTTCCATATTATATATAGAGATAGAAATTATAAATCCATATAAGTTTCTTAAATGTTATATACTAAACTTGAATTACTTTCACTTAATGTTAAAACCAAGACTTTAAGCAATAAAGTTCTGCGGAAAATTTTATACCTGCTCGCTGAACGGTCAGGATTTGTGGAATTGGTGGGGGAGGGGGAGGGGTGAGATTTTCCGCTCAGGGCACGGCGGGACATAGCACGGCACCGTTGAAGTTGTCTCCGCCATCAGATATTCTGAGTGGTGTCATTCTCAGCACTTTAGATTCTGATGGGGTTTTAATGATTAAATATTATTTTGGTTTTAATTCATATTAATTAAATTAGTTTTATTGATTCATATGAAATGATAAAATTAGAATTACTCAAATTAAATTCTTAGAATATATATAAAAAATTAGATTTATAACTGGACGTAAGTCTGGAGAGCAGAAATAATATTCTTATGTAGCTTGTACTCTCAATGAACGTGGGCGGACTCTAAAGACATCCAAATTTAAAATGTAAATACCGCGCTGTTCAGTAACTTAAATAGCTGGAGAATTCCCGTACCGTGTCCTGCGTAGATATTATTGTACTGTGATCATCCGGAACTTTTACGGAACCGTTGTGGATTTGGCTGGCGTTTCAACTTGTACGGTCCGGAACTCGTAGTGATACCGTCGTCAGCCTGTCCTCGTTGGTCACCAAAAATTGTTGTTGTGGATCTAGCCACTCCTATTTAAGTTATTCAAATTGCTTTTTAATTTTTTTTGAAGTAAGTGCGAATGTAAATTCCAGAAAACGAATGAAATTGGCCCGCTTGAAGAAGCCTTATTGAAGTGGCGAGGTTTTTGTGGGTTTCAGGTTAGAGCAGTTAAATTAAAATCTGCTGCAATTGAATTAGCAGTTCACGTGAAAATAAATTCATTTAAAAAAAGTGATGGATTGCTCTAGCGTTTTCGCCAAAGGCATGGAATATTTAAACAAATTTACAGTGAAGCTTCAAGAGCACCCAAGTACAAATCCATCGGAAAATATTCTACGATATGAAAATGGCAAGTTTAACAGTATTTCCTTACCAAAAGATACCACATCGATTATTTAACTGATGGACGAGGAAATAGCTTGAGCCTGTTAAAGAATATACAGGAAAAGGTTCTTAAATTACGGTATTGGATATGTGCAGAAGATGTGCTTCAATGGTTGTAAATAGATGAAGGTGATGCTAGATATCACATTATGACTAGCTAATGAAGAAAATGAGAAAGCGAAGAGCGCGTGGAGGAGGAATCAACACGAGAAAAAATAAAATTATCAGAAATCATATCGCATCTTGACAATGTAAAATCTTTTATTGACGATTCTTCGGACGGCGAAATCCGGATACATTACATGCATTTTCGTAATTTTGGTCAGTTAATGACAAAAAAATAACAATCTACAAATAAGCAAAATAATGCAGTGGCACTGAAACAGGGCGGTTCAAAAATATGCCTTAACGGGCATATAATGACATATCGTCTGAAAACTAGTAATTTAGTTTCTTATACATAATTCAAATAAAGTTTAGTACGGAAACAAATATTTCTATTTTATAGTAAAGAATATTCCTTATTAACAAAATTTACTTTTATATAACTGACTTTCGGCTACATAGGACACCCTCTCCCCCCGCATTAGTCCGTTATAAATGGTTTTACTGTAATATATTTTAGAAAATAATACTTACTAAAGAAAAAAAATGGTTGTGTCGTTCTGAAGAAAAGACATTAAAATATTCACTATTCATATATTGTTATAATTAAAATATAATAATATGAATGTGGTTGTGGTTGTGGCGTTTCTAAATGAAATACACTATTATAACTTTAATGAACAAATTAAAATTTATTATCAATTTGAAAACACAAAATATTTGGGATCTCAGGGTCTTAAACTGGGTTTGATAAATGGCTGAATTTATACAATCAAAATTACATTTACCTTTTATGGAAGTTAATGCGTCTGAAACATAGACGAAATTTTTTGTAGAAGAAATAATACTACAGATTGAATTTAAACAGTTTTAAATTTATCAAGAATTAACGAACTCATTTTATTGATATTTAAATAATTAAAGAACGATCTGACTTTTATCTTTTAAAAGTGGTTTACAAATTATTTTAAAGTTTTTCTCTACTTACGGCCGCCCAGGTCTCATTTTAGATTTTTCGTGCACAAAATTTGGGGATATCACTGATTCTAGTACTCACAGACTCTAAATGTCCACAAATTCTAATTGGCGTAGTTTGTTAGTTGGTCTAACACAAATTGGTAGGTTCTCGATGCTTTACTCCAACCTGGATTTGCAGATCTCGTAACTTTAGTTGAAAGGGTCCTTCATTGGTTTGTCTATGGCCAGCATGATGAATTTTCGCCCGACCACCGAATACAACATTAGTTGCACTCTCTCCTTCCCGACTGAAGATTGCTTTACTTTTCAATATTTAAGAGCATGTTTGTAACTGGACCACATTCTTTCGTTCTGGCTGCCCCACTGTAAAGCTTTCGAACTGTTCGCTGTCCGCTGTCCAACTGTAAAACTTCGTCTCTTAGATTTTGAGCGCGTAAACTCTCTCAACTGCCCAACAATGTTTTCTTTGCCTCGCCGGATTGTTGCGGCGTCCGCTCTATATCCACTAATAATGGGTCCTCTACAATCCAACTTTCCAATTAGAACAATGTCTTAATTACCAATTACTACAATATACTATATCAGTATGAGTTCAAAACAGCCGCAAATCGGTTTTTTATATTTTATAAAGAGATACACTAATTTAAAAGCTTTTATTTAATGTCATAACAATAAATATAACCAAATTCAGGCAAAATAAGTGATTATATAAATACCACACAACGTTTTGGAAGCCTTGTTTCTTCAGATGCTTATAAAACTAAAATACACGAGACCCTAGAGCAACACAACTGCACAAGTCAGTTGGCAAAACTTAAATTTTATTTAATGTGATTGCATTTTTGACAAGTCACATATAGGAGGACATTTAAAAAATATAATTATGAAAAATAATCATTATTTAAAAATTTTAGTAGTTCAATTCAAATATAATGAAAATATAGTTAATAATAAAAGGTATAATAACACCTTACGAAAATATTTGATTTTTGGCTCATGCGCCCCTACAAACAAAAAAACATTAAACTTTTAATTGGAGCCGCATGCTAATTAGTTTAGATATAAATATTTTGATTTGTACATATAAAAGTGGCCATTCAGTATAAAAGAAATACATGTAACTAGGAGGTAAACAAAAATAAGATTTATAATACTCATACGGATACCAAGAGTCGAACATGAAGATCATCGAATTCATAATTTACATTCAATTAATTGATAAAGTTCAATAATTTACCAATCACAACACACACTTAGAGAAAATCATGAATTGTAGCAGGCTAATTGAACCTATGTGAATTGGACGACTGATGCTGCAAGTGTAATTAAACAATTTAGAACTCTAGAATATTTGTCGTAATAATCCGAGCACAAAATAAAATACCGGTAATTTCCACAAGGCAACTGATTAGTACAGACGGCGTTGCCAGTGAGTTCATTACACTCATATAAAGAAAGAGGATTCCGTCAAAGATTAAATAATAAAACGTTCCGCGCTCGTTTTAATCGGTCAAAATTGTATACACATCAAATATATGAAAATATATGTTTGAAATTTTAGTTCATATTATTATTTACTGTGAAATTTTGCCGCTCCCGGCCCGCCCCTTCCACGCTATGCCACTGGCCTTGACCGTATCTAAATAACCACCATCGAATATGCATGTCTTGCCTGCGCGCTTCGACAAAATTTAGTTAGAAAATTACCTTTTGCTTGCCAGAGAAACTAAAATATGTATATACTTAATATTTAATTTACATTTGTGGGGAAACGAGTCACCACAACACGTTGATCCCAAGCCTGTGAGCGAGAAAGTGTCCGCATTTTTTCAGGATCCACCAAATTGTTACGTTTGGTCTTTAGAGATTTGAATGGGACACCGACTAAGGGAGATTTGAGAAATATAGTGGTCTGTGATGGAAGTCATAATTGCAGAAGGAAACCTGCCTCAGTTTTGCATCTCCTCTCATCAGGTACATTTCTATCACGACGTGGATTGAAGACCTCTCCGACCACACACGCAGAGGTCACGTACAAGAATTACGTGTCGGAAAATTGTTTCATTCTGATACTATTGTATTCACCCCAAAAAAAACCTTTTAGAATAATGTGAAATTTAAAACAACTAATTCATTAAATCAAAACAACCTAATCCGCTACTGGACCAACTCCTAGAGCCACTGACCAGAAGGATGTGGGTCTAGTGAATTAGTATCTCATAGTTTTTCATGTTTTAAATTCTATCATTGGATATCTCCCTGATCATGTGTCTTGCTACTAGAACATCTGATAGCCGCCAGCAATTTAGCCTATAGAATTATGGACTATTCTTATTCCTAAATAAATAGTATTATAAAAATACTTAAAAAATTCTCCTCTCATATGATAAAGGAATTTTAACATTACACGACGAGTTAAAAGAAAACGCGGAAATTATACTTTTTAAAATTTATTGTTTATAGTCCCGTCAACGAAAAAGTCATTGGCGACTTTCCATTCATACTACATGAATTTATTACTCTTAATTCATATTACCTATACATTTTATTCTTAGTCACAGCTTCATTGTCTATTTAGATTAGATCTTGAATACTGGTTTCCTTACTAAACTTTAGCAGGTTACTTTTTGCCGATGCTGAGGTACATATCTTCCTTCTCATGTATTTCTGAATTGTGGCTCTTATAGTACAGTCGTGTTTTGGGCAGTCGTAGAGGATATGCTGGATCGTCAGGGCAGCTTAGCATACGTCACATATAGGTAGCGTATAAATAGGAGTGCGTGAGGTTAGAATGGAGAGTTCTTAACCTAGCAACAACCACCTGCTGTCTCCGTGGCAGATTGCTAGCGTAGGATATTTCCTTGAAGTTGTATACTTCCTTATGAAATATCCCTTCATTCCTTACTCTTCTACACTTGTACAATTTTTTCTCCAATATATCATCATTTTTAGTGCATATTGGATTGTTGTTTTTATTCTTCTGCTGGAATGCCTCCATCTTAGAATTTTTTAAAATCACTGTAATTCTTTTGTCAAATTTTGAATCTAAGTGCTGATTTGTCAGAAACCACGGTAGTATAGTATTTTATTCACTTTCTTGTCAAATATAATACAGTAGTTATACAATATTATAGTGCCAATGTGATGAAGAAATGATCATTGATAATAATAATTACTTAATTTATAATAATAAATAATTAATGGACGAATAAATAATGATGATAATAAATAAGGATGAAGATGAACAATGGTGATATTATATAAGTTTGAAGCAATACACTGTTCTGCTGTGTCTATGGTGTCTTTTTTCACTTGTAACTTTAATTTTTATGATCTTAAATGTTTAACAAGAGTCCGCGAAGTTTGCGTGATGACACCTGTAAGCCGCGTTGCTCAGGAGGCACTGAATTTTGTACTGCGGGACTCCCATCTGCTTCATAAGGTCCTGATACAGTTGATGTTCTGCAGTGTTGAGGATCTCCCCGTAGCAGCCAATTATTTGGTATATTAGGTGCGTTTTATGCATTTCTGTACACGATAATTTTGCAGATGTGGAACAGAAACTTCAAACAAGATTGTTCTTGGTTCTGCTGACATTAGTTGCACCATTAAATCTGGCTTATTGTGGTGGAGTGGCAGCTCTGTGAGGGTACTTTGGCCAGCGCGTATCCTTATCTTCCCGTCTGGTGTTTCGTATTCCACATTCAGGACGGCTTTCCCAAAGTGGAGTTCCTTAGTGACTGCAGGTGGGGCGTTAGTTTTTTACAGGATTGTGCGGAGGAGCCAGTAGACAACTTGGCCATGCCGTGCGTTGTAGTTGATTGCTCGACATGACGTGGCAACGTGGTAGGCAGTTTCGTCGTCTGGACATCCTCTGCGACACTTACGGGAGCTTTTTGTTCCGGGAGCAGCGTGTAGATGGACCTGCTCTTCGGCTGCGGCGTTGATCAACGACGGTTTCGACGAATCCGTGCGATAGTGTTGAGCTGCCGGGAAAGAGATGACGTCACGGTCGGCGAGTACTAGTTTAGGGTAGTGCATCGCCTTTACCCAGTCCTTTGTTCTTGCTTCTTGATCGGCTTTCCTGATCTGTTTAATAAGATGCGTCGATAGGATGTTGTAGTTCGCATCTTTTAATTCTTGGAGCTGGAATTTCCGTGAGACGTGTCTGTAGTCTCCGAGTGGTGTACGGCACCCGCCGCGTCTAGGGTTTTGTATTGCTCGAGGGTGTTGTTGAGCTCGGGAAGGGTTGTTAGGTAGGCGAACTTCCTAACGTATTGGACTTCGGTCTCTGTCTCAATGGACCTGAAGCCAAGCCCACCGATGTTGTGTGGGAGGTACGCTCGCTGGTTGGAAGTTGGTCGCGTCTTAATGTTCTCAGTGACCATCTTTCGCCTAATCTTCAGGTCTAGTTTGCGACATTTTTTCAGTGTCCCTGAAACGCTGTTGTTGAGCAGCAGATTCCCTGTAATGTAGACTGCGGCCGGAATAACGCAGCTGTTGAATACGCGCCGCTTCTGTGCCGTGGTCAGTTTAGAACATAGAATCTCCGAGGCTTTAATAGTCACCTTGTCCTCAATGGTGTCATAATTGTCCTGCGTGTCGCGCTCCGTTTGAATGAGGCCAAGGTATTTGTAGCCGTTCCTGATCGTCGGGATGAGGTCGGCGTCTCCGTCGTCGGCGGTCAGCGCGTTACAGAAGTGATCACATTTCGACAGGTTCAGTTCGAGTCCCAGTTGGTTGCCACAGTCTTCAAGCATCGCCGTTATTGCCTGGATGGATTTTTTACTTGGAGCGTGGCACTTGATGTCGTCCATGAATGCTATGGCCTCATGCTTCCCTTTGGCCAGACGGTTTATCAGAGGGTCCTCTTTGATTTTTACAATAATACTGGCTGTCACCAGGATGAAGAGCATTGGGCTCAGTGAATCGCCTTGGTAAACGCCTCTCCGGATCGGGATGCGGCCTGTGGTGGAGAAAGGCAGATATTCCATTTTCTAACTGCATCCTTGATGACGCGTTTCATGGTTTCGGGGATTGGTAAAGCTTCCACCAGGCTGTTGATTTTCCCATGTGAGACGGTGTCGAAAGCTTTACGAAAGTCATACCACGCGGAATGGTGTTCACGCCTGCGTAGTATAGTGGTCAGTATCCCCGCCTGTCACGCGGGAGACCGGGGTTTGATTCCTCGCCGTGGAGGTTTCTGTTTTTTACCTACAAGAAATAGAAATGGTGAAAAACATCCTTACTGCAGGCGACAGTAGAAATTCTGTGCCGGTATCCATCCTATCAGTATCTTATTATTGCTATGTAGGATAGCCATAAGGTTTCCTCTGATTTTTTGCTAATCTTCAAACTTGACTTTGTAATATATCTATTTAAGAAGAAAGTATGACACAGTAAAAATTAATAATTTATTTGACGATTTTAATATGTTTTGATTTCGAAAAACGTCACAAAAAGTAAGAAGGTGAATTTTCACAATGAAAATAACCGTTTGAATTTCCATGAACATGTCGCTACCATGATGGCAACAATTCATACCTAACGATCCAGAGACCATTGTCAACCTTCTACTGATATGAGCCCATGCTGAGATTAGTTTTGATGAGCGGGGTTAACAAAAGGAAGCTTAATGTTAGCGTGAACTAACCCATACATCCAGTGTTTTGGTAAGTAGATCGGTGTTGTAGTGTAACAATAGTTAAATCATAAATTAGCTGCGGATCGCAAAGGTGTATTAGATTTATTAATACCGTAACGTTTATTCTCTAATACTAAGATACTGAATAAATATTACAGAAAACTGGAGTGTTCCGTAGACTATTAACCTCACCTGAATTCTTCATTCTACGTTTTGACGCTAACCAAATAATGTAAAGTTAATTAAAAGTTGTGGTATGAAATACATTTAAATTTCATAGTTTTAGTGGCCATGATTTTCCCAGTTTCCGCAGCGTGAAATTATCCGGCAACACTTATTCACTATTATCTTCAAGGAATTGGAAGAATAGCTGATCTGACAATGTTCTTAGTTCAAAAAAAGTAACTGTTGATATGTTACAATTTTTGGACTCCTAAATGTCTCCCTAACTACTTGTCGTAAAAATAAATATTTAACCCGGTTGTACACCCGAGAGTGTTTTATACAAAATTTATATCGGGAAATTCATCGCTCTCTTTTGGAATGTAATAAACAAATAATTAAATCAATTATTTAAATAGTTGCAACACGTTGATGCGCCAAATGTAATACTCAGAATGAAATTATTATGGTTAATTAACGGATGAATTTATTATTAAATTTAAATGAAAGGATGTTAAATAATTACAGAATTTAAACATCAGAAAACAATTAATTTATTTAACGTAATAATAACAAAATTTCTTGTTGTGATTAATTTACATTCGTGTTCTTACTATCTTACAAACTTATTTACTCTTGTCTCAGGGTCGTTAACTGGGCCTTTTAAACAATCCTGTTCCTATTCTCAAAATTAACAAACAAAAATTTATTCAACTTGTTTAGAATTAAAACGATAAATGAAATAGAATCTGAAATCTGACGATTTATCCTTATTTACGTTTACAATAAATTTTATAAAGTATCTCTCTCTACTTACAGTTTTCTTCACTGGTACCAGGCATTCGTTTGGGTTCTTTGATCCCTATACACTATTCACACGTAACAGGCCATCGTTTCACAGAATTTAAGTTGGTTGAAATCACCGTCCAAAACGTTTGTATCGTCCACCTGACACAATTACTCCGTACAACACTGTGGACCTCTGCATTAAGTCCCTCTCTCTCTCCAGCAAATATGGTAATTCTCGTTCTGATTAAGGGTAAATCATAATGCAGGTTTTTCTAGGGTTTTCCCTGCATTTCTTAGGCGAATGCCGGGTAGGATCCTTAAACTATAGCCCGGGGGCCCTAGTTAACCCTTGGCTACCTTCCTCTTCCCTTCCACATCCCCCCTTTCAAATCCCTTCCTATTCTATTAAAGGGGAGTTACTCAACGTGGATTACCCTCATGTAGCCTGTTGCCCTAAAAAAAGTGTTATTCATATTAAGAAAAAGCCTGCGAGAGGCTGAGAGGTGTACGTTCCGGGGTCACAGACCTTGGGCATACGGTAAGAGTTGTCCGCTATTCTCATTGGAATAGTTGGCCAGCTACCTTCTGAACTGGTCGAGGCACGCAGAAGGGAATGTTGCGTCCCCAGAGCAAACTCGTCTCCCACTATCGGAAGGGCGTGGGACAAGTACCCAAAGCCCGACCTACCTGATGCATGTTTTTCTAGGGTTTTCCTTGCATTTCTTTAGGCGAATGCCGGGTAGGATCCTAAAAATATAGCCTGGGGGCCCTAGTTAACCCTTGGCTACCTTCCTCTACCCTTCCGCATCCTCCCTTTCAAATCCCTTCCTATGCTATTAAGGGGGAGTTGCCCAACGTGGATTACCCTCATATAGCCTGTTGCCCTAAAAATAAAGTGTAATTCATACTCAGAAAACAAAAAGTAGCAGAATGCGTACAACTTTCTCATCTTATAAATAAAAAAGAGTGTATGTATGTTTGTATGTTTGTTTGTATGTTTGTTTGTATGTTTGTTTGTATGTTTGTATGTTTGTATGTTTGTATGTTTGTATGTTCGTTATACAAATCTACACCGGTAGAGCAATTTTCACCAAATTTCGTACACATGTTCTTTACGACCAGGAAACAAACACTGTCGGGGTGAGACATGTCTACCACCCCCAGAAGCGGGGGTGCACGGGGGTTGAAATATTTAAACATGCTAAAACAGCCGATATTTTAGTCGGATAATAAATTTTAGGGATCCAAGATATTGATGGTGTTTCTACCAATGTTTTCTGAATAAAATTTTCATCCCCTACACCCTGGAAAAAGGGCACCCTTAGAGTTTGGGGTGGAGAATACAAATCTATACCGGTGGATCAAATTTCACCAAATTTCGTATACGTGTTCGTTGCGACCAGAAAAACAACACTGTCCAAGTGAGACGCGCCTACCATCCCCAGAAGCGGGGTGGACGGGGGTGGAAATATTTAAACATGCTAAAACAGTCGATATTTCAGTCGGATAAATATTTTTAGGGGTCAACGATATTTATAGTCTTTCCACTGATGATTTCTGAATATAATTTTCAACCTCTACACCCTGGGCAAAGAGCACCCCTAGCGTTTGGGGTGGAGAATACAAATCTATACCGGTAGTTAAAATTTCACCAAATTTCGTGCACGTGTTCTTTGCGACCAGGAAACAAACACTGTCGGGGTGAGACGCGTCTACCACCCCCAGAAGCGGGGATGGAAATATTTAAACATGCTAAAACAGTCAATATTTCATTCGGATAAATATTTTTAGGGGTCAATGATATTTATAGTGTTTCCAATGATGATATCTGAATATAATTTTCAACCTCTACAGCCTGGGGAAAGAGCACCCCTAGCGTTTGGGGTGGAGAGTACAAATCAACACCGCTGGAGCAAATTTCACCAAATTTCGTACACGGGTTCTTTGCGACCAGGAAAACAACACTGTCGGGGTGAGACGCGTCTACCAACCCCAGAAGCGGGATTGGACGGGGGTTGAAATACTTAAACATGCTGAAACTGCAGGTATTAGATTTGGATAAATATTTTCGGGGTCAAAGATATTGATTGTGTTTCTACCGATGTTATCTGGATATAATATTCATCTCCTACGCCCTGGGAAAAAGGCACCCTTAGGGTTTGGGGTGGAGTTGCTTTACAGAAAAATAACGCGAATACAACCGAGTTTGGAGTCAAATCTAAGGTTATGGATGTCAGTGAGTTTACTTCGGATAAATATTTTTAATTGCAGATTTAACCCGAAAGGGTGGGGGTTGGAAGGGGAGATAAATAGTCTGTTCTTGCGCGTTCTTGAAAGAGAATTACGTGAATAGTATTTCAACGGATGTTGTTAAAAAGATAAATCCCTTTAGACATTAGTGGTGAGCTTGGTTAGGGCTGGGGGTGAGAATTGTCTATTATTCTAAAAGTGCCAAAATGTTAATAGTCAGTTCTTGCGCGTTCTTGGAATAGAATTACGTGAATAGTATTTCAACGGATGTTGTTAAAAAGATAAATCCCTTAGACATTAGTGGTGAGCTTGGTTAGGGCTGGGGGTGAGAACTGTATATTATTCTAAAAGTGCCAAAATGTTATGTGTTTATGGGTAAACTAGATTTATAGTGTTTCTACCGATGTGATATGAGTAAAAATTCAACCCTTGTCGGGGTGAGACGTGCCTACCACCCCCTGAATCGGGGGTGGACGGGGGTGGAAATATTTGAACTTGCTAAAACAGTCGATATTTCAGTCGGATAAATATTTTTAGGGGTCAAAGATATTTATAGTCTTTCTACTAATGATATCTGAATATAATTTTCAACCTCTACAGCCTGGGGAAAGAGCACCCCTAGCGTTTTGGGTGGAGAATACAAATCTTTACCGCTGGAGCAAATATCACCAAATTTCGTACACGGGTTCTTTGCGACCAGGAAAACACCATTTTCGGGGTTAGACGCGTCTACCAACCCCAGAAGCGGGGGTGGACGGGGGTTGAAATACTTAAACAAGCTGAAACTGCAGGTATTAGATTTGGATAAATATTTTCGGGGTCAAAGATATTGATTGTGTTTCTACCGATGTTATCTGAATATAATATTCATCTCCTACGCCCTGGGAAAAGGGCACCCTTAGGGATTGGGGTGAAGTTGCTTTACAGAAAAATAACGCGAATACAACCGAGTTTGGAGTCAAATCGAAGGTTATGGATGTCAGTGAGTTTACTTCGGATAAACATTTTTAATTGCCGATTTAACCCGAAAGGGTGGGGGTTGGAACGGTAGATAAATAGTCAGTTCTTGGGCGTTCTTAAAGGAGAATTACGTGAATAGTATTTCAACGGATGTTGTTAAAAAGATAAATCCCTTATGACATTAGTGGTGAGCTTGGTTAGGGCTGGGGGTGAGAATTGTCTATTATTCTAAAAGTGCCAAAATGTTATGTGTATATGGGTAAACTAGATTTATAGTGTTTCTACCGATGTGATATGAGTAAAATTCAACCCTTTCCACCACGGGAAAGTAGCAAATTTAGGGGTGGTGTTGTTCATACTATTTTAACCGATGATGTTTCCATTAATAACGACGTTTAATTTTATAAATAAAAATGAGTGTATGTATGTATGTATGTTTGTATGTTTGTATATTTGTATGTTCGTTATACAAATGTACACCGCTGGAGAAAATTTCACCAAATTTCGTACACGTGTTCTTTGCGACCAGGAAACAAACACTGTCGGGGTAAGACGCGTCTACCACCTCAAGAATCGGGGGCGGACGGGGGTTGAAATATTTAAACATCCTAAAACAGTCGATATTTCAGTCGGATAAATATTTTTAGGGGTCACAGATGTGGATAGTGTTTCTACCAACTGTTGGGGTGAGACGCGTCTACCATCCCCAGAAGCGGGTCGGGATTATCAGTAGAGCACTTTTAGGTGTTGGGTGGAGGAACGCTGCAATAAAATAACGCGAATACAACCGAGATTGGAGTAAAATCCAAGGTTATGGATGTTGTCCAGTTCAATTATGGCATCAAATTGCCCATTTAGCCCCGAGAGGCGGGAGTGGATGGGATGGTAATTTTCTAACATGTTAAATCATCGATATTAGCGTGGAATAAATAAATGCCGGGACCATTGACGTTGATAGTATTTCTACCGATGTTGTTTGTAGGCATGATAGGGGTGGGGCTGGAGGGAATTTCCTTGAAAATAACGGCTAAACAACCGAGATTCGAGTCAAATCGAAGGTAATGGATGTCCCTGAATTTATTTATGACAATCTGGACAACGCGCGGGTATCGACTGGGTTGATATGAGTTGACCGGCTGTTTTTTGCGTCGATTAAATATATTTCGGTATGAATTACATTAATAAAATTTCCCTACATGTTCTCTATGTATAATTTCAACTCCTTTCGGACTCATAAGGGTGCACATTTAAGGGTGGGCGTGAAGTAGCATTACATAAAAAGAAACCAGAAACTATCGGGATTGTCACTGAGTTTAATTAATTTCCTTGAAAATAACGGGAAAACAACCGAGATTCGAGTCAAATCGAAGGTCATGGATGTCCCTGAATTTATTTATGACAATCTGGACAACGCTTGGGTATCGGCTGGGTTGGGATGAGTTACCGGCTGTTTTTGCGTCGATTAAATATATTTCGGGATGAATTAGATTAATAAAATTTCCCTACATGTTCTCTGTGAATAATTTCAACCCCTTTCCGACTCATAAGGGTGCAGCCTGAAGGGTGGGCGTGAAGTAGCATTACATAAAAAGAAACCAGAAACTATCGGGATTGTCACTGAGTTTAATTAATTTCCTTGAAAATAACGGGAAAACAACCGAGATTCGAGTCAAATCGAAGGTAATGGATGTTGCTGAATTTATTTATGACAATCTGGACAACGCGCGGGTATCGGCTGGGTTGGGATGAGTTGACCGGCTGTTTTTTGCGTCAATTAAATATATTTCGGGATGAATTAGATTAATAAAATTTCCCTACATGTTCTCTGTGTGTAATTTCAACCCCTTTCGGACTCATAAGGGTGCACATTTAAGGGTGGGCGTGAAGTAGCATTACATAAAAAGAAACCAGAAACTATCGGGATTGTCACTGAGTTTAATTAATTTCCTTGAAAATAACGGGAAAACAACCGAGATTCGAGTCAAATCGAAGGTCATGGATGTCCCTGAATTTATTTATGACAATCTGGACAACGCTTGGGTATCGGCTGGGTTGGGATGAGTTACCGGCTGTTTTTAGCGTCGATTAAATATATTTCGGGATGAATTAGATTAATAAAATTTCCCTACATGTTCTCTGTGAATAATTTCAACCCCTTTCCGACTCATAAGGGTGCAGCCTGAAGGGTGGGCGTGAAGTAGCATTACATAAAAAGAAACCAGAAACTATCGGGATTGTCACTGAGTTTAATTAATTTCCTTGAAAATAACGGGAAAACAACCGAGATTCGAATCAAATCGAAGGTAATGGATGTTGCTGAATTTGTTTATGACAATCTGGACAACGCGCGGGTATCGGCTGGGTTGGGATGAGTTGACCGGCTGTTTTTTGCGTCAATTAAATATATTTCGGGATGAATTAGATTAATAAAATTTCCCTACATGTTCTCTGTGTGTAATTTCAACCCCTTTCGGACTCGGAAGGGTGCACCCTTAAGGGTGGGCGTGAAGTAGCATTACATAAAAAGAAACCAGAAACTATCGGGATTGTCACTGAGTTTAATTAATTTCCTTGAAAATAACGGGAAAACAACCGAGATTCGAGTCAAATCGAAGGTAATGGTATGTTGAATTTATTTATGACAATCTGGACAACGCGCGGTTATCGGCTGGGTTGGGATGAGTTGACCGGCTGTTTTTTGCGTCAATTAAATTTATTTCGGGATGAATTAGATTAATAAAATTTCCCTACATGTTCTCTGTGTATAATTTCAACCCCTTTTGGACTCGGAAGGGTGCACCCTTAAGGGTTGTCGTGGAAGTAGCATTAGATAAAAATAAACCAGAAACTATCAGGATTTTCACTGAGTTTAATTATGACATTAAACTTGACCGTTTAAGTCCCCGAAGCGGGAGTGGTCAGGGGTGAAAAATTGCAAACATGTTAAACGGTCGATATTTGCTATAATTATTTCCTGGGGTTAATTACTTTGATCGTATTTATACCGATGTTGTTTGTGTATAATTTAACCCCTGTGAGGGGAGCAAGCTTATGGGTGGGGTGGAGGTACGTTAAATAAAATCCCGCAAAAACAACCGAGATTCGAATCAATTCCGAGACTATTAATGTCGCTGAATCTAATTGTGACAACCTGGGTAACGCGACGGGTTTGGGAGGTGTTGGGCAGGGGAATAAATTTTCAGACAATATAATCGGCCGATTTTTGCGTGGAAATTCATTCTTTTTCTTTATCGCATATTTGTGGGGGTGGTCATCTTCTAACATGTAAAAACGGCCGATATATTTAGTCAATGACTTCATCCCCCTTCGGCATGGGAGGTGAGCACATTTAGGGATAGGGTTCGAGGAGCTTTACATAAAAATAGCTCAAAAGTAACCAAAATTGGAGTCTTATCTATGGTTATAGATAAATGACATCTCGGGCAACGCCGGGCACCCAGCTAGTTTGTAATATTTTTAACATTAAAGAAGATTAAATTCTTAAATCCTAAATATTTTACAGTAATGTACGCGATAGGCATTTGTAATATAAAATTATTGAGATCTTGAGGAAGACGAAACTTCAAGGACGTCGGGTAACGTAAGCTATTATCTTGCTGCTGCTACGTTCACCAATTAATTTATCAATGAATTCAATGATATTTGCCAATAATAATTATTTATAAACCCGGCACGAACTTATGCTAAGATCCAATATCTTCGACTCAAAACACCTTACAAATATTCTAAATTTTAATACACTGGAAAAATTTATGTTTCCATATTTTTGAAGGTTTTTGAACGCACCATTTAATAATTGTCCAGTTCTGCATTCTCGCGTTGTACGATTATAATCAAAAATGGTTTTCAAATTTGTGGAAATTCATTGGCACAGTTACAGAGCAATACAAGCCATTGATTGAATATTTGCCTTCAATTGGATTGTAGCGACTGGCTTGTTGATGTTACATTGCTTTACCGAGTGAGTGATGGCCGCAGGGAAGTAAGACGCCGAAACGTCATGTACCATAAGTACGTTCACTCAAGTAGTATCCCGTGAACAATGTCAACACCGATAAAATTCAAGGATTACACTGACTTTTAATGTATCCAGAGAGAAAAACGTCAATACAGTCTAGTCAGCACTCCTGGAGATCGTCGAATATTTTCTCTAATCGAAATGAACTTTATTTTAAAACATCATATTTACGTACGCAAAATGTGTCATATTTGCTGCAATCTTGTTAAAACAATGACTTCAAAATCGAGGTGTGTCTGAAATAAAAAAATATTTTGTGTACCTGCGACAATTGACGGCTAATGCGTGCAGAAATAAATGCATGAATAAATATGGTTCAATTATTCCCTGAGCCAAACTGACTATTCATACCATATCTTACGGATAATGTAGAGGCTTTACAAGGCCCAATAATGAAGGATTTGATAATTGCCATATAAGTTTAAATTAAAATGAGCTTATCTAGAAAACAAAATATTAAAACTTTAAAAATTTTCCTAATATGGTGTATTCAAAATCACAGCGTAAATTCAAATTATTTGTTTTCAATTCTTACACGCATTGAATCTTTTGTCAAATTTTAAAAGTTATACTTAGATGAGGATTTTATTTATAGGTTTAACTGATACAAAAATAAAGTAATTCATAAATGATAATTAAATATCAAAAACAATTTTTAAAAATTGACTTAAAAAAGTAATTAATTGATAATAATTTACTCAGTATGTCACTGTTCATAAAATAAAAAACTGAGGGGTTACCGAACGTGACTAATCTAATTTAACATTCTAAGCAAATTAGGATCCTGTCAATTGCGATGCTTGATAAAAACGAAATTTTAAAACGAGACCGTGCAGTCGACCATAATCTCCCAACCCCAACCCATCGCTGCAGGTGTCCCCCAAGGAAGTGTTATTTCCCCTTCCTATACATCTTCTCCCACGATATTCCACTACATCCCGCCACTAGCACAATCTTCTTCGCAGACGACATTGCCATCTCCTACCAAACCTCCTCTCTCACCTCCAGTATTCAACCGCTTCAGTGAGTGCTCAGCCACCTAGAGCATTGGTCCAAACAATGGCGAATCAACATAAATCCCACAAAATCAGAAACAGTCCCATTCACACTATCCAAAAATCCTCCTCCGCACATCCCCCTCTATCTAAACAACGCCGAAATACCCACAAAAACAGAAACCACATACCTAGGACTCCTCTTCGATTCAAAGCTCTCTTGGAAAGCCCACATTAAACACATCCACTCCAAAATCAACCTTACATTCAGAACTCGATGTTCCCTCCTAAAAAGAAAATCCCCACTCACACTCAGCACAAAACGCCTAGTATATCTCTCAATAATACACCCCACGTGGTCCTACGCCTCATCCATATGGGGAGCAACAGCTACAACCCATTCAGCCAAAATCCAAACAAAACAAAACATAATACTTCGCACCATCACTAACTCCCCCTGGTACCTCAGAAATTCCATAATCCACCACGACATCAAACTTCCCCAAGTCAACTCAATAATCACCAAATCCGTAACCTCATTAATCAAAAGCACCTTCAACCAACCTAACACCACGATCCACTCACGTCGCCTCAAGAAAAAACGCCTTATCAACATCATTCTTCCCCCAGAACACTCTGGCACCTCCTAACCCACCCCATATTCACAAACGCAGACCCCACCCACCCATTCCATCCATCCCATCAAATTCAATATCACCAGTGAACCCTCATAGGCCAACAATGTATGCTTCTCAGACACACAAATTTAGTTACAAGAATAAAGAATTTTGCAAAATTTAGGTTAATTTCTGGATTAACCAAATTACCATGCTACCATGTAAATTATGTACATATTTGAACTTTGAAAATACTGTATTATATTTAAACAACAAATAATCTTTGGATAAAAGTTTTGTCAAATAAATTAATTAAGGCGACTTTCGTTTTGTTGTTGTGGCCGGTGTGTTGATGTCTAATGTTGTTCGGTTCTAGCGTCAGCCGGTGGAACGTCGTTGGAAGGCGGCCTCATAGGACATCACTGTCAGGTATCGTCGTTCAGATGATGGACTCCTTCTTCCGTCTACTCTGAGACTTTAAAAACTTTTTGGCTCCCTGATCACGATTGGTTCCCGACTTCGACTTCGACCCAAAACCTTCTGGATCGCAACTTTTACTAGAATACCATATCCTCCTCTGATTTAGGCTTCCATTTCAAAACTGACGATTGTTGCGTATTTTACTTAAATTTCATTGGTCATAAAATCTACTCAACCTTGAACAAAATTTATGTTTTGGCCAGATGTTTACAAGTTTGCATGCCCGTCTGCGTATGTGACGCTTCCGGGATAATTAATTTGTTTTGCAATTTTGGACGTCTTTCGGTAGCTGACAGGAGTGGTTCTACAAACTTTGGTCATACTTCTTTTTGTAATGGTTTGTCATGTCACTTCTTCCTTTGCGCCATGGTGAGGAAGAATACCTTCGCGTTGTAGACAGTACAACAGCAAAAAAAAGAAAAGAACCAATCCTTCAAAAGACCTCAGCGTAAATACACTGTAATGTATTCTTTCAAAATATATTGCTGACATTTAAATCTCAGCTGATCTCTTAGGAATTGATCCTGGATTCAGTCGCACTTAAGACCTCACTTCACTAAATACTTCTAGGGTTACTTTTGACGTCCCCTAGGCCTCTGATTGAGGCTGGACCCAGAGTCGTAAAAAATGTTAACCCATCGCACGTCACTGGGCAACTGATATAGATGACGAAATCCGCACTATGCTCGAAATAAACATTTAACAACAGCCCATGAATCGTCATTTGTATTCAAATGTTTCACACAAAACGCGCGGTGGGCACTCGTGAATCGATTACAATGACGTATCTCCAACCGGTACGTTCCTCTCCTGTATACCGTTTACAAAATAAATAAATCTGAATTTCTGTTTTATACTTTCACAGAACTGCCGTTCCGTAAAGTAACAGAGAGATGCAAATAACAATTGTAATTGAGCAACATTAATGTAAACACTCCGTCGGTTTGGCTCAATACTGGTAAGTATAGTCTTCAACCAGAATGCCACCATCCACAGAGAGTCTATTCCAGCGCTGTCCAACCTTTTTACCTGAACGGTAAGAAAGGGTGCGCGGTCATATTACCTCATACTATTTTTACGACTACTACTTCTGCTGACACTACTAATAACAAAATCGGTACAGTGCAAATAAAGGAAGGTCATTTCTTCATGAAATACCGAAAAATAACCTTAATGGCTAAACTTATTAAATAGTAAAAATTGTCACATTAAATTATATGGAGGATGCCAAAAAACGAGAAGACGAGCCTGGTCTATTCAAAAAAAACAATTAGATGCGTAACAACACTCGGGATTCGTAACAACGACGTTGCAAACAAATCTGATTTTCGGTGGATGTGCGCTTATGGCCACGTTCCTGATAATGCTTATTAAGGCATGTTAACTATTTATTAATTTTACCTTTGGCGTTATCGGGTATGACGCAACACACTAGATAAATGAAAGAATGCTAATGTTGAACATCTACAGACTGAAAGGTGGTTAGAGTTCATAAATAAGTTCAGAAGAGAGTCGAGAAAAACATCGGAAGTATCACAACTGAAACGGACCCTTCAGTGAAATGAAGAAGGTGCTTCAACACCAAAATGGAATTCTGGACATGCAACCCCTCCATTCATACGTTACCGACATGAACCGAAATGGCAAAACTAACGTCCTAGTGTGCAAGTTCTACAAAAGCAGGTTTTTTTAAAGGCTTATCTGTGTCTTTTCCATCGTCCTGGACGGTAGGTTGAACAGTATGTCAAGATCGAGTTGAGAGGTACTGTAAATCACATCGAGACGACTTGCGTGGGAAGTTTTAACGTGTAGTTGCAGATGCTCTACTCGACGATAGGAACATGGCACAGCTCGGTCGATTCTTGGCACTTTAGAGAATTTCACTGGATGGGAGAGGTATATGCGGAGGATATATTAGAACTCGATGTCGATTGTGAGAGAATGCGGCAAGGCGGAACTCTTTATCACCATCAACCCTGAATTATCAGAATTTAAAGATGGGATCATGATGGGAAAAAAATAGATTCACTACAGAGGATATATGCCAACTAAGAGACGGTAAATATTAAAACAAAGTAGATTAAAATTTGAAAAATTCAATATTTAAGAACATGTAAATAATTAAAATACTCCATGAGATCATGAAAATGAAAAAGTTTTTACTCTAACACTATATACGTAAATAAAAGAGATTAAGTTACGATTTCATTACAATTTATGAGTATTAACTGCAAAATTAATAATATGTAATGTAGCATTAATATTATAACTAGCTGAGTACCCGGCGTTACCCGGGTATTTATTTTAAAAAACCACTTGGGCAACTTTTAATTTAACCGGTATCCATAGCGCCACTGTTTGGAAAATTTACCCATATCCATTCTTCTCCCCGATCTAACCCTAAACCCTAGGAAGATGACAGGCAGTATTCGGGAATTCTGCTCCTACATCGAAATAAACGTGTCTAGAAAATCTAGAGCAAAAAATACTGACAATTTTAATAAAGTCTAAAAATACTCCCGGTATCTTAAAGGAGTAAAGAAATGCGTATTTTAACTAAATAGAGACCGAAATATAGCTCGTACACTAAGAAAATAAAATATTACCCGACAACTTAAGAGCGTCAAAACTACTCCTGGTAACCTTTTGTCGATCAACTAAACCTCCACGAGGAGGAACATAAAGTATCATTGATCACCATGGTTAATGCGAGAATTAAAGTCTGCGACTCCTATAACCGCGGAATCGACACTAATAACAGTGTTTTTTGCATTTATTTTTATGTAAAACTATTGAACCACCAATATGGGTACTTGCTCCCTTGACGTTAGGAGTTTAAATGAGACACTTAAAAATTCTATAATGACACTATCAAATTCAGAGACACTGAAATCGTTTCATTCGACGTTAATAATGGCCATTTGGGAATGTTTTTAAATGCCAGCCCAAGCCCTAGAGGCGGTAGGTGTGTCAACCCCTTAGTGTTTGCTGCTGGATCGTAAGTAACTATTGTGTATAGTTTGGTAGAAATTGTTTTAGGATTTTAGATTGTAAACGGATATTTGTATCGTCCTCAGCTGTAAAATCATTTTAAGAGAAGAGGGTAAAAATAAATTAAATCAAATAATCATTAAAAAACAATATACAGTGTCTCTCAGAATTCCTATTACACACGTATAGGATTTGTATAAGGGACTTCGTAGAAAAATTTTAATGAGGAACCCATGTCCGGAAATTAACTTTTGGGATGTAAAATAAGTTTCATTTTCTTCAAAGTAGAGAGAGTTACGCGTGCGCGGAACACCATAATCAGTCATCCTAGCTTCCAAGGTACTTGTTTATCGCACCCTACGTTGTATTCTGACATAATGATAATGAAATAAAGCGATGCGGCAAACGTTCGTGATATATGTTGCTTGTACGTAAATTATCAACATGTCACTGTAATTAATAATAAGATAAAATAGCCAAATACAGACAAAAGAAGTAATGATATAAATACCACACAACGCTTCTGGAAATCTTAATCCCTCCTTCAAGTGCCAAGAAAACACAAGAGCCAAGACCGTTATAACCGCTCAATACAGTTGACAAACTCAAAACTGATAAGTATAATTACTTCTTAAGCAGTTTGAAGTCAAATCACGAGGTTCTTATTGCGGTAGAGTTCAGCCTGCAATTTCTGGCACCCCAACATTTTTTTATTTTCAGTTCAAGTGGCAACTCCCCTTTAATAGCATAGGAAGGGATTTGAAAGGGGGATGCGAAAATTAATTTTTTTGAAGGTGTAGACAGGCTATGTATAGGGTAATATTTACCTAGTGGCAACTCCCCTCTCGGAGCTTAGGAAAAGGATTGAATAAAGGGGGGATGCGGAAATGTAGAGCAGGTAGGTCAGGCATTGGTACTTGTCCCACACCCTTCCGATGGCGGGAGATGGGTTTGCTGTGGGGTCCCAGCTGTCACATCGCCTTGACTGACAGGTTTAGGAGGCAGCTGGCCGACTATTCCACTAGAAATAGCAGACAACTTTTACCGTATGCCCAAAGTCTGCGACCCCAGAACATACACCTCTCCAAACAGGCCGAGGTGCCTCGGCATACGGGAACCTTAGTTCAAAAACTAGAGAGAAGTGAAGGCATCCCCAAAGGTAGCCACCTCCAGAGCTCTCTGGAAAGGTTAACCTGCTAGAGAAATTCCGCAGGCTTCTTGGGAGCGGTATTTAATTTTTTTTAGGGTGACAGGCTACATGAGGTTAATCAACAAGGCGGCAACTTCCCTATAATAGCATAGGTAGGGATTTGAAAGGAAGGGTAGAGGAAGGTAGCCATGGGTTAACGAGGTCCCCCGGACTATAATTTAAGGATCCTACCCGACATTCGCCTAAAAGTAATACAGGTCAAACCCTAGAAAACTATCATCAGGTATGTCGGGCATTGGGTACTTGTCCCACACCCTTCCGCTAGCGGAAGAGGAGTTTTCTGTGGGGACTCAGCATTCCCTTCTCCGTGCCTCGACCAGTTTAGGAGGCAGCTGGCCGACCGTTCCAATGTGAACAGAGGACAACTCTTAACGAATGCCCAAGATCTGTGACCCCGGAACACACATACCTCAAAACAGGACGAGGTACCTCTGCATGTGGGAACCTTAGATAAAAATGGATAGAGGAAGAAGTATCTCAAAGGTAGCCCCATCCGTCTCTCCTACAGGTTTTTGCCCACGAGAGAACATCCCTCGCAGGTTCTGCCTGCCTGAGAGAATAGCCCTCGCAGATAGTATCTTGGGCGGAACTTAATTTTTTTTTTAGGGTAACAGGCTACATGAGGTGGCAACTTCCAAATGACGGAACTTAACTCCCTGATGAATTGTTATTTCCAGTCTACCAACTTTTAGCTGATCGAGAAACTTATACAATTTTGTTTGTAATTAACCTCACAATGTTGAGCACTTATAACATTTGTATTATTAAATTTTTTGTTAATAAATGTGTTGTTCGAACTTATGAATTTCAAGAACCCAAGCCAGTTAATATGAAATAATTAATGCAAAATAATTTTATATTACATATACGTATATATTGTAGAAATTGCATATATGTAATGAATTAATCAATTGTTTATTTAATTATTGGCGGCGTAACTTTGAGGCCAGAGCAATGTAAATAACAGTATTCTTTGGCGAGAATGCATAGACGATAATGGTTGCGAGGTTAATTGTCGAAAAGACATATATAGACACTGATAACGTTAGCGGACGCCAGTTACCCAGTTGTCAGAAGTTGATAGATATTCAGAGAGCAGAGAAAGTCACCGAGATGGTTAGAAAATATTAAAATGTAAAGTTACGCAGAATGCGGTCACGCAGTTAGACCAGTTACTCGTATATTCAGAGAGTGAGTGTGTATTCTGGAGGCCTTGACCATGGTCGTCCGGGGGAATTCAGCGATCGGCTGAATATCATCATGTTCCATTAAAGATTTTCCACAAAAAAATGTGCGTGACAATACGAACAAAATGTTGGAAAGTAAGTAGTGAAATTAGTGCTATATAAAAATTAAAACATATCACGTGTGCACAAACCAGAGCAGCTCAAAGTAAATGATATATATAAAAAAGCTTTCATCTGTAAACCTTTAAGTAAATAACGTTTATCGCCAGATTTCTATAACTTTTAAATGAAAAAAATTACGTATGATTGAAAATAATGAATTGAAAGATAATAAAGATAGCCAATTCAAACAAAAAAGGGATAATATAAATACCACACAACGTTTATAGGCTCCTTGTTCCTTTCGTCAGGTGCGAAGAAGAGCCTAGAGCAACACAACTGCACTTGTCAGTTGACAAAACTCAAAAAGCTAGCCTCTACTTCGATCTTGACGAAAGGAAAAAGGATCCCAGAAACGTTGTGTGGTATTTATATTATCACTTTTTTGTCTGAATTGGCTATCTTTATTATTCTTTCTATAACTTTGCTAGATTTATATAACTTTTCAGATTTGTAATAGTTTTTTGTTATTCTTCTGTCTTTATTGGAGGCACGAAAAGCGGCCCTGAAATTAAGATTTCTCGTAAAAGCTCAGGTTTTAAGGTAAAATGTACATTCAACGAAGACAAAATTTGTAAATAAATAATTATATTATCTCTTTAAAATTTATAATTTTACATTAAATTCCCTTCCATTTTCCCATTTAATAAAATTTTGGTTATTACATAAGATGTCTCCAACGTGGAGTTTGTTCATTATTTTTTCTTTAACACTTAATTTTTCTCTAACGTGGTAGCATATTTGTTCATTAGTAACTTTTGTATATTACATTCTTTGACACTCCAACGTGCAGCTAATCTTTATTTGCTTAACTTTTGTATACTACTGTTATATATATATATATATATATATATATATATATATATATATATATATATTGTAATACCCAGTTAAGAAGGGTATGAAATTTGTTCTTATTTCATCAGATTTGTTTACCAACTCAGACTGGGAATTCTTGAGTGGTTTGTATAAAAAAGGATAATAATAAAATGATGGATAAGTGGCTCTTAGAGAAGGGGAGGACTATAATTTGACGTTTAGCGGCTCTTAGAGCTAATGGTTTTGACAGACATTTGGACGAAACCCTAAAGACATAATGACAGAAGTTTGGTGGACATCCAATTATATTAAAAGGAAATGTTTATTTTAATTGTATTGAGTGGCTTTGGAGCGTGAGAAAGCCAACAGCTGGTTTTTGTTTAGCGAACGTGGAAATTCAAAAACTGTGAAAACAAGGGAATATTCTGGAGAGGGGGAAGCAGATAAAAGTGAGTTGGACTGGAGACCTAAAGAGGGAGTTGGACGTGAGAGTTGGAAGGAGATGGACGTGGTGTTTGGAGAGAATCTGAACGAGGAAGACATGGGAGTTGAAAAAACCCATGCAAGCTGTTAGGAGTCAGGATATCAAAAAGAGATAAAGTGAACGTGTCTGTGGAGCGTGTGTAAAAGTCTGTGCACAGAATGGCATTGTAGAGTAAAGAGCATTTCTGAAAACCCCAAATAAAATTGTAAGTAGACATTCAGTAATAAATTCTGTAAATTGTTAAATTTAAATCGTTTCATTTTGTTTTTCATTTTATTTTTAATTGCATTGTTTAAATTGTAAATTTTTGTATTCCGTTTCCTTATCAACCCAGTAAAGACCCTGGGGTACAGAGTCTGATTTATAAAATATAACTAGATTATTAGTGTAATTTAATTATTGAGGTAAAAGGACATAAAAATATACAGTGATCTTCTTGAGATGTATTCTAGATTAATAAAATTGTTTTGTTTATAAAATTTAATAACTTGTTTAATTTAAATTCCTATAATCATAATTATGAATAAGTGGGGTATTACAATTTATATATATATATATATATATATATTGTAATAATAATTAAAGGCAATTAGAGAATTAGTAATTTAACAATTGAAATAAATTGTTATCGGCGAGAACACAGACACAACAATGGGTAAGAACATGTACAGGCGGGCCTTTTACGTTGTCGAGCTACGGGGCTTACACAGGCAGTCGCACGCAGAATTTCGTCTAGTACAGTTGGACATTGAATTTAATCAAATAAAGACAGTCACAAAATTTCGTCGAGTAGAGTTGGTCACTAAAATTTTAACATAGAGAGTTACTCGGAGAAGAATAATGAGAGTGTGATTCAGGATTCTGATAATCAATTGGTCAGCAGGTATCAGTAGAACTTTGGAGAAGGAGTGAACAACATTCTGATTTGCCCGTAATCAGGACCAGAGCAACAATCTTGGCTGGAGAGAGAGAGAGAGGGGGAGGGACTTAAAGCAAAGGTCCGCAGTATTTTACGGAACAATTGTGTCTGGTGGATGATACAAAAGCTTTGGAAAGTGACTTAAAACCAATTAAAATCAGTGAAACGATAGCTTGTTAGTGTAATTTGTGTAAAGTGTATCATAGAATCCAAACAAATGCCTGGTACCGGTACAAACTGTTAGTAGAGAGAAACTTTATAAAATTTATTGTTATGTAAACGTTAAATAAGCATAGATCGTCAAATTTCGAATTCCATTTTATTTTGTTGTTTTAATTCTAATTAAGTTTTGAATATTGTAAATTTTTTTTGTCAATTTTGATAGTAGGAAAATGTATTGTTCTTTGTTTAAAAGGCCCAATTAACAACCCTGAGACAAGAGTAAAGGAGTTTGTATAATAGTAAAAATAGTAATGTAAAATAATCACAACAAGAAAATTTGTTACCATTAATGTAAATAAATCAATTGTTTCTGAGATTTAAACCCTATAATCATTTTTAACATCCTTTCATTTAAATAGTTAATAATAAATTCATCCGCTTAGTTAATTAAAATCTTGCTTATTACAGTATATATATATATATATATATATATAGGACGACGATGCATTTTTTATCAAATTTAAATTGAGGTTTATTCTTTAACGACTCTCCTCCTATAGGAGACTATTTGTTTGGCTTCAACACAGATAATACAATAATCTCAGGAATAAATACGAAGTTAAAGATCAACTGGTTTTATGTGGAAGCTGTCCTTAATATTATAGATTTCTTACAGAAAATAAAGATTTTTGTAAATAATTTTATTATTATTACAATTCTTTCAATTATATCTTCAATACAATTTCTCAACGAAATCACAACGAAACCAAGGCAATAGTAGACACTTAATTTATAGTGTACATATATACAGAAACAGATTGCAACTATACTTTCCACACAGCTTATCAGCGTGTTCACAATACCTGGTGGCTGCCATTGTGTGTGCTGCTGAAAGGCACCGCGACTATTTGAAGCTGAATATCACAAAGAAGATGAGAGTTCGTACTGAAATGTTTAATAAAGAAGCTGAAAATATGTATGTGAATAAAAAAGTAACGCTATATAGAGTGTGTGCGTTTTACGCTGATGCTATCATGATGGCGATAATACGAATTGAAAAGTGAAACGCCATCAGCTTGTAATATCCGTTATTAATTCGTTTCTCCATTTAAATGATTATCAGTGAAAAACGTAAATGATGTAGTTTATTTACTAGAATCAGATTTTTTTTACAAAGATGACTTTACAGTAAAATATTAACACGTTGGAAAACAATAGATACTCATCGGTTTTAAATGAGAATTTTACGGTAGTACATAAAATATGTGGATCATATTCACAGTGAATGTTCCGCGCAAATTGGCATCAAAATCGTTGGTTATCGTTTGCCACTCCAACCAATTCCCAAATATGCAGTCCAAAAATTTCACAGCGCAACAAACGAATCTCACCATAGAATCTAACAACGTAAAACATCGACTTTTTTATGGTTCAATGAATAAGTGTTAACAAATGAGACTAGTGTCTTTAATTTTTGCCACAAAGTGTCTGGAGCAAAATAGTATAAATAAAATAATTTCAAAACAATTTAAATTTTTTAATTTTTTTTAATATTTCTTAGTTTTATTTAAAAATGGGTTTTTAAATTTTAAAAATACTATTTAGTTAAATTAGATTAAATAAAACCTCTCCCCTTTTAATTCAATTGATTTATTACATTACAATCTTGTCACAAAAATGATTGTTTAAGTTAGTCCCTTACGCTAAATTAGGCCTGTTAGAAAATATACTTACTCAAAATTATGGACTGGTGAAGGCAATGTCTAAACTGGTACAAGTCTAATGCACTAAACACAATATGCCTTACATAAAAACTTCACCCATCCGATTATTCTAGACGTATGATTAGTCGACGAATTCATATATTTTATTTATGGATTTAAATTCCAGCCATTGAAGCAAAATTTTCTCGACACTTTAATATGCTCATCGAAATCAATCAACGACTTAAGGCCTAAATAAAATGCCAGATGTGGACAAAATTTTAATCCAAATCCTATTCTTTTCAATCCGAATCACGATGTTTTAGCTTCATTGGTTTTTTATAATAAAAATAAAAATATAATATTCCGTAGATCCTTTAGAGAAGCTTAGATACAAGGATGTGAAATGAGTTTATTTAATGGATGCTATGATAATACTATCAATTTATAAAGACTAATAATATTTTATAACATAAACTTATCAATAGCTCATGCTTGCTACTTACAGTCATATAATAATAGTACTGTATTATGCAACAACTTACGTACAGGATTCCGATTTATAGTTCGTGATGACTATTTACAAAAGTACATTATAACTTAATTGTACTCCGATTCTTCTATGAATTATTTTACTGAATAGAAGGAGTGGCTAAGCAGAAATGAAGATAACTCAGCTTTAAATTGACTTGGTTATTGGGAAACTGTTTGATTCTTTGTGGCACTCTGTTAAAGATGGAGATTGCAGAATAATTCACACCTTTCCGTGCAATTGACAGTGTTTTACATTTTTGGTGTAGGTTAGTTTTGTTTCTTGTATTGAGCCCATGAGTATCAGAATTATTCATAAATAAGTGCCTATTTATAGTCACAAATAACATTAATGAGGAAATATACTGGCCCGACAGAGTGAAAATACCCAGTTTTATTTAAGAGGGTACTACATGAAGTTCTGGAGGTGACGTGACATATTGCTCGAACAACACGGTTTTGAACAATAAAAATCTTGTCTATACCTGTTTAGTTGCCCAGAATATAATCTCCTACGACAAAAAAGAATGAAAATACTCAAAGTAAACCAGTTTTCTTGTTTTTAAATCATTTAATGTGGGCATAATTCTTACAGCATACGTGGCCGAGCTAAGTTTCCTATGTAACTGATTAATCTCATCAGTCCAATTTAATTTATTAATTACTAGGAGACCTAGGAATTTAATAGATGAAGTTTTATTTACATTATTGTCATTGTATTTTAGAGCTATAGATTGTAATGTTGTGTTGTGTGTGTGAAATTGCACGAAATGTGTTTTGTCGCAGTTAATTGTTAAGTCATTCACAGCAAAACATGTTAACAGGTTACTTAAATTATTGTTACTTGCCTCTTCTAATGTGTCATTGTTACTTTTTACTAATATACTAGTATCATCTGCAAAAAGTATGGCTTTGGAAGACAAATGTTCAGTGTTTGGAAGATCATTTATATGTAAAGGCCCTAATATTGAACCCTGTGCGACTCAAGTTTTAAAAATTCAACAATCGAATTAATTTATTTAACCTGAGCACGAGTCGGTTAATAATACTTTTTATAGGCATTCTATTTTGTAAATATTATTTAAACCAAAAACATGAAGTTTCTGTAATTCCATAGAATTTTATTTTTCATTATTTATCATGTATCATGACTAAAATTACAGGTGATAATATAACTAAGAAAGTTTAACCTGGAAGGGTAACCTCATCCTTCAGGATTTTGCTATCCAAAGTGCCAAACCAATGATTTTAAGTAAAGGTTTTCATATGCCGTAACACCAAGATAATATTTGAGGGGTGTATAGTCGAGGGTCCCAAACGCTTGGCCTGCGGTAATACTTGTTCTCTGTTCTCATTGGACCAGTGGACCAACTGCCCTCCAGATCCGGTTAAGACATGGAATCGCTTAAGTTACATTCTCACAAAAGCCCAAACCTCCCGTTTTCAGAAGGTTGTGGGAGAAGTACCAAGAGCCCAACCTGCCTGATGATGGTTTTTCCAGGGTTTTGCCTTCATGACATTTAGACGACGTCTGGGTTGGATCCTTACTCTACAACCCTGTGACCACATATATTGGTCTTCTTCCGGATCCTCCCTTTCCATCCCTTCGTATACTATTAAAATGTAGAGCCATCATAGTTTACAATACTCATGTAGACTATCACTGAAAAAATAACATTCCAGGTAAATTTTTGTAACGTGAAATGTTACTTTATACCGCTTTGTTATTATTTTCTATTCTTCCCAATCTGTTAGAGGTATTTCCTGCAACTTTTCCTAATTTATTTGTCTCATCTATCGAATGTACGTCCTATTGATCATTTACGGTCTTTTAGATACCAATGTAGAATTATATAAATATAATTCTCTTTCTTTATTCATTACTATTCCCCTTTTGAACATGATTCTGTAAGTTATACAGTTAACCATAGATGTTTCTTAATTTCTCCATCTCATCTAAGAAATGACTAGTCTTTCTTTAACTAGAAACGAGCAACAACTGGGTTGTGCACCAATGCACATTCAAATTACGTAAGTGAATATATATATATATATATATATATATATATATATATATATTGTAGTAATTGGTAATTAAGCCATTGTTCTAATTGAAAACTTGAATTGTAGAGGACTCATTATTGGTGGATATAGCGGACGCCGCAACAAACCGGCAAGGCAAAGAAAGTATTGTTGATCGGTCGAGAAGGTTTTACGCGCTCAAAATTTACGAGACGAACGAACAGTCGGGCAGCAGACAGCAAACAGAAGGGACGAAAAGAACGAACAGTCAGGCAATGAACGGCGAGGTGTAAAGACCACAAAATTCTAATACACGAAAAGTTGAAAAATTTAGTCTAATTTAAAGAACGAGAAAGAGTTCCAGTAACCAGTACGCTGTTATATTAAAAATGCAGAAATTTAACTAGTTTTTAGTCAACAGACAAAACCAATGAGGGGCATTTTCAACAAAAATCCACAAGACCTACGAATCCAGTTTGCAGTAAATCATCGAGAATCGACAAATTTATTTTAAACCAACTAACAAACTACGCTAATTAGAGTCTGTGAACATTTAGAGTCTGTGAGCACTTAGAATCAGTGATATCCCCAAAATTGTGCACGAAAAGTTAAAATGAGACCTGGGCTGCCGTAAGTAGAAAGAAAACTTTAAAATCATTGTAAACCACGTTTAAAAGATAAACGTCAGATCGTTCTTTAATTATCGATAAAATGAGATCTTTAATTATTCAGATCATTCTTTATTTCTTGATAAAAATTGAAATTGTTTAATTCAATCTTTAGTATTATTTCTTCAGCAACAAATTTCGTCTATGTTCAGACGCATTGATTCCCATATAAAGTAAATGTAATTTTTGTGATTTTGTTTATATAAATTCTGCCATTATCAAACCCAGTTCAAGACCCTGAGATCCCGAATATTTTGTAATTTGAATACTTGTTTTAAAATTGGCAATAAATCTTGTTTAATAGTTTTCACGTAATAGTTCTTTTCATTTAAAAACGCCACATAATTCATATCCAGAATTATTGTCAAAAGATGCAAGCTTAACATATAAATTATTACAATATATATATATATATATATATATATATATATATATATATATATATATATATATATTGTGAGTCCAACTGAATTAATTTTAATAAAATAATTAAATTACCGTTATTTTCTTTTTTAAAAAAGAAATTTTTTGATCATTCATCAATTCCAGTTCAGGACTATCTTGTCAATCAAAACGTTTATAGTCTTGGAAGAAGTCCAGCTGACTACCATTTCACACAGCTTTCACCCTTCCACTTCTCCCATAACTCTTTTCCGAATAATAAACGAAATAATTCTCATTCGATCTCTTGGAACATGGCTTGCTTTATAAAATCGTGCTGTTAATAAATACAGTGTAAGTTTCTTATTTCATTGCTGGTGATACAACTTTATAAGTTCAGATAATATGCATATTGTATTTATCTCGAATTGATTTATTTCAAAATGTGCTTCAGCTAAACGTGGGAACCCTATTAATCACTAAAATATTGGCTGTTTAAAGAAAAAATTAATATAAACTGTCGTGTTAAACTATCGACTGATCGATGATACGTGCATGTGTTTCTTCTCTTCCTGGTTATAAACTAAGGCTCCCTCCCTCAATTACGAGAGAAACGGAGGTGTTTTGAGAGCTGTATGCTCCAGGGTCGCAAGCGATGTGTATACGTCAAGAGTAGTTAACTGTTACGACTAAATCAGTCGACCAACAGCTCCTAAACCTGGTCTAGGCATGGAGCTGGGAATGCTGCTTCCCCACATCAAATGCTGTTGTCGGAAGGGCGTGGGGCAAGTACCGAATACCCTAACAACCTGATGCGGGTTTCTCGAGGTTGTTTCTAAATTAATTATAAAATTACACATTATTATCGTAAATAGAGGGAGCCAGAAAAAGAGAGAGCATTTACAAACAATTAATCAGAATGGAGTGGTCATAACTAAAGAATTGGTCAAAGATTCTATAGAGGAATGCATACAGAAATCCAAAGATATTCCATAAATGCAAACTGAAGAAGTATAAAGAGTTGAAGAAACGTCAACAGCGCAAATTTTTTATTTGTCTCGAAATAACAGTATCGGATATGAAGATAGTGAGAAAGGATAGTTTTGAACTAAAACATGTTTAAATTTTAAATGAAATAAAACTGTGTATGTTTATACTACTTAAAAATAAATATAATTTAAGATTGTTTAATAACTTTCAAGTTAATGGACCCTCATTCTCGTACTGAGAAATGTAATAATATTGATGGCGCACATACTCTTTAAAGAGAACTCTCAGAAGTAAATTCTGTCGTCGTTTTTCGAAAAGTTTCCAATCTAATTGTTGAAGTTTCTCTTGTTCATTTCAAGGATCCCACTTCACAAATTCTGCCACTCCAATCTATACAATTTCCATTGCCTCGACATGATATTTTTTGTGTAGAACTACATTCTAAGGTAACGTAAGAGAGATTTGAATGCAAGATCTCTTGTTTAAAGCTTCCTCTTTCTAAATTCTCATATCTGAATCTAAGGACTGGACGCTCTCCTAGCCACATAGACAATAGCCTAAGAGTTTCTCGACCCCGTGTTACTGTTCATTTAATTAAGTGATGTTCAATTAATTATTTATCGAAATATAATTTTAAGAGATAAATATTCTATTAATTATCAAAATTGATAAAATCGAGTACCATGATGTAAATTTACTTGAAGGTGTTGCTGACATCTAAATGGATTTCACTTGTACCGTATAAAAGTTCATTGGAACTTTTCAATTACGGCTGCTGAGTTTAACCTCATTGAATATGAAGCATGTTTTGGTAATTATTATTAAAATAGTTGTCAAAAACATATAAATAAATGTTGATTTTTACAAATTATTATGTATTACATTATAAAATTATAACTTATTATATATTTTAATATTGATAAAGTTTTAGTTATTTATGCTAGTGCGAACCAGCGTTGAAAATGTTTTTAAATGATCTTTTACACTGGTTTTTATATCACTTTCTCCCACCTCGGCGAAACGCCAACCATCAATTCTCCAACAAACTTGCGCAAATTATTTCCTGTCATCATTTTTTCTCTTTACCTACGTGTCACCATGTCGGGCTGCCTTCGTTTCTTAAGCAAGCCATTATATTGCTGGCCGATTTACGGTGATGGCACTTTATATGTGTTTTTAATTCTATTAAGTACTTTTCGTAAGGAAAACTATAAAGTGCGTACTCGGTCGTACGATAACGTGAATTACGTTAAAAAGAGCCACTTTTTATTATTGCGAATGTAGATGACTTAAATGTCCGACGGGTTAAATTATGGGTAAAAACTGAGACTGAAGGAGCTTTGAAGTTGAGGATTCTTTAATGAAGAGTTGCAAATGAAAAGGCTTTTCGTTTACAGGGGTTCAACGCTCTCTTCAAGCATTCGCTTGAAAACTTCTTGATCAGAATAATATATTTTCGTGCGTATTACTATCCAGGATTATTAGATGCATCTTTGTGCTTTAGAATCTAAATACGAGCTAAATATGGGCAAACTTTTCAATTCAATAAAGACAAGATGCTTCATTTCTGTAATACTAAAGGTCTGTTGATTATTGAGTGTTTCAAATAATGTTCATCGTTATTTTAATCTTCAATCTGAAATAATCTAAAATATTTTTTGTAGGAGAATTAACGTATAACGACATATGAACATGTACATTACTGAAACCGGTCACGAGTAAATTCTAAGCTCTATAATGCCACGAAGACTTGCTAAAGGCTTACAAACACAAAATCTCTTAAGTTTTCAAAAACAAAATTATTCACGATAAATTAACATAGGAGAAACACATCAGCTCAATTTAACGAATGTTGTTAAAATTTTTGACCGTGATTGTATTTGCTCTTTCATGTTTAATGAAATATACAACTGAGGTAAATCGAGGCATTTCTCAGATATTTTAATTTTTTTTAAAATAATTTGATAGTTGTAGAAGAAGGGCTAATGCTGCTTGCAGAGTTAGTTGCGAACTTATATTCAGAAGTTTATAAAATCTAACTTTTTTTTTTGGGGCAACAGGCTACATGAGGGTGATCCACATTGGGCAACTCCCCTTTAATAGCATAGGAAGGGATTTGAAAGGGGGGATGCGGAAGGGTAGAGGAAGGTAGCCAGGGATTAACTATGGCCCCCGGGCTATATTTTAAGGATCCTACCCGGCATTCGCCTAAAGAAATGCAGGGAAAACCTTAGAAAAACCTGCATCGGGTAGGTCGGACATTTGGTACTTGTCCCACGCCCTTCCGATGACGGGAGAGGGGTTTGCTGTGGGGACGCAGCTTACCGTGTGTTTAAATTTATGCCATCCTGTTACATTACAACGCTGAGAGTTGTCTTCAAAAAACTCAAAACCGTCTGCTGTTACCTTTCATCGTCTTTATATTTTATAGCAATCGGAACTTGGAAATAAAATTATATATTCACCTCCCGAAGTGTGTAAAGTATTCATTGCTGTTGAACACTTATTTCACGTGACACTTTTCTGGATTTACGAGTGGCACGTGGTCAGTGCGTCGATTCTCCCTCCGTCTTAACCCTAGTTTTCGTGAGCAGGTCGAGCACAAACATCCGTGTCCATCGCCGGCATTCGAACCCGTGACCTCTGTGACGCGACAAAATGGCGCTGACCATTATACAGGTCAGCAACATTCAATTTACGAAGTTAAATATTACTGTATGATTTTGAAAAACGTACAATACATACGTATAAGTCATGAACCAAACTGATTTGATTCAATTAAAGAGAATTTTCTCTATGATAACATTTCATGATCACATCACTTTTATAGATGTCTCTGTATTAATAGATTGAAATTATCAAGAAAAATTTTAAGTGTTTGAAATGTATAAAGTTGTAAATAATTAATTTAATGAATAGTATTATCGTGCTTCTAACCAAGTAAACAATTGTATTCGTGACTTTTCGATGACATTCACTGCCATCGTCTTCTAGTAGATACAGTTGTTTACTCGGTTAGAAGCACGAGAAGACTTTATTCATTCTCTACATTCTTTATTAAATCATTTAGTTTCATTGAAATAAATGGTACCATTTTCACGTATTAAAATACGTACTTCCTATTGAAAGACACGTAAATAAAAAAATGGAAAAATTTTCGTCTGATTGAAAGTTAATAATAAAAAATATAGTCAAATAAAGGCGTTATAAATCCACAGTACAGCTTTTTGAAATGCATGTATCCCGAGTTACAAAAAAATATTTGTCCAAAAAGAAGTATTTATTAAATATTAGAATTTTCCAGGCCTGTTATAATTAATAATATAAAAATATTGAAGATAATTACAGACCATAAAAGGCAATTAAAAAATAATATCATTTATTTGTTTGTATTTGACTACCATTCTTATTATAGTAAATCAAAAAAGTTTGCAGTTCGATATATTTACGGAGAAACGGGTAGGGCAATACAGTTAGACAATTGTTCATATATACAGGAATTGGTGTTAAGTATTTTTTTGTAGGAAAATTGATGTGATTTTAAATAATTATTTCTTTATTAAAATTCCCTGATGGGTAACATCTCGATTGCCGAAGTGTTGCGCGCTCGCGCATGGCGAAACGACGTATTATGGCGTTTCACTTCCAATAAAACTTTCGATCAGTATCACTGAACGTGTAATGATTATTGTTATTAATTAGGTTGTTAATTTGTTAAAAAAGAAAGAATAGAGTATATAAGTATACTTCAGTGTGTTGTATAGGAATGAAGTGACCGTGGTCGGATGGCAAGGCCAGGGAAGAGAAGAGATAGGAGGGGAGGACCGGCGCACAGCGTCCAGCGTCTAGCGTCGCTCCAGCAGTTGCAACCCTGTAGCGCCCAACAAGCAGACGCGCCATGCACTTGGCTCTCACGTAAGTCCACGTGCCTCGTATTTAAATACAAAGTCATACATATAATATCAATTTGTTTGAACGAGTATGAATTATTATAATAAAATACTAAGTGAAATTTTGTTTTTAATTAGAACTTCGACAAAGTGTAAACTCAATTGTTGGAAATAAATTTATATACATATTCAGACTACTTTTAAACCGGCCACATCCATGAAAAGCGGTGGAAATTATTAACTTCAAATAAACATTGGTTTCATTTCAAGCAAATTCTTGGATTTGATATTACAGAGGGTTTCCCGCGTTTCATTCTTGTGATTGTTTTAAGTAGTTTTTTTTCCCTACGATTTCCTACGAGAAATGGAATTGTGTTTTGTATGAATTTCAAAAAGCAGAACATTGTGTTGAACACCTTATCACGTTATGAAAGTATTCTTCTCAGCTATTTTAACTCGTATTTCAGGGTGCGGCTTACCTCACTTGCACATACTGGCGTATACTTTTTTCCCTTCATTTACTCAATTCCGTCTCGTTAATATCCATATCCCGTCTATTGAATTACCGTCCTCCAGATGTTATACAACTCGGAGGTTTCAGCCACGAACTATCGTTAACCATTCATCATTTTCTGTCCACGGAACATGTGAACGCTCGAAATTAAATTTTTTATTATTTCGTGTGGAGTTGAGCATGTTATCGGAAAATTTCAGATCTGTATACTATTTCTGGGAATACACATTGGGGAACTTTGGAACAAAGTGGAGATGGAAGCCCAAAATGATGAATGTGAGGAAGATTTTTTGTAATGTGTATGAAACGAGTTGAAGTAACTATTAATTATACGTAATTTAATTAAAAGTATTATTATTACAAATACAGTTTGTCTTTATGAGAATGTACGGAGTTCGAAGGATACATTTCGACATTAGCTGTGAGATAAACATCTAGAGAAATAAAACCATGGTGGTTTAAAAGTAAGTAAATGAATAAAAAGGACTATCCGTATGAAAGCAGTTCAATGTGGAGAATGGTAAACCTGCAGTATATGATGAAAGTATAGTAGGTTTATATTAAAAAAAAACTGAAATGTGTTAAAAGAGATCAGATTATATGATAACGTAGTTCTACATATTACGCAAGGTTTACTGCAGATAATAAGCAATGATAAACGTATATACAGTACAGCTTTTTGAAATGCATGTATACCGAGTTCCAAAAAAATATTTGTCCTAAAATAAGTATTTATTAAATATTAGAATATTCCACGCCTGTTATAAATAATAATATGAAAATATTGAAGATAATTACAGACCATAAAGAATAAGAATTAAAAAATGAAACACTTGTTACGTTCGACATAATTTTTTGGTAGGTGGGTTTTTATGACTGATAGCGATAAACGGGTAATTAAATTCTAAACCATGCTTACTGAAGGGATCATGTTTAAAATGAGGAATTTTTAAGTTGGCTTTATGATCTTTAACTCTTGTGATAGTTTCGCTTGGGAGATGTAACAATAAGTGCAATTTTAACTATTAATTCTTTATGAACGCTATGACGATAATATATATTAAGAGAATATTAATGACATTTTATAAATGTAGATAATGGATGGTGTGATTTAAAAACAATACAAATGTCGTGTTCTTTAAATAAATTATCATACTCAATATAATTAAAATCTAAATATGGAAGTTATGATTTTATTATATTGGCTATTTGGAAAATTGTAACAATTTTAGAATTATATATGATTAAGCCCTTTCTTAGTAAATTAGTTACTAACTTCGTAAGATATTGATGATATTCTTTAGATTTTAATTACTATAAATTATGTTAAGTAATTATATAGCCGCGTGTACTAAATTAAAGTCTACGCCATAGTAGATTTTTATAAGTTGTATAGTTTGATAGAAATTTAATAATTATATAAAAAATTATTCTAAAGATTAAAAAATAATTAAACCGATGCGTAAATCACATTTATTTCAATGTTTTCGACATATAAATAATTTACATACATTTATAATTTATTCATGCAACAACAGATAACTAAATCATCCTTACTGTTGGGTAAAGTTTATCGTTCACCATACACCGTAGACCTGTGTTAAAATAAAGATATTAGCGAAAGAATTACAGAATTGCTTCACACATAATCTGACCAAAATGATGACATATTTTAAACTTTTATCAACTCAGTGTTCTGATAGCAGACGTGGAGATAATTGATAAAATTCTCTCTAGATTCCAACCGGGTAAGTTCGTCGAAAACGAGCTACGTTTCGATAATTGTACACGTCGTCATGTTCTGGCGAGAATTTAATCAACTATCTTCACCGGGAAACCTTCGGTCTACAAGGGTGTGGCTAACTTTTATAAAAAGTCTATAGCGACATTTAAAGACGGATTTATGGAAGGATGAAAATAATGGAAAGTTTAAAGCTTCGCGAGACTACTTTTTTTAGAACTACAAAACAGTGGTTTCATTCGATTTCAATTGATCTGATTAATATATTGCCTAAGGATACTCATTCCAGCAGATTAAATGTGTTGAAAAACTCAATTGAAAATGGTTAATTGTAAATCAACTCTATTCATTAAAAGAATTACTTCAATGTAACCCAAATATGGAATTTAAATGAAGTATTATATGTATTTTTTATTACTTGAAGCTTGCAGATTGCTGTATTTTTCGCAATAAATTAATTGATAAATTTATTACTGCACGGAATGAACTCTGCCCATGGTTTGAAGAATAGTTGCTCAAGTATAAACTACTTCAAAATGTAGTAAATTTCCGATGATACAAAGATGACTTTGAATTTAATGCAATTATCTCACAAATTTTAATTTTTGTCCAGCTGGATAGTTCAATTAAGTGGTAGAACAGAACTGCTATTAACTATGACGAGATAAAATGTTATATCAATAAGTCATTATTTTGTCTGCAATATTTTTTTAAAGATTCATCATTCTGTTTTTTTCAATGAACTCTATTAGTTGTAGACATGTTTCAGGTAAATAATATCGTGACTAGTTTTATACTGGTTTCGTTTTGGTGGGTCATCCACGTGGTGACCTCTCTCCTTTAATGACATTGGAAGGGATTTGAAAGTGGATGCTGGAGAGAGAGCCACTAGGCTATAGTATAAGTATCCTACCAGTCATTCGTCTATAAGTGATGCAGGGAAACCCTGGAAAAACTTCATAGCGTAGGTCAGCTTTCGGTACTTGTGCCACGCCCTTCCGATGACTGGTGACGGCTTTGCTATGGGGACGCAGATATCCCGTTTAGACCAGTTTTACAGGTAGCTGGGAAGAATGGGAACAGCGAAAAACTATTGCCGTATGTCAATCCATGTGAATATGGTATCCCACAGGAGCCTCCTCGAGACTCCTGCAAGTCCCGCCGGTCGAATGTTCGTAAACTTATATTATAAGAAACATTCCCTTAAATTTTTAGTGTTATGTAAACCATCTGTTCTATTTAAATCATTTATGACACATAAACCAAGCTGTACTAGCCTGTCTCAATTTTTTTACTTTTGTCCAGAATTCACAATTTTATACATTATTCTTATTCAAAATTAATTCTGGGTTTATTCATTTATATATATATATATATATATATATATATATATATATTGTAATAATTAAAAAAGTCTTAATTAAAAGAAATTCATAAACAAAAAAATTAATTAAAATTTTGAATGATAGTTAGCCACACGTTGGGCGCCATTTATGTTATGTTTAATAATGTGGTCTTAATTAATATGAATATTTAACAAAATTATTATGTATTTAAAAATTTATTGTTGATAATTATACATTATAAGCCCTGCTTTTCATTCCGAATGCCATCAATTTAACAAACAAATATTTCAATTTTATTTGATTAATTCGTGGCGTTCTATGAAAATACAGCTTTATATTTTTACAATCAACCACGTCGAATTTCTCTTTATCTCAGGGTCATCACTGGGTTTGATACGAAGAACAAACACAATGAACTAAAATATTAACAATCCGAACTCATTCAAGTTAACGGAATACAATATTAACTACAAAAGAAAAAGGAAAACGAATGAAAGGAAAAACGCGAACGAAATCTGACTATAACCTTTAATTATCGTTTACAGTCATTAATAATTGTTTTGTACTCACGACAGTGCTTCTGGTACCAGTTCGGACTCTCGTATTTTGAAGTCAACACACACTAAACGGGCAATTATACACTGATTCTACTCATTAGATTTTGAACACACGCGGTCGCTGCTCTGGATCTCTGCTATCCTGGAACCTGGATTATCTTACCCTCAGCCAGTTGCCGGACGTAGATCTCCTCAAAGTCTCTCTATGCTAAAATTAGTTCAGTTTGTGAAGAAAAACTTCTGCTTCCAAATTGCGATTTTTATGAGTCTCTCCGTCTAACTGTTTTATGTAAACTATTATATCTCGCCGTTGGACTTCCTGGATAGCCCTATTCATAATTCTAGATCCGTAGACTTTTACTGTTTTTATTTCTCTACGTGGACCGAACTGCCATGTCCCAGATCTCGACGCAGACTCCGTTCTCTAAGCGCGCAATCTCCAGTCTCCAGTGTTAACAAAGAAAGACCCGGTGCGATTGTCGTCTTTTAAGCACCCGTATCGCCAACAATTAAATTATATTAAAAACATTAGCCTGTTTAATTGGTATTACAATATATATATATATATATATAATGTAAAAATACATAAAAAATTATTCACAATACAGTACAAAATGTGATAGGGTTTTATGCTGAAGTCCACTCTGACAATAATTTATATATATATACATATATATATATATACAATTAATTTAAAATATAAAGCCACCAAGTTAGAGGGTAAAATTATGTGGTATTCAATTTAAATGAAACAAATGAAGAAAGTTACCAGGATTTTACTTTGAAATTAACGAAATTATTTTAAAGAGATGACAAAAGATTATTTAATTACAATTTCGATTTTACATTGAATTTTTATTCAATTTATGTTTTTTAATAAATGGCTCAACTTTAATGAGATTCAGAGACTTCAGGGCCGCCTACAGAACCTTTAATTAATATAGTGATTAGCAGTTTTCACCAAAGTTACAAAAGAAAAATATGTCTCCAATTTACAAAAACAAAATTTTATAAAAAGAATCTAACAAAAACAAAAAACTGGAAAAATCTGATAAATCTGACATAACTATAGAAATCTGGTTGTAATTGATATTTACGTAAATGTTTACAATTTCATGTGTCTACATACAATTTTTATTGCTGCTCTGCTCCGGTTTGTTATTTTAATTTTAAAGAACAATATTTTATTTACAGGCCAAAGCACTGATTGCTATGTAGTTTCACTTCATAACAAATTCGGCGCCTTTCTACTTTACTATTTCATGTAATTTACTGTCGTACGTATTGCCACACCAAGTTTTCCTGTAGAAAATACAAAAGGTGATGATATTCAGCCTATACTTTGATGAATTACTAAATATTTACGATAATCCTCGGCTGGTCTCCAACTATATTCACTTCATCATTTGTTATAGTCCCAAGACAGACTTTTCTACGAACATCAACGTTTATGCCCTCAAAATTCTGTCCTCATAGTTACACCGACAATAATATAAAAGAAAAAATTTAAATAAAACATTTCATTACACATTGGTAATCTCTACAATATATTATATTTGATTTACATACTATATATTTATATGAAATATATTTCATTTACAAGCTATATATTTACGTTATTATATTATTTAAATTTAACTTTTATGATACACTTGCATTATTTATTTTGCTTGCGTATATTTGAATAAACAGTTATTTCTATATTCAGATGTCCGCCTGGAACGTCCGTGAATCTATGTTTTCATTGATTTCCCCTTCTCGCTGGAAATATTTTCTTTGCCGTTCGTACCTTCCGCAGTCCTGTATAATGTGATCTGCAGTTAGTTTACTTTACAAAATTACTATTATATTACTTTTATTTCTGGATCTATATTTCTGGTCCCATTTACTTTACTATGTTATTTACTTTGCAGTTAGTATAAAATCAAAGCATTAATAAATATCTATAATTGTATTCCATTAAATTAAAGCGACTAATTTTTCAATTAATTGATAAATGGGATTAAACAGTTCATGAATTCGATACACCGAACGATTCTTTTTTTGTATGACTCTTTGAAGCTATTCAGAATATTCTCTTGCGTCAAATAAATTTTAGATACGCTCATGAATAGATGCACGAATACAAATCATATTGAAAACGGTATGCAAGTAAAATGCCTTTAAAGAAATTTACACATTGATGTTTTTCTACCACCAAAGCTAATAAATCAATCTCGAGAAATTATAATTGATAATAGAATTATGAATAAGAAAGATAGCAAATTCAGACAAAAAATGATGATATAAATACCACACAACGTTTCTGATATCCTTGTCCCTTTCCTCAGGTGCCAGGAAGAGGCTAGAGCGACACAACTGCACTTTTCAGTTAGTATAAACATATTACGTTAAAGTTAGAGAAATTTTGTTATCTAACTGTTCTAAATTACAATAGAAGTAATTCTTAAAGGTTGTTGCCAGCAAGAATTGAGAAATATTCGGATGTATATTTAATGTTAATCATTTACTTAGTGTTATCTCTAGACTTTTACGCAGGGCCTACTGATTATTACGATGAGCGTCCAGAAATTAGGAAAAAACCCGCTCCGAAGAATATTGAATGTTTAAATGCTAATATCGTTAAGTCCTTGATTACGAGTATTACGGGATGCGACGGAAAGCTATCAATTTAACAGCGGGTTTACTCTTCAAAATTGATTAGATTAAAGGAAAGGGAATCATGTTCAATTTTCCCTTACGGAGATAACGTCGTGGTTAACATATAAGTAAATAAAAAATTTATTCGCCCAATAAAATACAAGATGTGATACTATTTTATGCTGAAGGCCACTTCTGATAATTTTTCAATAAGTTCTTAATGTTTTCAATTTTCAGCACCGATACTGTCACGATTATCTCATACTCGATTAAAAAAATACAATTGATCGTCATCCACTGTTTATAAATAAAATATGCAATGTGTTATTCACTACAGCTCGAAGGTTAAAACAACAACAAGTATTTACCCAAACCAAGCTTCTCATAAATTCTAGTATTCGGCTTTGTTGTAAGAATTGAATGGAAAGTTGAATTATATAATTTCGAACTATTCTACTGCAAGCGCAGCAGTCATTTATCATTTAATATTACATATTAACATTATGATAATGTTGACTACTATTGTAACATACCTATATCTGGGTATAAATAGGTAACTATTGCACGATACAAATAGATTCTGCTTGATACGAGTGATGACAGAATGTTGGTAAGGAATGTTACGTAATCAGTGTTAATTTAAACTTTGTACTGAAAAAAGGTACAACTTTCTGTACAGAATTTTTAGAAAGTATAATTTAACGTAATTAAATTAACTGTTTTTATATGACTATGATTGCAACAGTCGAGAGTTTCTTATTTTACATTACGAGTGATAGACAATAAAAATATCATTTTTTTCCTATTATGAGGACTTTTAATCGGCTATTAAGCCACAAAGTAAACATTTAATTTTTTTTCTATTCAGACAACATACAAAAATAAATGATAACTTAATCATAAATGATTAGTAGTTTCAATTGAATTATGAAACGAATTTTTATTATTTTATTATTAGAGGTAATGCTGGTACTAGTTGAAAAATTATTATTGAATTATTTCTCCGTTAATTTGAGGTCATTCAATAGAAAACAATAACTTAACGAGCACGGATGAATACTAATGATTAACATCCAATGTGTTGGATATTTTTTAAGTCAGACAAAAACAATTAACTTAATAAGGAACATAGGTTTCCCCGGTGTAGTAGCTGGATGAAGTTTTCTCGGGATTCCAACCGGGTAGTGGTTCTTCACCTGGAGAAGATTGCGGTGCAAGCCATCGAAACGTTCTGTATATTAAACGACGCTACCCGGTTGGAATCCCGAGAAAACTTCATACAATTAACTTAATGTGTCATACAATGAAAATACAATAATCTATTTCCTGTTTTCACAGTTTTTGCATGTAAAGTATTTGAATTAATATAATACTTTCCAATAAGTTTCTCCAGGAAAAGGGGTTTCGATTACTTTTTCTTTGATGAATTTTTACTACAATTTCTAACAAAAAATTATAAGTTTCACAAACGTGATGACAAAACCTTCTTTGTATGTGTTTTTATTTCAAAATATTACTCCCGTTACAGATATTTATAATTTGTTTGTTTCGTTAATTAATTTGTATCACGATATTACTCTGTATATTCAACTACAGCTATATGTGAAGTATTTATGGCTGCAGCTGATTATAGATAATTTTTTCTCTTATACTGAATGTAGGAAATGAAGTGGATGGAAGTTCTTGGTACATTAAATTTGTAAAAAGAGATTTTTTCTCTTTCAAGCACATTTTTACTATATATATATATATATATATATATATATATATATATATATATATATATATATATATTAGCGATCCTGGAGAAGTGATATACATCAATGTCTCGAAATTTTCATGGCGATGTGATAAAACGCATCCGGACCCAAGGGAAAAATGTGGGTTATTCAAACTTAACGTAGAATTTTAATACAAAAATTTCATGTTTTTACAGAATCATTTCATTCCAAGAAGTAGCCCTGAATCTTTAACATTATTCCTTTATTTTTTTTATAACTTTGTATTTTTTTTCTGTTATCTTAGTTCAGAATAAAGTAATAGAAACCATGATATACATATGTGAATTGTAATTTTTTTAAAAAATTAATTACAAAATGCACACACGTTTCGGCTCAAGGTTATGCAATATACAATTTAAAAGTAAAAGTTAATTTATAGGATTTAACCTTGATGAAACCAAATTTTTTAAAAGATAACAAAAGATTTAATACAAATTTAGGTTTTAATTTAGTTTATGTACATATTTTAAATAAACGCCACAGCTTTTAATGACACTCAGATCTTAAGGGCCTCTTATTGGGCCTCTAATAATTATAGTAATTTGTAATTATTAGAAATTATATCGAAATCAAAAGACTTACAAAAGAATAATAATTACATTTACAATAACAAATAAACTGATATCCAGTGACCTTTACAGGAATTTAAAGAAATCTGACAGTACTCATATCTATATAATGTTTACAATAGAAGATTTTTACGTACCAGCTTATTAGAGCTGCTCTGGTACCATATTATTTATACACTTCACTATTTTTCTCTTTTAAAGAATAATTTTTTTCAACAGGTCATTACACTGTTCACAAATTTGATTCACTTCGCTAAGTACTAAGAACAGAGTTGAATATGCACCTGCTACTTTTACTAAGGATCCAATCCGTCCACAGTAGTTATCTCGCGTAATATATTCTGTAAGGTTTAGAAATTTTGTTTCTAGAAGACACCCTAGTATCGGGGCAGTCCTTTGCTACTTGTTTACTCGCGAGAACTGATTTATCTGTATTTATCCTCCAAATTTCTGCGTATTACACACGTTGCCGATAATAATATGCTAGAAGAAACCCTTCCAATCTCTGAATTATTGCGGCACACTGACTGTTATTTACAATGCTCAGGCCTCAAAATTATGCCGACAATAATATTAAAGAAAAATTATTTTTAAAAAACTATCATTACACATTGCTAATCTCTAATATATATATATATATATATATATATATATGCCAATTAATTAGGCCATTAATTGGTTTTAATAAAATTTAATTGTAGCGGCAGGAGCTTCCAAAGCGACAATGGACCTGAGCTCTGTTGCTTTGTCGGAAAGTCAAAAATGGCGTATGTGGGCTCAAACTAGGGAGTTCAGTTCGCGGAAAAACATCGTGAGGAGTTAGTTGGTGGCGGGACATTACAGACGACGGAACGAATAATACTAGAGCAGAGAATAGTCATCGTTAATGTATTATTAAACAAAGTTGTGAATTTTAGACAAAGTAAAAACATTCACGGAATTATTACGTCGTAAATATTGCTAAGTTAGCAGTTTTTACGTCTATCAGCAGCCAGGAAAGGAGTGCAGTTTGACGTCTGTAACCAGCCAGGAAAGGAAGTCAGTTTAAGTCCAAAGCGGTAAAAGACTAGCAAATCTACGAATCATAGGGTTCGTATAAGGCAAGAAGACATCAGATAGCTGACAAAAAAGAGGATCATCCGAGTTCCTGGGAGCCTATCAAATTTGACTTCAATAGTGTAAAATCTATGAATCTTAGAATCAGTGTAAAATTTTGCAATTGTGTACTTCCGAAACCAAAAAGAATGGTAGTACCAGCTAGACACTACGTAAGTAACAAAACCAAACTAATGATTAATTGTGAACGTAATTAAAGGATAGAGTCAGATTTCGTTCTATTTTAATTGTCAATCAAAGTTGTTTTCTTTTCTTTTTAATTTACTTTTATCGACGTATTGTTTAGGTAAATGTGAACTGTTTGTTAATAAGATTTTAAAATCAATTTTTTGTGTCCATTATCAAACCCAGTCAAGGCCCTGAGAGAATGAGATCTCAAATTTTGTGTTTGTAATTATCTTTATTGCCACAAAATAAATAAATATTTTTGTTTGTAAATTTTTGATTATTATTCCATTTAATTAACGCATTATTGTTGTTTATTATAATATATATATATATATATATATATATATATATAAATTGTAATACTAATTAAGGAGGCCATTAATTGTTTAAATAATTGGTATGTTTAGTGGTACAAATTCTTAAAGACGACAATGACGGCAGGCTCTTTGTCGGCGGTCTTTGTTTCGAGCTCCTAGAACTGGCTGAATTCAGTCTGGCGGATAGTATGGTCGAGAGAGGGAGCAAAATTTAAGAGGACGAACAGCGTGGCCCATGCTTAAAAATTCAACTGAGAGACTTATATTTTTTAAAAATCCAAGTAAAAATGTCTGGACGGAGAGACACGTTATAAAAACCGCAAAGCTGAAACAAAAGCCACGTTCAGATACATACGAGTACCGAAATAACATTTTTCCGCATAAAGGCATTGTGAAATAATACGTCCGACTGTTGACCGGAGGTACGGCTGATCGAGATCCCGGCGGAATAATACAAGAACTACAACCGTGTGTTCTGACCTTGATGTGTAGAATCAGTGATTAATGGCCTTTTTAGTGAATTGTGTTCCCAAGCTCCGAAAACTAAGTCTGGTACCTGCAGGACATTTGTAATTACAAACCAAACTAATTAAATTCTGTAAACGGTAATTAAGGGTATTAGTCAGATTTTGTTCTTTTACTTTTTAGTTAGATTTCTTATTCCGTTCGTTTCAATTTGGTTGAATTGTTAATTATTTAATTGATAATTTTTGATTGTTCTTACTTATCAAACCCAGTAAAGACCGTGAGGAGAAGAGTTATTAAATTTGATTGTTTGTGAAATATAAAAGATTGTATTTTACTATGAACGTCACAATTATAAATAAAAAAAATATTTGTTTGTTAATTTTGAAATTATTGAATTCGGCGTGCCAACCTAGGGCAAATCATTTGTAAATAAAACTAAATGAACACCTGTTAAATTAATCTTTGCCAAATTAAAAGTTTTTTAATCATAATCATTTTGTTAAAGTAATTCCTTTAATTAACCTTTTATTTGTGCTCATTACATTTTTGGTTCCACAACGTGAGGCAATTTAATAAATTATCCTTAATAATCATTACAATATATATATATATATATATATATATATATATATATATATAGTTGGCTTTACATAATTCTTCTGTTTGTTGGTTTAATAAGGTCGTTCTCGGCTATAAAGAGAGAACATCGTTAAAGCGAGCAAATTTTAGTTTTTAAATTGCAATAAATTTTTGTGTGTACAAATTGACCCGGATCTAACGTGGAAAACCCGGCTTACGACAAGAAAATCTCTCGAGCTTCGGAAACATCTTTGGGACTGCTACGGCCAGACGGAAGCATGGACAATATATCAACCATTCCATTACCTGTGTAGAGGAAAACATTTTTTGATGGGAATGTTTACTTAGGCTCGTTTCGACGTTCCCTTTATAAGACTAAGACTGCAAAATTTTTTTTAGTTAAATTCTATGGACATGGAGTCTAGAAAGCAAAAGTGAATTTCAATAAGTGAAAAAGTTGAAATAATAAGAAAAATTTACCGCGGCGATCAAATGCTGAAGTGTGTAAAAAATTTGAATTTCTATCTTCAGTTTCAATGTTATGGAAGAATAAACAGCTCTACAAATTAACTCTCGAAAGCTTCAAAGCAACATAATAACTGCAAATAAAATTATAATGAGCAATTTAGGCAGCGAATTAATTGAGCGGTTTAAAATTTAACGTTGTTTCGGCCTACCTGTTTACGGCCCTATCTATAAATTGTAAGAAAAGCGATTTATCTGTAAAGGTTTTCCATAAATATTTTATATTTGAGTTAATTACGTTATGCACTGAACTTTATAATTTTTTTTAGTAAAATGCAAGTTTTTTGCAATTTATGAAAATAAAAGCATAACCCGGATATCCGGTTATTACGAGAAAAATCGGACGGTTCCGTCGCGTTCGTCATAATAGATTTCTACTGTATAGAAAGCTTTGTTTTTCGTATTTTAAATACCTTTGACGTATGATCATTCTACGATTAAGGAACTTGTTTATTTATTTAAATAGTTTTTTACTTGCTGAAGAAAAACCGCAAAAACCTTGGGCAACTCTATCACCCTTCATTTGAGTTCAGTAAATGGTGTAAACGATCAATACATTTTAAATTTTGTCACTTAATCGGATTATTCACTGACCGCGCAAATAGCTTTTTCTCGGGAACGTGTAGCTACGGTTATGCGATTAGTACGCCAGTAATTAGATAATTACTGAAATTTTGATTCTATCAACATAGTTTCGACGCCAGACGAAATATTACTTTAAAGTATTGCGGAATATAAAAATTAAAATCAAGATGAGAGTCTTAGACATCATATGTCCAACGAGTTCTTGTGAATTGCCTTTAGTAACACTTATTTAATTTAATTGTGAGTACCCAATATTTTAGGAATGGATCGCTGTGACACTGTGTAAAAAATGGTTTGAACCTAAGTTTCTTCCATTTCTGCATTTGTGATTAACTTCAGCACGTTTGTTATTCACACGCACTGAGATCATGTCTGTGGCAATCCTCAGATTGAAAAAAAATTAAAGCACAAATAATGTTATATGTCTATAACAATGGATCTTTAAACTTTTAATTGTGTATAATGTTTTGATCAACAGAATAGAAATAATTACTGTACAAATATTTTATAACCCGCCTATTGCAACATTTAAAATCAAATATTGATGCAGAAAATTAAATGGAGTAGATAGTTTAGTAAAAAAATAATTTTTCTGAAAAAAGTTACTCTTGAAGTTAAAAAAATCGAAAATAAAACTTTTTTGGGAAATGTCAAATATTTCTTCCGAATTTTTAATTATACATTACAGAAGTCTGGTAATCCAATATCATTGCTTTAAATAAGATCCCATATAATCGAGGACTTGAAAGTTCCGAAGTGCGTAACACGAAGTAGTAGTCCATCAACGCTAACGCTGCGATTCATTTACTTGACGGAGTGACGTAGACGCGGCCTGCATACTCTGAAGCACTCAAATACCCGCTTCCTCCCCTCGTACAGGCCTACGTTAAGTACAAAAAGAACAATGATTTCTCAGCACTAATTAAGCAAAAATTAAACGATGTAGCTGGAGGAATCTTTATGGGAGTCGTAAAACTTCAACTGTTTAATGACTTAGTGTGAGGGTCGAAATTCCAACGACATTTTACTATGGTCTTCATGGAGTCACTATAATACCAGCATTAAAGATATTTACATCTCATATATACACAATAATATCTAGTTTTAATTCATTTGAAAGTTTGTCTGTTTGTAAACCTAAATTGAAAGGAGCTCTCAGATATCCTGGATTCTCCATTTTGAAGTTGTTAAATTAGAAAACAAACACTTTAATGCGTTTATTTTTATGTGATTAAAATAATTGTTTCACGTTTAATCTGCATTTTACGCAGTATGTGAAAATTCGCACGGTTACAGAGCACAAGACGGTCGGAATCCCCGGGTACTTATTTTAGGGATGTGCTCGCAGGAGAGAAAGGGAGATTATACATTTTTTTTAGGGCAACAGGCTACATAAGGGTAATCCACTTGAGCAACTCCCCTTTAATAGCATACGAAGGGATTTGAAAGGGGGGATGCGGAAGGGTAGAGGAAGGTGACAAAGGGTTAAATGGGGCCCCCGGGCTATATGTTAAGGATCCTACCCAGCATTAGCCTCAAAGTAATGCAGGGAAAACCCTAGAAAAACCTGCATCAGGTAGGTTGGGCATTGGGTACTTGTCCCACACCCTTCCGATAGCAGGAGAGGAGTTTGCTGTGGGGACGCAGCATTCCCTTCTCCGTGCCTCGACCAGTTTAGGAGGCAGCTGGCCGACTATTCCAATGGGAATAGCGGACAACTCTTACCGTATGCCCAAGGTCTGTGACCCCGGAACATACACCTCTCGGAACAGGCCGAGGTGCCTCGGCTTGTGGGAACCTTAGTTCAAAAACGGAGAGGAAAAGACATACCCAAAGGTAGCCCCTTCGTATCTCTCCTAAAAGGTTCTGCCTGCGAGAGAACATCCCTCGCAGGTATTGCGTGCAAGAGAATAACCCTCGCAGACGCTTGGACATTATACAACAGGCCTGTGAAAAATAAGCAGTCACTGAGACAAAAAAACATGCAAGAGGATTCTCTCGCAGGTGAACCTTCACAGAGAGCTCTGGCGGGGGCTACCTTTGGGGATGCCTTCACAACTCTCTGGTTTTTTGAACTAAGGTTCCCACATGCCGAGGCACGTCGGTCTGTTTTGATAGGCATAGGTTCCGAGGTCGCAGACATTGGCATACGGTAAGAGTTGTCCGCTATCCGTATTGGAATAGTCGGCCAGCTGCCTCCTAAACTGGGCAAGGCAAGGCGAGAGGTAAGCTGCGACCCCACAGCAAACCCCTCTCCCTCCATCGGAAGGGTGTGGAACAAGTACCAAATACCCGACCTACCTGATGAAGGTTTTTATAGGGTTTGTCCTGCATTACTTTTAGGCGAATGCCGGGTAGGATCCTTAAACTATAGCCCGGGGGCCCTAGTTAACCCTTGTCCACCTTCCTCCACCCTTTCGCATTCCCCCTTTCAAATCCCTTTCCTATGCTATAAGAGGGGAGCTGCCACTATGTGGATTACCCTATACATAGCCTGTCTACTCAAAAAAAATGCAGTCACTGATCTCTAGCTAAAACAGCCTGTTTTAAATTTGGTGACAATGATCGGTCGGATATGTTGGGAGAACGATAGGAGGAGGATAGGAGAAGAAGTTTCAATTTGGGCGGTGGTATGAAAAAGCCTGGAACGATCCAAAGGACAATTTTTGGGGTGTGCGGCAAGTGATGTATAGATGTCGGCGTGGTGTGATCGTGTATCTCATAAGATAAAATTTTTGGAGTACCAATTTTTATATAAGTGACACCACCGCATACAAAGTTCGCACCAAGGGAACCAGAATTTGCTTTCGTTAACCAAAAGCGGCGGAATCTGGGGAAGGACAGTTTTTTTTTTGTCTCGGCCGCGCAACGTGTGGTCAGAGTGGAGCTGAAAAGGGTAAAGCGAGATGGGGCAGTTGGCATGAGAACAGCAAGGAAGCTGTTCGTAAAATGGACTGGACGGTCGTAGAAGTGAGTTGGGGAAGGTGCTTCTGGTTACAGACAAAATATGCTGCTCATCCAGATGGTTGAGGATTGAAGAGATTCAGATCTAATAAGCTCTGAAGGCGACGAATGGCAACGAGATTACAATGGAAGTCGGTGGCTATAAGTGACTGGGCTATGGAGGATTTTCTGTAGGAGAGAAGAGAAGAGACACTGCTCGGCCATTGCCCTGCTGAACTTTGAATACGTTGTCTTTAGTTACATATCTAAAATATTAATCGTCATTTCATTCTAGTTTGTTTCGCATTCCACCATGAGATTTTCTTATTTTACATTGCGCACTTTGTGTACGTTTGTGTATAGTTAATAATTTATCCTAATTAATTTGTTAATCGTCTTTATTTTAATATATTAAATTCACGTAATTTTGATCAAAAAATTATTACTATATATTGTAGTAATTTTTTTTTCTAAAAATAAGAGCGTCATTAATCAACCTTACCACACCGGAGAGGACGAGTGGAGATAGAGGAAGGAAGGAAGACCAGAGATTCGGAAGTTCACCTATGTGATAAATCCTGGCCTGTCAGCAGAGAACAATCCTAGACGTTCCACTGACAGGAGTTCCGTCCTGTCGCAAGAGCAACCACATATGTAGAGTGTGATGAGGAGATGTATTTTAGAACCAACTTAATTAAAATAAGATAATCTGCTGTGCGGGCCACAAATATCCTTTAATTTTCCTTTAAATTCTCATATTGTGTTGTATATTTCGTGACATAAACATTGTCGCAAATACATTTTAATTATTACAAAATCAAATATAATTAGTTTAAAGTGAGCAAAAACCTTAAAATTAAGAATTAAGTTGGAAAGTTTTTTCCCTTCCGTTGTATATAATTACAAAAACAATAAAAATGTGATGTGAATTTAAATAAAATAGTTTTTCATAAAAAAATGAACTTTCTGTATCAACTTCTATGGCCGTTTTATTTATTTTTAATTTCAAAATAATTTTGCATAACAACACTATTAGCCTGCTGAAACGTTTAAATTAAGCAATATAGGAAAAAAATTCTTATCAATTTTAGGAATTTTTAAATACTCTTCCAAATAGTAATTGATAACAATTTATTGCGTTAAGGCAGTGTTTAAAGATATTGTAATATACAAAAAGGAAGGTCGTTAATTAAATGAAAAATTATTCAACTTTACAAACAAACAAATTTATTATCAATGTTAAAAAAACAATTACACAGTTTAAAAATATCTCAAGGTCTCTACTGGGTTTGATAATGGCGAATCATTTTATTTCTCAACAAAAACACAAATTCCAATTTAAAATAGAAAAGATTTTGTCTTCAATTAACGATGACTAAATTTACATGTCAACGAAATTAAACTAAAAAGAATTTCAGACTTTTCGTCGTTCAGCTCCGACAAGTTACTTGCCCGTCATTTGTGTAAAGGTTTGGCAATTTAGTGCGGTTTTGAGTAATTCTTTACTATCTTTTGTATAGTGTAGTTGGCGTTTAGTTAACGCAGTCAGTGTTTTATTGTTCTTTTATTTGTTCTTAAAGAATTATTTGTTAATATGAATTGTAAGCACACTCTTAACTCTTAGCAGTCTACTTGAGGTTTCTGTGTCCCATCTTAGTTAGTTATTTAATTATAATTCCGTAATAAAAATAATTAATAGTAATTATTACACTGTATTCTTAGTTATGTTGCACAATGAAAATTTCATGCTCCGGTATTGATTTATGCAATTGCGTACTTTTAAACACAATTTATTCTAGACTTATATTACATAGTTTTTGATAATTTTTTGTAATTAAATGTAATGGCGTATCCTATTTCCACAATTCATGACTGATGGCACTATTAAAAATTTAATTCTTATGTATTTATATTAGCCTAATGTAATAGCTGTCGACTTTTATCTATTTTTAACACGACTTCGCGGTTTAATATTCTGAGTTATGTATTTCTGATTAGACTACTTCCAGGTCGTCCATACTTACCATCCGTTCACTGAATTTTTAAAATTCTTCGGTAATCAAGCACCGCGAATGAGAAGCCACCGCCATCTCCCCTACACAAACAGAATACATCACGCCGCAGCAAAATGGTGGCTGAGCACAATGTACTTCATTGCTTCACTTAATATTTGAGTATGTTGGCAACAAATTATCATCTTCTTATAAATAAAAAAGATTGTATGTATGATTGTTTTTATGTTTGTATGTTGTTATACAAATCTACACCGGTAGAGCAAATTTCACCAAATTTCGTACACGTGTTCTTTACGACCAGGAAACAAACACTGTCGGGGTGAGACATGTCTACCACCCCCAGAAGCGGGGGTGCACGGGGGTGGAATTATTTAAACATGCTAAAACAGCCGATATTTTAGTCGGATAATAATTTTTAGGGGTCCAATATATTGATGATGTTTCTACCGATGTTTTCTGAATATAATTTTCATCCCCTACATCCTGGGAAAAGGGCATCCTTAGGGTTTGGGGTGGAGAATACAAATCTATACCGGTGGATCAAATTTCACCAAATTTCGTACACGTGTTCTTTGCGACCAGGAAACGAACACTGTCGGGGTGAGACGCGTCTACCAACCCCAGAAGCGGGGGTGGACGGGGGTTGAAGTACTTAAACATGCTAAAACAGCAGGTATTAAATTTGGATAAATATTTTCGGGGTCAAAGATATTGATTGTGTTTCTACCGATGTTATCTGAATATATTATTCATCTCCTACGCCCTGGGAAAAGGGCACCCTTAGGGTTTGGGGTGGAGTTGCTTTACAGAATAATAACGCGAATACAACCGAGTTTGGAGTCAAATCGAAGGTTATGGATGTCAGTGACTTTACTTATTTATACATGCTAACACAGCCGATATTTGAGTCCAAAAACATAAGTCGAATACCAACGAGACTGGAGTCAAAAGCAAAGTTATGGATAACGCTGAGTTTAATTATGCTATAAACTAGCAATTAACCTCCCAGGGACGGGCGGGGTCGGGATCATATGATTTCTCTACATTTTCACAAATTATAACTTCAACCCCTTTCGGGCTTATCAGTAGAGCACTTTTAGGTGTTGGGTGGAGGAACGCTGCAATAAAATAACGCGAATACAACATCAAATCCAAGGTTATGGATGTCGCCCAGTTCAATTATAGCATCCAATAGGTCAGTTAACCCCACGGGGCGGGAGTGGATAGTGGCGGAATTTTTCTAACATGTTAAACGATCGATATTTGAGTTAAATAATTAATTGGCGAGGTCAATGACATTGATAATATGTATACCGATGATGTTTGTAAAATATAACCCCTTTCGGCATGAGAGGGAAGCACACTTAAAGGAGTGGGTGGAAACTTCAAACATGCTAAAACAGTGGCTATTTAGGCAGATAAATATTTTTAGGAATCAAAGAGACAGTGTTTCAACCGATGTTATCTGAGATGATATTCAATTATTAATTGACGATGTTGTTTGTAAAATATAACCCCTTTCGGTATGAGAGGGAAGCACACTTATAGGAGTGGGTATAAACTTCAAACATGCTAAAACAATAAATATTTTTAGGAATCAAAGACACAGTGTTTCAACCGATGTTATCTGAGCTGATATTCAATTACTCATTTAATCCCCTGAGGCGGGAATGTACGGGGTGGAATTTTTCAAACATGTTAAATCATCGATATTAGCGTGGAATAAATAAATGCCGGGACCATTGACGTTGATAGTATTTCTACCGATGTTGTTTGTAGACATGATAGGGAGGGGATTTACAAGAAAATAACGGGAAAACAACCTACATTCGAGTCAAATCGAAGGTAATGGATGTCGCTGAATTTATTTATGACAATCTGGGCAACGCGAGGGTATCGGCTGGGTTGGGATGAGTTGACCGGCCGTTTTTTCGTCGATTAAATATATTTCGGTATTATTAGATTAATAAAATTTCCCTACATGTTCTCTGTGTATAATTTCAACCCCTTTCGGACTCGGAATGGTGCACCCTTAAGGGTAGGCGTGAAGTGGCATTACATAAAAAGAAATCAGAAACTATAGGGATTGTCACTGAGTTTAATTATGACATTAAACTTGACCGTTTTAGTCCCCGAAGCGGGAGTGTTCCGGGGTGGAAATTTTCAAACATGTTAAACGGTCGATATTTGCGATAATTATTTCCTGGGGTTAATTACTTTAATAGTATTTATACCGATGTTGTTTGTGTATAATTTAACCCCTGTGAGGAGAGTAAGTTTAGGGGTGGGGTGGAGGTACGTTAAATAAAAAACCGCAAAAACAAACGAGATTAGAATCAATTTAGATACTATGAATGTCACTGAATCTAAATTTTATTGTGACAACCTGGGTAACGCGACGGGTTCGGGAGGTGGTGGGCGCGGAAAGAAATTTTCAGACAATGTAATCGGCCGATTTTTGCGTGGAATACATTCTTTTTTATTATCGCACATTTGTGGGGGTGGTCATCTTCTAACATGTAAAAACGGCCGATATATTTAGTACTAATTAAACTCAGCGACTTTCATAACGCTAAATTCAACACCAGTTGCAGTTCCTAACTCATTACTTTTATGTAACGAGATATCACCCTCAGCCTCCCACAAATAGTGGTGCTGTCTTCCCATGCTGTACGGGGTTGAAATTATACATTAAAACATCTGAAGAAGCAACTATTAATCTCATCGTTATCGAAAACTAATTATTCCCCGCCAATACCGGCCGTTTTAGCTAGTTATAAAATTCGTCCCCTATTCCCGCTCCTGGGGGCTGAACTACATTTTAAACAGTATTGTAAATGCAAGAATTGAAGTCGTTAACATCTATAACGCTGGATTTGACGCCAATCTCGGTTGTTTCGCGTTTTTTATGTAAAACCCCTCCACCACCTCTCCCTCCTGATCGGTGCTTTAACGCGTTTAAATTATGCACTGAATACATCTAGATAGAAAGTATTCATCACTTAAACCCCAAAAAGTAACTAATTAACGATAATATCGGTCGTTATAGCATTTAATTTCACCCTCGTTCAAACTTTGAGAGTTGTCTAACGCTTCGAAAGATAGACACAATCCTTCCCGGTGATGCGCACAACAACTCACCAAAGGTTAATTGTAATCGGATGATTGGTTTAGGATAGTAAAAGGGATTAATAGACGCAAATATGAGCAATTTTTTCATGTTTTAATATTTCATCCCCGAGGAGTTTCCTACGGCTTCGAAAACCCGACCGAAACCTTCTCGAGGGTAAGCACAACGACTCACCAAAGTTTCATCATCATCGGATGATTGGTTTCAGAACGCATAGGGGACAGACAGACATTCACTTTTATATATATAGTTAGATATTTCACCCGTATGCAAGTGTAGAAAATAAAACTAAAGTAATATGTAATGACTAAAGATTAGTGAAGAGGCACGTCTGTAAGTAAGAACATGCTGTATTGAAAATATTTTAATGTCCGTATATCGAATACCGTCAGTCATCATCCTGGTTTATTTGAAGTTAGATGTCTAGGGGTTAGGTCGGCGAGGGGATTGTAACTGGTTAATTGTTCAAACACTGGCTTATTATATTAGCTCTTTATCAGGAAGTTAGTGTCGAATTACTTCCTTCTGCGGGTTAATTTCAGTAAATACCCGGGCAAGGCCACGCACTCAGCTAGTATTTTTATCAAAATTTTTGAACACGCCTACAAGCCGTTGTAATATTTAGACTGAGCTCAATGCGAGTATACTTTCTTCTCAACCAAAACTTCATTTGAGGTCATTTATAATAGTTTCGAAAATTTTCGCGTTCCATATTTGGAGAGCTAAAGGTTAATTTTCATAATTTATCAATTGATATATTTTATTTTCAATAAAATGTAAATGCATAATCACGACTTTACATCATAGATTTGTCGTACACATGTCATTTTAAAACTCTGAGAAGCTATAAAGATTGTCTTTCATTTTTTGGATACAATTTATACATTATTATGATAATTTGTTGGCAACATACTCAAATATTAAGTGAAGCATATTGCTGGTAGTGCAGCGTGCTCAACCACCATTTTTCTGCGGGGTGATGTATTCTGTTTGTGTAGGGGAAATGGCGGTGGCTTCTCATTCGCGGTGCTTGATTACCGAAGAATTTTAAAAATTCAGTGAACGGATGGTAAGTATGGACGACCTGGAAGTAGTCTAATCAGAAAAGGCATAACTGAGAATATTAAACCGCGAAGTCGTGTTAAAAATAGATAAAAGTCGACATCTATTACATTAGGCTAATATAAATACATAAAAATTAAATTTTTAATAAGGTTATCAGTCATGAATTGTGGAAATAGGATACGCAATTACATTTAATTACAAAAAATTATCAAAAACTATGTAATATAAGTCTAGAATAAATTGTGTTTTAAAGTACGCAATTGCATAAATTAATACCGGAGCATGAAATTTTCATTGTGCAACATAACTAAGAATACAGTGTAATAATTACAATTAATTATTTTTATTACGGAATTATAATTAAATAACTAACTAAGAAGGGGACACAGAAACCTCAAGTAGACTGCTAAGAGTTAAGAGTGTGCTTACAATTCATATTAACAAATTATTCTTTAAGAACAAATAAAAGAACAATAAAACACTGACTGAGGAAACTAAACGCGAAACTACACAATACAAAAGATAGTAAAGAATTACTCAAAACCGCACAAAATTGCCAAACATATACAAATATATATTCAAAAGTTCGCTGGTTTTATTGTTTTGAAAAAAGTTTCAATTAATTTTGCCCCTCATTAGTATTCTCTTATAGTCTTTGTTAGTGTAGCGGCTAAATCTTCTGGCTGCGTTATTTTTATCCAGCCTCGAGCCTACCCGTGGGTGAGTTTTTTTTGTATGTCTGTATATTATCGTGTGATTTTACACAGGGCTTTTAAATAATATTCCATAAGTCACTAATAATTGAAGTACTTTAATGATTTTCGTTTAAAAAATTCACTTATATCCCACTCTGTCCCGTACTAAATGATTTAATCATTTATAATGCACAGAAATTGAGATGGTACAAACTATTCATGAGGATATTATGATGCAAGGGTATGAATGACAATTATTGCATAATTCTGGACGATAATTGCTGAATAATTGAGTATCAAGTTAACAGATATGACATACTGAATGAGTGTTCAGTAATGATTGCGTAATGAATTTTTTTCAAGTATTATTTGGTATGATTGAATTCTCTCTTTGTTGCTTAGTTTATCTACTGTGATTCATATTGAACTGTATAATTATACGATAATTATCTGCGACAACAAATCAAAATTTCGAAACTAATGTGTTTCCGTTGATGTCTTAATTTTCGTGTCCATCGCAGTAGCCTTGCTTCAGAAACAGCATATATTTTTAATTTTAGTGTTGTAATAATCACTTTAAATTATTGTTCAACTTTATATATCAGGTTCAATTTATTTGAATACGGGTACATATATTAAATAAATTATTTTAGTTTCCATTAATAAATCAATTTATTGTACAACCACTCTCGCCATTAACAAAAGCAACTAAAAACTAAACAAAGATAAAACCAACCCAAAGATATAAATCCCCTTTATCATTATTTTTAATTTTAATGTAATAAATTTAATTCTGTTTGCAGAGAAGTTGCTACTGTTTGATACTTCAGCACTTGTAATGGTTACAATGTTTCATTATTTAGTTGCAAGAGTTAGATTATACATCTAGACTCTCTATATAAAATTAATTAAGTTTAAAATTGTCTCACAAGAGCGCTTGAGAGAGCATAGAAATTGTCCGGCATTTAATCCAACACAAAAGTATTTAACATTTACGTTTAATTAATTAATTTCCAATTAATGTAATACTAGAACTGCTTCTAAGGACTTCCAATTTGGACGAACAAATGTCCCTTATTTTCTCAGTATTGTAGAAGTATTTATTTAAATACTAATGTATCAGATACTTAATATTTATAGCGAGATTTTTCTACGTTTAAGAATAAAAAAATTGAAAAAATAATTCTATAAATCTATAAGGGAATATACCTTAAATTAAATAAAATAATAATGATATAAATATATATTCTGACTATTGTGAAAACTAATAAATAAATAAACATCATCCAATTTTTTGTCAAAAAAAAAGAATTTATTATTGTAAAATTAAGCAACGGTTCGTCGCTTATTTTGCGACCTCAACAGGTCTGACGATGATGAAGAGGTCGAAAAACAAGCAACGAAAAATTTTACACTAATTAATTATTTTTTCTGAGTTAAAATTGGCTGATGTTTATTTATTTAAATTAAATATTATTATAAAGCTCTTATATGAGTTCATTTAAACTAATTCTGTAATAATCTCGGATATTCTGCCAGTACTTAAGTTTTTCTGGAATTGAACTCATAGTGAAACAAACAAATTTCCATTTCTTCGAAAGAATTATTAAAACTTCAGTTACATAATAAATAGAATCGAAATGCAAGTCGCAGTAAAAAAATTTTAAAATAGGATTTTGCTAACGATATGCTAAAATGAAACTACAAAGTCCAAAAAATCTTGAAAACATATATTATTTGGAAAAGGAGCATTGACCACTTTCATCACAATTTTCGTCATTTGTATCCAAATATAGTTTCTTTCCATCAAGTTATTATTCTGTAGGACGTACATGTAATTATTGATCTTCCAAATTTTAATGCTTATCTGGCCACAAAATATTCACATTAAATTTGAACAGTCGTAATTTTCAGTTATGCTTCACTATACTGAAGATATATAAAAACTTACGTCAGTTTAGAATGATTTTTGTCGTTACGTCTACATAAAATCTTCTAATAAAAAAATTTTGTTTATACAAAATTATCGCGTGGAGAAATTTCTATACAATTTTGTATGTATATTTCGTTCGATCCGGAAACAAACACTGCGAATGTAAGACACGACAAATACCCGTAGGAAAATTTAAAACCAGAAAAAACGGCCGATATTAACATCAAATTAATATTTTTCTTAAATGAGATTGAAAGCGTTTCTCCCAATGTAGTTTGTATATAATTTCTACCCCTTTCACAATTGGAGGGACTTTACAAAAAAATAACACAAATAAACGATATTTTTGGTACCAGGACAATCAAATTTTATCTCGTTCAGACGCTTTCACATACTTTACTTTTAATATCAGACCTTGGTTTTCACTGATTCTACACTTAACTTTAAAATTTGGCAAGATTGGCTGTATTTTGATGGCTGCTCCGCTCGACAATAATTTACCTATGTTATCCTGGAACAATTCCTCCACGAAGATTTTGTAAAAGTTGTTTTCTGACGAAACTGCTATTACTTTCCAATATTTACGATGCAATACTTCCGTGAATGTTTTACTTTGTATTAATTCACAACTTTTTTTGGTAATACATTAACGACGTCTAGTCTCTGCTCAAGTTTTATTTGTTCCGTCCTTTGCAATGTTTCGCTGCCAACTGCCCTACACATTCCTCTCAGCGCGATATGGTCTACAATACCTTAGACCTCTTCCATTATTGTCCATTCTTGTGTGTTATTTGTGTCTGGTTGCTGATAACAATTCAAGTCAAAAATGTTTTTAATTTTTAATTATTAATTGCCTTTTAAATACTACAATATCTGTCAAAAACCATATATACATAATATTCCTAAATTACTATCGTGAAATATCGTCAGTAACTGTCATGATTTATACTACATGTAAAAAAATTAACTCCTCTTCTACCTATACATTTGCAATGCCCAATTTAAAGCTTTTTCATAATAATGTAGAAGGGACGTAAGTCAATACTGAGAGTACATGAAATTCTTTAAGCAAATCAGTAACGTAATGGAATTATTAATTAATAAATTATCAATTTATCGCTGGAATGTTCAATAGTTGATAAGTAAGATTCTCATGTAAAACAATCTAGTTAGAAAATAATCTGTCACACTGCGTTGAAAATTGTTCCCGAACGTAATGAGGAATTTCAATTAAAACAACAAAACTCAATTTTTTTATAATTAAGGCGTAACTAAACATGGTGAAAATAAAAAATACATGCGTTTATTCTCAATCTAATAAATAAAAATTGAGTGTGTGTCTATGTGCGTATTTATCCATACAAATCAACACTCGTGGATAAATTCTGACCAAAATTTGTTTTCTAATGTTACCGGGAGTATTTCTTACTCTATTAAGTTACATGAAGAATTTTTGACTCGCGTAGTGCATCCGGGTGTAATTTTAACTCTCTCAAGTAAAGTGGGCGTATTTTTTACTGTACTAGGGTACCGAGCATTTATTTGAGTCTCTAAACGCACAGGCAGTGTTTTTGATTTTGGTATCGAGAGTATGAATGCTTCTCTAAAGGCAGGGCAGTGGCGGTTCCTTCTTCATAGGTAGGTTAAATCATTTCTTAACTAAAAGAGTAATACAGAAAAAATACTTTTTCGGGTTTATTTAAATAAATACCCGGGCAAGTAGTTATTATATAACAGGGAACAGTTTCGTGATTATCGTATACGGGTCGTTCCTCCATTTTAGTTGTAAATAAGACTTGAATATTATTAATTATTAATTTATTTTATTAATTTCGATAATATTTGTATACATGGATACGTCCATAAAAATCTCTGACATTATTCATAGTGGTTTTTTGTTCTATTGTACGAACGAATACTCCTCATATTTCACAGAGTTCAGCGGTAAAACATTATATATATTGTAATAATTAAAAATAATATAATAAATGGATGGGCGCTTTTAAATGAAAAACTATTAACTTTATACAACAAACAAAATTTATTGTGCCAAATTTAAAAACAATTATATTTTACACAAAATATTTGGGATCTCAGGGTCTTGATCTGGGTTTGATAAATGGCAGAATTTAAATAATCAAAATTACATTTACTTTCTATGGAAATCAAAGCGTCTGAACATAGACGAAATTTGTTGCGGAAGAAATAATACTAAAGATTGAATTTAACAATTTCAATTTTATCAAGAATTAACGATCTCATTTTATTGATAATTAAATAATTAAAATTAAAGAACGATCTGACTTTTATCTTTTAAACACGGTTTCCAAATTATTTTAAAGTTTTCTCAACTTACGGCCGCCCAGGTCTCATTTTTAGTTTTTCGTGCACAATTTTGGGGACATCACTGATTCTAAGTTATCACAGACTCTAATTGGCGTTGTTTGTTAGTTGGTTTACCACAAATTGGTTGGTTCTCGATGCTTTACTGCAACCTGGACTTGTAGATCTCGTGGCTTTAGTTGACGATGGACTTCATTGGTTTGTCTGAATATTGCTTTACTTTTTAATAACTGAAAGCATGTTTGTGACTGGGCCACAATCTTTCGTTCTGACTGCCGACTGTAAAACTGTCAATGAGTTCTTTTCGTCCGTTCTAATCGCTGTCTGCTGACCGACTGTACTGTTCAAATTTTTATGACTTGGAATTTTGGTCTTTTCTCCTAGCTGCCTACGGCCCGACTGTATTTTCTACTTCCTTTCCACTAACTATCACTTCCATTTCATTAACATTTTCATCATATTCAACCTCCAATAATCCCACTTTATTTTCTTCCACCTTTTCACTAACTATAACTTCCATTTCATTGTTTACATCCTTGTTTACTTTTTCTACACAATCAGATTTTATCCCTTTCCTGTCCTCTCTAATACTCTCAATAGCTTTATCAAAGCTCTCATTATTTTCATTTCTCCATTCTCTTACATCTGTCTTTAATTCTACCAGATTTTTATCCATGTTCTTACCCAAACCTGCAATATTTTAATCCAATTTTTCCAAATTCTCATCCCATTTTGCACTTAAATCTGCTATATTTTTCTTTATTTCTGCAAATTTTTTATCATTTTTCATACCTATTTCTGCTAAATTTTTATTATTTTTAGCTATATTTTTTCTTTATTTCCGCTAAACTTATCTTTAAGTATTCTAATATCATCAGACTTCCACTATCTCCTCCCACCTGTCTCTGGGAATTATTACTTCTAGAACCCATTTTCTCTAAATTAAATCTAACTTAAAAAAAACCAACTAAACTTAAGCTATTATCTTTAACTTTAAATGCACATTTAATCATTTTTCTTTCTTTTCAATAACCCTCTAATTTTCACACGCGTAAAATTCATTTCCAAAACAATTTGCATGCACATCCTATCCAAATACTTTCTTGCACCAATACCGAGGTTAGCCAGATTTCGTTCTTTAATTATGACTCTGCCCTATTTATCAAAAATCGTGCCACACGTTGTGGCGCCGATTTGTAATAAAATTAATTATTACAATATATATAAATATATATATATATATATATATATATATATATATATATATATATACATATATATATATATATATATTGCGATTGAAACGGAATCCTGAGACAGAGCGTGTTTTGAGTCAACACGCGGCACAGCTTTAACAAAAGTGAACTGCATTTTCTGCTTTCTTGCTAGAAATTCGTGTAGCGACCCACGAGCGAATAAATGGAAGTAATGTTGTTTGTATCCTGTTTAGTCAGCACCAGAGCCAGGAATTGAGAATCGAAAGCTTTCCCGGTGTATTTGCTGAAGAAAATGGTCTCAGGTTTCCACTCGGGTACAGCAGTATTAAACCGTGGTGTTTGGACGTCTATGTAGACTATCATCTTTCAATTCACGTGAAAGATAACAGAGCTGTCGTCACTTTTTTAGATAACTTAAAATACTAATCGAATATTGGTGGGCACATTGTACTGGCTACTTACATTATCTTATCGACTACGTGTCAGCATTAATAATAATATTAACATATTACATCAGCCGACATTGTTAATTCTGACGATTTAGTTTAAAGGTGATTTTCCATAGTCTCTTTAATATAATTATACGTTGCAATTGTAAAGTATTACAGTTGTAAACTTATAGAAACGAGTTAGTATTAGAATTAGAGCAGAAATAATAAATCAAGTAAGAAATAAGCGGAGAGAAATTATCCGTTTCAGATACTAGACAAACACTGTTATTCTTCAGGGTGTTAGTATTTAGAGAATGAGCAAACAGTTCATATGTAAACGGAACTTTTTCGATTTAACCCAACCCTAGAAAAACAGATTTTGTACTATAAAATACGGCATTAATATTTAGATTATTGAAAACTCTAGGAACAGGCTGAATGTAGTAGGTTTGCCCCACTAATGAGTGTTCGGATTCTTATGTTGCGCGTCTGAGTGATGCTGTCTCCCTGATGACAAACAGAAATTACTTTCTGCACTGTACGAAACGTTGGAGTTTCTACATCTTTCTCGGAACTTCCTGACGATTTTTCACGTAATATCTTTAACCTAACTTGTTTCTTGCACACTGCCTCTCTCTTTCTGTTTTTCTTGTTTTTCTTGTTTTCTTCTCTTGAAGTATATCTCTACATCTTTTTTCTGATCTTCTAGACGATCTTCCTCGTCATATCTTTGACCTGCCTCTTTCTTTCAGTTTTCTGGGTTTTCTTTTTTACCTTACTTAGCCTTTTTTCACTTTTTCTTGCTCACTTACCTACTCCAAGACAATGGAATACCAGAATAATATAAATAATAATGTTACCTCACCATTTTCAACAAATTTCAAATCCAAATATATAATACACCAAGTTAAACAGTAAAAATATTTATTTAATTTATAAAATAAAAATATGATGTTTTAATTATGAAAACTTATTTTAGAAAGTATATACTAGATGCTAAAATTTTGCTTGAAAAATAACTGTGGGTCAATACAAGTATTCAGGAAATATTATTGCTAGCAAACTAAATTTGGCGTTCCGTAAAACCTAGCACAAAAGTGCCATGTTTAAAGATTTATTTGTTTTTTCCATTAGACCTCGAAATAATAAATAGGACACGTCATTAAAATGTGTATATAAAATAATACAAACAGATAACCTGAAAGTTACACACAAAGTCCAAATGAATTTACAAGACTGACAACTTAAAATAAAATTAGACATTACTTAGTTATACGTAAATATTATACGTAAATATTATACGTAAATATTAACAACCCATCATAATAAAAATACTTAAACAGTAAACATGATTTAGGTGTAAATTAAACATTTAATATTCCTTACGGCGACCATGCAGCAGCGTAATCTTGCGTCGATTCACGTCGTACATGTAAGGAGAAAACAGAATGGCAGTTTAATTCAATAAAGAGACAGGATCATACTTATTTACTCAATTGTTATGGTATTAGTGAATTCATGATTTTACTTAGTTATTTCCAGAAACTCTTTAAGCTCCACTAATTAACAAGTGTTTACAGTGTTTTATAAATAAATTCTGAGTTTTTAACGTGATAATATTATATATGTTTATACTGGTATAGCGCACAGTTTTCCGTGGAAATATAACACGATCGGACACATCGTTACAAGGATATCACAATGAACGAAGAAAAAAATGTACAATTTAACAAGACCCGTGAGAAAGAGGACTCGACAGAACGACCGTGTGAATGAAACAAAAAGGAAAAAAGAAAGCTAAATATAAGACTACGTCAATAAATAATTTTAAGGGCTTTTCGAACCAGCCGTCAAACAGAAATTTTATATTAAGCCATAATTTCAACTATAAATTAAGCAAAACTGAATCGTTTAATATATATTGATCACAAAGTCATAGATTATTAAATAGAAAACGAAATTATAGATTTTATTGTGAGATTAAAATATGTAAATTAAATGTGTCATTGTTTTATGTGTAGAAATATGAATTAGTGTTGAATAATAAAAAATAAATCTTTTAGTAAGAAAAATTTAACATTCAAATGTTAAACACGACGTTTCGTTCCTGACGGGACCTCTTCAGGTGTATGAATGTTACAATTATAACAATAATATTAATTTGATAATAATTTCTAATTATTAATTTAAATATGAAGTCAGATAGTTATAGTTGTTTTTCTTCTCAATTCGGCCGAAACGAGTGGGCAATCCGCACGTTAAAATTTTTGTAAACTTAATTTTTTTATATTTGTAAGCTCCACACACCTAAAGAGGTCAAACAGTAACCAAACGTCGAGTTTAAAATTAGGTAAATTAAATATTTTTTTTACTAAAAGGCTGCTATTTTATTATTTTTATTTAATAAGAAGTCAGATAGTTATAATAGTTATTAATGAATTAGTGATATTTTTTAATTGTTGTGGTTACTGAGTGGCTTGCTGGTTCTATTAATCTGTGTGTTCTTTACACAGGGTTTTCACCGTATATTTTTAATATAAAATCTGGCACACATTTCCCTATAATTACCCAATAATGCAAACAAACCAAAAACCTTTAAATAATTGATATTTAACTTTACTATGTTGCTGGTGTGGTTTTTATGCTGGAAGAACGTTTTGAAAAAAAATGTTTAAGTTGAAAACGATTCAATTTTTTTTGCTGTTAATCGTGTAATATGGAGATAGGAAACATTATTGCAGTAGAGTGAATATTTGTTTTGCTGATACAACAGTGGCTTTATTGCAGGAGATATTTTACGAACGTGTAATTTCGTATCGTGGAAATGTGAATTAACCGCTGCGATGGTGTGATTTATCACTTAAAATTTTCTTATCTTTCCTCGTGCTAAATCTTCATGAGGACAGCAACAATACGTAACCTATAGATTGTATAAATCACTATACCTCGCGTCAGATATTCATATTGTAGCGAGAGAGATAGTCGATAGACCCAGCCCATTGTTTAGCTGTCGATTTTAACAATGGAAGGTACGGGAAGTTTCGTCTGCACTGAGAGAAGAACACGTTTAGAAGTAACATAAAAGGAGACCACGTATTAGGGAGCCAGTCGATACAGTCCAGTCCTTCAAGTCTACATAATTCAGTAGGAATACACAAAATTTCGTGAATTGTCTGTAAATATTGTAAATAAATAAAATATCGTTAAAGTGAAATTCCTGTCGTTTTATTGTACACGCTTAATGTCTAATTTCCCTTTCTCTTCTCCGACCATATCAATATGCGTCTGCGAATATTCTCTATACCTGGGAAGACCGTTCGTCTAATGCTCCGTCGCAAAGCGTATTCCACATCCTGCATAAATTTCAGCTTAAACGAAAACGTTATTTCAACTCAAACTAGCCATTAATATTTCTCGTCCTTGTAGGCTTTAACACGATACTTCTTTTATTGAATTTTTTTTGGGTAGCAGGCTACATGAAGGTAATCCACATGGTGGCAACTCACCTTTAATAGCGTAGGAAGGGATTTGAAAGGGGGATGTGGAAGGGTAGTGGAAGGTAGCCAAGGTTTAAGTAGGTCCCCCGGGCTGTAGTTTATGTGTCGTACCCGGCATTCGCCTAAAAGTGATGCACGATAACTCTAAGTAATAACCTTATTAGATTCACAAATTAATAATAATAATAAGGGGGAAATACCTTTAGGTTTGTTTTTACCTTTGTTTTGTTTTAGTTGTATTTAGTTATTGGCGAGAGCTGTTTAATAAAATTGATATATTATAGAAAACTGAATTATTTTATTAAATAATACGTACGCGCATTGACTGCAGATTGAACCTGAAATTTTAAAGTGTTTATTATACCTAGAAAACCTGCATCAGGTATGGTGGGCAATAGGTACTTGTCCCACGCCCTTCCGATGGCAGAAGAGGGGTTATCTGTGGGGTTGCTGCTTTCCCCTCGCCGTGCCTTGACCGGTTTAGGAGGCAGCTGGCCGGATTGATTTTAAATATTAACTTTGTATTTCTTGTTACAACTACACGTTTTTCAAAATTTAACGAAGTACGACAAAATTCCCTTTATTTATATCCGATGGATAATTATCCTCTCTCCTCCTTGGCTCGACAGCCTTAGCCTACCGAGACGACAGCCAGACTGTCAACTTACATGACACATTTGGGATTGAGGACTGACACGTGATCAGATTGTCCATTCTCCCTCAGTCTTAGCCCGAGTTTTAGCGAAGGTACGTCTCCATTCCTACAAATTTGTCTCGCAAAACGTTAGCGGCACGTCTGTCCGAAAATTTATTTCAATGGAAATATGTTGTGCAGCAAGTTTGGGGGACAAATATGTCCCAGGTGATTGTGGAACACAACTTGTTTCATGGACAATGGAAGCGGACTGAAACTTGTTACCATTTCACGCGCATGCGCAGTGCAGCCTACAGTCGGGGTCCAGGCCCAAACCTACACTCAAAAACGTTTTCTTGTTTGAGGTCATGGTATTATCAATGTTGTGTCACAGTTCGAGTGTTTCGTTTATGTGGCCTAATTGTAAAGTGACGAAACTTATTGAACTGTATGAACAAGAGTAAGTGTTGTGGAATATGACAAATTCAAACCATGAGAACGATAATAACGATGCCCTTCAAATCATTTAAAATATTATATAATGCACCACCGAAAAAGTTGAGAAGAGACTTCGCTCACTGACGTCGCAATACATCAGAGAACAAATTTAAATAGAAAAGAGTAAGAAAAGGGGCGGTGGTGCAAAGGAAATTTACGTGGCTATTGTGGTTCTCGACATTTCCTATTTAATCTCTATCAGTAAATATTCAAAATCACTTGCTGTCATTCTAACAAAATTATCGTACCCCTTTTATGGACGTACTTCTCTCATCAACTATTTGTAGGCTCCTTCCAAATGTCTTATCGCTAAAAAAAAACCTTCAAATCCACCATCTCGGTCGTTTTTGCCTTTTTTTTATTAAGTTCGTGGATCTAGCCTGCCATTACCGCAAAAACTAAAGTAGCTGAATTGTCCATATTTGCTCAATTAACCGAAAAATCACTCAAGAAACTCTGTATCTGATTATACAAATGCTGCAGACATCGCAGGAAAATGAAAACACTAGAATGAATTACGCGACATGTCCCTGGAATTTGTCAGAATGGAAACGAACCTTGACCAGGACGAGCACAAACAGCCGGGATTCCAACTAGGGAACTCTGTAATGCCAGGCAATCACGCTGGCCACTACACCACAGCACATTGGCGGATGATTATCCTATAATGTCGAAATAAGTTGAAGTATTTTCATACCTTTTGTTACGCAGTACGGTGTTGGAATTAAAAACGAGCAGCACTTTTTAATTTTATATTCATATCGAATATGAACCCTCAAAACGTTTCTACATTTAGCAAAGCCTACTTACATGTTGCTGATATTCATTACTAATTTTCACATTTTTATATGTATACGATATAAATTAATACTGAGACTGAAACGAAAAATAGTTTACTATGAACAGGGTGGGGGGGGGTAATATAACAACACTTTTCAAACAATGTTTACTATATCTCTCTATCTCATTTAAAGTCCCACCTACTTGAACTGCAATCTGCGTGTACCTGAATCCTCGTCTTCTCCCAGCTATTAACCTTGTGCTTAATGATCCATCTAGTCTACAAGTCGCTGGGGGCAACTGTGTAATGTGTTTGGTTTATCCAGCTGGAGTTAAGGCTCAAGGACGGAACTAATTCGATAACTTTTGCAATTCGCTAAAGCAAGAGTTTATTTTCTTTCACTGAGTAATTACATAAAAAATTCACGATGTCAAACACTGACTCATCAGACCATTAAAATATTCCTAATGGCTATTTAATTTAGAAAACTGCTCCACGAAATTATGTAAGTGCGCAACTGCACTTGGCCCAAAACAATTAAATACCTCAACCTCCTGAATTGAAAAAAAAAGGCTTTCATAGAGCCAGTGAAATAGTGAATAAAAAACACCCCAACTATACTTATAAAATCGAGTTCAAATAATGTATTAACTTTATACAGATACCCTGTACAAATAACTTCACATTAAACAATTCACTCACTTAATATTTTCTAACATTTTTGTTTTCGACGAACAATTCAACAGAATGGTGAAAGAGAATTCATTATTATAGATTAAATAATTTGCTTACCTTTTAGTATTATACACTGCATCATATAAAATTTCAATAATTAACTAGTACGTAAAAATGTTTGAAATTATAATAGCAATTGAGTTAACAGACATTTTAAAAATTGTACGCAGTGGATAATTAACAGAATACATAGGGTTAACAATCATATGAACTCAAAATTTATAGTTCGTGGTTAGTTGAAGTAAAATAATTTTCATTTATCACAAAAAATTAATTCGCAAAGACATTAAACTATTACGTCAAAATAAATGTAACATTAGAGGAGCGACATGCCATATATTTTCATCAATGAAGAATCATTCTTTAATATTTATTTGTTTTCAGGTTCGTTACAAACTTTAATTCCATGTAATTACTACTCGAAATATTAAGATGGATTTAGTTTCGTTAAAATTGTAGACTTTTATATTGCTCGGAATTTTCATCCAATGACGCTCAATAAAAATCCTTTTATAAGAGAAACACCGAAAACTAATGTCACAAAATAAAAATTATTGTCGCACAAACGATTGTCAAATAATGCAAATAATTTTCAGAAATACAAATTGTGAAAGAACGAGTAATTGAAATGAGCTACGTAGGGATAATAACAATTTAAAAAAAACATCAGACAATCTAATAATATTATATAACTGAAAATATTAGTGAAGACGTAAATAATCAGTTGACAAAATTTGATAATCGGTAAGATTTTTAATTCAATAGGATTTGATGAAAGTGTGGATACGACGGAGTTTCGATTAACAAAATCTTCAAAATCATACAAGATTTATTAGCAATGGAACCGATAATATCAGAAACAACGTGAGGTAATATTTTTGAAAAAATAAAGTGTTTTTTTTTTTGTAAAATATCAATTACTTGTCGATAAAACGCCAAGTTTAACACCGATGGGGCTATAAATGTAAGATAATTAATGTTTTCAGAACTGAGCTTGATATTTACATCGAGAGCACTTTAATTTTAATTATTGAGGGGAATGTGCTAATCTTGGGTGTCAGAGAAGTTGTTTGAGTGTGAGTTCCTGGAAAAGCTACCGGCTTTCGTCTCGTGTTGCCGCTGCGAAGGCGAATATTTTAAACACGAGGGCATTTCAAAATAATACCATACAATTAGCCAATTACTTTATTTAATTATTAAAATGGGTCTTGATCCGGAACTCGTCTCTCAAATATAAATATACATTTCCGTTCATCAGTCGGTAAACCAAGCGTGGGATCCTAATGTAGGATAAACCATGGGAGACAAAATTAGGTCCAGGGAAAAGAACTGAACATTTGTTGGTACAACATTTGAGAAATGATGAGAATGGTTTACTAAGACATCATATCCTGATTTAATTTCTAATGATCTTGGGTTATACGAGTGAGTGATATGTTATCTCCTGCTCTCGAATCATGACAATTCCTCATGATCTGGTCATAACTCCCTCTTCTGTTCTCATTAACTCTAAGTAAGAATACAAACCCCGGACGATATGACATCGTCATGTAATGTTTGAAATTGATGACGTTTCCCAACTCATTGAACAATATTTCAGTAGTCAAATTTGATAATTCTGGCGATTAACTTGCAACCGTGGATGATCGAGTTTCACGGAACATTTGAAGATTTCGATAAAATAGAAAATTGTTGCCCTTATTCCCTTGAAATAGACTGTGTGCCAACTTCTATTGATAGGTTTACAGAAATTCTGTGAAAAGGAGAAACTAATAACTTTTATAATTCCCTATAAAGCACGCTGTCCAAAAAAAAATTGCAATTTTACTGCTTAATTTTTTAGACATGTTTTAATCTGTCTACATATAAGAATAAACCATTTCTCTATGTAAATTAATAAAATTCCTCTCAGGCCACTTATCAGGGAAAATATTTTTGAGAAGAAGCACAAGCAATTAGTAAGAACTACTGTATATATTGTAATAATTTAATATAATAAGATAAAATGGCTGTGGCTAAATAAAAAACACTATTAACTTTAAAGAACAAACAAAATTTATTAACAATTTTAAATACACAATAATATATTTGGGATCTCAGGGTCTTAAACTGGGTTTGATAAATGGGTAAATTTATACAATCAAATTACATTTAGCTTTTATGGAAGTTAATGCGTCTGAAACATAGACGAACTTTGTTGTGGAAGAAAATAACACTACAGATTGAATTTAAATGTAACTATTCAATAATTAAAAATTAAAGAACGATCTGACTTTTATCTTTTAATAGTGGTTTACAATATGATTTTAAAGTTTTCTACTTACGGCCGCCCAGGTGTCATTTTAGGTTTTTAGTGCACAAGATTTGGGGATATCACTGATTCTAATACTCACAGGCTTTAAATGTCAACGAATTTTAATTGGCGTAGTTTGTTAGTTGGTCTAACAAACATTAGTAGGTTCTCGTAGCTTTAGTTGGAAATGTACTTCATTTGGGTTTGCCTATGGTTCTCCGGGTTGAATTTACGCTCGGCCACCGATTACGACGTTAATTTCACTCTCTCCTTTCCTACTGACGATTGCTTTACTTTTTAGTTCTTTAAAGCATGTTCTTTCGTTCTGAGACTATAAAACTTTTTCGACTGTTCTATTTTCCGTCTACTGCCCAACTGCACAGCTTTCAAACTCTTCGCTGTCCGCTGCCCGACTCTATTACTTTTGTACAAAAACTTTGCTGGTCCTTATGCCTCGCCGTTCATTGCCTGACTGTATTAACTTCGTCTCGTAGATTTAGCTGCTCAACAATACATTCTTTGCATTACCGCCTTGTTGCGGCGTCCTCTCTATACCCACTAATAATGAGTCCTCTACAATCCAACTTTCCAATTAGCACAATGTCTTAATTACCAATTACTACAATATATAATATTTATTCGTAGTATCAAATTACGAATATGGAAATATGGAAAACAGATGTAGGAAACCCTAAAATAGTATTATAAATAATACTAATGTGATATTTAAAGTGTTTTATTAATTTATATATGAACAATGGATATCAACAGTAATAAATATTAAATTATGTAATTTAAAAACGAATAATGATTCAATTAATATGAATAACATATATTTGCAGTTCGTAATTTGATACTACGAATAAAAATTTATTCGTCTAAAATTTTTATAATACAATAGCTGGCGTTTCCTGGGAATTTATTTACATTAGTCCGTAATAAGAATAATTTCGACAGTAATTTTTTTGAACAAGATGTGGTTCAACTAGAATAGAAACCATCACTTTTTTATTATTAATCCTCTGATAGGCACACCCCGACCTATACCGATAGGAGATTAGCTTCAAATAAACCAGGATGAGTGACGGTAACTTAATAGAATCAAACATTCGCCTGGTGCAGTAAATAATGACGGTAGCTAAAGAGAGTCGAAAAATAACGGTGCATTAAGGCAGTGAGAAATATCCCTCTGTACTTTAATGGAACCTCTTGGTACCCAGAGGGAGTCAAAAATACACGCGGTAACTTAAGGAGATATTAGTCCCTGTACCTAAACGGAGTTAAAAATACTGTAACTTCAGGGAGTCAACAACACTGGAACGCTCATTTGTTGAAAGGACTTTAGTGCCACCTGTTACAAAATGTTTGAAGTCATTCAGAAATCTTCCTGGGGACTCTCGATCTACCTATCATTTACTTCGAGAGGCCGACAGAAACCTACATGGCCTCGCGGGCGTGGGCAGAACCACTCAACAAAGTTTCATCCCAATCGGATGACTGGTTTAGGAACGCATACGGGACAAACAAATATTAATTAATTTTCTATCTGGTCGCATTTGGCTATTTCTCAAAACCCAACAGAATTTGTTTTCATGGAACTACAACCACATATACGGCATTGTTCGAAAAATCATTAACGACATTATTAACTTATACGAACAATATTTTAGACAGTAAAAACATTAAATTACAATATAACATCACAACTTGTTTCTATCCTAATCTGGGCTTCTTTTATTAATGTTTAAATATTTTAATATTAATTGGCTATAGTCATATAAACAAATGAGTAGATACACTATGTTTTAGAATCAAAACAATATATAACAAATTAAGAATAACATAAAATAGACAGGTAAGACAAATAAGTGAGGATATAAATGCCACAAAACGTTTCAGGAAACTTTGTTTCTTTCTTCAGGTGCTAAGGAAACAAAAACACACAAGCCCCAGAATACAGTTGACTAAATTAAGTTACAGTCATAGATTTTAGCGAATGTTGGAATTTATTTAATGCTGGAATACAGAAGCACGCACTGTATAAGATTATCTCAGCTTCTGCCATTTGTACAGTCATGGAATATTCTAGTACAGTACGATATAGTAGCAGAAAATTAAGGAAACAGAAACTTGTAGAACTGGAAAATGAACGAAGTCATAAATTAAATTGTTGTGGTGAGTGGAATTCGAATGTGATTCAGCAACTCTGCAGGCGCGCACAATAGCATGGATGGTTAGAAGTGTTAATATTGTAAGTGTAACATTGCAGAGATACGTGTAACAGGATAATTTTTTCAGTGCCTAAAATTTATGAGTGTGTTTGTAAACAATATTGAGATTATATTTGGGAAGTTTCATGTTATATTTATATACGAGAGTAGTCCCGACGTACCCGACCTGAAAAAGAAAAAATAATTATTTCTCGACGTAGTCTCCTTTTAGCTCGATACAATTGGCCCAGCGATACTCAATTAACTTCGATACCTTGTTTACAGTGAGAACCATCATTACGCCGAATCCACTTCTACATTGATTGCAAATCTTTTACCGCAGAGCCAGTTTTACAAGTTTGGAATGAGAAAATAATACAAGGGAGCTAAATATGGCGAATAGGGTGCGCGAGGAAGCAATTCTAACTTTAATTCATTGATTTTGACTATCGTGGAAAATGGTTCTCTGAACGGGCGCTAAAAAAAATGGCCGCATTTGATGAAGAAGGATGTGTCCCCCATTTTTCTGGATGTCTTCACTCAAACGCTTCATTAATTTCGCATAATATTCGCCGTTATAAATAAAAATCACCATCTTGTGAACAGCTTTCTCATGTCGAAATTTTCACTCAACATGCGATGTACAGAAGTTTGATGGCTACCTTTCTGTCAGCTTTCGAACATTCAGTAATCCAGCACCATTTTGTGGATTTTCGTCATTTTTGGCGTGGTCACTTGATTTGGTCGACAACCGCTGAATCTCAACCTTGGAATCTCGTACGGCCTCATTCAAAGTTTGCCAACCAATATTTTATCGTTGTCATAATATTTCCTGAATAGTTGAATCGTAGCTCGACTTTGAAATTGATTGGACTAAGTTCTTTCAAATGAAAGTAATGTATCGCGTAACGATCACCAATTTTTCGTACATTACATATTCATTGATGGATGACAAAAAAACACGAAACAATATAGCGTCTTCAAACTTCAGCTTTATGGGGTCTCCACACAAACTAAGCCTACCGACGAAAAATATGACAATGAACGAAGTACAAACGATAATTAAGTCCAACCTAAAAATTACTGGCTATGACTTAATTACAGATGAAGTTCTAAAGCAATTACCAGAGAAAGGATACAAACTAATAACACCATATTTAACGCTATTCTAAGATTGATTCATTATCCGGACCAATGGAAGGTGGCCCAAATAATACGTATACCTAAACTGGAAAGTCGCCTGAAAAACCGTCGTCTTACCGAGTGATCAGCTTATTGCCAATAATTTCCAAAGTTTTTGAAAAACTTTTACTAAAAAGATTAAAAGCAATCATACAAGAAAATGAATTAATACCACCACACCAATTTGAATTTAGAGAGAACCACGCCACTATCGAACAAGTTCGCAGAGTAGTAAACATAATCAAACAGACTTTCGTAGAAAAGAAATACTTATCCACGGCCTTTCTCGACATAACTCAGGCGTTTGATAAGGTCTGGCACACGGGATTGCTGCTCAAGATCAAGAAAAATTTACCTCTCAATTTACTATCATCTTTTAAAATACTATCTAAGCGACAGACACTTCCAGGTTAAGTATCAAGATGAACTAAAAAAATTACATCCTATTATCTCAGGCGTACCGCAAGGTAGTGTACTGGGACCCGTGCTCTACCTTATGTACACGCAGATATCCCTTCCACCGACAATACTTTCATGGCTACATTTGCAGATGATACAGCTTTTATCATCTTATGAAAACCCTACCATTGCATCAAGTCACCTACAAATCTCGCTTAACCAAGTTCAAGACTGGCTCCGTCTTTGGCGCATAAAAACAAATGAAGACAAGTGTACTCAAGAAATCTTCACCCTGAGAAGATAGACGTGTCCACCAGTATCACTTCTTCAAGCAGAAGACGTCCGATACCTTGTTATGCACCTTGATCGTAGACTAACTCGGAAAAAACACATATTCCGTAAACGGAAGCAACTAGGAAAAAAGTTAAATTGACTACTAGGACGAAAATCAAAATTAACTTTAAACAACAAAGTACTAGTTTACAAAAGAATACTAAGGCCTGTTCGTACATATGGCTTACAATTATGGAGAACTACAAGAAAACTCCAACTTAGAACATTTACAGAGATTCCAGTGGAAGGCTCTAAGGAGCAGATGATCCATGGTATGTGAGAAACGGGGTCATCCATCAAGATCTCCATGTAAAAACGGTGAAAGAGGAAGTGAAGTGCACGAGTGCTAAATATATTAAAATATTAGAAAATCATACAAACTATCTAGCTATGAACCTGATTGACTACAGAAGACTAAAAAGACTCAGTCCTCTCGAACTGCTACATCGGTGATGCATGCATATAAAATATTATCTATAAAGTAATAGGTAATTTTGGGGAGCCCTCCACTGGGATGGATTTTTTTTTAGGGTAGCGGGCTACATGAGGGTAATCCACATGGTGGCAACTCCCCTTTAATAGCATAGGAAGGGATCTGAAAGGGGGGATGCGGAAAGGTAGAGGAAGGTAGCCAAGGGTTAACAAGGGCCCCCGGGCTATGGTTTAAGGATCCTACCCGGCAATTCGCCTAAAAGTGATGCAGGGAAAACCCTAGAAAAACCTGCATCAGGTAGGTCGAGCATTTGGTACTTGTCCGACGCCCTTCCGATGGCGGGAGAGAGGTTAGCTGTGGGGTCGCAGCTTTTCCCTCTACATGCCTTGACCGGTTTAGGAGGCAGCTGTCCGAATATTCCAATAGGAATAGCGGACAGTTCTTACCGTATGCCCAAGGTCTGCGACCCCGAAACATACACCTCTCAAAACAGGCCAAGGTGCCTCGGCATGTGGGAACCTTAGTTAAAAAAACCAGAAAGATGTGAAAGCATCACCGAAGGTAGCCTCCGCCAGAGCCCTCTGGGAAGGTTCACCTGCGAGAGAATTCTCTCGAAAGCTTCCTTCCAAAAAAAAACATGAGGCATCTCAGATGAATTTCTTTCTACAGATAATTTACTTATTGCTCAACAGAGCAGATTGTAAAATTAAATTAAAGATAAAAATAATAATAAAATACGGCTGGTGCTTGTTTTCCAAACAACAATCCGCCATCTAAACGTCAGGTCATGTTTATGGGGCCTCTCTCATTTATGTGTCGAAACTTTTTTTTTTACCAACATAAGTGTTATTGCAGTGCTTTATATATGAGTGATCTCATAAAGGGGTACTGTTTATCACTTCTGCTACATCGAACAGTATCTGTGTTTCACCCAATATAATCAAACATGCTACTAACATATTTAAATTTGATCCATACGAATTCTCTCACAACAATATAACAAATAAAAAATTATTACTGTCTCAATAAAGAAAACCACCAATCAGAATTATTTCTCTTTTATTTGGGAGAATAGTAATAACATGGTTCCAGAAACAAAAAAAAATCCCTAGATGCCATTTCCTTATTCACATCCATCACAAATAAGTTGTGCCACGTTGCGCAGTGTTTGGATAGTTTTTTAACAGTATTCTGTCATGACTGTCCTTTATTAAGAGGAAAACATTGGCAATTTTGTTGTACTCCTAAAATTTGGGGGGCTATTCGTTTCTTCGTAGAATTCCAACGATGAATTCCGTTACGCTATCGACTTACGTACAAACATAAAATGTATGGGCGATTTTTAATACATTTTTACATTAAATTGCGTGTTCCATATACAAAACACGTAAAATCCGTAAAACATGGTGAAATATGCTGGGTATTTTTCAAGGCGCTTGTGTTAATATTTAACTTATATAGCTATTATATATTAAAATAATTACTGGTCAGAAGTGTCAGAAAAAATATATAATACAATTTCACAATAAAAATTTTATTGCATGAATTATAACGTTTCGTTCATAAGATTCGAACCTCTTGAAGTAATAATAATTCTTAGATCTTTAAACTGATACATTATTGTTCTGATGCTGCCTAGCAACCAGATAAATCGAAAGTTAATTAATACTATGTAAATAAATCAAGTTAAATAACGATAACAGGGTTAAAACAACTGATATTAAAATTAAACAGTTGGAAAAAGGATTCAACATTCATAATTATCAAAATTAAATAGATTTTAAATTTGATGTACATGTTCGCTCTACATTCCAACACGTACTCTGAAAAAATGATGTAAACAATGCAATCACGAATAAATAAAAGCTGTTATATTGTAAACAGACACTCGTGAAAAAAAAGAGCAGACGAACGTAGGTAGAGATACATTATTGTCACAATGAAATGGAATCATAAATACAATTTAGATTATGCATGAATTGCTTTATTGTTTAGCCTGATGTGGAACGTTTAACGCATTAACCTTGGAAAGTAATTGTAATAAACTACATCCAAAATTTTGTTATTGACCCAACGATTTTTGTGATTATTAACGTAAACGTTATTTATTAAAACAGAATGTTTATAAATTGGAAAACAGTTCAATATTTTTCAAGCACCTCACCGTCCCTCATGACCACACTTTAATTTCTCTTGATGTCGTTTCCTTATTCAACTCTATTCCCAATGATTTAGTCATTAAGACTTTCAAAAACAGATGGCCCATTTTCAATCAATCTACTAAAATTCCACTTCATGAAATTTTATGCATTATGAATCTAATCCTCAACTCCACATATTTCAAGTTTAATCTGGTTCACTATCATCAAATCAAAGGTTCTCTCATGGGAAGCCCCCCTGGTAGTTTTTTTCTGATATTGTCATGAGAGACTTAGAAAATTCTTGTCTTTCTCTACTTCCTGTCCAACCTCTTTGCTACATGAGATATGTAGATGATATTATTTGTATTATTAATACCTCTCAAATCAACCTAATAGTCAATACTTTCAATAATTATCATCCCAAATTACAATTCAACCATGAACTTGAATTTAACCATTCTCTTAATTTCACTGATGTTTCCATTCACTTCCATTCTCACCAGTTGGTTTAGTAAACCTACATACTCAGAAAGTGTTCTCAATTATCTTTCTGTTCAAACTCCAAACCAAAAGAGAGCTATGGTATACAATCTTGTAGACAGAGCTATATTACTTTATAACTCCAAGTTCAATCAGCACAACTTAAATATTGTTTGAAACATTTTAATCTCCAATGAGTACCCTTTAAGTTTTATTATTAAACTCATAAACAGAAGTCTGAACAAAATCCAACATCCTACTGTCAATCGTTCCCCAACACCTCAAGCCAAATTTTTTATCGTACTCCCTTATTAAAAATTTGTCCGAATATTCAAAGAGTACTAAATATCCCTCATTTACAGATCCACTAATACCCTTTCATACTTGACAAAAAACCACAAGGACCCACTTGACACCTACAGTAAACATTGTGTTGTTTACAAAATCTCTTGCTCTAATTGTAATTTCTGCTACATAGGGCAAACAAAATGTTCCCTTAATACGCTATCAAGGAACAGATATCTAATATCAAAATTCCTATTCATAAACAATCTGTAGTATCCAAACATATCATCAATTCGAAACATACTTTTGATCGGCAAAATGCCAAGATTTTAGACATTGACAGCAGGTCAGAGATGCTTCACATTAAATCAAACATCACAGCTCTTAATGTACAAACATACACTATGAAACTCAATAATTTCTACGATCCCTTATTATTACGCTAAACCTTGTGTTTTGTTATTGTTTCGCTAACTCTTCGGCTCTCCCATTGACGTTGCGTTTTCGTCGCTTTTGAGTGTTGCCAACTGACCTGTGCAGTTGTGTTTCACTTGGTTCTTCTTAGCACCTGATGACGAAAGGGACAAGAATCCCAGAAACGTTATTTTTTATTTGTATTGCCCTTTTTTTTGTCGGTATTGGCTATCTTTCTTATTCATTATTTTCTATCAGACTCAAATTTTTTCATTTTGGATTTTATCATTAGCAACCTTAACAAATTTTACATTATTAAATTATCAAAAACAGATAAAGCGGTATACTTACGAATTAAGTCAATTTGTGCTGTATATCTTATAAGTAAGGTAAAACAATGAAGATCCTAGTTTTTCTATTGATTTGATTTGTTGGGAAATTTTTTCCGTATTTGACGGAATACAATCTATCTTTAAATTTATGTTGCAAATTTCAATAGTCACTTACATAATGTAATAAAAATATATACTATTCAAATGTTTTGCCTCAGTTTTTAGAAAAACAAATTTTATATTATACTAATATTAATATTATCAGTAAAATAAAAATGATGAACTTCAAAAACAAAATTAAAGAAAGTCATCTTTATTGTTTCTTACCTTAAAACAATATATTGTAATTAACACTCTTTGAAATTAATAAGAAAGATAGCCATTTTAGAAAAAATTATTTTCAATCATACATAAGTTTTTTTCATTTTAACTCTTTAAAATGCTTATCAGTGGCGAAAATGTGATCGCTGTGAAAAGAGTGTGTTGAGAGGCTTCTTTGCTAGATTGTTGGTGCGAACGACAGTTTTGTGGAGTTGTTATTTTGAATTTGATATGAGACAAAATAAATTAAACTAAAAGGATTAATTTCTGAATTTTTTATTCAACAACGGAGATCGCCGGGGACAAAACCAGTGAGCCATTGTATGTGTTCAGTTTATATACAAATACCATTGATTATGCGGAAACACTAAATTCGTTATTCCTTTTTTTAAAAAGAAATCATTGGCTATTTTAATCATTTTGATACCACCACCATACCCTGAGAGAAAGACTTGCATAATTAATAATCATTGTTCAGCAATTATTATTATTGTTATTGTGTGAGAGAGATATTTTCGATATCTCTCATATCTTCGAAATTTTCTTTGCGGTTCAATGCAGTATAAAAAATTAAAAATTGTCTGATAGAAAATTAATAATAAGAAATATAGACAAATACAGACAAAATAAATGATAATATAAATACCACATAGTTTCTGAAAGCCTTCTTCCTTTCTTCAGGCGCAGAAATAACGCAAGAGCTTAGAGAGACACAACTGCACTAGTTAGTTAACAAAACTCAAATTGTGTGTCTCTAGACTCTTGCGTTTTTACTGCACCTGAAGAAAAACCAAGGCTTCCAGAAACGTTGTGTGGTATTTATTTATCTCTTCTTTTGTCTGTATTTGCCTATATTTCTTATTATTAATTCAGTATATTTATTAAATTTCCACTAAGCGGCCCGAAAAAATATGTCCTCTTCTTCCAAATATTACTATATTTTCAATTGTTAGATTACATTAAATATGTGATTAGGATAATGTATGCCCGAGTATATTGGTACTGATTGTCTGTTGTTATGCGTTATTCAAAGTAGGTTATATAAATATAATTTGGATTTCTATTTGGAGGAAGCTTGTTCTAGTTCGAAACTATAGAAATAAAAAAATATAACTTTTCCTACATATTCTTCTTTATACATTCAGAACAATACCAAGGACTGCAGACGTGCACGGGGAGAATGGCAAGCAATGATTTTTCGTTTCAAATAAAGCAACTTCGACGTTGATGATTAAATCGCGTTCCGTTAGGAGGATTTTGAAGTGGATGTACACTTCACGTTTATCAATTTTTCAAAGCTCATCCACGGGAGTCTCTAATTCTTGTAAACTATTCATCTTTCTTGAGATGTCTCTCCAGTTGAACTAATGCAGTACGTGCTATCAGCTTATCAAACTTGGCGTCTCAGTGCGACAGGTTTCACAAAACCACAGACATCATGTAAGTTAATTAAATTATTTATAAGCGTCTCCAGTCTCATCTCTGGAATCTCTGGGATTTACAGCGTTCACTTTTCTGGATTCGATTCTGGCCGATTCCCCGTCGCTTGACGTCGTTGTTTCAGCTCCGACATCTTTACGACTTCGGACGTCTCAGACATATTGCAAAATTAGTACTTGCTATGAGTAAAAAAAGCTACGAGAGGCTTTAGGTTCAAAAAGCAAAAGCTGCCATGCCGTTGCCCGTCATGGATGGAGTAACGAATTTAATGAAATCCACAATCCATCTAGTTTCCTTCTGTTTAATAAATTATGAAATAGTATGTCGGGCACTCAGTGGAAATTGAAATGGGTTGGGAAGAGCGGGTAAAATATGATACAAGGGAAGAACTTTGTAATAAGATCTCTCAAAACGGGAAATATAAAATAAAAGGAAATGGCATATCTACCATAAGTACGCCCACTAATGGAATATGGTGCAGCATGCTGGGATCCGTATTAGGAACGGTTCAGAAAAGGGCTGCAAAATTCGTACAGATAGGACCTGGACATGGGAACGAGAAAGTAAAGCTGCTAGGGTGGGATACACTACATACGAGGTAAGAGGAAAGAGAAAGAGCCAGGCTACACGTATTCTTTAAAGCCTTTGCAGGTCAAAAATCTTGGCAAGGAATTACAGATAGATTAAGAGAACCTACGGGAGAACTGAACACATGTTTAAGTTAATTACCAGACAGAAAAAGACAGATGTTGGAAACTACTCATTTCTAAATAGGAAAATAAATAACTGGAACAATTCACCTGCAAAAGCTGTCAGAGTAAGGCCTATAACGGAAAGAAAATTTATATTTAATCTGAACTCTCTAGTGAATAATTAATTTAATTAATATTGCCACATCTGACAGCCAGCAGCTTTAGCAGAGCGGTCAGAGTCCCACTCGTCGCAGCCATTTTTTATTTGTGTACATTCATATTACATTGTTTATCTTTCAGTTCTAGAATTTTCTGTTACTTTCTGTTACTAGAATGTTCTGTACTAGAATATTCCACGACTGAATGAATAGTAATGTTCCTCGAAGCAGAGAAGAATGATATCGAAGTGCTAGCTTCTATACAGTACATCAGCGTTAAATAAACGCCTATTACCGCTATCAGTGTGTGTTATTGTATCAACCTATGCTCGAGAAACTTGACAATATAATGTTATATATACATATATATATGTATTTATATATGTATTTATTGTTGAAATAATGTCCCTAAAACTAGCTTATATTTTAAAATAATTATATTAATTTACTCTATTTCTTTTATTGTAACTTTCCTTATTTAATTTTAATTTAATTGTAATTTAATGTTCTACCAACCGGAAAGCTGCCCATTTGTAGATTAAATAAATACATACATATTAAATGAAAAACAAATTAAGCAGGTACCATTTTTCGACCGTTGTAAACCACATGTACCATGTGTGTAGCTTCTTATGTACATATATTTCAAGAGCGTAATTACATCAAAGTTTCATTTCCGCTCAGGGAAGGGAAGGTTCCACGAGAGGATAATTGTGTTAGGACAGGTCTACCGGAAATGTCACACGCTTCGGAGTAAACATCCTCTTAGGCCCCGGGCCCACTATGTGATTTTTCGCATCAAAATTACTATATCTGGGATAAAAAAAACGTGCGAAATATTTCTCTGACCTGGCTGTGCGTGCTTTGGCATAAATTAAACCACCCCGCCACGTGACCTTAGCAGCACAAAATGGCGGAAGATTGCTAAATAATACAAACCATCTTTGCCGTGATCTGAAAAGAAACAGACGATAACTGGAGCCCCAGATATCTGCCCAATAGATATTGTATATAATGCCGAAAACTAGCCGGTAATGTACGAAACGATTCATATTTCACACATTTCCTAGGCAGCCTATAGAATGCCAAATGAGAAACCGGCAAAGTATGAAATACATGTCTGATTCGTTTCTAATATCACGTGGCAACTCACGTGACTTTTAACGCGCATCTCAGGCTTAGAATTTGTTGGTTGCACTTTGCGGTTTGTTCGGGAGAGTCAAAATACGCAATTTTACTTAAATTTGTTGAACGAATTATTTTTTTACTGTGCTCCATGAAAATGGAGGAGGAAGCTGTATTGCTGGAGAAGGAGTCAGGAAACAACGATTCAACGATGAACTGTCCAAAATTCGAGTTAATGCTGCAAAAAACAGTATTTTCTTGACCGAAACTAATAATTGATGTACAAAAAGCCAAAATGACTGCTATTGGTTTCTGAATCGCTATGATTTGATGATTGTAGAAGAGAAGATTAACTCATTTATCCTATTAATGAAGCCATCAGTACTTTAACGTATTACGTCACCGACTCAGAGTTATTTCAGGTAATGCGTGAAGCTCATTTGGCTATTGCACACGGAGGATTTGACAGAATGTCGAAAGAACTTTCAACCAAATACAAAAACGTTACACGTCTTGATATTGAAGTGTACATCCACATTTGTGAACCTTGCCAGAAAAAACAGAAAGTTCAGGACCGTTTTTCATACTTTGCCTAAATAGCATTTGTCATTCTATAGAATGCCTAGGGAAAGTATGTAATAGTTCATATATTTCATACATAGCCTACAAACGTCAGACAAAATGCTTACGCATTCTCCGGAAATAGTAATCATACATTGCTGGTAACATATCCATTGAGGGGCGACTAACGTTTATAAGTGCGAGAGACGAGGTAGGAGAAGCATCTCTCTCAGTGAATGGTTTTTGTGAAGTATTCTCTCAGAAAATGTGATAAAAGTATTTTACTTCCCACAATTATCTATTTTCGGCGCAATGGTACGAAAGGTTTATTTCAAAAAAATATTCTACGGAGTTTGCCTGTGGACAAATAATTTCCAAGTCCAAATAATGGGAGAGCAGAGACAGTCTGGAAATTTGCTATATCCGGGCATAGCAACCTGGGTTAAAATTAAACGACATGACATGTTCTGTGATTTTGGATATTTTTCGTGTCAACTCGGTCAACCTGAGATCGGTCCGTAACCAGTAGCCGTAGCAATATTCAGACACCCTAACTGTAAATGGTTTCTAATATTATATTTCACATCCTTTAATGCATTTTAATTAATAATTAATTAATTTAAATATTTTCAATACCTTAAATTACGTTAAATTAAGTTCCCATCCCTTATGAGTGTGGTGAACTAATTAAAAATCTACGTTCACAAAATAAATAAAAGTTAAAAATATATTGAGTTTACCACACGACTTTATAAAGATAGTGGTGATTATTTGCTTCATTACTACTAATAATTCAGTCACGAAGTAATAAGTAAAGAATTTTCATATTTATTCTGCGGAGATACTCTTGGAATTGTATCAGGTTTCCAACTGGATGGAGTTGATTAAGCACGACGATTCGCCGTGGGGCCAGTTTTAATGTATAGAGCTGAGACGTGGCTGTAAAACAGGCAGATGAGAAATGTCTTGGTATTGTTGAAAGTAGGATATTGAGAAACATATATGGAGCTGTCTGAGAGGTGGATCACTGGAGGAAGAGATACAATAATGAAATATATTGTAATGAGGCAGATTTCTAAATGCCTCAAACATTGTTCTAAATTAAATATAATTTGGAGCGTCTTGGACGGGAAGATGCTGGGGTGTGAGTGAGAGCGGCCGACCTTTTTGTTAAGAAAATTTACGACAGTCACTCTCACACATCTTTTTTGCAGACCAGAGCAGTAATAGAGCAGAAGCTGCTAAGTGTCCGTATAAAGCGGACGTAAACTAAAATATAAAATGTGAAGTTTGTTTGCAGGGCTCCATGGAGTACGTTTATGTATTTTAAATGTTAAAAATCGTCGAAGTGATTTAGAGTTCAGTGTCGTGAATAAATGTAAAGTGTTTTTTTATGAAGAAAGCTTGAACTGACTTGGAGAAATTAAGGTGAAAAATGTAGGTAAATTATCAGCGAGGATTGCAGAAGGACTTTCGACAGTTACATATTACACAGTCACAGTTAAAACATTTAAATTAATATTAATAATGCAATCTTTATCCCAATGCTACATAATTTTTTCCATAATCTCCCCACGAAAACGTACCCTGTATTATTGAATTTAGCCATTAATTGGTTTTAAATCATTTAAATTGTTAGCGAATAAAGTAATTGTAAGTGGTATATGAGCGAGCAAAGCAACAATAAGCGGCGGGTTCTGTTTCTTTGTTGAGGAGTCGAAATGGCGATTACGCGCGAAAAAGTATAGTTAGTTTTGCAGTCTACGGCGAGGAGCGAAAGAGAAAAGTCGACGTCTACGATCAGCCACGAGAGGAGAGAGATTGTAAAAGTTGGTCTAAGTCTACGATTAGCCACGAGAGGAGAGACATTAAAAACAAATCTTCACCGAGCTACTTAGCAGTTTCAATTCAAATCGATAAATAAATCAGTAAAAGACTAAAATCTGCAAATCGTGAGTTCCTGTAAGCAAGCAGTTAGTTGGACAGAGAGATGTTCTAACAACTAGCCAACGGTGAAGCAAGGGTTGCTTCATTATAAAGAACTTGAACAATTTCGCGTTGAGGGAAAACGACATCTGATAGCTGACCAATTAGGAGAGGATCATCCGATTTTACTGGGAGCTGAGTAATTGCATTTCGACTTCATATGTGTAGAATCTGTGAGGAAATTTAGAATCAGTGTAATAAAATTTGCATTATAGTGTACTTTTGAGGCAACAAAAGAATGCTGGTACTAGTCGAACAATATGTCAGTAACAAAACTTTGATAATTATATTTGAGAACGATAACTACAAGGGAAAAGTCATATTTCGTTCATCTTTCATTTCGTTCACTTTTCATTTATCTTTCTTTCATTTATTGACTTATTTTAAACTGAATTGTTAATCAGAACATTAAATCATTTACTCTGTTAATTATCAAACCCAGTGAAGGCCATGAGATAAGACATATTAAATTTTGATTGTAATTGTTTTTAATTTTTGGAAGCCACAAATAGATAATAAATTATTTTGTTTGTCCATTTTGATCATTCATTTAATTTAATTAACGCCTATCATTTGATCATTACATAAATGGCTATCACAACGTGGGGAAAATAAATTAAACGCATAAATATTTAATTATTACATTAAATGGCTACACCCGAGAACAATTCCCACAATATATTAATCGGGAAAACTGACGAAAATTAATTCCTACTACAATGGCCATGTCATGCTATAATATAATAATATATAATGTATTACTTTCCTGAAAGTTTTAATCATTTGTAAAGCTCTCGAAAAAATTAGTTGCAAAAGTAACATTCTCTATTGTTATTTCTTAATGCAATATAGGAACACTTATACAATGATCATTTAAATATTAATTAATCTTTTAATATATATTTTGTACTACTGTCGTTGGATTTTGGTAATTTGAACTCATTTGCAGTATTTTGAAAGGGAAACCGTAAACACCAGGCGAGGTGGCATCCTCAGATTGGACGCAAAATATGGTTTTACCTATTTGGAGACATGATAATGAACTATAAAGCAACAGGCACTAAACGTTCCAAAAAAGGTCCGTGATTAAAGTACGGAGGAGGTGACCAATACAAAAAACAAATTAAATTAATAGTTTATTATCAGTAAATTTGGTTTTGGTGCACGATGAAGGCGGAAATTTTAAAAGCCCCATGTACACAACAATTAACTTCCGTAAAAATCAAATACTGAGCAGTAAACAACTATTACATCGTCAAGGTCGTGTTTTGAATAGGAGCCATTAATGAGCTGCAATCTACCATCCTACTTCCAACTTGTATATACATATGATTTTATTTTGTTAAAAGATTTTATAATATAGAAGACACAACGAAACAAATGCAAAACACATAGGATAATATTACTTCATGGGCCGCCAAAATTGGTTAGAATTTTAGCTGTGACAAAATCAAGGCAATTATCTTCACCAGGAGAAATAAAATTAGACACCGCTACTATTAGAATGAGAAAATATACTGTTTCATCACCACGTAAAAATACTTGGAATAATATGGGATAAGAAATTATTTTTCAAATATCTCATAGGAGAACTATGCTTCGATATGAAAATAAGAATTTATATACTCAAATGTATTGGCGCAAAAAATGCGGCGCAGACACAAGAACCCTATATATTATTATAAGATCGAAAATCGAGTATGGCATCCTAATTTTTCAAACAGAAAGCAAATCCTTACTAAAAAAAAATTAGCCACAATAGAAAATATAGCCTTCAGAACGATTTGAGTCTGCTTGAGAACTACAAACAGAGAAAAACTACTATTCGAATCGGGACAACCCAACATCTGTTGTAGGATGAGCCTTACAACTATACTATACGTTATGCTCTCAGGGCACAGGAGTCCAGCTGTCCTATAATCGGGATAAACGCATCCTCTAAACAGCAGCACCAGGCATCAGGAGCAACCAACTACAGACCTTTTAAGGAATCTTTAACACAACTACATCTGGAGATCCCGACAATGGACAAACCTAATCCTTAACAAAACATCTTAAATGTCAACGAGAACAGTAGAAGAAACAGTCAAGACTATTTAAAAATCTGTTATAGAAAATAAAAAATTCTGGACAAAGCAAAGCCTCGAGAAGATGAATGCATCAGTATATACAAAAATCACAGCATTTAACGAAGCAAAATTCCCAAAACAGCTAAACCGAAAAAACCAAATAATCCTCTCCCGAATACGATGAGAGGATACCAAAATAACCCATAATTATATATTTCCTAGAACAGAGCCAGGGTGTATGTATAGGGTAATGCACATGGTGGCAACTCCCCTCTTATAAAATAGGATAGGGAGTGAAACGGAGGATGGGGAAACGTAGAGCAAGGTAGCCAAGTGTAAACTAGGGCTCCCGGGCTATGGTATAAGGCTCCTACCCGGCAATTGGCCTAAAATTGATGTTGGGAAATCCCTAGAAAAAACTGCATCAGGTAGGTCGGGCCGACCTTGTCGTATATTTACAATGAGACCTCGTTTCCAAGAATGCTTCGGGAGGACGTCTTCGTGTGTCAGGCCCAGGTCCTCGACGCGGATTTCGGTGCTTTCCCTTTCTAGGCGTTGAACTTCGTGGAAACTCTTCAGCTGCTTTTCCTTGGTTCAGCGTCTCCAGATTCGTCAGAAAGCTTTCGCCTTACCGAAATTTTTGCCAAATTTGGTTTTGTTTCTGGTATCGGCCCTGTTAGGATCGTTAACAGTCCTTGTCCTACTAGGAAATGTGCAGGAGTAAGTGGCATGGAATTATCATCCTGTGTTATGGGTCTCGAATTGACAGCGGCTTCAATGCTGATCCAATATCTGCTTAATTGTTCGTCTGTGAGCCTCGATTGACCAAATATTTTTCGAAGACATCTTTTTATAATACATACCATCCTCTCCCACCATCCACACCACAAAGCCGCGTGGGGAGCGATAAATTTCCAAATTAAGGCATTGTGCGCAAAGTATTGCTTGGTCTTGGATGGTGGCGCATGTGAAGAGTGTAATATACGCCTTTCGCATCTCACTCCCCACCTTAATAAACAGGGGATATGCCACTGATAGTAAATGTATTTGACGGCTTAACGCGATCATCAGGCAATAGTGCTTCAAGCTGTTGGCCTCGTGGGGTATTCAGAATTTTGAACGCTAGGCATGCGTTTATTACCTTCTTGATCGTATGACTAGCCAGAAGTATCCAAAACTCCTTTCGAAGTTCGGAAGAGACCGACGCGGACTTCAAAGTGATGAAATCAATAGAAGAAGAAGGTGCAGACAGGGTAATCCATATAGTAGCAAATCCCCTCTTATAGCATAGGAAAGGTAGTGAAAGGGGGGATGCGGAAAGGTTGAGCAAGGTAGCCAAGGGTTAACTAGGGCTCCCGGGCTATGGTTTAAGGCTCCTACCCGGCAATTCGCCTAATATTGATGCAGAGAACACCCTATAAAAGACTGCATCAGATAGATCGGGCATTTGGTACTTGTCGCACGCTCTTCCGATGGCGGGAGAGTGGTTTTCTCTGGGGTCGCAGCTTTCCCCTCACCGTGGATTTACCAGTTTAGGAGGCAGTTGGCCGACTATTCCAAGCACTATGCTCCCAATGCAACGAGAACTTAACCACGAAGCACATCCTGCTGAGCTGCGAGTACTACTCCAGAATGAGAAACAGCATCTTGGGCAACTTTCTACTATCGGACCTTGCGACAACAGAGACGACGATCATAAGTATGCCGAAGTACGTCAATGAAGCCATCTTAAGCAAATTAATTTAAAAAAGAATCATAGTCTGATAGTCTTAATTTGTGTAAACGAATTGTAGGAGTCGGTAATGACATTTAAGTTAATGCGACAATAAACTTTTAATTAAAAAATAATAATATTTTTAAATTACAACGAAGGATTTTTCTGCCACCATTCAACGGAAAAGAGTTTTCACAACAAATACTGAGCAGAAGTAATGAAAGTGAAAATGAAACTTTTGAAGAATTTCATAATGTTTTGAATGTAACTACATGACATAAAATTAAATTAAAGAAATCAGGACTCATATTATATTAATTTATAATATCATACTTTATTGTTTCAGTAGTACTACTTGTTTATTATTTGAAATGCGATTATTTGGGTCAAAATTATGTTCGGAATCATAATATACAAATTTGCTCGAAAAATGTTACGCTGTTATTGTTCTATTGCTTAATGATATTTGTTTTATCGATTTTAAACTACTTCCGGTGAATACACCGGCAGGACGCTTTATTGCGTTAAATGAATTGCGATTGTTTTGTCAGACATACCTTACTTCAAAAACAATTCATACCATCCCACTAGAAAATAATTTATTATTTATTCCGTTCGTAAATAATCTACGTAAAACGTTTCATTTGGTATCTTTTTGATAGTCCACGATCTGACAAACAGAGATTTATGCATTCCTACTGTCTGATCAATATTCACAGTCACGCTCTTTTTGGCACTGTGAACAGCAGAATTCCTCTAAATCTTTGTTATCTGAGCTCCGCAGAATCAGCGCGCTTCTGCTTTTGTAAAAACAGAGGTTCAAGAATCTCCCTAACACCACATACGTTCAAAATTCGTCAGGTAACGGCTCGTCCAGGAAACACAACAGAATTATTTTTATAAATATAATAGCTATTGTGACAATACTCGATTGGTTCACATTGAGCAGTGACGAAACTCGAAACAATTTTTTTTTGAATACTGGAACTGGTTCGATCCAAATTTGTAGGCATCAATGTTAATGGAAAATAATTTTTTTGCATGTAAAAATTTTTTGAGACGTGTAATATTGAAGTAAAATATTTTTTTTTAATAAATATGTCACTTCCTGTGCTCTTAAAGGTTAGAGGCCATAACGTGGATGACCCTCAGGTAGACTGCTTCTTAAAAAAGAAGAAAAAGTTTTATAATATCATAGAAAATATTATCTACTACTGTAAATTATGAAACAGAAACCTAGAACTGAAGTATGTTAATGAGAAAAATTCCCTGAGGAATTTTGTTTCATACCATTTCATAAGACTAACAATATTACACATTTTCCCATTATCAGCATCCCTTAAAAAATATAGTAATGTGAACTGGCCTATTGAAAGACTTGAAACGTATTTATTGAAGCTGAGGTTACAAATGAGACTGTTACACTGGAAATGAAGGGCTGCGGTGCTCCGCAGAACCTAATTACCACTACTGGGGGCAACATAGTTGGGAAAACAGAGGTCGCACCTCGAAGTAAACGTCAAGCTCCCGCTGTAAATGAGATCGTCTTCAAACACCGACGTATCTCGTAGCTGGGTAATTCAAATGAGACAAACTTCGAAATTCCGTGACATTTCAATAACTGTATATGTAAGTTTCCAGTTAATCAGTAACTTTTCACATCCTTCACTTCGAAACTAAAGCGGAAAACGTAGGCAATTAAAATACAGAATATTTTTTCAATATGATATTTCTTTATTTTGTTTCATATCGATAAACATTTTAGTAAGAAAGCAATTACCATAAGTAATTAATCAAATTTAAGTTCATCCATATCTGAAGAGAAAAAAGTGCGTTTCATGTTTATTCCAGAAAATTAGGCAAATATTAAGCCAATAATTTAAACTCAATATGGATATTTAACAAAAGAGTTAATTAACGAACACGTTAAGGCTTGTTTACTTTTCCATTAATACGCAAGTTTCAATTGTCCATAAAATTACAATGTAAATTCAGCAATAAAAAATCGGTAACAATGCAGTTTTTTAGTAGCTTATGATAACCAGTGTAGGAGTGAAAGTATCGGGATAAAGATTGACACTGTAAACATTTTCCCGTTTAATGAAAAAATTACGTCTGATTGAAAATCTATATAATAAAAAATTATGTATCAATAAATAGTTCTCGGTATTCACACGGGTTTTGCAAAAATGAGAACTATTTATTGAACAAATACACCGGGAAATACTTCAATCTTTGAAAAAGTATGTATATTTGTATGTATGTATGTATTTACGTTAATTTCTACACAAATTTAAACGCATGGACATATTGCAAGAAAAATTGATGCACGTATTCTTCAAAACACGAAGATAAATATTATCACTGCGAACATTTTTCCGTTTAATGAAAAAATTTACGTTTTATTGAAAATTAATAATAAAACAGATAGCCAAATTCAGACAAATTAAGTGATAAATACTACACAACGTTTCAGGAATCCTTGTTCCTTTCTTCAGGTGCTGAAAAAAGCATAGAGCGACACAACGGCACTCGTCATTTGACAATTCTCAAAAGCTTTTGAGGCTCTTCTTAGCATCTGAATAAAGGGACAAGGATCCAGAAACGTTGTGTGGTATTTATATTATCACTTATTTTGTCTGTATTTGGCTATCTTTTTTATTATTTTTCCTGTTTAATATTTATGTTTCATAAAAAAATTATAACAAACGATTATCGTAAGATACTTTCGGAAAATTCTGTGAAAATAAATAAATTACATCATGATAATTGCGACCGTTTATACTGAGGTTACATTTCAAACCATATAAGTTTAGTAACATACTAAGTACATTCCATATTTTAACTAACAATCAACACACATTACATATCACCTGGAAGTATTTTTGAATGTAGCTTTCCGCAGTTACATTTTTCCCGCCTTTCAACTCAGTAGACTCATTAATTATTTTATAATTCTTCTCTGCATCAGGGTGCACTCATGACACATTTTTCCTTTTCTACAAGTTTTAAACATGTATCAGAAATAAATTTATATTTTTTGCTTAAATTGGGGAAGTTCTGTCGCCAAATTTCTTCTCATGTAGTCTGTTACTCTAAAAAAATAAAAATTCGTGATCATATCCTGTGGGAGCTGTTCTTAGGTCTCGAAGGCAGAACCTTACTGGAGAGACTGAGAGATGTATTTTTCTCTCTCTGGTTTAGAACTAATGGTTCTCACAAGCCGAGGCACTTCGACTAGTTTTGATAGTTGTATGTTCCGAGGTCCCAGACCTTGGGCATACGGTAAGAGTTGTTTGTTGTTCGCTTTGGAACGGTCGGCTAGATGCCGTCTAAACTGGTCCCTGCATCATTTTTAAGTGAATTACCGGGTAGGATCCATGCGACCATAGTAAACCCATGGCTACCTTGCTCTACCTTTCCGCATCCCTTCTTTCAGCCTCTTTCTATGCTGTAAGAGTCGCGTGGCCAATACGTGGATTACTCTATACATAGCCTGTCTACATCTTATTATTATTATTCTCTCGAATGATCATAAATTACATTTAATGGCATTTTGCTGAATGCATTTAATGCTATTGAATCATTATTTTAGGCGAGAAGATGCTTGTAGCAAGAAAGTGTATAGTTATTATTATCTGACTTCTTGAAATAAATGAAAAACCAAACGACAGCTTGTTATGTCAGAAATTTAATACGAATAACAATTATGAATTTAATATGAATAAACAATTATAAAAGGAAAAAATTGAAACAGACACGAGGTTTCAACGCTAATTTTTTTGGGTGTTGTAAAACTGAATATATGATGTAATTTCAATAAATAACCAATAGAGCAAATGTCGGGAACATTGATTAATTAATTAAGCCTAATAATCGTTTCGCTGCATTCCTCTAGTTACATGGAAGATGCTTTTGAGTTTGTCAACTGTATTTTGCGGTTCTGTCACTGAATAAAGGAACAAGGTTTCCAGAAACGTTATGCGTTATTTATTCCATTACTTTATTTCTTCTGTAAATTAATATTTTATCTTTTTATTATATGTCAAAACAGACGTATTATATTTTCATTTCAAATATGGTGATTATTTTGAGGTGAATAGCTTACTGTATTCTTATTTTATTGATATGATGTGCATTTCTCCATATATCCCCATTTTTCTACGGTTTTTACATAATTTGATTTTTGTTGATTACAGCGCCACTCGTAGTTCATATCAAAGAAACTATTTCGGGAGAATCGAAAACTAAAAATAACATATGTACTTTATCTCCCTATTCTCTCACACCCAGAAGAAGGGGGACCAAATTTAATGAATGAACAAATTTCATTATGCAGTTTTTTTTAGACATTCCGTGTCTTCGGATACATTGTCCATGCTATACAGGTGGATTCTACTGGTATGGGACAGACTTTAAGGGGTCATAAAGCTTACAAAAACATACGTTTTGTATAGAAATGGCGCGTTGCGGAACAAACAAAAAATGAGACATGGAAAGAAAACTTTCTTTATTAACATAATAATAATGCTTCTTTCTATAAAGGCTCAAAATTGCGTCTAGAAATTGTAATATATGCTTGGTAGCGTCTAAGGAGTGATTCTAAAGATGCCAGGCATTTCACGCACGCTTGCAGCTGCAATGGATTAATCCACAATGGAGTTCCTCAATTGAGTCTTTTTCTAGCTGAATTTTTTATTTATTTATAATATTTAGATTTACTTTAAATGTAACATAAAACAACAATGTTTATTAAAATGAAAAAAATTTCGTCTGATTGAAAATTAATAATAAGAATTCAGAGAAAAGAAGTGATAATATAAATACTCCACAACGTTTCTGGAAGCCTTGTTCCTCTCTTCAGGTGCATAAAAACGCAAGAAACTTTTGAGATTTGTCAACTGACTTTAACAATTGTGTGTGTCTGTATGCTCTTCCGGTTTTCTGCACCTGAAGAAAGATACAAGGCTTCCAGAAACGTTGTAGGGTGTTTATATGATCACTTCTTTTGTCTGAATTTGGCTATCTTTCTTATTATTGTTTATTAAAATAAACCACAATGCCGCCAATATCTCCGTCTTCCTCTATCAGCGAATCTCAAATATTTTTTCAGTATTAATATTTCACCTGTATAATGTTTGTGAAAATTGTGAGTAGATACTCTTCTACGTTACATTATCTATTGTTTCCTGGAAGCAATTTTTTTAAACTAAAATTAGAAAAACTAAATTTTATTTATCCTCCTCTTTGGATAATAGTATATGGTTGTTAAGGAATATTACTGTAGTCTGCAGGTGATTATAAAATTCATTACCACAACCAAACCTTCGCCGCTGCTCTGGATTCCTTGGCGTACGATAAAGAAAATTATTGAAAATAATGAAAGGGCAGCTGATGAAACACAAACTCGTTATTTCGCATGCTTTATTGGACGTCCTAATAAGATGCAATGTGCGCGGACGAGCTGTTAACCTGACTCGTATGTCTTTTTTTAAATCCTCGCCTGCGGGAAGCGGGTCCTTAAGCCTCCAGCCAATCCCGAGTGACCCGGATAATCCAGAGCTACTACCTCTCCTCTACTGTCACCCTTCTCAAGAAAAGTTTGCACCAAAGGAAATATATTTTCCTAGTTTCATGAACACAGTCGAAATTTAGGCGGTGATATGTTTTAGTTCAACTATCGATCGTCACGTAGAACAGCTACAATCCGATTGCACGTGGAATTTAATTATACGTACAGTTGAAACGATTCATGTGAACTTCAAACGGTGATTTCGCATTTACTCAAACGCTTTTATCTCTAAATCTATTTTAAATCCTCAAAGATGAAACAAAAGCCTTTTTAGACTTCAGAAGTAAATTACGCAAGGTAAGAGATGAGGGATAATTGAAACGAAGTTTAATAGATATATTTATCTGACTTCATTCAACCAGAAATGAATAAATCAGTTCCTTCGTTATATTAAAAGATTATAACATATGAATAAAAATTAGCATAATGTATCGTTCCTTTTTTTGGACCTCAACAGGTGCATATATATTTTTTTTACAAATAAGCGTATGTTAGAGGGAAAAATATATATTGTAATAAACAACTGGAAGATGATTAATTTGCCCCACTTAGGTGAAGCCATAAATGTAATAAAACACCTTGATGACGATTAATTTGCCCCACGTTGGTGAAGCCATAAATGTAATAAACAAATGGAAGGCTTTAATTAAATGAATCAATTAACAAAAAAGTTAATAAAATTTGAATAACATGCCACACGTTGAAGACGTCGAATATAATGATTAAAAAGGTGGTCTTAAATCATAGGAATAATTAACACCATTTACTAAGGTTTAAACGAAATTTATTTTTATTGATAAATTTACAATGTACAAGACCTATTTTTCATGCCGAATTTCATTCATTTAAAAATAAATACTTTTATTTTTCATTTATTATTTCGTGGCATTTATGAAAATACAATTCTTATATCATTACAATCAAATACGTCGGATCTCTATATCTCAGGGTCACTACTGGGTTTTATAATTAGAACAAAAGCAATGTATAAACTGACAATTAACAGTTCAAATATAAGAAAGGTAACCTAAAACAATATGAAGATAAGTGAAACACAAGAAAACTAAATGAAACCAAAACTGAACGAAATCTGACTATACCTTTTTAATTATCGTTTACAAAGTTGTATAAAAGTTTTGTTACTCACGGAATGTCTGTCTGGTACCAGATCTCTCTCTTGTATCTTGAAAATTACCACACTAAAAAGCCATTTTTACACAGACTCTACAGGTCATTGAAATTTTTAATACACACGATTAAATACTCGTCCTCTGCTATCTGGAACCTGGGATGAGCCTCCCCCTTTGGTCTTCTAGTGGTTGTCGGTCCCCTATATACGATAATTGATCAATCAGCGTAAAGCAACCATTTGCTTCACCGTGTGCAAATTATTATGTAAATCTCTCCGTAAAAATATTTGCTTGCTTTCAGGTAAAAATACAGGATCTCGCAATTCGTACTTTATATCTGCAGACTTTACTGTTTGTCGCTCTAGGTGAACTGAACTGTATTATATCTTCCCGTCGACTTTTAACTGTTTCATCTGTCGTACGCAGATTTTAGACTCCTTCACCTTTTACCGCCGATTCCAGACTGGCGTTCTCCAAGTGCATATTGAGTTTTCTCCGCGCGCGATTTCCATTGTTGAACAAAGGAAAAATCCGCCTTCATTGTCGCCTTTACGCATTCGTACCGCTAACAATTTAATTATATTAAAAACAATTAATGGCCTGTTTAATTGGCATTACAATATATATATATATATATATATATATATATATATATATATATATATATTAATAATTAAAGGTAAATTAAGTGTTAATAATTATTAACTGTTGAACTGGAATTGTTACCGGCAAACACATACAAAGATACAATAATGGACGAGAATATAAACAGGCAAGGGATTGTTGAGACCTGGCGCGCGTGTTTTGGTGGAGTGAGCAGTCAGTGACGAGACATTGCCGAGTACAGAATAATTAAAATTTAGCAGTCGGCGGTCAAAATGATAAAGAGTAATCGTATAGTCGAGAGGATCTAAAATATTAAAAGCAGTAAGAAACGACAGCGTCAATCCAGATATTCGTTCAGAAAGGTCTCTGAATGTTACGCCAAACTATATTGAGAATCGACGAGGAGGGATCCTGCAAAGTGCTGCCAATAGTAAAAGTCTAACAGTTAAAAAAAGTGTAAATTCAGTGTAAAATGGCCTGTTCGTAATTTGGTTGAAGTGAGAGTGTGTTGCTGAACCTTTCCAATTAATAAAATTAAAGTGTAAAGTATTAACGGTCGAATATCGTTAGATTTCGATTTTATTTCGATTTTTTTATTAAAAATATTTGTTAATAGTAAGCTGTTAATTGATGGTTTACAAGGGGAATAAATATTCTTTATTTAAAAGGCCCGGTAAAGACCCTGAGATAAGGAGAAAATTTCATTTATTTATAATAAAAAAAATTGTTGTAAAGATCGGCGAGTAATTGTTTTGTAAATGTAAAGTATTTCTTATAAATAAAATAATTGTTGGGTCAGTTGCAATAAATGTTTTATTCATGCTCCATCATTAAATAATCATTCATTATATTAATTTCCGTTTAATTAATTGTTCATAATTGATCATTACATTTTGGCGTGCCAACGAGTGGCGAAAATTTAATGTTTGTTCCATTTAGTTAATTAATTGTTCTTATTATTGTGTATTACATTTATGGCGCCTCAACGTGGGGCTATTCATTCAGTTAACGAGGTGTTATTATTTGTGTATTACAATATATTATATATATATGATATTAATTATCCAATTATATGAAACTTCATTGAGCATTACTTAAAATTTATTCTTGAGATATAGATACATGATTAAAATTTGGTTGATAAAACTTCCAATCGTGTGGAGTTTAAACACACATTGAAGCCTAAATGACTGTTATATACACAATGTTGTAGAGGTAGTTGTTTACATTTAATATTAATATTGGGAAACAAATTTTTTCATTAATGATAAAAATAATTTACAATAACAAGTAATCATAAATTCTATTTAAATATTTATTAACATTAATAGTCCAATGGTTGTATCTAATGTGCTAGATTTTACTCATCAATCTTGAATAACATTTAACAACAAATTTTTGCTTTTAACCAATCAAAATGTGGGACATTATAATGAATTGTTTAGCTGCACCGATCTCAAAGAACAACAATGGACGGCAGCTGTGTCGGCTAGCTTTGTTGTGAACTGCGCGCATTGTTCGGGAGTCAGTTGGTTGCTGTCTGGCGAAACTTGTGGTAGAGAGAGGGAGCTAAATTCAGAGTACGAACAGAGTGGTCCAAATTTAGTAATTTCAACGGAAAGACAAGTTATACAAAAAAAAGCTGAAAAGCTGAAACAAAAGGTTTAGCGCTTCGTTCAAATAACATTTTCCGCAAAAGGCATCGAAATTTAATACGTCCAACGGTTGACCGGAGATGCAGAAAATCAAATTCCTGGAGGAGTAACCCACGAAATACAACCGTGTGTTTGTTCAAGTGTAGAGTCTGTGATTAATAGTATTTTTGTGAATTGTGTCCCAAGCTTCGAAATCATTAAGTCTGGTACCAGAAAGGCAGTTGTAAGTACAAACTAATGTAATTAAATTTTCTGTAAACAGTAGTTAAGGGTAGGGTCAGATTTCGATTCTTTTCATTTCGTATTCCGTTAGTTTCAATTTGTTTCATTTGTTAATTCTTTAATTTATAATCCTGATTGTTTCTTACTTATCAAACCCAGTTAAGACCCTGAGAAGAAGAGTATTAGATCTGTTTGTTTGTAAAATGTAAAAGTTTGTATTTTTCCTATATTGCGACAAATTATTTAATAAAAAGAATTGGTTCGTAAATTTTGATTTAATTTGGCGTGCCAAAGTAGGGCTAATAAATTGTACTTTTAATGAATAAATTTGTTTTTAATAATAAATAATTTTTTAATAAGCATCCCTTTTAATCATTACAATATATATACATAGTAGAGGGTCCATTAAAGAACGACACGTCGTGCTAATTTTTATTCGTATATTTGATTTTTTAATTTATTATAATATATTTTTGACGAATTTTGCTGGTTCAATCATTTATGAAAGCAAGTTTATTTAATTATCAATTTTAAAAATTACGGCCAGAATATTAAGCTCACAATTTCTAAACAGCTACTACGTATTTACATTTTCCCACAAAAGTAAAAATTTGCTGGTTTTATACTACCCATTCCAAATAGTGGTAGCTAGTGAAAATATTTCGAATGTCTGTCGACATAATGGATTATTTGGAACAACCCAGAATCATAACTTAGGATCATTATGGAATCAGGAATTTTATTTTTAATCGAGACTGGGTAAATAAATTGATTCTTACGCCCCGCAGAAGTAATTGAATATTGGGTTCTAACTATATATTCTAGGAGATTAAAATAAGTCTATTACTCCTATTTTTTCAGGTTTTTCCGTTTCTTTTTAAACTTGTAACTACACTTACTTCTTCAATCTTCGGCATATATTTAGGTTTTCTCCTTTTTGTGACCAATATACAATCTACAGGTGATGTAATATCCCCATAATTCTTCTTCTAACAGAATGAATGTTACCGGTCTTACAAGTTCATCTGGAATTAAAATAAAAAATATAATAAATACCTAAAATATTAGTTCTGTGGCTAGTCATGTCTAAATGCATTCCTTTTATTTTAACAACGTTCACAATTAAATGCATCTTAAGTACATGACTTCGCGCTATTTAGTATGATATAATGAGACTAAATTACTGTTTACTTGCCGTCTGCGATTTCTGTTAGTGAATTGCTGAAACTGCTAATAATAACATATAATTTTTGTAAATTTAGCTTTCGAAACGATTAATGCAAAACTGCCTGTTGATATTTTTAAATAACTTTCGAAATAATAATGTATCTGCGCCAAAACTACAACCCAACAAACGAATACCATACGGTGAGAAAGTTTGTTAAGTTATTGATTTTAATATTAAATAAATTCTGTGAGTAATTAAGGTATTAATTTTAACCCGGAAACTTTCTAAGCTGAGTGTATATTATATAGATAAATTAGTCTAATAGCAGCAAAATGAAGTGATAATATAATAACCATACAACGTTTCTGATGAACTCAAAAGCATAAATATTTATATTATTGAAGATTTTGAGTTCAACTGGATTATACGGTTGTTTTGTACTCACGGTTCTTTTGCTCTTTTTATCTGACGAAAGGTACAAGGACTTCAGAAACGTAGTGTGGTATTTATATTATCACTTAATTTTTTCTGTTATTTACCAATATTATCTTAGTGTAATAAACAAATATTTGGACTCGCGTCATCAACGGCGGAAGGCACACGAGTTGTACACAAGGAAATAATGATGGGATAATTGAGCGACAGATGGCAAATTAAAATAGGGTGAGTTAAGTGTGTGTACGCCCGGCTCTTTGAGGCGGTGCGCAGATTTGCACACGAACTGTCGGTGCACCCGAACTCTGTGGGAAGATCGAAAGTACAGCCGAACTCTTTCTGAGTGCATCCGAACTCTGTAGTGGGATGTGAAAAAGGCTGTCCTGAGTCGTAGTTTGGACTCGTATTATCAGCGGCAGAAGGGACACGAGTGGTACACAACGACGAGGTAATAGAGGATAATTCAGAGACAGATGGTAAATTAGACGAAGGTGTGGGGAGAAGTGCACACGGCTTCGTTGTAAAGTGCGCAAAAGAAATAAATATAAGGTGTCGTGAGAATAATGGAGGGATCAGTCAGCAGTTTGTTAGAAGAGATCGTCGGTAGACATTGGGCCGAGGTAGGAGGCCGAAATAAATAAGGAAATTGTTTGGAGGAATTCGTCGTGAATCGTCGTGAGAGTAAGGTCATCGTGGAGAGGTTACTGTGGAAGTGTAACGGGTGAGCGCAACTTGGTGCTTTTTATGGCCTGTATAAAGTGAGTGAGTGTTCGTATGCGAGTGAGCCAAATTGCATGGATTGCCAGAGAGATTGTAAGTTCAATATTTAACAGTATTCATAGTTGTAAACCTTTAAGTAAACGTTAAATCGTCAGATTTCAGAATTCAAATTTGGTTTTTGTATGTGTTTTTTTATTGCATTGTAAAAGTTGTTTAACAAGTATTCGTTTTATTAAAGGCACAGTAAACGACCCTGAGAAAATTTCATTATATAACATTAATTACTAACTGTTGTAAATTTTCATTTGATTACTTGTATAAATGTAAATTGTGTGTTAATAAATTGATTTGTTTGACTATTTTAAAATCTTGAGTTAATACTAAAACATGTTTAAGTAATTTGTATTTAGTACAAATTGGCGCCAAAAATTTAATAATAAAAGGTCAATTATTTGGGATTATTACAATATATTGTTCTGAAGACTTTCGATACTTTGTCTTATAGTAAAATGAAAGAAAAGACATAATACAAAGGTTCGTACAGTTTGGTTTGTACTTCGTCACTAAAAGTTTAATACTATTACATTAACAAGTTGAAATAGTTAAGGTGGGCTAAAAATATTCAGGACCGATCCCAAGGCTGGCTTTACACTAGCAAGTAATTGCAGCAATTCCCTTATTGCAATGTCTGTAAAGTGCCTGACAAGTCATTGTGAAAGTTCTTCCACATAAATACGCAAGAAGTTCCATCAGTCCGTCACAAGAGGTAGTTTAAGTTCTTACTTCATTAGAAACCATTTCTGTTTCCTTGCAAGTGTTTAAGAAGTATTATGGGTGACCACGTTTTGGCAGCAAATGTATGTGATTTTAAAATTGTTTTCTCTATGTTCATTTATTTTATTCCTTTAAAAAACTTAGCGAAATTTGTTTCTTTCTTAATAAAATATATGGCCAATGAATCCGACATACATTCAATAATAACCTTCAATTATCAATAATACGTTTCATTCATTTAAATATAAAAAATTTAAGCCTTTGATAAGATAAATAAACATATACAAAGTAATGGTTTAACTTTAAATCTAAGATAGGTTGTACGTTATCATGTCTCGAATATCGTCCATAGATAAAACATGCACCCATAAAATACAATAATATTTTATTTATACATAATTGGAGAAAATATAATTATGACCACGGCCTGCTTCTTGAAACACGGTGGTTCCTCAACAATATATTGGTGTACTATGAGTTTACTACAATGACAAAGTATTGCCATAAACTATTTTGTAAAACATTATCCAATTAGTCAGAAATTTATTATGAACAATTTAAAACATTATAATAAAACAGACATTACGTTTCATCGCTAAATTTTGTGCCTTTTTAGGTATAATTTCAAGTAGCAGATAAATTCGTAACAATTAATTATATGAAATATAGACAATACGAATTTTAAAGGTTTGTTTTGCACACACGTTGCGGCCAAAACATTATTTTTAATTTATTTAAACTAGACCTTCAATATTATGTATGATCATTTATGTATGATGTAATATTTACGTATCAAAAGTGTAGAAGTATATTTCACTCACTATTTCTGATATATAATACATTGTGTATTTGATAAAAATTTATTGTAACTTGCTCACTTTTTTTTAATTACAGGCTACATGAGGGTAATCCAACTCCCCTTTAATAGCATAGGAAGGAATTTGAATGGGGAGATGCGGAAAGGTAGAGGATGGTAGCCAAGGGTTAACTAGGGTCCCCGGATTACAGTTTAAGGATCCTACCCGACATTCGCCTAAAACTAATGCAGGACAAACCCTAGTATACCTGCAAAAGGTAGGACGGGCATTGGGTATTTGTCCCGCGCCCTTTCGATGGCGGGAGAGGAGTTATCCGTGGTGAGACAGCATTCTCTTCTCCATGCCTCGACCACTTTAGGAGGCAGCTGGCCGACTGTTCCAATGCGAACAACAACCAACTCTTACCGTATGCCCAGGGTCTGTGACTCCGGAACATACACCTCGAGGTGTCTCGGCTTGTGGGAACGTTACTTCAAAACCGGAAAGAGGAAAAGACATTCCCAAAGGTAGCCCTCTCCGTCTCTCCTAAAATGTTCTGCCTGCGAGAGAATAGCCCTCCTTAACTTGCTCACCAAGAAGAAAAAGAAGAAGGTGTAGACAGGCTATGTATAGGTTCATCCACATAGTGGCAACTCCCCTCTTATAACATAGGAAAGGGAATGAAAGGGGGAATACGGAAAGGTAGAGCAAAATAGCCGAGGTTTAACTACGGCCCCCGGGATATGGTTTAAGGATCCTACCTGGCAATTCACCTAAAAATGATGCGGGAAAACCTTAGAAAAACCTGCATCAGGTAGGTCGGACATTTGGTACTTGTCCCACACCAATGGCAGGAGAGGGGTTTGCTGTGGGGTTCCAGCTTTCCCCTCGCTGTGCCTTGACCAGTTTAGGTGGCAGCTGGCCGACTATTCCAATAGGAATATCGGTCAACAGACACGATAGTTCAAAACATGTGCAACAGAGACACGTTCCAACTCTGACCTGCTACTAATTAATATTAGTGAAGTTGCGGGAAAATAAATATTACTAACTATCTGTCTAATAAATAAAGCAGGGTATTTATTTGTATGTCTGTTTGCATGTATATTTGTTTGTGTTCCTTATACAAATCTACACCGGTGTAGCAATTTCACAAAATTTCGTACGCGTGTTCCTTGCGACCAGGAAACTAACAATGTCAGGATGAGACACGTCCAGCTCCCCCAGGAGCGGGGTGGACAGGGATGGAAAAATTCAAAACAGTAGATATTTGAGTCGGATAAATATTTTTAGGGGTCAAAGAGATTGATAGTCTTTCTACCGTTGTAATCTGAGTATAATTCGAATACCCTACAGCATGGGAAAGGAGCACCCTTATTGGGTGGAGATAGACGGTCATTACAAATAAAAAACTAAATTTTGAAACACGACCGATATTAGTGTTGAATAAATATTTTTCAGGGTTAATTAGATTGATACTATTTCTACCCATTTTGTGTATGTAAAATTTCTTCCCGTTGCGGCATGAAGGGGAAACACGCTTAGGGGTGGGGTGGAGGGAAGATACAAAAAAATAACGTGTAAAATAGCCGGGATTGGAGTCAAATCGAAGGTAACGGATGTCTCTGAGATTATTTATGACAATCTGAACAACGCGCGAGGTAAGTCGGTGGAGGGAGTGGCTGGGCAGAGGTGGGCGGGGGTAGAAATATTCTAACATGTTAACCGGCCGGTTTTTTCGTCGAATAAAAATATTTTGGGTAGAAGGAGATTCATAAAATTTCTCTACATTTTCTAAGTGTATAATTTCAAAGCCTTTCGGGTTTGGGAGGATACCACACTTAAAGGGTGGAGTGGCATTAAATAAAAATAACACGAAACAATCGAGATTGGTTTCAAATCCAGGGTTATGGGTGGTGCTGATTAGATAGATTTTTATGTACGATAAATCAATTTTTGTAATGTTTAATTATCACCATAAATCATGTAAGGAATGTAATATTTGTAGGATGAATATGACAAAGTCTGGAATGCTTTCGGAACTATAAATATATTCCCATCTTGGAGCTATTAATTTTTCTATTATAAGTAATATTCCTGAAATTAGACATAATTATTTTTTGAAAAATCATTAATATTATATTCGTAACTAAATTTAGGGTCTACTTTTTTTACTTCCATCATATTTATGTATGTTTATCTTTTAATAACTATTCGTATTTCAGTAATTATTAATTTTAAATTTAATGAGATGTGCGTTTTTATTAGTAAGTATTGTTATTGTTTCTCCAAAAATCCACAGTAAATCCTGACAGTGGATAGGTTGTACTGTAAACCAACCAGAAAATTATATTCTTCCACTGGTTGATGTGATTGGGCCAATTTCAAGCACTATGTTTGCATGCCATTAAACTGCGTTTGTAACTGTTCCAATTAAATGCATAACAACCTCCAAACTGTCAATATCACTGAAACGGAAATATAAGTATATAACAAAATATTGCAATTAAGCCATGTAGGGCAGAAGACATTTAAGATGGAACCTTCCATGTATGTTGAAAGGATTGGCGTAACTCAATAAAAATCTCAAAGGTATTTTGAAATTTATTGACATAACAATATAAAGAAAGGAACATGATCATTCTTTAACTGTTATTTGTACAGTCACAGTATAATTATCCTTTGTAACATTAACCATTTTCATTACAGTGAATTACCCATTGATGCCTTGATTCCGTCACTTTTGTTCTCTATACAGCAATTTATTTACTATGTCAAGTATTTGAACATATATATATTGTAATAAACAACTATTACTCCTATCTCCGTCCACCGTCGTGGTAGCAAAATTGTAATAAACATATAAATGGGTCGAAATAAAAAAGGAATAATTTTTATGAACAACAAATAAATTTATTAAATACGAAAAGAATTTACCAATGAATTTACAACTTTAACATTAAAACATGAGACCTCTTGCTCTCCTGGGTCTTTACTGGGTTTGACTAAGAACAGAATCCAAACCATCAAAAAAAAACCAACATTTACGTTTTCAAATCAACCACAATAAACTTAACCTATAGTTTGCCTCTAAATTTTATTATCGAAGAAGGGAACGAAATCTGACTAGTATCCTTTAACGACGTTTACATTATTTAATATGGTATATTCTAACTTACAGTTTCTTATGTCCACCTTGACTCGTTCCTTAGACACTCACTTTATAGGTCCTGATATTCACTTCACTGACTCTAAATAACCACTGTTCCACTCTTTGCTGCCTGCTCCGTCTTCTCTCCCTTGCTAAAACACAAATGTCTCTCTCCCGTGCTAAGCAAAAACTGTCTTTGCTGCTTGCTCCGTCTTTCCTCTCACGCTAACACCAACCAACTTTACTGCTTGCTCCGTCTTCTCTCTCGTGCCAAGTAACAAATGTCTCTCTCTCGTGCTAAGCAACCACTGTCTTTGCTGCTTGCTCCGTCTTTCCTCTCACGCTAACACCAACCAACTCACTGCTTGCTCCGTCTTCTCTCTCGTGCTCCACAGCTGCTCGCTGGCCGTCCCTCTCCCGTGCTATACCACAACTCTCATTACAATAGGCGACTCTTCTATTTATATCATCTTCCTCCCTTGTCTTTTACTTGCGTCGCCACGGCGCAGTGACAGCAACCCATTCCTCTAAATTTTCGTTCCGGCCGCCTTTCGAACTGTGACAATTCGCATTGTCACACTCCGTCTACTTAACTTACGGCTTCCTCTCTTTTGTCCAACGTCCTTTTCAGGTCATTCGTTAGAGACAGTAGCCTGCTCTAACATGGCCTCTTTGTGACCATCTGCGTAACCAATTCGACTCGCCGTTTCCCAAATCAATGGGCTTCTGAACCCTCATCATCCCCTGTCTCTCATTGCAGCTGCAGCAATCACTCAGGACCACCCGAGTCGCCCTTTCTCGCACGTCTCTCCACGACACGTGCGCCGTCTCCAATAATATAATGCATCATATTATTACAATATATATATATATATATATATATATATATATATATATTGTAATAAACTAACGTGGGTCGAAATAAAAAAATAAAATTTATATTTCTTTAACAAATAAACAATTTATTTCTCAAAACTTAGCAATTATTATACAAATTAATATTTTGAAAAGATCTCTCTCTCTCATGGGTCTTTACTGGGTTTGATAACGGACAGAACACTTAAATAATCAAAGAACCCAGCATTTATCTTTAAATTAAACAGAAGTATTTAATCGTCTAGATATCGACGAAACTTATTAACGAACTTATTCTGCAGATTGCTTCTAAATTTAAAAGAGTTTATTTTATTAACACAAGAAGAGAACGACATCTGACCGTATCTTTTAATTAAGTTTACACATATTAATACCATACATTTCAACTCACGATTCCTCAGGAACATTTGGCTCGTTCATTACACACACACTTTATAGACTGGACGTTTACACACACTGAATCTAATACATATTATTGGTTCGACGATAGCTGATTCTCCATACTCGGTGAAGGACATCCCAGTTGCTCGTGGACAAAACTACTCGACGCTGGATGCTGTGTCCTGGTCTCCTACCATTGAAGACAGTGGTCAAATTTTGATATTACTACAGATTGAACTTCTGCATATGAAATGTTTATAGTTGAATAATTTTCTATTTCTCTCGCAGGCTGCTTTCTTTCTCACAGATTCCCCTCCGCTCTGACATTCAATTCCAACTTCCGAGTTCGAAGCCCACAGCATCCCTCCTCCACTCTAACTCCAAAACTCAACTCACGATGCACACAGCACCCCTCTCCCACGCTGACCAACGCTGACTCTCGCTGACTAACTCACAATAGCTTATCTCTCCCTTATATACTACTAGTCTCTTCGTTTTCCCTTTGTTCCAAGACTACCTCGCAACTGCGCGATGACAGTTTCTCCATTACTGAGATTTACATTCTGCAGTTGCAGTTCCTTAGCAAATAGCTAGCCCCTCCGTCATGTAACATCTAAACAGGACCCGTAATTACTTTGCACTTGCATCTTCACCCTCAATTACTCTGGACTTGTCTTCTCACCCTCACACGACTTGCGCTGACCCCTCCTTACAAATCCTAAGTCAACAAGCCGATGGTCAAGCCCATTAACCAGACACAATGCCTTTCCTAAACCGATACATCTTGCGACCGGCCACCTGCGCACTTGCCCTGCTTTACAAATCCTAAGTACACGTTGCCACTTCCTGTGCCGGCCAAGACCATTAATCCGAAACAAATATCTTGCCGCTCTGTCTTGTCACATCGAGACACGACCCGCAATTACTTTGCAGTTGCATCCTCACTCCCACATGTGCGCTGTTCCGAAACAATGCATTCCCTCAATGCATTACAATATATATATATATATTGTAATGCATTGTAATGTAATGCATTGAGGGAATGCATTGGTTCAAAACAGCGCACATTTCGTAAAGAGAATGCGAGTGAAAAGTATTTGCGGGTCCTGTCACGATGTGACAAGACGGAGCGGCAAGACATTTATCTCTGATTAGTGCACTTGGCCGTCAGAGGAAGTCGTAATTTGTAACGACGGGTCCAAAGTAATTGCGGGTCCGGTCACTTGTTGATTTGGGATCTGTGTGAAGAATCCGCAACGCAGAACGTGGGCGAGCAGCCGGTCCCAAAGTGGTTATGTTAGGGCAGGCTATTGTCTCTGATGAATGACCTGTCAAGTGGCATATTTACTTGGGATTTGTAGGGAAGGACGGAAGAATGAGATGACAAGTCCAGAGTAATTGCGGGTGCAAAGTAATTGCAGGAACTGTCGCGATTGTCGGTTTTCGGACAAGACAGAGCAGCTGGCGAAAGGACTACAGCTGAAAGGAAGTAACTCTCTGAGTAATGGAGAGATGTCAAGTGGCGTATTTACTTGGGATATTGAGGGTGAAAAGTAATTCCGGGTCCTGTCTCGATGTGACATGACGAAGGGGCTAGCAGCTGGCTAAGGAAACTGCAGCGGCAGAAAGTAAATGGAGAAGCTGTCACTAAAATCCGACGTGGCCATGAGACAGAGCGGAAAACAAGGATGCTAGTAGGATATATAAGGGTGAAACAACCTATTGTGAAGACAGTCAGCGTGGGAGAGACAGCGAGAGTCAGCGTGGGAGGGCAGTCAGCGAGAGTCAGCGTAAGAGAGAGATTATGTGGGCATCCAACTTGGAAGTTAGTTACAGTCAGAGTGGAGCCAGCGTGCTGTGTGCATCGTGAGTTGAGTTTGAGTCAGAGTTGGTCAGCGTTAGTCAGCATCAGTCAGCAAAATTATTCAACTATAAACATTTTTACATACAGAAGTTCTATCTGTATGAGTATGAGAATTTGACCTGTCTTCGATGGTAGGAGATCAAGATACAGCAACCGGCGTCGAGTAGTGTCACGACGAGCAACTGGGATATCTTCGCTGGGTATGGAGAACCAGTAATAAGTGTTAGAGCCAGTGTGTGTAAACGTCCAAGATATAAAGTGCGTGTTTAATTAACGAGCTGAAGGTTCCTGAGAAACCGTGAGTTGAAATTTTAACATGTGTAAACGTAATTAACGGATAACAGTCAGATATCGTTCTCTTCTTTTGAAAGTATAATAAACTCTTGTAAATTTAGAAGCAATCTGTAGAATAAGTTCGGTAATAAGTTTCGTCGATACTTCTGTTTAATGTAAAGGTAAATGTTGGGTTCTTTTAATATTTAAATTCTGTCCGTTATCAAACCCAGTAGAGACCCATGAGAGAGAGAGATCTTTTTAAAATATTAAATGTATTATTGTAAATTCTTCTTGTGTTAATAAAATTTATGTGTTAAAATATAAATATTATTTTTTTTATTTATACGCATTTATGTGGTTATTACAATATATATACAATATATATATATATACAATATATATATACAATTAATTGAGCCATTAATTGTTTTTAAATAATTTGAATTGTTAGCGAACAGCTTGAATTATAGCGATGAGCGAGCAAAGCAACAATGAGCGGCGAGCTCTGTTCCTATTATTGAGGGTTCGGAATGGCACGCAAAAGTATGAGCAGTCTTCAGTCTACCACGAAAGGAGATACATTGTAAAAGTAAATCTTCACTGAGCTACTAAGAAGTTATTAATCCAAACCGATAAATAATGCGGTAAAAGTCTAAATTCTGCAAGTCATAAGATTCCTGTAAGCAAGCAGTTTGTTGGACCGAGTAGATGTGCTAACAATTAGGCAACGGAAGCAAGGGTTTGCTTCATTATAAAGAACTTGAACATTTTCGTGCTGAGGGAAAACTCCATCAGATAGCTGACCAATTATGAGGATCATTCGAGTTACTGGGAGCCTAGTAATCGCAATTCAACTTCATAAGTGTAGAATCTGAGAGAAAAATTCAGAATCTGTGTAAAAATTTTGCAATATAGTGTACTTTTGAAGCGCTAAAAGAATGCTGGTACCAGCCGAACAATGCGTAAGTAACCAAAACTTTAATAAAATCTGTAAACGCTAACTAAAAGGGTAAATTCAGATTTCGTTCGCTTTTCTTGTAGCTTTTTTTTCATTTATCAGCACATTATTTTGAAGTAAATTTTTAAACTGTATTGTTAATAAGATCATTCAATAGTTTCCACTGTAAATCATCAAACCCAGTAAAGACCCTGAGATATTAAGAGATTTTCATTTTATTGTAATTGTTTGTAAATTTTAGAAGTCACAAATTAATAAATAAATTTTGTTTGTTAAAAATTGATTTTCTTTTTTATTTAAATAAAGCCTATCATTTTGATTATTAAATTAAAGCCTAATTGTTGATTATTACAATATATATAGCTGGAATAGGATTTGATTTATTTGATTTTTACTTCTTTTTTAGTAATTAAAAATTAGGCTATTAAATTTTCAAAATTTTATTTAATGATAAATAAGATAAAATATTGCATTTACAATTTAATATGCTGTATTACCGTGTTCCTTGGTTTTTGAAATCTATGTTTATAATGGGCTTAAAACCAGTGATCACTATTTGACAGCAATTATGAATCGAATATGACTCTGACGATTTAGTAGTTCTTGTTTACCGGTAACTTTTGGTAATTTCTAGGCAGAAATTAAGTGCAAAGGAATTGAGAGGTGATGCAATGTTTCCCTAAATCGGTGCAGACTTGTTTCTTTCCAATGAAAGCTTCGAATTAGCCCCAATAAAGCTTCTATTGCAAACGATCCCAAAAATATCGGCCAAAATCTGCTTAACAGTTCCAATACATCAAATTATCCGAAAAAAGATATTTTTTCTCATAAATTTCTTAAAAGTAGTTCTCCAAACGGTCTCTGTAACCTAGCGGTACATTTCCCTACATAAACTTATACTTAAACTTAAAAGACGTAATCTTTATGCTGTTATTGTTTTCTAAGCTTCCTACAATTTGAACACTAGTTTTGTGGCCGTAGGAATGTTATTGGTCGTGAGATATAAGAAGTCCTCTCAGGTCGTGGCCACCGATGGTACGAGACGTCCACCAGTTTTGTGACGTGCTTCTCCTGCACAGGGATCCTTAAAAATTGGTCTCTGCAGGAAATATACAGATAGGCGCTAGATACACTCATTATATAGACACAAACACACTCGCATATATACAACAAATTAACGAAGAACTGAATTAAACTATATTTATTTGAAGTATTTATAAGTTGAATAAAATCTTCTTGGGATTCTAACCGAGTGAAAAATTGTATCCGCGACGTTTCGATGACGTTTACTTTCATGGTCATCTAACAAAGCAAAGCTATAATACTAGAAAACGATGACGGTAAACGTCATCGAAAGGTCGCGGATACATTTTTTCACTCAGGTAAGATTTTATTTATTCTTTACGCGAAGAAAGACTCCATTATTTATTTATAAATTGTTTTTAGATGGAATTACGTTTCTTTTGAAATGCATTAAATAATTATTTTGATTTTTTGAAAACCATTAAGGGAAATAGCATTAAAGAGAATTAATTAAAACCTTTTTTTAATTTGCCAAAGACAATTATAAAATGGACACTATAATAAACTTCCAAATAAAAAAAAATCAAATTAAAAACTGGTTTAAGTAATCTAGATAAGTGTGGTTTATTTTAAAATTTTAAATCAGAAATTATATACAGACAAAACTCTATTTTTTCGAACTTTGTAAATTTCTTATCATCACTGGATTATCACTAGGACGGGAATAATCTTTAATTTGACAATAATTCTCCAAACAATCATCTGATAAATTTTCTGTACAATGACCATTTTCGCATTGATCTTCATATATAAGTTCTTGCCCCATCAAAATATCTCGTGTAACAATCACTTGTCTTTGGACATTTACTTTTAAATATTCTTCATATTCTTTGAAAATCTTACTTCATCACTTTAGGATCAACTTCTTGTAAATATTCAAATTTCTATACCTACTAGTACAAAGCGTTGATTACACGGTTCATATTTTACTATTTTCATTATGTAATAAACCGACCACAAACTAAATAATTGGATGGAACATGACGCAACTTTCTATGTCACCTCTATTATTTTTTATAATATTATAACAATTCCACCATTACTTACAATAAAAACAGCAATGAAACTATTATTACTTGTGTGATAGTTTCGACTATTTAGGTCTTTCACAGAAAAAATAACAGATTTGTGTATTATTCCCAAGAATATTCTCAAGAGCATTATTGTTTTACAAAACTACATAAACCTAAGAAATAATTTCAAGAAAATAAAGAATATTTGAAATAAATTAACAAAATGAAATATTAGTTTAATAACATTTTACCGTACTGTTTCTATTTGAGTTGTGAAAACCCAATATTTTAATAGCATCTACACAATTTTTCGTCTTTCTAGAAGCTTAAAGTATGAACTTAAGGTCCAATTTTATAGCTTCCATTACCGTTTGGTACTACTCAGCTCTGTACCACTCTAAAGTAGTTTCACATAAATAAAATTTGAAAGCCTCGCAACGAGTTCAAACACCAGCTCAAATGTTACAGCCGTAAGTTGACGTATCTTCTAAAATTGACCCTAAGCTTGATGACATCATAGTATTTTTGGGGGCTAATAGGATTGCTTGTGCTCTCGGTGGCCACGGTCAGAAGAAGGGAGAAGGTGGAGGGGAGAATTGTCACCAGCTGAGAACTGTCCCTTGCAGATATGTTGGTACTGCGTCACTGCCATTCTTAAAAAACATTAAATAAATTCATACGAACGGGGTATACAGGCAGCATAAAGGTCATGTAATTATCATATCTTAAAACTTTTAAGGATGAGACTTTTGGCGTACATCATATCCGAACCAAACACAATATATTTCCATACGTCAATGTTTTCAGTGCGGATATGCTGTAACAAAGGTTCGTGTTAAAGTGAGTTACGGCCTACACCCCCTGTACATTTGACACGCCTTGATATAATTGATTCTTGATTGTTTAGAGATTTAAGCCCCGATACCGATACCAGTCGGGGTTTAAATTTTATCATATTTATTTTCGTGCGACGGAGCCACCGGGTAATCACTTCGAATCTGAGAAATGTAATAATTTAGAGACAAAATATCTACGTTAGAACTAATGAGATTGATTCTAAATGTAAAAGGAAATAAAGTGCCCAGAAATATTCAGTAAGAAAATGTAGAATTCTCTGAGTCCTCTAAAGGATAAAATAAATTGAAGTATTAATTAGACTTAAGGTAACACGTCCTTAGTATTTTGAAATATGACCGTGTTTTAACGAACAGTCGATTGTACTTGTTACTGTTCTGGTTGATACGGGCAGGGCTTTGACACAGCCGTCATGGAGGATATGACGTCCCTTTGTTGCGGGGCGTTGCCATTGTTATCAATGAACCGATGCTGGTGCTCCAGGCGCCAGCATTAGCTAGCTGCTGGCCTATCCACTCTCGTCTTATGAATACTTTAGTCCATACAAGAAACTGTACCTTATTTCTACTGGCCTATTGATTCTCGTCGTACGAAATATTTAGTAAAAGCAAGAAAATATGTTCTCTTTATACGACTACTTTACGTAATAATAAATGTTACAAATATTAGACATGACTAAAGAAATCACAATAAATTTATTTATTCACTGTATTAATTAAAACTTACATTAGATAGTTAATAATTTGCAGTTTACTATAAAAATTGAAGTAAAACGCTCTATTTGGGACCTCTTCAAGCGTTATAAATTCAAAAGAAACACGTTCAAATTTGGCTGAAGTTTTCTCGGAATTCCAACCGGGTAGCGCAGTTTTGTAAACACAACGTTTCGATGAAGAAACTACACCGGTAAAACCTACGTTCCTTATTGGACGTTCAAATTTATTCAAGATATATTAAATACCAAAAGAACGATTATATAACAAATATTATATGAATACTTAGTCATTGAAGTTGTTTAAGATTGCCTGAATTATATATAACACGTAAATACATTTTTAGGTATTTAAAGAATTTGGAACAATTATTACTGAGTTTCTTTACGATATCGCAGCATCTGAATATGTCCAAAAATGAGGGAAGAAACGTATTTTGCTATAATTCTTATTATAAACTGATATTTATTAACTTTTTAATGTAAATTTGAATGAATTCAATGAATAAATTTCATTTGACTGATTCGTCATTTATATTACACTTTATTTATAGTTACATCTTGTTCAATTTCAATGATAAATATCGTGATATTATTATAGTTACATATTAAGTTACTAACAAAATTTATTAATTAACAGGCTTTTCTTTGCCTTTCTAAATAAATGTTTAATATCTACAATTTTCTTATGTTATATTGTAATATATAACTGTTAAGCTTTAATTAAATAAAAGAGTTAATAAAATTTAATACATGAAATTAATTATTTTCTCTTTGTTGCTTTAACTCACAAACAATTACAATTTAAAATTTTAGATCTCAGGGTCTCTACTGGGTTTGATAATGGTCACAACAAATTGTTTTTTAAAAAACTAATTAACACGAACTTTAAAATTCACCCAGACAATATGTCGATAGGAAGAAATTAAAAGAAAAGAAATTAACTCTGATTGACAATTAAAATAGAACAAAATCTGACTTCTATCCTTTAATTACGTTTACATAAATCATTATTTTGTATTTTGTTACTCACATCTGTCCAGCTGATTCCAGCATTCCTTTTTTGTTTACGGGAGTACACTATTGCAATTTTTTTCACAAGATTTTACACTCTTTAAGTCATCCTTGATAGGCTCGCAGGAACTCGGATGATCCTCCTTTTTAGTCAGCTATCTGGTGACCGCTTGCCTTATATGAATAGTATATAAGGGCTCAGATTGTAAACAAAGTAGTAGTTTATGAAATATTTAAGTATGATATGGATCGGATGGACATGTCATGAGGATGGAATAAACAATCAATGATTATGTTGTTTGGGGACAGGTAAACCAGGTATTACGCATGTTTCAACGCACTTGATGATTGATGAAATATTTTTATATCACTTACAAATGAATGTGACAGTAATGGGTCCAAAGTTACTGGAAACATTAAACAAACTGGGGACTTTGTGATTTTATTACAATCAATTAAACTTTGAACAATGAGATGAAAGTGACACGGAAACATGAAACCTTTTTTTATCAAATTCCCGAGGACAGCGGATAACTGGATAACTCAATAGACTTAGACGTGATTGAGAAAGCGTGAACTTAATATATGTTGCAGAAAAATTTCATAGAAGGAAACACATGAAACATGATTACCGACATCGATTATATACCGCGTTAAAATCACGATTTTGCTACAATTATATTTGATAACGACCAATGTAATTTGAACTATTTTATAATTGAGACTATTAACAATACCAGGGTGTGAGCTCCAATTAGAACGAAAGTTTGGAATAATCAGCTTTCGTGGCGTTTTAACCACCGTATAACGAAATGCGGAATCCTAAATATAGGCACCGATGGGGAATTTGTTTTGCATTGTAGTTTCTCACTTTGTTGACAGGGTGATTTTGCTGGCAGCTGTGCAGCCGTCGTTGTCGGAGTCGCTGCTAGTTGGAGGCGGCGAATGCGTCTGCTTCAACAACACGGAGCCCCACAGGCATGAAGTGGAACCCGAGTGTCGCTGTAAGGGCGCCGGCCTGTCTCAAGTGCCCGAAACTCTGTGTCCCTGCCTTCACCGCTTGTAAGTTAACAACTCACCTCACCTCACGCATAAAAGTTCATTTGCATTCTATTACTTTATTTCACAGTTTAAATTAAGTTAATTAATAATTGGTTGGGGCCCAAATCACCACTGAACTGCAGGGAACATTACGATTCACATACACCCCAAGGGGATTCATCCAGAATATAAGAAAATATTGAATTTTGATCACAGTGCGGGATTATGAAAATACACCATAAGGTTTCGTACACAAAAACGTTACTTCAATAGTGGTTCTGGAACCTATTGGTTATTGTGGTCATTATTTTTAAAGTCAAAAAAATCAAATCTTACGAAATTAGAGATAAAAGAAAGGCAATAATAATAAAATAATGAATGTAGCATTAAGTGAACGAAAATTAAAGAACTATTCACTTCTACTACTACTACTACTACGAAAACTTAAAAATAATATACATTATTTATTTTCAGCAATGCAAGCTTACTGAATAAAGTTTTACTAATTAGACAAATGAATAACAAAATACCACATAACGTTTCTGCAACCCTCGTTAATTTCATCACGAGATTAAAAATAAATGTAAGAACCGTTATTTGAATCACCTGACGAAAGCAGCAAAGATTACAGAAACGTTATATAGTATTTAATTTAGCACTTCTTTTTGTCTGTTATTTGGTTAATCATTTATCGAATCAGTATACATTTATACAGATGATTAATCATTTCAATAAGTAGTTTAACTACATAGTATTGCCTTATTTGACAAAAATAAGCACAATTCCTATTACGAGGGAGCTATTGGCCTTCCAGTCCGCAATTTTGATTTCCGGTGCAATACAGTACACAGGTGGTTAAGCGAATGTTTGTACATGTGCGTGCTGATCTTTGCACTCTGTAGTCGGGAGAGATGTACGACTACTGTTATACGGAGTTCTAGTCTGTTGAGGAAAGACGTTCCAGGCTTGTTAAGGGATGTTGTAGGCTGTTAATCTTGCGAGATGCACGCATTAGCAGTTTTCTAACATTGGGGGAGACGTGTGTGTATGACACCAAAATGAGGCTTGTTCACTGGGATGCAAGGCTAACAAACCAGCAACAATTTCACTGGAGAACATCACCAAGAAGTCAGCCGACAACATTAAACGGTCAACTTTCACCGACACCCACCCAAAGTACATTAAGATTTCACGGAGCATTAACGTTATATATCCATATCTCGATTTGCCACTTATTTATTTTTTCAATTTTTTATATTATATTTTTAATATTAATAACTGTCACTGTTCCTCAGTTCCTACCATAACCATGAAAAATGAATTCAAAGCTGATGTAATATTAAAAGTTTTAAATTAACGTCTGTTTTGAATTAATAAAACGTCGTCATAATATAAAAAATGTAGTATGTCCGTATAAGGTAATGAGTTTTATCAAATATTCTTCTTCTTCTATATATATTGTAATGAACAAATGAAAATCGATTAATTTGCCCCAACGTTGTGGTAGCCATTTATGTAATGATCAACAGGTTAGGGTTAATTAAAAGAAATGATCAATAAAATTATTAATACTTAAAGTTTTTTATTTCTTAAAAATGCACATTATTAGCCCTATCTTTGTACGCCGGTCTTTAATCAAAATTTACAAAACTTTACTTTAATTATTTACAATTTATGTTGTTCTAGCGAATACACATCAATATTTACAATCCAATATGTTGAAAATCTCTTAATTTCAGGGTCACTACTGGGTTTGATAATTATCAATAATTGATAATTATCAATTGATTATCAATAAAAACAAAATCAATGTATAATCTGTCTATTAACAATTCAAAATATAAAATAATTAACCTAAAACAATATGAAATATAAGTGGAAAGAAAGCTGAACGAAGTGAACTCTGAACGAAATCTGACTCTATTCTTTTAATTATCGTATATAAATTTATCAAAGTTTTGGTTACTCACGGATCGTCTGTCTGGTACCCGATCTCTCTCTTGTGTCTTGATAACTAACACACTAAAACGCCATTTTTAGTTACACTGACTCTACTTCATTGCAATTTTAGTTACACACGCTATAATTTCTCGTCTTCGGCTATCTGGAATCTCGAATGAGCCGCTCCCTCTGGACTACTAGTGGTTGTCGGTCTCCTCTATGCGAAAATTGTTCAATTATCGTGAAGCAACCTTTTGCTTCCCCGTTTGCAAATTGTTATGAAAATCTCTGTGTACAACTATTTGCTTGCTTCCATACAGGAACTCGCGATTTGCAATTTATATTTGCAGACTTTACTGTTTGATGCTCTGAGAGAACAAAACTGTATTATCTCTAGTAGTCAGATTTTAGCCCTTTTTTTGATGCTCTTTCGACCCAGGCTCCGTGCAGACTGAATTCCTTTCCCGCGTGCATTTACCATTTCGGCTTTCCGACAAAGGAAAAGAACTCGCCGTCTTTGTTGTCTTTGATAGCTCATACCGCTACAATTCAATTTTTATCCGCTACAATTTAATTATTTAAAAACAATTAATGGCCTAATTAATTGGCATTACTATATATATATATATTGTGGTGACTTCCAATTTGTATAAAGAAATTATTTTTATAATTTCATTATTATTTGTATTGTCAGCATAATATTATGGCCCAGATATTGTCGGCAACAGTCAGGGTTGCATAAGAATGTGGAGTTATTATTGTCGGTAAAAATTTTGATGTGGAAATCAGTTTTCAATAGGAACCGACCAGTAGTGGTCATGTACAATTGGCAATAGGAAATGAACAGTAAAGTACAGTTAGCGTTATGAATTTAAACAGTAAAGTCGAGTCTGCGTTCGAGGAGGAGATAAATCATCGATGGAGAGGTGGGCGAAATTGGGCCCAGAATGTGTTGAAGAAGTAAAGGATTTATTGGAAATTTGACGAAAGCAAAGAATCAGAAATTGAACGAGTTACATGTGAATTGTAAATAACGTGGTGCTGGATGTGATTGAACTGGTATGGTAATGTGAGAAATTGGTTTGTTGTGCTGACGTAAGTGGTAAACAGTGAAATACCATGGAATGTTAATTAAAATTCTTTTAAATTATTGGTTAAGTGAATAAGTAGTATTTTATGAGAGCTGCTCCGATGATTGGTATGTACGAAATATCCATTGTAAACCTAGAATTTTATTTTAAGATTTCGTAAAATTTCTTCAGATTTCTATAGATTTTTTCTATGCCAATATTTCTCATACAAATATAATTCAATACTTTGTAACAATATTTTTTCTTTAATGCGGTTATAATTGCGGGTTACTGTAACTGTTAGAGACCCGATAAACGACCCTGAAGATTTTAAAAATTTCATTAAAGCTGTGGAATCTGTGTAAACGTTTTGTACAAAATACAAATAAATATAAATTGGCATTAAACGTTTTGCATTTAAAATTTAATCGTTTAAATTATTTCATTTATCAAATCATCATTTATTACATTAATTGGCTGCAATGTGATGTCTTTGTTTCTATTAAGTGATGCCACATCGTGGTGGCTTTTTTACCACAATATATTGTAATGCATATAATATAATGCATTGGATTAAAAACAGCGCACATGTCGTAAAGAGAATGCGTGGGAAAAGTAACCGCGGGTCCTGTCACGATGTGACAAGACGGAGCGGTAAGACATTTATCTAGGATGAGTGCTGGTGAGCGCAGAGAGGAAGCCGTAATTTGTCGAGTCAGGATGACGGTGCGGCAATTAGGTCTAAAGAGTGATTGCGGGTCCAGTAACTTATTGATTTGGGGAACGGCGTGAAGAATTCGTAACGCAGAACGTGGGCTAGCAGATGGCCCCAAAGTGGCTATGTTAGAGCAGGCTATTGTCTCTGACGAATGACCTGACAAGTGGCGTAGTTGCTTGGGACTTGCAAGAAAAGATCTTGTGCGAGTCGGACAAAATAGAGCAGCCGACAAGTCCTGAGTAATTTCGGGGGCGAAATGCTGCAGCTGCAAGCATGTCGAATGGCGCAATTACTTGGAATGATGAGGGTCCAGGCACTTGTTGACTTAGGATCTGGAGAAATTAGTATCGCGCACTTGTGAGCGGAGAGGTCCAAAGACAAATTGGACCTGTCGCCATTGTCGGGTTTCGGAAGGCGGAAGGACTCCAGTGACCGGGACATAAATTTCAGTAATAGGATTCTGTCACCGCGCCGTTGCGACGAAACTTTGCATCAAGAGAAAAACAAGGAAGCTAGGGGTATATATAGGGGAAATAACTTATTGTGGGACAGTTGGAGTTAGCGTGGGAGAGGAGACAGACACAGTTAGCGTGTGAGAGGAACGAGAGACGATCAGCGAGAGTCAGCGTAGGAGAGGGGTTTGGTGAACCTCGACATTTAGTTAGTCAGCGACAATCAGCATCAGTCAGCAAAACCATAACAGCTATAAACATTTTTAAAATACAGAAGCTCTATCTGTATGAGTAGGAGAATTTGACCTGTCTTCGTTGGTAGGCGACCTGGATGCAGCAAACGACGTCAAGGAGTATATCGGCGAAACAGTGATATTGTGTTAGGGTCAGTGAGTGAATGTCAAGGCTATAAAGTGAGTGTCTTAAGAACGAGTCGAAGTAAACCTGAGAAACCGTAAGTTGGAATGCATAATATTAACAGATGTAAACGTTATTAAAGGATAACAGTCAGATGTCGTTCTCTTCTTTTGATAATAAAGCTAGAAGCAATCTATAGGTTAAGTTCATTAATAAATTTAGTAAATACTTTTCTTTAATTTAAAACTTAAATGTTGGGTCTTTTTAATAGTTCGATTCTGTCCGTTGTCAAACCCAGTAGAGACCCATGAGAGCAAGAGTTTCTTATTATAATAGTAGAATATAAATTCAATTGTAAATTCTTCTTGTGTTAATAAATTTATTTGTTGTTTATAAAAATTATTCTTTTTATTTCGACGCCTTTTGTGGTTATTACATTTTGGCTACCACAACAGTGGACAAAGATAGAAGGAGTCTCTTATTTGGTTATTACAATATATACTGTAGATATTGAATACTGTCTGATCCTAGGTTAATATTTAACATTAGAAAACAAACTTTGCAATTAAAAATCTAAGAAAACTTTGATAAAGATAGGAACATAATTGCCTTAGTTGTATTCATGCAGCGCCCGATCTAACGGTTACGTCGCCATTCGGACAAAAAATTAAATTGTCGTCCCTTAAGAATATATATGTTTTCAAATAAAGGTACATATTTTTTATTTTTAATAAAAAACAATTAATTTTAATAAAACGATATATTTAGAATGAATCAAATAACATAACTTTGATAATCAAGCAGAACAAAATAATAGAAATTAATTGTATCTAGCCACAAACTGTTAACCATATATTTTTTACATTTTTAAATACTATTAAAATGTATATTATTGCAGTAACAATCAAAATGCCATTATTTTGAAAATAAAACAAGGCAGCCAACTGCGCTATAATTTCAAAAAACTATTTTTCTTATTTTCAGTTACGCAAAAGTTTTTATAACGCCTTTTAAATTTACTTGAACAGTAATTTTATGCTCAGTTGCCAAAATGGATAACCATTAAAAACGAAAAAAGTTCTAAATTAATTTTAACTTAAAGAAATCCTTTCGCCACTTGTTACAGTTGTCGGTATTGTTAGCAAAGTTTTTAAGGCAATAGTAACGTTTGGGGAAAATTTAACTTTGTAATTAAGGCATTATTTTTGGCCTCAAAGTGCTGATACTGATGAAATTTCCTCTGCTAATCGGCTCTTGTGAGAAACCAGTTTCAGGGCCACCAGTAAAGATAGTACCAAAAAAATGAAATTTAAATTTACAATAAAAGTTATTCCTAACTTGAAAGTTATATAATTTTAATAAATTTATTGAAATCTGATTGAAATCTGACGGCAGATATTTACATATAAAGTTTACAGATGAGAAGTTTTATATATATTACATACCATTGTCTGGTCTCTTTGGGCTTGTGCACACGTAATTTTATTTTTAACACTTTTCACTGACAGGCCATTTGCACTGATTCTATTTTATTATTGTGTGCGAACACATTCAAACACTGCCGACGTCTTTATGATTTTGAATTACATAATTGTTTGTAGATTTAAGCATCACTCGCTGACCAAATGCTGTTTATTGTTTACTCGCTACAGTCTGCTCTTTATACTGGTTGCCACTGACACACAATCATCAGCCTCCTAAATCACACTCTTCTACATTCTGCTCCGTATATTGATGACCAGTAGCACACAATTATCCTGTTTCCAAAACACACACTCATCATTCTCCTCCGAGTAACTCTCTCTGTATCCTAGTGACCACTGAACTGCTAAAGTTATGCACGTCTATATCTATCTGCCTTAGTCGACAATGCCCTTGGTAGCAAGCATTATTGGTTCCGCATTCTCGTCCATAATAGCAGCCACGGCCTCAGAGTTACGCTGACAATAATGAATTATAAAATTTATTCATTACATATTTGTAACTACAACAATATTTTATGTAATAATCACCAATTAGGTATTAATTAAATGAAATATTAATCAAAAGAATAGGCGTTAATTAAATTAATGATTAAACAAGAATTTACAAATCAAATATTATTTATTATCAAATTGTGACTTCAAGAATCAAAACAATTACAATTAAAATTTTAACATCTCAGGGTCTTTACTGGGTTTGATGATAAAAGTAGAATTTGACTAATTAACAATTCAAAATATTATTTGCTTAAAATTAAAACAATAAGTTGATCAATGATAAAAAACTAGAAGAAAGCGAACGAACGAACGAACGAAATCTGACTCTATCCTTTAATTAGCGTTTACAATATTATCATAGTTTTGGTTTTTGTTACTTACATAACGTTCGGCTGGTACCAGCATTCTCTGTAGCTTCAGAAGTACACTATTGCAAAATTTTACACTGATTCTAAATGTCGACTCACAGATTCTACACTATTTCAATCGAAATGGAATTTCTTGGCTCCCAGGAACTCGGATGATCCTCCTAACTATCAGTTATCTTATGTCTGCTTGCCTTACAGGAATCTTACGAGTTGCTAATTTATTAGTATTTTAATGATTTGGATTTAAACTGTAACGTAGCTAAGTGAAGATTTGTTTTAAATGTTTATTCTCTCGTGGCTGGTCCTAAATGTAGACTCTGCTATTCCACTCCTTGCTGCTGACCGAAACTAACTTTACTTTTAAATACTTTAGATCGTCTCGACTATGTTTCTGACACGACCACTTGCTGTCCTTTCTGGCTGCTGACTCAAAACTTCATCCGTTCACATCAATCTTTCGGCACCAACTCCCCAGGTTTTATTACTTGCTCCGTATTTCGCAATCTTTCGGCACCAAATAACTATCCTAGTGCCTCTCGAGTTTGAACGCGCATTTCCAATTCGGCATTTTCTCAAAGCAACAGAGCTCAGCGCTATTATCGCTTTTTGTCGCTCAAAATACCGCTAACAATATAATTTTTAATACAAACAATGCCTAATTAATTGGCATTACAATATATATATATATATATATATATTGTAATAATTTAAAATAGATGGCGTTATTAATAAATAAAAAATTAATATTTAACAAACAAAAGAATTTATTGTGGCAATACTTGAAACCATTACACAATTTAACAATATCTCAGGGTCATTACTGGCTAATCATTACTGATAATGGCTAATCATTTACTTAGAAATCTTATCAACACAAATTTCAATAAAAAGATTTACTCGTCAATTAACAAAGACGAAATTTACTTGTCGATGAAATTATACTAAAAAGATGGATTCTACTTAACAAATTTTATCAAAGGAAGAGAACGAAATCTGACGACTATCTTTTAATCCGGTTTACATAATTAATTGTTTTATATTGGTACTCACGGCAGCATTCCAGGATACTTTTGACTTACGAAGCAGTATGACTGGTTTTTGCACAGCTTTTACTAATTCACAGATTCTAAATTTAATATTTTTGGAACAAAATCAGGAACCAGGAACCTCCTTTGCGTCTCCTCCTCGGTTGACCTCTGCCATCTGCACTGCCTGATACGTCTACAAATCTGTTGGTGTTTAGCAGGTTTCGTAGTTCTGCCTTCGATTCTCGGTCTCGCCTATCGCTTTAGTCCTCGTCTCTCGGTACGTGTTTAATCTCCAATTTCCAAAAGTTATTTTACGACCACCCGATCGCTGAGGAACCAAAATGCGGACTGAACTCTACTGTATCTTAATGTGTACTCTCTCCTCAATATTTTAATGCGACCTGTACTTGACCAAACCTTCCAGCCAACTGCTCAATATTTTAATGCGACCTGCACTTACCAAACCTTCCATTCAACTGACCTACCGTCTCGCAATTTTGAGCGCGCATCGCCTCTTCCTACAAAGGAAACAATACTCTGATACATTGTTGTTTTTAGTTCGGTACCGCCGTCAAGAATATGTTTCTCTAACAATTTAGATAATCAAATTTCTCAATTAATGCCTTAATTAATTACAATATATATATATATATATATATATATAAATATATATATATATATATATATATATATATATATATATTGTGGTTTGCACAAATTAAATAAAACAAATGCCAGCACTTTGTAGCCAAATTATGTAATATGCAAAAAATTATTATGAAAGAAAATTAAAGCCACCGCGTTAGAGACAAATTATGTGGTATTCACTTTAATAATTAACTGGATACAAAAGAAGAAAGTTTACGGGAATTTTCGTTGAAATTAAACCAATATTTTTAAAGAAATAACAAAAGATTGTTTAAATAACAAATTTGATTTATGTTGAAATCTTTTCATTTTATGTTTTTAAGTAAATGCGTCAGCTTTCATGACAATCTAAATTTCAGGACCATTTATAGGGCCTTTAATAACACAGTCATTTGAAATTTTCACCAAATTACAAAAATAAAATATTAATTTAATTTTACGATAACAAAATTTCATACAAAGACTATTAACAACCACAAAACTATAGAAATCTGATGAAACTATAGTAATATCTGACAAAGTTATAGTAGTAAACTGGCGATAACGATATTTACGTAAAGGTTTTCAAAATTTACGATTTTACATACCCTTTTCTTCAGAGCAACTCTGGTTTGTGCACACGTGGTTAGTTTAGTTTTTAATGGTTCAATATTTTTTATTGACAGGCCAAGCACTAATTATATTATATTCTCACTTTTCGTCGTAACACTTGGCAACACTATCGACGCCTTTCTGGTTTACTGTCGTATCATCACAATCAGTTTTGCTGTGGAAAATCCCTATAATACGAAAGGTGATGATATTCAGCCTATATTTTGCAGAATTAGACCACCACAGACTCTCTCACTCGGACTACCACGGCAGGCCCTCCAAAACAAGCTGTCTCCCACAACACACTGCTCTCTGACCGTGTCCACAACTTACTGCTCTGTCTCACAAACACACACTGCTCTCTCACTGTTCGTTTCTCACAACATACTGCTCTCTGAATGTTTAACGCCTCTCACTGTTAAAGTTCTGAGCGTCTTATATATACGATGTTTCGACAAAGCAAACTCCTCTCCCGCTATCGGAAGGGCGTGGGACAAGCACCTAATGCCCGACCTACCTGATGCAGGTTTTTCTAGGGTTTTCCCTGCAGTTCTTTAGGCGAATGCCAGGTAGGATCCATAAAATATAGCCCGGGGGCCCTAGTTAAGCCTTTGGCTACCTTCCTCTACCCTTCCGCATCCCCCTTTCAAATCCCTTCCTATGCTATTAAAGGGGAGTTGCCACTATGTGGATTACCCTCATGTAGCCTGTTACCCTAAAAACAAAATTCGTAGCAACGATTATAGTCACTGCATTCTTGCGGCAAACAATGCTGTTTATTTCCACGCTCAACCTCAAAATACGCCGCCAATAATTAAAGAAATAATTTAAATAAAACATTTCATTACACATTGTAATCTCTACTATATATATATATATACATATATATTGTAGTAATTGGTAATTAAGGCATTGTTCTAATTGAAAAGTTGAATTGTAGAGGACTCATTATTGGTGGATATAGCGGACGCCGCAACAAACCGGCAAGGCAAAGAAAGTATTGTTGATCGGTCGAGAAGGTTTTACGCGCTCAAAATTTACGAGACGAACGAACAGTCAGGCAATGAACGGCGAGGCATAAAGACCAGCAAAGTCTATTTTACAAAAGTAGGACAGTCAGGCAATGAACGGCGAGGTGTAAAGACCACAAAATTATAATACACGAAAAGTTGAACAATTTAGTCAGTCAGCAGCGAGATTGAAAAAGGTCTAATTTAAAGAACGAGAAAGTGTTCCAGTAACCAGTACGCTGTTATATCAAAAATGCAGAAATTGAACTTGTCTTCAGTCAACAGACAAAACCAATGAGGTGCATTTTCAACATGACTCACGAGATCTACGAATCCAGTTTGCAGTAAATAATCGAGAATCGACAAATTTATTTTTAAACCAACTAACAAACTACGCAAATTAGAGTCTGTGAACATTTAGAGTCTGTGAGAATTTAGAATCAGTGATATCCCCAAAATTGTGCACGAAAAGTTAAAATGAGACCTGGGCTGCCGTAAGTAGAAAGAAAACTTTAAAATCATTGTAAACCACGTTTAAAAGTTAAACGTCAGATCGTTCTTTAATTATCGATAAAATGAGATCTTTAATTATTCAGATCATTCTTTATTTCTTGATAAAAATTGAAATTGTTTAAATTCAATTTTTAGCATTATTTATTCAGCAACAAATTTCGTCTATGTTCAGACGCATTGATTCCCATATAAAGTAAATAAATTATTACAATATATATATATATATATATATATATATATATATATATATATATTGTAATGCATATAATATCATGCATTGGATTGGAGACGGCGCACGTGTCGTGGAGAGACTTGCGAGAAAGGATAAAGTGCGAGTCGGGTGGTCCTGAGTAATTGCTGCAGCTGCAATGAGAGACAGGGGATGGTGAGGGTCCAGTAGCCTATTGATTTGGGAAACGGCGAGTAGAATTAGTAACGCAGATGGTCACAAAGGGGCTATGTTAGAGCAGGCTACTGTCTCTAACGAATGACCTGACAAGGACTTGGGATTTTCAAGAAAAGATTTTGTGCGAGGCGGACAAAAGAGAGGAAGCCGTAAGTTAGTAGACGGAGTGTGACAACGCGATTGTCGGGTTCGAAAGGCGGAAGGACCCCAGTGGCGACGCAAGTGAAAAAAACAAGGGAGAAAGGGGGCATATATAGGAGAATCGCCTATTGTGGAAACAGTTGTTATTTAGCACGGGAGAGAGACGGAGGACGCAGCAAGGACAGTTGGAGCTAGCACGGGAGAGAAACGGTCAGCGAGCAGTTGGTGTTAGCGTGGGAGAGAAGACGGAGCAAGCAGCGAAGAGTTGAACAGTTGTGATTTAGCAAGGGAGAAAGACGGAGGAAGCAGCGAAGAGTTGAACAGTTGTGATTTAGCAAGGGAGAAAGACGGAGGAAGCAGCGAAGAGTTGAACAGTTGTGATTTAGCAAGGGAGAAAGACGGAGGAAGCAGCGAAGAGTTGAACAGTTGTGATTTAGAGTCAGTGAGTGAATATCAGGACCTATAAAGTGAGTGTCTAAGGAACGAGTCGAGGTGGACCTAAGAAACAGTAAGTTGGAATATACCATATTAAGTAATGTAAACGTCATTAAAGGGTACTAGTCAGATTTCGTTCCCTTCTTCGATAATAAAATCTAGAAGCAAGCTATAGGTTAGGTTATTAATAAATTTGGTAGATACTTGTGTTTGATTTTAAAACGTAAATGTTGGGTTTCTTTTTAATGGTTTGATTCTGTCCATTGTCAAACCCAGTAGAGACCCAGGAGAGCAAGAGTTCTCATATTACAATGTTAAAGTAGTAAATTCATTTGTAAATTGTTTTCGTGTTTAATAAATTTATTTGTTGTTCATAAAAATTATTCTTTTTATTTCGACCCATTTATGTGGTTATTACATATTGGCTACCACGACGGTAGATAAGATAGGAGTATTATCTGTTTATTACAATATATATATATATATATATTGGGCCACGATGAAGGAATTAGCTGCTTCCAATGATGCTTTTGCCAGATCATTAACTACAAGGTTGAGACACTGGCTACTAAACGGAACATACAATGCTCGCAAATTATATTGTTTAATTCCAGATAGCACTCCGGCTTTTTTGCCCTTCATATTGGATCTGTTGTCGTATCCCTGTCCTTTGATAGCCTACAGTAAGTTCTCCAATTATAATATTTTTTATTTGTTTTACTAAGGATCTTTCGTCTGGTAAAGAAGCCTAAAAAGCTTTCATTAAATTCAACATCAGTGTCTAATTTATTGATTCAAACGTATATGGTTACAAGAGCCATTTGTCAGGAGTTCAGTCTAAAATAATAGAAAAATATTTGGATATTTTTATTTAATCAATAATATGAGATTTTCCCCTTTGATTCATAGATATATGACCTCGTTTTGAATATTTTACCGCGCCTTTGAGCACTCTACGAATGTGCTCTTCCATAATTGGATCAAATTAATATAGAAACTTAAATATTTTAAGAAATTACCGTTATTATACTCAAACAGCTTGTTGCTTGTAACTTGAAAAGCAAGACAACTTTAATCAAGCATTTTAGTAATTTCTGCGATTCTTTGAAGCAAGTAGTTCCAATGATTTGTTTCGGCATTAATAATTCTTTGAGCAGTCGCATCTATAGTTTTTCAACTCTTTAACCTTTCGTTCATTTCTAGCCATATGTTTTGAGTCTTAATATTCTTTTAGGAAATTTTATGCTCTTTTAAAGATTCCAACTTTTAAAACCCTCCATTGAAATATAACTAACTATACAAATGAAACTAATGCTATTGTGTAATGAAACCGTTCTTTTATAGTTAGTGGTAATAAATTAGTCTAAGCATCTTCAAACACAAATTGAAGCAGCGCTCTACTCACGTGCTAATGCTAATCTGTCCAGAGAACTATATGCATGTTGAAACAAGTTCAAGTAGCGTCCCTCTACAAATTAATTTTTGAGTAATAGTGTAAATATTTTTAGCTTTCAGACATATACAATATAAATACACTACGAACTGTACATTTTTAACGAACAAAAATCTATATGTAAAATCTTTTATTTACATGGGTATTTAAAACATCAATATATATCACACTTACAGCCAAAATGGTGCCCCTATATTTTGGCGCTCCGACCGAAGCCACCAGGTTGAATTATTATTAGTTGTTACCAGAAATCTGAAAAAGTGAAAGAATGGAAAGATCGATAGGAAAGCTTAGGTAGGGGAGTTCGGCGTCAAGATAGCATCTCGAGTAGATTTAAAGAAGATTTAATTATTCTAAGTAAAATATACAAGAGTAAAACCCATGAAGATCATTTCTGGTGAGTCCGCCTTGCAACGTGCACGTAGAGACGTCTCTCTACCACTCAAAAAGTTGCGACGCGCCCAATGTGGTTACATAAATTTATGGAGGTAAAATTGGAAAAGTTGAGAGAGTGGCGTTCCCCTATCACCCTCACTCTGAACGATGTCCAATTCTTAGCTTGCAATCGGAGAGTATCGGCCTGCAGCTCATCAGCGAATTATTTATCATGCCTCATCGCACGAGCATCCGGTTGTTGCATTTCCCTAAAGCGCAAATAAAGCATTCAATCAATGTAGCAAAAAAAATAAGAATATATTACATCTGATTTAATTCCGTACTTAGATGGGGAAATAATATTGCAGTAACCTTACCAGAACTCAACGACTTTAACTTAAACTGTTTGCATCATCTTAACTCCGTCCCACAGCCTCTCCCTATCTTCTCAACCACAGGTTTTACTGATGTGCCCCCCCCCCCCATATATACATAGTTTTCCTGCTTATGTCTTAACATCCTATTATTAGTATTGTCATTATGGTGACATTCAATGAATATCAAGCTTTACTTTAAAAACACTGATTTCCACTATGTATTGGGTCACGAATTTCGTTCGTAAATCACGTATGTCATCAGTACGTACCGTGGGAAATCAATGAATATGCATTCTCACGTCTCGTTGTAGTTCACACGTTGCAATTTCACCGTATAAATCTGTACAAGGGATTGAAGCCTTCTGTTACTTCTGCTACTTTTCAGTAAAACCGTGTGTCCGCTGATCGTCCGCAAGTAAATTGCCTCAAAGTGAGAACGCGAAAATAAAGACAATAACCTAATAAATTATCAATAACGTAGTAAATTATCACTTCAACAGCAATGTGAATCATATTATTTTAAAGCGTTAATTCGTACTTAATGTTGTAGCATGGATTAGTTGCAATTATTTACCTCATGAAATAAATGACGAATCAAATCAACGCGAAATTGGAATGCAGTTGTAACGACGTAGAAAAGAGACCAAGTTAGGATCGTGTAAGTATTTGTAACACACGTTCAATTGAACTCCAAATGTACCTGTTGAACGACAATAGGGCGCTGGATAAAATATATTATGAACATTTTGCAGAACTTCACTTTGGGAACACTGCTGAGTGAAATACATTTACGACCTCGGATATGCTGCAAATCCTTGCAAAAAGTGTTTTGCTGCGTAGAAACGAGAGACGCAAAAGTTAATTGGGAGACACTCACGGAAAAGAGAAAAAGAGCTAGGCTTTGCTCGTTATACAAAGCTTACGTAGGTGGGCACTTGTGTCTGGAAGGATATTAAAAATTCTTACGGAGTCCTAAATATTTCTCCGAGGAGAATCGCAATTAACAAATTAAGTAGAAAGTGCAAACGTGGACAGTTATTAACTTTAAAATCGATCAATTAAAGGTTGGAATAATTTTCTCTGTTGATAAATTTATGTAAATGACACGAATAATTGCATGAATTTAGTATTACAATTCGTCTCTTTCAATGGCGTGTATCGTATGGAACTGAAGGGTCGTGACTAATGAATTAAAAATAAATTATATCTTAAAAATAATTTCTTTGATATATCTTTATTTCATATTGATGCTTTTATTTTGAAGTTTTTTGCACTTGAAACGAAATGCGTTGATAGTCTTGTATTACGCATAACTTGAATTTCAAACTGACTAAAAATATAAGAGCATAAATTCTGGACTCTTTTATTCTTTCTAATTCAGAAAGAGACAAAATGCATTTATATATTGCTTAAATATAAATTAATAGTAATGTTACGCATTAAACATTTATTCGTAATTATTTTGAAGACTAATTTAAGATTAATTTCAAAACACTGAAATAAATAACCCAGAGACTGCAAAGTTACAAGCACTTTCAAAAGTTTAATTTTCTAACTTTATGCGTCTCGTACCTCGAGCCAGAATCACATCTCTCGGGATTTGAGCGTAAGCGTTATAAGACATCCTGAAATTTCTGCGCGTTGTTAAATCAGACGGTAAATGACTCTAGGGTTTACCTTCAGGGGATGTATCTAATTCTTGATCAGAAATTTATCTCCGACTCGCAGGAACTGTGGTTATTAGTTGGAATCAAGGAGCGTATAATGGCTTCGGAACCGGTTCATAATTAAAGGACCGTAGACTTGGTTATTAGAGATTAAATACATTTACCATAATTAATATGTAATTATATGTAAACTGCTGTTTTCCAATGGCATATAGGTCAGAGCTTTTTCTTTCATTAAAAATATCTGGTATAAAAAACGAAATTCACGGAAATATTGTAATATTTAATATTTACCTAGAGCACTATACACGGATGCATTAATAGTCCGCGAAGGAGTAGGATGCTCTATTGTTTCGAACAAGTTTACAAGGACGGTATCCATAAATAGCAACGCATCAATAAGTATTGCAGAAATATATGCCATATATATGGCAACGATACAAAGCATGGAAGAACCAAATAAAAATAATATAATCCTAAGTGACTCTCTGGATGCAATAAATATAATAACCAACCCAAATATATGGGATGGTACCGTCATTAAAATCAGAGAAAACATTCTGACAATCCTGACAGACAATAATACGATAACGATCCCGGTACACAATGGAATAGAGACGAAGGAAAGGGCCGACAACAGGAGTAAGATAGAGGCATCCTAACACCAGAATAAAAACAACAGCCCAATATGCACTAAAAAGGACGGGGGACAAGACAATGTCAGAATGCAAGACTGGAACAAGTGTAGAAGAGAGAGGAATAGTTAATAAAGATGTTGACAACTTCAAGGAAATAACAAGCTGCCATTCTATCACGGTGAAAGAAAGTGGATGTCGCTAGGATAAGAACTCTCCACTCTAACCTCACGCTCTCCTATCTCTTTAATAGATCACCGAAACCTACATGTGACTTATGCAAAGCAACCCTGACGATCCTGCATGTCCTCTACGACTGCCCAAAGCACGACAGGATTAGAAGAGCCACAATTTATAAATATACAAGAAGGGAGATGTGTACCTCAGTAGCGGCAATAAATAACCTTGTAAAGTTTAGTAAGGAAACAAGCATTCAATTAGCATTAATTAGATGATGAAAATTAGGTTAAGAATAATATGTATTGTAATGCCAATTAATTAGTCCATTAATTGTTTGTATTAGAAATTAAATTGTTACCGAATAAATATTTAGCGGTGTTGCTTTGAGAAAATGCCGAAATAGAAATGCGCGCTCAAACTCGAGAGGCACTAGGATAGTTAGTTGGTGCCGAAAGATTGCGAAGTACGGAACAAGTAATAAAACCTGGGAGTTGGTGCCGAAAGATTGATGTGGACGAATGAATTTTTGAGTCAGCAGCCAGAAAGGACAGCAAGTGGTCGTGTCAGAAACATAGTCGAGACGATCTAAAGTATTTAAAAGTAAAGTTATTTTCGGTCAGCAGCAAGGAGTGGAATAGCAGAGTCTACATTTAGGACCAGCCACGAGAGAATAAACATTTAAAACAAATCTTCACTGAGCTACAATGCAGTTTAAATCCAAATAAGTAAAAGACTAATAAATAAGTGACTCGTAAGATTCCTGTAAGGCAAGCAGACATCAGATAACTGATAGTTAGGAGGATCATCCGAGTTCCTGGGAGCCAAGAAATTCCATTTCGATTCAAATAGTGTAGAATCTGTGAGTCGACATTCAGAATCAGTGTAAAATTTTGCAATAGTGTACTTCGGAAGCTACAGAGAATGCTGATACCAGCCGAACAGTATGTAAGTAACAAAAACCAAAACTATGATAATATTGTAAACGCTAATTAAAGGATAGAGTCAGATTTCTTTCGTTCGTTCGATCGCTTTCCTCTAGTTTTCTTTCATTTATCGACTTATTGTTTTAATTTTAAGCAAATAATATTTTGTATTGTTAATTAGTTAAATTCTACTTTCATCGTGTCCTAATCATCAAACCCAGTAAAGACCCTGAGATATTAAAATTTTAATTGTAATTGTTTTGATTCTTGAAGTCACAAGTTGAAAATAAATCATATTTTATTTGTAAAATCTTGTATAATCATTCATTTAATTAACTCCTATCCTTTTGATTAATATTTCGTTTAATTCAAGGCTATTAGTTGAATATTACAGTATATATAATATTAATCACATGTAATAATTTCATGTAGTAGTTATGGAAAGTCGCCAAGATTAATATATTGACGCGACTATAAACAATAAAAAAATATTGGAAATACGTGGGAATCGAAATAACGAGGATTGGCTTGAAAACTTCTTCTTGTCGTGCAGATTTAGATTTTCCTTAAATTCACCAGATATTTTAGGTGAATGCTTAGTTGTCGTTCTATTATAAGAATAAGACCACTTCGTTTCATATTCAATATTTTCTCTTCTGTGTCTATTTGAAATTTTAGCGTGTATATAGAAAAATTACCATGCAACAAAATATGTAAATTTACAGAGAACAAAGAGACTAGCGGTAATGTAAACAGTAAGTGAATATTTTTTATCGGAATTAATTCTTCTCAAGTAATTTTTGTATAGGAATTAATTATTCACAAGTAATTTGTGGTATGAATTTATTTACTGAAAACTTACTGACTCTATCGAATAATATAAGTAAGTAATAGTAAAATATAATTAATTACGTAAATTGTCATGAAATTACTGTAGTAAGAATAACTATAAAATAGTTAAAATTATCGTTTCTTCCCCTTTGAATGAAGAAGTGGCAGTTCGGATCTGTTTATATTTCTGTATGCACATTTCTTGTTCTTATTCGAACGTTTTAGATTCTGTTCATCATTTATATCAATAATAGCTTCCTACCTATCCAAATATTTAGAATCCTTAGCTTTATTTTGTATCAGCATGAATAGATTGGTAGTAAGGAAAATATTTGGTAAGGGTGTTTTAAAATAGAATTTTCACAACCGACACTAATTAATACTGAAATATGAAATATTGCAGCAAAGGTTTCATTGATTGGAAAATTATTAAATGGCGATTATATTAGATAATTATATTTTATTTTTGCTTTCAAGTGCCACTATTGTGCATTCACAATAATGGTACAAGCCTCCGAACCTTCAGTCAATAGAGTTCCTCTAGGATGAATTTACAGACAACTCGATTATACAACGACGGAACTAACCTCCTGTGCAAGTTGGTCTCTCAGAAACTATGTCGCAGGAGTGTTTGAGGAGGCTACTTGCAGGATGCCTTTTCCTCTCTCTCGTTTGAATTAAGGTTCCCATGTGACGAGACATCTCGGCCATTTTATTAGAGATTTATGATCCGAGGTCGAAACAACTTGGCTACAGTTAATCTGATGTTCCCAATGGAACAGTCAGCCACCTGCCTTCGAACCTACTCGAGGCATGGAGACTGAAATGCTGCAACCCCACAGAAAACCCCAGTTCAGTTATCGGAAAGGCGTAGGACGAGTATATAAAATGCGACCTATCTCATGAAGGTTTATCTAGGCTTTACAATATTATTCGAAATTATGTTACTTACGGACCGTCGGTCTGGTACCAGAACAATCAATTTTACCTCGTTCGGACACTTTTACACTCTTTAATTATTTAATATCAGGAATTGGTTTTCACTGGTTCTACACTTCACTTTAATATTTGGCAAGATTGGCTGTATTCCGTCCGTTGACTGCTCCGCTCCACAATAATTTACCAATGTTCTCCTGGATTAATTTCTCCACGATGACTTTGGAAAGTTCTATTCTGACGAAAACTGATCTTACTTTCCAATATTTACGCTGCAATACTTCAGTGAATTTTTTCTTTGTATTAATTCACAACTTTAACTAGTTATACATTAACGATGTCTAGTCTTTGCTCAAGTTTTATTATTTGTTCTGCTCCTCGTAATGTTTCTCCGCCAACTAACTATCCTAGTGCTCTCGAGTCTAAGCGCGCATTTCCATTTCGGCATTTTCTCAAAGCAACAGAGCTCAGCGCTATTGTTTCTCTGTACGCCTTACTGCTATAATGGATTTATCAAACAATTCAAATTTTATGTCCAAACAATTAATGACCTAATTAACTATTGCTACAGTATATTCCTTACACGTGAACTGAGTCTGTGAACGTGTGTCTAATTCCTGCGTCTATTGTAGCAATCGTTTTATTGGAAATTAAATTTTTAGCAATTTTCATCAATTGGTCATCATATATCAGAACACTGTTTTTTAATATAATATTATATATAACATTTTGGAAGTTAAGTTTAACGATACTCTGATATTTAGAATACATATCTATAAAGTAAGAACAAGATGGTGTGGTGACTCCATTCCTACTTTAAATTTAGACGTATTACATTATATTATATTATCTGGCAAGCAAAAAGATTTTTCCTGCTAAATTTTGTCGAAGCGCACAGGCAAGAGGCATGAATATTCCATGGTCGTCATTTAGTTACGGTCAGGTCTGCCATTCTACTGTTGCCTGGAGCTTCCAGATATTGCGAAGGCAAAGACACGGGGAGGCAGTCCGCAGTATAGTGTTAGGAGTAAGCTGGCTCATTGTATCAGAAACAAAAGTTATTATTCAATAAACCTTTCTGAATACCAAAGGAGTTTTGGGTCCAGTGCAGACCAGATGGAAAAACTATTTTTGCAACCAGCGCGTATACAAGCAGCTGACTTTTTCACTTAGAGCGACGTCTGCAAAATCCTGATTAATCAACCAGAATTCGTTTCCGTACGAGTTTCAGGACAACCGTAAAACAGGAGTCAACGGGCAAGACGCAGCAATCGGCATTTTCCAACCTTTCATGGAACTGACCACCATTCTTATCTTAGTGCGATATTTGTATTTTAGATTTTATTACTTGCAAATTTTCGCCTACGTTCCTTGATAGTAGCCGTTTAGAAACTACATAAAAATATTCTTTTTGCTCTCCAGAGCTCCAGAGATCTAATTAAATTTTAATTTTTTTAAACATTTAATTATAATGTCTGTGTACAATATTGCAAATGATTTAAATTGTTTTTCTATTTAACCACTATCTGGGTGTCTGGTGCTTCCTGGGTTGTCATACATCCATAACCCCCGATTTCACTCCAATCTATGTTCCTTTTGCGTTATTTTTATGTTATAACACTTCACCCCCACCCTTAAGGATGCTCCTCACCCAAACCGAAATGTGTTGAAATTATTCACAGACAACTCGTCGACAAATACTATTAACATCATTATCCCCGCAAAACATTTATTCGACGGAAATATCGGCCGGTTAACATATTTGAAAAGTTCTACAACCGCCCACCACCACCCATTTCCTCCCACCCCCGCCCTCCCCGCGCTTTGACCATATTATCATAAATAAACTCAGCGACTAACATGTCCTCAATTTGACTCTCGAATCTCGCTTGTTTCAAAATCTACATCAACCCTCAGGGTGCAATGGCAAGTTGAATGCTATAATTGAAGTCAGCGACATCCATAACCCTGGATTTGACTCCAATCTCGGTTGTTTTCACACCTCCACCCTCACCCCTAAGGTTGCTCCTTTCCACTGTTGTAAGGGGTTAAAATTATACACAGATAATATCGGTAGAAACACTATCAATCTCGTTGACCTCCAAATATTTATCCGACTTTAATATCGACCATTTTAGCATCTTTGAATATTTCCATCCCCGTTCTTCCCCTTCCCTGGGCGTTGGTAGACGTGTCTTACCCCGACAGGGTTTGTTTCCTGGTCGCAAGTAACACGTGTACGAAATTTTCTCCGCAGGTGTAGATTTGTATGTGGAACATACATACAAACAAACACTCTATTTTAGAAGGTTTAAATACCCATTAAAATCGAGAGAGGTTAGTAAAACACCACAGTGGTTAAGTAAATATTTAATTAATAATATTTTTGAAAACTACCATTACTCGTTTGACACTTTTTTGTTGTTATTTTCTTTCGCAACTTATAAGTTTAACAAACAGCGCGTACGAAAACATTTGGGAATGAACTCTAATTTTAGTGTAGAACAGTGCCGGGCTATCAAGTTATATATAAATATAGATTTCATTTTCTCTTTCGCTTTTTCGAATGCCCCAAAAAGCTGATACTAATATTACTTCTTATAAAAATTTATTAATATTGCAATTATATATGAATAATTGTTGTCCAAGAAAATATTCTATAATAATTACATCTGGGCTGTTAATTTTTTTTTGCCAGTTTCAATTATATATCAAAAATAAAGTTTTATGTAAAATAATATCCTGTTATATTTCTATTCATTATGGGAGGTATGTTGCTCTTTACGTTACGAATTAAAAGCGTAAATTTATTTGTGTGGTAGTGACATGCAGCTTTATTTTCTCTAAAATGACGAGTATCAACCCTATGGCTGATATTTCAGAGTTCCTGGGGGAAAATAACCATGTACTTGACCATTTCCGACGCTATTGATATGTTCAATTGCCTGCTATTCGCACACGCTCTGTCATCTGCCAATGTGAGGAGCGGGATTTATATTAACTTTAATTTTGCAACAAAAAATTGACTAGTATGAAAATTAATATACTAACAAACTCCACCTCCGATCTCATCATTTTACATTACCTTATGTGACTAACGTCAGAAATATGAATATGTTTCACATTTCACAATTCATTAAAGAAAAAGTGTATGCAAGTATCTGTATGTTAGTATAATAGGAGATTTCCCGACATTACCCAGGTATTGATTTATCCAAATCTTATAAAAATTTGATAAATAACTAATTCTATTAATTTATAAATGACGGTATTCGATGTAAATGTATGTAATTTGATGTAGTTATTTAAAGTAAAAGTATTACTACACATATTGTATAAACATGTACTTAATCACTATATTCAGTATAAGTAAAAGTAAAGGCCTAACGTGTTTTGTAAAGTAACGGAAGGATTAAACGTACCGCTAGAGATGACTGAGATTTCGCCCGAGCTGATATAAGATATCACCAAATTTATTTCGGACATAATATATTCGGTAATACTGTAGTAAATATCGAGCTCTAATTCAATTTAGAAGTTACTCCACAACCATGAAACCAGTATGCGTCATAGTGTAGCGCGGTAGTTTTATTCTTGATATATATATATATATATATATATATATATATATATGTTTCATTTTAAAATAATTAGATATTATCAAGGGTTGAGAGCTTGGTAAGTTGGAATTTGAGCAGGCGCCGCCGAGACGGGGAGATAATCTGTCCAGTCTGGAATTGGACACGTATGATTTGACCATCGGAATTTACCTGGACTGTCACACCGTGGGAAACGTCTCTGAGAAAATCCCAGAAATTTGAGTGAACACGTGACTGCCTGAACCAATGACATTTCTTGGTTCAGGAAAGATCGATCCGAAGATGATCGAGACGATCGATTTTTGACATCCAACGAGGGGCCTGAAAAAGAAAAGTATAGACACAGAAGGGACAAACCGTCGCCAGCGACGAACGTGCAGCCCCAACTTGCAGTTTCGAGAGGACACTTGCAGTTTCGAAAGGACCCGGAGAGATCGAGGGTGTCACACGATAACGGCCAGACATCAACGAAGGTAGCTGCCAAGTAGCTTAATCCTTGACACACCTAGGGGGAATTACCGTAGACCATGTTTAACTGAGATTAAGGGATCAGCTTGTTTTGTCAGGCTAACTGAACACTGTAGTATTTTACTTTATTTTTTGTCCATGTTCAGATAATTAATTAATAAATTCTATAAAATATCATCTTAATTTATCATTTAAAAAACCATCCACTACAATAGAAAGTAACATATATTCCAATTATAAGTCAGGCTAAGATAGGCTTCAATTGTTCTATTCGCAAATATCATTTCTTTTACTATTTTGTAGCATTGTGGAATTCTCACAGCAAATGTTATGAAATTAATTATATTCCACTTCTTCCACCGCAGATTAATACACTTATTATTTATACTAGCTGAATGTTTGGCGTTGCCCGGGTTGTCATATATCCATAACCCCAGATTTGACTCCAATCACGGTTAGTTTTGCGTTATTTTTATGTAACGCACCTCGACTCCTATCCTTAAATGTGCTCACCTTCCACGCCGAAAGGAGTTGAACTCATTGACCCTCAAAAAGTTTCTTTCGAAGAACATATATGGCGTTTTAATGTGTTAGAAAATTTCCCTTCCGAGCAGCCCTTCTACTGTGGTTTAAATTAATAGCTGAATGCCATAATTAAACTCAGCGACATCCATAACTCTGGATTTGAGTATAATCTCTGTTTTATTCGCGTTATTTTCTTGTAACTCCCGTCCATTCCCACCCCTGAGGGTGCTCCTTTCCCATAATGTAAGGCGTTGAAATTATACTCCGATAACATCGGATTAGATAATGCTGTTACGCGTATTGTTGCGTGCATATGGTATGAACTGAAACTCGCCAGTTTCTTTCTAATTTGTCGTCATAATTTCCACATTTCTTTATATATTACTATTATTATTATACTTCCAATAATTAAATACTTTTTGAAAAGCAATGTTACAATTCTGTGATTTAGTGTGCGTAATTCGGCCATTTTGGTTTCGAATTCACCCAGTACTGAGAATACTGTTTATACTGATTCTTGAGTTAATTGTTTATTAAGTGTAGTTAAGGAATAATCGGGCGCTTAATTGTGTTGGTTGGAGCACTTTAAGAAAGTATTGTTTATTGAGTTCATGTAATTTTATGTAGAATGAAAAATTCTCAAATTGATGTACATTTTGTGTTGTAAATACAGAACGCAAATAAGGTGAGAGGAAAGCTGAAGGAAAATAATTAGATTAACTGTTCACGGAATGATACGGCAGGAAATTAGCGAGAGAGAGTAGCAGAAAGTGCAAGGAATGGAGTCAACTTACAAAATAGAAGCAGGTTCAGGCTTAAACTTAGTCTTTTTCCAGTTTATTTCTGTATCTTGTTCCTACCGCGAGAGGAATGAAGCGAATACGTATTAATAATGCTTCTCTTTAAAATTAGAAAACGACCCCATTTATTTTGTTTTCGCTTCTCTTTTAAATTTTTATTCATTATCAGCGAAATGTAGACAAAAGTGAATGTTAATGAGTGGTATCAACTGTGTCACTCTCTCCCATTCCTGTTACAGTCGCTTTAATTACTTTGCGCCATATCTTATTTACTGGAAAGTAATAAAGAGGTCTGATTGACTTTTCTTTGACCAATATCATAGGGTCTGCCAATAATCATCTTACCGATCCCAAATCAATTTAAATAGTTTACTATATACAATCGAAAAAAAACGTAGGTTAATAGTATTTATTTGTTTTGCTAAACAAAATTTGTTCTAAATAATAATTTATAGGGAATAATTTGAATAAAATTACTCCTGTATATTTATACACATGAATTTCGGGTATGATCTTTGTAATAATATATTTATGGGTTTACGCTGATAATGAGATGAATTTACGAGTTATTCCCGCACTTAAAGGAACATAATCACCAATTCTAATAGTAGAAATTAATGGCCGCTCTTTTGCTTTATTGGATGCAGAAATGAGAAGGGAAGGACTGAGACGATTATATTACTGATCATTTGGCGTTTACAATGGTTCATACTTCTACCAGACATTAATTACTCAGTCTCATCAAAAAAAATATTATTTTAAATTTTTTATGTATAGACACCATAGAAAATTTGAGGAAGTATTTAATGATTCAGACGTTCAAGGTAATTATTATGAAAGCACCAAATCACAAAATGGAATTTTATTTATAAAGGAAAGACTGCTGAGGTTTACGGGTTCGAATCAGGATTCGGGAAGTATCAACACAGTGACCCCGTGTCACTCCTAAATCCAGAATGTGATGACAGAATGGCAGCCGTCCCGCTAAGGCCATAATGTAGAACCACCAAATAGTAAAAAAATCAAATATATCGAAAGGTGTTAATTTATTGTTATTTTAAGTAATTTTTTATAGTTATTTACACTTAGCTCACAATAATTTCATAATGAAAGCGAATAATATATGTTAGTATAATTTAGAAATTTTATCAACATTTAAGTAATGAGTTTTGAATACCAGCATATCTATGGGTTTTGTGGATATTTTACGCATTTCTTAAATTACACATCAATCCCGACGCCATAGATATTCTCAAAATGTACTGCTGTATTTGTTAACGGAAAACCTGTCGCTCGGCGAGAGTCTTACCGTATTCTGGTTAACTTATGGACGGTTTTCAACGTTAAAGTTTCGAGTTCCGGTGCCGTAATAACCGTAATTTTTGGTTTATAAGTAAGGATCGTAAAATTTTCATCCACATCCATCGTTTAACTTTTAAGAATTTAAAATTTCGTCCCTAACTCTGCCCCAACACTTACTCGGAGTCACAATCAATTGCCAGATAATATCCAGTCTCTATAAATGTCTGTGGCTGTTGTAACATTCCTGCCCACATCAATTTTCTAGGCCATTACTCATCGCCATTGCTAATCGTAAAATAAAAGCCCGCCTTTTAAGTTCAAATTTCTTGACCATGGAAATGCCACAGAGTAATTCAACGGCTATGTACCCTCACGTTCATATATTCCTCACTACAATCTTCATTGTCAAGGCACATTTAGTTCTCCCAACGTATTGGTTTCCGTTCAGTTCTGTACTGTGTTCTGATCGTGTTCCCCGTTTATAAATTTTGGAGGATAAAATTTTCTATATTGGTCTTAACACCAGTTAAAGTGAACACAAAATGTAAATAGAATTTGCTTTCGTAAACAAAACAGAACTCCGGGAAAGAGAATTCTTCGGAGGGACAGTTTTCTTGTCTCGACCACGCAGCGGGTGGTCATATTTTCTAAAAAGAGCAGCGCAGAAACGGGAGTTTGCATGAAGACAGCAAGGAATCTGTTTGTAAAACGGACTGGACGGTCGGAGAGAGAGGATCGAGTTTGGCAAGGTACGTCTGGATGCAGACGAAATCTGCTGTTATGCTCTTCCAGGTTGTTGAGAATTGCAGAGCTTTCGATCAATTAAACTCCGAGGGCGACGAAATGGAACGAGACAGCAGAGGAAGAGGTTGTGACTATACCCTGACTGGACGATTTAGGATTATTTTTAGGAGACAAAAGAAGGGACGCCATTTTCCGATGACACCGGTTGAACTTTACGTAATCCAATTTTTTTTTGGTGTAGACAGGCTATGTATACGGTAATCCCCATAGTGGCAACTCCCCTCTTATAGCATACGAAAGGGATTTTAAAGTGGGGATGTGGAAGGGTGGAGGAAGGTAGCCATGGGTTAATTTTTTTTAGGGCAACAGGCTACATGAGGGTTATCCACGTTAGGAAACTCCCCTATAATATCATAGGAAGGGATTTGGAAGGGGGGATGCGGAAGGGTAGAGGAAGGTTGCCAAGGGTTAACTATAAAAACCTGCATCAGGTAGGTCAGGCATTGGGTACTTGTCACACGCCCTTCCAATAGCGGAAGAGGAGTTTGCTGTGGGGACGCAGCATTCCCTTCTCCGTGCCTCGACCAGTTTAGGAGGCAGCTGGCCGACTATTCCAATGGGAATAGCGAACAACTCTTACCGTATGTCCAAGGTCTGTGACCCTGGAACATACACCTCTGAGAACAGACCGAGGTGCCTCGGCTTGTGGGTACCTTAGTTCAAAAACGGAGAGGAAAAGGCATCTTCAAAGGTAGCCCCTTCGTTATTCTCCTTGCCCACTTCTTTTATCCTCAATTTGCATGGGAGAAATATAAGTAATAACTGAAAACTAGATAGTTAGTTTGGTTAACCAGGTTTTATATTATTTGTTGGACAGGTTTTAACCGGTTATTGTTTAAATACCAAAATTTGTGCAGGAAGATAGCCAACAGTGGCTTTGGATACGATTTAATAAATAAAATAAAAGTTGGAAAAATTGAAATTAGAGGAAAAAAGAAGTCCACTCCTGCTTTGTTTGTGACTTATTCACTTATTCCAATATACGCGAGACGGCGCAAGTAAATCTTGCAAGGAGATACTGTCATTCATTGCACAAAAATATTTGCTTTTAGTCCGAAGCTCTGTTCATTTGAAAAGCTGGTTTCTGTGTTGAAATTCGTTGCTTTTTGGTGAAAGAAGTTGTTCAACAAATCAGCACGATGCAGAAAGTAGTTTTATGAACAAAAATATTTAATTAAATGGAAATTTAATGGTTTAATTAAAAATTCTAAATATCTGCAATAATACAAGCAAATTCGTTTATACTATTAACTATATATATATATATATATATATATATATATATATATATATTATGTAATACTAATTAGAGTGATTTGATAATTGTAAATTTGTGGTCGATTGTTGTCGGCGAAAATATAAAACAACAATGGGTACACATGTACTGACGAGCCTTTGTCGGCGGCAGGCATTTCTTAAACTCCAGTCTAACGGCGGCAGTTGCGGGCAAATATTCATCGAGAAAAGTCGCGGGCAGAAATTCATCAAGAAAAGCCGCAGGTTGAAATTGAGTAAAAGTTGTACATAAATTCATCGAGTAAAGTTGCAGGAAAGAGTTCATTAAGTCAAGCTATAGTTAAAAATTCAACAAGTAAAAAGACTGTCGTGAATTTTATCCAGAAGGAGTTGATAACAATTTTTTTTTTTTTTTTTTAGGGCAACAGGCTACATGAGGGTGATCCACATTGGGCAACTCCCCTTTAATAGCATAGGAAGGGATTAGAAAGGGGGGATGCGGAAGGGTAGAGGAAGGTAGCCAAGGGTTAACTAGGGCCCCCGGGCTATGGTTTAAGGATCCTACCCGGCATTCGCCTAAAGAAATGCAGGGAAAACCCTAGAAAAACCTGCATCGGGTAGGTCGGGCATTGGGTACTTGTCCCACGCCCTTCCGATAGCGGGAGAGGAGTTTGCTGTGGGGACGCAGCTTACCCCTCGCCATGCCTTGGCCTGTTTAGGAGGCAGCTGGCCGACTATTCCAATAGGAATAGCGGACAACTCTTGCCGTATGCCCAAGGTCTGCGACCCCGGAACATACACCTCTCAAAACAGACCAAGGTGCCTCGGCATGTGGGAACCTTAGTTGATAACAATCTGGATGACCAATAGTTAAAACGAGAAATACCAAATTTGCTGGTGAGAGAGAGACTTAATGCCGAGGACCACTGTAGTTGTACAGAGTAATCGTTCCAGTGGATAGATACCAAAGTTTGGACAGTGTTTTCGAAATAAATTTAAATTCTGTGAAATTATGGCCTATTAGATGTGAAAAGTGCATCAGAGCCCAAAACGAATGTCTGGTACCAGCAGAGATTGTAGAAAGAAATTTAATAAAGGTTTCGAAAACGTGAAATAAGAACCAAATCGTCAGATTTCGGTTTCACGTTCATTTCATTGTTAAACTCTAATTTTGTAAAATTTAATTGTTTATTTTCAATGTAAAAAGGTTGGTTTTTTATTTAGAAGAACACATACGTAAATAATTTTGTAAACTTTAAAATTTGATAAATTATTTTGAATCCTTTTCTTTTAAATTTAATAAAATAATATTAATCAATTGCTTAAATTTTGTTAATATTCAATTCATTACAAAGTGGCGTCATCAACGTGTGGCCAACCATTGAATTCTTTTAATTTTTTTAATTAATTACATTTTGGCGTCCTCAACGTGGGCCGAATTCTTTTAATAAAAGTTTTTCATTACATTTTGGCTTCGCCAACGTAAGGCAATTCACCCAACTTAATTAATTGTTTGTTATTCATTACATTTTGGTGCCTGCCTCAACGTGGGCCGATTAAATTTAATATTTGCAATTTATTACAATATATATATATCCATTCAAACTTACACTGTTATTCGCAAACGCTTTATTTTCTCAGATCCTAACGGGAAAAAAGCAACGAAGAAAATGATTATTTCAATAACCGCCAGGAGATGGAAAAGCTGACAACTGAAAAACGTTTATGTTCTAAACAAATATCATTTCCAAATTACAATTTTCTTTTAAAAAGTGCCTAAAGTTTGATATGAAACAACTCGTTTAAATAATCAATTAATATTAAGATTAATATCCAGGGTCGGTAAATGTTATGACGTGTATTTATATCAGAATTTTTTTTTACTAACGAAATCGCAATAAAATTTAAAAGATAGATATGAAAAAGTATTGATGAAGAAGGAAATATTCAGAGCAACACATTTCACGTAAAGTGCTAATTGTGAACCCAAAATGAATGGCAAAACTCTGGTCTTTGATCCTGACTGTAATTATACAACAAAGTAGATACAGCATCAATGAAATTAACTAGAATGAACAGTGGAAAGGCATAGGAGATGACGAAAATTCTATCCAAAATAATTAAAGTTTAATTAACGTGAATAATTTGCAATAATTTCCATCAGCTATTCATCTACTAACTTTAAAGCCAACTTTAGAGTTATTAATTTTTGAATTGATTAATAAATTAATATAAGACTTTCATATATTTAAATTTATTCTAATATTAACACCAACATTTCTTTACTGCTTGTATCTCGTAACATTTTATGAGACAATTCATTGAAATGTTTCTAAATATTTTGTTTAAAATTAAAAAATTAGAAAACGTATATATTATGTTTAATATTTCTGCTCTTTATGCATAATGGGACGCGTTACAATTTGGCCAAATGTGTCAATATTGTGAAGATGAAATTAATTTAATTTGATGGCGTATCAATTTAATTTCAATTTTACACATGAAATGCACAAGTTGTAAAATTTAGTAATAATGAACAGTATTACCACGCCATCTGCTTTTTTCATTCGCCAAACTATTGTATGCGTATTATCGTTTCGCTATTTCGGGAATGTACTCAACAACAAAAAATCAAATAATTATTAACAGGTATTTGCGAATATTTTATAACTACCATCATATTAATATATCTAAATTTAACACCATATTCATTTGTGTATTTATTAAAGGATTTAATTCTAAATAACATCTATTAAGGATAGATTTTTTAACAATTGCAATAATGTAAATTTTTACAACGATATATAAATACATTTCGCTAATTTCCATATTAAACCGATTTTTTATTTGAGTAACTGGTGGTGGCCCTCCTTTAACAGCACAAGAAGGGATTTGAAATGGGGATGCGGAAGGAATGGCAAGGTAGCCGAAGGTTCACTGGGGCCTCCGGGCTATATTTTGAAGATCCTACTCAGCATTCACATTGCAGTGATGCAGGAAAATCCCTAGAAAACCTGCTTCAGGTAGGTCGGGCACTTGGTACTTGTCCCACGCCCTTCCGATGTCTGGAGTGGGGTTTTCTGTGGGCACGCAGCATTTCTTTCTCCATGTATCGGTCAGTTTAGGAGGCAGGTGGCCGACTGTTCTGGTAGGAGCAATGTACAACCCTTACCGTATGCCCAAGGTCTGTGACCCAGGAATATACATACACCTCTCTAAACAGACTGACATTGCCACAAAAGTTGTCATGAGAGAAAATGTCGCAATTACTTAGGAATGCGTCTCTAATGTGGTCAGATATAAATTTCTAAATATCCTCTGAATAAACTGTTAACGTACCTAAAAAAATTACTTCCACATTTTGTTGTAATGACTGATTCTGAATGACGCAGTCAGCTTTTAAAGACACTTATTAAATTTCCTATTTTTATTCTTTTCCCTTGACATATTGTTTCGACAAAAAATTATTTTGGAAAACAATATTGGTTTACGATATATCAATTTATCTGCAACTTGGCGTTTGTACTACAGAGGGTGGTTAATTACTCTTGGTTACGTCAATAATCGTTACTGCTAACCACTTCACGCTGTTTAATAATCATTTTAAAATTTACGTTTGTTTGAAAATCGATAATAAAATACAGACAAACGAAAGGAACAAGGATTCCAGAAACGTTTTGAGTTATTTATATCACCCCTCCTTTTATCTGTATTTGGTTATATTTATTATTAATAATTATTTTTATTGTGCTTACAGTATATTTGTGGATTGAGCTACATTCCAACTAAACTTTCATTCTGTTACTGAAGTTGTTGTTCATTTACCTTTTACAGAACTGTGGCGGATGCTGGAGTTGAAGTTATTACGTCGAAGTCAATTCAGGTTTACCGAAACACTCTACGAGATGTGTGAGTAAAACTCCATATTATTTTTTGTTATAAAGTGTGTGTTTATTCAGAAAAGTATCCCTCGACAGTTTTATTCAATAATGTAAATTCTGCATGTAAAATGGAATTTTACAGTTCACAGTAAAAAATTTTACATTTAACACTTACCCATATTGACAAGTTAATGGATATGAAAGAAATATATAAGAAATTATTATTTCTGATATCGTAAGTACCTTCACTTAATTCTTTTTCTGTTAAGCGTTTTCTTCTTTTCAGAAGTTACGGTGTATATTATCTGGTCTTAAACTTATTAATGCTACTTCTTACTGCACACTAAATGTACAATATTATTTCCTTATCCTGCTTATACACACCTCTGTTTCTCCACTTCAGGATTTAATTTTCTAAATTTGATTGGCTGTTTCAATCCCCACATTCTACATATTATTTGTTCTGATTTCATTCATTTATTTTTCGTGAAACGTGCATTAACCAAATTTCTTTCAGTGAACCACAGGTATTGTGTTTCGTGTAATAGCTGCAAATACTTCACTACACTTCGAGCTTTATTTCAACAACAATAACTGCACCTGTTTCAAAGATTTCAAGTCACAAAGATGTTCGAATGCTTCATTCTGTAACATCCTCCCCACCATGGTTGACCTCCAGAGGTACGACCAGTTCGATTAGGCGTATCACTCATTTTCATGTCAACTGTCCTGAACTTACCGTACTGACCTTGTCGTATATTTACAATGAGACCTAGCTTCCAAGACTGCTTCGGGAGGACGTCTTCGTGTGTCAGGGCCAGGTCCTCGACGCGGATTTCGGTGCTTTCCCTTTCTGGCGTTGAACTTCGTGGAAACTCTTCAGTTGCTATTCCTTGGTCCAGCGCCTCCAGAAATCGTCAGAAAGCTTTTGCCTTACCGAAATTTTTGCCAAGTTTGGTTTTGTTCTGGTTCCGGCCCTGTTGGGATCGATATCAGTCCTTATCCTACTGGGAAATGTGCAGGAGTAAGTGGCGTGGAATTCTCATTCTGTGTTATGGGTCTCGCATTTACAGCGGCTTCAATGCTGATCAAATATGTGTTTAATTGTTCCTCTGTGAGCCTCGATAGACCCAATATTTTTCGAAGACATCTTTTTATAGTACATACCATCCTCTCCCACCATCCACACCACAAAGCCGCGTGGGGGGCGATAAATTAATTTCCAAGTTAAGGCATTGTGTGCAAAGTATTGCTTGGTCTTGGATGGTGGCGCATGTGAAGAGTGTAATATACGCCTTTCGCATCTCACTCCCCACCTTAATAAACAGGGGACCAGAAAAGTATATGCCAGTGATGGTAAATGTATTTAAGGGCTTAACGCGATCATCAGGCAATAGTGCTTCAACCTGTTGACCTCGTGGGGTAGTCAGAATATTGAATGCTAGGCATGCGTTTATTACCTTCTTGATCATCTGACGATTCAGAAGTATCCAAAACTCCTTTCGAAGTTCGGAAGAGACCGACGCGGACTTCAAAGTGAAATCAAGAGAAGGAGAAGGTGCAGACAGGCTATATATTTAGGGTAATCCATATAGTGGCAACTCTCCTCGTATAGTATAGGAAAGGGATTGAAATGGGGGATGTGGAAAGGTAAAGGAAGGTAGCCAAGGGTTAACTGGGACCCCCAAACTATATTTTAAGGATCCTACCGGAAATTCACTTAAAAGTAATACAGGGAAAACCATAGAAATCCTGAATCAGGTAGGTCTGGCATTTGATACTTGTCCCAAGTCCTTCCGATGGTGAGAGAGGGACTTTCTGTGGGGTCGCATTATTCTCCGTACCTTGACCAGATTATGGGTAAGCTGCCTGTCTATTCCAATAGGATTAGCGGACAACTCTTACCGTATGCCCAAGGTATGCGACCCCGTAACGTACACCTCTCAAAACAGGCCGAAGTTCCTCGGCTTGTGGTAACAATAAGTTCCAAAAACCGGGGAGATGTGAAGAAATAACCAAAGGTAACCTCGACCAAATCTCTCTGGGACGGTTTCTCTGCGAGAGAATTCTCTCACAGGCTTCCTCTTATTTTATTAAGGTGTTATGTATTGGGTAATCCACATAGTGGCAACTCCCGTCTTATAGGATAGGAAAGGTAGTGAAAGGGGGGATTCGGAAAGGTAGCGCAAGATAACCAAGGCTTAACTAAGGTACCTAGGCTATACTTTAAGGCTCCTACCTGACAATTCAAATAAAAGTGTTGCAGGAAAAACCCTATAAAAACCTGAATCAGGTAGTTCGGGCATTTGGTACTTGTCTTACGCCGTTCCGATGGCGGGAGAGGGGTTTTCTGTGGGGTCGTAGCTTTCCCCTCGCCATGCCTTGACCAGTTTATGAGGCTGCTGACCGACTGTTCCAATAGAAATAGCGGACAACTCTTACCGTATGATGAAATCGTATGTTTTATGAGTAGTTCTTTGAAGTTCACCATCAAGTATAAGTGGGTGTTTGTGTTTCTAGTAACATTCGCATACTGCAGTCTGCAATCTGAACGTATGAGTCCGTCTTCTAAAAACGTTTGAATCCAATATTATTAACGCCACCTATGTTGTCGTACGCTGTGGACTGCTTTCTGACTTGTTGGTGTTCGATATCATCTGATCCTAAGTGACTCCTATTAATCCCTGTTCATTTCCCCATAATATAGCATTCTCACATTCCGTAGTTCCTGTTGATTCCGTAGTCCAATATCATTTATTGGTGCTTGTATTTATTTTCTTCTATATGTTATTTATGTTTGCGACTTTTCAGAGTTAAAAATCTTTGTGTAAATTGTGGATTTTTTTTGGTGTTAACATATTGCAGAGCGATAGTTTTTTTATTTAATTAGATATTAGCAAGTGTTGAGAGCTTGGTAAGTTGGAATTTGACCAGGCGGATAGATCATCCGTTCGGTCTGGACTTATGCACGTAGGTTGTTGACCCTCGTAAGTTCCTGGACTGTTGCACCGTGGGAAACGTCTCCCCAAAAATCCCAGAAATTGAATTAACATGCGACTGTCTGAACCAATCACACTTCTTGGTTCAGGAGAGATCGATCCAAAATTGGTCGAGAACGACGGTATTTCACATGCAGAAAGTGTAGACGTCGCCAGGGACGGACGTACAGCCTCAAACTTGCATTATCCAGAGTACTCGGAGAGAACGAGGGTTCTACATGATCACGGCCAGAATTAGACGAAAGGTAATTGCCAATTGTCTCAATCCTTGACGCGCCTGGGGGAATTACAGTAAACCATGGTTTAACTTGGGATTAAGGGATCTGATTGTTTTGCCCAGCTAGCTGAACACTCATAATTTATATTTTAATTATATTTGTCCATGTTCAGTTAAATGATTAATCAAATACTGAAACTATTCCCTTATTTATCATTTAATAAACCTACCACTACAATATAAACCCTCGCAATCACTTTTTTTGAATTACTTAACTGTTGCAACGGAAGATTAAATAATTTAATAATTAAAGCTTCTCGTAAAACTTCAGTTACATCTCAGTTTGTCCTATAAATCCTTTTACTGAAAAGACGGAGAAATGAAGTTAAACGTAACTTTAAATTGACTTTGGCTTTAAAACTGTTTAAGTCTTTGTGGAAGTTTGTTTAAAATAGAAATGCCTAAAGAATCGCCACCTTTCACTGTACCTCCAGTGTAATCGCTGTAATCACAAATAACATTCATGAGTAAATGTATCGACAATACTTTTAAAAAAGAAACGTCAACGTGACGAGGCATTGGAAATATAAATGTAATCTGGATAAATTTTAAACATAAGGTCTTGGAAGCCAGAAATAAGTTTGTACATCGGATACAAATAAAATGCAACAACAACGGATTGCTACACCAAACCCATAAAACAACTATAGAGATAAAGTTATATATAGATCATACTCTAGGCAGAATAGCAGCCCTTCTAACTACCTACACTTCCAACAAATATTTAAATTACAAGTTAAGGAAAAGAAAAATACACAATAATTGTTCCTACGTAACATTCAGAATGTAAATAAAGATTGGTGGAGATTTTACAACTATATTCGCATGCGTAGAGGGAGCAAACTGTGAGAAAGTAGGTGTCTTAAAGATTAACGGTGTCGTTGTAATTTGAGATAATGAATAGGCAAATATATTAAACGAGTATTTCGTTTCTGTGTTTAACAAAACTAACAGTACATATACCGTAAAACTTCCAAATATCTGCTAAGGCAATACGGAGGAGAATTAGCAAATTAAAAACAATAAATCACGCGTTCAAGATGACATTTTCACGGAAATAATTAAACCTGGTGAGGGGGCAATTATTCCATATTTAATGAGGTTATTTACCATATCTATTAATATCTCAACACTGCCAACAGATGGGAAAGCGGAGATTATTGTGCATAATCATGGAGCATTTAATATCTGCGTGCATTCTGTATACACTTCAATCTCAAGGGTGGTTCTTTTAAAACCAACACGCATTTCGATCGGGATTCTCTTGTGAACGTCAGGTAATCAATCTGTTTCAAGATATAGCAGACGAAGCTGATAACGGTGGTAGAATGGACGTTATCGTTATTGACTTTGCAAAGGTTTCAGATGTAGTTCCTCACCACGTCTTGATCAAAAAGTTAGATGGGACGAGTAATGAGTGCAAGAATTTTGTAGAAAAAGGGTACAAAAAGTTAAAGTCGGGAAAGAAACATCGTAACTCGGATCTGTATCATCGGGAGTCCCACAGGGATCAGTCATTGCCCCATTATTATTTTTAATATTCATCAACGATTAACAAATTGGTATAAATTCAAAAGTCCGACTATTTGCAGATTACTGTGTAATCTACAGGAAAATACGTAGTGAACAAGACGCAGATGCCCTCCCAAATGACTTAGATATTACTACGCACATGGGATAAGCGAAATAAAATGAAAATTAACAATGGAAAAAGGCGATCAGTTTCACTAAAATGCACCTTGGAATATAAAATAGAAGGGGAAACAGTGACCCAGGAGAAAAACTGTAAATACCTAGGCCTTTATTTAAACAGTAAGCAGATATTCTACAAAGAAAACATTTTGTAATGCACTTTGTAATGAGATCTCTCAAAAGGGGAAATGCAAAATTTAGTTCGCCCGCTAATGGAATATGGAGCACCATGCTGGGATCTGTATAAGAAAAATCAAATAGAATCCTTAGAAAGGGTTCAGAAAATGGTCGCAAAATTCGTACAGATAGGACGTGGGCATTACAGACGAGAAGGGAAAGAGCCAGGCTACACGTTTTGTTTAAAGTCTTTGCTGGTCAAAAACCTCGGCATGGAATTCGAGATAGATTGCGAGAACCCACTCGGTACGGGAGGACTGATCACTTCTTCAAATTAAATGCCAAGGAACAAAAAGCAGATTTTTAAAATAATTTTTTTTTAGGGCAACAGGCTACATGAGGTTAATCCACGATTGGCAACTCCGCTTTAATAGCATAGGAAGGGATTTGAAAGGGGGGATGCGGAATGGTAGAGGAAGGTAGCCGAGGGTTAACTAGGGCCTCCGGGCTATATTTTAAGGATCCTACCCGGCAGTCACCTAAAAGTAATGCAGGGAAAACCCTAGAAGAACCTGCATCAGATAGGTCGGGCATTGGGTACTTGTCCTACGCCCTTCCGATAGCGGGAGCGGAGTTTGCTGTGGGGACGCAGAATTCCCTTCTCCGTGTCTCGACCAGTTTAGGAGGCAACTGGCCGACTATTCCAATGGGAATAGCGGACAACTCTTACCGTATGGTCAACGTCATTCCTAACATAGGACAATAAATAACTGGAACAATATAGCTGCAAGAGTTTTATGAGAAAGTCCTCTAACGGAAACAAAATTTAAACTTAATCGGAACTCTCTAGTGAATATAGGGTAGTGTAGTGAAGTGAACTGCTCCGTTACAAACTAAAGTAAAATGGTAAAATTTATTGTCTTCTTGAGATAGTTAAATAGTTAGTTAATCTCTATTTTCAGATTTATATCTGTATATTACAATATACAATAATACAATATTAATTCGTTCATTACCTTTTCAAAATTAATCTTTAATTAATATAATTTTATAAGCATGTAATATAGTTGAAATAATGTCCTTAAACCTAGTTCATTTTTAAAAATAGTTATATTAATTAACTCTAATTGTAACCTCTTTTATTTAATTTGTAATTAAATTTTAATTTCATGTATCTACCGCCGGGAAAGCTGCCCATTTGTAGATTAAATAAATACATGCATACATACTGTTCAGACAACACGCTTTTGAGCGGCAAAATCATATTTTTTCCCTTTTAAAATTGCCCAGAATATTAAACGGAATTAAAATATGCAAAGTAAACTACTTTGAAGTTAGAGATAATTTTTATGTGACTGAGCCGAAGTAATTTAGTGAATGATTAATATGATCAATCGAATATAATGTATTATTCAGTAGAACACCTGGGAATTTGATGCATGAAGATGATATTCATTATTGTGCCACTGCGCGCTGGACGTAAAATGTAATCTAACTTTGCATAAATTGTTATAAAAATTCTAATGGCTCCATCTCAATTATTACAGTTCCCCAAAGGGAAATTCTTATTGGCGGAATTGAAATTGAAACGAAATCTTTTCCTGCGCTTGTTTAAACAGTGGTGCTCACGTCTCTGATTAAGCCATTATTTTCAAAATCGATTGATTTACATTTCGTATTCAATAATTTTAACTAGGGAAGTAAAAAAGTTTACATAGGAACAACATTTTTATTCGTATTGTGAGGAGACTGTATTTTAATCACTCGATGACTATATCCCAATTTTATCTTCCAGTTTCCTTTTGTTATTGTTCTGTAACTAACCTAAAATTAGCTATTTATCTTTTGATTGTCAGTTAATTAATCAATCAGCACTTTTTACTTGGGTACATAATTGAACGTCATATAATACTCACCGATATATAAAATGCCGTCGTATCCAATATATTGCAGTTTTCATAACAACCAAATCATTATACATCCAGGAAACCTCAGAGTGAAATATGTGATGATGATGACTTATACTTAATCTAAACTTATGTGTACATGAGTAACGTTAAATAATTCTTTTGCTCCTTAAATTAATAATTATCTCATATTTCAGATATTACCAAAATGTCAGAAAATAAAAATTATGTTGCATAAATTACTACGTATTTTCGTTTCATTTTAATATCTGAATTTCATGAATGAATTATTGCAGTTTATTTAATATTTAGTAACAATTTCATTTAATGATTTATATCATTTAATTATTTTTTTTGAAGGAGCGAAACGTTTATACCATAATATTTTTAGGAGGAAATTTTTATATTATTTAACATATTATATTGCTAAGACTTTCCTGGCCAGCAAATATTGTATACTTTTTTCGTAGGATACATTTTATTGTAACGTTACATTTAGTACCAGTGGAATCCAATATGCGGTCAAACAAGTGAAGTTTGTATGCACACCTAGTCTGTCATTGAAATTAAATTTACTCGTAACGAAGGAAATCATTTGGGAATACGTACATTGAATTGGTTTTCGTGTAGTTATGTTTAACTTTTCCAAATTGCTTATTTTCAAGTATACTAACCTAAAATTCACCTAATGAAATCAACAAACGCAAAATATGGTATTAATTTGTCCATCGCGTGATTTTAGACTTGCAAGTTACACTTGGCGTAAACATTACTGGCAGAATTTCAGAATTATTAGCACGGATGGTTTTTGTATACGGTTTGTGATGCAACCTATATTTATGTTTAGTAAGTTTAATTTAGTTGTACAGCTTCCATTACCCTGTCAATGACAACTTTCCATTCAAAACGGTTTTTAGCTGCCTTATACCATTTCCTGTTGAATACCTGAGTATGAAATAAATATGGGAATTTCAAACTGTATGAAGGTCGGTTTCATGGTCGTGCTATCGAATTATTCAGAAAGAACAGTCGGCCAGCTGCCTCCTAAACTGGCCGATGCACGGAGACGGGAATTCTGAGTCCCCACAGCAAGCCCCTCTCCCGCCATCGGAAGGGTGTGGGACAAGCCTACTGCCCGACCTACCTGATGCAGATTTTATATGGCTTGTCCTACATCACTTTTAGGCAAATGCCGGATAGGATCTTTAAACTAGAGCCCGGGGGCCCTAGTTAAGCCTTGGCTAGATTCCTCGACGTTTCCTTTTCCTCACTTTCAAATCTCTTCCTATGCTATTAAAAGGGAGTTGCCACCATTTGGATTACCCTCGTGTGACCTGATATTCTAAAAAAAATTACTTGTAGACATCGATGATACAGCCTGTGAGAGCTATTCTCTCGCAGTCCAGAACCTTGCAGAAGAGACTGAGAGGGCTACCTTTGGGGATGCATTTTCCTCTCTCCTGTTTTCAACTAAGGTTCTCACAAGCCGAGGCACCTCGGCCACTTTGCAGACGTGCATGTTCCGGGGTCGCAGACCTTGAGCCTACGTTAAGAGCTGTCCGCGGTTCACTTCGGAACATTCGGCCAGCTGCCTCCTAAACTGGTCGAGGAACGGAAGAGGGAAGCTGCGTCCCCACACCAAACCCCTCTCCCGCCATCGGAAGGGTGTGGGACAAACCTACTGCCCGACCTACCTGATGTTAGGTAGGATCTTTATACTAGAGCCCCGGGGCCCTAGTTAACTCTCGGCTACCTTCCTCTACTTCTCCACATTCCCTCTTTCAAATACCGTCATATTCTATTAAAGGGTAGTTGCCACCACGTGGATTACCCTCATGTAGCCTGATACTCTAAAAACAATTGCTTGTAGAATTTGTATCTTAAAATCTCAATTTAAAACAATGAATAATTTTCAATAAGTTTTGCGATAGTAGCTCTAGTAAAATAATAAATATAAACTTCACATAGAAATATAAAATATAATAATTTAAAACTCCAAAATAGCAATAACGCGGTGAAAAATTCTGGGAGTTCAAAATACTTGTTCCTTGAAACCATGAAAGAAACATTGGTAAAACCAGAATGACGGTAATTTTCTTAATAGTAGTTTATGGTCGCGTCAACTGACCGGTTATTGGCGACCTTGTATATAATAAGTTTGCAGAGGATGTTGTCTGCGATTCTTGGAATAGTGCATGGAGACGAGCTGGAGGAGGCTCTTGATCGCCGTGGCGACCAAGCAAAAGTGTGCTCCTGAAAATTTGGCTATGGTCTTCCTTTGTATATCCTCATATTTCGTACATTCGAATGTTATATGTTGAATGGTGAAGAGTCGATCACACCAGGTGGGCACAGCTCTGACGATGACTGCAAGTTTCTTCTTCTTAGTAGCTACTACCGCCGGGTCTGTTTAAAACCATAAATGCCATTGGGAATATCAGAGTAACATTTTCAAAGGTATTGACTGTATCAGTTATAAAACATTCAGTACGGGTTGAATGGAATTTGCGAAGACTGCATCAGGTCTTTGGCATAGCCATAACGAAACTTCATTACAGACGGAGTTCAGACCGTTTTCAAATGTTATTTTGATCGTGGTTCAGACTTAATCTAATGCAGGAAGACAAATCTTTATCATTTCACACACCGAATGTTTTAGAACCTCGTGGAATGTGATAATATACATGTTAATCGTCATAAAGGTGAGGGGGTGTTTTTCCATTAATCTAAACTAATCAAACTTAGGTAATAAAAAATACGTTACAGTAAAAAAATACGTGCAGCCTTAACAGATAGACATCAATAAGATTTCTTTAATTTCGTAAAACACACCCCGATAAAATGGTTATTAGTGTCAGAATATTAATCCTTTCACAAGGACTGTATTCCATTTATTAAAGCTGACTTTTCCTCTTTGAATTATAATACTGAAGTTGATATTAATCACATATTTGAATATAAAAATAAATATAATAATCAACAAATCAGAAAATGTATATGTAATGAACTGTTAAGTTCAATAATGACATTTATATACAGATATACAAAGTACAGAAACAACGTTTCCTTCCGAATTTCGAACTTTATCCGATTAACACGTTGACTGCCACGGAATTCAGAATCTCTTCGCGGAAGCCAACTACGAGTTAATTCGTACGCAGACACGCTTCGACATGTCGCTTCGCTAAAGCTGAATCATGAATACGCGTCCATATTCGTCAGTACAAAGGCTGGAGGACTTATTTTTTTCGGATGAGTTTCTTGCATTACTGGTGGAACAAACTAATATATATGCTGCGCAAGAAATTGAAAAACGCAAAGCAATAAAAACATCTAATAGGTTATCAAAGTTACAAGTCTGTAAAGAGAAGCCAGCCCCTTGTGCGGAAGATTGTTTAAGAAGTTCAACAAACAATAAAATATTATTTTATTTCTTGAATTTGAATTAATTTTTATAATTATATTTTTTTTTCGTTTTTTACTAAATTTTCTGTTCATGCAAGACAGCATTGATTTATTGCTCTTTTCCCAGAATCCATCTATCAATATAAGCAGTGATATATTCCGAGTTTAATCGTAGCTGCACAAAAATGACAAGTAAACAAGGACGAGATAACTCATAGTTGGCGTCCTAGAAATGAACGCAGTCTACGAGTTATCTAAGGTTCCCACATGCCGAGGCACCTCGGTCTGTTTTGAGAGGTGTATGTTCCGGGGTCGCAGACCTTGGGCATACGGCAAGAGTTGTCCGCTATTCCTATTGGAATAGTCGGCCAGCTGCCTCCTAAACAGGCCAAGGCATGGCGAGGGGTAAGCTGCGTCCCCACAGCAAACTCCTCTCCCGTCATCGGAAGGGCGTGGGACAAGTACCAAATGCCCGACCTACCTGATGCAGGTTTTTCTAGGGTTTTCCCTGCATTTCTTTAGGCGAATGCCGGGTAGGATCCTTAAAATATAGCCCGGGGGCCCTAGTTAACCCTTGGCTACCTTCCTCTACCCTTCCGCATCCCCCCTTTCAAATCCCTTCCTATGCTATTAAAGGGGAGTTGCCACTATGTGGATTACCCTCATGTAGCCTGTTGCCCTAAAAAAAAATCTATAAATTGAAAGAGAGGTTTCTCTCGCAGGAAGAACCTTGTAGGAGAGATACGAAGGGGCTACCTTTGGGGACGCCTTTTCCTCGCCGTTTTTGAACTAAGGTTCCCACAAGCCGAGGCACCTCGGCCTGTTCTGAGAGGTGTATGTTCCAGGGTCACAGACTTTGGGCATACGGTAAGAGTTGTCCCTTATTCCCATTGGAATAGTCGGCCAGCTGCCTCCTAAACTGGTCGAGGCACGGAGAATGGAATGCTGCGTCCCCACAGCAAATCCCTCTTCCGCTATCGGAAGGGCGTGGGACAAATACCCAATGTACGACCTACCCGATGCAGGTTTTTCGAGCGTTTTCCCTCCATTTCTTTAGGCGAATGCCGGATAGTATCCTTAAAATATAGCCCAGGGGCCCCAGTAAACCCTTGGCTACCTTCCTCCATCCTTCCGCATCCCACCTTTCAAATCCCTTCCTATGCTATTAAAGGGGAGTTGCCAACGTGGATTACCCTCATGTAGCCTGTTGCCCTAAAAAAAATAAAAAAAAATCTGTAGAATATAAAAATTTATTCGTCATGTTTCCGAGACACTATTTTCCTTTTCGTGTTCTTTAATAAATCTGGAACAATAAAAATGATTTTTTGATTTCCGATCTTTATCTAATAATAATAATAATCATATTGTTACACGAATGCACCCTCGAAGACTCATACAATATGCAATAGATTAAAGATTATTCTAATCAAAATTATTGAATTATATGGAAAACTGCCTTACACGACTCGTTAACTCTGCGAATTCATAATTAAAAGTTAAATTACAATTTTGTCTCAAAATTATTATAGATAGTTTTCCTCCAAGTCTTTATTACAGGAAGACTCCAATTTTTCTATTTAAAATTCATTGATTCTATTTTGAGTGCCATTTTCTAAATTTGCTAGTGGTTAACATCCTTGTATAATAAAGAATATTTAAACTCAGATTCTTTATTGGTGATTTATTAGCTGCAATTAATTTTTCTTTCGATTTTTATTTTCCAGGGAGGAATTCATGTTTTACTGTTTACTTTAAAAACATTCTGATTTAAGCTAAGACAAACACTTTTCCTAAATATACTTTTGAAAGTTAAGCTTGGGCAAGTCATATAATTTTTGTTTGAAGTTCTGAATTATATTATTACATTATTACGTATTTAAGTTGTATTTAACTGTTAAATGTGGAAGTTACAATTTATATCTTTCTACCATTACAGAACATCTGATAAACATTTTTCTATTATGAAAATGTGATTGTTTTCCTGAATTGGGTTTAAACTAGAATACTGCAAGCCAAATTATCTATCTCTAAGATTATCAATGTATTGAAATCCTTCGATAAGAAAACTCGTAATTAAATTCATTAATAGCTGCTGAAATTCTTTAAGGTATAATAATCTCCATGCGTTGAGTCCGAATTGATGCTCCATGGAGTTCGGGTTTAAGGTGAAACGGAAGTTTCAGGAATGTTTGAACAATATTTGGAGGAGAAGTCTTCAGGAACAAAATCATTTTTATTAAAGAAAGAACTAGAGACAAATAAAGTTTTAAACATATTCATTTAATAAAAATTCTAATAATCTGACTGGAATAGTGCTATGGCTTCGTTAATTAGTGTGCGCTCAGTAATTGATTTCAGGTGATCTCTCAGCCGAATTCAAGACTAGGATGAAGCCACAAATTTGCTTCTAAGAGGTGGCTCTTTGTTTTATTCTGAAAGGGAGGGAATGACTGAAGAAACCTTACTCTTAAAGAGGAAATTGCAGAACAGGAGTTAATCAAGAGCTATACCACGTGTACACAGGCGTGCAACGATTCAACGTTCAAGCGTGACTCATTAGATCAGTCAACGAGCTGGAAACAACTACGTCAAAGCGAATATCATTAGAAATTTTAGAAATATTTTCTAGGCTCTTATTAATACATATAATACGCGCCAAGTTCATCTAATCTATTCGCAAATATTAGTCTTATGCAATTTAATTTTTAGTTAATTTTATTCATTTTAGTAATAACATTTTCTACTGAGGACACGTGATAGACAAATTATGAAAATTTATAATTCTGAATTTACTTTAATAATGACGTATAATAAAATTGTCATCCTTACGATAAATTTCAAGAGTCCATCATATAAATTTACAACAATACTGGAAAATAAAAATTAGTGATACAAAAATCATCATTTATATAAAAGTAATCCCCCGCCGATATCATTCAATAATATAATTATACCCGAATAATTGTCAGTAAAATGTTTTGAATACGTTTAGATAAAACACTAACCTGGAGAGAAAATATTGTGTAGTGCAAGATAAGAGCTTGATCTGAAAATTAAATAACAATACTGGCTACTAGGTAAAGAGATTTTAACTTACACAAAAAAGCAAAATTCTAGTATATAAAACAGACGTAAGCCGATATTGTTGACATATGGTATCAAACTTTGTAGCTATGCCAAATTTTGCAAAATATTAGTATTTTTGGTAGGTCAAACTACATTACACAACTAGCTGGTTCCTCGACGTTGCCCGGGTTGTCATAATTAAACTGAGCGACATGTAGAACCCGGGATTTGACTCCAATCTCGATTCTTTTTGCGTTATTTGAATGTAACGACCCTACATCCACATTCCTCCCCTAGCCGAAAGGAATAGAAATTATACACAAAAATTTTCATTCGACAAAAATATCAGCCGTTTAAACATGTTTGGAAAATTTCAGGGTAGTAGTTTATCTTATTCCCACGGTGTTTATTTCCGGTTCAAAAGGAACACGTGTACGAATTTGGTCAAATTTACTCAACGGCTGTAGTTTTTTTTTGCGAAACATACACATACTGTTTTCCCCTTCCACCCAAACTCATAGGAGTAGAAGTATAACTTAACCGGCAAGTTGAATGTTATTAAACTCAGCGACATCCATAACTCCGGATTCGACTTCATTAACGGTTTTTTTTGCTTTATTTATATGTATCGTCCATCCACCAAATCCTTAAGGGTGCTCCCATCCTATACCGAATATGGGTTGCTTTTATACACAAAAAACATCGGAAAAAACACTATCAATCTCATTGACCCTGAAAAAAAAATTATACAACGCAAACATCGGCCTTTTTAGGATGTTAGAGAATGTACACCCCTGTTTACTCCCACCCCGAGGGGTGGTAGCCTTGTCTTACCCCGACAGCATTTGTTTTAGGTTCGAAAGGAACACGTATACAAAATTTAGTCAAATTTTCTCTACGGATATAGATTTGTATGCGGAACATAAAAATACGAGGTGAGACAAAAATATGTAAGGAGACTGCCCCTGTAACTTACGAACTCTTTTCTATTTTGTGTTGCGCGGTTATTGTGGTGTTCAACATTGAACTGCATCTTACGCGGTGTTAAGTTAGAATTCGTTGATCGATTTAGTGGAAGTTGGTGACCTTTGAATACGCTCCGGAAGAAAATGTGGGATTCGAAAAATGATGCGCGCGTATCAGATATCGTGAATCTGAGAAAGTTAATGAGACCAGGAAATTGACGTACGATTCAGAAGCGAATCACACCCAATCAAACTTCAAAGTAATGTATATCGTGCTCTTCGATATTCAGAACATTTTTATGGAACGTACCCAGTGATGAAACAGTTAAACAATAATAGTGTATACACGTTTTGAAAAATTCGTGAAATTATTAGAAAGAAGTTCGATTAATTACATAATAAAGGGTAAATCATCCACCAAAACATCTGGACGGCGCAAATTTTTGCAAGAATGTCACAGTCCTTAAACATTCCGCTAATTTAGCATCTATAAACCAAAATAAATTCAGTGCTGTCAGGGACCAATATACAGAAATGTGTTGAGTAGTGGAAGGTATTTAAATGGTGAGTCGACTCAACGGTGTTCTATTTTTAAGTAATTGTAAATGATCCAAAACTTCAAAAATGCATTAATAATTATTTAATCGGAGACACAAATAAACATGTGGTATAATCACAATAACCTAACTCCTCTGAATGATTTAGTCGATATCAAACAGACAGAAAACAAAATACAGATCTCAAAAATTTAAAACAAAAGCACATTTGAAAACAGCTGCAGAGATTTATCGGACATGAAAATATCTGAAATGTACTACTATATAGTTTGAAGATCTCTTCAGCTCCGTTTCATATAATTGTCATTACGGATTACATTAGTTTCATATTTCACGCTGAAGAAAGGAACAAGGATCCCAGAAAAGGGTGTGGTATTTCTATTTTCTATTCTTTTGTCTGTATTGTAAAGAATTATTTTTGTGGGCTGGGATTTACGTTAAATCAAAAATGATTGACCATTAAAGAAATTTTTATATAAGTTTATTACAGTTAAGCCTGAAAAACTCTTATCTCAGGCACCTGTGGCTTTTACATAAAAGAGATCTGCTGCCCGTACCAAATACGTACTGCTATTCTGTGTTGTGTTGCTTGCTGTAGCTCTCGTACCGACGTCTCCGTATCTCACAGCCGACTGAACGGGTTAACTGCAGTGATGACTTTAGTCAGGACCATTGCAAGGCGTCGACTCAGGGGTTGACCACTGGCTAAGATGTCGGCCTCCGGAATTGCTTGCTGGCAAGCCGTCGTACTAAAATGTGTGGCTTCGATGAACTCTTCACTAACGAATTGTGGCCCCTTTCTCACGACGATTCTGCCTTGGACTATATCAGAGACAACAACTTGGAAAAGTTTACAGCAGAACTCATGAGATTTGTAGATCGGTGACACTTAAAACGTATACACGTAACGCAATACGGAGCCTCTCATAATCACATCCACCAGCTGCGGTGAGTGCAGAACAACTGTCCCAGTTTCAGAAGCTTATCTTCCCATTCTTTTACTTCTTTCATTATTAGAAAACTTCGTCGAAATGTCAGTTTCACTGATTCTTCCATTGTTACAAGAGTTATAGCACTCAGCTGCAGTTCCGTAGTCAACAATGGCCAACTATTCTGTCATTTTGAGGCCAACAATCGAGACAGGACACGAAAATTACTTGAATGGAAATATTAATCTCCTCCACCCTTACGCACGTGCTCGATTTCGAATTCTCCAAACCACAGCAAACAACACTTTCGAGACAAAGCAAAACTACACCAAAATACACGCGTTACACTAGTTGACTATCTTTCTTATTATTAATTTTTTCAATCAGACATAAATTTTTCAGTATTATATTTGAGTTTCCAAAAGCATTTTTCTTCGTTATCAATGTCAGTTTTTTGAATAACAACTTTTGTATCTGTAGAAATTTTCTTAGGCACAAAATATTTGCATCAATTGGAAGATTCTGAATAATTTAATTTATTAAAAAAATCATTTAACTACAAAATATACAAAGTACTAAGTGAATGAACCAAAACCGTTCGTATGAACAGCAGAGCTCCAGTAAATTGTCTACTATTAATACTTTACTTACGCGAAACGTACGAGAATAATACAACAAAGTTAATAAAAGTTCTCTATAATTATAATCAAAGTTGAAAAAAATTAACTTTAATTTTAGGCTTCAGGCTAACTTCACGGTTATAGCAGACAACCAACTGAATGTACCAGACAGAAAAAACACAATGATTGGATGCCATATGTAGGAACTATTTTACCTCAAGGAAATACAAAATTACTCTACTGTTCTTAAAAGTGCAGTTTTTATTAGAAATGTGCATTCATGGGATAATGAATGGCTGAAGAATATTATTCTTCTTACAGTTTTAGAACAATATTGTGTTTTTATTCATACCAATTATTGCTGTCTTGAAACAAAATAGTATTTTTAATGTATTAATAATAAGAATATTACAGATGACAGTCTGGTAGTCGTGTTGGCTCTATGTTCCATAGTTCAAGAGGTCAAAACAAAGTACGAATAAAATAATTTGAATGAAATTATATATTTTTAAAGTTTAACTTTTATTAGTTACTGTGGTTGTAATACATGTCTCAATGCGGCGGTCACCTTGCCTGCAAATGCGTAGCCTCTTTGGTTGATATTTTAATGAGAAGATGGAGAACTTCCCAGTAGGAGGATAGGCAGTCATTAGTCTGGAGGTCACGCAGCATTTCCTTGGAATAGGCAAAAAAAATGTATAACCCTATATCGTATTGGCTCCACTCAGTGCACACGGTACTTTCCCGAATGGCGAAATAGTTAAACACCACCTAAATGCAATTCAGTCAAGTAGCTGCTTGTATGTATGAACTTATTACAGATAATTATTCCGTCTTATGTAATCTGTATAAAGTAGAACAATTACTCCGGTTAGTAGCTTTCTAGACCTCGCCAATAAAGCGTTTCGTCGTGGAGGAAAGTTACTCGTGATGAAATCTAGAATGACTCGTGAACTAGAAGCTTATATATAATTATTTAATCTGCAAACCAATTGGGCCATAAGAAATTGGACTAAGAATCATAAGCAGAGATAATTTACTCTTTCGTTCACATACAAATTATGTAGTAAGTCTTACGTAATTGGTTACGTATTATTAATATAGAAAAATTATCAGTTATATGCGGTTATAAACTAAAATCATATACAAATTTAGATATTAATGTTTAAAGTATAGCAAAACCAAAATGTTTAAAATCTCTCGGATTGGAAAAATTATCCTGGAAATATTCACTATTAAAGTTTATTATTTTGTTAATGCGAATTTATAATTCGAACGGAATGGCATTAACTGTTCCTACCGTAGAAATTACTCGAATGTTAAATTAGAATTTTCATTATTAACTAATATATTTAATATAATCTGACAATTATCATTGGATAAATAAATAAACAATTCATTTAATGTCAGAAATATTAATTAATTTACTATTCTCACATTGGCTGAATTGGTTATTTATTATTAAATCTGCGTACCTCTGATATTGTTGCAATTGAAGAACAGAATTGGTACCGTTCAGTAAAGAGCCTGCGGTTTTTAATACAGGACAGAATAAAGAACCTTTACCTAAAAACAGAAAAGAATTGTGCATGATAAACTGATGTTGACATGTGCGTTGCTTAATTATTTATAGGCAGTTTTAATTAAAATTCCGTAGAATTATGATCAAGGTTTTAACGTGATCTTTGGTTATTATAACAATATGTGTTGTATTTTATGAAAGCAGGAATAATTTAATTTAATTTCCTAAAATTCAGTTTAGATAATTTCTATGCATGTATCTATATTTTATGGTTCAAGTTTTGGAATTCATCACAAAAACTGTGGAACTTAGTCGGTACAAGGTATTATTGGCTAATGGAACTTTAATTTCCTTCAAATAAATTTTCTTTATGTAACAATAGAGCTTGTTAAAAATTGTTATTCGTCCTGACATGCTAATGTATTCTCCCTTTCAGTCATTCAAAGTAATATGCTGACTTTTCGTTATATTAAACTATTAGTCATCCCTTGTTCTTTCCATGCAATAATTCAAACCTTGGAAATACTAGAAGTTAAACGTAAAATAAGAATATTATTACATTATATTATACAATGTGCTAGTTACTTTATTATATTTTAATTGTTATTATCCGTTATTTTCAGTACATTTTCGAGCCTGAAAAATTTACATAAATTTGAAGATGGAGTTTTTGACAATATGCAGCAACTGCGCACTATGTAAGTATTCATAGTTTTATTGTTTACAAATCTAATTGTTTAGTTTTCGCTTTGCAAGTAATGAATCTGAACTGAGTAAACGCTGTTGTGCATAATTACAATTTCTGTTAGTCTTCAAATGAGTCAACAGATACATTAACACATGTATATTGTAATATTTAGAAAAGAAAATATTAAATTAATTTTAATCTGGGACATATCAATACCAATTAATGGAATACTGAACTTGAAGATATTTAATTATTTACAGTATTTAACTTTGCAAAACAATTTAATATGAAATTGGTTTTATCAAATTTTAATAGAAATTCTTAAGATCTAGTGACAGGTTTAGAAATGATAGAACCGAAATTCAATTAATATAAAATATAAATAATTTATTAAAACAAAAAATGAATTTTACATAAGCTTTACATACAATTTTTCCACTGCTATGTAATTGTAATGAGACTCGTATTTTTATTTCAGAGCGTTTTATCGGGTCTCGGAACAGTATATAAGTAAAATAAAATATAAAAAATTACAAGAGCTCGGAGGGAAAGGATCGGTTTTATCGGGGATGAGAGTTCGTGGAGGACAGTTTATTTAGTTTTGGACGGGAGCTCTAAGGGCACGGAGCAGCTGAGCTCTCCGATGGGAGCTCACAGTAACGGATTATAAGTATTACTTCATTCAATTTAAGAAATGTATAAGAGATGTGTTAATTTTGGAGAAACATGGATTATTTATGAAGATCGTGGATAAACGTTACAGCTGATACTGAGTGCTCGTAAATTTACCTTACTAACTTTTAGTTAATTCATATTTTGAACAGGAAACATTGTCTTATTCAAATCATGTTCTACTCAGTCCCCTCTGGAAGTCCTATATATATAGTAACATTTTAAAAATGTTTAAGTAGCTAATTATATTTAAAGAATAAATATCTGCTATTTTACAGAGACGTCTCAAATACCACACTCCCGTCACTTGATTCAAAACAGCTGACTGTTAAGAACTACGTGGCTTGTAATACTAAATAAACTGGAGAGGGAACATTTACACAATTGAAGAACAATTCATAATAAAAATAAAACAATGGCTATAAAATGAACGTCTCAAACGTTTACGAAATAGTTATGTAACTACCAACACTTCATTACAAGAAAATTGCTCCTCAATAAAAAAATTCATTATCCTTAATTTAATTTAGATATGAAATGGTTGTCAGTGATACTTTATAATATTTCTAAAAGGAAGGTTGAGAGGAACTAGCAAAATTTTGGAACAAATACAAAAAGAAATCATATTTCTTAAGTTAATCAGATTAAAACATGTCAAACCAGAGATAGAAGAATTTACAGGAGAATATATTGGAGAACCATTAATATATATTCATATATATCTAAGTAACTCTTGTGACTCCACCCGGGTAATTATGGCATTAGGCCCCGACGTTTCCATGACAATCATTGTCATCTTTATCAAGTGAATGCCGTAATGTAGTGTCCAGGGACGTGGAAGTAATACTCCGGGGACGTGGACACTGCAGGACGGCATTCATTTAATAAAGATGACGGCGATTGTCATGGAAACGTCGTTGCCTACTCCCAGAATTAACCGGCTGGAGTCCCAAGAGTTACTTATTCCATTTCAAAGCAATACCATTATTATTACCTGCAGTAAGATACATTTAACTTTTTAATATACCAAGTCGTGGTTTATTATTCAAAAATCATTTATAGTTAAAAACGCTATGTTTCGGTATTTGTTTGTACCAGTATATATATATATATATATATATATATATATATATTGTAATGCCAATTAATTAGGACATTAATTGTTTGGACATAAAATTTGTTTGATAAGTCCATTATAGCGGTCTGATCGAACAAAGCAACAATGGAAAAGCGAGTTCAGCCGTTTTTGTTGAAAAGTCAAAATGGCTTTTGCGCGCATGAAAGTCTGGCAGTTTACGTCTATAGCCAGCCAGGAAAGAAAGTCAGTTTTTTTACGTCTACAGCCAGCTAGGATAGAGTTGATGATGAAAGATTGCGGTGGATGGTTAAAGTTTTTCTGGTGAGCAGCAAAGAGTGGAATAGTAAAGTTGACAGTTTAAGTCTATAGCAAGGTGCTAAAGAAAAGTTAGTTGGCTCCGAAAGAATAAACAGTTAAAATAAATCTTCAAGAAGCTACGTTGCAGTTTAAGTCCTAATCAGTAAAAGACTAATAAATCTACGAATCATAAAATTCCTGTAAGGCAAGCAGACATCAGATAGCTGACATTCAGGAGGATCATCCGAGTTCCAGGGAGCCTATCAATTTTGACTTCAATAGTGTAAATTCTGTGAGTCGATATTTAGAATCAGTGTATAATTTTTGCAATAGTGTACTTCCGAAACCAAAAAGAATGCTGGTACCAGCTGGACAGTATGTAAGTAACAAAACCAAAACTAATGATTAATTGCAAACACTAATTAAAGGATAAAGTCAGATTTAGTTCTCTTTTAAATTGTCAATCAGAGATAATTTTTTTACTTTTAATTTCTTTCATTCTATCGACATATTGTTTAGGTAAACTGTTTCGTTAATGAGATTTTAAATCAATTTGTTGTGTTCATTATCAAACCCAGTCAAGGCCCTGAGAGAACCTGATCTCAAATTTTGTGTTTGTAATTATCTTTTATTGCCACAAAATAAAATTAAAATATTTTGTTTGTTATTTTTTTATTATTATTTAACTTAATAAACGACCTACTATTTGATTATTACATAAATGGCTTCCACAACGTGGGGCAAATAAATTACATAACTAACCATTTGATTATTACAATATATATATATATATATATATATATATATATATATATATAGAGAGAGAGAGAGAGAGAGAGAGAGAGAGAGACAGAGAGAGAGAGAGAGAGAGACTATAGATAGAATGTAACAAAACTCGACGACAATCTTCCAGGAATAAATTCCTCATATTGAGAAATGAAAAAACGTGACGTACACACCCTACGTCCGGAAATACGTAATTACAGAGTTATCCGATATTTTATGAATTTTAATGCATGGCTACATGACTGGTTATCTGGACTAAAATGCGAGACTCTGATTACATAAGGAAACACGCTCCGAATAAAATTGATGCTAACCTGAATATTTCTTGGAAGCCGCAAATTATTACCTTGAAAAAAAACATCACTGACTTTACAATATAGTCTATTTTTATTTCTGTAATTTCGACAGACATTATTTCATTTAAAAATATATTTTTGTTAAAAACAAGTCACTTTCTAATAATTATTAAAAATTTGTGTATGGGCTTCAAATTCGAGATCTTGTCCAAAAAATTAATTCTGTGAAAACTTCACAGCAATAGAACCTTTCAATTAAGAAATATTTGTTATGCAGGTTTTAGGTTATTTACACTATATAACTATATACTAGCTGAGTGTCCGGCGTTGCCCGGGTATGTATTATAATTAGCCCGGAGAATAAATTGATTCGGCAGTAACCTCTTGGTAAACATTTCATTTAACCAGCATCATTTGCGTCACTGTATGGATACGCGTTCCCTCCCTCACCCCAAACGGTCGTCCCGCTGTCTTAAGGGAGTCAAAAATACTGCCGCTACATTAAAGAAGTCAATAATATTCCCGTTTTTCCTTTTAAGGAATCACAAATATTACCGGTATCTTAAGAGAATCAAAAATACTTCCGATACTTTAAGGGAGGAAAAATATAATCGCTAATTTAATAAAGTCCAAAAATATTTGTCGTTTCTGAAAGATGTAAAATTGGGAGAACGTTCAAATAAATAGAGACTAAAAATATACCTGGTATCCTTAGAAAATAAACTTAAGAGGTTAAAAAATATTCCGGGTAACTTTTTGTTAACCACATCCACCTCCACGCCGAGGACCATGAAATTTCTTAATCACCATAGTTCATTCGAAAATTAATCTCAGCGATTCCTATAAGCACGGAATCGACACAAAGTTGGTCATTTTTGCAATATTTTTTAATTTAAAACCCTTTCAGCACCACCTGTACGTGCGCTTCCCTTCTTTCCCTTTTCGAGTTGAAATTAAATACGTAAGTTAAAAATGACATTATCAAATTCAGCGACACCGAAAACGTTTAATCGACTCTAATAATGGGCGTTTACCAATGTTTTTTAAATGTCATCCAAACAGTCCGTATCGTGGGAACGTGTGACTTAGCCCCTCAGAGTTTTATCCTGGGTCGTATGAAATTTTTTAACCTATGAATCCCTACTCCTAGGGCCTGAACTGCTCCTTAACTGACACAGTGAATGTTAGAAATACCAATATCGGTTGTTGCGTGTTATTTTTATGTAACGCCCTTCTACACCCTTACTTATTCTGTCTTCCGATGCTGTAAGGGGTTTTAATAATACATTATAAACATCTATAGAGAAAGTATGAATCTTATCCACCACGAAAACTAATTATTCGGCGCTATTATCAACCGTATTCGTGTGTTTAAAACTTCAACCCATAGGGCGTTGCCTAACGCTTTGAAAGACCCGACTGAAACCATCGCGAGCGGGCGCACAACAAACAAACATATTTTCATCGTAATTGGATGAATCTGAACAATCGTGCATGTAAAATCAACGCACTACAATTCACACTATGTCGACTTATAAGTATTTTAAATATTAACTTAATAATATGATAAATTAAGGCATAATTCTCATTTACAAGAATAAAACTAGTAATTATTTAAATAATAAAATTAGCAGACCTTTAGTCAATTAATTCTTGTTATATCGGGCAAACGAAACGATGTCTACAAACTAGAATCAAATAACTTAAAAATAATTAGAAATTATACGACCAAAATTATTCAGTTTTGTCCGAACATATTTAATTCAAGAAATATAATGGCACAACATAAAGATTTTAGGTGAAGAATACAAATACATAGATTAGTGAAACATTACATATTATATCTAATAGTTCGGCCATTATTATTAAAAATGACACAAATAATTTAAATGAAATTCTATGACGGCCGTTTCGACTCTGATTAGCGTCTTTTTCTAACGGCAAAGAACGTAAGGTAAGATATTTTCTGCGTCGAAGCTTTCGGCATTTTCAAACTCAAATTTACATAGTTTGTTTCTCTTTTTTAAGTTTGTCTGTTTAAAGGTCGTTTTTGACATTAAAATTGCAAACTTAATTTTTTTGTACCAGAGTAAATTAGTTTGATACACAATTGTATTTTTAAAATGTATCATTTTGTAAAACATTGTTTCTCAGTATAATTGTTGAGGTTACCTGAAGAGGTTCAAAACAGAGACGATTTCTCATGTTAATAATTCAATGGTAATTTTTTTCTGACTAAAATTCTTAATTTAAATAGAAGTCGGATAGTTATAATTAGTAAAATTTACTTTCGTATTCTAATTTTCAATTTACGTTAAATTAACCTATTTTGTATCTGCTCGCGCCTCCCTTAATTGCAACGCGTGATTTCTCGAATGTAACAAAATGACAAAGAAAAACATTCTTTAGAAATCATATAGGGTCGTGGCTCCTTAAATTTTTCTGCCTAATTACTGCTGTCTCCATTAGCCTAATTTCTCTGATCATGTTAACTTTATCCTGTCCTGAAATGTCACTCAAGTTTTGGCGGCGTATTTCTCAAACATTTGCTGACGACATAGCTTCAGAGTACGCAAGTAACGTAGTATATATAATGATCGTATGTAATAAATCTGCGACGTTCCATAGATTTTAAAGCGTGCAGTTCGGATCATAAGCCAACAATAACGGCGCTGACGAAAATCTGTGAGTCTTGAAAACTTGGAAGTAAGTTGGGACCACTGTAGGGAGTGATGGCACTGTTGTTGCTAGTTATTGTGAAACACATTCAGATAAAATATTAATTTCTTGTTTGCCTCGAGATGGGTTCAAATAGTTGGGAATATTAAAGTCGAAGAAGAAACGTATTATGTTTCGATTGCAATTATTTTAAAAATATAACGACAAGCGGAGGATTAAGTAGCGTTACGCACAGGAAGAGATCAACTATATTTGTAAAAGGAATCAAATACATATGTCAGATGTCTCGATTGCGGAGCTGGTTTTGATCTACTGCAATCTTCGTCTCTACAGACAGTGAAGTTGAGTCGGCTTAGAGGTACTTCACCTGTCCGCATGCACCATAGAGAGAAATTCGACTGTGTGGTCAGATGTAAAGGAACAAATTGCCTGGTGTTGGATGTTATTTCGTGCGGAGCTTCTCAGCTTGAGCAGAATCGGCGAGTAGTGGGCGTCGGCCACGGATGCGGTCGTCTCGTGCGGCGAGCGATTCAATTGCGGGCGTTGAGAGTTGCTCATTCGTTGAGAGCATCAACACTCCTTGCCACGAGCTACGGGTCAACGGTTGGATCAGGGTTGAGCCTGTGTGTCGAGGCGGAGACGGCCAAGAGCAGGTAAGCAGCATCGCGTGCTTCACCTCTGTAATTACCATGACGGAGCTTTTCGAAGTTTCTGCTACGATGGTCTCGTCGCCCTTGTCGTGCGTATTTGTCGAGCCAGAATTTAGCGTCCGGCAGAAGTGGATCCTACACATTTGCGACAACCTTCAGCCCTCACAGTAGAATAGAAATCCTCCACACTGGACCATCTTCCCGATGTGACGGATTTCAACTACACTCAACTGGAATCGGAGAAACCATGTCTTGTACAGTAAGTCGTTCTTTCAGCTTATGACATGAAATGGCATGAATGCGGTTTATAATCTTAACACATTAGTTTTAATAAATATGATACACAGATACGTCGCTTCTCGCAGGGCTCGCTTTGGTGATAGGCTGAAGACTGTCTTCTAAAACTGAGAGAATGGATTTTGTCTTGAGACTAACTACCGTTATGCGGTAAAATAGTAGGCGGCCTTTAATTGGACCCAAAACATTCTGAGATTGCTGAATGACGCCCACAACCATATTCATTCCTTTTCCCAAGTTCTTGATCTCCAACCAAACTTTTATTACTTTAATCTTATTCTAAATTTCAGTAGAAGACCCAGTCATATGTTTGAAATGGTAATGGTCTTTAATAGCAATTTGCTAGACCGCCTCCATTTCTGGTTGAAGGTACATGTAACCGCATGAGTTACAGTTCTGACATTAACATGGAAATTCCGTTAAGCCTTATTCATTCTTTTGAATGATTTATATTTTAGGAACTATACTTCCACTGTTCTTCTGACATTGACTTATTTGCTGCATAGTAAGCATTCTGGTTTCAGACTTATGATGTACTCTGCATTAAATTTCATATCATTCAGTTCTATGAAGTCAAGATTATTTTTTGAGTTCTTCCCCATTTTTTTGGTAGAGGCTCTTATTCACTTTATGTTAGTAAGAAGGAAGTTCAAATATGTAGAAAGATCTTCATTTGGTGACTACTCCTAATGTTTTCATGTCATAACCAATCAAATTTATGGAGAATAAATATTATTATTATTATTATTATTATTATTATTATTCTACTTTCTATGTCTGTTCACGTAGTTCGCTGCTGGTTGGAAAGTGGAAATTGTTCATCCGATCGGTTGGATGCGAGGGCACAGATGGACACAAAAAGTGAACTATAGAATTATTCACCCATGAATACATTCATAATTTAATGACGTTTCAGGTGGTTAATATAGTTTACAGACATTGAATATACGCATGTGATACTTAATTTCGTATGCACGACTCTCGAATGATGAAAAACGTCTGCAGGGATGCCAAACCTGGGATCGAAAGACGGATCTACTGATTCCGCTGCAGTTGTATTGTTGTATGGGGATGAGGTATATTTCCACATAAGGACGTCTTCGATCGTTCTAAAAACTACGGAACTCATCAGACTTTTCCTATACTTCACAAAGACAGGTCGGAAGTCAGTTTTCTTCCTTACCGCCTACAAAATTAGGACAGTGATGAGTGATCATTATTGAAACTCTATAAAGATAGTGATATAGACTCTCATTAATGTATGTCTGTAAGATTCTGTGGACACATTTAGAAATTGTAAATAATATTTACAAATCGGTTCATGATTGACCTTGAAAAGCAGTAATAGGTGAGACATACTCCAAAAAACCGTTCTAATAATTTACACATATTCGTGTTTACGTAGATTTTCCGTATTTATCTTACGATTCCCATACTATATCACTAAAACATTTTTCTCAGCGTATTAAGTAAACGTGCGTCAGACGATGGAACATTGCGTGCTGTTAATATGGATAACGAATCTCGCGTCAAAATCAGATTGGGTGTAATTAGGATAATTACGGTGTTTCTGCGGTAAATTGAGGTTCCTACGTAATTTTATGACGTACAGAGCTGTCACGTGTTGCTTTTTTGTTTTGGAAACATCGCTTGAAGATCAAATTTTCTTTACTTTATTGTTGTACAAGACACTATTTTTAATTATGATTTTTATATTTATTTGACATTTTTATTTTAAATGTAAATAAATCATAAAATACATTATTTATTAAATTAGTTTTCAGTAAAGCAAAGTATCAAGATCAAAACAAGAAATAAGATCAGTTTCTCGTACGTGTTGATGAAGAAGTCAACAGTCTACCTTGTAATGAATCATAAACAATTATGAAAATGGAAGTGGTGTACTTGATTAAACTTTCATGATATAGTTCTGTAAAATTTAATATTCTAATACATGGGTAGGGATTTTATTTACAAGTTTAACTGATATAAACAAAAAAAGAATTTAATTAATTCAGAAATAATAATTTTATAACAATAAAATAATAAGTTAATTAAAAATAAAAAGTAAAGAAATAAATTGTATTAATTTACTTATTATCAAATCGTGGCTAAATAATTTAATTTAAAGTTCTAAACACATTAGGATTCTTGCATTTGCGATACTTGGTAAAAAATTATAACGATACCGTGTATGTGGATGTCGCTTTGTTGTCGTACACCGGTGATGTATCATGATGATCGGTTCTGGCGTCAATCGGCGAAACGTCGTCGGAAAGCAACCGCAGGTAACATCACGGGAATGCGTTCTTCAGAGTCTGGACTCTTTCTTAACGACAGACAGTCTTTTCCACTGTCATGAATTCGATCAAAATCTCTTACTGCACTGGGTCCCGACTTAGGCCCGAAATTTTCTGGTTCACAGATTGCACACCAATAATTCTCTTTCCCTAAGCCGCGACTGGGACCTGAATGTTCCATCTACTCGTACTTCCCTGGGTTGCGAGTAGGACGCGAATGCCTAATCTGCTCTTAGTTCTTTGGGTCGCGAATGCCATTATTTTGTCGGAACTTTCTCTGAAAATGACTCCTGAAATTCCGAAATTCTTCTTCAATTTCAAAACTGCCAATAGCTGCATATTTTACTTAAGTTTCATTGGTAACCATATTCTAGAACTGGAACCAATGAAACACCACTGCACCTTTAAAATTTATTTGATTGGCCAGATGTTTTCAATTTAGCAAGAGCAAGTGATGTTTCAGGTATCTTAATTTTTTCTGCTTAATAATTTTGGACGTCAGTCGATTGCTAACAGGAATAGTTCTACAAACTTACATCATGTCCCTTTATTAAATATTAATCACTGAGTCTGCTTCATTTATGCCAAGGTGACTAAGAAGACTTCCGTGGAATAACCAGACCGAGCGTCAAACAGCAAAACGACTTATTCTTCAAAATAAACCCGCGTCCGGCATTCGTCTAAAAGTGATGAAGGGCAGTCCCTAGAAAAGCTGCATCAAGTAGAACGGGTTCTTGATACAAGTCCCACGTCCTTTTGATGACAAGAGTCAGGTTTTCTGTGAGTACGTAGCCTCGACCAGTTTAGCAGGCAACTGGACGACTCATCGAATAGGAAGAGTGGACAACTATTGGCATCTACACTTCTTAAAACTGGTCGGCTGATGCAAACCTTAATTCAAAAGGATAAAGAGAACTGCTCATATGAAGCAAACTGATACAGATCTAAAATAGTACCATGGCACTGTAACATTCTACGCCAAAGCTACAGTTTAGAACCGGATCTAGCTTTTATCATTAACTATTTGTAAAAATTTTCCTGATCAGATCTTATTCCCTTGCCTTATTCATACATTTTAACTTCATTTGCCAAAGGGAAATATGAGGTAATATTAAAACAGCAACTTACCAACGACATATTGTTATTTTAAATATTTAAGAGCGATACATATATCTGCTTAACTCTGGGTTTCTAATCACGTCAACACTAATCAATGTAAGCCATCAAAGTTTACTTCACTTAACGACAACTGGAATAGAATTAAAGAACACCAGAGAACGGATGTTGGGAAATTATATTCTGTAAACACAATCATTAGAGACGGGAATAGTTTACTTTCAAGACTGCTGGAGGCTTTTCCTAGAATTTTAAAGTGCTTAATAACAGACTTTGTAGATTGGCAAAGAATGCTCTACTATTATAATAATAAAAGAGCGTGATTAGTGTCATTTGATTATTTGTTTTCGTGCTTATTATTTTTAATGAATTGTATATTTACTACTATTTGGTGTAATGTATCGTTCACCGGGCTATTTCTTATTTGTATTTTTAATTACATACAATAAATACTAATAGAATGTTTTTATTTAATCTACAATTGCAGTTTGCCCGGTGGCAAATACATGAAATTATATTAAATGAAAATGTAATTATTTTATGTAACTAACATTATTTCAACTATAAATATATATGTAGATAGAATAACATTAATATGTAATACCAGATAAAGAGGCCATTAATTGTTTTAATTAAATTGTATTGTTAACGGTACGAGTTGCCAAAGAACAACAATGGACGGTAACTCTGTGTCGGCGGAGCCTTTAGTTGTGAACTACGTTCTGTAGGAGAGTTAGCTAGTCTGCGGCGAGACGCGAGACAGATCAGTCCGGGGAAATGAAATCGTAAAATGTGGATGGTAGTTTAAAAAGTATGAATAGCGCGGTCCAAGAAGTCCAGCTGCGAGATCTATTAGTTTACATAAAACGCGAGTAAACAGTTTTGACGGAGAGACTCAAATAATAATCGCAAAGTTGGAAGCAAAAGGTTTTTCTTCACACTGAGTGAACTAAATTTCGCATCGAGGCACCAAGGAGACTTAGGTCCGAGGGCTGACTGAGGGGCGGTTGATCCAAAGTTCCAGGTGGCAGAGAACGAGAACATCGACCGAGTGTATTAAAATTTTATTGTGTAGAATCAGTGAATAATGGCCTTCTTAGTGAGTGTTGTCATCAAGCAACAAGAATCATATCTGGTACCAGAAAGACATTCGTGAGTACAAAACAATTATTTAAAACCTGTAAACGAGGATTAAAGGTAGAAGTCAGATTTCGTTCGTTTTTCTTTTCATTTAATTTCTTTCATTTCGTTTATTTTCATATTTTATTAAGTTAGCTTCAATGAGTTTGAATTGTTAATGTTAGTTTATTAAATTGGATTGTTATGAATATCAAACCCAGTAATGACCCTGAGATAAAGAGAATTTCGACGTATTTGATTGTAAAATATAAAGCTGTATTTTTCCTAGAACGCCACGAATTGTAAAATTGAAATAAAATAATCGTTTGTTATCTTGATGAAAAAAAATAAAGTAGGGATTACAATTTCTACTTTTAAAGAATAAATTTTTAAATCTTGATAATTTTGTTAATTTGTTAATTTAATTTTAATTATTACATAAATTGACTTCCTAAACGTGGGGCTAATTTAATTCATTTAACCACTTTTAATTATTACAATATATATTGTAATAATTAAAGGGTAATTAATATTTAATAATAAATTGTTGAATTCAAATTGTTAACGGCAAACATACACAAAGAGAAACAAGAATGGACTATAATGAAACAGGCTAAGGTATTGTTAGACATGGCGCGCAGAGACGGAGGTAGAAGTCGTGAGTTGGTGAATTTTACTACACAAAAACCAGTTATGGTGTTATTTTCCGGTACATACATAAATAAATATAGAATATTCTATATTTCATATTATTAATTATAAGCACAAAGTATATTTACTATGTTTTAAGAGAACTCAACAATGTTATGTTAACTGATATTATAATATACATAGTATGCTAATTTATCCCAGCATATAAATGAACTACACATTTTGCCTCCAATCTATCGACTCTTACTATTCATGTCAATATAATGTGATGTGAGTTTGAATTAAAATATATTGGGAACCAAATTCTGATTTGGTTAAAATTGGTGTCATTTAATGACTTTTAGAAGTATTTATTTTGAAAAAGTAAAGAAGTCATTTAAGTTCGTTACTTTTTACACTATATTTTTAAACGTTCAGTGTTACAAAAATCTACACAGTGGTTTTCAATATAATTAATTTCAAACTCATACTTCTATGAGTAGTACAAAAGGATTTAAATTAAGAGTACTCAAAAAATTAGGAGCTTCTTGAAGCTCACTTACTACCCCACTTCTTATATTCCTACGTGCACATACAATATGAAGTGCTTCTTGCCTATTAATTAATTACAGGCATTTGAAGCGTGCGTTTGTAACAAAATATTATTTATTTATGTTTCAGATACATATATCAAGCACAGTCTCTTAAACAACTGGGACTGGGTGTTTTCAAGACATATATACCTCGCCTAAAAATATTGTAAGTTGCATTTTTTTGTAGGGTAACAGACTACATGAGGGTAATCCACATGGTGGCAACTCCCCTTTAATAGCATAGGAAGGGATGCGTAAGGGTAAAGGAAGGTAGCCAAGGGTTAACTAGGGCTCCCGGGCTATGGTTTAAGGATCCTACCCGGCAATTCGCCTAAAAGTGATGCAGGGAAAACTTTAAACTCTACTTACTCCTAAATTGCGTCACGTGAATACTTTCCTTCCTTAAGAATTAAAAATTTCTCTTTCAAGGCTGTCACAAAGTTCCCAAGGTTTGCTGAAAGAATGGAATTATTCAAAACTGAAACATTACGTTTGTCAAACCTACTTTCTATATGATGATTTTTTTTAGTTACATTAATAATTAATTACAAACAACATGGAAATCGCATACTACCTTTAACTGATGCAATTTTTGTTGGTTTAAAATTTTATAAGACAATTATGTACTCGGATATGTACGTAATATACGGAAACGAAGGTTTCTGTAGACTCCACAGAGACTAAAAATTCATGACAAAAGTTAAAAATTTAATTTACTACATAAAGTTTCATCTGGAAATGAAAAATTCTGAAACAATCGCCCTTTTGCAAATTACTTTCTTGAAGCATTGTAATATCTTATGAGTCACTGTTTAATTAGATATAAATTTTATAAATCCATTAGCATTAAGCATTCTTGACTTTAATGTAGCCACCCGTCTTTAGCGTTCATAAAAACAATAATTTTTTAAAAATACATTATAAGACGTATAATTTAACACCACTCCCCATAAAATCTGCTTCAGCAGTAAAAGAAGCTCAGCATGAAATAAATTATGCACCCCACAGTGTTGAAATACAAAACGAAATATTATTATAATTCTCTGGTTGTTCACAATTATTTTAAACTTTGTGTCTAACTTTAACTTTTCGCCTTGTTAAAACCAATTTTAATATAATCTGCCTGTATTAATCAAACGTTATAAAACTCCTCAATCTATATAATTATCAACTTTTTATATCATCCTAAGTTATGGACATGATAGAAGTAAAAATATATAATTTGTTTTGCTTAAATGATCACATTTAAATTGTGTGATTTTAAGATATAAATCATTTTAGTTTATATAGTTACAGGTGTTAACCTGCGTGAATAGTAGATAAAAGCATTTAGTTCCGTGGCTACCTTTGGGGATGCCTTTTCCTCTCCGTTTTTGAACTAAGGTTCCCACAAGCCGAGGCACCTCGGCCGGTTTGAAAGGTGTATGTTCCGGGGTCACAGACCTTGGGCATACGGTAAGAGTTGTCCGCTATTACCATTGGAATAGTCGGCCAGCTGCCTCCTAAACTGGTCGAGGCACGGAGAAGGGAATGCGTGGGACAAGTACCCAATGCCCGACCTACCTGATTCAGGTTTTTTAGGGTTTGTCCTGCATTACTTTAGGTGAATTCCGGGTAGGACCCTTAAAATATAGCCCGTGGGCCGTAGTTAACCCTTGGCTACCTTCCTCTACCCTTCCACATCCCCCCTTTCAAATCCCTTCCTATGCTATTAAAGGGGAGTTGCCACCATGTGGATTACCCTCATGTAGCCTGTTACCAAACTTAAGATTTTTAAACAATTTCTTTGTTGTAGATTAATTTCCATATTTATATAATTCAATAATATTTGTTTATTTCCTATTTATTGTGCAGAAGGATTGTACATACCGGACTTCAACAGGCACCTTATCTTAACAACCTACGAACCAGTGACATAATACACATGATGTGAGTACAAAAATTTCACTAATAGACTACGTTGTTAATATCAACAAATTTCTGGATGGCCTTGTCTTTTATACTGGGATGTAAACACAGTGAACTGTTATTAACAAAGGGGTTAGCATTTGCCATCATGATCTGTGTTACAGTTAAGAAGATAGACCTTGAGTCTATTTTTATTCCTTAACGCATTTCTTTGTTCCAATTTCATTGTTCCAATTAACAAATTTTTTTCTCTTCCGTTTTGTTTGTAAAATATTTGTAGACTCCTGGGAAAGGTATACGCTATTCATACAAAAAATTGTAGTAAAAAATAACTTTTAAGTGATGGATGAATAATAATTTATGAAAGCGACATTGCCAGACGTAATAAATATCATAAAACTGGATCATAAATTGATACCCGAATTTGAAAATTCTGGATGCTGTTAATCTGATAGGTAAATAATAAGTTAATGCAACGAAACCCATTAATACAAAACTTACATAATATTAAACCTATTTCAATTGCTTTTTATTGAAATCAAGAGAAGTAATCCAGTGGCCTGCTTAATTCAAACAAAATTTTTTTACTCCTTAAAATACTGCAACCTACTTCTACCATTTCGTATCTTCATTCACTTTTTCACCTGCAACGCACATTATTTATTTTCCTTATTAATTTCCACATCATAGAAAATTTAATACTCAAATAATATCTCTGCATGCTTCATACCATCATTGTCAAACAACTTTAATTCTACAAAATTGTTTCAGGATATTTTGTATGTCAAGAAATTCATTCTTAAAGGTTAAGAATAAGTACTAACCGTGGAAAAAATACCTAGCCGAATTTTTTTATCCCGTTCGTAAGAATTTAATGAATGTTTTTAAGAGTGATAATGACGTTATGCCAACCTACAGGGGGGATTCCCCTACCGACAATACTCTTCTCCAGCTTCGCCCTTCTCCTACTGCGCATCTCATACGACTTCTTACGATGTTTATATAAACAGTCTGTCAACATTTTACGTCGCGTCTCCAGAAATGTTTCTTGCAAAAAAAAAATCACCATGGTGTACGGGGTTGTCAATTATATTAGCGTCTCGACCTTCACGGCCTTACTACGAAAATTATATAAAACTCCAATAATGCTAGCTTACAATAATAACTGTGGATTATTGCTAATCCTTACTGTCTTAATTTGTGAATTCTGTAGTGTTTGACATTTCGCCACCAATACTCTTAAACGTCTCAATAAGAGCAAGGTTCTATTGCAAATTAACGCGCTGAAAAAACACTTTGAAAAAGAACCTTGAGCTATGCCTCAGATATTGTCCGTATACAAAACTTGCAAGCATAAAATAAATTATGATTTTATTTATACATAATTGAAGTATGCTGTGGGTATTTCTACACATAATGGAACTCGCTTTTTGATACTTCTGGGTTCTATCTGTTTGCCTTCAAAAATCTAAGACAATAAATATTTTGTTTTGCGACTAATAAGTTACCCCTCAGAAAGATAGGTAAATTGGTCAGAGCGAATTTTATAATTAACTTTTTCAAATTGGGGATACAACTTAATTTATTTACAACTTCAGAGAGATACTGTCAAAGCATTTTTATGTAAACCGATCGAAATGACTGCTTAAGGAATAAAAATCAGGTTTTCAGAAGTTAGTGATTTGGTATCGAGATGGCGAATGACAGTTTTATATTGCTATTCTATGTCGAAGCTGAAACCACACCAACACTTAGGGGAACGGCGGGTAGTATGGGTCACTTAAAAAAAAAAGGAAATTAAAAAAAAATTGTGGTTAAAATCAGTTATGAGCAATTAAAATCTTTGTTCAACTACATTTCTTTAAGTACTAAAAATATATTTAGCAATAATGAAGCGAACATCACATACAATGCATGTAGTGTTAACCTTACGTGAGGAATATTTAAAAAATAGTCTGGTAGTATGGGCCACGCCAAAATTATTAGGTTATTAAATTTAAAAAATATTTTCTTGTTGTTTAATTCTCGTATAATTTTATAATGTTTTACAAGTCATTTACACTTTCATTTATTCACCTTACAAAGATCACAAAAATAAAAAAAACAAGGCGTCAATGTCCGCACAGAGTTCATGTGCCCAACCTTCACAATTTTTACTCTGAATCTAGTTTTCTTCATAATTTTCCCTGAATATTAAGTATTCCTCACCTACTTTATATTTTGAAGTGCTTGGTGTAGGATTTTGATAATTAAAAATTTTTATTTGTTCATTTTTATTCTTCTTGACGCTCATGTTTGGTTTGTTTGTCGAAAATTTTATTTATTTCCTTATCTGTTTTTCTTTTTGATTTTCTGACACTCTCTTTCAGTCAACATTTTTTTATTGGAGTCGATGTTAATATTTCGCTTCTCTCTGCCTTTCGTTTCCGACTCACCAATCTCTTTTCTATGCAGAAGTGCAGAGGCGACATTTCTTTTCAAACTTTTCCAAAATCAGAAAGTTGTGATGAGGGTGTTGCTTTGAAGGAACTGAAGATCTCTTCAGAAGTGGTTCTAGAATCTGCCTTGGAAGAAACCTGCGTTACGTGGCCCGTACTACCCGAATTGTGGCATGGCCGATACTACCCGATCCACATTGGTTTGGAAAACATGGCTGCAAGAAAAACAGGCTAGAGCAAACGAAATGAAACAATCAGTGCCTTATATTAATAGAGTAAACTAAATAATAGCCTTATTTTCATAAGTATTTTCTTAACTGTAATGATTCAGGGTGATGGTGAAAAGTATTCCAGGCAGCAACTTGAAGGCGCGCAGACGAACAATAATCATTTACACTGAACACAATGAACTGAAGTAAACAATCTTTCTGCGCATGGCAGAACTAAGCAGGTAGAAAGAGGCTAGACTATGTAAGATGCTGCTGTCTATCAGCAAATAGTTGATTGACCAATTGGCCCATACTACCCGCTGGTCCATACTACCCTCCGTTCCCCTACGGCACGTAGAAGAATCTAATAACACAATACATCATTTAGGAACATTTTCATCTCATCTGGAATATGAAACTTTCCCATTAAATATTCAGGAAAAAGTCCTGATTAAAAATGAATCCTATAATCAAAATATATTGTCATTTGAAAAAATTTGAGATAATTATCGCTTGTAACTTTCTTAATGCATAATGTTAATCTGTCAGCGTAAACCAGTCCCAATATATTACTAATAAAATCGACCATTACTTCTTCTTTAAACTCTGTTGAACGTTGTTTTGATTCAAAAATACTGGAAGTATTTTACGCAGCGGACAAATAAATTTTACTTTGAACGTACAATACATAATGTACAATAAATAATCTCTCTGAGTTTTTCTGTTTTCCCATATTCTACCGGGAAAAGATAACGTAACTATTTTTAACAATTCTAGCAATTATTAATAAACATTACAAGATTACGGTACAAAGTTTACGTTACGCGCTATCCAGACAAGAATCGTATATTTGTGCCAGTCAGTTAGCGAAGATTAGCACATATCGATTAGGTTACAATTACGCGGGTTGATAGTGCGACTGAGAAAAAAGATTGAAAATAGTTGGCATAATTGCTCAACATTTAATTATAATGAAGTTAAAAGTAACAGAAATCATTGCTACGCACATTCTCACGAAACTGCTGTCCAAAAGTATAAAAGACGTTTTGTTGCCTCGTATAAATTTCTTCGGATTCCCCACGTGTCATATTCAAATAAGTCATAAATTAGAGCCCGATCAAATAAATGATCTTGCTAATTCTTCGGATAACTAGTAACTAAGAAGTTATGGGCATCGAGATATATGGGGTCTTTAAATTATATAAAACAAATTCAATTTTAAACAAGAAAATCTAATTTGAAAATTAGTAAATTATTAGGCTTACCAAAATTAATCGAAAAGTAATCTCGTTGCAAAGTACAGAATATAGTAAAATAAGGAGAACAGAGACTGGGATTGGCAGCGTTCAATAAAGCCCAAAAATCCGAACTTTGCAAATCACTGATTGAGTAAAGCTTCCAATATGTAAAAGTGGATCATACTGTCGATTAAGAAACGGTTTGTAAACATCCTTACTCAGTAAAATAAATTCATAATTTTAATAAGATGTAGAATAGAGCAAAATCAATCTGACATAACACTATTTAAAAGAAGAGACATTTGGGCAGTTTGTGTTATATAAATACCAAGGCAAGAATCAACTCGAAACGTAAATAAAAACCCTATTGTTCCGGCATTTAAGTATTCTAAAACGTTTCGGTCAGAATGTTGCGAGTCAAATGACAGATTAGTAATTAAATTTATATAACAGTAAGAATTGTCAGACTATAACATTTCTAGGCATCTGGAAAACCAAAGTTTCGTAATTATGAGAGTGTTTTATAAATATTAAGAATTGTTCCATGTGAAGCCTGAATAATGTTCAGACATCTTACAATTGAATGTCGTGCGTAGTATTAATTATTGTGTACATTATAATCTTTACTGCTAGTGAATATATGTATTGTTTCAATATTTATGAAGCAACTTTAAACACCATCGTTTCCACAAGCCAAGGCACCTCGGCCTGTTTTGAGCGGTGTATGTTCCGGGGTTACAGACCTTGGGCATACGGTAAGTGTTGTCCGCTATTCCTATTGGAATAGTCGGCCAGCTGCCTCCTAAATTGGTCAAGGCACGGCGAGGGTAAAGCTGCGACCCCACAGCTAACCCCTCTCCCGCCATCGGAAGGGCGTGGTACAAGTACCAAATACCCGACCTACCTGATGCAGGTTTTTCTAGGGTTTTCCCTGCATCACTTTTAGGCGAATTGCCGGGTAGGATCCTTAAACCATAGCCCGGGGGCCCTAGTTAACCCTTGGATACCTTCTTCTACCCTTCCGCATCCCCCGTTTTCTATGCTATAAGAGGGGAGTTACCACTATGTGGATTACCCTATACATAGCCTGTCTACACATAAAAAACATCGTTTGGGATAAGCTATTTTTCAAAACTTTATTTTCAGCATTGACCTCCATTAAAGCAAAACTAGATTCATAAAAAATGTAAATATTTTTAGTAATAAATACTATGTTCCAAAAAATATCAATCAATTAATATTTACGGAATTCCGTATATTCATGTTCATATGAGTATGCAACTGTAGGAATGTTAATTAATCCACGATTGAGGTCACAAATTCATTATAAAGTGAATTTCAAATATTCAAAATGTCGGAGTGATTGATATTGACTAAATCATAAAGTTGGGACAGGGGAATTAGTCTGATCATCAGATTGGTTTTTTATTACATTTTTGTGGGTATTGGATCATGTGTAATGATTTTTTGAACTATAACCGTTTCTCCGCAAACGAGAGAGAGAATTCTCGAACTAGAAAAAAAATCCTAAACTCAAGTCATTTTTAAAAATACTTCGGTAACGGTAGAAAATTTCCACATTCTATGTATAACTCAATTATTTTTATATTAAGTGTTTAACCAAAAGGCCTCAAGAAACTGCAATTATTGTTTCAAAATTAATCTTTTACTTTAATTAATAATATTTTTTAACACACAAAATGAAGGAATATATTTTTATTTGCTTGAACGAATTTTTTACAAATATAATACATTTCACATCTACTAATTTAACCTCTTTGAATATTACTGCACCCACTATTACGTACTGAATCACAAACTGCATGATAACTTATGCCAGTGTGCAGTGCATAATTTGATAAGTTAAGAAACTGAAACAGATGGTGGCGTCAATTGCATATTTTTTATGGTAGTTACATCACTCCGATACCGGTATTCAAGGAAAAATACAATACTTCTATAGTCCGTTTTAAACTAGAAGTCTCCTGGCGTGTCCGCCAGAGGGGGCAGTGACGCCACGTACGACACTCAACTCATAAACCTCACTGATAACAGTAGACAGTAGACCGCTGTTGTCGGGCAACGCTGCTTTATTTCAAAATTTGCTTCAAGGTTACATCCGTTTTCTTTTTTTTTTGGGTGTAGACAGACCTTTTCCTCTCCGTTTTTGAACTAAAGTTCCCACAAGCCGAGGCACCTGGGCCTGTTCTGAGAGTTGTATGTTCCGGGGTCACAGACCTTGGGCATACGGTAAGAGTTGTCCGCTATTCCCATTGGAATAGTCGGCCAGCTGCCTCCTAAACTGGTCGAGGCACGGAGTAGGGAATGCTTCGTCCCCACAGCAAACTCCTCTCCCGCTATCGGAAGGGCGTGGGACAAGTACCCAATGCCCGACCTACCTGATGCAGGTTTTTCTAGGGTTTGTCCTGCATTTCTTTAGGCGAATGCCGGGTAGGATCCTTAAACCATAGCCCGGGGGTCCTAGTTACCCTAGGCTACCTTCCTCCATCCTTTCGCATCCCCCCTTTCAAATCCCTTTCCTATGCTATGAGGGGAGTTGCCACTATTTGGATTATCCTTACATAGCCTGTCTACACCCAAAAAAAAACACATGCGTGACTATATCGCTTATTGAGATGTTGCACGGCTGCAAATTCTACTTAGATGAATAAAGTACCGTGCATCTCATTGTCAATAAAAAGGTGACACGTGGATATCAGGATCAACAAGCACAAAAACAAAGTCCTGCTCGGAGAAACCTGAAAATCAATATTAGCGAAATATATACGGAAATATTAAGTTATCAGAAATTCCGTACAGTTTCTTTCGTTTCACACACACATTAAAAAGGAAATTTTAAAAAGCGATGAATAATAACCCTTGTCCACGACCCGTAGATTTGGAAATTCCGCGATTTGTTCCCACAAAAAGTTAAATGCTCCTGCAACCGAGCCAACAAAGCCTGCCACTCTCACCCCAAACCCTATAAATTTAGCAGCAAGTCGCAAACTCTTCACTAATACGCGAATGCCCCGATAGCCGAATCTGGATTAAGCTGAATTTAGTAGATTTATTTCGTTACGTAATGCTGGGACTCGTGCGTCCAGCTCTGATTCTTAGCCTTTTGTCCCAAGACGAACATAGATTAACATTTTTTGGAACGTGGGATTATTTTTGTCTCCTCATTCTTGCACTTTTTAAAAAAACGAATATATTTAATTGAATTTCATTTTTTTGTCCCCAATGTTTTTAACCAGTCACAATTTGAAAAACGAAACTATTACAGGTTCTTCAGAAATATTTACTTAAAATTTTTCCTGAATATTTGGCAATATTACCATAATCATATAATTTAACTTTTGTATATACTTATTTCCAGAAAATTAAACTTGTCAATGTGGACAATTCTGTTATAAAGTTAACCAGCAATTTTTTTAAGAAAAATGACTGTGTTATGTCGTACAATCAGATGAATAATTAAGTTACATCTTGGTACTCCTACTACATTTACGTAAGACACACAGATTCTAATAGAAACCACTGTACTCAAAACTTATATAATATTTCTTATAAGGAGCAAATATTTCATGAAGAGATTATGGCAAAATTTCAGAAGGCTTGGTAAAATTTAATTTACTTGAAAATTATAAAATACTTTTATTTTTACAAATTGTGACCTATTTGGGATAAAAAAATATGATCACACTAAACCATAAATCCGTATAAATAAATATATATGTCTTTAAATTTCATGTGCATTTTCATTTTCTCCAACTTCAGTAGATGAATATAAATTCATCGATCTTTATCCACCTGAAATTGACCTCTAAAGGATCAAGGACCACATAGAATTCTTCGTCGACCGTTTGAGGAAGGGTCGAAATCATGCCAGTTGGACATCTTTAATATACACTAAATTCGACTGTAAAAATGCCGCCTAACACATAACAAAATTATATTTACCGGACATACTTCAGGCTCTTCATTGTTTCTTTTGAACTAAGTTTCTTAAGTTGGATTTTAATTTTGATGAATGGAATATATGTAAGGATACTTTTTAAGGAACGGAAATACGCAAGAATAAAGTAAGTCCTTATACTGTAAAAACTACGTCAGGATGTGTGTGTGACTGGTCCATTGATGCTCCTGGCGTATTTTACATGATGAATTATGGCCATGATACATTAAATATATTTATAGAAATATAGGTTTTATTACAGTTCTTCCTTGCTGACTGGTTAAACTGTTATAAGGAGCTAAATAATACATTGGTCCACATTGTCACAGTTAGTTTTTTGTAATTATTATTTGGATTAGTACTTGATGTGTAACAGACACCGGGCTGATGTTCGTTTCTAATTCAATAAAAAACGAGATAAACATTGATATACAAATCTCAAAACTGCAATAATTCATCGAATATATTAGGAGAGATTCATGTAATCAATGACAGACTCTTCCTTGTCCAAGATGTAACTGACAACAATAATAGTTAATAAACGACCTGGAAGAATTGATTTCATTAAATTATCAAACACATATTTTATTTAAATTTAATCCATAATAGTGATTTGACGTGCTATGTAAAGGTGCAACTGAAGAATCCCATTCATTATTTTATTTCCGTATTTTACTTTTATCGTTTCCTCTGAATTAAACAAGTTTTAATTATTTATTACTAGCTGGTTGCCCGGGTTGCCACAATTAGACTCAGATACATCCAAAACCCCGGATTTTACTCCAATCTCGGTTGTTTTTGCGGTATTTTTGTTTATAAAATGTTATTTAGACGAGAATATAGACCGTTTAAACATGTTTTAAAATTTCCACACCCGGACCTAGGTGTAGTAGTTGTGTCTTATCCCCACAGTCTTTGTTTCCGATTAAAAGGAACACGTGTACATAATTTTGCCAATTTTTCTCCGCGGGTGGTGATTTGTATGCGAAACATACACAAAAATGAAAAACCTATTTCAATTGTAGAAGGAAAAGCTATAAAATTCCGTTAACATATGACTTTTAATACAGTGACTTTATCAGTCTTCTGGCTACATTTTATGGCTTATTTAAATAATATTTATGTATTTACCTTGAATATTTTTAATATTGTATTACTAAAAGTATTTCCATTTTAAATTATGACTATTTATTTACCAGAAACAATTAAGAGATATTAAAATTTTGCACAATTGAGCGGTTTCATTCCCCATTAAACATTAATAACAACCAAAATAAATATTGTTAAACACTCGTTTCGGTTTCAGTCATTTTATAATCGGAGTATCTCAATAATGAATATACCATTAGATCTTAAAAATGTTATTCCTGTTCCTGATACTATCTGAATGATGTTCTAAATACTATTTAAAGAATCTCTCGATGAGACATAGATCTTCCCACAAGCTGAGGCACCTCGGCCTATTCTGAGAGGTGTATGTTCCGGGGTCACAGACCTTGGGCATACGGTAAGTGCTGTGCGCTATTTCCATTGGAATAGTCGGCCAGCTGCCTCCTAAACTGGTCGAGGCACGGAGAAGGGAATGCTGCATCCCCACAGCAAACTCCTCTCCCGCTATCGGAAGGGCGTGGGACAAGCACCCAATGCCCGACCTACTTGATGCAGGTTTTTCTAGGGTTTTCCCAGCATTTCTTTAGGCGAATGCCAGGTAGGATCCTTAAACCATAGCCCGGGGGCCCTAGTTAACCCTTGCCTACCTTCCTCTACCCTTCCGCATCCCCCCTTTCAAATCCATTCCTATGCTATTATAGGGGATTACCCTCATGTAGCCTGTTACCTAAAAAAAAAAGAAACAAACATAAATCTGTATAGAAATTTATTTTGTAGAATTGTTATATAAATGTTTGCGATTCTCAAAAGTTTCTAAAAAATACTATTATAAAACTTATTTCGTTTTTGGAGAATTGAAGTGTTAAATCGATGGTACAAGTTAAAGTAGTAACTTCATACGCGTTAAAACTTTTGGTCTAGCTTCATTAAAAGTTTTCGTGAGTTTACAGCTAAAAGTTCCATTCCCAGTTTTCTCCAACACATATGTTGGCCCTGCACCAATATGTAATTTCATGAGAGGTTGATAATATTTACGTAGTATTTTCATATTGTTTTATAACTTTATCGGTTTCGAATTTGTTTCTCGTATGACGTATTTAAAAGTTGGGATTTGCTATTTAAATTATCAGACAATGTAACACCGATTAATTATATTTAGGTTTAATATTTTGTTGGTTTCTATAATTGTTTGATGGAAAACGGTACTGTTGAATAATGTGAACGGTGGTCATTACTAGTTCTACCGTGAGTGATAGAAATTACCTTGAACATCTGAACGCGTGCAGTCTTCATGATTGTGCTGTAGAGACCTTCAAATGGATCCAAAAATTTATTAACTATGAATACTGGTCAAGAATTTTTTTTGTCAGTAAACTGTAAGACACTGGCATTCGTCTTTGCGCTACATTAAATTTGTAACAACAAAATAAACTACCGTTTACACGGTAAGAGGATCTCGTCAAAGGAAATATGTTGATATATATGGAATAATGATGTAATTTCAAATATGATTTTACACTACAGCTATAATATGTTAATTTTATATTAAATCCAAACACATTGGAATCATTTCGAAACTATGTTCTGTACAAGTACTTCTCGAGACATGCAGTTTTAATTTTTCTTTCAGAATTTTCTCTAATAAAGATGAAACCCCTAATTATATCTACGATTTATAACGTCCAGTAATCGTTGCAGCATGAAAAAACACATGTCAAGAAATAAGAATGAAACAAATAAGAAAGACAAAAATAATTGGTAAGATCCGGTAATCGTAATGAGTAAAATCTGTGTTTGAATCGCAAACGAACGGAATTCCGTATTTCAGAATTGTCGTGAAATAAATAAGATGTATTTTGATTAATTAGTACCAACTTTTTTCAAATATTATAAATGTTTAATATCAACGACAACTGTAGGAATCACAAATTAATTCTCCTTAATATTAATGCATGCTTAAATAATTTTTAAAAGTGTATTGCATGTATTTCTGTCTCCAGTACTATACCAATGTAGTGAGAAATTTCAGTGATTTAATTTAAACTAAAGTCACCCATTCATAAACAATTAATATAACTAATACCTAGAATGTACTATAACATATTGAAAATGTTACTCCTGCGCCTTATACTATCTAAATGATGTTCTAAATACTATGTAAAGAAACTCTTGATGAAATATAAAACTAGATAGTAATTTATTTGGTATAATTGTTATATGAAACTTTTTTATCCTTAAAAGTTTCCAAAATAAATTTCATATGTAGAAAACAGTGGAAAAACGGTATTTTAACAAATCCCGAATACATTAACTGAAGTTGTAATTTTGCCGTTATTCCATTTCTCTACAGACAGACTTATTTTTAACAAACCACAGGTGAGTAGCGTGAGCTCGTATTAAAGATCCTGATATTATGGAACTGAAATTCTGTGAAACATAAACAATACTGAATATCAAAACAGGCGTATCACATATGACAGTTCTCATTTCATTAATGAAACAAAATCCTTAATTTGGAGAATTTTCTTTGACCACTGACAACTTAAAAGTAGTCACAATTATCCCTGATTTGCGCTTTGTGAGCTGATCACTGAATCTCTTTAAGAGTCCAGCTAAACATTTGCAGTGTGTTATTTATATAAGCAAGAATATTTCAATAATAAGTGACAGTATATAATATAACCTATGATGAAACAAAAGTAAATAATTTTTAAATCAGGTATATACTATGAATTCATTCAAAACTACAGTTATAAATCAGTCGCAAAGAAAAAAATATTTTCTTCAAATTTATTTATTAGTCTGAAGAGCTTTCAGCTATTTACAAATATAAATTTAAAGCTTTAAATGTTAAATTTGAATATACATTATATATTTCGTTTCAAACTTTCATCTAAATTACAACAGATCATTTTACTAATTTCATTATAAGCATTACAATATTATGGCAAAATTTTAGAAGGCTTGGGAATGGTTCAAAATTTAATTTATTTGAAAAAATTATAAAATAATATTATTTTTACAAATTGTGACCTATTTGGGATAAAAAATATGATCACACTAAACCATAAATCCGTATAAATAAATATATATGTCTTTAAATTTCATGTGCATTTGCATTTTCTTCAACTTCAGTAGATGAATATAAATTCATTGATCTTTATCCATCTGCAATTGACCTCTAAAGGATCAAGGACCACATAGAAGTCTTCGTCGACCGTTTGAGGAAGGGTCGAAATTATGCCTATTGGACATCTTTAATATACACTAAATTCGACTGTAAAAATGCCGCCTAACACATAACAAAATTATATTTACCGGACATATTTCAGGCTCTTCATTGTTTCTTTTGAAATAAGTTTCTTAAGTCGGATTTTTATTTTGATGAATGGAATATATGTAAGGATACTTTTTAAGGAACGGAAATGCGCAAGAGTAAAGTAATTCTTTATACTGTAAAAACTACGTAAGGATGTGTTCAATGATGCTCCTGGTGTATGTAAATGACTGTTCACTATGCATTAGATCAACTATCAAATAATAAAATACTTTTCTATGTAATGTATTATATCCATTTAATTCATATTTTGTTAATTATATACTACTGAAGAGGTTCCTGAACATAGTGAGGAAACGTTTTGTGAATTGTAATAAATATAAATTTTACATTATGAATTATGGCCATGATACATTAAATATATTTATAGAAATATAGGTTTTATTACAGCTCTTCCTTGCTGACTGGTTAAACTGTTATAAGGAGCTAAATAATTATTTGGTTCACTTTGTCACAGTTAGTTTTTTGTAATTATTATTTGGATTAGTACTTGATGTGTAACAGACCAATAAAATACGAGATAAACATTGATATACAAATTTCAAAACTGCAATAATTATGAAGAGCTTTCAGCTATTTCCAAATATAAATTTAAAGCTTTAAATGTTAAATTTTAATGTACATTATATATTTAGTTTCAAAATTTCATCTAAATTACATTAACATAAATAAAAATTTAAAAAGAACATTGAAAAACCATGCAATGTGAATAATTAACTGTAGATACTCATATACTTCTTACTCTTTGTGTTCCTGAGTAACATAGACACGATTAATCAAATAAACTATCGTAATTCTCGATAGAAGGTTAAACTCAACTCATTTAGAATTTGAGAATGCGTTTTAAATAATAACGAAGTTCTAGAACATGGCTTCAAAGATGATATCTCTTAACAAGTTCACGGACTTAATATGGATGAATATCTATCAGCTAACTTTGCGGGTATCATAATGAACTATCTATTAAACAAAAGCTGCCCATATAACTTATTTACTTTCTCCCTTGCTCTACGGTCCATTAAGTACTTTGGCCTCCAAAATTATATTTCTCCAATCGTCCCTGTCCTCAGCCCGCCTACGCCACCTCCTGACTCCGGCCGTTCTTAAATCTTCCTCCACATCTTCCAGCCATCTCATCCGGGACCGTCCTCTCCATCTCCTGCCCCCAGGGTGTCCTGTTAGTGCCTTTTTTGGCAATCTTTCATCCTCCACTCGTTGTACGCGCCCAAGTCATCCAAATCTTCTCATTTTGACTGAGGCTACTAAATCCTTATACAAAAATCTTATTTCTTTATTTGTTCTGATACTCCATAAATCCATCCTTCACCGGTCCATATATTTTTCTCAATACTTTCCATTCCCACACGTTCAATCTCTTCTCTAAGGCTTCAGTCAATACCCATGCCTCACTCCCATACATAATTACAGCCGATATAACACTTCACCTTTACTGACGGGAGAAGAACAGTAATTTTCCATTTTGATGCTGATATATTTCTCTTATTCTATTTATTGCTATTCCTCTCCGTTGTTTTCAAAAAACATCCTTGTTGATTTCCTTCCGTAGATCTTTTGTTTCCCTCCAGTTTTCCTGTTATTCATGCAACGGAAAATCCCATTAACTTCTCCAATTATATTCCGTAGTAATTGTCAATAAATTTCAGTCTTAAATTGTTTACTTCCGTTCAAATATACTAAACAAAATTTGTACCAAGGTATCATTACTGATCTCAAATCACAAATTTTGTATGTTTTTCAATTACTTACGTAAATCAATTTATTCGGTAGGTGTATAGAAAGACAATTATCCTTCCTTGTGGTTTTCGTGGTGAAATATTGGGTACAACAATTAACATAACTTTTGAAGAATGATATATATATATATATATATATATATATATATAGGAGTATGCCCTAATTTCAGATTGTATTTTTTGCATCGGTAAATTTAAGAAAACACCGTTATAATTTAATCTCCCTTTCTCGTTTCGGGTTAGGAATTTACGGCAGGAAATCCGTTTTACCGAGGACATTCTTTTGTTCCTTCGTTGTTTACTATTTGCACCAGTGTTATGAAAATTTCTTAACCTGCTCTTTACATAAAAATAACTGTTTTAACAGATAATTACTTTACTACTGAATATATTAATGTGAAGCTCCTCTGTTCTGTTACGATGCAGGTAACTTATGAATTATTCCCGCATGGATGTTTCAATTATAAATGGGTAATATCAGAGAGTAGAGAAAGTTTGAATATTTATATCGAAGGAATTGAATGACTCATTTATGAATATACCGATCCATTGCGAAACAGAATATATTCCATTTACATTAAATATCTGGAAATTTTAAAAGAATTAAATTAAAACAACTTAAGTAGTAAAAATATAGAACCATAACTCGAAACAAAAATAGGAACCGTGTTCCACAAAAATGTTGTAATACCACATGCCGAGGCACCTCGGCCTGTTTTGAGAGGTGTATGTTCCGGGGTCGCAGACCTTGGGCATACGGTAAGAGTTGTGCGCTATTCCAATTGGAATAGTCGGCCAGCTGCCTCCTAAATTGGTCAAGGCACGGCAAGGGGAAAGCTGCGAGCCCACAGCTAACCTCTCTCCCGCCATCGGAAGGGCGTGGGACAAGTACCAAATGCCCGACCTACCTGATGCAGGATTTTCTAGGGTTTGTCCTGCATTCTTTTAGGCGAATGCCGGGTAGGATCCTTAAACCATATCCCGGGGGCCCTAGTTACCCTTGGCTACCTTCCTCCACCCTTCCGCATCCCCCCTTTCAAATCCCTTTCCTATGCTATAAGAGGGGAGCTGCCGCTATGTGGATTACCCTAAACAGAGCCTGTCTAACCCCCCACCCCCACCCCCAAAAAAACTCAAGTCTACTAAATACCCTGTAATAAATGTAATCCAGGTCGCTAATTACCATATCTTTGTTGATTCGACCCAAAAATTGAATAATAATAAAAAAATATTACTGATTATTTTTATAACAATTATCTTTTTTGTCTCCCTTTTTTGTTCAAAGTACGATCATCCAAATATTTCCCACATCTTTCTATCCAGTACTATTAACTCAACTTCAATTGCTTATTAATTAATAATTCTTCATGTCTAAACAATAAATTCTGAAAACATCTACAGAATTGTGAATTATTTACTTCTTCTAATTTTAATATTCTTATGAAAATAGTTTTTGTTTTTATTGTTCACGGCACAGATATTTCTTTAAAAGTATGCCAAATTTCTTCGGGTTAAAAATTATTTAATACATCCTCTTCTAAATTACATTTCTCAATTTGCGGTTCTATCAACACAAGAAATTAATAACGCTTCTGGGACATTTTCCACCACCTTCTATTAAAACGAACAAGGAAACAAATTTGTATATTTGCACACGAGTATGGGGTTATAGCTTCTAATTAAATGAATAGTCCCTATTTAATACTCTTAATTATTTGTAGCGCGATATTTTAATATATTTGATTCTATTTAACTTTATTAGAATTATTAGCAAGGGTTGAGAACTTCACAAGTTGTAACTTGACCATGGTGCTAATTTATTTTGAGGTAATCCGTCTGGTCTTAGTATAAGCACGTAACAGACAGGCACCTGGTTTTAACAGAGGTGTGAATCCGTGCCGCAGAAGTGGGCACGAGACGTCTCCGGAAATTAAAAATGTTATAGAACTATTGGTTGCATGGACAAATGTGGTCCAGGAAGATCGATCAAAAAATTCGATAAAATCTAAACATTGCGCACAGCCAGGGAGATGCGAATATCAAGAATTATTAAACTGTCGTTGTTAGATACAGACCTTACTACTCGAGCAGAGACGACAGCGAGGTTGGCTGATCGATGGATGCAGCGATAAGACAGTTACACGGAAGATAACTTCCACGTTTCTCGGTCCTTGAAGCACCTAAAGGGGTATCGACGTTCATAGTTAACCCTTAGATTAAGAGATCCGCTGGTTCTCCGGATATTGGAACCCAATATCATTAGTATAAATCCATTTAATTATTTTCCGTAATTTTCAATAAATACACTTTAAAGTTTCTCTTTATTTTTAACATTAAAAGCCCAACCCTCTACATATTATTTATTATTAATCTCTTTTCATTTCACTTAAAAAAAAGTATATAAGTATAGCCAATGATTTTTTATTAAAAATATTTTACTGTAGCTGAGGAAACTGTAATTTATGATTCTCTGTATTTATATAACAAAGTCGCTCTGCTGTCTTAATTTTATTCTAGGCTATGAATCTCCTAGAATACATCTAAACAGCGTCGTAAAACTTAATTGTTTTAAAATTATGTATGATTTTTTAAATTTAAATTACAAATTGTAATAAAAGATTTTTATTTTATTTACTCACAAACGATAAAAAGATATAAAAACTATCCATACATACATGTCGAGTTATATGGTATTATTGAATCGTAAAACATTTAATATTATTAAATTAATAGATGTTAAATACAAAAATGGCGATCCCAGACCATATGTAATTTGAACGCGTCACTAAGGTTAGGATGATTCTGTGCTTGGTGCGATGTGTCCAGCATCCACTGTAGGCGTCTGTGAAATTAGCAGTTCTTATTTGATATTTGGTTACTGAAATGCTTGAACCGACACTTTATTTGCTCCCCCTCCTCGTTAATTAGAATACTGGAGTCAACTACCATATCCTTTCTAAACCCTTGTTCTGTGTATTTTAAGCGTGTCTATAGTTACGAAAAACAAGAATATCTCTTTTTCTGAGAACCTTTCATTTATGGAAGTTATTGAATATTTAATTAAGTGCAGACGATATATTCAAAGAATGACTCTGAACCTTTGAGCACACTTTTAATCTTTTATGCTTCTTCTCAAATTTTAAGTATCTTTTTCTAGCTGTACTGCAAAACCTAATATTCGAATTGTTTAGTCTTGTTTCGTTCAAAATCAGTATTATTTTACGGTTGGTTAGTAACTTATTTATTAAAATTTATATTTTATACTCAAAGGAAAGTTTACGAAGGAATTAATGGCCCACAATGAAACATACGAAATATCAAAAAGTTTGACATTTAAACTTAAACTTTCAGTATACCCATTCAGTTTCGAGAATTAAAAAGGCTCTGCGTACAATTTACTCATGTGACAAACTGCTAGAAATTGTGAACGCACGTGTAAAGTAAATGAAATATAATAAAAAATAATTTATTCATTCAGCGGAAATCATTTTATAATATATCCCTCTCGTATTTTCAGTGATTTGGAGAATAATAAGATCAAGAGGATTCCAACCATGTCAATAAGAGTAAAAGCGGAGCAATTGTAAGTATTCGCATTGTTAAGTTTCACTTTTTTAACTGAAACTTATAATAATAAACCAATGTTATGAGTTGAGTAACTCTTGGGAATGAATTCAGTATATTAAAAAGGGTGAAATCTCAGTTAATTGAGTAACAGAAATAGACTAAAATTATAAATTTAGACGCATATTGTAAGGCCTACTATATGTAGTATTTGTATATATGTCTTAATTATTTTGATTACTTTTATTTTTAATAATTTGTTTTTGTCATTTGAAGAATTTTTCACGATTAGTAATTGTGTATAGGTTGTTAAACTACAACGATATCGAGGCAGTCGAAGCAGAAGCCTTTTATGGATCGGAACTTGCTACGCTGTAAGTATCCGTCTATATTTTGTTCTACATGTAAAGAATATTTAAGAGTAGTTATTCAAACCATGTTTCAGGAGCTTGAAGGGAAACAGAGCACTAACAAACCTACACAGCGATGCATTTTTGGGACTGAAGAGCCTCCGCCAGCTGTAAGTTCGAATACGCTATCTAGAAATAAAATTCTACAAAACAAAACTAAAATAATATTTTATTATAAACATTCTATATGTATGTTAATACTTCTAAAGAGACAGTTTTTTGTTTAAAAAAATTCTAATTCGTCGATTGCCATGTTCATGGCCAAGCACCAATCAGAAACCTGACGTCAACGCGTAAAACTGATGACACTCAACGTCCAATTAAATCAAAAACAATTTTTTCTATGATATTAAAGGGAAGAGGCCACATCGCAAATAACATTCATCTTGTCTATCACCAGTAAACTAAATAAAGTAATGATATAGGCTGACCATAAGGCCAAAGCTACCTATGAGAATGTATTTTCTCTCTCTAATTTTCTAGCGCTAAATTAAGGTTTCAATAAGCCTAGGCTATTTTTCACAGGTGGTTCGGGGTCGAGGCGTTGGTCATATGGAAATAGTTGTCCGTTATTCCCATTGGAACATTTGGTATTCTGGTTGAGGCATGGACTGGGAAGGGCGTTGGAGAAGTACCGTTAACTACATACCTGATGCAAATTTCTGTAGGATTTAGGCGAATGCCGATTTGCATCCTTACATTACAACAAGGGGTTTCTACTCAACCTTTGGCTGCCTTTCTATCCCTTCCATATCCTCAATTTTTATTCCTTCCAAAGCTTACCCTCAATTAGCCTGACTGTTAAAACACATTCAGCTGACATATTTCACAGGCTGATTATTTAGTATATCTTTGAATGAAAACCGGGGCTAGTAAATTAAGATTCCCATAAGCCGTGACAAATATTAGATTAGAGAAGTGTATATTCTGAATTCTTAAGCCTTTAGGCATACTACAATAGTTTCTTCAACTACAATAGTTGCTCGCTACACTCATTGGATCAGTGAGCCAGCAGTCTAGAAATATAGTCGAGGGATAGCGTTGGAAATTATACGACTCACAGTATGTCACCTCCAGTCAATATAAATTGCGTAAGACAAGTCCCGAGAGCCAGACCTTCATGAGTCAATGTTCTCTTATTTTTTTATGCATGCTATACAGGAGATTCCAGGGTAGGTTCCTTAAACTATAGGCTGGGGACGTTAATCCACCTTTAGCTACATTTTGTCCCCTTCCACATACCCTATTTATATCCCTTCCTAAATTATGAAGCGAGGTAGCCAAAAGTGACTTACCTCATTATTTCCGTTACTTTTATATCTTGACAAGAAGTATAACGAACTTATTTAATGAACCTAAAACATTATTAAATAAAGTGCATCTCAATAAATTTAGTTTTGTTTTCGTCGTTCGTAAAAATATTTTGGCCATCAATATATTTTTTATCTCCCAATATATGAACCCAGTTCCGTACTTGAATTAACTTTTTACTCTAAGATTATGAAAATGTTGAATACTATGTTTTAATCATGTACAGTCGCCAAGGACAATTCTGTTGACGCGACTTTAAACCATCCAATAAAACAATATATACGAACCTTAAATATAAAAGTAAATTACACACACGGAATTTTAATTTCAAAATTTTTAAAATGATGAATGTCAATTTAAGTGGGTCTAAAAGTTATTTACCACTTAAAAGTAACGTGCGGTGGGCTAGTGTTTGTCAGGCAAACGGCCGGATCCCGGCCCAAGCAGTTGAAATTCGGTTTTTAAATACATTCTCAAGTTTTCTGACTTCAGTTGAAAACACTTTTAAGCCTCGTATAAGAACGATATAAAGTATCATAGAAATGCGTGGGACCCTTGTGGAATGCGGTAAGTGGAAAGTCCTGCGTTCGATTCCCGGTTCTGTCGACCTTTTCCCATCCATTTCCCTTAATTAAATTTAATTATCATTTGAGCCTTGAATAAAGAAAGCTTTGTGAACTTCTTTGAATAAAATGAAGGTTTCTAGAACCCGCCTCTTTGTCGCGAAATGGCATTTGGAGATATGTTTCATCTAAATTGTTTTCTTGTGTTAAGCTAAGAAGTTGAAGTAACATGGCCTTACATACACGAATTAATGTTCCATATTATTCGTATTCCCTGATTCCAGAAACTGAATAATAAGTAATTTACAGGCCAAAGTGTTATTTTAATCATTTATATTGGTCAATTTATTATATTCAAAAGTCTGTATACAACAGTCCTATAAGCTTTTATTCATATAATAGTATAATACTTTAATGATATAATTGAACAAGTGAAATATTTTATATTTGTCACAGCGATCTCTCTGAGACATCTATAACTCATTTGCCGACTGCCGGACTCGAAGTGATAGATGTTTTGCGAATCGAAGACACTCCCAGTCTCAAAGTGTTCCCGTCAGTCTACAATTTCGAGGTATGTTTTGCAAGAACAGAACCTTAGAAAGTGTAAAACTGTTAATACGTATGTTACTTGTCAAATATGATAGTTCACTTAATCGTCCAAAGAATGCACTGTGTGTGTGTGATATTATCGTATTTGTAAACAGTATTATGCATGAAAATTATTTAATACAGACTAATTAATTGTTAATGTATCTTGATAAGAGTTATATTTATTTCTCAGTCAGTTTAATTCAAGTAAACGGAATTTTAACAGGTCAGTTCTTATGAAAATTTATATTTACCTTCTTCCTGCACAGAATATACGCGAGGCTTCGTTGACGTATCCTTACCACTGCTGCGCTTTCCAGTTTCCTGCCAAACATGACCACAATGCCCACCAACGCCATCAGGTTAGTAATACCTAACAAAGCTACGTCGACTTTCTACTGAGGTAAACCAGACTAAATTTTAATGACTTAATGAGCAGCGCTATGAACTCTGATCCATTTCTTAGCATAATCTGTAACAGAGATGAAGCTTAAAGATTTTCAATACAGCTCATTATACTCTGATGTGAAACAAACTTCTTAATCCTTAAAGGGATTTTTTTGGGGATGCTCTCACATCTCTCTGGTTTTTTTGAACTAAGGTTCCCACATGCCGAGGCACCTCGGTCTGTTTTGAGAGGTGTATGTTCCGGGGTCGCATACGGCAAGAGTTGTCCGCTATTCCTATTGGAATAGTCGGCCAGCTACCTCCTAAACTGGTCGAGGCACGGAGAAGGGAATGCTGCGTCCCCACAGCAAACTCCTCTCCCGCTATCGGAAGGGCGTGGGACAAGTATCCAATGGCCGACCTACCCGATGCAGGTTTTTCTAGGGTTTTCCCTGCATTTCTTTAGGCGAATGCCGGGCAGGATCCTTAAACCATAGCCCGGGGGCCCTAGTAACCCTTGGCTACCTTCCTCTACCCTTCCGCATCCCCCCTTTATAATCCCTTCCTATGCTATTAAAGGGGAGTTGCCCAATGTGGATCACCCTCATGTAGCCTGTTGCCCTAAAAAAAAAAAAAAAAAAAGGATACCTCTGAGTGCTGGATATTCGTTTAAAAATAGAGGATTTCAACTATGGATATTATTGTAATGAACACAAATTCTAATTGTGTAGCTATCATCTGAGATACATTGATACGTTCCTATCTATACCTACAAAAAATTAAGCAATATGGATTGAGTTCCGTAGTTTTTATTTTACGTACGGAAAAACTGGACACCCAAATCTCTGTTCATTGGTTTTTTATTTGATTTAATTTTTTTATTCCTTTTGTCGTCGTATATATAATAGGATACGTCATTACATAAAATTACAATATAATTATTGGATGCTACAATTATAAACAATTAAAAGCTAACATAAAAATACTAAAAATCGGGAACAAAAATTTCCCTGCCCAACATAAGTAAAAGAACTATATAGTAATAATAACAACAAATAATAATTCTTTAACTATACTAAGGGTTTAATATAATATTTACAGTGCTAAAAAAATTCAATACGCATTGGAAAAAATTATTGATTAGAGATTAGAGAATCATAAAATATAGAATTACACGTCACACAAGAATAAACACTAAACCTGACACACGGTAGTAGGAGGAAAAGCAAACGACGGATAGGCCACTTCACGAAACAGAGATATGAAGAATCTGCCCTTCCGTAGAAACTCCAGACCGTACATGCAGCAAACACACAAAAAAAGCAGAAAAGACCAACAGAGACTAAGCAAGTTATGAAATAAGTAGTTTTATGAGCAACGCGTTGATCACTTTTGCAGTATAACTAAAAATAATTAATTATTAGGGAAACGATCAAGAAACTCCAGTAACGAGTAGAATATTTTTACACTAAATCTCAAAAGTTTTGTAGTTATTATTGTTCTTTACATCTGGAGGCAGACTATTGTTGTCCGTTATTCCTATTGGAGTTGTCGGCCAGCTGCCTCCTAAACCGGTCAAGGCACGGAGAGGGGAAAGCTGCCCACAGCTAACCCCTCTCCCGCCTTCGGAAGGGCGTGGGTCAAGTACCAAATGCCCGACCTACCTGATGCAGGTTTTTATTGGGTTTTCCCTGCATCACTTTTTGGCTAATTGCCGGGTAGGATCCTTAAACCATAGCCCGGGGGTCCTAGTTAACCCTTCTACCCTTCCGCATCCCCCCTTACAAATCCCTATATGCTATAAGAGGGGAGTAATGTGGATTACCATATACATAGCCTGTCTACACCTAAAAATATCTTATTTGCCAAGGGACGACAATGTCTAGCCCCGACGATTATAATCCTGGCCTGATTAATTGTTAAAAATAATTCAGCCTAAATCTCACTAGAAATTTAACATGTAATCTGCATATTAAAAAATGCAGTAATTCAAATTTATTGACAAATTATTCAGTCGTAAAATTAAAAAAAACTAATCATTGCAGTATAGAATATCCGCTCGCGGCCTCGCTACCAGACACCAAGGAGGTTTGTATCACATACATATTTATTTACCACACACAAGAAATAAACACGATAAAAAACTTATTAAAACACACCAAAAAAAGTAAATTTGGAAATCGTCATAAACTTTCCTATCTAAACAATGAAAACCGGTAATTATAAACCTCACTTTCACGCACTAAATAGCCGATACGGTCATACACGTGCAGGTCCGTGGTTTCCACTTGTTCAAACGCTCATTAACGGTTAAAATGTTCCGTTTTCTGTAGTTATAAATTTAAGCTAGATGAATAAAAGCTACTTTGGTGAGCTAGGCTATCTTAAGATAGGAAGTTTGAGAATATCCGCAAATTCAGCCTGAATTCCAGGTAAAGGTATCAAATTTTCCAAATTCAGAACTAACAATGTTAGATTTTTCTCGACGTTTTCAGCAGAATATACATATTCTGATTTTTTCAGGTATTTTAGTTGCATAACTCATTTTTATGAATTTTCGTAAGAAGGGAGACGTTCATACTTGAACGTGACTCTAGAAATAAATGGAAATCGTACTTCAAAGGTTAATGTAGCGAACATGGCTGAGGTTCAGATACGGAACAAGTCGTTATAAAATTGACAAAATGATAGTCCTAAGATTCTGTCACCCTTCCGTAAATAAGATTATCTACTAGCTGGTTACTTACCAATTTATTTTTTTTCTGAATTTAGATTAGTCGAATTTAAAGATCAACTAAGTTTAATGTTATTGATGCATAATGAAGTAATTTTCAGAATGCTTGCGAACGAAGAAGATGCTTTCGTATAATAACGTTATTCCCAGTTGTGTAATAATTAATTTGTGAGATCTGTCAACTATTGAATATTCAAATTTTACTATCCAACCGTATGTATATGTTACTATGTAAATTATCAGTAGTGTTTTTTGCCTCACATTATATAATTAATTTAATATTTCATTTATTTTTTTGTAGGATGATGATAATTACGCCGAATCCTTTCAAATAAATAAGTAAAAATGTTCTAATTGGAGACCATTGAAAACGTTTTTATTTCATTTATTAAATTATTAATATTTATTTCCTCTGTTTCAGAGCATGCGTGTTAATAATATGCGAATTCCGCCATTATAGTATAATTCGTTAATATCCAGTATATTTTAATTACAGCCACTCGAGGGAACCAAGAGCGGACTCAGTTAAATTACCACAGTGTTTGTGAGACGGAACTTTTTAATATATTACTTTAGATCTTGTTAATAACTTATTTTGAAACGCAGAAAAGTTGTAGCCGGTCTTCTTAATTGAGAGACAAATTGCTGTAGGCGTTTTTTGGCGAGTTTCCACTGACATCGAAAGTGCAGTGCAAAATAGTCTCCAAAATTTCCTTTTTATATTCCTGAAGTTAACACTTGAAATATAACGACATTTTGACCAAAAAAATTAAAATTTAAGCATTTGATTGAAGAAGTCTGTTCAAAGATAAAATCAATAACACGTTTCCCAACGTGTTAGATATCTTTTTTAAAAAAATTAATAACCTTATGGCTAAAATCTTATAATAAGGTTGAAAATGACTGAATTGATTTTTTAACATTTTATACATACATATATATAATAATTAAAAGAAAACCTTTTATTTAAATATTACTTTTGAAGAATTCGAGCACCCACGTTGTGGTAGCCAAAATGTAATGATTAACAATTAACCTTTAATCAATTTAAAGAATCTGAAGAATTTAAAACATTTTTTTTTGGCAATAACTCAAAAACAATTACAATTTAAAATATTAATTTCTCAGGGTCCTCGCTGGGTTTGATAATGGACACAACAAATTGATTTAAAAATCTTATTAACAAACAGTTCACGTTTACCTAAACAATACGTCGATAGAAATAAATTAAAAAGAAAAGAAATTAACTTTGATTGACAATTAAAAGAGAACAAAATCTGACTCTATCCTTTAACTACGTTTATAATTAATCGTTAGTATTGGTTTTGTTACTTACGTAGTGTCCAGCTGGTACCATCATTCCTTTTGGTTTCGGAAATACACTATTGCAAAATTTTACACTGATTCTAAGATTCACAGATTTTACACTATTGAAGTAAAAATTAATAGGCTCCCAGGAACTCGGATGATACTCTTTTTCATCAGCTATCTGATGTCTGCTTGCCTTATACGACTCCTATGTTTCGGACATTTGTTAGTCTTTTACCACTTTGGACTTAAACCGACTTCCTTTCCTAGCTGGCTACAGTCGTAAAACTGCACTCCTTTCCTGGCTGCTGATAGACGTAAAACTGCTAACTTAGCGATATTTACGGGGTAATACTTCCGTGAATGTTTTTACTTTGTCTTATATTCACAACTTTGTTTAATAATATTTTAACGATGGCTAGTCTCTGCTCTAGTATTATTCGTTCCGTCCTCTGAAATGTCCCGCCACCAACTAACTCTTACTACTCTCCAGTTTTAGCGCGCATACGCCATTTTTGACTTTCCGACAAAGCAACAGAGCTCGGCTCCATTGTCGCTTTGGAAGCTCCTGCCGCTACAATTAAATTTTATTAAAACCAATTAATGGCCTAATTAATTGGAATTAATATATATATATATATATATATATATATATATATATATATATATATATGGAGCTATTTTCACTGAATATTAAAACTAAAGTTAGTCTCACGACTGTAAATTGAGAAAGTTTTATATTAATGATGCCATAACTTTCGTTATAATCCTATAGTTTTTATTATATTAACACTATCTACGACTTATGTTAAATTTATTAACACAATAAATAAAGTTTTAATGACTGCTTCACAATTCTTTCACCACAGTTTTTAATAAAATTAAGGGAAGAATATATTTATATTCTGTAATGCATGATTCCTCAGATTTTTGGTCCAACGTCAATGCTATTAAATCCTGAAAAATTATTTCATCACAATGAAACACTTTATGTTAAAGCATGTTAGTTCTTTTCATTTGATTCACATTCTTCTAACGTTTTTGTCTTATTTCAGAAATTTTTGGCAGAGATGGAATTACGCTGCTCCTCGGCCGTGACTTCGACGCCTGCTTCAAGGAGCAGAAAACTTCGTTCTGCAGGAAACTGGTCCAATACTACATTCGAAGGCGGTGGAACGGGACAGCTCTACTTAGACGGCACTTTCCATCAGAGAAACGTTCGTAGAGTAGAGTAGAGTAAAAATTAACTATGATGTTTCTTCATGTGACCTTAATTTGGAATGCACTTTTATTTAAATCTTTCAAAAAAAATAATTACAACTTCATTTAATGACCCACGTTATGGTGGTCTAATTGTAACGTACAGTATATATTTGAATAATTTATTAATAGTATTTTATTTGAAAGCATTATGCCGACGTTCTGTGGTGTAGCGGTCAGTGTGACTGCCACGTATCACAGAGGTCCCGGGTTCGAATCCCGTTGAGAACGTATATATTTGAATACTTTATTTAAAAGTAGTATTTTATTATGTATTAATTTCGACCTCATAGTAGGTAATAAATCAAAGACAAAAATAATTGATGTTATACGATTCAATAACAAGAGCAAGTAATGAATACCAAAAAATTTAAGTTGTTTTTATACGTTCAATAAGTTTGTGATATTAACTGATTAATCTGAAAACTATTTCGTGAATGGGTAACAAATATCCGGATATTTTGAATATATTTATCTTAAAAAATATAATACTTCGTACGAATTTTTTAACAGTTAAGAAGATAATACTGCCATTATTTCTGCAACGCATGTTTGTGACTAAGACACAATAAGCTGTTAAATAATAAGAAAATCATTACTTCAATTTTTTAAATACTTGTATACAAATAACGTGTTAATTTTGACGCACAGTTGCATACCCGTTTTTTATAGATGGTTATATACGTATACCCTTAATAAGTATTGAGTTGGTACACCATATTGAATATTACGCTAAATATTCACTACCGTCGTAATCTTTAACGTTAAATACCAAAGTACATTTATTAAGGCAATGAACCAAAAATCTGTTTGTTGTGTTGACCTTAATTCTAAATAATTTGTTTATCCCCTGGAAGATTGTATGATTTGATCTGATTTTGAATGAGGTTCAGTGCACTATTCCATGAGATGACCACATCGTCGTTATGTTAGTTTGGAACGTAATTTTTTTTTTGGTGTAGGCAGGCTATGTATAGGGTAATACACATAGTGCCAACTCCCCTCTCATAGCATAGGAAAGGGATTTGTAAGGGGGTCGCGGAAGGGTGGAGCAAGGTATCCAAGGGTTAACTAGTGCCCCCGGGCTATATTTTAAGGATCCTACACGGCATTCGCCTAAAGAAATGCTGGGAAAACCCTAGAAAAACCTGCATCGAGTAGGTCGGGCATTGGGTACTTGTCCCACGCCCTTCCGATAGCGGGAGAGGAGTTTGTTGTGGGGACGCAGCATTCCCGTCTCCGTGCCTCGACCAGTTTAGGAGGCAGCTGGCCGACTATTCCAATGGGAATACCAAACAACTCTTACCGTATACCCAAGGCCTGTGACCCCCGAACATACACCTCTCAGAACAGGCCGAGGTGCCTTGGCTTGTGGGAACCTTAGTTCAAAAACGGACAGGATCCCTCCTAAAAGGTTCATCATGCGAGAGAACATCCCTCGCAGGTATTGCCTGCGAGAGAATATCCCTCGCAGACCTGATTGTGCCCTCTCAAAGCAGACAGATGTTGACATATAGAAGCAAGGAAACGAACAATTCGGCTGCAAGCAGGACGATCTCAAAGGTCTGTGTAAATGCATTACTGAATTCTGCCAATACTATGGTGTGTTTGACGATATACGTTGGCTGTAAACCAAGAAAGTTTCATAAATGCAACTAAAAAAATAATGAAGCCGTTTTGTAGGATTTAATGAAAGCTTTGCTCATTAAATTGAAGTTATTAATCAATCGTAAAGAGCGATACTACGAGTATGTATTACAGTTTGAAATTTCTGCTTATTCACATAAAAAGTAGGTTGATAAAATATGGAGCAATAGTGGTCTCGTGATCACGCTCTACTGTAAAGATTGACACATAAAGAACTTCCATAATTTAATAATATACAAAGGAAATTATAAATAACCAAGAGCATTTTTGACGTCAGAAAAAGAAATTAGACAATGTTTCGTCGCTAATTTGCGACCACTTCAAGTAAGACGTTTTACTCTCGGAAACATAACAAATACAATAATTAAAATAAACATTTGATGAAATATTTATCAGATAAAAAATCATATAAATTTTGGTGGACTTAAAATTTTGGTTTTCACAAGCCGAGGCACTTCTGTCCGTTTTGAAAGGTGTATGTTCCGGGGTCGCAGACCTTGGGCATAGGCAAGAGTTGTCCTCTGTTCCCATTAAAATAGTCGGCCCAATTGCCTTCTAAACTTGTCGAGGCACGGAGAAGAGAATGCTGCGTCCCCACAATGCCATCGGAAGGGCGTGGGGCAAGTACCTTCTGCCCGACCTACCTGATGCAGGTTTTCTAGGATTTTTCCTGCATCCCTTTTCGGCGAATGCTGGATAGGATCCTTAAACCAATACACCGGAGTCCTTAGTTAACCCATGGTTACCTTCCTCTACCATTCCGTGTCCCCCCTTCCAAATTCCTTCCTATGCTATTAAAGATCGGTTGCCGCCACGTGGATTATCCTCGTGTAGCGTGTTGCAGCGACTAAAAAAATGAGAATATTTATGTTTGGATACGCTGCGGTCGTATTGTGGAGTATACTAAACATCGACAAAGACTGCCAGTGGACGATGTGCATCCCGCCAGGTTCGGACTAAGCAACGAACTACGGTTAAAATTGCGTTGTCAGACCGCGTCATGTTCTGTATGTATATACTAGCTGGGTGCCCGGCGTTGCCCGAGATGTCATTTATCCATAAACCCCGATACACTCCAATTTCGTTTCTCAGTTTTTATAAATAGTCTCAGCGACATCCATAACCCCGATTTGACTCTAATCTCGGTTGATTGGCGTTAATGATATGAAACGCCCCTCCACCCCCACACCTAAGGGTGCTCCCCTCGCATACCAAAAGGGGATGAAATTATACACAAACAACATCATTAGAAATACAATCGATATAATTAACCCTGAAAAATATTTATTCAACGCAAATACCTGCTGTGTTTGAATGTTCAAAAATTTCTACCCCACTACCCCTGCATCTGAAGGGTAAACGCCAAGTTGAATGTCATAACAAAACTCAGTGACATCCATAACCTCCGATTTGACTCCAATCTCGGTTGTATTAGCGTTATTTTCCTGTAAAGCATCTCCACCCCAAACCCTAAGGGTGCCCTTTCCCCAGGGTGTAGAGGATGAAAATTATATTCAGATAACATCGAGAGGCGCGTCTCACCCCAACAGTGTTTGTTTCCTAGTCGCAAAGTAGACGTGTACGAAATTTAGTGAAATTTGCTCCATCGGTGTATATTTGTATAAGGAAGATATAAATCTATATATATATATATATATATATATATACAAACACTCTGCTTTATTTATTAAATATATATATATATAATATATATATAACTCTTCTGCTAGGTCCATAATCCTTCGAGCTTAAGACTGTAATTTAATAGATAGTAAATATTTGTTTTATTTCGTTGGCCAAAATAATTGTGATTAATAATTATTTACCCCTTCCATAAAACTTAAGTCCGTGTAATGGTAGGCCTGCTTCCTAATTTCTATTGGAGGTTCGGTTCGGGATTATTTTTGTAAAATATATTATGAAATTATTTAAATAAAAATATAAAAATCAGTTTTAAATTATTGAAATTAAAATTAAAAATAAATAAAATAATATTATGTATTATATTATAATAATATAATATGTTAAAATAGCCAAATAACTTCCAAATGAAATGATTATATAAATACTACACAACGTTTTTGGAAACTTTGGTTCTGTATACCTGTGCTAAAAGTATCACAAGAGCGAAGAGTGAAGGAAAAGAAAATATTTCTCGAGTCGTTTTGATGTATTTATATTATCATTTTATTTTTATGTCATTCGGATATTTTATGTTATTATTAGTCTTATAATATGTTATAAATTAATATATAAAAATTAAAAGCTTAACTCTCCATTCTGATTACCAATTCCCGACCCGACCCGTGCTGTGCAGGTGTCTGTGAGCCCTGTGCGGGCTGAGTGCGGCCTGCTGGCTCACAACTACCGGCAGGTGGCGTGTCGCCCGCGGGCCGACGCGTTCAGCCCCTGCGAGGACCTGATGGGCGGCTGGGCTCTGCGCGCCGCCGTGTGGCTTGTGGCTCTGGTGGCCCTCGTGGGCAACCTCGCTGTCGTGCTGGTGTTGCTGTTCGCTCGCCGTACCGTTCCCAGCTTCCTCATGGCGCAGCTGGCCACCGCCGACCTCTGTATGGGACTGTACCTGCTGCTCCTGGCAGCGCAGGACGCTCGCTCCGTCGGAACATACTTCACCACCGCGGTGGCCTGGCAGACGGGTAAACACACATTTACAGTATTTATATACGTGGTTGAACAGATCAAAGTATAGGTAACTGGTAGATTGGGAATTGAAAAATAAAGAAAAATTAAATTAAATGTAACTGAAAATATTTAATGAACCACTTAAAAAAATTTTCATTCATTAATATATATATATATATATATATATATATATATATTGTATTAATTACATAAAATCAAAGGAAAATAAGCTCCACAGCAGCGGTGACATCTGTCCAGCCTCCTCTTCTAGTTGTCGGAGTTCCTTCCTCGTGGAATCTGCTCCGCGATGACGAAATATTATGCCTATAACATACTAAAATCTCATCATTTTGATAATACATTCATACATTTCAATTGTAAAGAAAAAAATAAACCCCACGTTAGAGCAACAATTTGTAGTAATCACAAATGAAAGACAATTAAATTAAAAGCAATGTCTCACGTTAGAGCAACAATTTTTAATTATTGGGAATTCATTAAAATAATACATTATTAAATCAATTAAACACTTAGAATTTTTAAATCTATTAATCACTAGCTGGGTGCCCGGCGTTGCCCGAGATGTCATTTATCTATAACCCCCGATATGACTCCAATTTCGGCTGCTTTTGCGCAATTTTTATGTAACGCTACTCGAACCCTAATCATTATAATTAACTCTGAAAAATATTTCTTCAACGCAAATATCTGCCGTGTTTGCATGTTCCAAATTTGCAAACCCCGCTACCCCTGCATCTGAGGGGTAAATGCCAATTTGAATGTCGAAACTAAACACAGTGACTTCCATAACCTTTGATTTGACTCCAATCTCGGTTGTATTCGCGTTATTTTACTTTAAAGCATCTCCACCCCAAACCCGAAGGGTGTCCTTTTCACAGGGCGTAGGGGATGAAAATTGTATTCAGATAACATTGGTAGAAACACTATCAATATCTTTGATCCCTAAAAATATTTATCCGACTCAAATATCGGCTGTTTTAGTATGTTTAAATATTTCCACCCCCGCTTCTGGGGGTGGAAGACGCGTCTCACCCAGACGGTGTTTGTTTCCTGGTCGCAAAGAACACGTGTACGAAATTTGGTGAAAATTGCTCGACTGGTGTAGATTTGTATTTTATTTAGAAAACGTTTGTATGGGAAATAGAAAAGGGCTGTTTTTAGGGTTTTCCCGGAAATTATTCGATTTTTTCTCGCCTTTTAAACCTTCCCTAGACCTCCACGAATATTTCAAGACTAAGATAAGATAAATCCGTTCAGCCGTTCTCGAGTTTTAGTGAGACTAACGAACAGCAATTCATTTTTATATATATAGATAGATTAAATTCATCAATAGATTATTACAATTCAAAAACTTAAAATATGAACTTTAAATTTTAAATGAAATGAGAAATCTGACGATAATATCTTTACTTATGAGTTTACAGATAGTAAAACTTGAAATTTTACCTTACTGTCTCTGATACTCAAGGAAATGGTCTCGTTCGTACACACATACTTTATAGACAGGCCATTTTATACACTGACTCTAATAAACACTTTTAGTTTTGCAATAGTTGGCTCACTGTTTGTTTATGAAATCCAATTAGCTCGTTCCGAAGATTGTTAACTGCTGGATGCAGTTACCTGGGCTTCCAAAATTGAATAAATAGTCTGAATCGAGGATATATGAATATTTAGCGCTGTATATCACGTAGTTATCTCACAGACTGCAACTTGTAAAATGTTTTAACTGTTTTAGCTGTTGTATTACATGTATCCAGACACTTTCTGGATTTTGTACTTTTCGTCTGTCCACTGCTATATTTTCACGAAGACTTTACTGGAGCTCGGCTCCCAACAGACTCTGCTCTTCGAACCAATCTCTACAATATCCACAAACATTGCATTCATGCCACATTCTTGTGTACGACTTGTGTGTTTTATACCGCTAACAATGCGAGTCCAAATTTTATTTATTAATTAAGTATTTCCTTTTAATTACCACAGTATATATATATATATATATATTTATACTGAATTTTTTTTCATTTATATATGTGCTAAAAAATAACACAACAGAAAAGAGTGAAAGAAAACGACAAAGTTTCTTTTTCATTAATTTATATACGCCTCCCCTTATATGTGATAGGAGTGTTTAACCCGCCCCATGTATATTCCTGGTATTTATATTTTCACTTAATTAGTCCATATTTGGCTATATTTCTTCTTATTATTATTATAAATATTTATATTTAAATTTGTTTTAAATTATATGAAAAATATTTTTACATTCTAGATTTTCAAATAAAATTGACAAAAAAGATGAAAATAAATATTTAATCCGTATTCGTTTTCTCGGAAAGTGAAAAAATTATAGTATACAAAGTCAGGACGTTCATAATTACTAGAACTATTGTCATTTAATGCAGAAATTTTAACGAGGATAATGAGGTAGAAGTTGAAATTTCAGCTAATTTTCTTTTTGTCATAACTTTATCAAGACTTATATTATTTTATCTATATACAATAACAATCATCTTTATCAGCCACAAAGTAGTTTTTCTTCGTATTATTTATTAAGAGATATTTCAACTATATTGGCCACTATCATTCTGTAAAACATTTTATACATCAATTAGCTGGATGCCCGGTACTTGTTTATATTATACCGGAAAAATATTTAATTGGACACGAATCTCATGTTAATAAATTCAAAAATAATCCCATTACCCCAAGAGTGAAAATATATTTCGCCCCTCCCCTTATATGTGATAGGAGTGTTTAACCCGCCCCATGTATATTCGTAAGTATCGTGAAAAAAGTTTGGTATAAATTTCTCCGCGCTTTTACGATTGAACCCGGAACTTTGTTTCACTCCCTTTCACGTCCCACCTGTCCGCTGTTGGGGGTGAATTGGAGTGAAACAAAGTTCCGCGTACAATCTTATATGCGTGGAACATGTCGAATGTAAAATTAAACTCAGTGACTCCCATACCTCACAACTCGACACCAATCATGGTTGTTTTGGTTGTACAATTATACAACGACCATTCGCAACGCCTATCACCTAGGGGATGAATTACAATTTAATCGGCATTTTTACTATCAGAATTAAACTCAGTGACTTCTTTAGCACTGAGATACAAATCATTCACGGTAATTTTTGTAATATTTTTATTTAAAGCCCTGCCACGCCCCGCCCCTACTGTTGCTCCCCTTAATTCTCATGAAGGGTTGAAAATAGGCATTTAAAGCTTAGAGAATGACACTATAAAAATCTGGGACCCGTATAATTTTTCTTTCGACGTTCATAATTGTCGATTTATAATTTTTTTTTTAATTTCAAGGCACTAAAATTTTGTGCCGTACATTGAAACTGGTCAAATATGACCAACCATCAACTTACATCTACATTAAATCTAATTATTATTATAATATTGTATAGTGACGTTCAAAGTTTTCAACGCTCTAACGGGACATCACTCCACGCAATACGTCTGTTCTTTAGCACTCACTACACTAACTGGAAGGGTTTGGTCCTCCTAAGTCAGCGGTGTAAGTTTTCTTTGTCGAGTAGACAAAGGACGCCTGTGTTGGGATGTCGATGAAGACGGTCTTCATGCTTCCCGGCAGCTCTTTTTATTTATTTTTTAATTAATGGGATCTGTAAGTCTCTATGTAAGTCAGAGTTTCTTATATACCACGGGGCGTCTACGATGATTCGCAGCACCTTGATCTGCCACGTCTGGATGCTCCTGACGTTGGTATCGCTAGCACATCCCCAAAGTTGGATGCCGTAAAGCCAGATCGGTTTAAGGACCTGATTGTATATGCGGATTTTGTTTTGTATTGACATTTTTGAGTGTCGTCCCAGGAGCCAATACAGTTGTCGCATTCTTATTACGAGTTCTTCGCGCTTTTTCTTCACATGCTCTTTCCATTTCAGCTTTGTGTCCAAGGTCATGCCTAGCTATTTAGCGGTGTTGGTGTATGGTACAACAACACCGTTAATGTTCACTCTGGGTATTGAATTCAACTTCCTATAAGTGAAGTTCACTTGTACAGATTTCGACTAATTGAGTTTTATCTTCCATTTTTGAGTCCATTTATGGATCTTATCAGTAGCACTCTGTAGTTTCCTGGTTGCTTCTTCTATTGATGATGCTGTAGCAAGTACTGCTGTGTCGTCTGCGAATGTAGTAGCTACAGATACGTCAACTATTTTGGGCAAATCGCACGTGTAGAGTACGTACTGATTGCAAAATTCCTTCCCCTCCAGCACCGCCCCTATAGATGCTCAGTTTTTTTACCCAACAGTGATTGTTCCGGAATCGTAACTAAGATATTTTCAAAGTATGGTAGAAATTTCTCCACGCGTTTAAAATTGTAATCGGAACTTTTTCAACCCCTTTCACCCCCACTCCTAGGGGTTGGACTACAATCTAACCATCATGTTGAACGTCAGAATTAAACCAACCTACTTCCAAAGTGCCGAATACAGTGTCGGTTGTTTTCGCGTTACTTATTTGTATGTAATTATATATTTTATGTAAGTATATATTTTTTAAAAAATATAGTTTTTCTTTCTTTGATTGCACTTTTAACATGTTAAGATTTTCATCTTTCGTTGTATGGTAAATTACGAATACCAAGATCAACCATCACAAAAGGACCTCTTAAATAGAATCACAACCGCACTGTGAATATTCATACGGAAACAGAGACTAATGGAGACTAGAATCTATATAATAAAAAAGGATGTATATTTGTATGTATGTATGTATGTATGTATGTATGTATTTACGTTGTTCTTTATACAAATTTTATCGCGTGGACAGAATTCAACAAAAATTGGTATATATATTCTGCCAAAATCGAGAACCGGTACTGTGGGGGTGACAAACCCATAGCATAAAGGTGGAAATAATTATCATTGAAATAAGTTACAAATTAGTGTTAAATTACTGCGCGCCAAGAGACCGTGACGTCACATTTATCCGTTGGCGCGTGATACAAACGAGACTTTCACTTGAGATATTCACGCGCCATAAAAGTATAGTTCCTGTTTTTTGTAATGAAAAAAGCAGAAATATTTTCATTGAGTAAAAAGTATAAATATATCCAGCAATGTTCCATCGAATTATACTAGAAAACAGTACAAAATACTTTACAATCGTTGCGGAAAATGTTAGTTAATTTAGTGAGTGCAATATGGCCACCATTTCTTTACATTTGGAATGTAGCTATCAATTTGATCACTTCAATCCTCCATAATGTGCGAATACTGATGGGCAATTATATCCTGCAATACTCAAGAAGTACTGTCTGAAGACTTACTGACAATTATTTGTTCGCGGAGAATTATATTTCTAAAGAATAACGATGGTATGTTTGTTGCTATTATTAATTAAATTCTATGTATCTTATAGCTATTAAATTAATGCACTATCGAATAGGGAACATTTACAAAGTGCAATTAATGTACTTTACGCAACGTATTATCTAAATTGAGAATTGTAAAAAATAAATGTGTGTAATATGTGACGTTCAACAAAATTTTTTAAAGTTCCTTGCCGAAAAAAAAAGTTAAATTTTGCAACCATCTTTATTTTTAAAAATATGGCGTCGTTTGTTTACATTCTGTGTTTCGAATGTATGTCGGCGTAGAATTATTTAATTTTATTGTATAAAGCTGGTCATAAAGTTCTATCGTATCTTGTATAATATTTCAGGCGATAACAAGGTACGATTCGTAAGTAATGTGTGTATATATACGTACGGAATCGTAAGTAATGTGTGTATAAATACGTACGGAATCCCCAATAAAAAATTTTATATTGTTATTCAAATAATGCACTTTGGGTCAAAAGTATGTACGGAACTAGGAACATTTAGATTGGATTAAAAGTACAATTAATTTTACTGGACAATGTATTTCTGTACAATTGTAAAATTACTGCGTCTAATCTGTGTCGTTAAACAAAATCTTCAGGTTAGGTTAACACAATTTTTTTCTGATTAAATTCTTTGTGAGTGATAATAAATCAGCTAATTTATATACTATTTTTGGGAAGAAAGTTTTACCTGCACAATTTCTGAGCTATTAATCATAAGAACTGTCGAATTATTTCTAACGATATTCGTGAAAAAAATTGTTGTGTGTATATCAGCTGTAAGCCTTATTTCTTAAAAATGATAAATGACCCTACCTAAGATATATACAAATTATGAGCTATTTTCAGCATTTATTTTCAGTATAAAACATTATAAATATCTAAATTGGATATAATTGTGATAACATATTTTATTTTTTGAGTTATTTTTGAATATATTAAAATCAAAATATTTAAATTAGATGGAAAGCTTATAATATAGAGCTTTTTACCAAAATTTAATACACTCTTCATATAATTGTAGTTTTTTGCATAATTGCTGTGCATATCATGGCATTGTTGTGTATTGTATGTATATGTTCATTGTTAAATTTGATGTATTTTTCCTTCCCTAAGTAGCTGACAGTGAATAATAATATTGAATATGTATATATATATATATATATATATATATATTAGGTAGGGTCATTATCATTTTTAATAAATAGGGCTTACAGCTGATTTTGTCTTGATGTTTCTCATATAACATATTCATACACATTATTTAAAACAATTCCCAAATTTGTATAAATACAAACACACACACACACACAAATATATATATATATATATATATATATATATATATATATATATATATATATATATATATTACATAATAGCTCATAAATGGAAAAATATTACATATGTAAATTTAACTAGCTCTTCCCAAATATGGAATCTAAATTAATGTGCACTACGTCAAAAGTTCATCTGATTGAGATTAATATATGTGATGTTAGGTAAGTCAGTTCTAATTATTGAAGCTGATAAATCCATACTGAAGAGTAAAAACTTAATTAACTATACATATAGAACCAAATGGTGATAATTTCGTTTTCTGAGATATGTCATAGTCAAAAATATTAAGTCATTTGGATAGTAAATAGAGACAGATTCATTAATTTTCACATTTTTTTTAGATAAACCCCCATATTCTGTTTAATAGGATTTAAAATGACAGTTATGTGCTACTGGCATATGTTGGGTTTTATCCATAAAGGGGTTACTATGTGATGGTCTTATGCCAGTTACATCATGTGTTAACCATTAACCATATAGAATTAATTTCTCTACCAGGGCAAATATAAATAAAAACCCTGCACTCAGTTGCCTATGTAAGAAAAAATCATGTATATTATTTATAAACAATTAAACTTGTGGATAAATTGCAATAATCCTGGGTAGACATATTCTTAAAAATCTGGAAAAACTGTGGGGTTAAGACTTGGCGAGTAAAATGACAGTTATGTGCTACCATAAAGGGGTTAATATGTGATGGTCTTATGCCAGTTACATCACGTGTTAACCATTAACCATATAGAATAAATTTCTCTATCAGGGCAAATATAAATAAAAACCCTGCACTCAGTTGCCTATGTAAGAAGAAATCATGTATGTTTGTACATTATTTATAAACAATTAAACTTGTGGATAAATTGCAATAATCCTGGGTAGACATATTCTTAAAAATCTGGAAAAACTGTGGCGATAAGACTTGGCGAGGGTAGCGGGGTTGTAAATTAATAAAAACAACAGGTTAAAACAGTCAATATTTGCGTTGAGTAATTATTTGTCGGTGTCATTGGATTTGTTATTGTTTTTCTGGATGCTGTTTGTGTATAACTTCACCCCCTTCGTCATGAGAAAGGAGCACCCTTACGGTTGGGGGTGGAAATATTCAAACTTGCTAATATTGCAGATATTTTAGGCGGATAAAAATTTTTTGGGGTCAAAGAGATTCATATTGTTTCTACAGATGTTATGTAAGTATAATTTCAACCCTTTTTTATTATAGGAAAGGAGCACTCTTACGAGTGTTAGTAGAAAATAACGCGTATACAACCGAGATAGGTGTCAAATCCAGGGTAATGGATGTCGGTGAGTTTAATTTGACTATCAATTGACCATTTAACCTCGAGGGGTGGAGGGGGACGGGGGTTGAAATTTAAAAACATGAAATTACGGCCGATGTTAGCGTTGAATAAATGTATTTAGGGTTAATTAGTTTGATAGTATACTCATGTTATGTGTGTAAAATTTCAACCACTTGCAGCAGGAGGGGCTGAACGTTTACGGTTGGTGGTGGAGGGGAGTTTCACAGAAAATAACGCTAAAACAACCGAGATTCAAGTCAAATCAAAGGTAATGCCTGACGTTTAGTTTATTTACGACAATTTCGGCAACGCTCGAGGGTTGACTGTGGTGAGAGGAGTTGGGCGGGGGTAGAAATTGTAAATAATGTTTTTAGGCCGTTTATTGCGTCGAATAGATATATTTCGGGATCAATGAGATTAATAAAATTTCTCTATATGGTATCCGTGTATAATTTCAACCCCTTTCAGGATTTGGAGGGGGAGCTGCCCTTAGGGTTGGTGGTGGAGTAGCATTACAAAAAAATAACGCAAAAACAATCGAGATTAGAGTCGAATCCAGGGTTATGGTTGCCGCTGAGTTTAATTATGACATTAAATTCGCTATTTAACGCCAAGGGACGGGGTGGTTAGGGTGGAAATTTTTAAACATGTAATCGAGTTCCGTACTTGCTTTAATAATTATTTTTAGCATAAATTTGATTGATAGTATTTCTACAACTTTATTTTTGTATAATTTTAACAACTTTTAGTTTGTAAGGCGGGCACGGGTAGGTGTGGAGGGGTGTTACAAGAAAATAACGCGAAAACAACCGAGATTCGAGAAAAATCGGGGTTATGGATGTTGCTGAATTTATTTATGACAACCTGGTTAACGCGTAGAGGCGAGCGAGGGTGAGTGGGGCTGGGCGGACGTGGGTGGGGGTATAATATTAAAAAATGTTAACCTATAGATAGTTACGTCAAATAAATATTTAGCGGTGTTAATGACACTAATAATATTTTTTAATATATTCTGTGTATAATTACAACCCTTATCGACTCGAGAGGAAAGAACCATGAAGGGTAGGTTTCATTACATAAAAATAACACACAGAACCGATATAGGAATCGAATATGAGGTTATGGATGCCGCTGAGATTAATTATGACATTCAACTTGCAGTTTAACCCCCACGAGTGGGACTGAAGAGAGATAAAAATTTTCAAACATGTTAATCGGCCCACATTTGCGTCCAATATATATTTTTGGTATAATTTAAATTCATTATATTAAGGTCGATATTCTCTGTGAATAATTTCAATCTCTATCGCCATGGAAGGGGAGCACGCTTTGGGGTGGCGTTTGGTGTTTCGTTACATGAAAATATCGCGAATAGACCAAAGTTTTGTGGTTATGGATGTCGATGAGTTTCATTGTGACAAACTGAATAACGCGCGGTGTGGGAGGGAGGAGGCCTGAACGAAGGTAGAAATTTTCAAGCGATGTTACCAGCCGATTTTTGCGTGGAAATATTTCTTTGTTTAACCTACTGTAGCGGGTCTGGAAATTTTCAAACATGTTAAAACGACGATATATTCGTTCAATGAAACTATTTCAGGGTCAATGAGTTCAACTTCTTTCGGAATGGGAGGTGAACATATTTGGGGATAGGGGTCGAGTTGTGTCATAAAATAACACAAAAGCTACTTAGATTGGAGTCAAATCGGGGGTTATGGATAAACGACATCTCGGGCAACGCCGGGCACCCAGCTAGTCTATATAAAAAAAGGATGTATATTTGTATGTATGTATGTATGTATTTACGTTGTTCTTTATACAAATTTTATCGCGTGGACAGAATTCAACAAAAATTGGTATATATATTCTGCCAAAATCGAGAACCGGTACTGTGGGGGTGAAAAACCCCTAGAATAAACGTGGAAATAATTATAATTGAAATAAGTTACGAATTAGTGTTAAATTACTGCGCGAGACGATGACGTCATAAGTTTTCAAGACATTGACGCATCCTAAATATAGTTCTGTATTTCGTAATGAAATAAAGCAGAAATATTTTGATTGAATAAAAAGTAAAATTTTTTCCAGTAATACTCCAGTAATACTCCATCGAATAGTAATAGTAATAAAGTTAATTTGGAAAAGTTAATTATCGCCGCTATATTTAATAAAGCCAATATGGCGCCTTATAGTACATTCAAATATGTGTCGGCCGAGATTTTAAAATTTCATTATATAACGTACTATTGTATCCAGTATAATATTTCAGAAGATAATAAGATTTGTCTAAGGTACGACTGACTGACAATTATATGTTGCAATATTCACGGAGAATTCTATTTGTAAAGAATAACGATGGTATGTTTGTTGACATTTGCAATAAAATTCTATGTATCTTATAGCTATTAAATTAATGCACTATGGAACACGGAACATTTACATGGAAATAAAAGTTCAATTAATGTACTTTGTGCAACGTATTTGTATAAATGTAAACAAATTATTACGTGCAATTTGTGTCGTGAAACAAAAATTTGAGGTTAGGATAGCAGTATTTGTTTTCCATTTTTGGAACGACGTTATTGATGTACAATTTATGAGAAATGAAGTAAAGCAGTAATCTTTTGATTGAATAATAAGTATAATTAAATGTACCAATACCACATCGAGTGATAAATAAAATTCATTATGAAAGGTTATACAGTCCATGGCATTAATTTTCTTTTAAATAACTTGACTTTTGACGTATTTAACGGGATCAGGGACCATTATGTTGCCTAATTAAATCTTGCAATACGCACTGGAAAATACATAGAATTATGATAAAAACAATACTTAAATGTTCAAAATTGATATTTTTCTATTGAAGACAGCGTATTTCGTAATGTTTTGCATTAATTTTATACAATGCTGCCAACTGCAGTTTGCTAAAACCACCAAATAGTTTATTTTCAGATGGAAAAATTATATATCAACAAATTCAGTAATTGTTTTAAATAGTGTATATATATAGCTTCTATTATATAAAATTGCCTTATGCGGGTATGTATGTGTGTATAAATGTATGTATATACATAGGTATGTATATGGATAGGTATGTTCCGCTTACAAATCTACAACCTCGAAGCAATTTCACCAAATTTCGTACACGTGCTCTTTGCGACAGGGAAACAAACAATGTGTGGATGTAACACGCTTACTACTCCCAGGTGCAAGGGTGGACGGTGGTGGAAATCTTCAAACATGCTAAAATGTCCGATATTTGCGTTGCATAAATAGTTTTCAGCGTTAATTAGATTTATAGTATTTCTACTCATGTGATGTTTATTAATTTTAACCCATTGTGGCTTGAGGGTTGAGCACATTAAGGGGTGGCGGTGGAGGCGGGTTACAAGTAAATAACGCTAAAAATACCGAGATTCGAGTCAACTCAAAGGTAATGGATGTCTCTGAGTTCATTTATGACAATCTTGGCAACGCCCGGTTGTAGAATTGGGTAGGAAGGGTTGGGCGGAGGGTAGAACTTTTAAAATAAGTTAACCAACCGAATTTTGCATCAAATAAATATATTTCGGGAACAATTATATTCATAAAATTTCCCTACACGTTCTCCGTGTTTAATTTCAACCCATTTCGGGCTTGGGAGGGATGCGCCCTTAAGGGTAAGGGTGGACGGACGTTACAAGAAAATAACGCGAATACAACCGAGATTAGATTCAATTCAAAGTATTATGGATGTCAATGAGTTTAATTATGACATTAGAATTACCGTTTAACATTCCCAACGAGGGGTTGTAAATTTTCAAACATGTTAACCGGTTGATGATCGTGTGGAAATAATATTCGGCAGGCGTTAATGGAATTGATAGTATTTCTACTGGTGAAGTTTGTGTATAATTTCAACTCCTTTCAGTATGAGAGAGGAGGACGCCTAGGGGTGGGGGTAGAGGATCGAGGAGCGTTACATAAAAATAGCGCAAAAGCAACCGAAATTGGAGTGTATCGGGGGTTATGGATAAATGACATCTCGGGCAACGCCGGGCACCCGCTAGTAAATTAATATAAAAACAACAACAACACGCAGAAACAAACTGGTCATACTTAGCTGAACATAAATTCGAAATAAAATTTACTGATTCAATTTATAATAATTTTTCATTCTATACACCTAGTTATGTTTTTAACGGAAAATTTAATAAGACATTAACTACTTTTAGAGATGAGAATATATGGGAACACAGGCAAACTACACCTGACGACACCATTAACTTCACCATAGCCAGTAATTATTCTTCTATTCCTTCATTTTCCAACCAGCATTACAGTGAAGATAGATAGATAGATTTATTCACAATTAGCCCTCTTAAGAGGAAATAGGATTCGTCACAAATGTACAGTAGATAAATTACATATAAACAGAATTAATATTAATAGGTTACACATACACACAAAAAAAATTCATATCTGTTCACATTTGTCTAGTCACTACAATCATACACACTATCTCGACACGAATCACTTCCTGATATTCATCTCTTGTCAGTAGGTCATGGATATTTACTAAAACAGAAAGCAGAGGCAGGAAAAACAGAACCAAAAGGGGAAAACTGGACAAACTATTTACATATTTATAGCATATTCAGCAATTTTGTAGGCAAGGCAATTCAACGAATGTGAGACCGATTCAAACAAATTCGTGTACGGAATAAGAAGTTCCCTTTACAATAAAAGTTTTACACTCCTTGGCGAATGAGTTGTAGTTGTTGATGTTCTTGACATGTTCAGGAAGGCTGTTAAATAGTGCGATGCCGGAATAATGAACGCTAGACTCGTAGAGACTGAGGCTGAAAACTGAACGGTTCCTCCATGATTGTCCCCGTAACTTGCAAAAAGGTTCATGTTGCGATAAACAAATTTTAGTACTTCTAATATGTAAGCGCTAGGTAGAGTCAGAATATGAAGTCTTTTGAACAGCGGTCTGCAGCTTTCTCTAGCATCTGAACCTGATATAATTCTAATGGCTCGTTTTTGCAGTTTGAAAACATCCACACTACGAGAACAATTGCCCCAGTTGGCAATACCGTAACACATATGTGAATGAAAGTAGGCAAAGTAGACTAGTGAAGCAGTTTTGGTATTAAGTTGTTGCATCAATAGTCTGAATGAGTAATAAACAGGACTAAATTTGCGCACGAGGCGATCAATGTGCAAGTTCCGTTTTAATTTACTGTCGACCTGCAAGCTGAGGAAAGTCGCATGACCTGAGAGCTTATCCGTTACGATGTTGTTGGTTTCTGTTGTAAAACGAACTAACTTAGTTTCCTGTACATTGAGCGTTAATTTATTGGCGGCGAACCAAGTATTTAGGTTTCTAGATGCAATCTCAATCTTCGCATTGAGATTATTTAAATCAATGTCCGTAATTAACAAATTAGTGTCATCTGCGTATAAGACAGATTTTATAGGTTCCATATATTCTTGACGATCATTAATATACAAAAGAAAAAGCAGTGAACCTAATATTGAGCCCTGAGGCACGCCACAAGCAATGCCTGACAAGTGCACCTCACCAGCTTTGTTTTTTAAGGCCACCTTCTGTTTCCAATTGTTGAGGTATGATTCAAAGAGTGCCAAGGCGTTACGTCTGAACCCATAATATTCTAATTTTTGGAGGAGTATGCTGTGATCTACAAGATCAAATGCCTTCGAGAGATCAGCAAAATTCCAACTACTTTCAGTTTTTCATCAAGGGAATTTTGTATACTTTGAATGAACTCGTACATAGTAGTGCTCGTGGATTTTTGTTTGAGGAAGCCGTGTTGAGCGGGAGTAATTACTTTATACTTCGTCAAGAATTCAAGTGAAAGAACTTGTTTAAACATTTCGTCTTTTCTTCTTGTTGTTGTTGCTTAACACGGTCCCCGTAAATTTGGAAACCATGTGTCACTTCAGAACAAAGTGTCAAGAAACCTCGTGAATGCCCCGTGATATATCCGAAATATAGATCTACATAGGGATCCCCGGGTTCCAACCATAAAAGAAGAAATAAAAAGGTATTCTGGGAATCACGAAGTTTCACTTCCACAGCAACCCAGTGCTCCGACAACTTCTGGAAAATCAACACCGTACCAAAAGATTGAAAAGAAGAAAACCAGCTGATCTTGTGTAATGTGCAGCGTATAAAAGCAGAGCGCAGTGCGCGAGTGAAGTGTACAAAGACCAGAAGATATCATTAGAGAAACACTATTTGAGGAGTATAAAGATTAAGATTTGTTTAAAGGAAGTTAATGATTAGTTTTAACGACTAGTTTTAATTGTAGGTGCACAGAAGACTATGTTGAGTTTCTCGTTTGACAATGCTAATTATGATTCATTTCAATTTATATTTAAAACACATAAGACATAATAGAAAAATTTCAAGTAAATTATTTCTTTCTTTCCCATAAATGTAACACTGCCTCTATTTTCGTTGTTTTTCGGTATATACGGCTTTTTTTTGTAGGTATTTTTTTCGTTTCTGTTTCAATGCTCTTTGTGTATTGCATTCCATATTGACATGGGGTTAAATAAACGACTGCTCTTCAATTGAATTTGTCAGCACTTGCGTTCCTGGGTGTTGCGTGTATGTGTTTGGCGGCAGGCAGGGGTGGCTATTTAACTTTTAAATAAATCGTGTAAATCTGTATTAAAAGTTTTCACACCATATCAAACGAATTTTAATACTACTAATTTGTGTTGGGTTGAGGTGCAGGACGTATTTCGTATTGGTGATCCATTTTCTACATTGTATTTTAACGTTGTGTAATTTCATTTTCTGGAAAGCAAAAAGAAATTTTCCTTCTAAATTTTGTCGAAGCACGCAGGCAAGTCGCATATTCGAGGGTGGTCAGTTAGTTACGGTCTGGCTTCCTATTTCGGAGGGAGCTTTCAGATGTTTGAAAAGGGAGGACAAAGAACCTCAGCACCGGGAGAACAGTCTGGCAGAACAAGTGCTTGGAGGAAGGTGTCTCCTCGCATGTACATTCCAAATTTTCAATAACCATATTTAGTAACAAAAGGAGTGACTAGGTCAAGTCTAGCCACCTCAGAGGAACAGGATCAGCCCGTCAACCAGCGGTAAAGCTGACTACGAAAACTGCAGTTTTCGCCTTTTCAATTATCCAGTATCGGTCCCGAACTAGTTCCGGAGGGATCCGCAAAAAAAAGTGACTACAGCAGACAAAAGGAGAGACACCTCGTTCTTCAACCATTTAACTGAACACCACTCTCGTATAAGCGCGATACCTGCATTTTATATTCTACTAGCTGCGCGCCCGGCGTTGCCCGTGTACTTATTTATATAAATCGGAAAAAGTATTTAATTCTATATTAATCTTTAGTCAAGAAGTGATTTAACCTAAATGTTCCTAGTTCCGTACCGTTTCGACCGATAGTGCATTAATTCAACAGCTATAAAATACATTAAATTTTATTGCATCAATCCCAACAAATATCTCTCCGAATTTCTTCTTAAATATACTCCTTGAGAATTGCAGGATATAATAGTCTCTCAGTACTCAGCCATTACGAAAGATTAAATTCATTAATTTCTTAGCTATATTCACAATATGAACAAATGATCGCCATATTGGAGTCACTAATATGGCTCGAAAATTAACTTACATTATCCGCAATGATGGTAAAGTATTTCGTATTGTTTTTATTATCATTCGATGGAGTATTACTGGATAAAATTATACTTTTTATTCAATTCATTTCATGACGGAAAAAGAAACTATTTCCTTAATTCGTCGCGACGTAACTAACGTCTCTCTCTCCCGTGACGTCACAGTATCTTGGCGTGTAGTAATTTAACACAATATTATCACATTTTTCAATTATATGTCTTTTTAAATTTATGCTAGGAGTTTCTAATCCCCACCGTACCGTTTCTCGTGTTTGTAAGAATTTGAGTACCAAGTGTTGTTGCATTCTGTCCACGCGTTAAAATTTGTGTAGAAATTAACGAAAATACATACAAACATACATCATTTTTTAATATTTATATTTACCGTCAATTCTACGCCCGCGTTCTTTGAGAATAGTCTTTTGATGCTACGTAAGAACATTCTTTCTGCTCTACAAAGTTAAGCCTGTTCAAATTTCGAGTCATTTGATTCAATACTAAAAATTAGTTTGAGTTATTTCATAAATAAATTATTTAAAATTCATATTTTTTAATTAAATATCTTAAATGCAGATATTGTGAAGTGGCCTGTAAGACACCCCAGGCCTGAACATTCTCGGGACAAAGTTTTTGCTTCTGCATTTTCTACATCTTTTGTTGCAAATGACGATTGTACCAAAACGGCATGTTTACGGTGTTTCCCTTGATTTGAGACCTGTTGTCTGATTTCTAATACCAAGGATGTAATGTCTATTTATATGTATTTGGTTAGGCTGTTATTCTCTCTATAATGATAGACACGAAGATTGAATGAATGCGTAAATGTAAAAATTGTTTTATATTACAAAATGAACATGTAAAAATACTAATTAACTAATACCAATAACTTTAAATTTACGACGTTTTTTCTGGCAATTAGCAGACCTTCTCGGGTATAACGTCCAATAAAAATTAGTATCGACGAGCGGGATGATGACTATGAAGCCAAAGATCATAATCACAAAGTAAATGGTCATAGATCCAACTTAAAAGGTTTTAATCACTTTGTACATTCAAATTGAACTTATTAAGTCTTCGGGAAATCATTTCATAGAAGATTCCAGTATGGTAGTATGTTTCAACGAAAGGTATTCTGACATTAGTTGAGCCAAAACTATGATTATGGATGTTACTATTTTTAGTTAAAACTGATTGTTTGTCAACTGGAAGTTTAAAATTATATTCATGTTCTTTAATTCTAGTTTTTAACGGACGTTTGTATGGTTCCATGTATACAGAGACAATGAATTGGTAAACCCTATAACAAGTGATTTCAATCCTAATTCTTGGGATTCACTGCAGATGGATGAGTTAATTTAGTGGCCCTTTTCGTGATGTAGAATGTTATGAACGAAAGCGGACAGAGATTGGAGAGGAAAATGCTGGCCGCAATACTTAAATTTTGAGAATGAAAGCCATAATTAGATGGTAATATCGCTCTGTTTACTACGTTATAAACTATAGTCACTTTATGGTTTTATGTATTTTATGCCCAACGCCAGGATAATTTGTTGTATATGATTTACGAGGATTTTATGATTCTCTTTACGACCTCCATAAGGCTAAGGCAACAATCCATATTAACTGATTGCATTTCTCCGTTCTTACTAGAACGTGAAATTTCTTAATAGTCCTTGTAGTATAATACTTACTTGTGAGAAGAATGAATTTGTTATATTAACCTCATTGTTCCATTATAATTGTAATACTTAATAGGAGATTTATTACTACAAAAAATAAATCATATTTAATTTTTGGCGTGTTTCTACGGACTGTTGAGCGCCAGAGCAGGTATCAAGTTGTTCCAGTTCCTATAAATTCATACCTGCGGTAGGAGGAAGAGCTTTAGGTGGATATACCGGGTAAAATAATATCGCATTCATAATATTGTAAATTAGTTTTTCAAAACAAATAAAAACGATATTATTATAAATTTTATTCATCACCCCTCGTCTAGCCAGCTATGAGAATATCGGGTTACCGTGTCACAACTAGGCCCAGGAAAATGTATTTTAAGGAAAATGCCTACGCAACATTGAGAAATCCGGAGATTTGGTTTACCAGACTGTGGTGAGTCAGCTACGCAGCGAAGTCCCTCGCAGTTCGTCAGACACCATTTCAGAGTCTTGGAAGAAGTCTCTCTGCGATTTTGGACGAAGGTTTCTCTCTGTAACCTCATAAGATTGAGTGCCTAGTCCGAAGGAGCAGAGCGACAGCTCAAAACCGCAATGTCCACTCCGGCCTCGACCACTGGCGACCTGTGTTTCCAACTGATTTCTCATTGGTGTTTTCTCAACAGGTGTAAGACGATTTGAAGTCGTAATTTTCGTCTTCTATGTCGGTGGCGTCTGAACTAGTGGTTGAGCCTTTCTGCAGATGGCTGTCTGCCGGTACGGAAAAACCTTTGGCTTTCCAAATAATGGATATTTGGTTATAACCTCCTCGCCATTCCGGTGCCAAGTGGAATTTTCCGCTGATGGTAGAAATATCAGAAAAAACATACGTAACTCATGATTGCTCACGCGATTGAAAATCTAAATGTTAATTAATAATACACCTATATCTACTAACGCGCTACATTTTAAATTGAGACAACTGTATATTTTATTACTAAATTAATAATTTACATATAAAGTAAAGCAGAGTTTGTTTCAAGTGAAACATTTACTTAAGCATTGTTGTAAACACCTAGTTATTTTGTAATTTAAAAGTTATATCAACTTGATGGGTTTTTGGTCTAGGGGACAGCGAGAGGATTCGCAGGTAACCTGCGAGCGATGTTCTCTCGCAAGCATAACCTTTTAGGAGAAATACGAAGCTGCTACCTCTGGGTATGCCTTTTCCTCTCCGTTTTTGAACTAAGGTTCCCACAAGCCGAGGCTCCTCGGCCTGTTCTGAGACCTTGGGCATACGGTAAGAGTTGTCCGCTATTCCCATTGGAATAGTCGGCCAGCTGCCTCCTAAACTGGTCGAGGCACGGAGAAGGGAATGCTGCGTCCCCACAGCAAACTTCTCTCCCGCTATCGGAAGGGCGTGGGACAAGTACCCAATGCCCGACCTACCTGATGCAGGTTTTTCTAGGGTTTTCCCTGCATTTCTTTAGGTCAATGCCGGGTAGGATCCTTAAACCATAGCCCGGGGGCCCTAGCAACCCTTGGCTACCTTCCTCTACCCTTCCGCATCCCCCCTTTCAAACCCCTTCCTATGCTATTAAAGGGGAGTTGCCCAATGTAGATCACCCTCATGTAGCCTGTTGCCCTAAAAAAATGGTCTAGGGGATTACTATTTTAAGCATGGTAATACATATTCAAACACGATATGTCATGATGACATTAGATATGACAGAGTATTATATGTTAACTGTTTTACAATCACGAAAACAAATTCTGAGATTGGTCCGCTCGGGAAAACTGAGATGTTTATGCTGAGTCTCCGAGGTACGAAAATGGCTCCAGCTTGATTGTATTTCTACGTGCTACTTTCGAACTTAAAATAAAACGCAATTTTCAACTCCTCTCCTACCTACATATTTAACTGGCAACGAAGTTTTAATACTAGCTAGACTTATTGTCGAGCTAAATTAATGCTCGAACTTCTTGAAGGATTCATTAATTCGGCTGTCAAGTCAGCCTTGTTCTTTCTTGATAGTCACCTTTTAAATCACTGCTTTCATCTCTTTGCCTTTTTTTAAGCTCGCCAACAGAAATCAAATAAATATAGTCTTATATACAGTCCAACCTATCGAAGTCTAGAAGCCAGTTTATCCTCGTACAAGTAGTTTCGCTGTCATTTAACAAAATCACGTACCTAATTCCAGACTGTGCTGTCCCAAACGGTAAGAGTTGTTCGCTGTTCCTATTGGAACAGTTGGCCAGCTGCCTCCTAAACTTGTCCGACCAGCCTGATGCAGGTTTTCTAGGGTTTGTCCTGCATCAATTTAGGCGAATGTCGGGTAGGATCCTTAAACCATAGCCCGGGAGACCTTGGCTATCTTGCACTACGTTTCCGCATCCTCCCTTTCAGTCCCTTTCCTGTTCTATACAAGGGGAGTGGCCAGTACGTGGATTACACTATTCATAGCCTGTCTACACCTTCTTCTCTCTCCCCAAAAGGCTGCTATTCAAGTTATTCCCGTCCAACTAAAATTTAGTATCCTACATTAACGTAAAAGAGAAATCACTTTAGTACGCCTTTCATACTTTCAGTAAATATATATTTTACACTAATTAATTATTTAATAATTACTGCTAACATGGCAATACTTGCAATAACTATCGAGGTATATGTAAAAACTTGAGAATCGGATAAGGAAATTCAGAGTTTGGTAATCCACATTGAATTGAAATTGAACCCGTTTTACTTTTACTTTTCTAAATGGCATACTTTTGACAGGTCCAGAATTCAATAAATAGTTCTCGGTATTCAATCGGGTTTTGCATATTTATATTTAAACGCAACGTTTCGACGACTAAAAGCTCTGTCGTCATCTTCTAAATATAAATTAAATATGCAAAACCCGTGTCAATACCGAGAACTATTTATTGAACAACTACACCGGGAAAGACTTCAATCTTTGTGGTCCAGAATTGTTATTAAAATGTCGGGACAATGATCATTTCGAATTTAAAAAATATTACGGTTGGTTGAAGGACTTCCGATGAATAATAATTTTTTTTTTGTCTTTGTACAAACAAGAAAAAGTAAAACACGGCAGTTATTGACATTAGCGAAACTTTACAGAAACCTGAAAACTCCACTCCAGATGAGATCACAATAAGGTTTCCGACGACAAGAATAAATGGCAGACAGAAACCACAATAATGAAGTTCATTGAAGATCAGTTGGACCGTCGAAAAAAAAATCAAGTAAAAGTAGAACCGATACCTGTGATTTTTAATGCAATGTTTCTCCCTTTCTTTCCACTTCACAGTTCAATCCATTGAATAATATATACGACTCATTCAATTAAATCACGTTTCTTCGTTGCTCTTTGACCGACAATTAATTTCATGGCACACTGATGACGAAGTAAATCAAATAATGCTTTTTGTCAGAAAGTTCTGTTAAAGAGGAAATAAACTGAATTCATATCAAATTTAGCACCTTTTCGTTTTGAATTATTGCATTTTGTTATAAAACAATTTTCTCAAATAAATCGTAATTATTCTATAAAATTTCATAGTTTATCATGCTAATTAGTTCTTAGTGTTATGTAAATTCGTTATAGAATAATATAATTTATGATGAAAAAATATTTGACTTTTATAGAACATTATTACTAAATAGCCTTGAATCAGAGAAGTAATTATAAAGCTTATTGTAAAAAATATTTAATTCACGGTGTTTCGTTCTCTTCTAGGACCTCTTCCGGTAAGACAATTTTTAATAATTTTGCAATCAAACCCATGATTTTTTGCAATAAACCAATATAATCACTTTTATGACACAAGACTATGTATTTATTTATAATAAAAAATAATTGTAAACAACAATATTACCGGTTTCGCAGGTTTCGGCTGCCAGATTGCTGGGGTGCTAACTGTGTTCGCCAGTGAGCTCTCAGTTTTTACCCTGACTGTCATCACGTGCGAGCGGTGGTACACTATCACGTACGCCATTCATCTGAACAAAAGGCTCAAACTACGGACCGCAGCCAAAGTCATGATAATTGGGTGGCTGTATGCAATTACAATGGCCATCTTGCCGCTTGTTGGTGTCAGCAGCTATTCCAAAACCAGGTACATCGATAAATACTCCTTAGTACACGTTTTGATAAAATCACGAAATGATCCATTAAAGAAATATAGGCAGCTTTGCAAAAGATTAGTTACGTCTTGTAAATACATAAAATTTTAAAATCAACGGAAAGTGTCAAATCTAAATTAGGCATAATTTCGACAGCTCTCATCGACTTTTCCTCGAAATGGTCGATATTATGCACGAAAGTCGATATTCATAAGCGTAGTCTTAACGAATGTAGCCCTTCTCAGTGTAGATGATGTATAAATAATTCTCTGTCTTTTAACCCAGTGGAATATACGTCATATTGCAACGCTTCGATGCCTTACTCCGTCATCTTCTGGCGAAGTGCTTAGAAGCTTCGACTTATTCGAGATTACAGCCAATCCTCGAGGGAATATTATAAACATGTTCATTCAGTGCTATTTATAAAAGCAAAACTAAAACCGTTAGGTAATAACTAGTGTTCAAGAGTCACATCACCGTGACTATTGATCTCCGCCTTCTCAGACTCTTAACTCCTTCCGATACTGCCATCCCCGTTTAATCCAAGAGTTAGTGAGGTCATAAGACCAGAAATACTGGGACTAGACTGAACCAAGAGGTTTTTATACGTGTAAGTCTGTAAAAAACTCCTGGCGTAAATAATGATACATCGGAAAACGAACAAAATATTATTGTAGCAATTGAAGTTTTACTTCATCATTCTACTGTTCTTCTCTTGTTCTTTCAAGCCTTAGAATTTTCAAGAAAGAACTCATATTTTGATACGTTACGTAATTTCTTTTTCCACTTCTTATAGTAAATCAAGCAAGAAATAGTACTTTCGAAATTTACATGCATTCTTCAATGATAGTATTCACAAGTAATCATGAAACTGGTGTAATTAATGATAAAGTAAAGAGGAGTTATTTATAAGCTGGAAGATGTTGTTTGGTTGGGAGGGGGGGGGGCTATTGGACTCGATAGTGTCCCGCGTCAGTGTTGGGACAAACGAAGCAGGATACAATGAACCCGCGGTCAATAAGAAACCGTTAATAAATTACTGCCAGCACCCAGTGACCAAAATAATTAGGCAGAACAAATTGTCATCCGGAAGCATCTGTTTCGCAGACGGACCCAGCAAAATTTCAGACATCTGGAAGAATTTCGTTTAGAGGTAAAAACAATAGATTTCATTAGCTACCATCTTGGCTGAGGCAAATTAATGAAGTCCAAACAAAATTATTAGCCGTTGGATGACTTGTAAATTTTGAGATCACAAAAGTCGAAATCAGAGGAAAGCAGGGTAGAATATTGGCAGTCAGTTAGAAGTTCTGGGAAAGGGCAGTCGGTGAGCAAGCACAGTAAAGGTTATTCAGGTCTAACACGACCAGAACAGTAGAGGATCCAGCGCTAAGTTAGGAGTGCGAATCCTCCGTCCGACACTGACAATTGATGGACTCGAGAGCATCAGAAGTCCACGACGCCGCCCGATGTCGCAAAGCAGTCGAAGACCACCCATCACCAGCCGCAACAAATACCCATCCGCCGGCACGGTATCGTTAATATTTGGTATTTTCAAGTATCGTAATGCCAGCAGGTTAAATTAAATTTACCATGTTGTAGTTATCCCTCCAGATTTTTGTAAGAACGCTGAGAGTAAGAGGAACTTGTTTTTATTAACTGAATATTTCAATTTTTTTTATTTAATTCAAATTTAATGTTGTGGTATTATGATTAAATTATTATTTCAAATTAATTAAAATCTTTTCAATTTTTTTAACAAATAGAAATCCCACCCATAAGCTTACCTAGTAAATAAATATTTTACTAGAATAGAGCTGAGCAACCATTTTAATTAATATGAAAGCTGAGGAATACAAATTCATTCTTCATAATTAATTTAGTTAATATAATTGTACAGTTCTATAAATGAATAAGAAGCCATAGACGGTAAGAATTGGCCCGACACTTAGAACAGACACAATAATATTTCAATGCCTTCGATTAATTCACCAAATTAATTAATTCAATGGTTGAATTTGATTTATACGCGACTAAATTCTAATAATCTTAAATTCAAATAAATCAAGAACAAATTTATATCAATTTAATATGGAGCTGATGAGATTTACTGTGCATGAGACTAAAAATATTTATTAATGCATTTTTGGATCGGAATTTCCATTCCTTTAATCTGAATTTCAGTATAATTTGTGGTGTGCTGGATCGATAACACGGGATAGTAGAAGGGGAATGAGATAAGAAAAAATGTAAGGGAAACGGAAAAAGACTAAAATTGTGCCGACATAAATGATACATGGGAGACAATAAGAGTGAATTACGTCGTCTTTTAGAACAGTGCAGCAGAACCTTTTTTCGTCTGCAGAAAGAAGAGGTATTGATCGCAGAAGCTAGAGTTCACACACATGAAATTCACTTACGAGTTCAATACCGCTTCTGCATCATTTACACAGTGTATGCTCGCAGGTTTACACTGAATGTTAATGAGATTAGAAATATTTGAGACCAAATTTATTACGATCTTCTTCAAAACAATTTGTTCACAACTAAGTGTATTAGCAGCTTCATTTGTCCTGAAGATATTTGCTTCCACCGATACATAGCAAATGCCTCAGACTTGCCACACACATGTTGTTTCTTGTCATTAGAAATTTTGTTAATAGTAGATATTTGTAGTTTAATAATGTTTAGTGGTCTTCGATGAATGTTCAGGATAGTTTCTTGAACAGAAGAGACGCAAAGGTCTACATGAAAGGTATGGCATTATAAATTTCATGCGGCGTTTAATTGTTGTCGGATGATTGTTTAATGGTAGCTCAGAATAATTCCGGTATCTGATTTTATGAACTGTATCCTAGTTCAATTTTATACGTCCATGACAGCTTTTTTTAAAATAAAGAGTTTATTTTCTAATTAATTTATTTTTCTTCCTATTAGCCAGTGTGTGTATTTATATCAAAAAACTTTTTTTAACTATTGTTTCCAGCTCTGATTTTTTTCCACGTTAATTCCCACGTATTTCGCGCTGTCTAGTTGAGATATTTAATTTTACTACGGGGCTCAAACCATTGAGGAAACTAAGTAGATTTTCTTACTTTAATCCTACATTTTTCTTTTAGCTCTTCTACCTAATGCAGATGATCCTGCAGATTCAACGTTGCTAGTTGTGGGTATGAATGGCTAAGGAGAATGGCTGAATCATCAGTAAAAGTTCCACTTATTGTTGTTTGCGAAACTGATATATTAGCATTGTAGCACTGTAAAGTAACGGGCCAAGGATAAAGCCTTGCGTTTCTCCTAATGCGGTTGTGAAATAGCCAAACATTTCCTCTTTTCCATTGTCTGGATGCTGTAAAGTATGATCTTACTATTGAGTGGAATTTTTTTTTTTTTGGGTGTAGACAAGCTGTGTATAGGGTAATCCACATAGTGGCAACTCCCCTCTTATAGCATAGGAAAGGGATTTGAAAGGGGGGATGCGGAAGGGTGGAGGTATGTAGCCAAGGGTAACTAGGGCCCCCGGGCTATGGTTTAAGGATACTACCCGGCATGCGCCTAAAAGAAATGCAGGACAAACCCTAGAAAAACCTGCATCAGGTAGGTCGGGCATTAGGTACTTGTCCCACGCCCTTCCGATGGCGGGAGAGGGGTTTGCTGTGGGGTCGCAGCTTTCCCCTCGCCGTGCCTTGACCAATTTAGGAGGCAGCTGGCCGACTATTCCAATAGGAATAGCGGACAACTCTTACCGTATGCCCAAGGTCTGTGACCCCGGAACATACAACTCTCAAAACAGGCCGAGGTGCCTCGGCTTGTGGGAACCTTAGTTCAAAAACGGAGAGGAAAAGGCATACCGAAAGGTAGCCCCTTCGTATCTCTCCTAAAAGGTTCTGCCTGCGAGAGAACATCCCTCGCAGGTTACCTGCGAGAGAATCCTCTCGCTCCCTTCCCGAAGGTAGCCTCTTCGTATCTCTCCTAAAAGGTTCGACCTACGAGAATATCCCTCCCAGGTTACCTGCGAGAGAATTCTCCCTGGTTCCCCAAGGGATTGTGTGGAACGATCTACTTATTAGATATAATATGGAAAGTGTGTAGTAGTGCTGAGAGAAAGTTTTTCATTGATTTGTTCAACGATCCCCGGTAGCCCAGTACTTATAATCTTATGGTACAAAAAGGCCGGTATTTTAATTTTTTCTTCCAAGTTGTATATGTTGTGGCAATTTGTGAAAAACCACGAAAATTAGCACCTCTATTCATTTTTTCGCTAATAGAAAAAGCATGGAGCATTCTACTGAAAATAATGTTTCGTCATTAATTGTAGAGAATGAAATTCTGCATTGAATGGTGTACTTAAGTACGAAATTTGGTCAAACGAAGTGGTAGAAATCTTTCGTCAAATTTACGACATTTTACGTCATTTTCGAAAAGAATACAGTTTGTCATATTTCTAGTTCTGATATCTCCAAAATGGTTATCAGTTAACTAATTTATATTATAATAAAGGTTTTAGAGAATTTTATTCTCTAACCAACGCATGATCTGATCTTAACAATCCATTGAGTATGGGCGAAAATATCCCCAGTTTGCTGGTTGTTGCGTTAATATTAGGGCGCTGAGGATGGGAGTGACCAGGGTGAAACTTGTCTTTTGTAGACGATATTAAAATTTTTAAGAGTATTGTTTTCTAAGAGGAAGAAAGAATCCAGAATTTCAAAGAGTTTGTATGTTGTTTTTCAAGGAAGCAACAATAGCAAAAGTGCGCAGATTCGAGTCGCCTGTTTTGATTGCTATTCTTTCTTCCTTGCAAAAGTATATAGTTACTCTTTGAAATGTTGGATTCTTTTTTTTTTCTCTTAGGAAAACAATATCGTTAAACATTTTAATATGCTCTACAAAAGACAAGTTGATAATCGTCACTCCCGTCCTCCGTGCCAAATTATTAGCACAACCGGCAAGCGGTATATAGCCAGAAAAACGGGTGCATTTTCGGTATTTATCAATGGATTGTTAAAACCAGATCAGGCTTTTGAAAGAGAATAAAATTCTCTAAAACCTTCATTCCATTACAAATTAGTTTAGCGAAAAACTTTCTCTTAGGTGTTATAGAATTGGAAAACTTGGTTTTTCACTAATGGCCAGAACATATACAAGGTGAAAATAAAATAAAATACCAGTCCTTTTGTTCCCGGAGGCTTTTTTTCTTTGGAAATTGATAAGGGCTACGATACCAACTCTGTTAAATGATTGACTGAAGCCGAGGAATACGTCCGAAAGGTATACCTTTTTTATATATATTTTTCTAGATTTATTGTTTCTGTGATGCGAGTGTTTTTCAACCCCAAAGTGTTGGCGAGAAGTCCATTTATGAGATGGAAAATATTCACTTATTCTGCGCAGTAGCTGTTTTTATAGTGTTATAGAAATTTTTGAATGTAAACTTATTGGACGATATGATGTCACATCGGCTGGATCTTGTCTAGGTTTGTTTAACACTATGATACATGTAACAGTAGGCCTCAGTGTCAGAATGACTGTTCACTTCTTTGCTAATGAACTTATCGTTTTGGCTGTAATTATGTGCATGGTAGGTATCTTTAGTGGGTTTAGTCGTTCTATCTCATCACTAACTTCTTTGGTGGTTTTATAGACCGTCTTGTTTCTATTGATAAATTTTGTTGCATTAAATTAACTATTTTCTGATTTAATTAATGGTGGAAGAATTATATTGAGGCGGTCTTCAACTGCATTTGTCTCTCCTTGTCACTCTTTGTACGTGGTTCTTGGGCGTTTCTTCTATTAGGTGGTGCAGTCACTTTGGGCGTTTTATTTTTTTAATTGGTTTCCTGATTGATTTACCGGTTCTTGTTAATTTCGACAGATGTTCTTCAAATTGAGCTGCGTCTTCAGTTTGTTGCTAAGCCGATTATAATTATTTTCGTCGAATGGATTCTTTGTCGACTTGTCCAGGCTTATCTCTCTTCACTAATTAGTCTTTCCAATTGGATTGGAACGTCTTTTGTTATTATTTTCCGACGTATGTCCTGTGCCACTCTTTTTCAGTTGACGGTAATTTTAGTATTAATAGTTCTGTAACTAAATTCTTGTAATATAAGTCTTATAATTTAGTCTCCTGTTTCGCTGAAGACCTTGCGATTATCTTCCTAATTAGAACTCTTCAAAATCATTTTCTTGATATTATTCCGTGTTGGGAAATACACTGCAGATGTCGTCGCATTATATAGCAAATTTGTAACTTTAATTAACTTGCACATGATTGTTGTTTCGTTGTACGTAATACGTAATATAATTTGGCATCGTCAAGATAATCTGAGAGGTTTTCTCTCAGGTGAACCTTTCTGGAGAGACGGAGAGGGATGCCTTTTCCTCTCTCCGGTTTTTCAACTGAGGTTCCCACGAGCCGAGGCACCTCGACCTGTTTTGAGAGGTGTATGTTCCGGGGCCACAGACCTTGGGCATATGGTAAGAGTTTTACTTTTTCCATTGGAACAGTCGGCCAGCTGCCTCCTAAACTGGTCGAGGCCCGACCTATTCGATGCAGGTTTTCTACTGCATCACTTTTAGGCGAATGCCGGGTAGGATCCTTAAACTATAGCCCGTGGGCCCTAGTTAACCCTTAGCTACCTTCCTCTACCCTTCCGCATCTCCCCTTTCAAATAATGTCGGCGCGGAAAATTGTACACTTCCTAAAAAGTCTGTAATAGGAATTCTGAAACTCCTTACATATAAATTTGTACTGTTGAGTTGCAGAGTTTTAAGGCTGAATTTACTTCTGTTTTAAGAGAACCGTTCCTGACATTCGTTTACATTTTATCCTTGGTTTTGGTTATGTTCTTTATTTATGTCTTTAAATTAATTCCGTGTTATTTTGTCAAATTCATCTTGCTTTTCTTCTCTAGTTGTGGACTTTTGTATCAGTTGCTGCCTATTCTGATCTAATCGTACAAAATTGATTAAATTCGGTGATTGTACATTAATAGGGATTTGTTATGATTTCATTTGCAACACGTTTTCATGAGGTTTGGTGAGTTTGTAGTTTTGGAGTATAATTATTTTGATACCTCATTGGTATATAGGAGGAAATGTTAGACTGGAAATCGATATTTGAACTGTTGTTGATTTATTTCCACTTTATTACTCGAATATTAATATGTCTTCAATAATGGCGGATTATATTGCAATAATTAATCATTTACACTTGAATCTACAGCACTTCGGATATTTATCGGAAAGCTTCTAGAACGCATACGAGCGCAATAATTTAATGGGTAGAAACATACGTCTGGATGTGATGGTCTTGATTGTAAAATGTCAGATTCTTTGAACTTTTAAACCTAGTTTTAGAAACGGCATTATACTTTCCTAACATTCTTTCGTCTTTCTTTCAAATCCATTTATTGAACAATCTGTCTACATCGGTCAATAAGTACATTTTTTACAGTATAAATTCATTGCTTTGATGGCAAGAATTTTCATTGGACAAAATGAAAGTCATCCATCCGGCCATTTTCTAATGGAGACTACTTTTATTCGTATATCAACTGAGAAGAGGAGACAAGAAACCAACGGGAACAAATATAGTGCATATTTTAACAGTTTTTTATTTAAAATATATTGTAATGCCAATTAATTAGGCCATTAATTGGTTTTAATAAAATTTAATTGTAACGGCAGGAGCTTCCAAAGCGACAATGGAGCCGAGCTCTGTTGCTTTGTCGAAAAGTCAAAAATGGCGTATGCGAGCTAAAACTGGAGAGCACTAAGAGTTAGTTGGTGGCGGGACGTTTCAGAGGACGGAACGAATAATACTAGAGCAGAACCTAGCCATCGTTAAAGTATTATTAAACAAAGTTGTGAATTTAAGACAAAGTAAAAACATTCACGGACGTATTACCCCGTAAATATCGCTAAGTTAGCAGTTTTACTTCTATCAGCAGCCAGGAAAGGAGTGCAGTTTTACGTCTGTAGCGAGCTAGGAAAGGAAGTCAGTTTAAGTCCAAAGCGGTAAAAGACTAACAAATCTACGAATCATAGGATTCGTATAAGGCAAGCATACATCAGCTAGGTGACAAAAAAGAGGATGATCCGAGTTCCTGAGAGCCTATCAATTTTGACTTCAATAGTGTGAAATCTGTGAATCTTAGAATCAGTGTAAAATTTTGCAATAGTGTATTTCCGAAACCAAAAGGAATGATGGTACCAGCTGGACAGATGTAAGTAACAAAACCAAACTAATGATTAATTGTAAACGTAATTAAAGGATAGAGTCAGATTTCGTTCTCTTTTAATTGTCAATCAAAGTTAATTTCTTTTCTTTTTAATTTATTTCTATCGACGTATTGTTTAGGTAAATGTGAATTGTTTGTTAATAAGATTTTTAAATCAATTTGTTGTGTCCATTATGAAACCCAGTGAAGGCCTTGAGAAATTAATATTTTAAATTATAATTGTTTTTGAGTTATTGCCACAAAATAAATAAATAATTTTGTTTTAAATTCTTGTTGATTATTTCATTTAAATAATTCTTTTATTAATTATTACAAATTGGCTTCAACAACGTGGGGCAAATTAAAGGCTTTTTTATTAATTATTAACGCTTTAAATTAGCTAAAATAAATACACAGCACTTTGTTTCATGTATAAACCCATCCATTAACTATCACGCTGAACGGACAGTAAACAACTTAATCTAAATCTTTTTGTCTGTGTCGTCCGGCAGACACACAGGGATTACGTTTAAGCCAGCCAGATTGGGGCTCACGAAGAGTTATGCGCACAGTATTTTAACACAGAACTCTCACAACGGAAGTAGACGACAAGAGATCGATAAAACAGACAGTTTAAAGAGGTTATTCTTTAAGTAAATGTTAACGAGCCTTCATGTTCGCAATATTCATCTATTATAAATATATTGTAATAATTTCAATAGTGATTTGTTTAAATTTGAGACATAAACTTGCTTAAAATTAATGTAGGATATTAATAGTATTCATTAAAATGTATTGCAGCTGAATGTATTTGACCTTATAAAACATTTTAAAATGTATGTAACCCACACTGAAACACGAAAATAATATTTGTCAGGGGTATTTTTTAGGGCCGTGTAACAGAGTACATAAGTCTCGATAATACAAACTTTTATCGTCGTTCATCGGGATGACATTTTCGTTCTGCAGGCAGAGGCAGGTAGCCTGGCTGTCTGTTTTTTTCTCACTTCTGTTTCAGTACTATTCCTATCTCAGCCCTTTTCCTCTCCAATGGAGCGATTTAGTGTGTTAACTAAATGTTCACCTTTATTCATGCTAATTTAGGTACCTAATTATTAGAGCGGAGTTTTTTAAGTAATACTTAAAATTTCTGCCGGGGTCGGCTGACGTAATTTCTGTCAGTCACGCACGAAATTTTGCGCCAGATCGTCGCTGTGAAAACTTGTAATCCATTCTATTGTTGCAGACGCGTCCTGATTCGCGACAAGTTCAGCCATGTTTCGTACCTGCAGCCTTCCTCTGCTGCCTTCAGCATTACGTGTCCCGTCTAAATACACTGCTCGAGTTTCGTTTTTTAATATTTCAATTACTCTCAAATATGCGAATATACGAACATCAAACGCGTCTAAGTGATCCACTACGAGCCTAAACATGTACATAAACAGATTTTAGATTAACAATGAACTCAATAATATGCATCCTGTTTTTTCATTTGAATATATAGGAAACTCAGTCAATTTTTTCTTTAATCTTATTTTCTCTCATCATGTTCTACTTTGTCTTTTCTGTCATAACCTTCTACGTCCGTATTTTCATATTAAGTAATAAAAAGCATGATAAACGTTATATTACTAATTACTGTCATTATATTTTAATGTATTTGACCGGAAAGTTTCTGTTGCAGCTTGTGCTTGCCTCTGGAGTCCCGCACTCTATCCGACAGTATGTACCTGCTGACCCTTCTGACGTTCAGCGTGGTGGCCTTTTGCGCCGTGTGTGCGTGCTACGGTCGCATGTACTGCGTGGTGCGTGGCGACGGTCAGGGCGCCGTGGCCAGGTCCGACGCCACCGTGGCCAAGCGCATGGCGCTGCTCGTCTTCACGGACTTTGCATGTTGGGCGCCCATTGCCTTCTTCGGGCTGACGGCGTTGGCTGGCCGACCGCTGATCGACGTGCCTCGCACCAAAGTCCTTCTCGTGTGCTTCTACCCTCTGAATGCCTGCGCCAACCCTTTGTTGTACGCGCTGCTGTCACGCCAGTACCGCAGGGACCTGATGTTGTTGCTCAGCAAACACGGTCTCTGCTCCAAGAGGGCGGCTCGCTACAAGGGTGCCGCTCCCAGCACGCTCACCTCCATGGACACCAAGCAGCCACAGACGCGCGGCGTCGAGCTTCGTGCGGCCGTCGTGGCGCCCGTGCCAGCCGTCATGGACAGCGCCAGCTCCTACCTGTAAAAGACAATATCTCACGTATTTAAAATTGTGGCAGTAGGCCCAATTCACACTAAAGGGACGTCAAGCAGAGACGTGGCAGGTACATGGCGCGCCGTGTGTCATATTTTTGTCTTTTCTTTGGAAACATACAGATTTAATGCAGGCAGAAAGGGCGAAGAACAGACGCTCTCTCTCTGTCCCAACCGCCCAGGCTCATTCACGTCCCGAATAGCTTATATGAACTAAATATCTTCTGGTTGTCCGTTGATTGCCGTACTTTTTGTTAATATTATTATTACTGTTTATAGTCGCTTTGACATAATAGTCATTAGCTACTGTATAATAGCATTATCTATGTCAAATGTATGATTAAAACATATTTAATTTACGTGGAAGGTAAGTAAGTGGCCATCGTTCAGGGCAATGAGGAATTTCTATACTTTAAAATCTCAATTTAAAGTAAATTTTGTGAAGAGGTTGATAATTAATGGCCTCTGAGTGATAATAATTGGAGTGATTATTGTAACACCTCAAGTTTATCAAAAGTTTTCCTCCTCTTCAATTCGTAGCCTTTTCTTGAAGGCTCTGGTTTACTAAAGGTTTCAATTTGTTAAAACATTTTCGGGACATGCGGTAAAAATTCTGAAACGCTGTTTACTTTATTACGTTAAATATTCCACTAATTGGCACTCGTCTCAATCACAAATAATGCAGCCAGTATGCCGTTGTATGTTTTCTAAATAAAGCAAGTCTTTCATATTCATCATCTTCATCGTCACAAAATATATTTCTTCCAAGCCGCAAGAGACGCTTCTCTTTATCGTCTCTTGTCTATGCATTGAACACGTCCCACCTGTGCCACGACCATGTCACTCCACTGCCACGACTCTGCCCGAAGTCCCTTCTGCTGAACACAGAATATGTCATTATTATTGAATTAAACATTACGGTTCTCCGCAATCCCAATATAATTTCCAAATCATATTTCCGCGATCTTTTTCGGTCGCGTCTCATTCTTAATCCTCTATTTTTCTGTTTAGAATAACGTCCCAGTTATATGATCTGATGACCAGAGATGGTCCAAATAAATATTTTATGAGGAGTAATTCAGAAATAATTTGTCGCTTTTATTATTATCTTAATTATGTAACATTGGTGGAATTCAAACTTTTGGGTCATAATTGTTCGTCCATTCCTCAGTGTCTTAAAAAGAGCACTATGGTAGAATAGAACGAATAGAACTTTTAACTATAGGTAAAAGTGGAAATAAAGTTCTGTATATTATAAAGCGACTACACCGTACAGTACTGCTAAAACTTTTGAGGGTCGCGAAACTTTGTTCGTCTTCAGGGTACAAAACATTGCAAGTTTCGCCAAGAGTTCTACCGCACTTAATATTTAAAACTTAGTTGCTTCAGAATGGGCAGCTAAATGGTATTTCGTAGCTTTATTCAGACTATTTGTAGTATCGTTATGCAATTAATATACTCTATACCTTACTAACATTGCGGTATAGATTATGCAACTGAATTTCGTATTTGTAACCCGAAAGAGAATCTGCAATTTCAAGGAATGCTTATACAATAAAGAATGGCAATAGGTAATTATTTTTCTGCCCTTCATTTTATTACTACCTGTGGCTGCTTTTTCTGTAGCAGAAGTTCAATTTCTGATACAGAGGGAGTGGGTTGAACGATACGAAGTGATTTCCATGACTTGGCGATCGGCTACATGTTTTTCAGCTTCAAGTTTTAAGTCTGTCTATTATTGAACTTTATTTCTGTATTCTCCTTTCCTCATAGCCGCATTACATCATTTCTTTCTGAAGGTCAACCAAGCTCTTCTTAAAACTACGCAATTGAATTCCTGAACAATCTTCTTTCACGAAAATTAACACGTTTGATGACAGTCGACGATTTCATCCTCATTTTAGACTTCACCCGAAAAAGGTAAATTTCCGAAACTAAAGCAAGAAGGAATTGAAATATAATTCGTGTGTGTTAAAAATATAATTACTTAAATAAATAGTCATATAACAGACAAAATGAAGTGATAATATAAATACCACACAAAGTCAATCCTTGTTGCTTTTAGCCTGATGGATAAAAACGCAAGAGGCAGGATAACGTCACTACTTCACAAACCAGGATATTGAGTTCGTCACCTGGTGAGTGCGGTTGTGTTGCTCTCATGGTTCTCGCGTTTTTAATTACCTAACGAAAGCAACTAGGATTGCTGAAACGTTCTGTAGAATTCTACATTATCACATCATTATTTTGCCATTTTTCGTACCTAATTCCTAAAGCAAGAAGAATTAAGACACGTAGTTTTTGCCTTTTATCACCCACATGTCCCCAGATTGTCAGTAATTGGACCGTAGATACAATTTACAAGATTTTAAGGAAGCAACCATTCCACAGTCTAAATTTTTTAAATTTAAAAGTGACAGGCATTTTACATTTAAATTGCCAAAAATTGAAATCTTGTAATGGTTGCTTCCTTAAAATCTTGTAAAATATATTAACAGCCAGTTAATTCCCTATATAAGTATACAATTCACTTTTCAACTTTTTCATGAAACGAAACGAAGATCAATCTGTCAGTCATCTAGAAACCATCTTAAGACTTTTCCTCGGCAATAGTTTAATATTTACTCTATAGAAATGTGTAACGAGCGGTGAGAGTTAATGTCATAAATGTCAACATAATTCTGTTAGTGTAAATTCTGAATCGTAACATTAAAATAACTTTTTCTCTTTTTTGAGAATATATCAGAGGTTAAAAAACTTTGACCTTAATCACAGGCCAGAATCATTGATAATATTTTTAAAATTTAAAATGGTTACGTTTCGATGTATCTTCTACATCCATGTGTTGTCTTTCACAGACAGATCGAAACTAAAGCATTTTAAAAATATTATTAATCTAGTCTGTAAGCAACGTCAAAAGTTTTTAATATTTTAATCGGACTTATATTAGAGGATGTCTGCATTTTATGTACCGTAATGATGAATGCATCTGAAGGTTTTCCTTAAATGCGTACAGATGCAGAATATTTTTTACTTCTGTATAAACCAAAGGTTAATTATCATACAACAGTACATTTGTATATGTCCATCATATTGTTTCAGGGTGACTTTGAAAGCAAGTTGCATGTATTTATACTTACTTCTTTCTTGTTTCTATGTCCAAATCGCTCTAGGAAATGACTATATCGCTATACGCCTTCTTAGACAGAGAAAAATTGATTATCGTTTCAACCTTGATGCATTTAAGACTAACTACTGAGGGTGTAACTATTATAAACATTTATATTCACGAACTACAGATAAATTAAGGTCCAAAAAAACGAGAAACGTGCAGGTTTATGAGATGGTCGAACAAGTAATATTACGGACTATATTAAAAAAACTACGAAAGAGAGTCTAGTTCATATAATTTAGTGTAAAAATCTTTGTGAATGATCTTCAAATGGGGTCCACACACTGGAAAAAATGTATCCGGCAGAAATTTATAAATGAAACAAATACAACACAAACATATGAAATTGTTTTACATACACGATTAAAAGACTTAGAGAGGGATCTCTAACTCTGAGAGAATTATTCGCTTTAGGAAGTCAATGCATTAAAACAACATTACAAGCCATGTAAGTTCATGTATTGATGCACTGATTAAAGAACATTACTGTCAATTTATATCATAAAGCATCTTCAATGTGAGTCAGGTAACAAGATATTTAATGCCATTCCCTTCTTGTAAAACATTTTGTGTGTCTGTTCGTAGGACTGAAAAATATTATTAGAAATTGAGAATTTACGAACCGTGTCAATTTATTAACAGCTTGTGTATTTTTGTGTCAGGGGAAAAAACTCAAATTTACTGTAACTGTGCTAAATGTTTGAAGATTTATGTAATATGCTATATAATTTAACACATGTATTCAGATTATTATATGATGTGCTCCATAAAAAATTATACTTTTATGTTATATTTTGATACGGAAATAAATTGAAATTATATATGGAAAGGAAGTCAAAGCTACATAAATATGATTTCCTTAATAGAAACGTCATTTTCGTTCCTATTTTTAATAACTGAATATAAGTAAAATAAAAATAATTCTGAAAACTGTGCATAAAGCTTTGAATATTTTGTTTGAAGAGACCTGATATTAACATAATATACGAAGAATAATAAATGATGAAATTTCAAATTTTAATCAGGATCTCTATTATTTTTTAAAAAATCTTTAAAATAGTGTGTAGTGATATTTTAATTTTGAATTCAGATTTTTGTTTTTTGCTTCATCTTGTATATATCTATTATTATAATGAAGTACAATCGTGTTAGTTAAAAAATCTCAAGAACATTAAAAAGATAAAATGATTATCAGTACACTAATTCATATTTTTCACAATGTAACATATATATATATATATATATATATATATATATATATATATATGTGTGTGTGTGTGTGTGTGTGTGTGTGTGTGTTTGTATGAAAACATATAAATATGTATACTCAGATAGTTTTATTTCTCTCTGTGATATATGTAACTGATTATAAAATAAAATTTATACTTATTGGTCAAACAGTACACTTTATTCGGTTACGTGCTATCGTTTGTCTGCTTAAATATTAAATAATTGTCCCTGTGCCGTAATTATTTTTCTTTCTTCTCTGTATATAAGTAAAATGCAATGAAAATAACTTCAGTTTAGTTCATTGTATTGTCCGGAGTCAGACTATGCACTGCGGCCAACAATATCTCCATGGGATGATATTTTATTTACAAAGGTAAAAAATAATTACGAATTTGATGGAACAATGAGATTCTCTGCTCCCACAAGTAATTACATTTCAATAAGCTTTCAGCAGCTGAAAACGATGCCGAATACTGAACTTATTTGTAAATATTGTTTAATTAATAATTGTCATGTTCGAAAAAAAACGCTTGCTAAGAATACATACGGAAATATAGTTAAAATTTATATTCATATTTAGTAAGGCTCCAAATAAAATGAGTTCATTTCTCTCCTCTCTCTCGTTTCCCCGACAACAAAATCCCTACAGACGTTTTCCAGATAGGACAGTTTCCCGAACGATGCGAATTTATGAAACAATGCATACTATTAATATAGTAGAACATTTAATGTCAGTTATATTATTATACATGATTATTATTGTAAATTAAGTTACTCATTAACACGTGGGAAAATTTCAACCAAATTTGGTACACGTTTCACTTAAGATTCTGGAACAACCCTCTTGGATCACCTCTATGGGTGGTGTGGAAAGGGGAGGCATTTTCAAAATATGCGATAACGACCTTTGTTGGCGACGAATAAATAGTTTATGGGGTCGTTAAAATTCATAATGTCACTCCCGATGTTTTCATCCCTTAGTGGCATTAAGGACAGCTCTAGGGGTGGGGTGAAAGGCAGTGATAAAAAATTGCGATAACGATCAAGATGGGTGTCGAATCCTGTGTTATGGTATTCGTGAAGAATTAAGTCTATATCAAATTATTACTTTCACCCCCTTCCATCCCTAGGGGCTGAACTTCAATTTAACTCTGTTGAAATGTCAAACTTCACTAAGCGGCTAACATAAAGGATTCAACACCAATCACGGTCGTTAACCCAGTACTTTTATCACACCCTTCTTCTTCTTACTCTCCTCTCTCTCAAGGAACCCTGTGAGAGCTGTTCTCTCGCTTGTGAACCTTCCCGGAGTGCTTGAGGAGGCTACCTTTTCGCTCTCTGGTTTCTTGAACTAAGATTCGGTCAGTTTTGGGAAGTGTCTGCTCCGGGGTCTCAGTCCTTGGGTATGCGGTAAGAGGAGTTCGCTATTCCTATTAGAATAGTTGGTCAGCTGCCTCCTAAACTGGTCGAGGCTAGGAGAAAACCCCTCTCCAGAAATCGGAAGAGCGTGGGTCAAGTACAAAAATGACCGAGTTGCCTAATGCAGATTTTTCTACGGATTTTCCTGCATCACTTTTAGGTGAGTTGCCCGGGAACCATTCCGCATCACCTCTTTCAAATCTCTTCCTATGCTACAGGTGAGTTGCATGCGATTTATTATCGTTGTGGGCCTTTCGTCGTAGCCATCCAGAAACCTTCTGCCGCTTATCTTCTTCCACGCTTCGTTTGGCTCTGAGTAAGTAGATTGCGTTCTCTGCGCAGTTTGCTGATTTGTGCCCTTATTTCCCGCATTTCAAACGACCTTTTCTTCTGTCTACGTTTAGGTGCTTTCTCGCTACATGTTCGTAATCAAAGCACTTGTGACATCGGATTACTGAGGCTTTTTCACGCATTCAACAGCTTATGCAGCCAATTTTGTATGGCTTTTCTGTCCCCTCGCAATCGGTTTTGTAGTATTAACTTTTATGTTTCCACCTTAATAACCTCTGATACTTCTTCGTCTGTTCTGAGGCTCTCCGGGTCGCGTATTTAATTTGCAGTTTTTGGGAGAAATTGTTTTGACGTTGTAGCGCGATAGTTTTATTATTGATATATATATATTTCATTTTTATATAATTAGATTTTAGGAAGGGTTGAGAGCTTGGTAAGTTGTAATTTGAGCAAGCGCCGCCGAGACGGGGAGATAATCCCTTCAGTCTGGAAGTTACCTGGACTGTCGCACCGTGGGAAACGTTCGCTGAAAATCCCAGAAATTTGAATTAACATGTGACTGCCTGAGCCAATGACATTTCTTGGTTCAGGAAAGATCGATCCAAAGATGATCGAGACGATCGATTTTTGACATCCAGCGAGGGGGCTGAAAAAAAGTATTGACACAGGGGGACAAACCGTCGCCAGCGACGGACGTGCAGCCGGAGAGATCGAGGGTGCCACACGATAACGGCCAGACATCAACGAAGGTAACTGCCAAGTATCTCAATCCTTGACGCGCCTGGGGGAATTACCGTAGACCATGTTTAACTCAGATTAAGGGATCAGATTGTTTTGTCAGGCTAACTGAACACTATATTTTTATTTTTTGTCCATGTTCAGATAATTAATTAATAAATTCTGACTTCATCATTTAAAAACTTACCACTACAACGTTTGCTTTGGTTCCAAGCGTTGTCTCCAGTTTTTGGTTGAAGGTGTCTCACGTTTCTCATGGTGTGACCTTTTTCAGTTATAGCAAAACTGCTCCGTTTGGTGTCTCACGTTTCTCATGGTGTGACCTTTTTCAGTTATAGCAAAACTGCTCCGTTTTAGTTTCGAGTCTGAAGTGATTATTTTCTCAGCCCTCTCTAAAGTTGACATTTTTGTGGATGTTTCTCAGAATAAACTAAAAACGTTTCCTGCCAATGGCTCTATAACCATTGCAATACGTCGGTTGTTCTTCTTGTGCTTCACAGATGGGGTTTTCGAGTTGGTAGCAATGATTATTTCCTTTATTGTCATCTTTTCATTCTGCTTCTTTTTCTTCGATATGATTGTTTTTCACGCATCTATTTTAATTCTTCCTTGTCACCGAAGAACGCGGCTAGTTCAATTTTGATGGGCTGATGTTTGCTTGACATGTCTCGTTCGTAATTCTTTTTTCTTCATTCGTGAGTTTTCTGCTGCCTTCTTCCACGTTTTTCTGGCTCTTCGATTTCCTTAAGCCCTACAATAATCTCTGTTTTCAGATTCTTTAGGGCCCCAGCGATAGCGAGGAAGTCTTTGAGCATTATACGTGCTTTTTCAAGTCACTCATATTACTTTTGTATGCTGTAGGAAACATCGTCCCGCCGTCCAGGTAAGCAATCAGTAGCGACAGATAAACTGAATTCTTCAAATTATCAAAATAATTTTCGATTTAAGCCATTTTCTCCATTATCGGAGACATGGCTTGATGACTGTACATCGTCATGTTGTTCCGCGATTCAGTCCTCTGTACTGCTGCTCTGTTAATATGGCACTCTTTCTCGTCCTTTTCATTGACATATTTATCGCATTTGTAAACCATGTGCAACATATTTTTTGTGTCCAATTAAGTATATGTGTGACCGCACACATTTAGCATGAAAGCGCGAGTTATACCATCCACTTCTATAATAAATCAGTGATTTTCAAGTCACGTTTCCGACAATTATGAAATACTACTAATAATCTAAGCCCCAAGGGACCATATTAATCCCGTAGGTGCATGGTTTAAAGAAGCTAAAAGATTGTTGCATATTTTCACGCTCCGAGCACACAGTAGTGGAATAATTATTTCAATTTACATACATTGAAGACTAGCTGGGTGCCCGGCGTTGCCCGAGATGGCATTTATCTACAACCCCCGATATGACTCCAATTTCGGTTGCTTTTGAGCTATTTTTATGTAACGCTACTCGAACCCTAATCATTATAATTAACCCTGAAAAATATTTATTCAACGCAAATATCTGCAGTGTTTTTTTCATGTTCCAAAATTAGCACTCCACTACCCTTGCATCTGAGGGGTAAATGCCAAGTTGAATGTCTTAACTAAACTCAGTGACATCCATAACCTTCGATTTGACTCCAGTCTCGGTTGTATTCGCGATATTTTACTATAAAGCATCTCCACCACAAACCCGAAGGGTGCCCTTTTCCCAGGGCGTAGGGGATGAAAATTGTATTCAGATAACATTAGTAGAAACACTATCAATATCTTTGACCCCTAAAAATATTTATTCGACTCAAATATCGGCTGTTTTAGCTTGTTTAAATATTTCCACCCCCGCTTCTGAAGGTGATAGACGCGACTCACCCCGACAGTGTTTGTTTTCTGGTCGCAAATAACACGGTACGAAATTTGGTGAAATTTGCTCCACCAGTGTAGATTTGTATAAGGAACATACAAATATATATACATACAAACAAACACACTGCTTTATTTATTAAATAGATTAACAGATTTTAAAGGTAATAAAAATAAAGGGAAACATTTTGGATAATATTTGTTTATGTAAAAATACTGAAGAATGTAAAGCTTCTATTCATCAGAGGTATGTAAAGACAACACAAATTATTAAGTGGAATATCTCCAAACACGCACGTCTGAAGTTGAACGGTGATGTGAATATGGATCATTTATTTATTTTTTAAATAAATTAAAATTTCCCTGTAAGAAGTGTTTTCAAACAAATTGCTCTGAATAACCTCTGCTGTTAGCCGAGCAGTCTCCTACCTCGCCTCGCCACTTTTTTAACTTACAGCAGTAAATCATTCAAAGATACCGGCTTGTGGGAATCTTCCACTGCGACTCTACCTTGGTTTGCGGCTCGAATTCACCTGGCGCAATCACCGACGTTACGACCCATTCATTGGCGCCGATTTTCTGATCGAATTTCACCTCCTTCCCGACTGCCGTCACCGGCGTCTCTAAACCTCAGTAACAGGATAATAAATTCAGCAATAGTGATTGAGGTCCGTAGCGTTTATTCAAACCTGGACGAAACATAAGTAATTGTGAAATATCCCGTATACGGATATAAAATAATTATTCAACATTTCTTCTTTTTCTTTGTGGTAAATTAAATTAATGCCGTTATATTTTAACAATAAAACAAATTCACTGCTTCAATTTCGTCGATGAAAATAGTAATATAATGTAGTCCAATATTTTATACCTCATTTATAAAATTGTCCAACTAATTTGCTACGGCTTCTTTCTTTTCATTTCATTAGTCTGGATAAATTGAAACCTGCTTACACACAAAAATGTGTGGGTTCAGCTCCAAACTTTACTGGCAAAGGGCTCTATTTAATGAATAAATGTAAAAATATAGGTAATTTATTAATCAAATTTAATGAAAGTTGGAAGCTCGCAAAGCACTTGTACCACACATCAACTTGAATTAGTTGACTGAAGGGATAAGGTGGAATAAAATAAACTTAATTCCTGATATAAATATATCTCTATATTTTTCTTTAGAATTTTAAATAAATTGTCATGACTTAATTAAGGGGCTAGCTGGGCCTAACGGTGAATTGACATCCAGTGGCAGGAAATCGCATGATTTAAATTTTTCTTTTATATATTTATAACTTAAATTTCCTTGACGTCTGTACCTCGCGTCACGATGGCTTCCGCTGCTCCGGTGTTGACCATACAGGCGACTTGGATTCACTCGTGATCAGGCAGTCACGGCTTCACCTTTGGGCGAAATATTTCCGGGTTCCCTTCCGGATACCTCAGACACGTGGACAGGATTGCAAGTTTTTATTGTCTTGTATGTCTAAGACAACGTGCCGTGGTATACACAAGTCCCGTGTTGTCCGCAGTGTCTCCTCCTTACACCCTCAACCACATTTCCCGTTCTCTCTACAAGACGCGAGGGTCCTCCCCCGCACATTATTATAGGACACTGACCACGTTGTCAAGTCGCCCAGCAACTCTAAGCCACCGTGACACGGCCGGTCTCACAACCCGAACTAAAATGATCTTCACACACTACTATGTGCGTATACATGATTTCACTACGTACAGAGAATAGAGGTGGACTCGGCGTCTGGATGCAGGAACTCTTGCTGGCGTCACCATCCAACACTTTCTGACTCCACGTTTTTCCACATTTACATGACCACCGTCTCTCCAGTCCTGCTAGTCAACAACTACTATCACTTCTTGCCCACCAGCTATTGTCCGCCCTCACCTAAAAAACAAGTCTTCCCCCTACCACAGCGGTCATCCCTCGCGCTGCACAATACTTCGCGGAATCACTCTTTCACGTTACAAAATGTAAAACTAAGTGTTGTTTAACTGGGTGATAAAGTTTCTTTTCATTTTACACACGCTTTTTAACCGATTTTTTTGTGTGTGTAGTATTCTGTGTCTAAATTTTGGTTATTGATTCTATGCGTAACAAACTGGTTCACTGCATCATAAAATAATTAATTTAATCGTAAAATATGATACATCTATGTGATAAATACACCAATTAAATAAGTAAATAGCCAAATAACAGTCAAATTCAGTGCTAAATTAAATAGCATACAACGTCTCTGAAATCCTTGTTACTTTTATCAGGAGATAAAAAAAAACAAGAGCTGTCAAATTGACACACCGCACAAACCAGGAGACGAACTCAAAACATTTTCAGATCGAAACCTGCTTTGTGCGTTGTGTCGTTCTTACGGCCTCGGGCACGATAGAAGCGGCGAGCGGTAAGGGTTTGAGCGGTGGACAGTCAGAGAGGCGAAGCGATGAGCGGGGCCGGGTACGATACAGAGCTGCTGAGCGTGAACTTACTGCAGTCACCGTCGTGATGTCGCGTGTGGTAGCTAAGCTTTTCTTGTTGTTGAGTGAAAACAACTACTTATGGAAACGCGTTTTACAGAAAGGGAAGAGGAAGTATGGCGTTCACCCCATACATAAGAGTAGAAGGCATTACGGAGAGTACCACTATCTGTTTAAGGATTTAGGAAAAGATAAACACGTTTGTTTTGAATATATAAATCCTCTTTTAAGGAATTCAATACAGTTTTATATCCCCAAGCAGCTCAAACCAACTTTCATTACCGATGGTAATGCCAAAATAGATCCATGGACAATTTTTATTTCTGCCGTCGTGCTATTTCAATGCCGTTTGAGGTATGCTAAAAGCCGTCAGTAATTATTCCAGGAAAAAATTTACTGGGCCTTTTAGCACAATTGGGGCATTCCTTTCTTTAACTATTTCAACATTCGCGTATTAATTTGATCACTCCAGTTGTGACACATTCAAAAACAATTTTTTATAGAGAAACGAAAATAAAATTTTTTTCCCTTACATTTGTCAATATAATTAATATTTGATGACAAAAATCCAATAACAAACAATTGTCATGCGGATCCGCTTCAGGCTTTTACTATGTTATCTTAGCATGACGGCCAAAACATGTCGCAATTTAATTATTAATTAACAAATCAAGTTTTCAATTGGCTTTTTATCAACAAATTTAACTACACTGACATATAACATTTTTATAATATATAAATAATTTAAATAAATAATTATTGGCGGGTATACATTTTTCCAGAAAGAGAATTTTGTTTTACTGCAATCTGCTGTAAGCTGAAAGCCGTAATTGCCTAACGAAAATATTACAACAGCCTTTTAGCATCTTGCAGAGTTCTGCAAAACCACCTGTTATTTCCTCTAAAATCAAATCTGTCTGTCTTCCAAATAATATATTTTAAACAGTTCCAAACAAAGGATTATTTTAAGGTAAAAAACCAAATAAGCCTTCAAATTTAAGTAAAATGATTAATTTAATCTATGTCAATATAGGCCTACATAGAAGCTTTCGGTCTATGTAAGCGCCATCATCAATCTTCTGAAATACCAATTAATATGCACAAGTAGAGAAACAGCTGTACAAATAAATTAAAGTTGATGCATAGTTAGATATATATAGAACTGAGGAAATACATACACCATGTTCGTAACAAGTAGTTGGCATTGACGTAGGTCCCATAAATCATGTAAGCGCAATTTGGCGGACTTTATTGGTTTTTACTCAGTTAAAATGTCATGTTACATAACTATATCAAGGCTCAGTACAACTGGAAAATCGTCGTGGCAGAGATGGCGCAGAATCCAGATATTATTTTTTAACACAAAAATTTAACAAATTTTGCTTCCTTCTCTTTTTACATAATATAACAACTACATAAAATAATTAATTAATGACGGACATGATGATATTATCTCGTGTTTAAACGTATAAAGCATTGCACGAGTTCATTGAGGCTGGGCGGCGAGAGAAAATTTAATGTTCGGGGTCAACGACGAGCGTCGACCACAGCTGCTTGTTGTAGCCAGAAGTGTCGGAGTCGCTCAGTCTACCTACTCGCAGACGCTCACCGCTCGCCGCTTGCATCGTGCCCGAGGCCTAACGCTTTTTGTATCACCTGACAAAAACAGCAACGGTTGCAAAAACGCTACGTGGTATTTAATTTAGCACTGAAAATTGTCTATTTATTTATCTATTTAGTGAATTAATTTAATTTATGAAAAAATAACTTAACACAAGAAAAGGCTATACGAGCAGTGTGTGCGTGAAAACCCCTGACATGTGTTTTTATTTCGTGTCTTATCTTCGGAGAGTTGGTTTGTTTCTTAACAGCAGTGTAACAACTATAACTATTACGACTGCCTCGACACAAACATCAGATTGAATTGCAATTCCAAAATATCAATGTGAGAAGCAAATTTATTATAATTAGCTTCAATTGCAATTTACTTGTAAATCGGATCGATGAAGTTTTCGAGGTGAACTCAAAACTTTGAATCTTAATTCGACAGAGTATTGTAACTCGTAAGATTTATTTATTTATTAAATTTAAATTATCAGCGTAAATTTTTATTTGTGTTTTTTAATATTTACATTAGCGGAAATTTTATAAAATCTCTTAGGGAATTGTTTTCGGCTTCGGTGACAAAGGCGAAGTTAAGAACACGCTGGCGCTATTGTCCCACGATTTTGGGGAAAACACAAAATTGTCGTGTACGTTGAAACGTGGCCTGCTGTGTCGCTCATAACACCCCCCCCCCCGTTTCCATCAATAATTCTGGAAAAGCGAGGGAAAATGGGAGCATTGATAGGTGTATCAGAGGACATGGTTGAGTCAACCAATCAATGGGAAGGTGAGAAAGAGCAACGAAAAACTGAATGGTAAAAGAAAAAGGGTTTCGATCCGAGGAGAGCGTAGAGAGCGGTTAGATATGTGATCCAGAGAAGAAAATGAAGAAGAAAACCTCGTAGCTAAACTACGCGAGCAGCAGGTCATGAGAAATTCATCGGGCAGATAGCAACAGAGTCGTCGCCAGATTTCCTGGGAAAGGACGAAACGTGTATCTGACGTTGCCGGAAATTAAGTTGGTAGATTTCATTCTCTGCTACGTGCCAAAAACACTAAGTACCAGCCTGAGATGGCAGATTGTATTTTCCACGACTGAGCATAAATTTCATTTTACAATTGTATAGTTAAATTTATATTCAAGTAACATTCCTTTGTGAATAAAGTATGGGAATTGAACAATTTATTCACTGAGGCCCATATCCCTCTAATTACTGCAATTAATTGTCGTCGATTAAAATGAAACAAATACCCATCATAGTACGTGGTCCAAACACAATAACGTCTATGAAATGAATCCCTGAGTGCGAAAAAACTTTCGTGTTACTTACCACTGTGATGAAAAAGTAAGGTGAAATTGTCATTTAAAACTCCCGGGTATTAGTAAGGCCGTAATTGTTTTTTCCTAGGTTGGTAGGCCTGTCTATAATATTTGCCAAGCGACTGTTTGTTAAAAAGTTTAATTATTTCCGAGTTACACGTGTTTTTGTGATTTTTGCAATGGGTGATTTTGTTGAGCAAAGAACTTGCATCAATTTTTGTTTGCTGAACGAATATTCTTGTGCGGACACGTTGAAAATGTTGCGGAAGGCCTTTGGTGATCAAACTATCGCACAAAAAAAACGTTTATACGTGGTTCAACGAGTTTAAAGAGGGCCGAGAACGCGTTGAAGACGAACCGCGCTCTGGACGACCATCAACGTCTACCCACGTGGGCCACGTCCAAAAAATCAAAGATTTAGCTTTTGAAAATCGTCGATGGACAATTAAGGATCTCGCTGATAGTGGTGGAATATCATTTGGCTCATCCCAAACCATTTTGATGAATGTTTTGTGTCCCAAACGCGGCATGTCTCGAAAACTCAAAAGGCCAATGCGGGGACGCCATTTTGACACGATTGAGGAGATAAAAACCGAATCGAAGAAGGTCTTGAAGGCTATACCGGAAAAAAGACTATTCCGGCAGTTTCGAGGACTGGAAAAAGCGTTGGAAAAAGTGCGTTTTATCAGACGGGGATTACTTTGAAGGGTATGAAATTGATTTGGAAGAATAAATAAATAATTTATATTTTATAAATAACTTCACCTTACTTTTTGTTCACAGTGATACTTTGAATATGGTAGTATTATGATTATTATATATTTGTGGGCCCTGCAGAGGATCGTTTTTGTCATGTCATTAAGAAGACCCCAAACAATCGTTGTCTACTGCCTGTCTGAGACATCGATACATAGACTGAGCGTGTAGAATAACATATTTATTTAAGTAAACGATCTCGTCGTATTCTTCAGGAATTATTTCGATTTGTACGTGCATATTGAAGATAGAATTACAAAATGTTTTGTGTTGGTAATAAAGAAGCGATATGTTTAGATAGATGCCTTATTGACACATTTGGGGAATTACTTCGAGACAAACTAGAGTGAAAGAAATGTAAAAATTCCTGTTGGCAACATTATTTCAAATGTTCTTAACCTGCAGTAACACGTGTGCTCATTTTAACTGGTATTTCATCATGCAGGGTCATGGGTGACTTAACAACAGACTGAATTCATAAAACAGTATTATCCAAATGCCTGTTCGGCGCGACAGACGTATGTATGGTGCTTTGAAGCCACAACTGACAAATGTTAACGTGAACTATGTATTGTTCCAACAGTATTGTGACATGTTACACAGCGCGCGTCGCAATCACGTTGTTGCACGAAAACTTTCCTGAAAATTTACACGGAATGTGGACGAGAATTCGTCCTCTATGATGAGAAAAATTCCCAGTTTACGAGAATAAGCCACGAACTGTCCGTGATATCACACGTACCACTGACAATTTATAACGCGATGCATTCATATCCATTCATATTTATCTCTTGGCCATAAATTTCAATCATTTTTGGTGTACGTTTATGGAATAAAATTCCGATATATTATATTGTTTCCCTATTTACAGTAAAAAACATTATTACCCTTTATGTATTATGTTAAATTGCCAAAGCTTATTATGGAAAACACGAAAAATTCGAAAAGCAGATATGCGGCAAATCCTATTGAGAAGACACCGACAATAGTATTTTCCAAAACTAAGACGCTTCATTTGAGAAATTTTTTAGCCTAATGGTCCAGTCTCTAGAGATTACTTCAAATATAATGAGCTGCCAACAAAAACGACAACGGACAAATTGTCAAATTTCGGAAACTCGAATGTTGGTATGAGTGAGTCCTGTATTAAATAATTGATACATACTATATGTCTATATACGACATTGCCGATTGCCCTGGAATAATTACACATAATGGAAAAATTTACGTCTGACTGAAAATAATTAATTAGAAAGATAGCTAATTCAGACAAAATAAGTGATAATTCTTGAAGTCTCATCCCAACATAATCTTGACACTCGCTGACAAAGGTTCTGTCACTGTAGCTCGTGACCGTAATGAATACACAAACACTGTTAACAAAATTCTTTCGGTCACTAGCTCTTATCAAATTTGCAAACCAACCTGTCTCAATACAGTTATTGACCCATTAAAAACTATTCTCATGAGGTTACAGCAAAAATATTTTATTGAACCATCTGCATTTTACTCCTCATTCATCACCTCAGCCACTATTTCCATAGCTTCATCCCTTCCTTTTTTAAAAAAACTTTATTTATCAGGTTCTAGTAGTAAAATGCAATTCACTGCTATGATATAATAAGAAATCTTATGGCTACGAGTATTTGGAGAGAGGGTTATGTAAATATTTTGCACCTCTGGCTGATTACATTGGGTTCAGGTATTTACAGGTTGACAATTAAATGTGTAAGTCTTGTGGAAGCTTTCGTTTGAATCTTTTATGTGTGTTTTTTGTTCTAGTTTTAATTTCTTTTCACTTACAGTTGACTATATAGTTGAAAAAGTTACTGCTTAGGCTGTGGATGTAGTGGAACCTTTCATTCTTGGTGTATTTAACTGGTTCATATGAACCACGGGCTGCTAATTGCAATACGTAGCACTTTATTCTGCATGGTTTGAAATTCCTTGATCGAACTTGTATGTGCGTTGCTCCAAGCTGGGCAGGCATATGTAAGAGTGGGTCGGAGAATCGATATATAAATTAGAAGCGAGGATTCAACTCGAAGATGAGATTTTCGGTTGATCAGGAGGTAGAGCAGAAAGAGCCTTGCGTAGCACTCATTTAGTTTTTTATGAAAGTGGTATCTCCAGTTGAGTTTTACATCTAGGTGGACCACTAGATACTTTATCGCAGAGTCCTTTGTATTCCATGATATTTCATTATTGTGCCATCGGAGTGTCGGTAGTTGAGTGTAAGCCTGGAGTGTCTTAAAATACACAATCCTGACCATCTTTTAGAGTTGTTATTCCTTCTACTTGCAGTCCCTTACACAACATTTCCTTCTACAACCATGACATGTTTTCTAAAGCCCTCAACGAAGAAAAACATTATTCTGTTAATCGGAGAAGGGAACCTGCGAGAGATTTTCTCGCAGGTGAACCTTCCCAAAGAGCTCTGGCGGAGGCTACCTTTGGGGATGCCTTCACATCTCTCTGGTTTTTTGAACTAAGGTTCCCACATTCCGAGACACCTCGGCCTGTTTTGAGAGGTGTATGTTTCTGGGTCGCAGACCTTGGGCATACGGTAAGAGCTGTCCGCTATTCCTATTGGAATATTCGGCCAGCTACCTCCTAAAACGGTCAAGGCACGGAGAGTGGAAAGCTAACCCATCTCCCGTCATGCGAAGGGCGTGGGGCAAGTACCGAATGCCCGAACTACTTGATGCAGACTTTCTAGGGTTACCTCTGCATCACTTTTAGGCGAATTGCCGGGTAGGATCCTTAAACCATAGCCCGGGGGCCCTAGTTAACCCTTGGCTGCCTTCCTCTACCTTTCCGCATCCCCCTTTTCACATCCCTTCCTATGCTATTAAAGGGGAGTTGCCACCTTGTGGATTACCCGCATGTAGCCTGTTACCCTAATATATATATATATATATATATATATATATATATATATATATATATATTGTAATGCCTTGAGGGAAAGGCATTGTTTCGGATTAATGGTCTTGGCCGTCAGAGGAAGTTGTAATGTGTACTTAGGATTTGTAAGGAGGGGTCAGCGTGTGCCACGTGTACGGGTGGTCTGTCGCAAGATAAATCTGTTAAGGCAGGCATTGTCTTTGATTAATGGCCTGGACAGGTCACTTGTTGACTTAGGATCGATATCGCGGAGTCAGGGCAAGGCACATGTGCGGGGGCCTGTCACAAAATAAATCTGTTAAGGCAGGCATTGTTACTGATAATGGCCTGGACAGTGGAAAATACATTCTGTAATGTGTTTATTTAGGTTCTTGGGAGCGCTGGTCGTGTGAGGGTGAGCAGACAAGTCTAGAGTAATTGAGGGTGCAGTTTGGGTGGTCTGGAGAATTTAGAACCGCGAACGTGTGACCGAGGGTAAGAAGTCAAGTGCAAAGACAAATTAGACCTGTCTCGATTGTCGGCGTCGGGACAAGACAGAGTGGCTAGATATTTGCTAGCTAAGGAACAGCAGCTGCAGAATGTAAATCTCGGGATAATTGAGAAACTGTCAAAGAGCAGTTGCGACGTAGTTTTGGAACAAAGAAAAAGAGAAGGGAAGATAAGATTTTTGGAAGTTAGTTGAGTCTTGGAGTCAAGAAGGGAGTGAGAGTTGTGGAGGCGTACGGCGAGCACCGAGTGTGGAGAAATTTTGCAGCCTGCGAAAGAAATAGAAAAATTATTCAACGATAAACATTTTTGGGTGCAGAAGTTCAATCTGTTGTAATATCAAAATTTGACCACTGTCTGCGATTGTAGGAGACCAGGACACTGCATCCAGCGTCGAGTAGTTTCACCACGAGCAAGTGGGATGTCCTTCACGAACGAAGAATCAGCTATCGGCGAACCAGTAATATGTGTTAGAGTCAGATTTTAAACGTCCAGTGTGTTTAATGAACGAGCCAAATGTTCCTGAGTAATCGTAAGTTGAAATTTCATGGTATTAATATGTGTAAACGGAATTAAAAGATACAGTCACATATCGTTCTTTTCTTTTGTGTTAATAAAATAAATTCTTTTAAATTTAGAATCAATCTGGTAGAATAAGTTCGTTAATAAGTTTCGTCGATGTCTAGACGATTAAATATTTCTTGTTAATTTAAAGATAAATGTTGGGTTCTTCAATTATCTAAGTGTTCTGTCCGTTATCAAACCCAGTAAAGACCCATGAGACACTGAGATATATGTTTTTTTATTAAATTGTATAATGTTTCAAGAATTGTTAAATAAATTTTGGTTGTTTTAAAGTCTATAATTTTTCATTTAAAAGCCCATCATATTTAATTATTACATTTTGGCTACAACAACGTCGCCAAATTAAAAAGTACCCCTTTGATTATTACATTTTGGCTACCACAAAGTGGGGCGAATTAAGAAGACCCCGGTAGATTATTACAATATATATTGTAGTAAATAACAACCTTAAGTGGCCGCCCTTGTGTCCGCGGGCCTGAGGAGGAATACATTAAACGCGCACGTGTTTTTGCCCGAGAGGCCAAAAGAAATCACGGGTACGCGTCCCTTTTTTTGCATCGTTTGGGGGGGGCGGAGTATTTATAAATACTCCGAACCCGGACAGACGCAGGCAGACAGAGAGAGTGAAGGCTGAAAGTGGAGTGAGAGGGTGGAGAATTTGGCGAGCGGAAAGAAACAAAGGTTTTGAAGGGCGTACATCGCGGGGAGGCCGAAAAAGATGGGCTGCTTACGACCAGACCAGTGACCCACTGCAAGTCGGCTGACGCCACAAGTAAAGTAAGCATCACAATTTTTGTAAAGTGCCTTGAAAAGTAGAATTTTTTACACAGTGCGGAAGTAGACTCTGTTTTTGAATGGCTACCGAACCGCCCACATTACCCTGTTGAGAAGGTGGACTTAATAACCAAGCCGGAGCTAATGTTAATTTTTTTTGCAGACTAATGTATATCTGCTGGTGCCCAATAATATTTTTTAATGAATTTTTGTATTTTCTGTATTTTCTTGTAATAAAGTTTATTTTTTTATATTAAGTAATAAAAGGCTAATCATTACAATATATTCTGTTAAAAATTATTACCAATTTATTGATAAAATCCAGCACCTCTCTGTCCCTCACGACCACTCTTTAATTTCTCTTGATGTCGTGTCCTTATTCACCTCTAATCCCAATAATAGTCATTAACAGTTTCAAAAAACAGATGGCCCATTTTCAGTCAATATACTAAAATTCCACTTCATGAAATTTTTTGCATTATAAATCTAATTCTCAATTCCACTTATTTCAAGTTTAAACAGTTTCACTATCATCAAAATCAAGGGTTTTTCCATGGGTGTCATTTTTTTTGCAGAAATAGACATGAGAGATTTAGAAAATTCTTGTCTTTCTCTACTTCCTGTCCAACCTCTTTGCTACATCAGTTATGTAGATGACACTATTTGTATTGTTAATACCTCTCAAATCAACATTATAGTCAATACTTTCAATAATTATCATCCCAACTTACAATTCTACCATGAACTTGAATTTAACCGTTCTCTTAATTTCCTTGATATCACTGTATCCATTCACAGTACTTCCATTCTCACCAATTGGTTCAGAAAACTGGATACGCTGGACGTGTTCTCAATTATCTTTCTGATCATCCTATAAATCAAAAGTGGGCTACGGTATACCATCTTGTAGACAGAGCTATATTACTTTAAAACTTCAAGTTCCATCCACCCAAATTAAATATTGTCCGAAACATTTTAATTTCCAATGAGTACCCTTTAAATTTTATTATTAAACACATAAACATTAGATTGAACAAAATCTAATATCCTACTGGCCAATTTTTTTCTCGTATTCCCTTATTAAAGATTTCTACATCACAAATTTGTCCAAATATTCAAAGAATACCAAATATCCATCATTTACAGATCCACTAATACCCTTTTATACTTGATGAAAAACCACAAGGACCCACTTGACGCTTACAGCAAACATTGTGTTTTTTACAAAATCTCTTGCTCGAATTGTAATTCCTGCTACATAGGGCAAACAAAACGTTCCCTTAATACACGTATCAAGGAACATATGTCTAATATCAAATTTCCCATTGATAATCAATCTGTAGTATCCAATAATATCATCAATTCGAAACATACATTTGATTGGCAAAATGCTAAGATTTTAGACATTGACACCAGGTACAATTCCAGACTCATATCAGAGATGCTTCACATTAAATCCAACATCACAGCTCTTAATGTACAAACAGACACTATGAAACTAAATAATTGCTAGGATCCCTTATTATTACCCTAACACTGCTTTCTCATTGTTGTTGCATTTTCGTCGCTTTTGAGTTTTTTCAACTGACGTGTGCAGTTGTGTCGCTCTAGGCTCTTCTTCGCACCTGAGGATAGCGTAGGACGAGCATCCCAGAAACGTTGTGATGTATTTATATTATCACTTATTTTGTGTGAATTGGCTATCTTTCTTATTAATTACGCATAATATTCACATTATATCGGTTTACTGCCCATAAATAATTCCACATGCATAGAACTGATATAAGAGAAGTATACGAATTGCATTTAGAAATTGATATAATGAGACGCATTTTAATTTATCTCATTTATTCTAACATTTACAATTAAACTAATCAAAAAACTGGTTCAAATAACATGTAATTAGAAGAGTCACACGGAAACCTTTTCTGGGAACCTAATCACAGCGCTTACGTGAAATGAATGGAGGGGAGACTTAAAAGATACTTGAATTTCCGTGTTAGTCAGAATAGGCCTATTTGCTTACAGTGCGGACAGCGGTTGTGGGCTGAATAAACTAGGATTTGTGTTTTAATGTAATAACATTTAAGAACATCAAACTTTTTAAATATCAATCATCATGATTAAAATTCTTACTTTTTCTCAGTGAAGTGATGGGTTTGAATTTATAGTGTACAAATTTCAATATTCAAGCTTTAAGTGCATCATTTTCTTTGTATTTTTCGAAGGAAACCTAATGGTGCATGACGTAAATATTAAGGTTCAATATAATGCAAAATACAAGACAGGCAAATTTCCCGTTTTTGACGTCAGTATTTCCAAAACATTACAGCGGAAGAATCCACTCATTAAATATTACTAAAGATAATATTGTGAATTTTTTAAGCAATGTATCAGAAAATTTTTCATTATTTATGTCATAAGTATGAACATATGCATTATACTACCTTTTCTAGAAAAGTGATCTTTAATACTCAGTTGCCAGTTATATTCAGCTTTGTTTTGTATAAAATGCTAAATTTCAATATTTTATTTTCAGGTCAATGGCGTTTATTAATTTTGTTCCGCCAACTTTGGAAGAGATAGATAATGTGAGGAAGGAGTTAAACACCAACGAGAATTCGATTACAGATGCCATTAGGATATTAAAGGACTGGCTCTTAAAACAGCCCCATCTACCAAAACGTATAGGTAAGATAGTTACAGATAACAATCCTCAATATTACTTGATTGATGATCCGTAGTTTAATTATAAATTGAACGTTGCCATTCATTTCTTAGATATTGACATTCTGGAACGAATGTATATAAACTGCAAATGTAGCATGGAGAGGACTAAAACAGCGATTGACATGCACTTTTCATTAAAAACCAAACTACCAGAAGTTATGAGTTCGAGAGATCCTTTAGGCAACGATATACAGGCAGTAATGGATAATGTGTAAGTTTAAGGAAAATATTATAATATCCTTAATATGAATCGAGATCAATGTTACAATACTAAAAGGTAATCTATATTTGATCCGTTCAAAAAATAAGATCATAATACTTTCATGCATACAATAGCTGTTAATATACCATATTACCAAAAATCAAAGCTTAGATATTGCATTTACGAAATTATTGCTTTAAATATTTGAAAAGTTTATTTTTTTAAGACTCATTTATATTACTCAATTCGACACTGTAAAGTCTATATGTATATAAAGATAATTATAAATAGTAACACGGGTTTTTAATTATTTATCTATTAATATTGTTATTGTAAAAAATATGTCAACAAATTAAGTGTTTATTACGATCGAAAAATGTAACTACGTATCGTATATTTAAATATTCCACTTCACCATATACATACATACATATACATATACATATATATATATATATATATACATATATATACATATATATATATATATATATATATATATATATATATATTGTAATAATCAACTAATAACCTTGAATTAAATTAAATATTAATCAAAAGGATAGGCGTTAATTAAATGAACAATTAAACAAGAATTTACAAATAAAATATAATTTATTTTCAAATTGTGGTTTCACGAATCAAAACAATTACAATTAAAATTTTAATATCTCAGGGTCTTTACTGGGTTTGATGATTTGAACACGATAAAAGTAGAATTTGATTAATTAACAATTCAAAATATTATTTGTTTAAAATTAAAACAATAAGTCGATCAATGAAAGAAAACTAGAGGAAAGCGAACGAACGAACGAAATCTGACTCTATCCTTTAATTAGCGTTTACAATATTATCATAGTTTTGGTTTTTGTTACTTACATAACGTTCGGCTGGTACCAGCATTCTCTGTAGCTTCAGAAGTACACTATTGCAACATTTTACATTGATTCTAAATGTCGACTCGCAGATTCTACACGATTTGAATAGAAATGGAATTTCTTGGCTCCCAGTCTCTCGGATGATCCTCCTAATGATCAGTTATCCGATGTCTGCTTGCCTTACAGGAATCTTACGAGTCGCCAATTTATTAGTCTTTTACTGATTTGGATTTAAACTGCAACGTAGCTCAGTGAAGATTTGTTTTAAATGTTTTTTCTATCGTGGCTGCTCCTAAATGTAGACTCTGCTATTGCGCTTCCTTGCTGCTGACCGAAACTAACTTTACTTTTAAATACTTTAGATCGTCACGACTATGTCTCTGACACGACCACTTGCTGTCCTTTCTGCCTGCTGACTCAAAACTTCATCCGTCCACATCAATTTTTCGGCACCAACTCTCCAGAATTTATTACTTGTTCCGTACTTCGCAATCTTTCGGCACCAACTCCCTAGTTTTATTACTTGTTCCGTACTTCGCACTCTTTCGGCACCAACTAACGATCGTAGTGCATCTCGAGTTTGAGCGCGCATTTCCATTTCGGCATTTTCTCAAAGCAACAGAGCTCAGTGCTATTGTCGCTTTTTGTCACTCAAAATACCGCTAACAATTTATTCGCTAACAATTTAATTTATAATACAAACAGTTAATGGCCTAATTAATTGGCATATATATATACATATAACGTAAAAATATCGATATTTTTATGGCGAATGCCTAAAGATTTTTTGGTAACTAAAACAAAATATGTTTGAAGACAGACCAAGTATTTTTCAACATATTGTAATCAATAAAAGAAAACTAAGGATTGAGCGTTTAAATTGAAACCTGTATATAATTTGTTAAATGAATAAAATTATTAAAACGAAAAATTTAGGTCTGATTGAAAATAATTAATAAGAAAGTTAGCCAATTCAGACAAAAAAGTGACAATATAAATACCACACAACGTTTCTGGGAACCTTGTCCCTTTAGTTAGATTTTGTCAACTGACAAGTGCAGTTGTGTCGCTCTAGGCTGTTCATCGCACCTGACGAAAGGGACAAGGATCCCAGAAACGTTCTGTGGTATTTATATTATCACTTTTTTTGTCTTAATTGGCTATCTTTCTTATTCACATTCCATATTAATTAAATATTTTTGCAGAAAGTTCTTCCCAATGCCTAATCTAACGAAGGATGGATATCGTGTACATGTCTCAACTGGACTACATCCTGACGTGGCGCGCTTCAATGTAGACGCCTACACGAAGATCATGCTGATGATCCTTGCAATTCGCTTAAAGGAGGACTATGTTTTGGGAGACATTTATATTTTTGACGCTAATAATTTTAGTCTTGGGCACATGGCAGCTCTGTCAGTTTCCCGGGTCCGTCGCATGGAGATAACGTTCACGGTACGATTTATAATTTTATCATTATTGTCTGTATTTCTAAATATCTCACCAAATGAATTAAATGCTCAAGTATAGCTGCAGAGAAATAACTAGTCGTCTCAAAAGTGGTTCACTGCCGTGAAATTGTAGTGAGTTAGATTGGAGCTCAAATTAACACGAAGCTTTGTTACGGAAGCTTGGTAGTTAGTGCAAAAATTATTCTGAAAATATTGATGCAATGAAATATATTGAGTTCAGTTCAGGATATGTTGAACATCAAAAAAATTATATTTAAAAGTCAAGTCCAGGGTATGATAAAAAATCTTTGCCCTGCCTATCCTGTTCGGAAGAAAACACTGAATGTTTTAAAAAATGATAGTGCCCTTGATCCATGGGACAGTTCTCACCTGACGACAATACTCTTCTCCATTTTTTTCCCTTTTCTACAGCGCACCTAACACGCCATGCTATTTCTCGCGACCTGTACATTATAATTGAGGTATTAATTGTATCTCAAATGTGAACAATTTTTATTTATCAATATAACTAATATAATTATTAACTTATATATTGAAAGTTTATTTTAAATATTTAAAATTTGAGTACCTTAACAATATTTCTTTACAAATATTGTATTCAGGGAATTTAAAAAAAGTGAATATACTGGCATCGTAACACATACCCGAAGTTCAATTTCTGTTCTCTTCGAAAATATTTATTGCTGACAACCTATTGGTTCGTGACTTTTGTATTCTCGACTATCATACTGTCTATATTTAGTTGGTTGCCTAGCCCCAATCTCCGAATATTATTTCCACGTTATATTTTTAATACGAATACAGGAAAAATGTGCAATTTCAACAATATTTATGTTAATTGTAATGTTTCCGTAACCTATGTTTCGAAAAATTTCCTAAGGGCTGTTTAGTTCTCACCAAAGTCTTAATAGCGTTATTCATACAAAATATTATCATTAAAAGTTTGGAGATATAGTAAAGGGTGTTTTTTTAGAGGTATAGAACTTTAAATTTCAATAAAACAACGATGGATTATTCGATTGACATGAATTTTTTTTTATTCGAAAAATAATCTTGTGGCATTACATTTTAAATATGATTTCTGGCATATGACCGCCACGGCTGGCTCGGATGTAGTCCAATCTGGACGTCCAATTTTCGATGACTTTTTCCAACATTTGTGGCCGTATATCGGCAATAACACGGCGAATGTTGTCTTCCAAATGGTCAAGCGTTTGTGGCTTATCCGCATAGACCAATGACTTTACATAGCCCCACAGAAAGTAGTCTAGCGGTGTTAAATCGCAAGATCTTGGAGGCCAATTCACAGGTCCAAAACGTGAAATTAGGCGGTCACCAAACGTGTCTTTCAATAAATGGATTGTGGCACGACCTGTGTGACATGTTGCACCGTCTTGTTGAAACCACAGCTCCTGGACATCATGGTTGTTCAATTCAGGAATGAAAAAGTTAGTAATCATGGCTCTATACCGATCTCCATTGACTGTAACGTTCTGGCCATCATCGTTTTTGAAGAAGTACGGACCAATGATTCCACCAGCCCATAAAGCGCACCAAACAGTAAGTTTTTCTGGATGTAACGGTGTTTTGACATACACTTGAGGATTATCTTCACTCCAAATGCGGCAGTTTTGTTTGTTGACGTAGCCATTCAACCAGAAGTGCGAATTATGTAAATTGCTTTCTCAACTTAGTTTTTAAAAGATTTTTATTGAGAGCAATGGATACAAATAGCAATGTGTGTGGACGCAGTGACATCAAGACTGGAACTGGGGCTGGGGTGCGGTCACAGCGTATATATATCAGTACAATACAAAGAGGTGTTTGTTTCAGCTCAGATAAAGAGACCTCTTGACAATCTCAAGGAGCAGAGTCAGCTACTTAGCTCTGTATAATCTCGAGTGAAATATTTTACTTAACTCCTCCCTCACTAAAAGGGATCTTTATCCTCTAGATTTGTCAAACTGATCTCTGTATCTTTTACAGTATTTGGTTTCATTATCAAGGAATTACATTTTTTCCTTTTTACAATTATTATAGTTGTTAAAATTATGAATATTAGTAATACAATCATTCCATATTGTATATGGTGATGATTTACATTAGGTACAAGAACAATTTCATTTAATTTTACCGGTTTCAATTTTACATTCTTAATATCGTTTATAGTTACTGACATATTAGAAACAGAGTTTTCTTTTATTTTAAATGTTTCAATATCATCAAAGATGATTTCTTTAACATTGTCATTGATTTTATTGAATTTGTAATTTGTTAAGTTACATTTGTCGTTTATGAGGTATTTGTAAATACCTTTTATTTGTTTGTTTACCTCGGTCTGCTCACATTTTATTTGTATGTTAGTTTTTTCTTTGCTTGTTATTATAATAATATTAGTGCTACGTATTCTTTCAATGTTAAAATCTATATCTAAGTTATGAAATACACAATTATTTACATTGTTATTTCTTACAATATTATATATGCATTTATTGACTGGTGAAAAGTCCGTTATACAATAATAATTCTTATCTTTAATACAATGTTTGATCTCTATCCATGAGTCAACATAGGATAGGAGTAACTGATCTTGATTTAGAAGTACATATGATTCATTAATAGTTTTTGGAATCGGGGTGAATTGGTTTAATTTGAATTCTTTTTTGTTATATACAGGGATATCCAATATATAATATATCATTGAGTCTTTTATTCTACAATGACTGCTTATTTGGTTTGTAATTTCCCAAAAGTTGTTTTCTTCATTTGGTATAAGTGCCTTCAAAGAGTTTATTGTAATTATACTGCTATGAAGTTGGTGGAGGTTACAAAAAGTGAGGCTTGTCTCAATCTCGTTAATCAAGAGTATCAAATTGGTAGCGAGAGCAGAAATTTGGTTGCATATTCCTTGAGTGAACAGTAAGTGTTCCCAAGATCTCTGTGTTTTTAATATTTCTGATATTATTAAAAGATTTGCTTGTAGTTCTTTTTCATTATGTTTAATATTATCGAGTTGCTCGTTAAATTTGGAAGTCATTTCTACATGTTGTTTTACTATGTCTTTATTTTGTTCCTGTAATAGTTTTTGGTTACTCATAATTTGTTCGAACAGTTTGTCATATCGTTCGCCGTCTGACGAGTCTAGGTTTCCTGTTATCTGTTTGAATATGGATCCCAGTCCATTTATTAAACCTCTTTTTGTTCTTCTATTAAAAAGAATATTAATTTTGTCGGTTAATTTATTAATATTAAAATTGATTATTTTTACATCAGTTTCTAGAGTATTATTATAATGTGAATTTTTTATGATGTTATTTAGTTTAATGTTATAATCTAATATTTTATCGTATTCTACTTTAATATTTGTAATGTTGTATGAATAGTACGCATATTGATTAAAGTCCTTTAAATATAACTTTCCTAATTCTATTAGGTTAAATCCTGGGTTCTTGGATATATCCTCGATGTATTGGCATCGAACTCTTGCCCATCTGTAACATATTTACGGGGTTGTTTGATTTTATTTATTTTGTGTTTTTTACCGTCGTTATCATAAATAATTCCTAAAGCTTTGTTATATGATTTAACGTCTTTAGTTTTATATAATTCTTTATTTATCTTGCCTATTTTTCTAGGGTTTTCTTTTATAAATACTTTTTTACTTTTAATTTCTGGATTGGAATGTTCTTTATATCTTAGGAGTTTTTCTCTTTCAATATTATCCTTTGTTCTAGCATTAATGATTTTTAGTTTTTCAGCATGTTCATGTATAAGATTTTGATTTGGTTGGATTTGTGGGAATAAGTTATTATTGTCTCTGCCGTAGATGATTTCTTTTGGGGACATTTGTGTTATAGAATGTCGAGAATTATTGTAGGCTATTAAAGCATAATACAATTTTTCTGTTATATCACTTTTTTGGAATGCTTTCGTAAGAGTCATTATTCTGAGGTGTTCTATTAAAGTTGAATGGAATTTCTCTATGTTACTGTTTGATTTGGGATTATCTACACTGGTTATGTGTAATTCTATTCCATGTGTTTCTAAAGTATTCCTTATTAATTGGTTATTGAATTCTGTTCCAGAGTCCGCTATTATTTTCTTTGGGATTTTATATGAGGAAAAGTATTGTAGTAACAATTTTGTTATTGTGACAGCGTTACAATATGGTAAATGATAGACTTGTGCAAATTTTGAGAATTGATCAATGATCGTTAAGAATTTTTCTTTATTGATGCTAAGCGTGTCTATATTTATTACTTCGAAGGGTTTATCTGGTGTAACGGTCAGGTTATTAAAATCTTTAAAAGGTTTTCTTTCGTATTTTGCCTTTAGACAAATTTCGCAATTATTAATAAGTTTTTGTATCGTTAATTGAATATTAGGCCAATAGTATTTATCTTTTAATTTTTCATATGTTTCACGAATTCCTCGATGGTTAGTTATTCCATAGTGGTAATTTAATACTGCAGCTTTCTGATGCGCTTCGTTTTCTATATCTTGAAGTAATTGTTTGCATTTAATTAATTTTATGGAATGTTTTTCAAATTTTGTTCTTATTACTTGGTCTACTTGATTCTGTAATAACTCGTTTTGAAATAAACAATAATAATTGATTTTCGGAACGACATACGATTTGATAAAATTCATTATGTCCTGTTCAATATTTTTTTCATTTAATTTTACGTGAAATCTGAGTTTCCTATGTCCAAACAATTTATGAACTTCTACATCCGTTAGTTTTCCATGCGTCTCAAACAATATCTGGTTAGCTCCACAGTTTACGTTTGTGTCTAGGTATGTGAGACCATTTATTTCGTTTTCGTCTGAGCTATGTACTGTCTCGTTGTCTGAACCTTGGTTTACTTCTATACTTTCGGTTTCGGAATTTAAATTTATTTCATTTTCAGTTGGATCATATACGTTGATTATGATTCTGTCGTCGCTGAAAATGTTTGTAACTAGGTATTGTATATCACACCAATTTAATGTGTCTAATCCTGACGCTATTTTAGGCATATTCAATTCGTGAATTTCGTTCTGTATGCAATAAGATTTTACTTCGTGTAAACATTTTGAAATATTTTCTAAACATGGTTTATCATAAAATTTTTCTTTGGTGACTAAATGGAATATAATTTTTTCTCTTCCTATTATTTGTTTGATGCAGTTACCTACGATAGTGGTTTTTCGTTTCACTTTATTAGTACAAAAATTTTTACTATTATATTCTTTATCTATTTGCCAAACTTGAGATCTTTTGAGATACAATGTAACATATGTCCTTTGCATTGCATTAGATTTTCATTAATAAAATTTATTTTAAAGTCCGGTCTTATTCTGGATAAAGCATCGGCATTATTATTAGTTTTTCCTGATTTAAATTTTATTTCATAGTTAAATTCTTCTAATTTTTCGCGCCAACGACTAAGTTTAGAGTTTGGGTCTTTCAAATTAAATAACCAAACGAGAGGTTTATGATCCGTTTTTATGTCGAATTTTACTCCGTAAAGGTAAGGTCTGAAGTATGTTGTAGCCCATACAATACTTAATAATTCTTTTTCGGTGGTACTGTAATTAGTTTCATGGGGGTTTAAAGTTCTTGAAGCGTATCCAATTGGATGTTCGCTACCTTCATGTGTTTGACTTAGTACAGCTCCCAAAGCATAGTTGCTTGCGTCTGTAGTCAACGTGAATTTTTGCGTAAAATCGGGATATACGAGTATCGGGTCGTTGATCAATAGATCTTTACATGTCTCGAAACATTTTACGTAATCTTTTTCGGTATAGTCTATTGTTGCATGCTTTTTTAATCTGTTAGTTAAAGGTTTTGTAATTTTTGCAAATTGGTCAATGAATCTTCTATAATAGCTCATTAAACCAAGGAATCCTTTAAGTTGTTTTGGATTTTTTGGTATTGGGTAGTTTTTGATAGTTTCTATTTTGTCCGGGTTGGGTTTTATTCCTTTTTCCGTTATTACATGACCTAAATATGCAACTTCTTTCCTAAAGAATTCGCATTTATCGATTTGTATTTTTAAGTTATGTTCTTTTAATTTCTTTAAGATTTTTATAATGTTTTCCGAATGTTCCTGGAGACTAGTTCCTAAAATTATAATGTCGTCTAGGTACACTAAGCAGATTTTGTTTATATAATCTTTTAGGACTCTGTTCATTAGCCTTTGGAATGTGGCAGGTGCATTTTTTAAGCCAAACGTCATTCTTACAAACTCAAAATGACCTAAGTCTGTAGAAAATCCCGTTTTCTCTATATCTTTTTCATCTATTTGGATTTGATGAAATCCGGATGTTAAATCTAACGTAGTGAAATATATAGATTTTCCAAGTTTTTCAAGGATATCGGTTATATTCGGAATGGGGAATTTGTCATCTATTGTTCGCGAGTTAAGTTTTCGATAATCGATCACTAAACGTGTTTTCTTTTTTCCTGAAGCATCAAGTTTTTTTGGTACAATCCATATGGGTGCTGACCATGGCGAATAACTTTCTCGTATTATTTTGTTTGCTAAAAGGTCTTTTACGTGTTTATCTGCTTCATTTTTGTACGCGTTTGGTAGTCGATAACTTTTCGTATAAATGGGGGTATCGTCTGTTAACTTTATGTTATGTTTAATTGTTGAGGTGTGGGATAGAAGTTTAGTTTCGTTAGGGAATACGTCTTTATACGTTTTTATTATTTTTATAAGTTCCTTTTTCTCTAATTCGTTTAGATGTTCTGTTCTAATTGTTTTAAATATATCGGACGTAGTGTTACTCACTTCGTTATTCTGTAAGTTTATGGAATTATCTTTAAAATATTTTAATTTATAACTTTTATTTTCACAATGTGCGGTTTCGTTTCCTAGGTCCATGCATATTTTTAGAATTTTTAATGCAGGGGTTCCTAACAAAAGGTTAAAATTTTTATGGAATGGATATAAATAACACTTAATTGTTTTCCCGTTTATTTCTAAATTGATATATTCTTTTCCGTTTGTTCTTCCCGTTGCTGTCGTAAAGGTAAATTTTTCTTTGTGTCTCTTTGGAATTTTCAAGTATGTATTCGCAAAGTTGGTGTCTATTAAATTTATAGAAGAGCCTGTATCTAATAGTATTATAAATTTTTCTATCTGTATGTACGGTAATTTGGAAGTACAATTTATGTTCAGGATTTCTCTATGAAATTCTGGTCTGTCTCTAAAAAATGAGGGTCCTCTGCCTCGTTCGTTTCTGTTTCTTGTTCCCTATTTTCTTCGTAAGCATACTCTAAATTATCCTGTTCATATTCATCTTCTTCGTTCTCGTCGTCTATATTTTGTAACTCTTCCGCTATCCAATGTTTCTGGTGTTGATTTGGAGAAAAATAATTTTTTGGTCTAAACGTTTGTTTAGTTGACATTGACATAGGTGTTGGTTTGTTAATGTGGATTTTGTGTTGATTTTGAGGTGCAAAAGTCCTCATTGGTGGTCTGTCTGGTTTGAATCTAATTGGTTGTGAGGGGAATGGTTTCCTTTGTGTACCAATATTTTGTTGCGAGTGTAGTCTTTATTTGGTTGTGTAGTGTAATTACTTCTTAAATAATGGAAATCATTTCTAATTAGTTTATCTATTTCTGAGAGTGTTTGTGGATTCCTAGTCGCTAAATTATTTCTTAAGGGGTCTCTCATTGAAGTTATTGTGTGAAGTACTACAAGCTTCTCATTTTCATCGTAAATAATTTCAGAGTTTTCTATTTCTAACGATAATTTTTGTTTATATATCGTGAACATCTCGGAAATTTCCTGAATAAATTCTAAAGGGGTCCTATTACACTTTCTATTCATGATATCTAACATAATACTCCTGGAATTTTGATTAATTGAAAATTTTTCTATGACAAATTCTTTCAATTGTGCCCAATTGTCAAAATCTTTTTCTTGTATTATTTCTGATGCTTTCCCGATTAATTTTCCCTGAACATTCAAAAAAGCTATGTCTTTTATATTATTCGGAATTGGGGGAAGTATAGAATTTATCATTGCGTTAATCTTTTCTACTCTTTTTATAAAGAACGCGAGTTGTTTCGGATTCCCATCGTAATTTGGAATATTATCCGTATACGACTTGATTTCAGAGATCGGAGCCATATTCGCAATTGTTAATTCTTTAAAAGATTTTGTCAAGTTATCAATGATTACTATAAATTCGTAAAAACACTTTTACCACTTAAATGATATGTACATATATATATTTATATTAAATGTTAACCTAAGATTTTAGTTTAACTTTAGATTGATGCAAATTTATGCAGTGATTTATTTAAATTCAGTGAATATGCAAACTTTTGCAGTGATTATGAATAATTTTAAGTTCAGTGAATATGCAATATTTATGCAGTGATTTTGAACGACTTTAAGTTCAGTGAATATACAAAATTTATGCAGTGCTTTTGAACGACTTTAAGTTCAGGGAATATACAAAATTTATGCAGTGATTTTGAACGACTTTAAGTTCAGTGAATATACAAAATTTATCCAGTGATTTTGAACGACTTTAATTATTTTAGAAGACTTACGTAATCAATGTAATGATTTTCAGTAGTGTAGTCTTCATCTGTATGGACGACTCTCCTTAGGGTTGAGGGTTGTCCTGTTGAAGTGGTTGCTGGCGACGACTCAGCCTGGGTTGAGGGTCGCTCGGGTTGATGGACGGAGATACCTTGAAGTACGCCCACCGGTTTCCAAACTTCTGCCTGGCTCCCAATGCGGTTCTGGGGTAGAAGCTGGATACGACGCCTTGCAGCGAAGGAGTTCAGCCAGATGATGTGCCCGTTGCCTTTGTATTTCTGTTGTTTTAATCGGACGGTGTTTCAAACGATTGAAATCGACCAACACAATTTCAACGAATTGAATTTCAGAACCTCTGAAATTTTCGATTGTGCTGTTTACACCTTGTCCTAACGACTGCGCCAATTATGTAAATTGCTTTCTCAACTTAGTTTTTAAAAGATTTTTATTGAGAGCAATGGATACAAATAGCAATGTGTGTGGACGCAGTGACATCAAGACTGGAACTGGGGCTGGGGTGCGGTCACAGCGTATATATATCAGTACAATACAAAGAGGTGTTTGTTTCAGCTCAGATAAAGAGACCTCTTGACAATCTCAAGGAGCAGAGTCTGCTACTTAGCTCTGTATAATCTCGAGTGAAATATTTTACTTAACTTGCGCTTCATCGCTAAACAAAATTCGCTTATGAAAATCGGGAACAACGGCAATCTCGTTTTGGGCCCATTCGACGAATCTACGCCTTGCTTGATGATCGTTTGGCTTCAATTCTTGCACGAGTTGAATTTTGTAAGCACGCAAACAAAGATCCTTCCGCAAAATCTTCCATAAAGTGGATGGACACAGATCCAATTCCTGTGCTCGATGGCGGATGGACTCATTCGGGTCTTCCTCAATGCTACGCTCTACAGTAGCAATAGCTTCTTCTGTACGTACCGTACGGCGTCTCTGGGGATGCGAGTTATCAATAAGAGTAAACGTGGTGCGAAAACGTTCCATGGTTATTCGAATTAACTGCTCTGATGGACGATTTTGTCGACGATAAAATGGACGCAGTCCGCGATACGTATTCCGCACAGAACCATTATTTTCGAAATAAAATTGCACTATTTGCAAGCGTTGTTCAGGCGTGAGTCTATTCATGATGAATTGCCAAACCAAACTGAGAATAAATCACTTGTCAGCTGTTAAATCGGTCGCCATCTTGAACAGTAATGCCAACTTAAAGTTCTATACCTCTAAAAAAAACACCCTTTACAATAAATAACGAAGAAAACTGGTAACTGTTCTCTGTAGCCCTACTGTTAATTCATTTCCGAGACTTATGTTTTAACCTTAAGAAACGTATTTTTATTATTTTCTACTTGAGAAAAGTATGAACAATTATTCATTGTTTCCATAAATACGCTGGAGCTGCTTCCAAGTTTTGTGATGTCTCTTGTGTTGCAGACTGCTTTCTGCTCGAGGATCAAAGGAATTCATTTTGTTAATATGACTTCAGTAATGGAAATGTTATACAAAACTGTTTTAACAGCGGTGTCTTCAAAACTCTCCAAACGGGTATGTAAAACTATATATATTGGTATCCTTCTAGTAATTCAGTTCTCCAGTCTAATACCTTTATTTCCGACTTTGTTCGTTTTCCATAATAAAATGGTTGGACCCATTTCAATGAAACTTTATATCGTTTATATACAGATTAATATCAACCACTATTGGCGATATAATGCCTAAATAGCGAACGTTGCAAAACATGATTTAACATCTCAGGTACGTAATTTGCTGGCTTCCCAATGAAGAATTGAACGGTTTTCTATGTTTTTATAATTTACTAACATAAATTGCCGTCCACCTCTTTCAAAATTTAAAACTTTAAATACAAAGCGATGGCTAAATAATCAGATTCATTAGTCTCCATTTTACCTGCGTGTAAGTAAAAGCATCTTTAGTCAGTCAGTTGACATGAATCCTGCTTACATTTTTTCTTCTGGACTTATACAGGTCCTCTTTGTACAGTACAGTGTTCTTAATTAAATTCTTCATAATTATTCTCCTCAGTCTCTTAACAATAGGGAACAGGACTTATAACTTCAGTCTGCCACCCGCCCTGTTTATCTCTCACTTTCATGAAAAACATTATGCAGCCTAAAAAGGATCAATTAATCGACAGTTACGAGTTTAATTATATTATAGATAGAGCCAAGAAGTATCAAACAGTATTTAATAGAAGGAACGTGTTATTGGAGCAGTGTAACATGTTAAAGTAAATGTCCCTAGCCCTATCACATAAATATTATATGTGATAAATATTCGTCCGTGCACAATGTTTACGTCCTGTCAGTTATACTAAATTCAGTCTATTTCGGAAAATCGGCTATCCAGACTTTCGCAACTGATTCAAAAAGTTTTAGACAATTTGAACACAGCTGGTTATTTTTCAGGGACATTCTGGTTTTGATGGAATGGATTATAAGCACTTCTTTTAGATCTCCTGCACGTTGAAACTAGGTTCGGAGAAAACATTGCTAGACGCTTCTTTCAAATTATTTTTAAATGCGTGGGTTTCAATTGCCAGCCATGCAAAATTAAATTTTTTATATTCACGTGCATACCAAGAAATTTAAATTCTACAAAAAGGCTGTTACTACATTAATTTTTATGGTCATTGATCCTGATATGAACGTATCTTCTAATTTCATTAATTTACTGTTTCCAGCATTCACAATTAAATGAAATTATTACATTATTTTTCAATAAATTAATCATATCCATTTGTCTATTTGGTTTTGACTATAATCTAATTCTAAAAATATTCGATTGCTTTATTTTACATCTTAAAATAATAATTTATCTTAAAGCACAAATTAATCTACCGCCATATCTGTACAACGAATAAACAATCCCTTGGAACGTCCAATAAACTGGTTGTATATAATTGCGACCACTCATTATCAGACGAACAACACACATAAGCAGAGGGCTATTCTCTCGCAGGCAGAACCTTGTAGGAGAGACGGCGAGAGATACGAAGGGGCTACCTTTCGGGATGCCTTTTCCTCTCCGTTTTTGAACTAAGGCACCTCGGCCTGTTCTGAGAGGTGTATGTTCCGGGGTCACAGACCTTGGGCATATGGTAAGAGTTGTCCGCCATTCCCATTGGAATAGTCGTCCAGCTGCCTCCTAAACATGATCGAGGCATGGAGAAGGGAATGCTGCGCCCCCACAGCAAATTCCTCTCCCGCTATCGGAAGGACGTGGGACAAGTACCAAATGCCCGACCTACCTGATGCAGGTTTTCTAGGGTTTGTCCTGCATTTCTTTAGGCGAATGCCGGGTAGGATCCTTAAAATATAGCTCGGGGGCCCTAGTTAACCCTTGGCTACCTTCCTCTATCCTTCCGCATCTCCCCTTTCAAATCCTATCCTATGCTGTTAAAGGGGAGTTGCCCAACATGGATTACACTCATGTAGCCTGTTGCCCTAAAAAAAAAGGAGAGACGGAAGGGGCTACGTTTGGGGATGCCTTTTCCTCTCTCCGTTTTTGAACTAAGGTTCCCACATGCCAAGGCAGTTCGGCCTGTTTTGAGAGGTGTATGTTCCGGGGTCACAGATTTTGGGCATACGGTAAGAGTTGTTCTCTGTTCCCATTGTAATAGTAGGCCAGCTGCCTCCTAAACTCTTTGTCTATGCGGAGACGAGTAAAACGAAACATGAAGGTAGCCCATATTAGGATTAACTAACGTAAAAGTAATTACGCATATACAAGACTTTAATTTAAAAACATGCATAGGAATTTAATAAGTTTAATTTTAAACAATTTTTATTATTTCGCTCTGAATCCACGTATTTTTTTAAAAGGCAATTTAAGGAAAGTATCTACACTGCTTGAAGAAAATGGGGGAGAAATCTAAAACTTCTTCAATTAAATGTGACAAACAGGATAGTCGAATCTCTGGGCTAGAAAATTTTGTGCAAGATTGCTCGATATCGCATGTCTATAGTAGGGGTCACGAAAGATGGACGCAACTGCACATTGAATGAGAGAGAGCGTGTCTGTCGTTGAAACAAACACTGTCGGGGTGAGACATGTCTACCACCCCCTGAAGCGGGGGTGGACGGGGGAGGAAAGATTTGAACATGCTAAAACAGTCGATATTTCAGTCGGATAAATATTTTTAGGGGTCAAAGATATTTATAGTCTTTCCACTGATGGTATCTGAATATAATTTTCAACCTCTACACCCTGGGGAAAGTACACCCCTAGCGTTTGGGGTGGAGAATACAAATCTACACCGCTGGAGCAAATTTCACCAAATTTCGTACACGGGTTCTTTGCGACCAGGAAAACAACACTGTCGGGGTGAGACGCGTCTACCAACCCCAGAAGCGGGGGTGGACGGGGGTTGAAATACTTAAACAAGCTGAAACTGCAGGTATTAGATTTGGATAAATATTTTCGGGGTCAAAGATATTGATTGTGTTTCTACCGATGTTATCTGAATATAATATTCATCTCCTACGCCCTGGGGAAAGGGCACCCTTAGGGTTTGGGGTGGAGTTGCTTTACAGAAAAATAACGCGAATACAACCGAGTTTGGAGTCAAATCGAAGGTTATGGATGTCAGTGAGTTTACTTCGGATAAATATTATTAATTGCCGATTTAACCCGAAAGGGTGGGGGTTGGAAGGGGAGATAAATAGTCAGTTCTTGCGCGTTCTTGAAGGAGAATTACGTGAATAGTATTTCAACGGATGTTGTTAAAAAGATAAATCCCTTTAGACATTAGTGGTGAGCTTGGTTAGGGCTGGGGGCGAGAATTGTCTATTATTCTAAAAGTGCCAAAATGTTATGTGTTTATGGGTAAACTAGATTTATAGTGTTTCTATCGATGTGATATGAGTAAAAATTCAACCCTTTCCACCACGGGAAAGTAGCTGATTTAGGGGTGGTGTTGTTCATACTATTTTAGCCGATGTTGTTTCCATTAATAACGACGTTTAATTTTATAAATAAAAATGAGTGTATGTATGTTTGTATGTTTGTATATTTGTATGTTCGTTATACAAATCTACACCGCTGGAGAAAATTTCACCAAATTTCGTACACGTGTTCTTTGCGACCAGGAAACAAACACTCTCGGGGTAAGACGCGTCTACCACCTCCAGAATCGGGGACGGACGGGGGTTGAAATATTAAAACATGCTAAAACAGTCGATATTTCAGTCGGATAAATATTTTTAGGGGTCACAGTTATTGATAGTGTTTCTACCGACTGTTGGGGTGAGACGCGTCTACCATCCCCAGAAGCGGGTCGGGATTATCAGTAGAGCACTTTTAGGTGTTGGGTGGAGGAACGCTGCAATAAAATAACGCGAATACAACCGAGATTGGAGTAAAATCCAAGGTCATGGATGTTGTCCAATTCAATTATAGCATCAAATTGCCCATTTAGCCCCGAGAGGCTGGAGTGGATGGGATGGAAATTTTCTAACATGTTAAATCATCGATATTAGCGTGGAATAAATAAATGCCGGGACCATTGACGTTGATAGTATTTCTACCGATGTTGTTTGTAGGCATGATAGGGGTGGGGCTGGAGGGGATTTCCTTGAAAATAACGGGAAAACAACCGAGATTCGAGTCAAATCGAAGGTAATGGATGTCACTGAATTTATTTATGACAATCTGGACAACGCGCGGGTATCGGCTGGGTTGGGATGAGTTGAGCGGCTGTTTTTTGCGTCGATTAAATATATTTCGGGATGAATTACATTAATAAAATTTCCCTACATGTTCTCTGTGTATAATTTCAACCCCTTTCGGACTCATAAGGGTGCACATTTAAGGGTGGGCGTGAAGTAGCATTACATAAAAAGAAACCAGAAACTATCGGGATTGTCACTGAGTTTAATTAATTTCCTTGAAAATAACGAGAAAACAACCGAGATTCGAGTCAAATCGAAGGTCATGGATGTCCCTAAATTTATTTATGACAATCTGGACAACGCTTGGGTATCAGCTGGGTTGGGATGAGTTACCGGCTGTTTTTTGCGTCGATTAAATATATTTCGGGATGAATTAGATTAATAAAATTTCCCTACATGTTCTCTGTGTATAATTTCAACCCCTTTCGGACTCGGAAGGGTGCACCCTTAAGAGTTGGCGTGGAAGTAGCATTAGATAAAAATAAACCAGAAACTATCAGGATTGTCACTGAGTTTAATTATGACATTAAGCTTGACCGTTTAAGTCCCCGAAGCGGGAGTGGTCGGGGGTGAAAAATTTCAAACATGTTAAACGGTCGATATTTGCGATAATTATTTCCTGGGGTTAATTACTTTGAAAGTATTTATACCGATGTTGTTTGTGTATAATTTAACCCCTGTGAGGGGAGCAAGCTTAGGGGTGGCGTGGAGGTACGTTAAATAAAATCCCGCAAAAAACAACCGAAATTCGAATCAATTCCGAGACTATGAATGTCGCTGAATCTAATTGTGACAACCTGGGTAACGCGACGGGTTTGGGAGGTGTTGGGCGGGGGAATAAATTTTCAGACAATGTAATCGGCCGATTTTTGCGTGGAATACATTCTTTTTCATTATCGCATATTTGTGGGGGTGGTCATCTTCTAACATGTAAAAACGGCCGATATATTTAGTCAATGACTTCATCCCCCTTCGGCATGGGAGGTTAGCACATTTAGGGATAGGGTTCGAGGAGCTTTACATAAAAATAGCGCAAAAGTAACCAAAATTGGAGTCTTATGGATGGTTATAGATAAATGACATCTCGGGCAACGCCGGGCACCCAGCTAGTAAATAGAATAAAACAGAAAACATTTACTAAGTAAAAAAAAGTATGTATAATTATAGTCTTATAATGAATTATTTTATTGGGCTGGGTTTTCTATTTATATTTTATTATATTAAAGCAAAAGAATATATTTAATTATTTAATTATTGAAATGAATTTTATTAATATTACTAATTGTTTTGAGCATAAAAACTCTAATCACAGGCACCTGTGGGTTAACGTCTCAGAGATTAGTTGCTCGCACCAAACACGTAGTGTATGCTCCTGTTGTTGCACGCTGTAGCTGGAGGTACCGATTTTATCCTTATTCGATCCTCGTCTCGTTGTTTGTTCACAAATTTTCGGCGGATGACCTCGTACACACAGTTGATGGGCAGGTGCAAATTTACTATCAGCTTTCCCATTACTTGTATATGGAATCCTTCGGAATCCTGTCACCAACTCTTTCAACGCCTGTCTAACACTCTTTCAACGTCTGCCCATCAACTGTCCTCAACGTCCTTCCGCCATCTTTCTCCAAATCTCTCCTTATACCCTGGAGCTAGACGTTTTTCCCGCCCCTAGAGTCACCAGGCTTTTTGTTGTTCTTAGGCGCAATTGGTTTTTTTCATGGGCCGGATTAAAGGTTTACACTGCCACGATGTACGCTTCTCGGGGCTGCTAATCCTTTAGCTATTGAAATAGCCACGTGCGGCTACCTGAGACGCGACAGGTCGACGTCCTGGAGTTGGGAAACAAAAGGATCCTCCAAGCTACAGCAAACACAACATTTCCTAAAAATGAAACAAAATTAAAGTAAAATACGCGCATTACAGTATCTTTATAGAGTAATTTGGCAATTTGAACTCTCTTCTTTCAGTATTATTGGTATAACCATCCTAAATCCTTAAATTTTGACATATATTGAAACATAAAATTTTGTGTTTTCAGTTATCTGTTTCTACCTAAACATTTTTTCCAAAAGTATAAGTTCTCTGGAATTAGGGATTGATATTCTAAGAAAATATTTATTGAAAGCAAATATGAATGAAGTCTAGTTATCAGTGTGAATAATTTCCATTGATAGGTGGGTCGTTTGTTACGATTCATATCATTAGTTGAACAAAATTACATAATATATATATATATATATATATATATATATATATATTTGTTCCTTATTTTCGTTAATATACAGGATTTGACACACTTGAATCATTATAAATTAATAGTTTTAATATATTTTTTTAACTGTAAAGAAACCTACATTAACATTAGCTGTTCAAAAAATGAAATTAACTTTTATATTGCAGGTGTTCGTCCACAGCACCAATTCTGATTCTCTACTTAAACATTTAGAACGTGGATCAGTTCCTAATGAACTTGGAGGTACTGGAGGCTCCGTGGAATCGCTGTGGAGTAAGTTGCATTCAATATAAAGTAAAAACATTAGTATAATTTATTTTTTATGTTTAGCAGTCATAAATATATATTAGTTATAAAGTTATAGAAATATATATAAGTTATAAAATTGGAACCGTCAGCACTATTTACATGTATATTTGAGAGTTTCAGATGTTATTGATTTCGTATAGAACATTAAATTCGTATAGCATGTAAATAATTATTTTTGTGTTAAATCAAAAAAGTATTCAACATTAAAGAAATTTTATATAAGTTTATTACAGTTAAGCATGAAAAACTCTTATCTAAGGCACCTGTGGTTTTTACATAGAAGAGATCTGCAATCCCCCTTTCCAAACACGTACTGCTATTTTGTGTTGTGTTGCTTGCTGTAGCTCTCCTACCGACGTCTCCGTATCTCACAGCCGGCAGAACGGGTTAAGTGCAGTGGTGACTTTAGTCAGGACCATTGCAAGGCGTCGACTCAGGGGTTGACCACTGGCTAAGGCGTCGGCCTCCGGGATTGACTGCTGGCAAGCCGTCGTACTAAATTGTGTGGCTTCGATGAACTATTCACTAACGAATTGTGGCCCCTTCCTCACGACGATTCTGCCTCGGACTATATCAGAGACAACAACTTGGAAAAGTTTACAGCAGAACTCATGAGATTTGTAGATCGGTAACACTTAAAACATATACACGTAACGCAATACGGAGCCTCTCATAATCACATCCATCAGCTGCGGTGAGCGCAGAACAACTGCCTTAGTTTCCATATCTTAGCTCCCTCCATTATAGCCTCCCATTCTTTTACTTTTTTCATTATTAGAAAACTTCGTCGAAATGTCAGTTTCACTGATTCTTCCATTGTTACAAGAGTTATAGCACGCAGCTGCAGTTCCGTAGTCAACAATGGCCAACTATTCTGTCATGTCGAGACAGGAATCGAAAATTACTTGGATGGAAATATTTATCTCCTCCACCCTCACGCACGTGCACGATTTCGAATTCTCCAAACCACAGCAAACAACACTTCCGAGACAAAGCAAAACTAAACCAAAATACACGCGTTACAAGCAATCAAAATTACTAGTATCATGAAATAAAATGGACGGCACGTTTATGTCGTTATTGTTTTCAACTATCTAAACGAAAAGAAGTTAGCAATAATAATTTAAACACATTTTATCTAAACGAATTAAAAGATTATATATATATTTCTACAAGTAGTACAAAATAATCGAATGCAAACATAAAATACTCTCAGTAATACATCACACAAGTGCAAAGACTGACCACTACACCACACAGGACGGCCAGATGATTTCCATGTTCTATAAATTTTCTGTATAATGTTCTATATTATTTTATAGATATTATGTTACTTGAATTTATGATAGGAGCGATGCAGCACACTTCTATGTTACAACTTTATGGATTCAGGTTACATTCCTATTGTAACTAAGCTGGGGAGAGGGTTAAATTTATGATATACATATATATATATATATATATATATATATAACTGATTGGTTTTAAATTTAATTTAACTTATCTAAGGGTTCACAAAATTTAACTGGGTCCTCTTAATTGCATCTAAGTAATTTCAATTTACTCACATCATGAGTTTACATTTAAGATAATTTACTTAAATCAACTTCATTCAAGACTCAAAAAATTACTAATGCGGTAAATGGGCAAACCTAAGGGCGAATTCATGAGACGCTGATCTTAAGTAAAAAGAGTCGTATGTGTGGGCATATACGTGTGGCAGAAATATCAATTGATTACGTCGCAGACAGAAATATACCTGTTCGTCTTTTCAGTCCGTTAAAAGCTTCCCCCAGGCAGATTGTCGTGTTGGGCAGCCGGAAAATCATCACAGGAAATCTCTAATCAGTAAGCAGCTTCTTCCTTCTCTCGTCGGAGTAATGGTTCTCTGCATCGGCGATGTTTAGCTATCTTCATCTTCTCCTCTTCTGTCGGTCGGGTCTTTTTTCTTTCAAGTGATTGGTGTGAACCTACTGCTTGGCACTTCACAGACTTCCTTCCTGTTCAATAGAACTTATCATTTATTACTCTACCTCCCTTCCCAGACTTCCTCATGAGGCAAGTTGTATATATGAACTGCCTTTTTCGTCGCTGGTCCACCTTCCAGGTAGACTTTCTTCGTTCTGCATCAGTGGGTGGAAACCTCTACGCATGGTTTTTCTCAGCCAATCTGTGTTTGTCTTACAATTTTGCGGGCTTAATCTCGCCAGTTGGAGAGGTTGTATTTGGGAATTTTGGTGAGGTCGTTTTGTCCCGAGCCAGGGATCTTGTTTTTCTCCTATAATCCTCTGCCTTTTTCCGAAGGCACGATTTCTTCTGGACGCCTCCGTCACCCCAGCGCCAACTTTTATTACCGTATTTTCACACGAGGCTACAGCTCGGCTCTCGGTACACAGGCGTTTTTACTCAAATCTTCAATTAATTTGGGGTGTGGTCTTCTGCACTACAAAATAATAGACAATTTTAACAAATTTTTATTTTGCGAAAATATTTTTACTTTACTCACTAGGACACCTTTTGGGTTCTTTATTCTCAGGGTCGGACCGCCACTTCTTCTTGCCGGTGATGCATCCCCTCCCCTCACCTGTATACACTCCTCTTCTCCTCGAGAGACCCAAAACCGATGTCCTAAACAAATCTCCGTTGCCCCGGAATTGCTTATAAAGTAAAGACAAGCTTTTGACCACCGTTGCTGCCAACTAACGACAGATTACAATAACTAATTGCGGCCGGGAAACGGAATCTCTCTCTCTCTCTCTCTCTCTCTCTCTCTCTCTATATATATATATATATATATATATATATATATATATATATATACGTGTGTGTGTGTGTGTGTGTGTCTGTTTGTCTGTCTGTGTCTCCTACGTACTACTAAACCATTCATCCGATTACGATGAAACTTTGGTGAGCTGGTTTCTGTCAATCTTTCGAAGCGTTAGGAAACTCCCAAGGAGTGAGCGGGGATAAAATTTAAAATAATGCTAAAACGGCCAATATTAGCGTGACGTCACTGAGTTTAATTCTGATATTTACTGCTGGTTATGATGTAGTTCAGCCCCTGGTAGTGGGGGTGGAAAGGAACGAAACAAATTTCCATGTACAATCTTAAAAGCGTAGAGCAATTTCTACCAAGCTTTGATCACATATTACTTACGATTCAAGAACAAACACTGAGAGATTAAGACACACCTACCACTCTAGGGGTTGGGGTGGTATGGGAGGCATATAAAAAAAATTCGTTAACGGTCATTATTACCGTCGAATAAAATGTTGTCGGAGTCGCTTTATTTGATAAAATAATTATAGAATTTGTAAGTGTCTAATTTCAACTTTAAAAGGCAAGGGACGGAAGCACCCTAACCGTATGGATAGTTGAGGAAGGGATTACACAAAAAGTAACGGATTAAAAGAGCGAGATTGGAGTAAATTTCAGGGTTATAGGAGTCGCTGAGTCTTATTTTTGCATTAACCATGGTGTTTAATGAAATTTTATATTATGCGTCGTGGAGGTGGACGTTGTTGACACAAATTTACCCGGAGTAGTTTTAACCCTCTTTAGGTACCAGGTGTATTTTTTATTTTCATAGAGTACCAGTAATATTTTGGTCTCTAGAGTATTTAAAGGTTGTATATTTTTATTGTAGTAGGAGAATTCCCGAATACTGTCATCATCCTGGATCACTTGAAGTTAGGTGCCTAGGGGTTAGATCACGGAAGGAAATATAAATAGTGACGGTATTGATGCTGGTTAAATGAAATGTTTACCAAGAGGTAAGTGTAGAATCGATTCCTTCTCCGGATTTATTTAAATAAATACTATTGCAATTGGGTACACATATAGTAATATATATAGGTGTGCGTTGACACGTGTTACGCAATAATAGGTCATTATTGATAAATAAATAGCCAAATGAAATAGCTTTGTTTAGTTTTAACACAGACGCTTTATAATTTGAATATTAGGTCACTTTTGGGAAAGTAATTAATTCCAGTTTAACATTGGAAAATTAGTGACAGGCTCTCTACCAAACATATATCAACGACTATAAAATTGTTATAAAAACCGTCAAGTAGAACATTGTTTCATTAATAATAATTTCATTGTGGCATTAAATAACCAATTCAGAGACGAATCAATCTATAAAACTTCGAGTTTTAAATTTGATGATGTTTCTTACATAACATTATTCAAGTGAAATTTAACACACTAGAAAGCGCTGTCGAGTTTCCACACGGCTACAACAGTGATTAAAACGCGACGTTTCCACGACACACAGCTCCGTCGTCATCTTCCAAGAAACTTTGCGCATTAATCACGGTTTTATCCGTGTGGAATCCTGAAAATCTTTCTACAGGAACAACATATGGAAATCCTTCAATCTTAAAGAACTTTGAAATGGTCGCTTATTTCAACTAACGCCTGTGGATGAGATTTTCGAACTAAGAGTAAAAGGTCCAATGGTCGAATCTCTGACAGGAACTGTTTAATGCATATTACGTTTGTAGGTTAAAATTTTATTTAATATTGTACTTTTTCCCAGAAAAAGGTCTTTGTTGTGGCATCAATAAAAAGATTAACCAACGTAATCTGCTTCTTCTATGAGACGACGATCAATATACTCGGTAAGTTAATTTATATATTCATCTGAGAAACCAACCTGATTTTGTCTTTCAGCGTTCGTCTTAAGTTCTGCACTGTAGTCGGACCACTTTATCGGAGATTGTCTAGAACGTCTGCCAACACAGTGCAATCGGGTTTATGGCAGCCCTCAAGGTGGTCAGTCAAGGACTTCAACTTGGCCTGCCTCGTAAACCATCCCTGTAGTAATTGGGTCGCTCAATGTGAATGCAGTCCATTCACAAATCGTTGTTTTCTTATAGGATACATAACTATGTAAAATTAATTTAGAATTTTCATGATTAAATTTAAATTGAGGACTAAGAAGACGAGTGAATTTTAATGCTTTTCGTAACCATTTAATTGGAGGAGCTATTTGCCGTTTATAGTCAATAGTCCAATAAACACGACGTACAAAAATTGTTTAGCGTACAACATTCATTGATAGTACATACGAAAATTGTATTAGAAAGCAAGACCTCAAATTTATTACCATAAGATTCTTTCGTGAAAATTTACGTATTACCAATACGTCTCAATGAATCAAGAAAATTTCATGTTGATTTATTATTCCTTAATTCAGTTATATTAGAAACATCAGGATCTACGGAATATGAAATATTATTATTACATATTATGGTTTTCATTGTTGAGAAACCCAGATGGTTTCACCTACAAACGTAATATGCATTAAACAGTTCCCGTCAGATATTCGACCATTGGACCTTTTACTCTTAGATCTTTAATTTTTAACAAATAACAAGTCTTTATATATATATATAATTAATCAGACAGCAGCAAAGTCCACTTGATCTTACCGTAGTAGTACAACCATCTCACTTTTCCGTTAAGGTCAGTGACTGGTTTGGCGCTGGTCTTCTGCAGTAACGTCTTCTTATCCAGTCGTCAATGTCCTTTATGAGATTTGCATAAATATTTCTCCATAGGGTCATGTCTTCTTACGTAACATATTGTAAAGGGTGCGTATAATTATATTATTGAATATATATAACAAAATAAATCATTACAATTTTATTTCACTCAGGATTTCAGGCCTTATTAGCAGAGAAATTTTTATCTTTCTTGGAGTCACAATGCTTACATTGCTATCACTGACGTCCATCATCTATTCCTGCGTTGGTCAATGACAGCTGTGGCCGCTCCGTCGTATCCCAACGTTCATTATCTCCTCTTCTCACATCAACAAAGTCCTTCCAAATTCCACCGCCATCTCTCTCCAGACTTCTCTCCACCTCCTCCGTTTTCAAGACCAAAAACCTAACTGCCACAGGGCTCCGTCCCGACACGTCCTCTCTACCCAACACCTTTGTCCGCAAATGTCACTGAGCCATTGACCTCACCCTGGCCTTCTTGGGGTGTTCAAAAACAAAACAAGGCCCTCGGTCCGTCGGAGGCATGAGCCAAAATGTACGCGCTACAATATGTAACGTCTCAGACAATTATTAACTAACCTTCTGTAGTGATCAGTCTATATACCCTATATACTTCTTCTTCTATACATTATTCAGATAATATTCAGTTCCTACAAAAAATTTTCCATTTTTTCCTTATTATTATTTATTTAAATTATTGTATTTTCGATATTTTTGTGACACAAGATTTCAAAACATTGTTAAAATACTATTTTAAGATTTTCCAAACAGATACAGTTTCATATCATTTTCATAGAAGTTTAGAAACAGTTCTTGCATTAATATTTCGTAAAGAAAAATACAAAAGGTTTTATTTTTCGATAATTATTTATTAGACAGTTCTTTTGTACGATTCTAACTTTGCTGTCTATAAGTAAGAAACCTATCCTTAAAATATAGCCCGGGTTCCCTTCCTCTACCGTTCCGCATCCCCCCTTTCAAATCCGTTCCTATGCTATTAAAGGGGAGTTGCCCAACGTGGATTACCCTCATGTAGCCTGTTGCCCTAAAAAAAAAATTCTTCTCACGGATATGAAGCTGTCTGCGAGGGCTATTCTCTCGCAGGCAGAACCTTGTAGGAGAGACACGAAGGGGCTACCTTTGGGGATGCCTTTTCCTCTCCGTTTTTGAACTAAGGTTCCCACAAGCCGAGGCACCTCGGCCTATTTTGAGAGGTGTATGTTCCGGGTTCACAGACCTTGGGCATACGGTAAGAATTGTTCGCTGTTCCCATTGGAACAGTCGGCCAGCTGCCTCCTAAACTGGTCGAGGTACGGAGAATGGAATGCTGCGTCCCCACAGTAAACTCTTCTCCCGCTATCGGAAGGGTGTGGGGCAAGTACCCAATGCCCGACCTACCTGATGCAGGTTTTTATAGGGTTTTCCCTGCATTGCTTTTAGGCGAATGCCGGGTAGGATCCTTAAACTATAGCCCGGGGGCCCTAGTTTACCCTTGGCTGTCTTCCTCTACCCTTCCTTCTAGTTGCCGCCATGTGGATAACCCTCATGTAGCCTGTAACCCTAAAAAAAATATTCTCACGATCTTGAAGTAAGTATTAGAGTTTTATTAAGGCTATGAAGTTTTCTTAAATTATTCCCATTATCTTTGTAACATATTTTCAATAACGGGCACAATTATCAATAATATCCACTTCAAGTAGCAAAAATATTACACATATTTAATACACTATAAAATTTAATAATAAATGAACGGGCCAAAAATGTCTCAATAAAACAATTCCAATCAAGAGTTATTTTATTTTCGAAAAGCAAATCGTCACCAACAACAATCAGGAGATTTTGGCATTTACCTGGCTTAGTCATCTGAAGTTAAAGTAAACAATATTTCAAGAACTTCCTATATAGGAAACATTTCTGCATACGATCAGAAGGTCGTTACAGAGTGAGCAATTTAAATTTACCTGGACCGTTCGACATTTTTACATTCTGATACTTTAATTCAAATTGACTGTGGCCTTTACGGCGAGTGGCTTGTTAAAGCTGTCTTTCTACATTATTATTAATTTACAACATTCTTCTGCATCAAAAACTTCTAGTAACTAGTCTTACTTTATTCTTCTCGGTATTCATTATAAAATTTATGGGAATTCAACAGAATTAATTATCCTCAACTTTTACATAACTATTACAATAGCATAACCAGGAATACGCTCACTTTTCTAGAATAATTTATAAGTAATATCTTCAATTTTCTAATCCTATTTTAATCAGTTTCTCGGAGTTGAGTTTGGTTCTATGCAGTAAATTCTTGCAGGTGCATGGAAGGAGAAACTAATATCGCACAGGGACTGGTTCCTGAAAGATGACTTAGAACGGTCAGATGAATCGAAGAGATTGTCCGAGTTCCCTCACGCCTGTCCGGATCTCTTTGGAACTGATGGATCTTTCAGACGTCTTCAAGTTGACTGAAATCGTTAAAAGTTAACAATGAAGAAAAGTTCACTTGTCAATTTTATATGAATATGTATTATTATTTCATAATATTGCACATTAACACATCATTTATAAATGCTTGTATGTGAGGAAAAGGTTCCAAACATGTAATGATAGGACTTCTGCGATTTTAATGTGTTCTATTTTTTCAATACAATAATATAATGGAAATTAATGCGGAAGTATTATGATAAATTAGTGTGTCTGTTAATATTTTATCGTGTTTTTGTGGCCATTCAATTATTGTAATATTATAACTTTAACAAACTTACAACGTTAACTCCACCGATTGGTGGACCTTACCAAGAGTACATGCACACCAATTGCTGGAACTAACGTTGTTAGTTTTTTTAAAATATTGTATTGTTTGTTTTCCCGGAAGTATTATAATTACCGTATGACTGATATTTGAGAAATAGTGATACATTTCGGTTACTGAAAGAATGGATGTTAACACTGGCAAATATGAATAGAAAAAGTCGCATTATGCAAAATCGTCAACGGGAATAATTTGGAATACGAAAATGAAAAATTAATCTGCCTTGTATTATTATACATATAATTAATGTAACATTAATTTAGTAATTAAATTTTACATGTATTACACTAAACGTTTCCTCCCTATGATCAGGGACCTCTAAGGTTGATATATATAGGAAAATTTTTACTTCTTACAACAACATTTTTATGTTTTCATTTATTTTGAATGTTGAGGTTTGGTCGCATCTAAGCTCCACTTTGCGTTAATTACATCAATTTATTAAATTATATTTGGTTGATTATATGCAACTGAAGAGGTCACTGATCATAGGGAGGAAATATTTTATTGAATTATATGTAAGTTTTAATGAATAAATTCTGACGTATGGCCATGTTACATTTAAAATATCTAAATTGAAAAAAGTGTTGTATCTTGAAATAAATACTGAAAAAGCAACTGTAGTATTCTTTTATTGAGAATTAACGAAAATAAACATAGATAATAATTGAAATTTCACAATTAAATTTGTACTCACCCTTATATCAGAAAATTTAGAAAAAGGTAAGGATAATGAAATTATTACAATTTTAAAATATTGCGTAAATCGTCTAATGAGAATGTTTTCATATGTTATTTTCTCGCTGATAAATAAGGAAAATAATTGTTTCTGTTCCTTTTTGAGTTTTGTCAACTGAATTGAGTTGTGTCGCTCTAGGTCTAGGCTCCTTTTTTTTAGGTTTGTTAGTACCTGAAGAGCCTGCGAGGGATGTTCTCTCGCAGGCAGAACCTTTTAGGAGAGATACGAAAGGGCTACCTTTGGGTATGCCTTTTTCTCTCCGTTTTTGAACTAAGGTTCCCACAAGCCGAGGCTCCTCGGCCTGTTCTGACAGGTGTATGTTCCGGGGTCGCAGACCTTGAGCATACGGTAAGAGTTGTCCGCTATTCCCATTGGAATAGTCGGCCAGCTGCCTCCTAAACTGGTCGAGGCACAGAGAAGGGAATGCTGCGTCCCCACAGAAAACTCCTCTCCCGCTGTCGGAAGAGCGTGGGACAAGTACCCAATGCCCGACCTACCTGATGCAGGTTTTTCTAGGGTTTTCCCTGCATTTCTTTAAGCGAATGCCGGTAATGATCCTTAAACCATAGCCCGGGGGCCCTAGTAACCCTTGGCTACCTTCCTCTACCCTTCCGCATCCCCCCTTTCAAATCCCTTCCTATGCTATTAAAGGGGAGTTGCCCAATGTGGATTACGCTCATGTAGCCTGTTGCCCTAAAATAACCACAAGGCGAAACACCTTGGTCAGTTTAGAGAGGTATTAATTATTTATAAAGGGAATAGAGGAAACGGACGGAATTTGCATACAAAGCACGTGTACGAAAGAAGATGTAAGTAGGCTGTAGTGGCTGTAGTGGCCACTCTCCTCTTATACCACAGGAAAGGGACTGAAAGGGGACTGTGGAAAGGTAGAGAAAGGCAGACAACGGTTAAAACTGCTCTCCCGCTATCGGAAGGGCGTGGGGTTCGAGCTACCTGATGCAGGTTTTTCTAGGGTTTGTCCTGCATTTCTTTAGGCTAATGCCGGGTAGGATCCTTAAAATATACCCCGGGGGCCCTAGTTAACTCTTGGCTACCTTCCTCAACCCTTCCACATTCCCCCTTTAAAATCCCTTTCCTATGCTATAAGAGGGCAGTTGCCACTATGTGGATTACCCTATGCATAGCCTGTGTACACCCAAAAAAAAGGCGAAACACCTTGGTCAGTTTAGAGAGGTGTATGTTCCGGCATATGGTAAGAGTTGCCTTCTAAACTGGTTAAGGCACGGAGAAGGGAATGCTGCGTCCCCACAGAAAACCCGTCTTCAGATATCGGAAGGACGTGGGACGAGTACCAAGTACCTGATGCATCACTTTTAGGCGAATTTCCGGGTGGGATTCTTAAACTACGGCACGGGGACCCGTAGTTAACCCTTTTCTGCCTTACTCTACCTTTCAACAGTCGCCCTTTTAGTCCTTTCCTGTGGTATAAGAGGAGAGTGGCCACAATGTGGAATACCCTATATATAGCCTACCTACACCTTCTTTCGTACAAGTGCTTAGTATGCAAATTCCGTCCGTTTCCTCTATTCCCTTTTTAATTAATTGATTCAATTACAATTAAAATAATCGCTACTAATTAAAAGCACTCTAAGGTTTTTGTCGTTTAACGTCATCAGTCACCGCAACTAAAAGGATATTAACGAGGTTGGAGGCCGCGCATCCATTCCCTCACAAATTACCGCACCCTATCAGGGAGTCACGCAAAGTGGAGCTTAGATGCGACCCAACCTAACATTCAAAATTAATGAAAATAAAACCACGGGGCTGCATTAAAGTTACATTGAAAAATACTGGTTTTGAGTGTGTGACCTGCAATATCTTCAGAGCGCGAATTATTTTTCAATGAAGTCTTATGTCACGAAGATTATTTGGGTCGTGACACAGCCTTCAGCAATTGTCAGCTCACCCACTGAGCGAGATCGTTAGAAAGTGAAACAGACTGGTCGACCCCGAAGGAGAAACTACGCAATGACGGTACAATGGCTCTGCCTTTTATGAGGACACGTGCCACCAGTTCGTTGGTGCCTTATCAGAGTTTGCATTCTGCTTCTCTGAGTTAGTCGTGTGTTTTAGGGGAATGTAGCTGATGTCCTAGTAACGTGCATGCAACCATTAAGGTAAGAAAATTAGTGATACATTAAATTACTGTTGAGCAAAATAGAATTAAAATTACACGTATTACACAAAATTTAACATCTCAATAAATAACAATCGTTCCATAATGCATATTAAAGTCAACACTTTTTTAAAATACGAAAACGGACACAGCGATCCAAAGCTGCAACGCACACTGCTATACTTGTCAGAAATCAATGCATATATAGTTTCCCTATTGTAACAGTTGTGTTATAAAACTGAGTTGTAATTTCAGAATAAAAATTACGGATTTAATTTCTTGAGAATTGTATAGGAAAATGACTGCGTTAGACTAAAGTTAAAACCTATTTAAACGAATGTTTAATCTAGCTGAGGTAGAAATCGAGTAATAATTGTTCATTACGTTCTTTTTATTTTATTTACAAAGTAAAATTAAATTAAAAAAAGGGTAACATTTTTCATAACCATATTTAAATAATAAAGGTTCAAATATATATTTTTTAAAATAATTGATGCATTTGACAGTTGTCATTGCAGAATAGATTAAATAATAATGAAGTAGTGTCGTTGCCTTCGAAATAAATTTTACCGACTGTATTTGTTTAAATAATCGGTGTTTCTTAATTTGAAACCAACGCAAAGGATATGCTCGAGAACTATTCTTGAGATCCGTCAATCCTAACGATAGAACAATTTTTCACTTATTTAATTGTGTAAATTATGTCAATATTCCATAAAATACTTTTTATTATCTTTTAATTAGAAGTATAATTTATATTTTTGCGTGCTCACCAAACGCTTGCAGACATTTTTCAAGTATTCTGTTATCGAATTTATTTTATTCAATATTAATAATTAATACTTTTTACTTATAATCAGTTAGAGCTTTTTTAAAATGAATGATAATTGTGTCTAAAGGAGTTTCATGCTATCAGAATTGTAGCAGTATATTTTGAGCTTGAATAAAACATTTGATAAGCTTGAAAACAGGTGTACGTTAATTAACTTCCACCACGTGTGAGTGTTTAGAGAATATTATGTCAAAATAATAAGCGATATCCTACCTTGATAAAGTGCATAACAACCAGCAGAAATCCTTCATGGCGTGCTACAATTATGAGATTGTTGATTACATTACTACACGTTAATATATCCGCTTGTTAATAAAATAACATGACTCGAAACGCCAAGCATCATTCAGTGCTGAAATTTACGGTAAGCAACTACTTGTTTACAACTGTGAATTCCTTTCGTGACTGTAAATTATATAAAATGAAAATATTTACGTCTGATTGAAAATAATGAATAAGAAAAGTGGCCAATTCAGACAATAAAGTGATAATATACATACCATGCAACGTTTGTGGGATCATTGTCCCTTTCGTTAGGTGAGAAGAAGAGCCTAGAGCGACACAACTGCACATTAACGCCATTTTTCGTTGCTCCCTTATTGTTACGCTAACCCTTGCGTTTTCGTCACTTTTGAGTTTTGTCAACTGACAAGTGCAGTTGTGTCGCTCTAGGCTCTTCTTCGCACCTGACGAAAGTAACAAGGATCCCAGAAACTTTGCGTGGTATGTATATTATCACGTTTTTGTCTGAATTGGCTATCATTCTTATTCATTCAGTAAAATATATAAGTTGAAACGAATTATTAATGTAAATTTGTTTGTATAATTATTAAATCATTAAAGTAACTTGATGTGTTTCATTCGTAAACAGGACTTTGAACTTAAAAGGGTTTCTTCATATTTGTTTGAAAATCTAAGACTTTCAGATAGAAGCACTGGAAGCCATTGTTTATGTACCAGGCGTGCTGAAAAATCAAATATTGAGAGCGTGTTACAGGCAAAGTATTTTTAAAACATCGTAAAACTAATTTTCCATTGTAGTATATGTTAAATACCAATTCTGTTTCTGTTAGAAGAGTTAACGAATACTGTTCAGTCAGATGTTTGATGTACAAAAATAACTTTTAATTGGAGAAAATATTAGATATAAATGGTGCGCAATATTTTTCCTTCTCAAATTGACGAAGGTTCGTTCGTAAAATCCTGAAAACTGGTCGTCCTAGGACCTACGGTCAGACACAAAAGTTGGTAATATGTGCAAGAGATCTTACATACGAAGAACACGTGATCAAGAATAAATCGAATTCAACGGTAGGCGTTGTTTGTTATGGCGTTTTATTCATGTAACTGAGCGCCCGACGTTTCCCGGGCTTCTATTTATATTAGTCTGAAGAAGTAATTAATTCGACACTAATGTCATAGTAACCATTAATTAAACTGGCATCGCGAGCATCACCTTTATGGAACATTTTCCCCTTCATGCCCTCTGCCAGACCTATGATGATGATGATATCATTGTTATTAAGGACGTGTGTCCTTCGCCGTTATAGACCCAGACCTATGCCAATAGGCGGGTTTACTTTTAAAATTAACCTAGATGAAGACTGACGGTACCTCTCCGAGTATTAATTACATAAAGAAGTACAATTCAACGTTTCTGAAATCTTTGATGGTTTCGTTGGCTGTTTCAAAATCGCAAAGGCCGCAAGAACAACACACCGCACAAATAAAGTCACAAACCCAAAGTCAAATAAAAAAACTATAACTTCATCTACTTTGTACGGTTTGTTGTTCTTATGGCCCTTGCGATTTTGAAACACCCCACGAAAGCAACAAGGATTGTAGAAACGTGTGATATTTATTTTAACACTTAATTTTTCTGATAATCGGCTACTATCTTATCTAAGTAGAGTCTATATAACACAGATTTGTATTTTCAATTGTCTTGGTACATTAAATATTATGTAAATATAGTCCCACTACTTTATGTAAATCAATACGACCGTTACTTTAATAAAGTATTTCCATGAGCGAAACAGAGTCCAGAATTACAAGCAAGTCCTTAAGGATATCAGAAATACTAAAGTTTCCGGTACATTAAAGATACACCGGGTCCCTTAAGAGAGTGAAAATTCCTGCCGGTTCCTTAAGATAATCAAAAAACGCCTCCAGTGCCTTAAGATAGAAGAAAAATATTCCTGATTACTTAAGGGACTAAAAATTACGATTGGTCCCGTATCAGAATCCAAAAATATTCTTGGTATCTTAAGGGAGTTTAAGAAAACTTTATTTTTCGGGTAGCATAAGGAAGAAAAAATATTTTTGGTACCGTAAGATACCAAAAAAATACTCCATAATCCTTAACGGTGCTAGTTGTGGTTCACTCCCGCCGTGTTTATTACCGGATCGTAGGGAACATGCGTACAAAATTTGGTGGAAATTGCTGCACGTGTTTAAATTTTTACGCGGAAGATACACATTCAGTTTTATTTACAAGAAAGTAAAAGACAGTAGTTACTGGAACGAAGGTTTTGCGGAAGGTAGTTGAAGACAGACTTAAGTGCACACGATAAGTGCCTGATACACGCAAAGAAACAACGGAAAGACGTCCATCCACGTCCGGTGACGATACGTTTGGTGGCCGCCATTAAAAGAAAATGTCGCTGAGCTTTTAAAGGTCGTGGGCTAGAAAGAACGTCTTTCTAGGATAATTGCATAACTTAGTTTTTTATTTCGTAGCAACTATTCGTTTTTGGGATTTTGGGACTCGTTTGCTATCGCCTAGCCTTGAAAATGCTTGGTGTTGTTAACAAACGTGGCCCGACAACCCGGAAGCCATTAGACATTTTTTCAAACCCAAACCCAGCTATTTTGAATATTTAAAAAATTATTTCTTTGATTTGCATCTACGTTTACTGAATCACATTTTCTGAATGCATCATTTTTTCCTTCTAATCATATACATAAATTATTGGAAAATATTTTCGAAACAGAGTTTAATAATTGCTTGTATTTTAATACTGTGGACTAGTTTTAAAAATGTGATTGTAATAGTGATGATGCAGAATGTAGAATAAAATATTATCTACTCCTTATTAATTACTTAGAGGATACATATACAACTGTAATTTACAACATTTCATCTCCATAAGCGTCAACCTCAAGGCTAAGGTAATCAACGTACAAAGAAAGCACAACAACTGAAACAACATCTCAGTTTGCAGCTACACTCGTCTGCCTCAATAACTACGGAACTGCTTCGGTAATAATAATAAATATAGTTCAATGTATTTATTAAATTAATGAATTAGTATATTGCAAACATTGAATAATGCGAAAAATTAATTTCCACAGATGGCCAACTGTTTCGTTAATCCAACTGAAGAAGATATACGAAGAGTGCGACAGGATCTTGGTATAGATGAATCGAACATAAAAGCATCATTGGATTATCTGAACGAGTGGCTACGACAACAACCTCATTTACCGGATACTATGGGTAATTTAAATAGCTGTCTCTGTACATTTTAATTCCTTAAATTCTTCGCCACTTCATATATTTTAATATTAAAATAGTTATTATATGCGAAGAGATTGAGGCACAGAGAATAATGAAATATGCATAGTGTAAAGAATTATTTTTGTGGGCTGGGATTTTACGTTAAATCAAAAAATATTATTGGCAATTTAAGTAATTTTTATAAGTTTATTACAGTTAAGCATGAAAAACTCTTATCTCAGGCACCTGTGGATTACTTAGAAGAGATTAGCTGCCCGTTATAAAATACGTACTGCTATTTCTGTGTTCTGTTCGTCTGCTGTAGCTCTCGTAACCAACGTACTGACGCCTCCGAATCTCGCAGGTGGCAGAACTGCAGCGAGATCTAGTCAGGATCACTGCATGGCGTCGACTCAGGGTTTGACCACTGGCTAAGGCGTCGGCCTCCGGGATTTTATTGCGACGTACTGGCTAAGGCGTCGGCTCAGGGGTTGACCACTGGATTGCGACGTACTGGCTAAGGCGTCGGCTCAGGGGTTGACCACTGGCTAAGGCGCCGGCCTCCGGGATTTTATTGCGACGTACTCGTGCTACCCACTTGTGTACTGGAAGACTTGGCACGTAATTCTCGCTCCTCACAGCTTTTGTGCTTCGTGACCTTTTTGCATTATGCAACTGCACTGTGAGCGGAGTTCATCACTAACAACTGTCCGTCAGTAGCGCATCGACCAGACTGCTTCATTTTATTACCAGCGGTGCAGGTCCGTTAAATTCAAACGTGCGTCATATTGCCAATCTCTGCCGTCGTACTTTAAGAAGCTTCCCATATCTTGCTCATAAACATTGTGAATACAGTTCAACTCATTTAGTTTTCATATTTAAATTCCCACCATTATAGCCTCCCATACATTTTCCTTTTTTCATTATTAGAAAATTTGGTCGAAAATGTCATTGTTTCACTGATTCTTCCATTGTTACAAGAGTTATAACACGAAGCTGCAGTTCTGTAGTCAACAATTCAGTCATGTTGAGGCCAACAATCGAGACAGGACACGAAAATTATTTGTATGGAAATATTTATCGCCTCCGCACACCTCGTCCAACATTTCACAGAAAACAACTACTGGCATCCGTCCGCCAATGTACGATTTCGAATTCTCCAAACTACAGCAGACAACACTTCCGAAGACAAAGCAAATTAAAATCAAAAAACACGTGTTACAATAGTAATAAAGCTCTTTGTCTTTAAACATATATCTTTTTATAAAATGTGCAATAATTATTAGTGCTTAACCATCAATAAATGTGTTTCAGATTCCAAACGACTGGAGGCACTTTATATCAATTCTAAGTGCAGTATGCAGAGAACGAAAAAGGCTATTGACCTTTACTTTACCATACGCACAAAAATGCCGACTGTGATGCAAGATAGAGATCCAAAGGGGAGCAGCGTACAAAAAGCAATGCAAATAGCGTAAACAACTTTTATTTATTTTATATTTTATTTATTTGCCTAAATTTATTCGTATTTTTACATTATAGTTGTACTAAGCTACACTGATACTGTGACCTCAATTCCAAGTGACACATGTAACGTAGTATTTGTATCTACATTCATTGCAGTGATGTTATTATTATAACAATTTGCAGTTCACGGATTTAGCACATGTTGTTAGTTTAAGCTCTAGTCTTCCGTGGACCAGCTTTTTCCTGTGGCCTGCGAATTTTTATGTTATGGAATAAGAATCGATGGGATCACTGTGGTTCGTGTTATTTCTTACACACAGCGGTGTATTATTAATAATCCTTATGAGTCTATTTTGAAGTGTGTAAAATTATTTTTAATTTGTGATGGAGCCGCAGAACTCCATATGCGACAACCATAATCACATTGGACGTTTATTGACATAAACAATTCTATTCAAGTTGATCGGGAGACTCGATCTGCTCAAATAAATTTTAATTCCATAGAATCAATTATATGTTAAAATATATATTACCTTTTTTGACTGAATTAGATATCTTTCTTATTCATTATATGTTAAAACAATTTTATTGTTTAAATGAATGCCCATAAAGATCATTATTTCCAATCATATTACGCTGAAAGCTACTGTAAAATGACTGATGAAATTAAATATATTATTTAAATTGTAATAGAATTTAAATGAAAAAATTATCGTATAAATAAAAAGGATAGTCAATTCAGACAAACAGGGTAATATAAAAACCACACAACGTTTCTGGGATCCTTGTTCCTTTCGTCAGGTGCCAAGAAGCGCCTAGAGAAACACAACTGCACTGGTCAGTTGACAAAACTTAAAAACGACAAAAACGCAACGACAATGGAAGAGCCGAAGGGTTGGCGTAACAACGACAATGGGAAAACAGAAGGTTTAGCGTAATAATAAGGGATCATAGCAATTATTGAGTTTCATAGTGTCTGTTTGTACATTAATAGCTGTGATGTTTGATTTAATGTGAAGCATATCTGAAATGAGTCTGGAATTGTACCTGGTGTCAATGTCTAAAATCTTAGCATTTTGCCAATCAAATGTATGTTTAGAAAGTGCAGTTGTGTTTATCTACGTTAAAGAATTGAGGCTGTAAAAGGGTTGCTTCCTTAAAATCTTGTAAAATACATCAACAGTCATATAACTTCCTATATAAAAAGATTTTTATTTATATACATGTTAACGTCTTATTAATGTTATCTTCTAATAATTATATTGTAAATTTATGTAATGATGCGTCCCATTTCCTCATTCCAGAACTAACGGAATAGATTAATCGAATCATGTGGAGAAATTTATAGATAAGAATCATTAATTTTAAGCCTACATTGCGATAAAATTAATTTACTATCTTCAACTGACATCTATCACATATCTTTATTTTTCCATATAAATTTAAAAAAACTTCTTCAAAAGTTGAAAATGAACCAGTCCAAAATATGGTCAGCCCAGTCAAATGACTTTTTAATTGTGATTTCGTATTGTGTTTAACATTCCTCTAATAATAATGCAATGTTTGTTTGATAGGACAAACCAAAAGGGAATATAACATGGAAATAATTATTTCTAATTTAATAAACATTAAGTTCTGAGTAAACATGTCGACTCAAATATCCACAGTTTTGTTTAGAATAATGTTACAATATCGCATTGCGAAATCAAATATTATGAGATATTAATTTCTGAAATGGTACCCCTTAAATCCAATTGTTAATCCATTAATGTTAATACGGATACAAATAATCTAAGCAACGTTTATGACTCTTATATATATATATATATATATATATATATATATATATTGTAATAAACAACATGTTAACGATTAATTTTCCCCACGTTTAGGAAGCCATTTATGTAATGAACACCTTGATAGGTTAATTAAATGAATCAATTAACGAAAATTTATTTATATTTAAAAATTTATTGTTGATAAATTTACATTGTATAAGATCAAATTTTCACGCCGAATTTCATCCAGTTAACAACAAATACTTTAATTTTTCATTGATAAATTCGAGGCATTTATGAAAATACAATTCTTATATCATTACAATCAAATACGTCGGATCTCTATATCTCAGGATCACTACTGGGTTTGATAATTAGAACAAAAGCAATGTATAAACTGACAATTAACAATTCAAATATAAAAAGTTAACCTAAAACAATATGAAGATAAGTAAAGCAGAAGAAAACTAAATGAAACGATGACAATTAACAATTCAAATATAAAAAGTTAACCGACAACAATCTGAAGATAAGTGAAACAGAAGAAAACGAAATGAAACGAAAACTGAACGAAAACTGACTATACCTTTTTAATTATCGTTTACAAATTTGCATTGTTACTCACGGACCGTCTGTCTGGTACCAAATCTCTCTCTTGTAGCTTAAAAACTACCACACTAAAAAGCCATTTTTCACTGACTCTACACTTCATTGACATTTTTAATACACACGATTGAAATACTCGTCCTCTGCTATCGGGAACCTCGGATGAGCCGCCCCCTTCGGTCAGCTAGTGTATGCAATCATTTGCTTCACCGCGTACAAATTATTATGTAAATTTCTCCGAAAAAATATTTGCTTGCTTTCATGTACAAATACAGGATCTCGCCATTCGTACTTTATATCTGCAAACTTTACTGATTGTCGCTCGAGATGAACGGAACTGTATTATAATCCCCCGTCGACTTTTAACTGTTTCTTCTCTCGTACGCTGATTTTTAGACTCCTTCACCTTTCATCGCCGATTCCAGACTTGCCGTTCTCCAAGCGCGTGGTTTTTCAGTTTCCATTGATAAACAAAGGAAAAAAACCGCCTTCATTGTCGCCTTTACGCATTCGTACCGCTAACAATTTAATTATATTAAAACAATTAATGGCTTGTTTAATTGGTATTACAATATATATATATATATAATGTTATTAATTATAAATTTCAGTTACAACAATATAAATTGAAATATTCTTAGTTATTTGAATATTTATTAATGTGTAGATCGACGTTTGAAAACATATACACTGCGCTATCAGATTTAGGTACTTAACCATAACTAAAGTTGTATAAATCTAATTTTTTTTAAATAATTCTTTAAACGGAATCTTAATAATATCGTATTTTTTGTTTCAGGAAAGTTTTTCCCATGCCTAAATTAACCAAGGAATGTTACAGAGTTTTGATATCAACAGATATAGCGGAATCTTCGCAATACGATTTTCAATTATACTTGAAAATGTTTCTGATAACAATGGAGCAGTTGCTGAGCGAAGACTATAATCTTGGAATCATTATAATATTCGATTTGAGTGTTTTCGGTTTGGCACATATTGCGTCAATGAATCTTAATTTGGTTCGTGATATGGAATTAAGCTTAACGGTAAATTGTAGTTCCTCGTATTTTCCAATTCACAACATTATTTACAATTACACAATAATTTCCATATATAATTAGGTATTATGAAGGTAAGCGGTATGAAAGTACAGGAATTGTATTATGTATTGCCTTACACATTTATATGACTGTACGCAAACTTTTTTTATATTTTTATATAGTAACAATGTAATCAATCACGTGCTAGGAATTTAATAGAAACCAATCGATTGCAAATTTGGCAATTAAATTACTAATATAACAATACAAACTTAGTACATAGTCAAAACAACTTTGATTGACCATAATAATATTGTATATCTCAACCTATGTGAACCAATGTTATGGTCGCAAATGACAATTTATGTTAATGCGACATTAAGCTTATAAAAATAAAACTTTGAATGAAACAATATAATATTTAAATAAATAAAAATTGAGCAGAAGACAGGCTACGTATAGGGTAATCTACATAGTGGCAACTCCCCTCTTATAGCATAGGAAAGAGAGTGAAAGTAGGGATGCGGAAAAGTACAATAAGGTAGCCAAGGGTTAACTAGGGCTCCCGGGCTACGGTTTAAGGATCCTACCCGCAATTCGCCTAAAAGTCATTCAAGGAATACCCTAGAAAAACCTGCAACAGGTAGGTCGGGTATTTGGTACTTGTCCCAAGCCCTTCCGATGGCGGGATATAAATTTAAATTCAATTCAGAAACGTTCAGACTTTATTATACAATAATCTAGATTGTAAAATTAATTTAATTTATCTGTTATTCAGTTTGGAATTCAATAATTCATATAGATTTTAAATTATGTCATAAAGTGATTTTAAGTTATTGAAAAACTACCATAAAATAAGGAAACCATGGTAAAGTTTGGAACGGCCACTCTTGAGTGCTGCACATATTTATAAAGAAAAATATGCAGCCAGTATTGTCCTTCGTGTTTGATTATTGACTGGTACATTGGTCAATACAATGTCTCTTGTTTTCATAGTCACTATGTTCGAGCTGTTATTAAGTTCTTCTTCAACGTCGTAAAAAGCGATGTTTCAGAAGGAAACAGATTATTTGAGTCCTTACCACACAACATAAAGTAATTACTAAAATTGCACATTACCGTTAATTCATATACATGTATCTTTCTATAAAATGTTTACAAAGATTCAATTGTTTTGTGTAATTGCTTTCCAGACAGCTTACAGGGCCAGAATCAAAGGTATATATGGTATCAATACCACAACTTCAGCAGAGGCAGCTCTCAATTTGATGCTCCCCATAATTTCATCGAAAATATCACAGAGAGTAAGTGGCAAAGGTAGCTTGCTAAATATAACGCAATAAGGGAAACGTTTTTATCCGATCACAGTTACAACTTGATATGCTGTTACTCATTTACTTATTACTACTGTTTCTAATAATAAAAAAGGATTATGTAAAAACGGGAAATTTCCAAGTTACTTATCATAAATAAAATAATATTGCCACCAATTTAATTTAATTTTTAAAATTATTTATATGTGAATGAAATTTGTTTAATTATAGATACATGTATTTTCGAAGAATTCTCCGAAATTATTCGATTCAGTTCCTAGGGATCACATTCCAGACGAATTTGAAGGGACAGGTGGTTCTGTCCAGTCAATTTGGGGTAGGTATCGAATCATTCATATAAATGTTCTAATATAAGAGAATACAAAAATTCAGCTCTTACTCATTATTATATTTAACAGAAGTCATTGCATTGTATGCATATAGTCTTCTACCGAAAGTTTATGTAAATACAGTGCTTATTTATCTCAATGCTTTCTACTTTCTAACACTATGTTAATTACGTGCACTCATGAATTTCTCTTTTTATAGAAGTATTCAACTTGATATAAACAGAACTATATAACATATAAATTAACATCAGTTAAAAATAATAATACTAAACACGACATTGATACTAACTAACTTAAAACAGACAAACAAAACATAAGAACATTTAAATTTAAAAGTACCGGATGTTTGGCCGCAGATTAGCGTGTTTTTCTAACCGCGAAAAAATTAACACTGGAAATTGAACAATGACTTTAAATCAACTAATTATTTTAATGTATTTTTGTGTTTTATATTTTTGCAGGTGAATGGGAAAGGAAGTTGTACAATAATCGTGAATGGTTCACAGAACAAGATAAAATTATGTCAGACGAAAGTAAACGACCGTCCGATATGAACCACAGCGAGATGTTCGGAGTAGATGGATCTTTTAAAAAACTTAATGTGGATTAGTCAAAAATACAAATTCAAAAACTGTACCGTTAAGCGTGAAATAGTACTTTATTGAATAATTACACTGAAATATGTCTATATTTGGGTGAATTGATGTCTTAGTTAACATTATTGACTGATTCTTTAGCATACAGTTATAATTTTCTGTACACTTCATCGACTGAATTTGAACCAAAACTAACAATTAATGTGATACTGATAAACTGTGAACGCTAGTACAAGAATAACATGCTGATTTTTCAAAATAAATAAAGATTAAATGTATCATGAAATCTATAAATGATTTATTTCAAGTAATAGCTACCCAATTCTTATTATATTAATTATTTTACACAATTGTAATAGATATTCATAATTTACATGCACTCAAACAATTTATTTTAACAACAGTTTTCAAATCTTTGGAACTGATTCAACTGGTTTAATTAAAGGTAAGATGGGTATTTATTACTTTAAAATTGCATAAAAATAAATGTCCATGATTATATTCGGAATGCTTAATTCTATGTAACCAATCTCTTATATATTGTGAAATATCAACGGGTGTGTCGGTCGATGAATGAATATTTGTATGTGTTGTTAAGTATGTCGTATATTGTTAAGTTTTCCTTTGGCGGCTGGACCCTCAACAACCGGGACTGGCGCGTGAATGAATAGTTTGTGTTTGTCCGCATGTCCTCAGGGATCGGATGGTCTCTAAACACGAGGGGGGCACGGAGTGCGTAAAAAGTGTGTGGTACAGAATAGTTGTATTATTTTAAAGAAAATATTGAATTACAGGCCATAACAGTGATTGCTATATCGTTTCACCACAAAATTCCGGCTCCTCTCTAACATCTGTTCACTAACTTTACATCGTCCTATTTTTTTTAGATTGAAGTTCCCAAGACAAGCTTCTCAAAACATTATCGTTTGCACTGTAAACCAGATTCGTATTCCATGACCAACACCACCTTTCGCCATTACCAACACTTGTCAGGCTCTCAAAACCAACTCAGACTCGCCATGACCAACCTGGTCAGGCTCCCACAACACACTGAATGTTTCCGCCAAAGTTCTGTGCGTATTACATACGCATTTCCGACAGTAATCGCCGTAGAAACATTTTCAGTCTCGGCATTCTAGCGCCAAACAATGCTCTGGCCTCAATAATTACGCCGACAATAATATTAAAGAAAAATTAAAATAAAACTTACATTACAAATTGTTGATCCCTACAATATATTGTAGTAAATAAACATCGAAAACCGGTGGTAACTAATACTCGACGGCGTTAATTAGGCTTCAGCTTCGAACTTGGAACTAGACTATTGTATTCTTGGGCGCCAGGTTATTTTAACAAGTTAATAACCAAAATTTTATGATTTTAATACTTTATTGACCGAGACATGAAATATAAATTGGCGTTGATCTATGCGACATGAGACTTTAAAATATTGATGATAAAATGAAGTGTCGAGCTCCATATTCTAATAGTCCAACGGTTTTCAAAAAACTTTAAATGAAATCGTCCGAAATTGAAACTTTTGCCAACGGTTCTTCGCTATAATATTCAACCAATTTTACTTTGGCATTGTAGCGACGTACTCATACGAGGACGCTGGAATTATCTACATAAGAGGATTAAAGAGACGCATTACTCGTTGGTCGATAGAACGGTGTTTAATTCTCCACTTACTTACAAGCCGTAACTACGATCCCAGGTAATTAAAAGATTTCCTTCAACCCCACTTTGTGTATTTGTGAAAGTATCCGAGGGTTGCTGCAGCTGACACTCAAAATGTATTGCATGTTTTTAGCGACACAATTATTGTAAAAGGATTATTTCACAAAAGTATATATTTTTTATTTATCACAAAAATTGTTAATAAGAAAATATGTATTAATTTGCTACAACAATAATATCATGGCAAGCTTAATATGGCAACTTCCTAGAATACAAATTGAAGGATGAAGTGACGACTTCCGATAACGGTTTATAAATGGACATGTTAGTACAATTATTATTAATAAGTAAATATGACATAAAATTGTATTATATTTCATGTTTTAAGAATACGATTAATAATATTAGTAGCTCTAACCTGTTTCTAAATAATTTTAAATCTCTGCTCATTACTAGGACTTCTTATTCCGCCTAATGATTCGTAAATCGGTCAACATAATTCTTATTCTCTTCAAAGTAGTGGATAATGTTCGTATTTTCATTTAAGGTCTAGTACACACTTGTATACAAAGTAGAGCGATTTTGTATCTAGACAAAGTCTTTAGACGATCGAGCGGTTCTTGTATATAGACCCGCTTTTAGAACAAAATCGCGGAACATTGGTCTCCCGCCTGAAATGGGAGACTTGAGACAATTCTCAGAATTGTTACGCCTACTAATAATAATAGCAGGTGTTCGTATGCAAACAAAGTACTTATTTTTACAGGAGATGCCCCGCTCTTCTTCGCCTGGTTAATTTTTTTATACTCTCGATGGAAATTTGTTTTCAAATTGTGTATTTTTTCCCTACGTTACCAACGGACACAATATTTTTTGGCGAGTTTTTCAATAACCATTTTCTTCTTAGTGCCATTTTTATATTCTGGATTAGTGACTTCCCATAAACAAGATGATAATCTTCTATTAAAAGTTAAAGTTTCTTTGTTGGTCACATCTTGTTAATAAACGTGCAAAAATAATAGAAATTAACGAGGGGTTTTCTACAACTCACAGAGGATAATTGGGGACCCTGCCTACAAAAGTCTCCAAACTACGAAATATTGCGCAACAATGTCTAACAATTCTGAATTGTCTCCCGTACGGGAGATCGATGTTCTGAGATTATGTTCTGAAAGCGCGTCTATATACAAGAATTTGTCGCTCGGTTGTTTTCAGACATTGTCTAGATTCAAAATCGCTCGACTTTGTATACAAGTGTGTACTTTGTTTATACCTTAAAAAGGTAAATACTCCGATTTTGACCACCGCTGCTGAGAATTAACGGCAGACTACGGTCAAGAAACGCAATAATATAATTCAAAAGTTATAATATTTATAGGCGTTACAAAAGTTTTAACAAGTACCCAATGCCCGACCTACCCGATGCAGGTTTTCCTAGGGTTTTCCCTGCATTTATTTAGGCGAATGCCGGGTAGGATCCTTAAACCATTGCCCGGGGGCCCTAGTAACCCTTGGCTACCTTCCTCCACCCTTCCGCATCCCCCCTTTCAAATCCCTCCCTATGCTATTAAAGGGGAGTTGCCCAAAGTGGATTACCCTCATGTAGCCTGTTGCCCTAAAAAAAAAATTTTAACAAAGCCATTATTTTGCATTTCTGAGGGTTTTTCTAGGTAGTCATATAAATATGCATCTTTTTCCTTTTTTCATGTTAATCATTGTAACCGGACAAGAAATACATTCTTCCAGCAAAAATGATGGGGCATAGTAAAAGTAGGTTGGGACACATTGGTTCAAACGACAAGAAATTTTGACTAATTTGCAAAAAGTAAATAATGATAAAAAAAGGCGTCCTGATCAGGTTTTGAAGAGTATTAGGAAAAATATACTCGACCATATTTTGAGGCTCTTAGAATCCTCGGCAATTAAATGCTCTAAATCGAAATAGATTAACACAAGAGATATTATTAAACGCACATATAGTGTTTTATACATCGACTACCGAATTGTTAAATTCAATGCAAATTATTTTAGAAGTAATCAAGAATGGTACATAGTTTCCACATCTACGATTTTTCTATTCTGTCAATAAAATTTTGGGTTAAAATATGAAGTTATGTGCCACTCTTTAATGGGAACTAACTTGAAGAATAATGGATTGTCTGTAACGTAAACGTGAAATTGAGAAAAGTTAAATGTTTATAGCCAAATTTGTGATAAGAAACAATCTTGAAAGAATAAAGGTTTGAAAAAATATTTCTAACAACGAGAAAAGTGTTCGCTTGCAGGATTAGAGTGAGGAATCAGTGAGTAATATAGAATTTCTATGGATATAGGCATATCAAATTCAGTCTATCCGTAGACAGTAAGCTATGTTTCATAAAATAATGTAAAAGCGAAGAAGACAGTTGTTAAAGACTTATGCCTTGGAGTTTATTATATTTGACAATTATAACTTTAATTAATCTTGACGATATAATATAAGACTTGTCCAATTTAAGAAAGAAGAAGCATTAAACTACTTCTCTACTCCACCCTCAGTGGGATCCGGGAAACGGTGGATCCCCTACAGTCTGACAGAACTCCCATACACTCTCTTCCATGACCCCTGTCGTCGTCCTGCAATATTCATCATTTCAATCCTGTATTTTACTACGGTTTTATGTTATATCGTGATGGATGTTTTCACTATTCTTCTGTGTGTGACTTGAATTTCTAGGTTAAAATACGGGTGTCAAATACTTATAATGAAAAATGTTCATAACAATTATATTAATCCGAATTCTTTATCTCTTCTTTTTAAATAAATGTGAATAATACCAGCCTAAAGTGAGTTATTTCTGAAACTAAATTTAGATAACTAATTTAATTGAAATATACATCTGAATAGTTCCCAATTAAGAATGAAACGTTGTGTTTGTTAAATAATAATGTTTAAAATTTGATAATACATTTTCTGACAAAAATGTATTAATTGATTAGGGAAATGGAAAACGGAAAAGGGAAATGGCACAAGGCAGATGCTATTTTAGACGGCAACGGGCGCCGAGACTCAAATGCCAAAGCCCAAAGGGATTAATAAAGGTAAGATGTGTTGGAGTCATAACAGTCAGAACCATACGGCGTCTAGGGAAACCCAAAGTGTAACGAATGGAATGGATAGAGGCGGAGCAAAATTGATAAATAAACCCAAATATGCTTCGCAGCGTATTTATTTATTTCATTCGTCTTACAGTCTGACATTCATTCATTGATTTGGAGTTATATAGAGACAGAAGTCGCACTCAACGAAATAAATGTGTCTGTATTTTTTTTAATTATTTCTATCGACTAGCACAAGATAGCTCCACTGAAATGATTAAAGCACCAAACAAGGCGATCTATCGACACAATGTCCACATCCTGAACATATTCAAGTTCCAAACTCGTTAGATCAAAAGCCAAATATTCCTGTCACTCAGAAAAAAGCACCTTTCCGCTTTCACCCCGACCTTTGCGGAAAGCCCCCAAATTCCTCAGTCAGAGGGAAGGCCAGCTTCTAAACTTTTTGGAAAAAAATTAATTTTTGACCAATAAATAAATGCACATCAGTCAATTTTAAATCAGAAAAAAAAGAAGAATTTATTAAATTAAAAACGTTTCATCGCTTAATTTGTGACCTCATCAGGTTCCAATTCAAAAAAAATTCCCACAAATGAATTTTTGACTGTTCCGATCAATATTTCCAGCACATCATTAGCAAACCGTTGTCGTTCGGCATCACGATGTGTAGTAAGTACTACAGAGACTCCATTTTTATGCTCACTAAGTGCAAATTTTGCAACATCTGATGCCAAACGACAAACCAGAAACTTTCTACGGATATGCTGCTGCGTATTGATACGAAAAACATGACAATAAACTGAATACAGGCTCGATATTCTTCGTGTTGCATATGCTTCACATGTAGAAGTATACTGATAATTATTAAATAAATTATTTGAGACGGTCTTGCATATGATACAATTTAATTATCATATCTGCTTTAGTTTTTATTTCCTGTGCCTTTGAAATGAGGGAGGTTTGAATGGTATATACAAAATCATTAGTTATAACTTTATTTAACTGAGGGTCACTAAATCTCGAGGATTTACTGGGCCTTACAACACAGAAATTATTCCTTAAAAATGAAATTTTGAACTACAATACATAGTATCAAAGCATCGGTCAATGTCGGCGGGTTTTAAATGATCCGTCGCTAAATGTCTTGGCCGCTGTTCCCAGGCGTCTCTTTTTCGTACCTCATCAAACTATCCAGATTCCTTTTTTCTAGGAGAGGGGGGAGGGGGGGGGAAGGAAGCAAAGGTCGTGTCCACTTGAACGGGTGTCGTGCTATGTCCGGCCGTAGCCTGAGCGGACAACCCCCGTCCCTCCCGGGCCGATCCACAATCCTGACCGCTGAGCAAGCAGGTATACAGTTCCGAAAAGGCAGCTTTATTCCGTAAACAATCGGTCTCAGTTTTAACATTAAGTGAATGTAATACAAGTTTAATGTATAACATTTCTGAAACTTATCTGGATTTATAATTTCTATCTCTATCTATAATATGGAAACTCTTCCAATTGGTAGTGGTTCGTTTAATAGATTCTATTACCATTTCTTCGATATTAGCCCTTGTGACAGTTATATTTACTGACGTCCTTAAATAAATGTAAACTTGTTAAGTTATAAATTTATTACTTATTTAAATTTTTAAACATTAAAATAGAAGAAACATTCTCAAAGTTGCATCTCTAATTTATTAGGACCTCTTCAGGTGTTCTAAAGTCTATTAAATCATCTAATTATAAATCCTTATTTCTAAAACTTCCAACAAAATAAATATTTTACGAACATGATAATTTATAGTACTATTATTAAAAATTAATTGAACATTACTTACAATTAATGTCATGAAATTTAGTGGACATAAATTTCTTAGATTCGATTTGCCCACACATTGCAGGCGAAAATTCTGTTATGTTTCCAGTTGTTGAGAGAATTGTCAAGTCTAAAGAAACATTGGAATTAAAATTATTTTAAATACATTAAATAGATTAGAACAATAGGGAATCATAAATTCTATTTAAATTATTAGTATAATTTGTTTACGTTAATTGCCGAATCATTGGAACGAAAATGAAACATTTCGTTCATCAATCTGGAATAATATTGTCATTCTTCATCGACAAGTTTTATATAATATTAATCGAAATTGTGTTACGTGAAATAACTATGCTTTTTAATATATGTATTGAATATAATATTATCTATCTTCTAGGCTCTTGTGTTTTTTCTGAACCTGAAGAAAAGAACAAAGCTTCCAGAAACGTTATGTGGTACTTACATTATAACTTCTGTAGAAGCCTGAAATTCTAAGTTGAACTCGCTAGTAGAGAGAGCGGGACCAAATTTTTTACTTTCTTATTGATAAATTGAAACAGGCAGCCCTTAAATAATCTTTCAAAATTATAACAAAAGAAATCGGGAAGGAAGCCGGCGAGAGGATTTCTCGCAGGTGAACCTTCCCAGAGAGCTCTGGCGGGGGCTACCTTTGGGGATGCTCTCACATCTCTCTGGTTTTTTTTGAACTAAGGTTCCCACATGCCGAGGCACCTTGAGAGGTGTATGTTCCGGGGTCGCAGACCTTGGGCATACGGCAAGAGTTGTCCGCTATTCCTATTGGAATAGTCGGCCAGCTGCCTCCTAAACAGGCCAAGGCATGGCGAGGGGTAAGCTGCGTCCCCACAGCAAACTCCTCTCCCGCTATCGGAAGGGCGTGGGACAAGTACCCAATGCCCGACCTACCCGATGCAGGTTTTTCTAAGGTTTTCCCTGCATTCCTTTAGGCGAATGCCGGGTAGGATCCTTAAAATATAGCCCGGGGGCCCTAGTTAACCCTTGGCTACCTTCCTCTACCCTTCCGCATCCCCCCTTTCAAATCCCTTCCTATGCTATTAAAGGGGAGTTGCCCTAAGTGGATTACCCTCATGTAGCCTATTGCCCTAAAAAAAAATAACAAAAGAATTGGGCGACAATGGATGTAAAAGGTGTAAAAATACATCAAGGTGGATAGAAGAATCAAAAACTTTTTTTAAAAAAATAACGAAAGACTTTAAAAAAAAGTGATTAAATGCATTCGCTTTTGTGAACAAACTGGACTGAAATTAAATATAATAACTGAGTATTAAATAAAAAAGAAAGAAATCCAATCAAAGAGACAAAATAAGTGCGTAAAAATACCACCAAACCCCTTGCAATTTTTAACCCACCAATGCATTGTCCAGTCCCAAGTCAAGGGATAAAAGTGTGAGGAAAAATTGCACATTTTAAAATAATAATAAAATTAAAAGTAAGATTGATAAAGTACCAAATACAATGGTCAGGATCCTAATTTAATAATAATAAAACAATAATGATGATATTAATATTAAAATGGAACACAAGGCTTACCCGGAGTGTTCAAAGCAAACAAGGAATGACGGCCCGTCCGGAAATACATATTCAAATATTTACACAAGAAGTACGCACTTCAATATCACCTGTTCGTCGTTTACTGAGACAAGTCGAGTTCTGTAGAAAGAGGAAGTTTTCAAGGTGAGTTGAGGGAGAAAGTTCCGGGCTTGATCATCCTCACCAATCAACAGGTTGCACTTCATTATCAGCCTTTTCCGTACACAAGCCTGTCATAGTGTAAAGAGACTATTAATTGTAAGTGCTTCTCAAAAGCTTTCATTACATACCATTGAAGTGTATTTATTCTGAGTGAATGAAGAACTCCTATTTGTAACATAGTGCCTTCTTAGAATGCCTTGCAAATGTTGTATATTATGAAGACAGAATTAAAGAAGACGTTGCTTTCTGCAATGAGAGGTAATAAAAAGTTATTGATATTTCATAGACTAAGTTGTATGGCATTTCAATACTACGAAAACATTCACATACATTCCGCTTCATTTCCATTATACTAGCGGTAGCATGACACTGCAATGATGCTGGTAACATATTAATCTCTTAGCAGAAGAAATGGGATATTTTCAAGTACTACCGAGGAAATAAAATAACTGAGAATGCTAAGAAAGTTTAGAGTAAACAAATAATTAGCAGATATAATAAAGTGGAACAGAGACAGCACAGTTACCAATTGGTTAAAACTGAGCGCAATTGTTTTACAGAAATCCGGTATTTCAAGCCAATAAAAGTTATTATTTTTCTTATTTTTACTATGATGTTGTGATTGCTGAATAATAATTATTTTTTACTACTTTATCAGTAGTAATCAGGAACTATGTAGAAACAGACATTCAAAATCTCGGACCTAAAGGATTAAACAGAAATGTAAACGTGTTGAATTATTTATGAAGGGCTTGTACGAAGACCATTAAAATAACTGGATGTTGGTACTCCTATACTACGAAATAAACTAAATCAGAAAAAAAGGACACCAGGAAGGAATTATGTTTAATGATGGATTATATAATTTAAAATGCATTTTCAAACAGACTATTCATTCTACGTGTTTTCCACAGTTCATTGGACGGTACCAAAAGCAAAAGTAAATAAAAACATACCAAAACATAAGTAGTTTTAGGAGCGACTAAATTTGCGACAACTAAATTAGGTGGCTGATAATTAACGTGAGGCAAAAAACCGAAGGAAGGAAAGTCTACGTAGTGAATAAAAACTTTATTGGTTTACGTAATGGAACATTCAGGACACCACAGATGACACAATACATTTACACTGTAAAGAATTATTTTTGAGGGCTGGGTTTTTACGTTAAATCAAACAAATATTTACCATTAAAGAAATATTTATATAATATATATATAAGCATAAAAATCTATTATCTCAGGCACCTGTGGTTTTTACATACCGTACCAAATACGTACTGCTATTCTGTGCTGTGTTTCTTGCTGTAGTTCTCGTACCGACGTCTCCGTATCTCACAGCTGGCTGCGCGGGTTAATTTCAGTGATGACTTTAGTCAGGACCAGTGCAAGGCGTTGACTCAGGGGTTGACCACTGGTTAAGGCGTCGGCCTCCGGGATTGATTGCTGGCAAGCCGTCGTACTAAATTGTGTGGCTTCGATGAACTCTTCACTAACAGATTGTGGCCCCTTTCTCACGACGATTCTGCCTTGGACTATATCAGAGACAACAACTTGGAAAAGTTTACAGCAGAACTCATGAGATTTGTAGATTGGTGACACTTAAAACGTATACACGTAACGCAATACGGAGCCTCTCATAATCACATCCACCAGCTGCAGTGAGCGCAGAACAACTGTCCAGTTTCAAAAGCTTATCTCCGTTCCCTCCATTATAGCCTTCCATTCTTTTACTTTTTTCATTATTAGAAAACTTAATCGAAATATCAGTTTCACTGATTCTTCCATTGTTACAAGAGTTATAGCACGCAGCTACAGTTCCGTAGCCAACAATGGCCAACAATTCTGTCATGTTGAGGCCAACAATCGAGACAGGAAACGAAAATTACTTGGATGGAAATATTTATCTCCTCCACCCCCACGCACGTGCACGATTTCGAATTCTCCAAACCACAGCAAACAACAAGTTCGAGACAAAGCAAAACTAAACCAAAACACACACGTTACTACACAGATGTGGGTCGACTGGATCCAGTAGTGTAACTACGAATACATCTACCTAACCTTTTCTTACAGAACCTATCATACCATAAACTATTAAAAATGCTATCTCTTCCCGACATCGTAAAACCTGATAAGCATCATTTCAACACTAACTAGCGTATTGACCTTAAACAATAAATTTAACCTAATTCGTTTCGTACTTAATTTTACATAAGCATGAAGTTGATACTGATGTATTTTCTACCTTAAACCGCTGCGTCCTAGTGATGGTTCACATCCTGCACGTTTTTTCCCGCTTCCCGCATTATGTCACAAACCGAAAAACTCTCACACTTGCACTTAAAAACATTACAAGTCGTTCTTCAGGAGATATTGGTTCACGATAGTTGGTGTGTTGCTTTTTAATGTTATGCTTAATAAGTTTATAATTACAAACAACAAATTTTCGGGTTAATATTTCATAAATAAATTTATTTTCACAAACAGGAGCTTAGCCACTGTCAACTGTAACAGGTATATAATAAAATTTATTATAATAATATAAGGAATTTCACACAATGTGTAAAGTAATTTGGGTCAATCTCTACAAAATTCTGTCATTGAGATAGATCTTCTGGAACACCAATATGCGTGATATCTGTCACACACCATTTCACATAATTCACGAACACAATTCACATCTGGTTGATGAAAGCTTTTTGATTTACAAATCTTGTGGTGAAAACCGTGCACGGCGAAACGGGTTACCGTGTGTCGTAATTCGTATGATGCTCTCCTCCATTCGTTTGTCATCATGGCGGTGGTACTGTAGAAATCGTCCCATATCTGGTTCTTCTTTTCCTTTAGTTCTTGGATCACGTGTTGATATGCAGGTGTAGATGGCAAAGTTAACCCTGTTGTATAGCGTAGGTCTTCTAAGTAGAAAGGTTCCCTTGTGAGTTCATATGCAAGTCGTGATGGCGTATATTTTGAGACACACAGTATCTTTTCAGAAAAGTTGCCTTATCTTTTCAATATCTTTCAGGTTTTTTCTATTTAGTTTCTCCCATATTAATTCCAAACCGTATGTGACTATTGGGGTGACTTTTGCTTTGTAGATGGAGATGGCCGTGTCTATGGAGAGTTGTCGTATCATCCGAATATCTTGCATTGCTCTAATAGCTGCGATTACTTTTTCTTTCACGTGTAGTAAAATTTATTGTAGTGAATAACATCAGAAAGTGGCCTCCCTTTGTCCGCGGGCCTGAGAAGGAATAAATTAAACGGCCACGTGCATCCGAGAGACGCCGAGAATCCGAGGGTACGCTCCTCTTTTTTTGAATCGTTTGCAGGGGGGTGCGGAGTAATAATATATACTCCGAACCCGGGTGAAAGTGGACAGACGCAGTCAGACTGACAGAGAGAGGACTGAAAGTGGAGTGAGAGAGGCGAGAGGAGAGAGGGTGGAAAATTTGGCGAGCGGTAAGCAACAAAAGTTTTTGGAGAGACGTCCATCGCGGGGAGGCCGAAGAAGGAGATCGTGTGCTGCTTACTACAAGACCAGTGATCCACTCCAAGTCGGCTGACGCCACCAGTTAAAGTAATGATCACCATTTCTGTAAAGTGCCTTCAAAAGTTAAAGATTTTTTACACAGTACGGAAATATAAATTTTTTAATGTACTTTTATAAATATGTAATCAAGTTTTTTTATATATAGTAATAAAGTCTAATCATTACAATATATTATACAATAAAACATTCTCCACATTTATTTTACCATTTGCGTATTACAATATATAACATCTTATGGATATGATTTATTGTAATACGCAACAGGTTAAATTCCGAAATATGTTGAATAGTAATTTTTTTTAGTTTTTGATTTGTATAAACGTTATAGTTAGGTTATATACCTGTTACAGGTTACTACGGCTAGCGACGAAAGCTCCTGTGTGTGAAAATATATTCATTGAACACTTGAGCGGTTTTTTTATTTATGAGTAATTCTTAATTAAATTGCATATTTCATCAAAACAATCAGGAATCATCCTGAACTATATGTAAAATATTGTTAGATATTTTCGTAATTTTCGTAGGTTTTCCCTGTGAATAAACGGCTGGATTTGTTCTCGGGTTTTGCAACCGGATGGCGTACACTGAAGATTAGTAGGTGAAAATGTCGACCGTAATAGCCAACGAATCGTCGGGCTTAGTAAACGCCACCCGGTTAGAAATCCGAGAACAATTGCAGGATCTCTACGTCGTAGCTCTGACATTATGCTGTGATATTCACTAAAAGTTGTACCTTTCGTATTAATTTTATGAATATGTATTATTTGTTTCCTAAAAATATATGAATAATTGAGGAACAGGGTACAGCCGGGTTTTATTGCTTATCATTCTAATAACATAGCACGATTTTTCTCTTCAGCTGGAGCTAATAACAAAAGAAACTCTTTTTTATCTGAAGACTTTATTGAACACGCTATCTTATCTTTATTCGAAACTATTAAAAACACTTAATTATTTAAAGGAAAACTGCTGTTTACGTTGGAAGGAGTCTAGAAAATAAATTCCCGTTCCAGAAAAGGTGTGGAGGGCTCTGCGGTACGCTGTCCCGCACGTGAAGCGGGATTCCCGCTCCCGCAGTCCCGCACTAGTGTTAAGGCAGCCGGTTTCCGCTACCAACTTTCTAGCAATAACCATCCGTTTCCTCTTGTGTGCAGATTCATTCACAAGCCTTCAATATACCTTCAAAGTTTCCAAACAGATTATACCTGATTTCATCCCATCGTTCTAAAAACATTATATTCTTACGAAGGGTATATTCAAACATCAGGAAAGTTTTCATCACACCCTGTATTTCAGGGCACATGATACCCTAACCTGAACACAGTATATTTCCTGGCGTCAATATTTTCAGGCACAGTTTTACACCACCAAGTTTCCGAAACGAAGGCTCTTGCTAAAACTGAGCTCCGGACTACCCCCACTATGTATGGATCACTGCGCAAACACACGTCACGCTACACTTCGCGAATTATATTACGCTTTACGCTCGTGTAGATCTGTGACGGTACCGCACAAATATAAAAATTTGCGACGCAGTTTTGTGACGTCTTCGCGCAAATATAAAAGTAGGCGATAAGGAAATACGTACGTGTGTGCGAAAGCAGACACATTTAGATTTAATCAACACTCCAATTATATCCTGCAATACACACTCCAAGAGAAATGATGATAATAAACAGTGGGAAACATTTAATTATTATAATTTAATAGATTTGGTTGTAATTGTTCAAAGACGGACGAAATAATTTCTATTTAGAATTCTTTAGAATATTTTTTATACGTTTATTTTATGAATTTATGAAGAGTTATTTTCAGTTACGAATGGACTTTGATTCCATATAGTATTCCAATGTCATTTCTGATTTCTATTCCAAATTTGGTAAGAGCTGTTTGTTTCAATTCCTTCAATTCATTTAACATGGATCAGAAAAAATAATAAAAAATTAGGTATATCATACTTGTGTGATTGAAAAGCATTTAATAGTGTTTAATTATTTCACTATCTTAATGACATTAACCATACATATTAACAAATTTCTGTGTTAAAATCTACAGGACTGAAAAACCTTATAATTTATGTAGTTTAAGTTTTTGTTAGTTTGTCAGGCTACTTGAGCGTAATCCACGTGGTGGCAACTCCCCTTTAATATCTGGGGGGGGGGATGCGGAAGGGTAGAGGAATTTAGCCAAGGATTAACTTGGACTGTAGTTTAAGGATACTACCCGGCAATTCGCCTAGGGAAGTCCTAGAAAATCCTGCATCAGGTAGGTCGGGCATTTCGTACTTGTTCGACGTCCTTCCGATGGCGGGAGAGGAGTTTTCTGTTGGGATGTAACATTCCCTTCTCCGTACCTCGACTAGTTTGGGAGGCAGCTGGACGACTTTACCAATAGGAACAGTGTACAACTCTTACCGTATGCCCCTGTACATACACTTCTCAAAGCAAACCGAGCGGCGTAGGATTCTGGGATACTTAGTTTAAAAGCAGAGAGAGAAGAAGGCATCCCCGAAGGCAGCCCCCTCCACAAAGGCTCCACCTGCGAGAGGTAAGAACTGCTCCAACAGGATTCATTCGGCTGAAGAGCGTGTTTCTAAGCTATGACTTTATCACAACTGTGAGAATTTTTCAGAAATTCTTCACTACATTAGAGTGCTTTATTTGTGACAGAATTCCAAAAATTGTGCATGTTTCAATGTCTGATAAAATTACAGACAATTACATTGCAATGTTTGAAATAAAATGTGCCGTACATCACAACTGAGGTTAACTTTCACCATTTTTTTACTCAGGGAATTAGAAATTACTTCATTTCTCTAAAAGTTATACAATTGATGTTTGCAGAAATCAAGGAGAATCTAAATATATAGAAAATATTTAAATATATCTAAGAGAATGTACATATTCAGATAACATCTGTGGTAAAGGAACTATAAGGTCCTAATATACAAGGAAAAGCGTATATTTTATATACCATGGTCAAGATAGGAAGTTCTATATGGCGTTAAAGCCCCGAAACTATTTTTCGACTTTATTTAAGTATCGGGAGTATTTTTGTATTTTTTTAATATACCGGTATATTTTTTAATTTTACGGTACCGGCAGCATTTTTTTCACCCTTAGGGTACTCGGAGTATTTTTGACTTCGTTAGGGTACAGGGAATATTCTAGACTCACTTAAGGTAGCAGGATTATTTTTCGGCTCTATAAAGGCAGTGAGAGTTATTTACTTTCTTAAGGTACCAGACTATTTTTGATTCCCTTAAAATACCACCTCCTGAAACATTTTTACTCCCGTGGGGTGCAGGAATATTTTTTTACTCCTTTAACATACCGAAATTGTTTTGGATACTTTCAGAATATTCATGACTCCCTTATTCTGCCGGGAGTATTTTTGTCTCGTAAGGTATCGGCAGTACTATGAAGAGTACCAATGACTTCCTTCAACAGGGAGTATTTTTAATCCCATTTTTTATGACTTCCTGAAGACATCCCGAATATTTACTCGCTTATGGTAACGAAGTTATTTTACGCTCTCCGAATGCAACAGGCTAATAACGCTCTTAATGTAAGCACTTATTTGATGTTCCAGGAGAATTGTTGACTGGGTTAAGATACCACCAGTTATTATCCCGGTTAATTTTAAGGGGTTAATGCTTAAAAATTTACCAATTAAATAACGTGTTGACTTAGAGCTTAGTTTTGAATTAGCTCAATTTGCGGATTAATTTAAATAAATACCCAGGCAACGCAGGACACCTACACAGTAATATAATAAGCCTCTATTTAATTAACTCATTAACTATTTAATTTTACAAATTAAATAAATTTAACAATATATGAAACAAATTTAGAACAAACTTTGGTCTTCTCTCTTCGCTAAACTTATGAATTTTATTGCTTAGCGACATATTATTCATTTTATAATTATTTTAAGTTAGTACAACATTGCAAGTTCCTTGAAATTTTCTTAGAATAATTCTATTTTTAACATCAAGTATCAAGTTAATATTTGTGAATTGCTCCTGAAAACAAGGAAATGTACTTAATTTCTTGTTGGTAACAATGAGTTGAATTTTATGACTCATAATTGTTCTCATCCTGCGAGATATGAATCTTCCCGTGACGTTCGCGACCCTTTAATTAGTAGCGGAGTAGATAAATAAGTACAGGACGGTGTTAAATCCGATAACCAGTTGTCCTTGGCCCGGCTCCGTGAGCTGTGTCTGTCTTCCAACCTTAAAACCGAGTCGCTCCTGTGTCTCTGTCACTTTCCTGCGATACAAGGTAAGGCTTAGTATCACTCTTCTGCCATACTCCTACTTGTATTATAAGCAGCCTTCGTATGTTGTAATATTATTTACGAAGACACGTATTTCTTATTTCTGAGAGCTGTTCTTTTATTGAAATTTATTTCTGGTATTAGAAATTATTTTGAAAACACATACTCATTCGTCAATTTATAGACTTCCTTAATATTCCGGTCTTTAAAAGGTGTACTTGTATTTATAATTATAATTTTTAATGCAAATACTTAGTGAAGATGCTTTCCGATTATCAATAACATTCTGTCCTACATCAGAAACACTCGTGTGTCTCAATTATTTCCGTACATTACTGACATTTATATCACAAGGCAAAAATTAATTATGGATAATAATCGTTTATTTTTTCTTTTGTCATTTAGTTTTCATATTTATTTAAAGGACAGTAAGAAAGTACAACTTTAGTTCTTGTGTGCTGGTTACAAAATTATGTAATGCTAATTACATTATAACTTTTTAAGTAATTCAAACAGATCTGATGGTTATTATTTACGTTTGTTCAATTCGTCTCCAATGGTTCATTAACCGATGATTTTGGAGCTCCATACTTGGAATAGAATGGAACATTAATAATCACTTATGCTGCACATACGTAGGAAATTCCATAGTAGTCTTTATAAAAGAAGTAAATTTAAATTTTTTCAGCTATGTGTGAATAGATAAAATTGTACTCAACTAATTGGCGCCAATGTAAGCCGCGAGACTATCAGTCATATCCATTGGGCTAGGACTGGGATGCGAATTGTCATTCAGTTATCCTCAAACGGTTTTCCATAGTGTTCCAAAATCATACAGGGAGATTCTCCGATGAAATCCTAATACAAGGTTACGTTCTCCTCGTTCCCAATTTCTTAATAAGGCCATGGGAAATGGAGGTTAATACTGAATTAGCACACTGGCCACGTGTCAATCAGAAAAAAATATAAAAGACGACAGCCAGTTCATGATTACAATGTAAACTAATGTTAATTTTTATTACTCTTATAAATCCAATTACATAATCATAACATGTCGTACACGTTTCTTACGCTGCGGTTTTCAGACCTAGTAGATATTTCTGACGTATTTTTTCCACTTATCTCTATGCTTGACTGCTTCATGCCTTATTCATGTCCGTGTCTCATTAATCAAACGTACTTTCTATTGTGAGTTCTGCTCCATAACTAGGCCATCAATTACCCCTCGTAATCTGCCTTGACGACGTTTTATGCTATGATCATTAGTCGTTTACTTCACTAACTAATTTCTCTAAATGTATTAATATACACGGTTAGTTACGTACTGCATTTCACAAAGATTGTGTACAGTATCAAATCATTCTCTTCCAGGTTTCTGATTTGACTGTCGATACTGCAAGTAAGCAGTTAAGTGAAGTTACACGCGAGAATTAAATTTTTTTCAAATTTGTTGCATTCATGCTTGATTCGTCGGGCATTACCGATTTAATAGCACTACTGTGTGGACGTATTGATGATACTTCTCCATTGTTATTTCACTTGTAACCATGTCTTCCTCTACATAATTAGTTAAAAATTGTATTTATGTTTCTCAATTAAGTCCTCAGGCTCCAAACGTTCCGATGGATTATTCCTTGTCATGTTCAGAGAATGGATCAATGACATATCCGAAGGCTATACCTTATTTTTTTTATATGGACTTAATTAATATTTTCCTCCCAGTTCGGTTTCAGGAACATTTCACGATAAATTTTGCATGTATAAATGAATATATTTGCGTCCTTCTAAGTTCAGGTTAGATTTTCTACAACAACTTATGTTATCTTGCAGATTTTTAAATTCAATTTATTTAGCCAATCGCTTTTATCTTTGCCTTATTCTGAACATTCCTTAATACTTTAATCTGATTCCGTGAGACGAAAACACTTCTGAATCCTGCATGTTAAATTCGTAATTTGCCGAGAATATTCTTCTTTAGTACATTCCCATTGTACTAAATATCTTCAATACCCACTCTGGAACTATATTTACTTTTCGGTATTATAAATTTATTTTACAAATAAAATATAATTTACATTTTTGCTCCATCATGTAGAGGATACGTTGTTTCCTTTATTCAATAATTTCTATTTTTCTTCTTGGTGCTACATCGCATTTAGGACCTAGGCCTATTGGAACGACTTCCAGACTGTCATATTTCATGACATATTATAGAATTTTTTTGAGCGGCACGTAGTCAGAATAGCGATTTTCCTTCAGTATTAACCTCATTTATCGTGTCCATAATTTATATATATATATATATATATATATATATATATATATTGTAATAACCACACAGGGTCATAAAATTAAAAAAATATATAAACTTTATTTTAACAAACAACAAATAAATTTATTAACATGAAAAGAATTTACAAATGAATTTATATTCTACCATTATAATATGAAACTCTTGCTCTCCTGGGACTCTACTGGGTTTGACAACGGACAGAATCAAACTATTAAAAAGACCCAACATTTACGTTTTAAATTAAACACAAGTATTTACTAATATTACTTAATATTATTATTATTAATAAACTTAACCTATAGCTTGCTTCTAACTTTATTATCAAAAGAAGAGAACGAGATCTGACTGGTATCCTTTAATAACGTTTACATTAGTTAATATTGTACATTCCAACTTACGGTTTCTCAGGTCTACTTCGACTCGTTCTTTAGACACACACTTTATAGCCCTGACATTCACTCACTGACTCTAACACAATATCACTGGTTCGCCGATATCTGGTTCTCCATATACAGTGAAATATTCCAGGTGTTTGTTGTGCCACTCCTTGACGTCTTTGCTGCATGCAGGTCGCCTACCATCGAAGACAGGTCAAATTCTCGTACTCATACAGATAGAGCTTCTGTATGTTAAAAATGTTCATAGCTGTTTTAGTTTTGCTGACTGTCTCTATCTCCTCTCTCACGCTAATTGTCTCTATCTCCTCTCCCGTGCTAACTGCCAACTGTTTAACTGTCTAACTGTCCAACTCTTCGCTGCGTCCTCCGTCTTTCTCCCGTGCTAACTGCCAATTGTCTCTTCGATGCGTTAACTCCAACTGTCTAACTGTCTAACTGTCCAACTCTTCGCTGCGTCCTCCGTCTTTCTCCCGTGCTAACTGCCAACTGTCTCTTCGATGCGTTAACTCCAACTGTCTCTTCTCCCACGCTAACTCCAACTGTCTAACTGTCCAACTCTTCCCTGCGTCCTCCGTCTTTCTCCCGTGCTAACTGCCAACTGTCTCCTCTCCCACGCTAACTCCAACTGTCTAACTGTCTAACTGTCCAACTCTTCGCTGCGTCCTCCGTCTTTCTCCCGTGCTAACTGCCAACTGTCTTCTCTCCCACGCTAACTCCAACTGTCCGTACAATAGGTGATTTCCCATATATATACCCCTAGCCTCCTTGTTTTTCACTTGCTGCAAAATTACGTCGCAACGGCGCGGTGACAGAATCCCATTACTCTAATTTTCGTTCCGGCCACTGGAGTCCTTCCGCCCTCCGAACCCCGATAATCGTGACAGGTCCAATTTGTCTTTGGACCTCTCCGCTCACAAGTGCGCGATACTAATTTCTCCAAATCCTAGGTCAACAAGTGCCTGGACCCTCATCATCCCAAGTAATTGCGCTATTCGACACGCTCGCAGCTGCTGTACCTCGTTCCCGCAATCACTAATGACTTGTCGGCTGCTCTCTTTTGTCCGACTCGCACAAAATCTTTTCTTCCAAGTCCCAAGTACTTGTCAGGTCATTCGTCAGAGACAAAAGCCTGCTCTAACATAGCCCCTTTGGGAACATCTGCTCGCCCACGTTCTGCCCTACGAATTCTTCTCGCCGTTTCCTAAATCAATAGGCTACTGGAGTCCTTCCGCCCTCCTTAGACCTAATTGTCGCATCGTCACACTCTGTCTATAAATTACGGCTTTCTCTCTGCCGCTCACCAGCACTCATCGCAAACAAATGTCTTACCGCTCCGTCTTGTCACCTCGTGACAGGACCCGCGGTCCCTTTTCCCTCGCATTCTCTTCACAACACGTGCGCTGCCTTTAATCCAATGCATTATATTATATGCATTACAATATATATATATATATATATATATATATATATGTATATATTGTAGAAATTACTTTTAAATTGTCAGAAAATTAAATTTTAATGATTGGATTTTAATTAAAAATTAATATTTTGAGCATACAAATAGATTAATTTATGAAATCAAATTATTGAAGTTATATTACATATTAAAACTTGACAATATACCACGGCTAGATCTCAGGGCCGACCATCGGGCCTTAAATAAAGAATATTTATGTTAAACAATTAAATTTACAAAGTTATTAAAGCATTAATTTAATCAATCAGTACAATATAAAATATGAAATCTGAACTCGGAAATCTGACGATAAGATATCATTTATATGACAGATAATAAGTTGTGCAGTTTTACCTTACAGTTTTGTTGTGCCAAGAAAATGGGCTCGTACACACACACACACACACACGATTATTATTGACACTTAAAAGACAGAATTTAATACGCAACACTTTCTGCTTGTCAAATTTTACTCACAGCACTTGCTTCACTGTTCTCTCTATCAAAAACTTATATGACCATTCTCAAAGTTGGGTTATTTACTGGATGCAATAACTTGGCTCCCAATAATTAAAAAAATGTCCAACTCGTGAATGTAGGCTAGACTCCGAATGACAGTCGGTGTAGTATCGTTGCAGTTATTTGTTCGTAGACTGGAAACCGTAGATCGTTCTGAATATTGTAGCTAGATAGACTATATACTATATACAGCCTATATACACACTTTCTGAAATTTTGTCCGAACTGTTACTCTTATGCCTCCAGTTCATAAACTCTCTGAAATTTTGTCCTTTTGTCTAACGTCTCCTACCATACACTTTCTCCACTGCCTCCCTTCCGCATACTGGAGCTATGCGCGTTCCGCAAAATGTATTTCGACAATACCCAGCAAGCATGCATTATCGCTCCATATTCTTGTACACAACTCGTATGTTTTTACGCCGCCAACAATCCAAGTCCAAAAATCTTGTTCATTAATTAATTATATTTCCTTATAATTAGTACATTATATATTGTTTGTACGTCTGGAATTTTTACAATGATATGAACGACTACATATGAAATTTTTATCTTTGAATATATATATATATATATATATATATGCACATAAATATGTTTTGTTCACTAATTTAAAATGAGTTCTATTTCAGTTGTATTGAAGTTTTATATATATATCCCCAAACGTCTTATATTAGTCGCCAATTTTTTAAAAAAGAAACCACTTTTCAGTAACATTTATAACTGAATTTTGTCCAGTGCAGCTTTCAAAAATTTGTCGTAGGCATCTAAATTAAATATTTTTAAAAATTCTATAAAGGTTTTTCCTTTTTTAAAAAAATTGATAAATATATAATTCGAATATTCTGTTTGTTCCTGTATCATATGTACACTTTTTCCCTTCAGTTTGTTTAATAATTAGTCATTTTATTTATTTAGGTTTTATAGGTCTCGCTTTATTATAAAAATGTGGTTTTAATTTTTTATCTCTTGCTACCGTATGTTGATATAATTGCATTTTTCTGTACTAAAAGTTTCTACAGTTGTTTGCAAAAAATCATAACTTATTGATTAGATGAAACTTCGTCATATAACTCTCAAATACAACAAAATATTCACTGTTTCAAGGAATATCAGCTATTTTTGTTTTACTTTAGATCATTATTCTTAGATTAGATAATTTATCTTCCATCAAGACTTTAAAACTTATGTATCTTATCTTTACTTCCTAGGCTATTTCGTCATTATTGAATGCATCAGTAAAATGTCTAAAAAAAACTTTAGGAATTACGTTAATATTGTATTGTAGACAGTGTATTGAAAAGTAAAAAATAATTAAACAGTATAAAAATTTATACGAATAAATATATAAGTAAATTATATCAACAATTAACCACATATCTACGATTCAGTCATATAATTGAATTGTAACAAACTTCCCGCGAGCCGAATTTCTTCCAATTTTGCACAATAACTTGAGCTAACAATACAATATTCGTACATAAAAGATTTATTACTGACTTAATTCTTTTTGAGAGCGACAGTCAACATGAGGGTAACCCACGTACGAGGGTGAATCAAATATAAACAATACTTATTTTTTTAAATATTTATTTTGATTTTAAACGGACAAACAATCATAGTTTATTTTTCTACATAATCTCCTGATTTATAAACACATTTTTCCCAGCGTATAGGTAATTTTTTAATTCCTTCCACGTAAAAAGAGTCAGGTCGTGTTTGTAGCCAATTGCGCACATATGCTTCAACCTCATTATCGCTGTGGAATTTTTGTCCTCCCAAAGCTTCCTTGAGAGGGGAGACAGGTCTGGACTGTATGGAGGGTGTTCCAGTGTCAGGGCTGCTGTATGGGGGCGAGCATTGTCATGGAGGGTCATCGGAAGGTCTCGTCTTTTGCGGCGATATGCAAGTCTGACCTCAGTCAAAATTTGGCAGTAGTATGTCGCATTAATTGTTCTGCGCTCATGCAAAAAATCAAGGTGCAGCAGGCCACGCTGGTCAAAACCTTGCCAGCCGATAATCGTGACTTCGCTTTTCTCCTTTCTTCCTCCACTCCATACTCGCTTGTTTCGACTCAGGGGTGTAGTGATGCACCCACGTTTCATCACAGGTGACAATGTGAGAAAGAAATGGGTCTCCTTCTTCCCGAAATCGTGCAAGAAGACGCTCACACACTTGAAAACGCTTCAGTTTCCGGTCAACTGTGAGAAGGACCTTGCGATACCCTAGCTCCTCTTAGAGTATAGAGTAAGCGCTCCCATAACTTATTCCAACCTCAATTTCAATATCCGAAGTTGTTAGACGCCTATCACCTTCAACAAGTTGACGAACACTGTCGATGGTGCGGGGTCTGCGGTCACGTTCACGGCCCTCCACGAACTGTTTTTGCCAAGCAAACACTCTAGCTAGCGACAGCGTCTCTTCCCCGAACACTGTGCAGTCAATCTTCTCAAGATTTCGGCCGGTTTTACACCTTCTGCAGCTTAAAACTTGATAACAATACGTTGCGCAATAGAGGGAGGTACCTCCTGCTCGGACATCGTAACGACGGACACTGAGCGAGTCTATGATGATGAGTCACGTGCTTCCCCCACTCCTGACAAACCAACCTAACAGCCAATAACAGCGGAACGTTCTTCCATCACTATTGCGCGCGCAGGTCCAAAAGTCTCGTTTATATTTGATTCACCCTCGTAATAGTAACTCCACTTTAATAGCATTGGTTGCGGAAGGGTAGAGGAAGTTAGCCAAGGAATAATTTAAAAAATTTTTGTTTGTTAGTTTTACATTTTGATTTCGATAGAAATTTGTAATCACTTACAAAGTTTAAATATATACTTTGTAAATTTTAATTGTCTACTGATCTCACCATTTAGATAAGTTATCATTTTAGAGAATACTGTTTTGACAAGTCAGTGGTGAGTATCACATATATTGTAGAAAAAGGAAACTATTTTCCAGAAAGAAAATTTAATTAACTAATCATTGTAGATTATGTAGACAATTTGATAAGTGAATATTTAGTAGTCATTGGGAGAAAATTAGTATGTTAATTTCGATAAAATCTGTATTTGGAATGTTGGTTAAAAATCGATTATAAGATTTTAACGAGACATTAAAACTAGTTAAGTTAAAATAAACATGATGAACGTAGGACGTTTCCACTGCCCCAACGATGACAGTTTCGTGTCCGTCCTTATAGCTAACATAAGTTTAATATTAATTTCTCATCCGATATTAAACTAAAAGAAAATTTAAGCTTAATTTATTTTCCAGTTTCAAAGTCTTTGTGGAGTTATTCGCGTTTAAAATTTATTTTGACATAATTATCATAAAAACCAATACGTCATGTCGTTACCGTCTATCTTCTTCCATAATTTTCTTTAAATATTAAATGATAAAATAAACATTTACATGAATTTTTCTCTTTCCTTTCGTTTCTTCTCTCGTATTTTTCGTTATTAAAGAATACTATATCATAACACGAAATAATTTTAGCAGACATTTCAATTCTCTCAGGACTATTTACAATGGAAAGATTGTCCCTGGCACTCCAAGATTATTACGTGTAATGTATTTTATTTTGTGATGGATTTTTAAACGATTTTACAGATTAAGTAAAAAATTAGCAGTTTACGAAACCTAACAACTAAAAAAACTTACTTTTAAATTTATCGATAATGTTATAAATTTAGGAATACGAAGCTAACTGGATGCCATAATTTATTCACACCATAAATTTAAATAACTAATTTCTCATTATGACAAACGCGGAAATATAATTGATGTTTCATATTTATAATTAGACACTAGCCCATTGTGTAAAATATGACAATAACACTACACTAAGATTTTAAAATTTACCTTCCGTTTTACAGATGGCTACGTCATTTGTACGCCCTTCGAGTGAAGAGATTCAGCTAATGAGAGATGAGTTTAGTATGGACGACGAAAGCATCAGAATTTCAGTAAATACTCTGCAAGATTGGTTGGAAAAACAACCGCACCTACCATGTTCCATAGGTAAAATAAAACCGTACTGAGATAAAGTTTGCTTTTCATAATTAATTTAAAGAAAAATTTCGTACATGCACGTAGGAACTGTATGATTTATACATGTTCTTTTCATTTAAATATATTTTTTGGATTTAGTCAATTTTTATAACGAAATTTGTTTATAATTAAATAATTATTTGTATTGTCTCTTATTATGTTTGTAATTGAAGGTTTCCATTTTTAGAACGGCAGCGACTTGAAAGATTTTACATAAACTGCAAGTGCAGTATTGAAAAGACAAAAAAGGCACTGGACATGTATTTCTCTCTTAGGACAAAGATACCGCAAGTTCTGAGAAACAGAGACCCTAAGAGTGCAGAATTACAGAAAGCTTTCGATTACTGGTAATTGATAATATTATATATACACTTTATATAAGTTCAGATAATACAAGTAGATTTTTATGCAACAGTTGCTAATTCCTCGCGAGGAACTGTGCATTCTTACATATTATCTGATTAAGGCATGGAACGGGTTTTGATAAACCATTATTTGTAATAAATTAATTCTGGTTCTTTCAAATCACAGTGTTAAACTAATTATTGGACCTGTGGCTTCTGAAGGCAAATAAATCGATTTATCGGAACCAAACAAACCTTGCATGAAAATACAGAATGCTGTAATTATTATTATTTGAATTATTCAATCTTCACGAAATTGTAAACTTCTTCACAACGTTATTATGATCTTCATATATATATATATATATATATATATATATATATTGGAGTAAACTGAATATATTTTATGTTAAAATTATTTAAGTCATCAATTTCTAGAATGCATCTCTATCAATACATATTGTAGAGGTGACAATACTAATTACACATAATAATATCAATCACAACTGACGAGAACAACCGTCTGGAAAATGTATCAGGTTAAACGATAATTATATATATATACGTCATCGAAATAAGAATCTGATAAATAAAACATAGTGTTGTATGTTTGTTAGTATGTATAATGTATGTACAAATCAACACCAGACTAGCAAATTTCACCGAATTTCGTACACGTGTTCTTTGTGACCTGGGAAAAACATTGCGTGAGACATGTCTACCACCTCCAGGAGCGGGGATGGACGAGGGTGGAAATTTTGAAACCTGCAAACATGGCCGATATTTGCGTTGAATAAATATTTTTCAGGATTAATTAGATTGATAGTATTTCTACCGATGTTGTTTGTATATAATTCCAACCCCTTTTGGCATGGGAGGGGAGCACGCTTAGAAAGGGGTGGGGGGGGCGTTACATAAAGATAACGCAAAAACAACCGCGGGGATGGGCAGGAGTAGAAATTTTCAAACAATGTAACCGGCCGATTTTTTCGTCGAATAAATATTTTTCGAGATCAATGAGATTAATAAAATTTCTCTACATGTTCTCTGTATATAATTTCAATTCCTTTCGGGTTTGGGAGGGGAGCACTGTTAAGGGTGGGGTGGAGTCGCATAACATAAAAATAACGCAAAAATAATTGCGATTTGGAGTCGAATCAGGGGTTATGGTTGTCACTAAGTTTAGTTACGACATTCAACTTGCCGTTTAACTCCCACAAGTGAGGGTGGAAGTTTTGAACCAGGTCGATATTTTCGTGGAATATATATTTTCCGGGGTCAATAACATTGATAGAATTTCTACCGATGAAGTTTTTGTATAAATTCAACCCCTTTCGGCATGGGTGGGGAGCACGCTTAGGGGTGGTGGTGGACGGACGTTATATAAAACTAACGTAAAAACAACTGCGATTCGAGTCAAATCGAAATTATGGATGCCGGTGAGTTTATTTATACCTGGGCAACTCACGAGGTTGGGAGGGGCTGGGCGTAGGTGGGCGGGAATAGAAGTTTTCAAACAATGTAACCGCCCGATATTTGCGTCGAATAAATACTATTGTTTAACCCACAGTAGCCGGGGGTGCAAATTTTCAAACATGTTAAAACGGCCGATATATTTGTCATTTTCGGGGTCAACCCCTTTCGGCGTGGGAGGTGAGCACATTTAGCGATAGGGGTCGAGTTCCCTTACATACAAATGACGCAAAAGTAACGGAGATGGGAGTCAAATCGGGGATTAACCGCACACCTACCTAGTATCAAATATTTTGGAGTTACGTTAGATCCAAATATGAACATAGATAATCATATAGCTTATGTATGTAGAAACATGAGTTGAAATGTAGGGTTTTTATATAGAAAAGGAGAATTTTCCACAAAAAAACTAAAATAATAATATATAATTGCGTTGTTCTGCAACTTATTAATGTTTGTTTCTCTGTGCTGTATGAAGATTGGTATAAAAGTATTGATAGTCTTAATATTTTGAAAATTAGAGCATTAATAATTATAGAAATAAAATATTTAATGTACCGATAATGTTAAGAGAAATAAAATGGCTGTGTTTTGTTCTATTTTGTAAATGCATCAATAAATTTTCATCAGATTTCAATAAGTATTTTGTTATAACAATGACTGGTACTTGACTCAACTAGGTCTACGTTAGATTTTTTAATAAATAGTTTATTTGTGAAGGGTTGAGAGAATTTAATCAGTTATCAAAAAAATAGAAATTGTGTTACTATTAGTAAATTTTAGATACTTATGCTTATGTAATTGTAAATCGCAAGTGCTGTCTCTAAAAATTGCCACTAAAAACAACTTTTTCCATTTACAATACAGCGTTAAATACGAAACAGCGAGGTGGATCTCTCCGCCTTGTTGTTTCTTCTCTTGGTTTTCAAAGCATCGATTATAGTTGCGTGTCCCAGTCGTTTGTGCAGCAATTCCTTCTCCGTTGATTTGTAATTGGACGTAGCCACGCAGAGGACTGAGAATGCTACATTTATACCTATTTATAAATAGTTAGTTTAACGTCAGTCGTGTGTAAAGTTTTAAAGCTCTGGGATGACACAGGATTTATATTAAATTGCAAACATGGTTTCCGTCCTCAATACTCTTGCGAAGGTCACATAGTGTAATCGCTTATCTGCTCCCTCAGATCCTTTTAATAGACGAATATGCCGGCCCGGGCGTCACTGCATGTGAAGAAATAATTTAGTTTTCTTAAGCAAACGACAATCGTCTTAGTAATTCAATTTCGCGATCCGCGCAATCCAAATCAGGAAGCCGATAAACTCCTGAATACTTGAGTCGAGGCTGAGACTTTCAGTAACTGTATCTCAGGGGTCCTGGCTTTGATCAATTACGTGGGAGGGGGATCAATTATTGAAAATAAAATATACACGTTTAATACAATTTAATGCGCAAATGAGGTATATGCAAATATTCAGCGACGACTCCTCAATCGTTAAATGTTGCTCTCCGATACGCACTCACATTCATACAACTTAAATCTAAACCTTAAAAAACTAATAATGAAAGTTCTATCATTGGCCAATTCAAGTATAACAAGTCCTTCAAGAGGACTGCCGGTTATTGGGCCCAAAAAGCTTTAATGTTCATCTACAATATTCCTTACATCAAGACAAATAATCTTAATGCTAAAATCACTGATTAGGATACACAAGAATAGACAGAGGAAAAGTGTACCGATATAGGGAAATTTACATTCCTAAACAGAACAATTCGGGATTGGAATAGTCTGCCTGCAAATGCTGTAGCGGTGTGCAGTAGAGTATAAAACCATTCAAAAGAAGATTAACGAATTAATGTGGGGTTTTGTTGTAAAGATAATAAGATTTCTATAATGTTAGTGAAGTTGAAAATAAAATATTTTATTAATCTATGATTTTTGGGATTTAGTTTAATCTTTAAAGCATTGCAGTGAACTAAGAAGATCACAGAACTAAAGGACGTCATTTATAGCCTTAATGATATTTAATCTTTATTAGTATTAATGAAAAAGGTTAATAGGTTAAATTTATTTTATGGTCTCGTAGGTATACAGTTTGTGTATCTAATTTTTCTCCGATCTCAGGTACGTAATACAGATTGCCAAACCTGAGTGCATAGAGATAGTTACCGCTTTTCATGCATATAACGGCTCGTACATTCCTGAAAAATACGTCCAAGCAGACTGTTACGAAACGTGTCAAACAGCAGCAAGATTTGTTTAGTAACCTGGCACGTTTTGTAAAAAGTGGCCGTAATTTTTGTTGACAATTCGCAAGGCTCAAATTTTTGTTGATTCCACTGAAGTTTCTAAAACCGCCAGACAAGTACGCAGTGGCGCCACTCTCCAGACACAATATCCGGTTTGCATCTACGGAATGATCTACTAGGATCCTCGGTTGATCCTAAACTTGGAGCTTAACGTTTAGCTAACTGGTTCGAATTATTTGTGTAATTTTTATTATAGCTCCACTAATATATTTTTGTGATCCAGTTTACCTATAAAATATTTATATAAATAAGGTTCAACAGAGGATTGAAATAAACACCTCCTTTACCTGGATTGTATTTTTAAACTTCATCTTTCAATACATATAAATATGTCTCTACTCCTCTTTCAATCCGATCTAGTATATTATCTCAATTTAAAACTAGAGACTTAAAACATACCACTTGTATTCATTATCGATATTTAAATTTCGGACTATATTTAATTTTAATGTGGTTTAAAATTTTTCTTGTTTGACAATCAAAATATATTATATTTAACAAGTGAAAAAAGCTGAGTATTCCATTTGTTTATACTGTTCTTTATTTCATTTCAGCAACTATTTTCCAATGCCGGAACTAACGCCCGATTTCAACCGAATTTTGATATCAACGGACCTAGGTAGTGACTCATCGGGCTTTATCTTCGATTCTTACCAAAAGATGATTTTTATGACAATGGACGTACTTCTTTCTGAGGACTATTCCCTTGGCCAGATATATGTGTTTAACTGGAATACCTTCAGTTGGGGCCACTTGGCTGCGATGCCGCTTCAAGCTGTAAAGTATATGGAGCTTATAGCAAGGGTAAGTTTTATTTTATATCATCAGTACTTAGACTCACAATATTTATTTATACTATAATAAGTTATTGTCATTTTAGACCGCTTATAGTAGCCGGATAAAAGCTGTCTATATCATCAACGCACCTGGAATAATCGACAAAGTTTTAAATGTTTTGCTGCCAACTGTCTCACCAAAAATAGCAGAAAGGGTAAGTGTTGTATAATTAATGAAGCCGTAAAACAATACTATTCATAATTACGCTCCTACATATTATATGCTACTCAGCTATAATTTACAAAAAATTCCATTTCAGTTTCTTATTTTACATATATTTGTATATATTTGCCGGGACTTTTGCTATTACAGCGTTTTATTGATACTGTTCCAGGTAGTTCAGGGCTAAACTGTAATTAAAATACTGTGTAGAAATTAGTGAAGGAATCATAAAAAAAAATTCTTGTGATGTCAGGAAATTCTCAATTTATTATCATCATATTTACTATTATATATTGTAGAGATTACCAATGTGTAATGTAATGTATTATTTAATTTTTTTATTTATTATTTAACTTTGAGGCCACAGCATTATAAGAACAGTCAGTGTGGCTCAAGAATTCAGAGTCTGTAATGGTTGCTAAGGATTATTGTCGAAAAGTGTACGCACACAAAACTTTGTCGGAAAACAAACTATGTGTTTTGGGAGCCTGAGGAGGGTAGTTTTGAAAGCATAAACGTTTATGTTCGTAGAGAACTCGGTCTTTGGACTTTAACCAATGATAAAGTGAATATAGTTGGAGACCAGCCGAGGATTTTCGTAAATAATTAGGAATTCAGCAAAGTATAGGCTGAATATCATCACCTTTTGCATTTTCTAAAGCAAAACTAAGTGTGACAATACGTGCGACCGTAAATTTCGTGAAACAGTTAAGTAGAAACTATATAGCACTCAGTGCTATGGCCTGTAAATATAATATTGTTCTTTAAAATTAAAATAACAAAACGGTGCCTGAGCAGCTCTGAATAAAAATGGTATGTAGACAGTAATTTTGTAAACCTTTACGTAAATATCATTTACCGCCAGATTTCTATAGATTTATCAGATTTCTCTAGTTTTTTTTGGTGTTAGATTCTTTTTATAAAATTGTGTTATTGTTATTGGAGATTCGTATGTTTATTTTATAACTTGAATGAAAATTGCAAATCACTATCTTCATTAGAGGTCATAGATGTTTTGATTCTCATTAAAGCTGAAACATTTATTGAAAACATAAAATGTATAAAATTCAATGTAAAATCGAAATTGTAATTAAATAATACTTACTTATCTCTTTAAAATAATTTTGTTAATTTCAAAGTAACATCCTGTAAACTTTCTTCCTTTGTTTCGTGTAATTAATTGTGTATACCTCATAATTTCGTGACACAAAGAGTGGGCACTTTGTTAACTTCCGTAATAATTTTCTTTTATATTTTTAATACCACTATATATATATAAATTAATTGATTTATATCTTTTCCACAAGGTTCAAGCATTTCCTAAGGGATCAGAAAAAATTTTTGAACTTATTCCACGCCAGTATTTTCCCAGTGATCTCGGTGGTACAGGTGCATCAGTCAAAGAGTTGTCTGGTACGTAATAATATTTAAGAAACAAAAAATAAAATGTTATGTAATTTATTATTTTTAAACAACAGAAAACATATTTTTCTGTGTAAGTGTTCTGGCATTACCGGCAATCTCTTAAAATACTGGAAAAGAGAATAAGGAATGACTACAAAATATTTTGAACAAATTATCTTAAGAATGTTCACTTGTATGATCAATCGTATGTATGTATTTCCGCCCTCTGCGGCGGTCGCTAAATAATGATGGGCGGGTACTTATGTAATAACGGAAATACTGGACGAGGAAGGTAGTTTGCTGGTTAATCGAATATGCAGACGAAACCAAAATATGGTTCGCATCAAAGCGTCCGGAACTTACCACAAAGCACTCACAAAAGCCACAATCCGTTGCCTCTCATATGAAACTATTTACCAAATGAAATGTATACTCTGTCCAGTATTGTAAATGAGCGCTCATTCACCTAGCATTTGTTTATATAAATTCGACGTTTCCTTCAATCTGTAATATATATATATATATATATATATATATATATATATATATATATATATATATATATATATATTGCAAAATGAGAGGGAAGTATGAAATGGGTCGATCTGAAAAATATAACAAAGTATATGCTATATATTTTTAATTGAGAACTATATTTTCAGATTCTTGGAGGCAGAAGATTTACGACTACAGAGATTGGTTCTTGCAACAGGAGAATTTTCATTCCGACGAAACCAAGAGGCCAGCGGAGGCATCAGCCAGTGAATTGTTCGGCGTAGACGGTTCATTCAAAAAACTAACTATCGATTGAATTTTCATGCGGTATTGCCTGGAAAAAACTATGTATAACGGTTTTGAACGTTTAAATGCAACGCTAAATTACAGTATCGAAATTGAGGTTTCTATTATGAGTTGTTAGCGGCTATAAATTTGACCTGATATTAAATAACATGCATGAAGTACAACTATGGGTACATTTTTCTCAATTCAAAATGTGAAACAAATGCATCCCAAGAAAGTACTATGGTGGCCCGAACAAGTTTGAATAAAATAATTACTCCTTCATATAATCATTTTAGTCCAGAAACGTACATTTTGAAAATTTATATCTTAAGAAGTGGAGGCTAAGTAAAATCCCTAAGTCGCTGTAAATTTTTATTTTTGTATTCTCATAATTAAAACTATTGTAATATTTATATCATTATCAAAATAATGATTCACCGAAGTTATTTGATTATTGATGTCAATAGTTTGATCAAAGACCTATTATGAACTTTGTAACGTTCTTACAAGACCTATTTATACATTCAACCTCAAAGCAATATTAATCAATATATTTAGTGTAACTAAATCCTGTTACGGAAATATAAAAAAGGGTGAGCATATGTAAATAAGGTCATTCACTTACCAGTCATATTTATTTTGTTTTGTGTAGAGTCCTATCTAGGTTTTTTAAAAACCGAGGAGACTTGTTACTTACAAGAAACATTATTACGGATCACACAAAACCAACCTAATTTTAAGAATTATCAACGGTTTCCTTGGTTGTATTTTTGGTGACGCAAATAGAAGCTGTCCTGGTATTAGAATATGAATGAATGATTTGTGCAAACCAAGGAAACTTCAAAGGACGTTTAATTCCTTCCCATGCCGAGTAGTCTTACAGAGGACTACGTTGAGTAAATATTTTATTATTTACGTAAATTTGTTTCGTAAACAAAATTTAAATGATTCAAAGTTACAGATACATTCTACGTGTTCGTACGGTATCTTACGAATGAAATTCATTATTTACTTGAATACTGAAATATTTAATTATATTCTGGGTTTTCAAATTATATAATAATTTACGAAATAAAGTAATAAGTAGTATTTTTAAAATAAATTTTATAACATTTAATTTAATAAAATCAACCGTAAAAACGAACTGTTGTACACAAATAATGTAATATTTAGATTTTAGTAAAAATGTAAAAATAAATTGTGTTAAAATTATTGCCTTATTAAGTGGGAAATAAACTTTCTATTCTATTTACATTTAACTAACAAAATTGATAAATAAAACCGAAGAATCATTGAAACCTAAATTACATTAGAACAATAAGATCTTAATCCTATGTTGTCCTCTTATTTTGCCTGAGAAGTCGAAGTTTCTACAATTAATGTATAAAAATTATTTCTGTTCCACTTTTTTTTTGTGGATAACTCGAAAAAATGCAGTTGATGTGACAGTTGAAATCGTATGGAGTTGAAGAGAATAAAATTTACTACATATTATCTAATTTGGGTTTTTACGTCCGAACACTTGTGACCAGCGGGAGTATTTCGATATTAGCTGTTGTTTCTCCCAGAGTTAAGCTTCTTAGAGAGTACCGACAATTCTAACGCTGCATTCGCCGCAATAGATGCTGGGTGTGAAACAATTGCTAATAACATTAATTTCTTAGATGCAACGAGTGGCTGTGACACTATGTAAGCACTGTTCAAGCAAGAGAAAACGAACGTCCACCAGACTCTTGGCCTGAACCCTAGTGTCGCTGTAACAATCAACTTATTCAAAAATGTAAAATGCTATTCAGTAGATGGCTGGTGAAAGATTTCTAGTTTCATTAATGGTTACAGAGGGAGGGGCTTGAGATATGTTTGCTACATTAATTCACCATTTAATAACAAGGCAAAAAATCCAGAAGAGTGGAAAAAACGAAAACTGGTTTTATTCCTGTGACAATATTACAATCAACTGCTCCCACAGCTGTATAATGCCTGTTACCTTCAGTATACTAAAAAAAACTGCCAAAAACCTTGTGACAGTAAGAAGTCTGGCCTTGACTGCATTAACTTAGACCTCAACTACAAAAAATAGCTACAATAACATGATAGTTGTTTGTTTGAACCAACGAGCTGAAGGTGAATTTCCCAGTAATTGAACCACTCGACCAACTGTAGGAGGGTCAACATATTTCCGAAGTTATCTCCAATATTCATTTTACTAACATTTGTTATTTGTACTGTATTAAATATAAAACCCTAATACTGCCCTGCATAGATGTACTTATTAGCAAACATTCCATATCAATTACGTCTATGCGACTAAGTGCGGTGGCGGGGAAAAATGTTGTAATAATTAAAATAATAGGCTTTTTAAATAGAAGAATTAATAAAATTTACAAACAAAAGACTTATTGTGGCAATAACTCAAACAATTACAAATTTAAACATTATAAATCTCAGGGTCTTCACTGGGTTTGATAATGGACTCATTAATTATCTTTAAAATCTTAACAACAACAAATCACAATTAAAATAAAAGAAATTGACTTGACCATTAAATTAGAACGAGATTTAACATGAGAATGAAATTAAAAGTAAAAATATTGACTCTGATTAACAATTTTAAAAAGGAGAACGAAATCTGATGTCTATCTTTCAATTACGTTTACATAATTAATTGTTCTGTAAATTGTTACTGACGTCTGCGCATCATTCCAGCATACCTTTCATTTTCGAACACACTATTGCCGGGTTTTACACTGCTTCTAAACTCACAGATTTTACACCAAAATTTTAAGCCAAAATTTTATATGATGTCGGGAACTCGGATGATCCTTCTTTCGTCATCTATCGGTTGACCGCTCGTCCTAGGTGACTTCTGCTTGCTTTAGGTAAACTGCGTGGCTTGCAGATTTACCAGTCTTTACTGCATTGACCTCAAACTGAAATTTTACTGTTTCTGGCTGGCTATGAACACAAAACTGCTTTTACTTAGCAGGTTTCGACGTTATGCTTTTGTGAATGCTTTACTTTGCCAACCCTGTTGAATTCTCCTTCCAAAAACTGTTATACCTCGACGATGTCTTTCCGCGAACTGCTTCTCTCAATATTTCCCTGCGAACTGTATCTCACAATATCTTCCTGCGAACTGAACTCTCGTCTCGCAATTTAGCGCGGAATACGCCATTTTTCGGACCTTCCAACAAAGGAACAGAGCCGAATTTTCTATTGTTGTTCGAAAAGCTCTTGCCGTTACAAAGGATATCTCAAACAATTTAGCTTTTTATGTTCAAATAATTAATATCCTAATTAATTGGTATTACAATGGTCAATAAAGACCTGAGTCCTTTTTCCATTATAGTGTCAGAGGCCCTATCGGCATATGTCTTGATTGAAAAACATCGTGCCATTTAGTCAATGCATGCTAGCTGCGGAATCGTCAATCGGGCGAAAAATAAACCTAAAACATTTTAAATGTAGTAAATTTTATCCTGTTAAAGGTTTCCAAAATTTGATAATTATTGAGCAATTAAAAAACACTTTGCTTATAACATCGAACTTTGTAGGGATCTCAAAGCTGAACAGTTGATCAGGTAAAGGAGTTTCTATTGCATCAATCGACCAGCTGCCACCTAACTTGGTCGAGACATGGAGAATAGAATGCTGCGATCTAACAACAAACCCCACTGTCATCATCGGAAGGGCATGTGGAAGTACCATGAGCCCGACCGACCTGATAGATTTTCTAGGGTTTGCACTGCATCACATCTGGTTAGTTTCTTATACTATAGCACGGGCGCCCTAGTCAATCCTTTAAAATTCCCTTCCTATTGGAGAAACTTAAACAGTTTGCTTTTAACTACCACTTAAATATAATATCTAAAGAGGATCATTCAGGAAAGATTAGGGAGTGAAATCAGTAACTGATATAGGGAAATTTTCGTTTCTTTTAGAACAGCCTGCCTGCAACTGTGCTATCCGAGAGCTCGCAGAGTATGGCACAATTCAATAGAAGATTAATCTCATATAATAAGGGTTAAATGTGAGATTAATAATCAATTAAGTGAAGTGAAGTTATATTTAAAATAATCTAATAAATAAAGCAGAGTGTTTGTTTGTATATTTGTTTGTATGTTCCTAATACAAATTTTATCGCGTGGACAGAATTCTACAAGAATTGGTATATATATTCTGCCAAAATCGAGAACCGTTACTGTGGGGGTGAGAAACCCCTAAAATAAACGTGGAAATAATTATAATTGAAATAAGTTACGAATTAGTGTTAAATTACTTCGCGAGACGATGACGTCATAAATTTTCCAGACATTGACGCATCATAAAAAAATAGTTCTGTATTTCGTAATGAAATAAAGCAGAAATATTTTGATTGAATAAAATGTATAACTTTTTCCAGTAATACTCCATCGAATCGAATAATAATAAAAAACAATACGAAATACTTACCATCCTTGCCCAAAGTAAATTTGGAAAAGTTAATTACGCCGCCGTTTTAATAAAGCCAATATGGCGCCTTATAATACATTCAAATGTGTGTCGGCCGAGATTTTAAAGTTTCTTAATATAACGTACTATTGTATCCTGTATAATATTTCAGAAGATAATAAGATTTGTCTAACGTACGACTGCTGAATTATATGTTTGTAACTATAAAAGTATTCAAAATGACGTACGGAACTCGGAAAGTTTTTATGGTCGTTATACAATTAATGCACTCTCAGTCAAAGGTATGTACAGAAATAGGAACATTTATATTGAATTATAAGTACAATTAATTGTACTTTACGCAACGTATTTCTATAAATTTGTATAAATGTAAACAAATTATTGCGTGCAATTTGTGTCGTGAAACAAAAATTTTAGATTAGGATAGCAGTATTTGTTTTCCATTTTTGGGAACGACGTTGTAGATGTTCAATTTCTGAGAAATGAAGCTGAGCAAAAATATTTTGATTGAATAATAAGTATAATTAAATCTACCACTACCAGTGATAAATATAATTTATTATGAAAGGTTATACAATCCATTGCATTAATTTTCTTTTAAATAACTTGACTTATGACGTGGAATATTTCACGGGATCAGGGACCAATATGTTGCCAAATTATATATTGCAATACGCACTGGAAGATACATAAAATTATGATAAAAACAATACTTAAATGTTCAAAATTGATATTTTTCTATTGAAGACAGCGTATTTCGTAACGTTTTGTATTAATATTAACAATGCTACCAACTGCAGACAGCTAAAACCACCAAATAGTTTATTTTCATTATATCTTGCAATACGCACGGGAAGATACATAGAATTATGATAAGAACAATACTTAAATGTTAAAAACTAATATTTTTCTATTAAAGAAAGCGTATTTCGTAATGTTTTGCACTAATTTTATACAATGCTGCCAACTGCAGATTGCTAAAACCACCAAATAGTTTATTTTCAGATGGAAAAATTATATATCTACAAATTTAGTAATTGTTTTAAATAGTGTATATATATATACACTATTTAAAATTAGCTAAAAAGAAGCTATATATATATAGCTTCAATTATATAAAATTGCCTTTTGCGGGTATGTATGTGTGTATACATGTGGGTATGTATATGGTTATGTTCCGCTTACAAATCTACACCCTCGAAGCATTTTCACCAAATTCCGTACACGTGTTCTTTGCGACAGGGAAACAAATATTGTGCGGGTGTAACACGCCTACCACCCCCAGGAGCATGATTGGACGGTGGTGGAAATCTTCAAACATGCTAACACGGCTGATATTTGAAATAATTTCAACCCATTTCGGGCTTAGGAGGGATGCGCCCTTAAGGTTAAGGGTGAACGGGCGTTACAAGAAAATAACGCGAATACAGCCGAGATTAGAGTCAAATCAAAGGATTATGGATATCAATGAGTTAAATTATGACATTCGACTTACCGTTTAACATTCCCAACGAGTGGTTGGCGGGATTGTAAATTTTCAAACATGTTAACCGGTTGATGATCGTGTGGAATTAATCTTCGGCAGGCTTTAATGGCAATGATAGTATTGTTACTGGTGATGTTTGTGTATAATTTCTACTCCTTTCAGTATGAGAGGGGAGGACGCCTACGGGTGGGGGTAGAGGGAAGTTACAATAAAATAAATAAAAAACAAACGAGATTGACGTAAAATCCAAGGAAATGCATGTCACTGTGTTTATTTATGACAACCTGAGCAACGTGTGGGATTGGGCGGAAGTGGGAGGGTCTAGCCGTGGTGGGCGAGGGTAGAAATTTTCAAACGTTTTAACCGGCCGACTTTTGCTGTGAATAAATATATTTCGGGAACAGTGTGATTCATAAAATTTCTCTACATGTTCTCCGTGTATAATTTCAAACTCTTTTGGGCTTGGAAGGGGAGCACCCTTAAGGATGGGGGTGAACGGGAGTTACAAGAAAATAATGCGAATACAACCAAGATTAGAGTCAAATCAATGATTATGGATGGCGCTGAGTTTAATTAAGACAATCAATTGGTGTTTTAACCGCCAGGAGGAATGGTGGACGGGGGTTGAAATTTTCAAACATAATAAGCAGCCGATATTTGCGTCGAATAATTATTTTTCTGGTTCACTGATATTTATAAAATGTCTCTAAATGTTCCATATATTTAATATTAACCTCTTTCGTGGTTTGGGAGGAGCACCCTTAAGGGTGGGGGTGGAGTAGATTTATATAAAAATAGTGCAAACACAATCGATATTGGACTCAAATCCAGGGTTAGTGTTGTCAGTTAGTTTAATTATGATATTCAAGTTGTTGTTTAGTGCCTCAAGCAGGTGTAGATGGGGTGGATATCTTTCAAACATGCTAACACGGTTGATATTTGAGTAGGATAAATATTTTCGGGGAAAAAGTGATTAATAATCTTTGTACCAATGTATGTCAGTAAAATTTCAACCTCTTACTGAATGGGAAAGGAGCACCGTAGGGTTAGGGGTGGAGGGTTATTACAAGAAAATAACGCGAATACAACCGAGATTGGAGTCAAACCAAAGGTAATGGATGTCGCCGTGTTCAATTCTGATATTCTATTGGCCTTTTAACCCCAAGGGTTGGGGTGGATGGGGTGGACGTGAGTGGAATTTTTCTAACATGTTAAACGGTCGATATTTGCATTAAATAATTATTTGTCGAGGTCAGTAACATTGACAATATATCTACCGATGTTGTTTGTAAAATTTAACCTTTTTCGGCATTAGAGGGAAGCACTCTTAGGAGAGGAGCTGGAAACATTCAAACATGCTAAAACAGCAGATGTTTAGGCAGATAAAAATTTTTGGGATCAAAGAGATAGATAGTAATTTAATCGATGTTATTTGAGTATGGTTTCAACCCCTTACATCATGGAAAAGGAGCACTCTTAGGGGTGAGGGTGGAAGGGCATTATAAATAAATAACTCGAGTAAAACCAATATTACAGTCAAACCCAGGTTTCTGGGTGTCGCAAAATGTAATTATGATATTTAATTGCTCACTTAACCCCCAGGGGCGGGAGAGGATGAGGTTGAAAATTTTCAAACATGTTAAAAGGTCTATATTAACGGAAAATATTTTTTTTCAAGGTTAATTAATTTATAGTATTTAAACCTATTTTATGTATTACAATTTCAACCTCTTGCGACATGAGGGTGAAGAACGCTTAGGGGAGGGGGGGGGAGACGTGTGTTACAAGAAAATAACTCTAAAACAACCATTATTCGAATGAGTCGAACGTAATTAATGTCGCTGAGTTAATTTATGACAATTTGAGCAACGCGCAGGGTTGGGCTGGACGAGGGTGGGAGGGTTTGTGTGGAGGTGAGTGGAGAATACAAATTTTAAAGGATCTTAAGCGGCTGAATTTTGCAACGATTACATATATGTCTGGAACAATGAGATTATTAAAATCGTTCTCAGAGTTTAATTTGAATCCCTTTCGGGATTGAGAGGGAGCTCACATTAAGGGTGGGGGTCAACGGGCGGTAAAAATAAATAACGCGAATAAAACCGAGATTTGAGTCAAACAGAGGGTTATGAATGTCACTGAGTTTAATTATGACATTTAATTTGTTATTTAATTCCCGAAGAGTGGTGTTTGACGGGAGTGGAAATATTGAAACATGAAATCACACCCGATATTAGAGGTGAATAATATTTTCAGGGTTAATTAGATTTAAAGTAATTCTACCCAAGTTGTGTGTGTAAAAATTGAACCCCTCTTTCGGCATGAGGGCGATGCATGGGGGTAGAGGGGACTGACAAGAAAAAACGAGTCAAATCGAAGGATGTCGCTGAATTTATTAATGACATTCTGGACAACGCGTGAGGGGTGGGCTGAGGTGGGAGGAGTTGGGTGAATTTTTAAAAAAATTTTGACCGGTCGTTATTAAATATATTTCTGGATCAATTTGATTAATAAAATTTCTCTACATTTTCTCCGCGTATAATTTCAACCCCTTTTGGGATTGGGAATGGAGCTCCCCTTAAGGGTGGGGGTGGAGTGTAATTACAATATAATGATGCAAAAACAATCGAAATTGGAGTCGAACTCACGGTCATGGATGTCAATGAGTTTAATTATTACACTCAACTAATCGTTTAACTCTCCCCAAGGAAGGGTTGGCGGGGGTGTTAATTTTAAAACAAGTTTAACGGTCCACTTTTGAAAGGAATGAATATCTATCGAGGTCAATGTACTGATAATATTTCTACCGATTCTGTTTTTAATTTAAACCTCTTAAGGACGTGAAAGATCACACTTAGGGGTGGGGGTTTGAGAGGCGTTACAAGAAAATAAATCCCAGATTGGAGTCAAATTCAAGTTATGGATGTCACTGAGTTTATTTATCACAACCATTGGGAAAGTGACTGGGGGTGGTAGGTCCTGGGCGGGTGTATAAATTTTCAGAAATGTATAATGGCCGATATTTGCGTGAAATAAATATTTTACGCTGTCAATGTCATTGATAGTATTTCTACCGATTTTGTTTGAGTATAATTTCAACACCTTACGGCATGGTAGGGACGTACGCGTAGAGATGGAGGAGTTGGGCGAGGGAGGAAATTTTCAAACATTTTAAACGGTCGATATTTGCGTTAAATAATTATTTCCCGGGGTTAATGACTTTGATAGTATTTTTACCGATGTTGTTTGTGTACAATTTCAACCCCTGTGAGGGGAGCAAGGTTAGCGGTTTTGGTGGATTTACGTTAAATAAAAATAACGCTAAAACAATCGAGATTCGAATCAATTCAGAAACTATGAATGTCGCCGAGTCGAATTGGGACAATCTTGGTAACACGACGGGTTTGGGAGGTGGTGGGCGGGGTAGAAATTTCCAGACAATGTAATCGGTCTTTTTTGCGTGGAATAAATACTGTTTGATTATCGCACATTTGTGGGGGTGGTCATCTTCTAACATGTATAAACGGCCGATATATTATGTCAATGAGTTCAACCTCCTTCGGCATCGGAGGGTGCACATTTAGGGATAGGGTTCGAGGAGCGTTACATAAAAATAGCACAAAAGCAACCGAAATTGGAGACATATTGGGGATTATAGATAAATGACATCTCGGGCAACGCCGGGCACCCAGCTAGTACTTAATAAGAATATGCTTTGTGGGAATAACTAAACATTTGAAGCAGTGCAGTGAAGTGCAAAAAATATTTAAAACAATGTTTTTATCCTCTTTTCTGTATTTAATTTCATGCTAATGTTAGTGTTAATTATATGTAATTTTTTTAATATTGCAACCGGGCCTTGCCCAATGCAATTAAATAAATCTATCTTTCTCTCTATGCTATTAGAGGGGAGAGGCCACCAAATGGATTACGGTAATACAGCTTGTCTCATAAAAAAAATAAACTCTTCAATTTTCTGCACAATAAATTTTACGACATGTAATTTTTTTCTAGTAACTTGGTAAAAAATTAGGTAAAAGCAGTTTTTGGGCATTAATTGCAGAATAATTGATTTTCCAGGCAAATACATGTTATCAAACCTGATTTGAGACAAACAACATATTAAAATGAAAAAAATTACGTCTGATTGAAAATAATGAATAAGAAAGGTAGCAAATTCAGACAAAAAAAAAGGTAATATAAAATCCAGGCAACGTTTCTGGGATCCTTTTCCCTTTCGTCGGGTGCTAAGAAGCGCCTAGAGAAACACAACTGCACTGGTCAGTTGACAACACTCAAAAGCGACAAAAACGCAATGACAATGACGGAAAACCGAATGTTTAGCGTAATAATAGAGGATCATAGTAATTATTGAGTTTAATAGTGTCTATTTGTACATTAATAGCAGTGATGTTTGATTTAATGTTAAGCATCTCTGAAATGAGTCTGTAATTGTACCTGGTGTCAATGTCTAAAATCTTAGCACTTTGCCAATCAAATGTATGTTTCCAATTGAAGATAGTTTGGAGACTTCAGATTTTTTATCAAAGGGAAGTTTGATATTACATATAAAAAATGTTCCTTGATACATATATTAAGGGATCGTTTTGTTTGCCCTATGTAGCAGGAATTACAATTAGAGCACGAGATTTTGTAAACAACACAATGTTTGCTTAGGGTCCATGTGGGTTTTAATAAAATATGAAAGGGTATTAGTGGATCTGTAAATGATGCATATTTTATATTGATGAACACCTCAAGCTAAATTTTTTCTCGCATTACCTTATTACAAATTTCTACATCACAAATTTGTCCAAATATTCAATGACGTTGCATTTTCGTCGCTTTTAAGTGTTGTCACCTGACCAGTGCAGTTGTGTTTCTCTAGGCTCTTCTTAACACCTGACGAAAGGAACAAGGATCCCAGAAACGTAGTGTGGGATTTATATTACCTTTTTTTGTCTGTATTGGATATATTTCTTATTCATTAACAATATATTAGACAATGAATCTGAGACTAAGAATAAAATGTACAGGTAGTATGAATTAATTGTAATAATTTCTTGTAGTAGGTATGGAAAGTCGCCAATGACTTTTATGTTGACGCGACTATAAACAATGAATTTTTAAAAAAACATATTATAGCCGGATATAAAAACTCCGCCCAAAATGTTCCCTATGAGCTAAGTGGTAACCTTTATAAATATAGCATAAAGCATATATACGAAGAGGACACAATAAAATGTACGTGTGGTATAAAGAGTAGTTTAAATAACTACATGTGCATTTTCTAACCGAAATAATTTGGATGTTCACTCATTGATGAAGCAAGAAGGGACTTTGCAATATTTTCCTTCAGCGTCGAAAAGAAAAAGAAGGACCTTTTTTCTAAGGATTGTTGTAGTTAAAAAATTACAAATATCTAGTCACTTAATTATCCTTAAACAATTCCGTAAAGGAACAAAACAATATTCCACCTAGATATTAAAAAATTCCAATATTAGTTAATGAAATGCAATAATCGTGGCTATCAATATTTTGTTATAAATTCTACAAAAACCCACGACTACGTGCATGACAATAAAGACCACGTTATTAAGTATTGTCAATTTTTCAAAAATATACCTAGGTCGCTGTAAAAGTTTACCTGTATTCGACATTGGATTTTGGAAGACTTACATGAATATTTTCAAGTAATTTTACATAAAATCTAATTACATTATCGAACAGAAAACCAGCAAGGCAAAACTATTGCAGTTGATTTGAAAACATACGTTGTGGTAATATGAATTCAATTTTTTTTCTTCAAATTTGTGTTGAAGTTTTCTTTCATATCTTACCGTGCACAAGGCATTAATTATCATGTCAAAAATAAACCATAATGGTTGGAGTACTGCAAAAAGAGAAAGTCAATTCATGCGCTACTTATTCAACGTGTTTTAACCTTGACATAAAAATACGTACGGTGTTTTTACGTGGTGAAGTTCTCCATTTTCTGCTTTAAAGCATAAATATGGATTTTTTTGAGCGAACGGTTCTTAATGGCGTGTTTTATGTGCGTCATGTCATTTCTTAAATTTTATAGGTATCTTCGAGCAAGCTTGCGATGTGATCTCATTTTTAATCAATCAAAGATAGATTAGCGAGAGGCGACGTGTTAAAGCCAAGTTATTTGTCACCTCTTAGTGCACATTCCAAATGGACGACATTGTAGACCCTTAACAAAATAATGTTAATAATAATAAATTCAATAAAAGTTTTATGGGTGACTTAATATGCTTACGATAACTCAGTCCCTGATTTTTTAGTTAATAGAAAATGCCATACAGGGAATTAGGAGGATCCACGCGCATTCGTCCAGTAAAAATATAAAACCAGAGATAAGCGTGCACTGAATCGTCTGTTGCATACGGAAACCAAGTGAACGTACGCTGGTCCGATGTTCGGTAGACAAAAAACATCTTTAATTGGCTAATTATTTATCTAGAGACGAAATTTAGTGAAAATATAAATACCAGCCAACGTCCTGCAATCCTTGTTGCTTTCGTCAAGTGATTAAAAACGCAACAGCCGTGAGGACGACACAGGTGATGAGCATTCACCATCATAATTATTGACCATTTAGAAACTATTTTTAAGAGAATTAATCAGCTTTAATTTACTGAATCTTCCATATTTTACTTCTTATTCAACACCTCTGCTAACATTTATAGAGCCTGTCCTTCCATAAAATCACGAACCATATATTATACGGTTATTATTTCTTGTTCAGTTAATCCCTTACCTAACATTTCTTCCTACATCCATAACATGTTTTCTAAAGGTCTTTAATGAAGAAAAACAGTATCCCTCGGCCTGTTTCGAGAGGTGTATGTTCCGGGGTCGCATACGGTAAGAGTTTTCCGCTATTCCTATTGGAATAGTCATCCAGCAGCCTCCTAAACCGGTCAAGGCACGGCGAGGGGAAAGCTGCGACCCCACAGCTAACACTTCTCTCGCCATCGTGGGACAAGTACCTGATGCAGGTTTTTCTAAGGTTTTCCCTGCATCACTTTAAGGCGAATGCCGGGTAGGATCCTTAAACTATAGCCCGGGGGCCCTAGTTAACCCTTGGCTACCTTCCTCTACCCTTCCGCATCCCTCCTTTCAAATCCCTTTCCTATGCTATAAAGGGGAGTTGCCACTAAGTGGATTACCCTATGCATTGCTTGTCTACACTTCAAAAAAAATTCTGTGACGGATTGATGGGAATGAACGCCAGTGAGACCTGTTCTCTCGCAGGCAGAACGTTTCAATAGAGACGGAGAGGGCTACCTTTGAGGATGCCAAACCCCTCTCTCGCCAACTGAAGGGCGTGGGACAAGTATCTATTGCCCGACCTAACTGTTGCAGGTATTGTTGGGTTTGTCGTGCAACACTTTTAGGCAAATGCCAGGTAGGTTACTTTAAATACAGGCCGGGTGTCCTAGTTAACCCTTGGCTACCTTACTCTAGCTTTCCACATGCCCCCCTTTCAAATCCCTTCCTATGCTGTTAAATGGGAGTTGCCACCACGTGGATTACCCTTATGTAGCCTGTTACTCTAAAAAAAAGTATTCTGTGAGGAGTTTGTCACCTGATTTGTGCAGTCTTGAGTTTTTAATCACCTGATCAAAGCAACAAGGATTGCAGAACGTTTTATGGTATTTACTTTTTCACTTAATTTTGTCTATTAATCGTATATTTCTAATTTATAAATTTAACACACATATATCATATTTCAACAGACAATTCTAATTTAATGATTACCGTTATTCAAGAAAATATCCTTTATCTTTCAAAATAACATAATCAAAAATTTTTTTACCTGTATACACACACATATTAAAACTACTTTCATCATCCTTAATACTATCATTAATAATAACTTCACAATAATCTTTATAGCTGACATCAAGACAATCTCTGTTGATAACATCATAACACTCAGTATGCTGAAGGAGGGCTCAGACACTATAAAGGCAATTAACTCAAGTTATTGTATGGCAATGACATCATCGTCAACCACATTCATTACTACTTGGATTGAGATTATTGGGGACGAGTGACAGTCGGATACTGGATTTTTTTCAATCGAACAATGTTGATATGTTTATTAATAAAATTTAAAGGGTACTTATTATAATTAAAATGTTCCGGACAATAATTTGGTTGTTTTGATGGAACTTGGAGTTATAAAGTAATATAGCTCTGACTACAAGACTGTTTGCAATAGTTCTCTTTTGGTTTGGAGGATGATCACAAAGAAAATTGAGAGCGCGGCTTGAGAAGGTTTTCTGAACTAATTATTGATAATTGAAGTATTGTGAATGGATACAGTGACATCTTCAGAAGTTGGCGACCTGTCACTGGATGAGGCGCTGTTCTCCTCCCATCCCATTGCGCCGAGGATAATCAAGAAGCCAGTTTTGTGCAGTTGAGAAAGCCAAAATACGGTTTCTATTAAATTTGTGTGTTCTTGTTTTCCACACAAAGTAAACCAATTTTGCATGTGGTGTGTTACCCTTGTCCTCGAGAATTAATAGCTCCCACTTTTGTTGAACATTTGATAAGAAATATTTTATTGACTTTGTTCAAACCTCAGAAAGACAAACACGTGCACGAAAAATAAACCATAAAATTAAAAATAAAATATGTTGTGAACATTGTAAAATTAAGGAAAGATTCTGACTGAAGTTATATTGACAATAGTATATATTTATTTACTAGATTGGGATTTAGGTAAATAAATAAAATATTTGCATCACTAGGTTAAGTTAACTTGCATGAAAGGCTTAACTGTGGAGACTGAATAGTGAATTAATAAATTATTTTTACTTCCTTAAAAAAATAATAATTCTCATTCCTTATTATCTAATATGGATTATTTAATCCTAATTTATATAAGTCCAGTTGATGGTTAAAATCTTTATTCAAGTTATGCATTTGTTGTTTCCAACTAGGGTTTCCTTTGTGTTAAACCGGAAAATTTCAATTAATTTATACTTTATAATAAACTAGCTGGGTGCCCGGCGTTGCCCGAGATGTCATTTATCTATAACCATCCATAAGACTCCAATTTTGGTTACTTTTGCGCTATTTTTATGTAAAGCTCCTCGAATCCTATCCCTAAATGTGGTCACCTCCCATGCCGAAGGTGTTTAAGTCATTTACCAAATATATCAGCCGTTTTTACATGTTAGAAGATGACCACCCCCACAAATATGCGATAATGAAAAAGAATGTATTCCACGCAAAAATCGGCCGATTACATTGTCTGAAAATTTATTCCCCTGCCCAACACCTCCCAAACCCGCCGCGTTACCCAGGTTGTCACAATTAGATTCAGCGACATTCATAGTCTCGGAATTGATTCGATTCTCGGTTGTTTTTGCGGGATTTTATTTAACGTACCACTAAGCTTGCTCCCCTCACAGGGGTTAAATTATACACAAACAACATCGGTATAAATACTATCAAAGTAATTAACCCCAGGAAATAATTATCGCAAATATCGACCGTTTAACATGTTTGAAATTATTCACCCCCGACCACTCCCGCTTCGGGGACTTAAACGGTCAAGTTTAATGTCATAATTAAACTCAGTGACAATCTTGATAGTTTCTGGTTTATTTTTATCTAATGCTACATCCACGCCAACCCTTAAGGGTGCATCCTTCTAAGTCCGAAAGGGGTTGAAATTACACACAGAGAACATGTAGGGAAATTTTATTAATCTAATTCATCCCGAAATATATTTAATTGACGCAAAAAAACCGGTCAACTCATCCCAACCCAGCCGATACCCGCGCATTGTCCAGATTGTCATAAATAAATTCAGCGACATCCATTACCTTCGATTTGACTCGAATCTCGGTTGTTTTCCCGTTATTTTCAAGGAAATACCCTCCAGCCCCACCCCTATCATGCCTACAAACAACATCGGTAGAAATACTATCAACGTCAATGGTCCCGGCATTTATTTATTCCACGCTAATATCGATGATTTAACATGTTAGAAAATTTCCATCCCATCCACTCCCGCCCATTGGGGCTAAATGGCCAATTTGATGCTATAATTGAACTGGACGGCATCCATAACCTTGGATTTGACTCCAATCTTGGTTGTATTCGCGTTATTTTATTGCAGCGTTCCTCCACCCAACACCTAAAAGTGCTCTACTGATAATCCCGACCCGCTTCTGGGGGTGGTAGACGCGTCTCACCCCAACAGTCGGTAGAAACACTATCAATATCTGTGACCCCTAAAAATATTTGTCCGACTGAAATATCGACTGTTTTAGCATGTTTAAATATTTCCACCCCCGTCCACCCCCGCTTCTGGGGGTGGTAGACACGTCTCACCCCGACAGTGTTTGTTTCCTGGTCGCAAAGAACACGTGTACGAAATTTGGTGAAATTTTCTCCAGCGGTGTAGATTTGTATAACGAACATACAAATATACAAATATACAAACATACAAATATACAAACATACAAACATACATACATACATACACTGATTTTTATTTATAAAATTAAACGTCGTTATTAATGGATACAACATCGGTTAAAATAGTATGAACAACACCACCCCTAAATTTGCTACTTTCCCGTGGTGGAAAGGGTTGAATTTTTACTCATATCACATAGGTAGAAACACTATAAATCTAGTTTACCCATCAACACATAACATTTTGGAAGTTTTAGAATAATAGACAATTCTCACCCCCAGCCCTAACCAAGCTCACCACTAATGTCTAAAGGAATTTATATTTTCAACAACATCCGTTGAAATAGTATTCACGTAATTCTCCTCCAAGAACGCGCAAGAACTGACTATTTATCTCCCCCTCCAACCCCCACCCTTTCGGGCAGTGTTGTTTTCCTGGTCGCAAAGAACCCGTGTACGAAATTTGGTGATATTTGCTCCAGCGGTAAAGATTTGTATTCTCCACCCAAACCGCTAGGGGTGCTCTTTCCCCAGGCTGTAGAGGTTGAAAATTATATTCAGATATCATCAGTGGAAAGACTATAAATATCTTTGACCCCTAAAAATATTTATCCGACTGAAATATCGACTGTTTTAGCATGTTCAAATATTCCCACCCCCGTCCACCCCCGCTTCTGGGGGTGGTAGGCGCGTCTCACCCCGACAGTGTTGTTTTCCTGGTCGCAAAGAACCCGTGTACGAAATTTGGTGAAATTTGCTCCAGCGGTAAAGATTTGTATTCTCCACCCCAAACGCTAGGGGTGCTCTTTCCCCAGGGTGTTAAGGTTGAAAATTATATTCAGATATCATCAGTGGAAAGACTATAACTATCTTTGACCCCTAAAATTATTTATCCGACTGAAATATCGACTGTTTTAGCATGTTCAAATATTTCCACCCCGTCCACCCCCGCTTCAGGGGGTGGTAGGTGCGTCTCACCCCAAAAGTGTTGTTTTCCTGGTCGCAAAGAACACGTGTACGAAATTTGGTGAAATTTGATCTACCGGTATAGATTTGTATTCTCCACCCCAAACCCTAAGGGTGCCCTTTTCCCAGGGTGTAGGGGATGAAAATTATATTCAGAAAACATCGGTAGAAACACCATAAATATCTTGGACCCCTAAAAATTATTATCCGACTAAAATATCGGCTGTTTTAGCATGTTTAAATATTTCAACCCCCGTGCACCCCCGCTTCTGGGGGTGGTAGACATGTCTCACCCCGACAGTGTTTGTTTCCTGGTCGTACAGAACACGTGTACGAAATTTGGTGAAATTTGCTCTACCGGTGTAGATTTGTATAACGAACATACAAATATACAAACAAACATACAAACAAACATACAAACATACATACACTTTTTTATTTATAAGATTACTACCTGTATTTCTTGAGACATTTATATTATTTTAAGAACAAACCTGATCCTAACCACCGTATCATACATGGTGATATTGTGGTTGCCTTCCTATGGAAAAATCAAAGTACTATTTTTACCCCACCTCTGGATAGTTTGTGATGGCTTTATTTTCACGAATTTTTCACGAGTTTGCCTCGAGTGGCGCCCTTCCTAGGTCTGAGATTTTTAGATAAAATTCATCGCACATTATTGCTGCCCACACAGAGGTCGGGTAAATGCGAATTGGTACGGGCAAGTCAACATATTGGTAAAAGATGCAGGTAATGTCCATATTTGCATGAGCCATTTTCAACGAGAGCCTGAGATCTTGTTAACATTGACTAGGCGGATGATTTTAAAGTTATATTTTCTTTCATTCTGATTTGCTGTTGATGAGGGTAAATGTTAGTTAATAGAGGGGGAGAACGTTACAATCTTATAAATAAAAAAGAGTGTATGTATGTTTGTATGTTTGTATGTTTGTATGTTTGTTTGTTTGTATGTTTGTTTGTATGTTTGTATGTTCGTTATACAAATCTACACCGGTAGAGCAAATTTCACCAAATTTCGTACACGTGTTCTTTACGACCAGGAAACAAACACTGTCGGGGTGAGACATGTCTACCACCCCCAGAAGCGGGGGTGCACGGGGGTTTAAATATTTAAACATGCTAAAACAGCCGATATTTTAGTCGGATAATAATTTTTAGGGGTCCAAGATATTGATGGTGTTTCTACCGATGTTTTCTGAATATAATTTTCATCCCCTACACCCTGGGGAAAGAGCACTCCTAGCGTTTGGGGTGGAGAATACAAATCTATACCGTTGGTTAAAATTTCACCAAATTTCGTGCACGTGTTCTTTGCGACCAGGAAACAAACACTGTCGGGGTGAGACGCGCCTACCACCCCCAGAAGCAGGGGTGGACGGGGGTGGAAATATTTGAACATGCTAAAACAGTCGATATTTCAGTCGGATAAATATTTTTAGGGGTCAAAGATATTTATAGTCTTTCCACTGATGATATCTGAATATAATTTTCAACCTCTACACCCTGGGGAAAGAGCACCCCTAGCGTTTGGGGTGGAGAATACAAATCTACACCGCTGGAGCAAATTTCACCAAATTTCGTACACGTGTTCTTTGCGACCAGGAAAACAACACTGTCGGGTCAGACGCGTCTACCAACCCCAGAAGCGGGGGTGGACGGGGGTTGAAATACTTAAACATGCTGAAACAGCTGATATTTTAGTCGGATAATATTTTTTAGGGGTCCAAGATATTTATGGTGTTTCTACCGATGTTTTCTGAATATAATTTTCATCCCCAACACCCTGGGAAAAGGGCACCCTTAGGGTTTGGGGTGGAGAATACAAATCTATACCGGTGGATCAAATTTCACCAAATTTCGTACACGTGTTCTTTGCGACCAGGAAAACAACACTATCGGGGTGAGAGGCGCCTACCACCCCCTGAAGCGGGAGTGGACGGGGGTTGAAATATTTGAACATGCTAAAACAGTCGATATTGTCGGGGTGAGACGCGCCTACCACCTCCAGAAGCGGGGGTGGACGGGGGTGGAAATATTTGAACATGCTAAAACAGTCGATATTTCAGTCGGATAAATATTTTTAGGGGTCAAAGATATTTATAGTCTTTCCACTGATGATATCTGAATATAATTTTCAACCTCTACACCCTGGGGAAAGAGCACCCCTAGCGTTTGGGGTGGAGAATACAAATCTACACCGCTGGAGCAAATTTCACCAAATTTCGTACACGTGTTCTTTGCGACCAGGAAAACAACACTGTCGGGTCAGACGCGTCTACCAACCCCAGAAGCGGGGGTGGACGGGGGTTGAAATACTTAAACATGCTGAAACAGCTGATATTTTAGTCGGATAATATTTTTTAGGGGTCCAAGATATTTATGGTGTTTCTACCGATGTTTTTTGAATATAATTTTCATCCCCAACACCCTGGGAAAAGGGCACCCTTAGGGATTGGGGTGGAGAATACAAATCTATACCGGTGGATCAAATTTCACCAAATTTCGTACACGTGTTCTTTGCGACAAGGAAAACAACACTATCGGGGTGAGACGCGCCTACCACCCCCTGAAGCGGGAGTGGACGGGGGTTGAAATATTTGAACATGCTAAAACAGTCGATATTTCAGTCGGATAAATATTTTTAGGGGTCAAAGATGTTTATAGTCTTTCCACTGATGATATCTGAATATAATTTTCAACCTCTACACCCTGGGGAAAGAACACCCCTAGCGTTTGGGGTGGAGAGTACAAATCTACACCGCGGGAGCAAATTTCACCAAATTTCGTACACGGGTTCTTTGCGACCAGGAAAACAACACTGTCGGAGTGAGATGCGCCTACCACCTCCAGAAGCGGGGGTGGACGGGGGTGGATATATTTGAACATGCTAAAACAGCCGATATTTTAGTCGGATAATAATTTTTAGGGGTCCAACATATTTATGGAGTTTCTACCAATGTTTTCAGAATATAATTTTCATCTCCTACACCCTGGGAAAAGGGCACCCTTAGGGTTTGGGGTGGAGAATACAAGTCTATACCGGTGGATCAAATTTCACCGAACTTCGTACACGGGTTCTTTGCGACCAGGAAAACAACACTGTCGAGGTGAGACGCGTCTACCAACCCCAGAAGCGGGGGTGGACGGGGGTTGAAATACTTAAACAAGCTGAAACTGCAGGTATTAGATTTGGATAAATATTTTCGGGGTCAAAGATATTGATTGTGTTTCTACCGATGTTATCTGAATATAATATTCATCTCCTACGCCCTGGGGAAAGGGCACCCTTAGGGTTTGGGGTGGAGTTGCTTTACAGAAAAATAACGCGAATACAACCGAGTTTGGAGTCAAATCGAAGGTTATGGATGTGAGTGAGTTTACTTCGGATAAATATTTTTAATTGCCCATTTAACCCGAAAGGGTGGGGGTTGGAAGGGGAGATAAATGGTCAGTTCTTGCGCGTTCTTGGAGGAGAATTACGTGGATACTATTTCAACGGATTTTGTTGAAAATATAAATACCTTTAGACATTAGCGGTGAGCTTGCTTAGGGCTGGGGGTGAGAATTGTCTATTATTCTAAAATTGCCAAAATGTTATGTGTTTATGGGTAAACTAGATTTATAGTGTTTCTACCGATGTGATATGAGTAAAAATTCAACCCTTTCCACCACGGGAAAGTAGCATATTTAGGGGTGGTGTTGTTCATACTATTTTATCGATGTTGTTTCCATTAATAACGACGTTTAATTTTATGAATAAAAATGAGTGTATGTATGTATGTATGTTTGTATATTTGTATGTTTTTATATTTGTATGTTCGTTATACAAATCTACACAGCTGGAGAAAATTTCACCAAATTTCGTACACGTGTTCTTTGCGACCAGGAAACAAACACTGTCGGGGTGAGACGCGTCTACCAACTCCAGAAGCGGGGGCGGACGGGGGTTGAAATATTTAAACACGCTAAAACAGTCGTTATTTCCGTCGGATAAATATTTTTAGGGGTCACAGATATTGATAGTTTTTCTACCGACTGTTGGGCTGAGACGCGTCTACCACCCCCAGAAGCGGGTCGGTATTATCAGTAGAGCACTTTTAGGTGTTGGGTGGAGGAACGCTGCAATAAAATAACGCGAATACAACAGAGATTGGAGTCAAATCCAAGGATATGGATGTCGTCCAGTTCAATTATAGCATCAAATTGGCCATTTAGCCCCAATGGGCGGCAGTGGATGGGATGGAAATTTTCTAACATGTTAAATCATCGATATTAGCGTGGAATAAATAAATGCCGGGACCATTGACGTTGATAGTATTTCTACCGATGTTGTTTGTAGGCATGATAGGGGTGGTGCTGGAGGGTATTTCCTTGAAAATAACGGGAAAACAACCGAGATTCGAGTCAAATCGGAGGTAATGGATGTCCCTGAATTTATTTATGACAATCTGGACAACGCGCGGGTATCGGCTGGGTTGGGATTTGTTGACCGGCTGTTTTTTGCGTCGATTAAATATATTTCGGGATGAATTACATTAATAAAATTTCCCTACATGTTCTCTGTGAATAATTTCAACCCCTTTCGGACACATAAGGGTGCACATTTAAGGGTGGGCGTGAAGTAGCATTACATAAAAAGAAACCAGAAACTATCGAGATTGTCACTGAGTTTAATTAAATTCCTTGAAAATAACGGGAAAACAACCGAGATTCGAGTCAAATCGAAGGTAATGGATGTCCCTGAATTTATTTATGACAATCTGGACAACGCGCGGGTATCGGCTGGGTTGGGAAGAGTTGACCAGCTGTTTTTTGCGTCGATTAAATATATTTCGGGATGAATTACATTAATACAATTTCCCTACATGTTCTCTGTGTATAATTTCAACCCCTTTCGGACTCATAAGGGTGCACATTTAAGGGTGGGCGTGAAGTAGCATTACATAAAAAGAAACCAGAAACTATCGGGATTGTCACTGAGTTTAATTAATTTCCTTGAAAATAACGGGAAAACAACCGAGATTCGAGTCAAATCGAAGGTAATGGATGTCCCTGAATTTATTTATGACAATCTGGACAACGCGCGGGTATCGGCTGGGTTGGGATGAGTTGACCGGCTGTTTTTTGCGTCAATTAAATATATTTCGGGATGAATTAGATTAATAAAACTTCCCTACATGTTCTCTATGAATAATTTCAACCCCTTTCGGACTCATAAGGGTGGGCGTGAAGTAGCATTACATAAAAAGAAACCAGAAGCTATCGGGATTGTCACTGAGCTATTAATTTCCTTGAAAATAACGGGAAAACAACCGAGATTCGAGTCAAATCGAAGGTAATGGATGTTGCTGAATTTATTTATGACAATCTGGACAACGCGCGGGTATCGGCTGGGTTGGGATGAGTTGACCGGCTTTTTTTTCGTCAATTAAATATATTTCGGGATGAATTAGATTAATAAAATTTCCCTACATGTTCTCTGTGTGTAATTTCAACCCCTTTCGGACTAGGAAGGGTGCACCCTTAAGGGTTTGCGTGGAAGTAGCATTAGATAAAAATAAACCAGAAACTATCAGGATTGTCACTGAGTTTAATTATGACATTAAACTTGACCGTTTAAGTCCCCGAAGCGGGAGTGGTCGGGGGTGAAAAATTTCAAACATGTTAAACGGTCGATATTTGCGATAATTATTTCCTGGGGTTAATTACTTTGATAGTATTTATACCGATGTTGTTTGTGTATAATTTAACCCGTGTGAGGGGAGCAAGCTTAGGGCTGGGGTGGAGGTACGTTAAATAAAATCCCGCAGAAACAACCGAGAATCGAATCAATTCCGAGACTATGAATGTCGCTGAATCTAATTGTGACAACCTGGGTAACGCGACGGGTTGGTGAGGTGTTGGGCGAGGGAATAAATTTTCAGACAATGTAATCGGCCGATTTTTGCGTGGAATACATCCTTTTTCATTATCGCATATTTGTGGGGGTGGTCATCTTCTAACATGTAAAAACGGCCGATATATTTAGTCAATGACTTCATCCCCCTTCGGCATGGGAGGTGAGCACATTTAGGGATAGGGTTCGAGGAGCTTTACATAAAAATAGCGCAAATTGGAGTCTTATGGATGGTTATAGATAAATGACATCTCGGGCAACGCCGGGCACCCAGCTAGTATATATATTAAGATAAAATAAAATATTTATTTTTCTGATCTTCTTGGTAAGAAAATAGTTACTTAACGGATATGCGTTGAAGTTGGTAAAAATCTTTCTAATTTGTATTCAACTTTAAAGAAGGTTACATACGTATTTTAACAGTTAAAATAGGTTAAACAGTTAAAAAACAGTTAAACTGTTAAAATATGTTAAACAGAATATTCAATAATTACGAATAAAGCCATATATTAATAACAGAATATCTTTCACTTAATTTTATTGTTGAACTCCAGACATCAAAACGACTTGTTTTTTCCTTTTTTTCTTAACATTTTAATATTTTACTTGAATTTATTAGGACGGTTTAGTTACATTAATATTAAAAAGTATCTAAATTGAATAAATTTATAAACAATTCAGCTAATATGACAGAAGAACTTATTAATTAATTAAACAAAAAAACAGTTCATGCAACGTTCCGTTCACAATTTAAGGACTTTTTCAGGTAAACAAAAAATGTGCAGTTTCGAATGTAAGCATATATATTGTAATACCAATTAAACAGGCTATTAATTGTTTTTAATATAATTTAATTGTTGGCGGTACGGGTGCTTAAAGACGACAATCAAGGCGGGTTTTTCTTTGTTAACAATCGAGACTAGAGACCGCGCTCTTAGAGAACTCAATATGCGTCGAGAACTGGGACATGGCAGTTCGGTCCAAATAGAGAAATAAAAACAGTAAAAGTCTGTGGATCTAGAATTATGAATAGGGCTATCTAGGAAGTCCAACGGCGAGATATAATAGTTTAAATAAAACGCACGTAAACAGTTTGAAGGAGAGATTCATAAAATCGCAATTTGGAAGCAGAAGTTTTGCTTCACAAACTGAACTAATTTTCGCATAGAGAGACTTTGAGGAGATCTACGTCCGGCAACTGGCTGAGGGTGAGGTAATCCAGGTTCCAGGATAGCAGAGATCCAGAGCAACTACCGCGTGTTCAAAATCTAATGCGTAGAATCAGTGTATAATGGCCTGTTTAGTGGGTGTTGACTCCAAGATACAAGAGTCCGAACTGGTACCAGTAGCACTGTCGTGAGTACAAAACAATTATTAATGACTGTAAATGATAATTAAAGGGTATAGTCAGATTTCATTCGCGTTTTTCTTTTCATTCGTTTTCTTTTACTTTTTGTATTGAATATTGTATGCCGGTAACTTCAATGAGTTTGGATTGTTAATGTTTTAGTTCATTGTATTTGTTCTTCCTATCAAACCCAGTGGTGGCCCTGAGGTAATGAGAAATTCAACGTAATTGATTGTAAAATTATAAAGCTATATTTTCATATAACGCCACGAATTAATAAAATAAAAATTGAAATATTTGTTTGTTAAATTGACGTAATTCGGCGTGCAAATCAGGGCATATAATGTGTAATTATCAACTCTAAATTTTTAAATACATAATAATTTTGTTAATTATTCCTATTAATTAAGACCACCTTTTTAATCATTACTTAAATGGCGTCTTCAACGTGTGGTAAACTATCATTCAAATTTTAATTGATTAATTTTTTGTTAAAGATTTTAATTTAATCATTACATAAATGGCTTCCTAAACGTGGGGCAAATTTAATTCATCCCCGTTTTTAATTATTAAAAAATATATACATATATTTTCTAAATTATATGAAATATTAATTTACATCCATGGACTCCGTCCTATGAATGTTGTAGCCGAAATGAAGAAGATCCGAAATTCTAGACGAAACGTACAATGAACTGATTTTTTGCTTTAATAAATAAATAATTTTCTCTTACTTATTACCTGAAATATTTATTTATGTAATAAGTAAAAATTGTCCGTTTATATTATAAATTAAATTGAATAAATTTTAGCGGATTGTTATGTACATGCTTTTCTATTTCGTAGATCGATAAGTTAGTTTCTTGAGTCTACAAAAATACTTTTTACTGTATTTTTTTTAAAAAAATGTATTGAACTGTTGTATATTGCATAGTTTTATGTTAATATTGTGAAATTTTCAATTTAAAATATCATACGACTCTGTCAAAATATACTTATTTATATTATCACTTCATTTTGCCAGGTGTTTGGCTATTTTATCTCATTATTGTGGAATTTTAGCGGATATGAGTTATATTGTTACATGCAGTAGATGTTGCGTGCCTGAATTCGCGGGGCAACGAATGTAAACGGAGTAAACTGGAAGAAAGGGAAATGCCGTTGCGTGCTCTTAATGACAACTCGATTGTCTTGACGAATTATTCTCAAGAAAAAATAACCGTTCCCAAGCAGGAATTTCGAAAGAGAAATTTTGTGCGTTGTTTAGGCAATGAAGTTGTGCGTGGCAACCTTCCGAAACAATTGGTAATCGCGGGATAGCCCAGGCTGTAAACCTTTCCTTTCAAAACCTTTCTGGACTAAGTGTATGAATAAAATTTCAGAGTATACAAAGATACAATTGTTGGACTCGGATCTCAATTCATTAAAATTCCAAGGACGGAATGTTGTTTATACACCAGTTTGGAGTGGAAGTATTGAACAATGTAGGAAAAATAATTGTCAACGTTCTCAAATCATGTTACAGTGAGGGATTTAGGAGGCTTTCATAAACAGTAAATCTAAACCATGATGTACGTTTGATTAGATATGACGTCATTTTGCTAAAACCACATATTTCTGTTATTTCCAACTGAGAAACATTTTTGCCTCATTATTATTTTTCTTTTTAAATTTTAATTCTATTTAATAGACGATTTGTCTATTTCATTTTTGAATGCTTGCATAAGGTTTTTAAGAATAAAAAAGTATACTGTAACGCGTATATTTTGGTTTAGTATTGCTTTGTCTCGGAAGTGTTGTTTGCTGTGGTTTGGAGAATTCGAAATCGTGCATTGGCGGACGGATGCCGGGAGTTGTTTTCTGTGAAATGTTGGGCGGGCTGTGTGTGGGGGTGGAGGAGATAAATATCTCCATCCAAGTAATTTTCGTGTCCTGTCTCGATTGTTGGCCTCAACATAACAGAATTGTTGGCCATTGTTGACTACGGAACTGCAGCTGCGTGCTATAACTCTTGTAACAATGGAAGAATCGGTGAAACTGACATTTCGACCAAGTGTTCTAATAATGAAAAAAGTAAAAGAATGGGAGGCTACAATGGAGGGAACGGAGATAAGATTCTGAAACTGGGGCTGTTATTCTGCGCTCACCGCAGCTGGTGGATGTGATTATGAGAGGCTCCGTATTGCGTTACGTGTATACGTTTTAAGTGTCACCGATCTACAAATCTCATGAGTTCTGCTGTAAACTTTTCCAAGTTGTTGTCTCTGATATAGTCCATGGCAGAATCGTCGTGAGAAAGGGGCCACAATCTGTTAGTAAAGAGTTCATCGAAGCCACACAATTTAGTACGACGACTTGCCAGCAATCAATCCCGGAGGCCGACGCCTTAGCCAGTGGTCACGCCCTGAGTCGACGCCTTGCAATGGTCCTGACTAAAGTCATCACTGCAGTTAACCCGTTCTGCCGGCTGTGAGATACGGAGACGCCAGTACGTCGGTACGAGAGCTACAGCAAGCAACACAACACAGAATAGCAGCACGTATTTGGTACGGGCAGCAGATCTTTTCTGCGTAAAAACCACAGGTGCCTGAGATAAGAGTTTTTCATGCTGAACTGTCATAAACTTATTACAAATTCTTTAATGGTCAATATTTTTTGATTTAACGTAAAAAACCAGCCCACAAAAAAAACTAATTCTTTACAATACATTACATAAAACGTGACTTTAAAGTACAATAGAATAAATATAATGTATAGTGTTTATTCGCGAGTCATGTCTTAATGGAAATTTTTTAAAAATTTTTAGATGTTACGTATAACGAGATGCGAGACCACTCACGAGGATTTTATGAATATCCGACGTAGTAGATAAACACCAATGCCAAGCTCACGTCACATCTCACATCAGCTGACTGCAGCTATGGATTCAAATAGAGAAGAATAATGGAACTAAACACCAATAGCAATGTTAATTCACTTTATTATCAGGGACACGCTGAATTTGAAGTTATTCATAACACAGAAGTTATATCATATTGTCAATTTTGGGGAAAATATGGTGTTCCGTGGCGAGGCATTATTGCCAAAGAGTATTGCTCAGGCGTTCGCTAGAAACGAGACAGTCGTCTCGTGCAGAGTATTTTTGGCTGAAGGCGCGCCGATATCAATTGTAATTGAGCAAGCTTTTAAGAGTTACGAAATTGACTGAGGCAGCCTGGATATTATTTTTAATTGAGCAGTTGTAAAAGAATCGCAGTAAGACACGCACGCGGCATCTTACTAGGTGAGGGAGTTTCTTTGACAAAGAGTTAGTGGGCTATCACTAAATTCGATATTAGAATAGATCAGTTTTCAGATTATTACTAAGACATTTCTTATTTTCTGCACATGACCAGGAACCGCAGATTGAAGTTTGCACTGCCGAGAGGAATCTGCTAGTTGTCTGTCAATCATCCTTCACTTTGAATGGGAGCTGAAGTCATAATTTATTGGTTGACTTACTAAGGGCTGACGTTCAGCTGGAACTGCGATATGAATCTTTAGTTGTTAAGTTTCATACAGTGCAGGAAGATTGTATTTATCACCGATAGACACTGTAAAGACCCTGAATTGATTTTGTAAGTTAAAGCGCATTTGTTGTGATAGATTGAGTTGTGAGATTGGTTGTTTGACTTGTTTAAATAAATATATAATTACAATTTTTGACGCGCAATAGTTTGGAAACATATGCCTAATAAATATAGTAATCTATTCATCAAATAAAAACCAATTTTTAAGTCCTTAAGATATTTATTATTGCATAAAATAAAAAAGTCAAACGTCAATTGTTTGAATCACAGGAGCTTTCGCCTATTCATAGGGATATTCATCAGAAAAACACCTGGTTGGTGATTTTCTGCGTCAACTTGAGAAGCGGTGTTTTGGACGTAAGGATAGAAAGTTGGATGGTTTCTGTGATGTTCTTAGGTCTATTTTTGTTTATTCAGATGAATATGTCTATTAACAGGTGAAAGCTTCTTTTTTAAAACAATTGACGTTTGTTACTTCATTTTAAATAATAATAAATACTCGAGGACTGCAAAATTGGTTTTTATTTGATGAATATTTAATGAAAAAGTCCAATTTAGTTGTGTTTTATATAAATCTATTTATATTTATCAATACAAACTGACTTATTTTGGGATCATTAACTCTTAGTACCAAAGTAAAAATTGTTCAGAATATGTTTTCCGCCATTAGGTTTCTAAAACAGTGAACTTATTTGTCGTATAGTTATATTACTTTTCTATGTTATGAGTTTTATTTTAGATTGCTATTTTATTATTGGAGAATTTGACTGGAGCCCTCCAAATAGAAACGGATGTGGCTTGTGCATTACACAAGATCGGGTTTCAGGACAGGTCGACAGTTTTCAACAAGATTCACTCTGGACCTGTTCGGAGGGAGTCCTCCAATCAATTATGTAGGTAGATCTTGCCATTTAATAGGTTCTAAAAATGCTTTAAAAAACAGTTACCTTGGCGTATGGGAGGGAAAACTCTAGCGCACAGTCTTCTCACAATCTCCTAGTTAAAAAACCTTCTTTCCGTTCTACAGCTCAGTATTTCCATTGAACTTCATCTTTAACGCATTCTACTTGGTTCAAGGCTATGGACGGTACTTCGGTACCAAGAACCTACAACTTTCCTATTTCCTATAGTAGATATCTTCGTCTCGACACTGAAGAAGCGACGGCACTAAACTTTCCCACCACCAACTCCAACTCAGTCTGATCCTTTCCGTACCTTAGCTAAAAATTATGAAGTTCCTATTTCGTTTCTACGTTTATTATTATGATTAACATTATTAGAGTAACAGGCTAACTTTGGGGATGTATTTTACTCTCTCTGCTTTTGAACTAAGGTATCCACAAGCCGAGGCACCTCGGACTTTTTTGAGAGGTGTATGTTCCGGGGTCGCAGACCTTGGGCCTCCATCAGAGGGGCGTGGAACAGGTAGCAAGAGCCCGAACTACCTGATGCAGGATTTTCTAGAGCTTTCTCTGTATCACTTTTAGGTGAATTACCAGGTATGATCCTTAAACTACAGCCCGGGGCCCTAGTTAACCCTTGTCTACCTACCTCTACCCTTCCGCATCCCCCATTTCAAATTCCTTCCCCAGCTATTAAAGGGGAGTTGCCACCACGTGGATTACCCTCATGTAACCTGATACTCTAAAAAATATTTTTTTTTGAACGATGAAATAACTGTAAAAACCAAGTCTATTTCATGCCTCCACGCTAACACACAAGGTTTGTGATGATCTAACAGCTCTAACAGATTTGCATACGATTGTGCTTGTGTTCTTTCGTGAGTTTTTTTTCAGTAATCGATATGACTGGACGTTCTGATCTTTACTCGTTCTAATCCCCTGCTCGATCGTTTTTGAACTTTTATATGCACCGCTGTAAGATATTGCCTCCGTTTTGAGCTGAAAGTTTTCTATGGATCATAGTACACCTCTAGACCACTAAAATTGATAACGGAACATTGTTCTTCAGTGGTGCAATCGAACAACGGGCACTGTCATAGATTGTAACATAGCAACGAACTGAAATGATAACGCTGTAACCAGGCCGTAAGCGAAGAAAAGTGTGTCATGTGTCGACTTGCAAATGCAGAAAGCCTAAAGACTATTAGAAGAAAGTGAATTTACATTTGGCCCGGCATTGAAATGGGATGAGAGGGACTAGAACCAATGGTATTCAGTTTGGGTGTCTCATTGGTGAGTGTAACGATGTACAGGATCGTGTTCCTTTCTTATGCACCAATTACATCACTGTGAAATAGAAAATTTGTGTTGGCCCGTTCTTCTGTGTAATTGGTTGTCCTCATATGGGTGAGGTTGTGCAATGATATAATTTCTAATGCCGGCATGGATTGGAATGTTCCAAATCATTGCTGTAGTGTTCGTAGTTAAATCTAACGGAGTCAAATACATCTATGAGGCTTCATCTGATGATATAACCCATGTGATTGGTTCGGTAGTGCGTGCTGCCAATGATTCATATTTTCCCAAGATCAATATTCGGAAAAAGTCTGCACGACATCCATTCAAATTATTTGTCGTACTGCGATTCGGTGGAAAGGCCCAGTACTCAAAGATCCAAAGAATGGGCTGTATACCCTCTGACACTACATAGTAGCTAACGTAATTGTTATGATTCTTGAGAGACCTTCCAATATTACCTGGGTGTGATTAGTTTTATGACCTTGGTGATTTCATAAAGGCTTGAGTTTTATTTACTGTATACGTGATGAAGCGATATTCAACAATGTACTTCACAAAGGAGCTCTTGGCTGTTTCTTCTCTATTGACAGCTATTGAGAAATATATTTGTCCCTGCTCAACGGCGATGTCATTTATAGCAGTGACAACTGGAGGGTCTTCGTTTCCGCCTGAGTGCACTGCTAAATGACTTGTTCACCAGACAATCTGAGTTCTCATACTTGCATATACTGTTGTATACTACTGACTCTGACCTACAATCTTAAAAAATATTTGCTACTGCTTCTGAGAATTAAACAGATGGGCTTTCATAGTGCTTTATTCTCAAGTAAACAAATATCTCAAGTAGAAATTTGACAATAACCCAAATATACTCTTTAATAAAAACATATTCAAACAAAATTAATAACACGTAACCGTTAGTTAATTCATTATCTTACTGGAAGTTACATGGACAGCTTCTGTCTATTACGTATTTATTAGCGACGGTGTCCGTTACCATTCTTATCATCAGAATAAATCTAAAATAGTAACAACACAAAACAAAAAAGATTCTCAAACTGGTACAGAGCAGTAATGAGTCCAAAATTTTAATTCCACGAGTTAAACGGGCATACTATGAAGATAAGTCGAAAACTTTTGTTTTACCCTGTTAGCATGTCTCCAAAATCGGTGTAGTTGAAAATTATCCATGAACCGTTCAACGCTGATGTGTTTAGAAAACCGTGAATCCTTAGATTCCACTCAGTGTTACAGAAACGAGAATCTTCCAGTTTTCCTCGTTAACATCAATCTGCCATAATCCGGTGTACATTGAAGAGAGTATCTTGGTCCTTTAAAACGTTCCAAAGTGTCATCAGCCCATAATTGCATATAAGCGTCCATCAAGTTTAACTTTATGCATGGGTGATAGGCGACGAAGAATCATAATATTCTATCTTTCTTTGTTGTGAAAGCAAGCCGTGATGATGACCAGAGGTCGTTTGAGCTTGTAACACTTTAGGAAATACGCTAAAACAAGAAAAGACTGAAAATCGTCTAGTAACTTCCGCAGGCTTTGCACATTAATATGATGTTGGAAGAGTTCTCTGATTTCTAACCGGATGGTGACTTCAACACTCAACACCACCCAGTTGGAAATCCATAAACTACTACACCAGAACAAGACGACGATGCATGTCGACGAAACGTCGTGCTTATACAAATCCGCCCAGTTAGAAACACGAGAACTCTTCCAACAATAGCCTAGTAGTTTAACTTGCGAGCGAGTACTTTGAGAAGCACCAAGCAGAACATTGTGCAAAACACAATGAACTCTGCGAACGTTAAAACGTTAAAAACCTGTTCTCGTAATATAACACAGATATACTCTCACGACTACATAGGTAGAAACTAATACTATCGTGTTGTCTACATTGTTAAAATTCATTAAATACTCTTGCGAAATGTTTTATTTTTTTCAACTTTCTTACATTAATAATAAACTTTCAAAATAACTATCTAATTCTATTATAAGGATTATTAACTTAAAAATATGAAATATATTATTGGTTTATTCTTCCAGTTTGTCCTTTTATTCTTTAATATTATATTTAAATAATATTATTCATTATTTTACGTATCGCTGCAAAATGTACTTTTGCATTAATAAGTACTGTAAAGAATTATTTTTATGGGCTGGGTTTTTACGTTAAATCAAAATAAATATTTGACCAATAAATAAATTTTATATAAGTTTATTAAAGTTAAACACGAAAACTCTTATCTCAGGCACCTGTGTGCCCGTACCAAATGCGTACTGCTATTCTGTGTTGTGTTGCTTGCTGTAGCTCTCGTACCGACGTCTCCGTATCTCACAGCCGGCAGAACGGGTTATGTGCAGTGTTGATTCAGGGGTTGATTGCTGGCTAAGGCGTCGGCCTCCGGGATTGAATGCTGGCAAGCCGTCGTACTAAATTTTGTAGTGCTATTCTGTGAACTCTTCACTAACCAATTGTGGCCCCTTTCTCACGACGATTCTGCCTCGAACTATCTCAGAGACAGCAACGTTACGGAGTCTCTCTTAATCACATCCACCAGCTTCGGTGAGCGCAGAACAACTGTCCAGTTTCAAAAGCTTATCTCCGTCCCCTCCATTATATCCTCCCATTCTTTTACTTTTTTCATTGTTAGAAAACTTCGTCGAAATGATTCTTCCATTGTCACAAGATTTATAGCACGCAGCTGCAGTTCCGTAGTCAACAATGGCTAACCATTCTGTCATTTTGAGACCAACAATCGAGACAGGACACGAATTAAAACTGGATGGAAATATTTATCTCATCCACCCCGACGCACGTGCACGGTTTCGAATTCTCAAGACCACAGCAAACAACACTTCCGAGACAAAGAAAAACTTAAACCTAAATACACGCGTTACAGTACATAAATGAGATTAACACACAAAATTATACACTAGATGAGCATTACACATGTTAAAAGCAAATTAATTGAATTATATTGTCTCCCCGATATAAGTAATAGCTTAATTTTTTTGACAACCTTTAACGTCCTATTATGAAGTTTTCCCCTAAATCAATCTTATTAAAAATCATTCTTCATGGGTAACAAAAATCTATTTTGCAGTTAGCAGGTAGTAACAATACTTACTCAAGACAAATTACAAAATGGTTTTAAAATGTTGAATAATGTCTTAGAAATAGTAAAACAAAGATTTTTTAAAAAAGATAATGAGTTGTTATAACAGATTATTGAAAGGGAACCAACAAAAATTTAACTACACTTCCTTCTTGAGACCGTACGGATAAATAATTTCTCCAGTAAGTTTAACAGCTACTTTAAATCTGTGGTACAAAAATCATCAATTACAGAACAGAATCAAACTTCACACCTTAATATAAGTAAACTTAATTTTTCATTGACTTCTCCCTTTGAAATTGAGAGAAACATTACTTCATTATAGAGACTAAATATTTGTTTGGATCTCCAACCATATTTCAGATATAATATTCCTGTATAACAGTATCCTTGAGTTAAACCACGAGAAATAGTGGAATAATCCCTGATATTTTGAAACATGCAACAGCGAAACTTTTATTTAATAATTTTGGAAACTATATTCCAGTTTAACTAATATAGTGAGGTTAAATAACATTTAAAAACAAACTGATAATAATTTACATTATGGTTTCAAGAAAGAATATTCAACTGAAAAGTAAATTTTTCTAGTACTCACTCGATATTAGAATTACAAAACCAAAACAATTAATTGAAAATTTTCTGCGACCGTTCAAATCCAATTGACCGTGAGGAGAATTACATTCCACCAGAAGAATTGAATTTCTATGGAGTATTTACTTGAGAACTCCAATTCCTGATCCTCTGCCAACTAAAATAACATGAAGCAAAGAGTAACGGTTGAGTCATTATTATTGTAAAACCTTTCATTCTGATTGGGAACAAATAAAGTTGGGGATTCGACAATTTTCCATTTTGCGCCATTTCCTCTTCATAATGCATATAAATGACTCCCCAAAAACGACGACTCCATATTCTTAGGTTATAGTTTGTAGTAAACACCAAAATTTCAACAAAAATTAAACATGCTTCATTTAAGCATTTATTTCATTAGTTTCCAGCTAACGGTTTTTCAATTAACTTGAGAAAACCCCATCTTATGAACTTTTAAGCACGAAACATTTCACTGAAATCCGTAGCTTGATGGTATAAAAATATTAAACTGTGAACTTGATTTGAAAGATCGAAATTTTTATAATTACGTTTCGTAAATTACATTGGAAAATATTCATTTATCGATAAGCAAACAAATTAATATCAGATAACTTATCTGTTATTGCTCGTCCTTAAAATGAATGCTTTTCTTTTCTCAGTAGAAAATTTTCATTTCCCCATTATATCATCATATAGAAAAACGTGAGCTGATCCAGTTATTGGTATTGTTAAACTAACTCACCTTAGCTAATAGAAGAATTCTAATAGAATTTTCCGCTTTTTAATAGTCGCAACGACTGATAAAGCCATTAGCGACTTTTTTGAAATTTATCTTGTCGGGGATGTAAATATCAGGGTTAATCAATAGAATCACACACAACATCCATGCCCTCGTCGGGATTCGAACCCGGAACCTCTGATACTAGGCAGTCACGAGGACCACTACACCTCAGGAGATTGCGACCGTTTTATCTTAATACAACTACGTAACTGATCTTAAACAAAGGTTTTGGATCGCAGACTAACCAGCTGTGATAATCGGTCGGGAAAGTTCTACATTAATATATTGTAGATATTAACAATCTGTAATGAAATGTTTTATTTAAATTGTTTCGTTAATTATTGGCGGCGTAACTTTGAGACTGAGCATTGTCAAGAACAGCAATGTTTGGCGCGAGAATGCAGAGATTATAATGGTTGCTACGAATTGTTGTCGAAAAAGCGTATATAAGACGCTCAGAACTTAAGAAAAAAAAGACACACATCAAGGAAACCTGCGAGAGAATTCTCTCGCAGGTGAACCTTCCCAGAGAGCTCTGGCGAAGGCTACCTTTGGGGATGCCTTCACATCTCTCTGGGTTTTTTTGAACTAAGGTTCCCATATGCCGAGGCATCTCGGTCTGTTTTGATAGGTGTATGTTCCGGGGTCGCACACCTTGGGAATACGGTAAGAGTTGTCTGCTATTCCTATTGGAATATTCGGCCAGCTACCTCCTAAACCGGTCAAGGCACGGTGAGGGGAAAGCTAACCCCTCTCCCGTCATCGGAAGGGCGTGGGATAAATACCAAATGCCCGACCTACCTGATGCAGGTTTTTTAGGGTTTTGCCTGCTTCACTTTTAGGCGAATTGCCGGGTAGGATCCTTAAAGCATAGGCCGGGGGCCCTAGTTAACCCTTGGCTACCTTCCTCTACCCTTCCGCATCCCCTCTTTCAAATCCCTTTTCTATGCTATAAGAGGGGAGTTGCCATTTTGTGGATTACCGTATACATAGCCTGTCCAAACCTAAAAAAAAGACTGTCAGAGAGAAGTATGTTGTGAGAAACCGTTAGTCATGTGTGCTCTGGGAGCTGTAACAATGTGTTGTGGCGAGGACGAATTCAGCAAAGTATAAGCTGAATATATCAGCTTATATATTAAAGGGATTTTCCACAGAATCCCCGAGTGTGATGATAAGTATGACAGTAGAATGGAAAGGCACCGAAAGTGTTGTAAAGTGTCACGACAAAGTGAGACGATAATAAAATCAGTACTATGGCCTGTCAATAAAAATATTGTTCTATATAAATTTAAAATAATCACGAGTGCACAAACAGGTACCAGACAGATCAAAATAAAAAGGTACGTAAAAAAAACTTTCTTTTGTAAACCTTTATACAAATATGAATTTGATTTCTATAGTTTTTGTAGTTAGAGTATTTTTATGAACTTTTATTATTGTAAATTAAATTAATTTTTTGCATTTGTAACTTGGTAAAAATTACAAATCACTGTCTTTATTAGAGGCTTTATAAGCGGCCCTGAAATTTAGATTATCCTGAGAGATGAGGCATTTACTTATAAATATTAAATGCAAAGTCAACGTAAATCAAAATTGTCAATTAAATAATCTTTGTTATCTCTTAAAAATTTTGGTTTATTTTCAACGTTAACTTCCTTCCTTTGTTTCTAATTAAAAGTGAATACCACATAATTTGGCTCTCCTACGTGGGGCTTGTTTCTTTAATATCTTTTTGAATATTATATAACTAGCTGGGGGCCCGGCGTTGCCCGGGACGTCAATTATCTATAACCATCCATAAGACTCCAATTGTGGTTACTTTTGCGTTATTTTTATGTAAAGCTCCTCGAACCCTATCCCCAAATGTGCTCACCTCCCATGCCGAAGGGGGATGAAGTCATTGACTAAATATATCGGCCGTTTTTACATGTTAGAAGATGACCACACCCACAAATATGCGATAATGAAAAAGAATGTATTCCACGCAAAAATCGGCCGATTTTATTGTCTGAAAATTTATTCCCACGCCCAACACCTCACCAACCCGTCGCGTTACCCAGGTTGTCACAATTAGATTCAGCGACATTCATAGTCTCGGAATTGATTCGAATCGCGGTTGTTTTTGCGGGTTTTTATTTAACGTACCTCCACCCGACCCCTAAGCTTGCTCCCCTCACAGGGGTTAAATTATACACAAACAACATCGGTATAAATACTATCAATGTAATTAACCCCAGGAAATAATTATCGCAAATATCGACCGTTTAACATGTTTGAAATTTTTCACCCCCGACCACTCCCGCTTCGGGGACTTAAACGGTCAAGTTTAATGTCATAATTAAACTCAGTGACAATCCTGATAGTTTCTGGTTTATTTTTATCTATGGCTACTTCCACGCCAACCCTTAAGGGTGCACCGAGTCCGAAAGGGGTTGAAATTATACACAGAGAACATGTAGGGAAATTTTATTAATCTAATTCATGCCGAAATATATTTAATTGACGCAAAAAACAGCCGGTCAACTCATCCCAACCCAGCCGATACCCGCGCGTTGTCCAGATTGTCATAAATAAATTCAGCGACATCCATTACCTTCGATTTGACTCGAATCTCGGTTGTTTTCCCGCTATTTTCAAGGAAATCCCCTCCAGCCCCACCCCTATCATGCCTACAAACAACATCGGTAGAAATACTATCAACGTCAATGGTCCCGGCATTTATTTATTCCACGCTAATATCGATGATTTAACATGTTAGAAAATTTCCATCCCATCCACTCCCGCCCCTTGGGGCTAAATGGCCAATTTGATGCTATAATTGAACTGGACGACATCCATAACCTTGGATTTGACTCCAATCTCGGTTGTATTCGCGTTATTTTATTGCAGCGTTCCTCCACCCAACACCTAAAAGTGCTCTACTGATAATCCCGACCCGCTTCTGGGGGTGGTAGACGCGTCTCACCCCAATAGTCGGTAGAAACACTATCAATATCTGTGACCCCTAAAAATATTTATCCGACTGAAATATCGACTGTTTTAGCATGTTTAAATATTTACACCCCCGTCCACCCCCCCCCCTTTTGGGGGTGGTAGACGCGTCTCACTCCGACAGTGTTTGTTTCCTGGTCGCAAAGAACACGTGTACGAAATTTGGTGAAATTTTCTCCAGCGGTGTAGATTTGTATAACGAACATACAAATATACAAACATACAAATATACAAACATAACACTCATTTCATTTATAAGATTAAGTGTAATAATTATTTATATAAAGCCCTTTCGTTCTGGTAGAAAATGGATTATTAATGGATTGATGTATATGGTTTAGGATTTTGTGAACAATTGTTCTAATAATGTAGATTACGTGGATAATATTTTCAATGAAGTTGTAGTAAACTAAATTATAAGCTACGTTAGCATGTAGAGTTTTTGTTACATGTATTTGTCCGTGATTATTTGTTGCTTTATTTCTTCTCAATAATACAACTTCATTTACGAAGTAAATGTAAAATTATGTTTATAACAATTTATAATATAAAAACTTTTTAAAAGAGTATAAAAATCAATGGCTCTGAACCACTTTTATTTTTGATTAAACGTCGTTATTAACGGAAACAACATCGGTTAAAATAGTATGAACAACACCACCCCTAAATCTGCTACTTTCCCGTGGTGGAAAGGGTTGAATTTTTACTCATATCACATCGGTAGAAACACTATCAATGTAGTTTACCCATAAACACATAACATTTTGGCAGTTTTAGAATAATAGACAATTCTCACCCCCGCCCTAAGCAAGCTCACCACTAATGTCTAAAGGGATTTATATTTTCAACAACATCTGTTGAAATAGTATTCACGTAATTCTCCTCCAAGAACGCGCAAGAACTGACTATTTATCTTCCCTTCCAACCCCCACCCTTTCGGGTTAAATGGGCAATTAATAATATTTATCCGAAGTAAACTCACTGACATCCATAACCTTCGATTTGACTCCAAACTCGGTTGTATTCGCGTTATTTTTCTGTAAAACAACTCCACCCCAAACCCTAAGGGTGCCCTTTTCCCAGGGTGTAGGACATGAATATTATATTCAGATAACATCGGTAGAAACACAATCAATATCTTTGACCCCAAAAATATTTATCCAAATCTAATACCTGCTGTTTTAGCATGTTTAAGTATTTCAACCCCCGTCCACCCCCGCTTCTGGGGTTGGTAGACGCGTCTCACCCCGACAGTGTTGTTTTCCTGGTCGCAAAGAACACGTGTACGAAATTTGGTGAAACTTGATCCACCGGTATAGATTTGTATACTCCACCCCAAACGCTAGGGGTGCTCTTTCCCCAGGGTGTAGAGGTTGAAAATTATATTCAGATATCATCAGAGGAAAGACTATAAATATCTTTGACCCCTAAAAATATTTATCCGACTGAAATATCGACTGTTTTAGCATGTTCAAATATTTCCACCCCCGTCCACCCCCGCTTCTGGGGGTTGGACCCCTAAAAATTATTATCCGACTAAAATATTGGCTGTTTTAGCATGTTTAAATATTTCAACCCCCGTGCACCCCCGCTTCTGGGGGTGGTAGACATGTCTCACCCCGACAGTGTTTGTTTCCTGGTCGTAAAGAACACGTGTACAAAATTTGGTGAAATTTACTCTAACGGTGTAGATTTGTATAACGAACATACAAATATACAAACATACAAACATACAAACATACAAACAAACATACAAACAAACATACAAACATACATACACTCTTTTTTATTTATAAGATTGGGCGCTACAACGTGGTGCTTATTGTTCCTTTGCTTAACTTGGATACCACATAATTGGCTACTAAGTGCTGACATCTTATAATTTTTTATTTGGCGTCCTAACATGGTAATAAAGTATAGGGAAAATTTCTGCAAAGAAATCTGACGGTAGCATTGATCCACGTAGTTTGGTATATGTGCATGCAATATTTCGATATTTTTTTGTGTGCTTGTGAAAATTAGAGATTTATTCTAAAAAACCATAGTTAAATGTTCATTTAAATTGAGAGTGATCTGTTAGTAATACATAGTTTTATTATAGTTTATGTTGTTGCGAAATAAAAAGCAATTGTCCGATAAAATAGAGATAGAATTGAATAATAGAAAATATAGAATAATTAAAGGTAATATAACTAGTAATTAAATGGCTTCAGAAGAAGTGAATTTTGAATGTGGGCAAGCCATTAGTAACGAATTGCCTGAACAAGTATTTGACATATCAGAAAATATTGGGACAGAATTATAAAAACAAGGAGGCGAGAAGAATCCTAGAAATTTGGAATTATTAGGAGAAGCAGTAAGTGAATTTGAAAATGTAGAAATAGAAAATCAGAATTTAGGTAATAAATATTAATGATTCTCAAAAAATGTGATGCGATATAGTCATTTCAAATTATTATTTAAGGCTACAGCAGATATTGATATGAAAATAGCTCATAATAATAAAAATATAGCAGATACGAATAAAAATTTAGTTACAAAAATGGATAAAAATATGGCAGACATTGATAATAAATTACCAGAAAATAATAAAATGATATTAAAATTTGAAAATAATACATAAGAATTTAAGTAAAAGATTAAATAAAAATATGGTAGACTTGAAGACAGAATTGGGAGAATGCAGAAAGGAAAACAAGGAGGGTAGTGATAAAATATGTGAACTTATTGACATGGGCATTGCAGATATAAAATCTGAATGTGTAGAAGTATTAAATAAGAGACTTGTAAACACCGAAGTAGAAAATGGTTCGGATTTGGGGGGGTGACGTCAATGTTCCGTAACTGATGTGTGAATCGGTCTTAAGTGTTGCTTCATTTCCATGATGTAAGAAGTAAAACCATCTGGAGAGAAACTATTAATCTCATCGAGTCCGACAAATATATCTTTTAGGGCTAATTTCGGCCGTTTTCTCATGTTTAAAAATTCCACCTCCGTTCACGCCTAGGGAGGGAGACGTCTAACGCTTCGAAAGGCTGACAGAAACCATCGCGAACGTGCGCACAACAAATCACCAGATTCATTGCAATCGTATGAATAGTGAAGGAACGCATAGAGGATACACAGTTATCTTCTTCTTATCTTCTTATAAATATATGTTCCTTATATATAAATGTATGTTCCTTATACAAATCTACACCTGTAGAGCAAATTTCACCAAATTTCGTACACGTGTTCTTTACAACCAGGAAACAAACACTGTCGGGGTGAGACGCGTCTACCATCCCCAGAAGCGGGGATGGTCGGGGTGGAATTTTTTCAACATGCTAAAACAGTCGATATTTCGGTCGGATAAATCTTTTTAGGGGTCAAAGATATTGATAAGGTTTCTACCGATGTTATCTGAATATAATTTTCATCCCCCACACCCTGAGAAAATGGCACCCTTTAGGGTTAGGGGTGGAGAATACAAATCTACACCGGTGGAGAAAATTTCCCCAAATTTCGTACACGAGTTCTTTACGACCAGGAAACAAACACTGTCGGGGTGAGACGCGTCTACCATCCCCAGAAGCGGGGGTGGACGGGGGTGGAATTTTTTCAACATGCTAAAACAGTCGATATTTCGGTCGGATAAATCTTTTTAGGGGTCAAAGATATTGATAGTGTTTCTACCGATGTTATCTGAATATAATAATCCCCTACGCCCCTTATGGTTTGGGGTGGAGATGCTTTACAGGAAAATAACGCGAATACAACCGAGGTTGGAGTCAAATCAAATGTTATGGATGTCACTAAGTTTAGTTATGACATTGAACTTGGCATTTACCCCTCAGATGCAGGGGTAGGAAGGTAAAAATTTTGGAACATGCAAACACAGCAGGTACTTGCGTTGAATTATATTGGGTTAATTATATTGATTGTATCTCTACTGTTGTTCTATGTGAATAATTTCAACCCCTTTTCTGCATGGTAGGGGAGCACCCTTAAGTGTGGACGGTGAGGGGCGTTTCGTATATTTAACGCCAAATCAACCGAGATTCGAGTAAAATGTGGGTTATGGTTGTTTCTGAGACTTTTTATAACAAACTGACAAACGCAGGGGGGTGTGTGGAAATTGGTGGTAATGAGAGGCGGTGGCCGGGGAGAATAAATTTTCAAACATGTTAACCTGCCGATTTTTGCGTTGAATCAATATAATTCGAGATGAATAGCATTCATAAAATTTCACTACATGTTATCTATGTATAATTTCAACTTATTTTAGGCATGGGAGTGGACCACCTTAAGGGTTTGGGGTGGAGTGGCATTACATGAAATTACGCAAACACATTCGAGTTTCGAGTCGAATCCGGAGTTATATCTGTGTTTAATTATGACATTTAACTTACAGTTTAACTTCCCCAAGCGGAGGTGGACGGGGGTTGAAATTTTCAAACATGCTAAGCAGTCGATATTTGCGTCGAATAAATCTTTTTCTTGTGCACTGCGATTTGTTATATTTTTCTAAGTGTTCCATATATTTAATGTAACCTGTTTCGAAATTTGGAGTGGAGCTCCCTTAAGGGTGGGGGTGGAGTTGATTTATATAAAAATAACGGAAAAACAATCATCGAGATTGGACTCAAATCCAGAGTTATGTTTGTCAGTAGGTTTAATTGTGATATTCAAATTGCCGTTTTAGTTCCCCAAGCAGGGGTCGTTAGGAATGGAAATCTTCAAACTTGCTAATACGGCCGATATTTGAGTCTGATAAATATTTTCCCGGTAAAAGTGATTAATAGAGTTTGTACCAATGTCTGTCAGTAAAATTTCAACGTTTTACGGCATGGGAAAGGAGCGCCCTAGGGATGGAGTGGAGGAATGTTACAAGAAAATAACTGGAATACAACCGAGTTTAGAGTCAAAACCAAAGTTATGGGTAACGCTGAGTTTAATTATGACTTTAAACTAACAATTAACCTCCCAGGGACGGGGGTGGTCGTGGTGGAAATTGTCAAACATGTTAATCTACCGATATTTTTCGGGATCAATGAGATTCATAAAATTTCTCTACATATTCTCTGAGTATAGCTTAAACCCCTTTCGGGCTTATCAGTAGAGCACTTTTAGGGGTGGGGTGGAGGAACGCTACAATAAAATAACGCGAATATAACCGAGATTGGAGTCAAATACAGGGTTATGGATGTCGCAGAGTTTAATTATGATATTTAATTGGCCATCTAACACCAAAGGGCATGGGTGGACCGGGCATACAAATTATCTAACATGGTTATTTGCGTAGAAAAATTATTTTTAAGTGATAATCCAATTATAGTATTTCCACCCATTTTATATTTGTAAAATTTGAACCTGTAGCGACATGAGTGATATCGCGCTTACGGGTGGGTGTGGAGGTAAGATACCGGAAAATAACGCTAATACAACCGACATTCTATTCAAATAGAAGATAGTGGATGTCCCTGAGTTCATTTATGGCAATCTGAGCAACCCGTGGTGGTAGACTGGGGTGGCAGAAGTTGGGCAAAGGTAGGTGGGGTGTAGAAATGTTAAAATAAGTAAAGCTCCGAATTTCACGCCGAATAAATATATTTCGGGAACAATGAGATTATTAAAATTTCTCTACACGTTCTCGGTGTTTAATTTGAACACATTTCGGGCTTGGGAGGGAACTCACTTTAGCGGTGAAGGACAACGGGAGTTACAAATAAAATACGCGAATAAAACAGATTAGAGTCAAATACAGGGTTATGAATCTCGCTCAGTTTAATAATGATATTCAATTGGCCATTTAGCCCCCAGGGATGGGGTGGACGGGGGTGAAATTTTTATAACATGTAAAACGGTCGATATTTTCATCAAGTAATTAATTGACATTGATAATATATATGCCGATGTTGTTTGTAAAATATATCCCCTTTCGGTATTAGAGGGAAGTACACTTAGGGGAGGGGGTGGAAACGTCAAACATGCTAAAACAGTCGATATTTAGGCAGATAAATATTTTTAGGGATCGAAGAAACAGTGTTTCAACCGATGTTATCTGAGATGATATTCAATTACCCATTTAATCCCCTGGGATGGGAATCGACGGGGTGGCATTTTTCAAGCATGTTAAATCGATATTAGCGTAGATAAATAAATGACAGGGCCAATCACGTTAATAGAATTTCTACCCATGTTGTTTGAAGGCATGATAGGGTTGGGGGCGGAGAGGATTTACAAGAAAATAACGTGAAAACAACCGAGATTCGCGTCAAATCGAAAGTAATGGATGTTGCTGAATTTATTTATGACAATCTGGGCAACGCGCGGGTATCGGCTTGGTTGGGATGAGTTGACCGGCCGATTTTTGCGTTGATTAAATATATTTCGGGATCAATTAAATTAATGAAATTTCTCTACATTTTGCACGTGTATAATTTCAACATTTTTCGGGATTGGGAATGGAGCACACCTTAAGGATGGGGGTTGAGCAGAATTACATTATAATGATGCAAAAAACAATCGACATTGGAGTCGAATCCACGGTCATGGATGTAAATGAGTTTAATTATTACATTCAACTAACCGTTTAACTGCCCCAAGGAAGGGTTGGCGGGGGTGTAATTTTTTTTTAAACATGTTAAACGGTTGATTTTTATAGCGAAGAAATATTTGTCGGGGACAATGTCACTGATAATATTTTTACCGATTTTTCTTTTAATTTCAACCCCTTGACACACGTGAAAGATCACAATTAGGGGTGGGGGTGGAGGGGCGTTACTTGAAAATAACGTGAATAAATCCCAGATTGGAGATATAGATAAATGTATTTATGACAACGTGGGAAATGCTCGAGGGTTAGCGGGTGCAGGGGTGTGAGGGGCTTGGCGGAGTTGGGTGGGGGAATATATTTTCAAACAAGTTAACCGGCTGATATTTACTTCGAATAAATATATTTCGGCATCAATGAGATTCATAAAATTTCTCTACATGTTCTCTGTGTATAATTTCAACCCCTTTCGAGCTTGGGATGGGTGCACCTTTAAGTGTGGGCGTGGAGTGGCATTACATAAAAGGAAAACAGAAACTATCGAGATTCAAGTCGAATCTGGGGTTATAGTTGTCACTGAGTTTAATTATGACATTCAACTTGCCGTTTAAATCCTCCTAGCGCGAGTGTTTGGGGGTGGAAATTTTCAAACATGTTAAACGGTCGATATTTGCGTTAAATAATTACTTCCTGGGGTTAATGATTTTGATAGTTTTTATAACGATGTTGTTTGTGTATAATTTCAATCCCTGTGAGGGAAGCAAGGTTAGGGGTGGAGTTAAATAATGGGACGGGTGTGGGAGGTGGAGGGAGGGGGTAGAATTTTTTAGACAATGTAATCGGCCGATTTTTGCGTGGAATAAATACTTTTTGATTATCGCTCATTTATGGGGGTGGTCATCTTTTAACATGTAAAAACGACCGATATATTTGGTCAATGAATTCAACGTTATGGGAGGTGAGCACATTTAGGGATAGGGTTCGAGGAGCGTTACATAAAAATATCGCAAAAGAAACCGAAATTGGAGTCATATGGGGGATTATAGATAAATGACATCTCGGGCAACGCCGGGCACCCAGCTAGTCTTATAAATAAAAATGAGTGTATGTATGTATATGTATTTGTATGTTCCTTATACAAATCTACACCGGTGGTGCAAATTTCATCAAATTTCGTACACGTGTTCTTTACGACCAGGAAACAAACACTGTCGGGGTAAGAGGCGTCTACCACCCCCAGAAGCGGGGTTGAAAATATTTCAACATGCTAAAACAGTCGATAGTTCAGTCGGATAAATATTTTTGGGGTCTAAGATATTGATAGTGTTTCTATCAATGTTATCTAAATATAATTTTCATCCTCTACACCCTGTGGAAAGAGCACCCTTATGGTTTGGGGTTGAGAATACAAATTTAGACTGATGGAGAAAATTTCACCAAATTTCGTACACGTGTTCTTTGCGACCAGGAAACAGATACTGTCGGGGTGAGACGCGTCTACCACCCCCAGAAGCGGGGTTGAAAATATTTAAATTTGCTAAAACAGCTGCGGGTGGGAATTGGCGGCGATGAGAGGGGGCGGGCGGGGAGAGAAAATTTCAAACATGCCAACCGGCCGATTTTTGCGTCGAATCAATATAATTCTGGATCAATAGCATTCATAAAATTTCACTACATGTTATCTGTGTATAATTTCAACTTATTTTAGGCATGGGAGTGGTGCACCCTTAAGGGTTAGGGGTAGAGTGGCATTACATGAAATTACGCAAACATTCGAGTTTCGAGTCGAATCCGAAGTTATATTTGTCACTGTGTTTAATTATGACATTTAACTAATTTATATAAAAATAACGCAAACACAATCGAGATTGGACTCGAATCCAGGGTTATGGTTGCCAGTGAGTTTAATTATGATATTAAAGTTGCCGTTTTAGTTCCCCAAGTTGGGCTGGTTAGGGGTGGAAATCTTCAAACAGACTAACACGTCCAACATTTGATTTTCGCATCGAATAAATATATTTTGGGATCAATAAACTTTATAATATCTTTCACATGTTCTCCGTGTATAATTTCAACCCTTTCCTGGTTCGGGAGGGAAACATCCTTAAGGGTGTGGCATTACTAAGTTTTATGTAAAACAATCGAGATTCGAGTTGAATCCAAGGTTTTGTATGTCACTGAGTTTAATTATTACATTCAACTTACCGTTTAACTCCCACAAGCGTGGGTGGTATTTTTAAAACATGTTATTCGGCCGATATTAGCGTCACAAAAACTGTTTTTGAGGTCAATTAAATTTATAATATTTCTCTAGATGCTCTCGATGTATAATTTTAATCCCTGTAGGCATGGAAGGGAGCAAGCTTAGGGGTGGGGTTTGGTGGAGCGTTGCATGAAAATAACGCTAATATGATTGGAATCAAATCCGGGGGTATCTACATCTCTGAACATAATAATTACGTTCAACTTTTTGATGAACCCAAAGTACAGTGGGGACGTGGATGGAAATTTTGTAAAATGTTTAAACGGACGATATGATGTATGAAAGAAACTTTTTCGGGATCAATGAGTTCAACCTATTTCGGCATGGGAGGTGAGAACATGTATGGATAGGGGGCGAAGTGCATTACATAAAAATTCCGCAAAAGCAACCGAGATTGGAGTCAAATTTGGGGTTATAGATATACGACATCCCGAGAAACCCCGGGCACCCAGCTACTATATTCATATACAGAGAGGGGGGGGGGCAGAGATTGAGAACAATATAATAAAAAATATTTTTAACTAATGACAATAATATTAACCGATACATAACACTTACTTTATCTATGTATGTCCTGATTAAAAAAAGTTAACTTGCCATGTTTTTTTATTATATTAACAGAGAAAATAACCTATTGGAATAGTCGGCCAGCTGCCTCCTAAACTGGTCGAGACACGGAGAAGGGAATGCTGTGTTCCCACAGCAAACTCTCTCCCGCCATCGGAAGGGCGTGGAACAAGTACCAACTTGAATTTTATATCGTTTAATAACGTCCGGTTGGCGCTCAAAGAAAAATAATATATCGTCATCCTGTTAAGCAAGATTTGTCTACCCAATTATATGACAGGAAAACACGCCAGTACTTATTTCGTAACAAGATTTTTGCCAAGGTTATGGAAACGCACTTGTATGAAGAGACAGTGTTCTGCAAGTTCCTCATCAGCACACACGCTCTGCCTCTGTCGAATTCAACTTCTTCGTCTAAAGGGTAGCTATTCATAAAATTACTTGAAAAACAATTTTTGAACGTTATAAATTAAAATAGGAATATAATGTACAAATCTACAGATGTACATATGTAAGAAAGATTTACTAAAAATGTTGGTATTTTACGTTGAAATTCTCATAGGGGAATATTGTATGCTTTATAAAATTTTAGATGCAAATATGAACTGAAAAAGAATGGATCGTTCATAGGAACTATTCTAGTCGACCGAAAACTACCAACGCTTCACATTAATTAGTATTACCGAGGTGTTATGAAACGTCGCGAATTTAGTATACAGTTATAAAATTCATTTATAAAATGGATTGCGATAACAGTTAGTATTTAACAACTAAGAAATATTATTGTTTATCGTAGGTTCTAAACGTAGTCATCTAATACTGTTTTCTTAGTAAAATTTTTGGAAATTCATTGTTACGCAACAAATCTGCTTGAATTTATGAGTAAATTAGTGGTTGTCAAATCATGCTGGGATTCCCGTACGAAAAATTTGGAGCACGGTTTTATAAAAAAGTATGTATGAACATTACATCAAGCCATAACTACTGTATGTTTAAGTGAAATTGTCCGTAGAAGTATAAGATGGATGAAATATGTAAACATAAACATTTACTATAAATAAAAATGGCCTAATGTCAGAATTATTAAGTTGCTTGCAAAAATAATTTGAACCTTCAGTCAAGGCAGCCGAACCTTTTCTCTAAATTTGGATTGAATACGAAGTTATTAAAAATTTTAATACCTTAAGAGGTCCTGGAAGGGGACGAAACTTTGTGTTTTTTAATACATTTTTTAATAAATTTATAATTACTTTTCTGAATAAAGGCCATTTATTTATTTATTATTTTATATTAATCAGATATTTTTAGTTATTAATTATTTATAACTATCACATAGAATAGCGGGCGGACTTCATAGCATAAATAATTCCAAAGGAACACAACCATTACATATTCACTGTCGGGAAACTATTAAGTTGTACCCTCATTTTATTGCTATAGTTTTAATTTCTACAAGTTATTCTCCCGCTACAGAGTCCATTAAGATTCCTAGCATTCAAACAGGGAAACTCTTTATTCGTTGATTCACGCAGCAGAGTTGCATAGACTTCAATTAAATAAATGCTTTCCGTAGAACTGTTCTTACACACACGAGCAAATTGCTTGAGTAACAATTATTCAAATTTTTCGTTGTAAATACATGTTCAACACGAGGAAAGAAAATAAGTATGCACTGATATTTTTTTAAAATACTGCATCAAAGGCAAACTTGTTAAGTAACCGACGCGCTCGCAGTAGCGCGTTGACTCTGTGCGTGCTCAGCTCTCACATTCTTGCTAATCATAAATAATGACTTTCCCATTCTGTTATACGACAGGTACGTAAAAAAGCTGTATGTTTGTACAACTCGAACAGTATGATAGTTGTAATAAGATATTCATAATTCTTAAGTCTCAAATTATTTTATTCAATATGTCCGTTTATTGATTCTGTTATTCATTCTAGGGGAAATTTTGGCTTCAATAAGTTTAACACGCGTAATAACAATTCCTTCTATCACTAGGATACATACAAAGGGTCAGAGAACAACTATTACCGTAGCGCAGCGTTTAACTATCAGAATCTTTATTATATGTTTTTATGTAAATGGGTCTCAAGTATTAGGTGTTTATTTTTAGAGTAACAGGCTACATGGGGGAATCCACGTGGTAGCAACTCCCTCTAATAACACAGGAGGGGATTGTAAGGGGGGTTTCGGAAGTGTAGAGCAAGGTAGCCAAGGGTTAACTTAAGGATCCTACCTGGCATTCGCCTAAAAGTGATGCAGGACAAACCCTAAAAACCTGTATCAGGTAGGTCAAGCACTTGATGTTTACTGATGAATTTTGCATCCAGATATATCTATTATCTCTACAACTCTTATAACTTATTAACTAAGTGATTCTGTGTTCTGCATAGATGCATACATTTGTATTACTTCGTTTAGATGCACTGTTTCGGTGTAGGTTTAATAACAGTTTTATAGATGAGGACTTTACTCTCTAACGACAGTTTGGATTTTATTCCTTTTAGACAATCTAATATATATTTCATGCATGTCAAGTTTTTTCATCTATTTAGCTCTCACGAACTTATCTATTTGTCGTCTTAATGCATTATTTAATTTTACTACTGACTGACATGTAAAAGTAGGCTTTTATCGTTTAATTCAGCGGTGTCAAATACAAATAAAACACGGTGCACCAGGCAAGATTCGCGCTTGCCACTTCACATTTACAAATTTGGCTAAATTCATATTCTTAAGTGAGGATTCATGAATGTGGATTGGATAATTAAAACACGATATAATTGATTTTATTCAATCACTTATTTTATATAACTAAAACTTTTACTGACATGTTTTTTTATTAATACTTTATCTATTATATCTACAACTCCTATAAGTCTGTAATAGGAATTCTAACACTCTCTACGTCATAGAAGCTATTATAAGCATGATAAAAAGAAGAAAGAATCGAAAAATTTCATGAAAAGCTAAAAATTAGAGCTGGAAATAGTGATCGAAGTCAAAAATTCATTTGTTTCGAAAAAGTGTACAATCGGAGCTTTTCCTCTGATTGAAGAATTTGAGGACTTACCGAAATATTAATAGAGTTCGGGGTGAAAGTGAAAAGATTCTGTTTTTTTGTAACAGAGATGTTTAGCTTGTAGTGGTAGGTTTTTAAATGATGAATTAAAGGATATTTTACAAAATTTATTAATTAATTATCTGAACATGGACAAAAAATAAAAAATACAGTGTTCAGTTAGCCTGACAAAACAATATGATCCCTTAATCTCAGTTAAACATGGTCTACGGTAATTCCCCCAGGCGCGTCAAGGATTGAGATACTTGGCAGTTACCTTCGTCGTTGATGTCTGGCCGTTATCGTGTGGCACCCTCGATCTCTCCGGGTCCTTTCGAAACTGCAAGTGTCCTCTCGAAACTGCAAGTTGAGGCTGCACGTCCGTCGCTGGCGACGGTTTGTCCTTCTGTGTCTATACTTTCTTTTCAGCCCCCTCGCTGGATGTCAAAAATCGATCGTCTCGATCATCTTTGGATCTATCTTTCCTGAACCAAGAAATGTCATTGGTTCAGGCAGTCACGTGTTAACTCAAATTTCTGGGATTTTCAGAGACGTTTCCCACGGTGTGACAGTCCAGATAACTTCCGAGGGTCCACATCAAACGTGTCCAATTCCAGATTGAAGGGATTATCTCCCCGTCTCGGCGGCGCCTGATCAAATTCCAACTTACCAAGCTCTCAACCCTTGCTAAAATCTAATTATATTAAAATGAAATATACATATATATATATCAATAATAAAACTATCGCGCTACAAGCTTATGGTCGTAACGAGTTTGAAACTTGAATATGTTCAGGTTCTGGACACTGTTTCGATAGATCGCCTTTTTGATGCTTTCATCATACCAGTGGAGCTATCTTTTGGTAGTCAATAGATATAATTTTAAAAATCTACTATTTACAGACACATTTATTTCGATGTGTGCGACTTTTCGATCTTTCTGTGTATAACACCTAATCAATGAATGAAATAAAGAATTACGCTCCGAAGAATATTGAGGTTACTTTATTTCGCCCCGCTTGTCTCCATTCATTTCGGACTTCAGTGTTTGGGAATTTGTATGTTCAGTTCTCACTTTGAGAAATACAATTTCTATGACAACGAGTTTCCCTAGACGCCGTCTGGTTCTGACTCTTATGGGTCAAACACATCTTACCTTTCTTAAACTCGTTGGGCTTTGGCATTTGAGTCTCAGCGTCGTTTTCCGTCTAAACCAGCATCTGCCTTGTTCCATTTCGCTTTCTTAAATAAATTAATTAATACATTTATGTCAGAAAATGTAATATCAAGTTTATAATATTATGATTTAACAAACACAACTTTTCATCCATAATTGGGAATTATTCAGGTATATATTTCAATTAAATTCGTTATCTAAATTTTTTCTCAAATAAGTCATTTTTGGCTGTTTTTTTACATTTATTAAAAAAGAAGTTGGATTAATATGATTGATTTAAACATTTTTTATTATAAGTACTTGGGACTTGTATTTTAACTTAGAATTCCAAGTCACACACAGAATCATTGTGAAAATATCCATCACGATATAACATAAACCTGAATAATGGCTTTTATTTAATAAAACTAAAATTACTTTATTTTGCCAGCAACTTGCCAGCGATTTCCTTCTACTAGTTTTCCAATATCTGTTTTCAAAGACAATCTTCATTAAGGAAGGTAGATCTACCACTGTGATAAAAAAGTAAGATGAAATTGTCATTTAAAACTCCCGGGTATCGGGAATGCTGGTAAATATTTTTTCTTATGTTGGTAGGACTGTCTATAATATTTGCCAAGCGTCTGTTTGTTAAAAGGTTTAATTATCTCCGAGTTACACGTGTTTTTGTAAACAACCAAAAGGGAATTTTTCGATTATTGCAATGGGTAATTTTGTTGAGCAAAGAACTTGAATCAATTTTTGTTTGCGGAACGAATATTCTTGTGCGGACACGTTGAAAATGTTGCGGAAGGCCTTTGGTGATCAAACTATGGCACAAAAAAACGTTTATAAGTGGTACAACGAGTTCAAAGAGGGCCGAGAACACGTTGAAGACCAACCGCGATCTGGACGACCATCAATGAGGGCCACGTCCAAAAAATCAAAGATTTGGTGCTTGAAAATGGTCGATGGACAATTAGAGATCTCGCTGATAGTGTTGGAATATCATTTGGCTCAGCCCAAACCATTTTGAAGAATGTTTTGTGTCTCAAGCGCTTCAAGTCTCGATTGGTGCCAAAATCGCTCCATTTTTGGGGGGGAAAAAGCGTCGCGTTGATGTGTGTGAAACTTTGCTTTCTGACTATCAGGACCCCTTGAAATGCATCATTACTGGAGATGAGACTTTGATTTACGCATACGACCCTGAAACCACCGACCAATCCAGCGAATATCGTGCAAAAGGTGAAGCAAGACACAAGACCACGGCAAAGTCGATCGAAAATCAAGGTCATGTTGACAGTTTTCTTTGATTATCGTGGTGTGGTGCACTATGAATTCCTTCCGCCGGGCCAAACTGTCAACAAAAAATATTATTTGAGCGTTATGCGTCGTTTGCGTGAAGCTATTCGTCTGAACAACTCTTGGTTCCTTCATCACGATAATGCACCATGTCATACTGCATTGGTTCTTCGCGACTTTTTTGCCCAAAACTCGACTCAATCGTTCCGCAACCACCGTATTTGCCTGATTTGGCTCTGTGCGACTTCTGGCTATTCAGCAAACTCAAAAGGCCAATGCGCGGAAGCCGTTTTGACACGATTGAGGAGATAAAAACCGAATCGAAGAAGGTCTTGAAGGCTATACCGGAAATAGACTATTCCGACTGTTTCGAGGACTGGAAAAAGCGTTGGAAAAAGTGCGTTTTATCGGACGGGGATTACTTTGAAGGGGATGAAATTGATTTGGAAGAATAAATAAAGAATTTATATTTTATAAATAAATTCACCTTACTTTTTGCTCACAGTGGTATATCAGTTAATCTGGATCTTTATGCCGTTTTATTTAATTTTATGGACAAAAATAGTTGCTCGCACAAGTACAAACTCCCAAAGTAGCGTAAAATTTTTGGCAGCAAACTTTTTCATTTCCTGGTATTTTTCACCTAAATGAGAATATATATTGGTAATTCCTTCCTCTCGATATTTGTATTTTAAAACCGAATCATTCTGGAAATCAATTAATTCCAGTAGTATCAAAGTGGAAGCATTTTCAACTTCAAATGAAACGGCCTAATAAAAAGGAAAAAATAATAAGAAAGAAAGCCAATACAGACAAAATAAGTGATAATATAAATACCACACAACGTTTCTGGGATCCTTGTCCTTTTCTTCAGATGCTGAGAAGAGCCTAGAGCGACACAACCAATGCAGTTGTGTTGCTCTAGGCTATTCTGAGCATCTAAAAACGATCCCAGAAAGGTTGTGTGGTATTTATATTATCACTTATTTTGTCTGTATTGGCTTTCTTTCTTATTATTAATTTTAAATCAGACGTAAATATTTCATTTCAAAATGAAAAAATATATTTCAGTACTTCTTCAACTTCACGTTCATTAACGTGATTTCTTCAATTTTATCACAGTAATGTGAAAATGAGCAACTTTGATTTTTTTATATTAATTTCTCACACGTAGGAAATATGTCAAAACGTTCCTTTGTAGATAATTTTTGAACAAAGCTAATATTTTTATACAAAACCTGTAATTGCATCGTACATTTTCGTTTTTTACATATCTTTGCCTTACATCATAATATTAAGATTGTAATATCTGTTAAAATTTCCAGATCTTTTACGCACAAAGGATCTTTTATAATCGATATATTTTCGTTTTTTGATCTCTCATTTCAAGAAATAAAATTATTTCCTCCAAAAGCAGACAGAAGCTCTTCAGGACTTTGTGCCAGGATAGCCATCGAACTTCTGTGTAATAAGGAAGATCAGTTTCTAAATCTTTAATAAACGAAGTAATTTGACGATGTTACCGTGCTCTCAAACCAATAAAGTTGACTATCTTTGTCACTGTTTTAAGTGCTTCGTCCAGTATAAATATTTTTAAAGAAAGAATTTTTTTTGTGAATAAGACAATGGTGTACGGTATTGCCTCGATCTCACCCAATCGCTATTTTCTTCATAACATTTTTATTCTGTGAAAAATCCTTTCATTTCTCTTGTAATTATCTTGCCTCTTAAGCAGTTAAAGTTTTAACGACGGAGTTGTGTGTACAGTATTTCCTCAATCACACCTAAGCGTTTTTTCTTAATAACATTTTTTTTTTCATTTTCATTTTATTTGAGAGCTTCTTGAGCCAGTTGGACACCCCTGGTTTAATTCAATCAACTGATTTTGTAAAAATCCTTATAGTTAATTGAATTAAGTGACTTCCAATGACACTCACAAAATTTATAACGTTGTGTAATGTTACAAAACACATAACGTTACGTTATTATCCAGTAATTGTTGATTACGACAGGATCAATATATTCAAATTGAAAAATACAATCCACAATTGCAAAACATCAGCTTTAAGGAAACACTATAATTAAACTTAACTTTATTTATTTGTCTAAAACAAAATTTAAAGTTTTTTATGTGGCTCATATTTTTCAATTGTCAATTTTAATTCATATTACACCTGATAAAAGCCATAAATTCTGGTAGAAACATAACTTTGTGAGTTTTAAAACTTAATGCTACTGTATTTTTTTCTTAATTATCTGTTCAATTGGGTAACATTTTCTCAACAGATTTACAATTAACTGTTAGTTCACTCAGATGATTCTGTTGATGTATTTAATGCAATTTTTGGTCTTGACGGCTAGAGAATATGTCATCAGTAAAGGTTCCTTTTATAGTGTTTTGCGACACTGATACCACGTATGTATGAGTACAGGACATAAAGTACCAAGGATACTGCGTTGCGGAACTCCTGAAGCGACTGGAAAATACTCAGACTTTTCCTCCTTCACTTTTGTTTGGAACGTTCTATTCCTTCCATATAATTTCCAAACTGCGTTGCAAGTTGCGTGAATTTTTTTAAAATTTTATTTAATAAAAAAATCCTCTGCGGGAAAAGTCTGTCATATGATTGACAGAAGTCAAGGAATATGTAAGATTAACATTCCTTACTATTTAAAGCTGTATTTATTACTTTAGTGTTACGATTTACTTGTACTGTTGAATTTTCTGTCGAAATCCAAACTGATTGTGAGGAATCTTTTCATGAGACTACAAAATCTTAAAATATTATTCGCAGTTACAGTTTTTCTAGTTAGTTGGAAATGGTTGAAAGTAGGTTCATGGGACAAACTGACATTGAATTAAATAACAATGAATTCAATGATAGCCAAAATATTGCGACTGCCAAAAACATATATGCAGGCAGACACGTAACTTTGCGAATTTTATAATATACTATCCGGGTGCCCGGCGTTCCCCGTCTTGTCATAATAAAAAACTCAGCTATATCCATAACTCCAGATACGACTCCAATCTCTGATGTTTTCGCGTTATTTATGTGTAAAATCCTCCACCCCATACCTAAGGGTTCTCTTTTCCGATACAGATAGGAATAGAAACAACATCGGGTGAAACACTATCAATTTCATTGACTCCGTCAATATTTTTTCGACGCAAATATCGGCCGTTTTAGCATGTTATAAAATTTTCACTCCGTCCATCCCCAACCCTGGGTGGAGTAGACGTGTGTTAGCCCCACAAGGGTTGTTTCCGGTTATGAAGAAACGTATGTAAAAAATTTGGTCAAATTAGCACACCGGTGTAGATTTGTATGCGGAACATACATACACATACACACAAACAAACACATTATTTTGTTTATTAGAAGATTACTATTTTTTCTTGCCTGTTCAATTGGCTATCATTTTATTCAACTAATGTCTCATCAGACCACAATTGGCGCTGTATTATAGAATTTAGTTGAAAATTAATTAGAATGCATACATTTGTATCACAATCAAATATTATTTTTATTATAAACCAAAAAAATCACTTTAACATAATGTAAGTCTGAACTTTACATCAACTATCTTTTGTTTAGCTCCTAAATTTATCCCTAACATGAAAATCTTAAACTCAGAATGTCCGTGAGCTTGTAAAACTTCTCTATATTCCTGAAAATTGAAAAATTAAAAAAAAAACTGATCAATTTACATGAAGTCCGTCATTCTTTCAGGTCATTTAGGCCATGGAAGAGCTGCGATTCGTAAGTTGTAGGAGGGTAATGGGTGAAAGAATTTCGCACCGGATCTGGAATCGACAGGAATAGCTCAGTGGTAAGGCATGCGCCCATTGATCGGGAGGTCCCGGGTTCGATGACTGCTCCTTTAGACATATTTACATTCTCATACCTTGATGTCCGTGAGCTTTTTGACTATCACAGAACAGTCGCAATGTTATTTTATTCGACACGCAATAACCAGTGAATCTGATACTTCCATTCAAAGAATGACATATAATCCCAGTAAAGTACCTAGCATTACATCTAAGCAATAAACTACCTGAAAGAAATATGTCAAAATGAAACGCCAGAAAACAAATATAAACTTCAGAGAGATGACATGGGAAAAATCACAATATAATAAAGTGCTGTTATACAAATATATCATTAAGCCCATATTAACTTTGTAATACTTAATCTCATAGGTTTAATTGTTTAGCGGGGTATTGTCAAGAAAAATATTTAATTAATTTAATTTAATAATTTACTGATAAAATAAACCACATTAAAATTGATTTAATATATAAACGACAAAAATAAAAAACAACCACATTTGGACTCTCCCAGGAATAATGTTTGGTGAACCTTAACATGGCCAAATTTGAAATTATTGAAATAAGTAAACTATGATTTATTTAACTGATTAAACAGTACAAATGGAGAGACTTGCATTACGATACTTGGATTTTAAACAATACAAAAGATACCGTGCCGTTGTGGTTCCAGCTGGTGCAGACTGGTTGCAGTTGAAGCTCGTGCTGGGACGGCCGAGTGCAACATTCGATGGCAGTGGATGGGTCGTCAGACCTCTACGATTTGCTCAGAATTGGCTGGATTTTTCTGAGTCTGGTCACCGTCCGCGCAATCCCGTGGCTGGCTTCTCACTGGTAGATTTCGACCTCCCGAAATTCGTCCTGCATATATTTTTAATTTCTCATGCCCGTCAGCCCAATATATGAAAGCTCAATTATATACACCTAATAATTTTGGCGTTCCTTGGAGGTGTCAGCCTGCTTAAGGTCTTTTGTCACACGCAGGTAATTTTGTCCCCTAAATGGTCTGAGGCCATCGTCCGAGTCCACCAACTGACAAAACAGCAGCTTCCGGCACGAAATAGCGCTTTTAAAGAAAAGTTCATTACAAATTACAGCAAGAAATTATGCGGATGCTCATAGTTCTCTAATCAGAAAATAATACAAATAATCCAGTCTACAATACTAAAGCACACATCTTCACCCTGCACAATGATCTGAGGGAAGTATTTTTGGTAAAGACCTGACACGTTCATTGTGACCCCCAAAATTTATTTCCTACCTACACAGCGATGTTTTAGACAAATTTATCGTGAGTACGTTTTTCCCTTAATCTGTTCAATATTATGTTGCAAGTGCTGCTGGAAAGTTTATAATAAAATCAACAACTTACATAGTCACAAAATACTCCACCAACGCTAAGTATGTTTCACAGAAACGTGGCAGCTAATCTTCAAGCCGAAAGTAAACCCTTTGTAAACATAATTGAAGACTGTTTACAGGGATAATCGTCAATTTCCCGGACGTTATCCAATTTTATTCAGTAAAATCCTTTTGTTGAGCTTGTGCTAGATAGCCTAAATTTTCTGATAAAGTGGGTTTCTTCCCACGACAGTAATGCGCGATTAACACCTATAGCGTCACAAACAAAAACGTAACGTTCCATCTTTCTTTTTAACCAAATAAATACTATTATTATGACTGTCTTCACGCTCAATTATGTCGCCGCGCAACATGTAATTATTGGGTCTTCCGTTGGATAAGACTTAATTTTAGACGGTACATGTGGAGTAGAGACAATGTGATGTTTATACCTCTTTACTGTTCCTAGTTCGTCTCTGAACACATCTGTATTATTGTTCAAAATCTTCACAAGCTTTTCTTACTCGTCGTTGCTGAGCTTCTACTTTCCTAAATTCCTTACTGTAGCTTTTCTTCTCTCTTTCCATTATCAGAACCTTACTTACCGCGAAATATTTTCCTAAAACTTTTATCTCGCTCAGGGCTTACTTCCATTCTTACAAAATCCTATTGAAATTCAGTATTCGTCCCATTATTTCCCTGTCATTCTAAATCTACATTAACAATTACATCACAAAATGAATTTGCTGTTACATTTTTCAAAGGTGACTCACTAATGAATGACATCCAATTTTCTCATTTTTCTGCCTGAATGCTCCATATAATTTTCACTTGTTCCGTTTGTTATTCTGTGCCATGATATTAACATTAAAAAATGTTCTTATGTTTTTTATTTCGTTTAATTATTTCATTAGTCCTCGAATAAGGAAATAGGATACGTCATTACATAAAATTACAATATAATTAATAAAGACTACAATTAATAACAATTAGAAGTTAACATGAACATAACTAAAAATCGGTAACTCAAATTTCCCTGACCGACATAACTTGTATTCAGTAATAATAATAATTTATTAATCATACTAAGGGTATAATTTAATGTTTATATTATGAAAACATATTAAATACGCACTAGATAAAAAATAATTATTTAGAGAATTAATTATCACAAATCATAAAATAAGTAATCACACGAGAATAATCACACAACCTGGCACACGCCCAATAGGAAGAATCACAAACAGAAACGACGGACAAGTCACTTCACGAAACTGAACGACGAGGAATCTGTCCTCTCGTAGAAACATGAAACAAAGAAATAAAAGGGCAGTAAAGAGAGTACGAAAGTTATGAAATAGTTTCAAGAGCAGAACTTATAAAAGTATAGAAAACACACAGTATAAAAAGAATTATTATTAGGGGAACGATCCAGAAACTCCTTTACTAAGTAGAAAATTATTACAGTGATTTCCAAAACTCTTGTAGTTATTGTTTTTTTACTTCTGGAGAAAGACTATTGTATAAAACTATACCAGTGATTACAGCTCTGGTAGGCGATGCTTGTCCGATCTGAGAGCTGAACGATTTCCAGTCTCATAATTGTGAGACTCGCCATTCGTTTAAAACAGATTCATGTTCCGCTTTAAAATATTTCGTGAATAATCACACTGGGTACAGTTAATATTCACTAACGTTTAAACTGTGGTAACGAGGAGGAAGACGTTGAACTTGCTTTTTTCAAATGCCCTCATCCTGAAAATCTAAGAAATATTCTTAGGGACGAAGTAAAGATTGAAATAACAACTGCCAATCTGGTTTTTGTGATGCTGGACTAAGCAGACAAGTGGAAGGCCATCAGCAAACACGTCGCTATGGCTATAAAGCAGCTACGAAAAGCTGAAACGGAGAGTAGTCCATAATAGGAGGAAGAGCCACAGCTGAGACCGCTTCCTACGAAGAAATACTTAACTGCAGTTCCGTAGGAAGCAATTATTGGTCAACGATGGAAAGGAAGAAAAAAACGTTTGAACTAAGAAATCTTAAATTAAGTAGCGTTACCTGTTTAATTGATTAATATTACTTTGAATTCACTGAGGATTTGTTGAGTATTTCTCTCTTCTGCTTGTCCTGTGGGGCGGTTCGAGTTATTGTTGATTGCTGCTGCATATTCTTTGTTCAGAATTCTTAGGTTATTTAGATCCTGTTTCCGTTCCTTTTCTAATTGACTTCTGCTTTTCATACTTGGGGTACTTTAATTATATTTTGGTTAATTTTGCATCTCTTATAGATCGCCAGATGCTTCCAATTGCACAAAGCACATTTATTGGTTGCATCCTCCGTGCCATTACCCTGCACTTAATTAACGCATACTATTTTGAAATGGTAGTTTTGTTAAACATCTCATGAACTGTACTAGGTTATTCTTGTTTTTATAGAGAAGTTCATTTTTTTTATATTTGTAATTTTTAATTTTACAATTTTTACTCGTCTTTATTTTCTGGCTTTAAGTCTACGAATAAGAGATCTTTGGTTGCTATGCGCCTGGCATGTACGTTTGTCACTTTGAGTCCTAGTGCTGTTAGGTCTTCTATTTATTTCGTAACAAAGGAGAGGTCATTACCACTTTTAATTTATATGTACGGTGGATGACATTTTCATTTATCAAGTAATTGGTTAATTTTCCATAACTATCTGCGGTTTTCCAACTTATTCGTATTTTGGTGAGACTTTTTGTGATATATTGTTCTAATTCTAAGAAGTTACTTCTATGATCAGTAATTTTACCACAGCATACTTATTGAGTGTTTTGCCAAATGAAAGGTCTTTGGAATTAATCTGTAAATTTCCTTCGCCACCTCGCCTTCATCACGTAATATCTTCTTTTTTCTCCCTTCAATTCGTTCAGCAGTCAGTCTTTCCTTATCCCACGCCCTGCAATTCCACCTATGGGTCATTCGGTGATGTCGTGCAGTATGCATTTAATCCTTACGGAAAATAAAACTCTTTTAATTTACTCTTCTTAGAAAATCTTCATTTTTCACCATATATGTCCTCTTTTTTTTTTCGATTCTTCTCCAACACTACATTTTAAAACTTTCCAGATATATCTTCTCCCTTCTCCTTAGAGTCCATGTTTCTGATCCATACAAAACCCTACTCCAGATGTGTTACTTCACCAGGTTCTTCTGAAATTCAGTACGACTCTTTTCTTTGTGAATGTTGCCTTGGCCATTGTGATACGTGTCCTCATTTCCTTATTTCTATGGCGATCAGTCGTCCAATGAATTGAAAGGTACTTGAACTGATCAGTAATTGTTTGTTTTTATCTTCATCACTGCGGACTTTTCTATATGTATATTAATAGAATACTCTATTACTGTTACCTCTAGCCTGTCCAATCTGTCTTACGGTGTTTCTTCCTTCTTCGTCAGTTGACTACTACCTCTCTTCCTCTCCCCCCTTTCGCTCAATATATAAATATTGAAGAAATTAATGATTTTTCAGACAATTGAATATATTTTATTTCATGTTTTAACGATGTTTCAGTACATTTTCTATTTTCATAACTTTTCAATTAAGTTACGTTAATACGTTTACAATCTTGTTTTATACAATATTTCAAATCTCAGATTAACAGTATATATTTCTTACAATTCATCTATTATAACAGAAAAATGAAATGAGAAATTTTATGCATTCTTAAAAAATAATAAAAAATGATACCAAAATTTCCTATATCAATATATATATATATATATATATATGAGATGAGAGTAGATAAAAATCTGTAAAATAGAAGAACATGAATGTAAATAAATCACATCAAGAAATTTTGCTATTTTACTTGGAATAAATTAAGTGTTTTGTGAAGTTTAAATTTGCTAAATTATTTAGCATCCTTTCATTTTAAATTTTAATAAAATAAATTTATCCATTAATTAATAGCTTAAATTAATTAGATAAAGTTATTAAATACATTATGGCGTCATCAACATGTGGTCAACCATTTAATTATTTTAATTATTTTTTGTTTATTACATTTTTACCCTCAACGTGGGACAAAATAATTGTTAATTAATTAAAATATTTTATTTATCACAATATATATATTCTAAATAATTATTTTTGTAAGCTGGGTTTTTACGTTAAATCTAAAAAATATTGACCATTAAAGAAATTTTATATAAGTTTATTACAGTTAAGCATGAAAAAATTCTTATCTCAGGCATCTGTGGTTTTTACATAGAAGAGATCTGCTGCCCGTACCAAATACGTACTGCTATTCTGTGTTGTGTTGTCTGCTGTAGCTCTCGTACCGACGTCTCCGTATCTCACAGCCGGCAGAACGGGTTAACTGCAGTGATGACTTTAGTCAGGACTGTTGCAAGGCGTCGACTCAGGGGTTGACCACTGACTAAGGCGTCGGCCTCCGGGATTGATTGCTGACAAGCCGTCGTACTAAATTGTTGGATTCGATGAACTCTTCACTAACAAATTGTGGGCCCTTTCTCACGACGATTCTGCCTCGGACTATATCAGAGACAACAACTTGGAAAAGTTTACAGCAGAACTCATGAGATTTGTAGATCGGTGACACTTAAAACGTATACATGTAACGCAATACGTAACCTCTCATAATCACATCCACCAGCTGCGGTGAGCGCAGAACAACTGTCAAATTTCAAAAGCTTATCTCCGTTCCCTCCATTATAGTCTCCCATTCTTTTACTTTTTTCATTATTAGAAAACTTCGTCGAAATGTCAGTTTCACTGATTCTTCCATTGTCACAAGAGTTACAGCACGCAGCTGCAGTTCCGTAGTCAATAATGGCTAACTATTCTGTCATGTTGAGGCCAACAATCGAGACAGGACACGAAAATTACTTGGATGGAAATATTAATCTCCTCCACCCCCACGCACGTGCACGATTTCGAATTCTCCAATCCACAGCAAACAACACTTCCGAGACAAAACAAAACTAAACCAAAATACACGCGTCACAACATATATATATATATATATATATATATATATATATTGACATGCCAATTAATTAGGCCATTAATTGTTTAGACATAAAATTTGAATTGTTTGAGAAATCCATTATAGCGGTCTGATCGAACAAAGCAACAATTAGAGAAGCGAGTTCACTTTGCTTTGTCGAAAAGTCAGAAAAGGCGTATGCGCGCTAAAACTCGGGAGAACTAGGAGTCAGTTCGCGGAAAAACATCGTGAGGAGCAGAACAACTATTATAACCGTTAGTTGGAGGCGGGACATTTCAGAGGACGGAACTAATAATACTAGACCAGAGAGTAGCCGTCGTTAATGTATTATTAAACAAAGTTGTGAATTTAAGACAAAGTAAAAACATTCACGGAAGTATTACCTCTTAAATATCGCTAAGTAAGAGAGTTTACGTCTATAGCCAGCCAGAATAGTAAAGTTGCAGTTTAAGTCCAAAGCGGTAAAAGACTAACAAATCTACGAATCATAGGATTCGTATAAGGCGAGCAGACATCAGATAGCTGACATTCAGGAGGATCATCCGAGTTCCTGTGAGCCTATCAATTTTGACTTCAATAGTGTAAAATCTGTGAGTTGACTTCTAGAATCAGTGTATAATTTTTCAATAGTGTACTTCCGAAACCAAAAGGAATTCTGGTACCAGCTGAACAAAACCAAACTAATGATTAATTGTAAACGTAATTAAAGGATAGAGTCAGATTTCGTTCTCTTTTAATTGTCAATCAAAGTTAATTTCTTTTCTTTTTAATTTATTTCTATCGACGTATTGTTTGGGTAAATGTGAACTGTTTATTAATGAGATTTTAAAATCAATTTGTTGTGTCCACTATCAAACCCAGTGAAGGCCCTGAGAAATTAATATTTTAAGTTGTAATTGTTTTTGAGTTAAATTTACAAAGTGAAAATAAATAATTTTATGTATTAAATTTTATTAATTATTTTATTTGATTAAAACTTCAATTGTTGTATATTACAATATATATATATATATATATATATATATATAACTAGAAATCCGCAACGCTAAGTATTTTTGTCGACAATTTTTTATACTACAACAGTCTGTTGAATATTGGGTATTAATTGACTTATACAGTCTTCAGCGAATAATAATCGTCAAATGGAAAATATTTATTCAATAAGTACATCACATATATTTCAGGTATATCTCAAACTAATAAACATAATTGTAGGAACATTAACTTGTTCAATTGTTACGTTCAGTTATATTGAAGAATCCAAATTGATCTTTAACCCATGCTCACATGAGAGAAAGCGGAAGCGTGTGTGGGTATTTGTGGCTGCGAGGATAATTGGTGGATCATTAGTGTAATGAGGGATTATGTACAGATATAAGCACAATTGTTTCTGGGAATCATTCTTCTAAACCTACTTCGGTGGGAATTTCTTTACACAATAGTAATGATTAATTAGTTTCATACGCGATTTACATAAACTATCGCTAAATAATTTCGCATTAAACAGCTCTGTATTTACTAAATGAATTTGAGATAAACTCAATAAAAATCATAAAAAAAATAAGTCGAATTCTTACATCGCAAATCAAATAGAAAGCTATAAGTGAAAAATATTATAATATATCATATTGTAATATTTTCTTATTTTTTCTATTATGTAAATTTATGATCGTGCTAGCAACAATTTTTCTTTCGTTACAGATGTCGCAGGTATCACGCATCTCTCCCACAGAAGAAGAAATCGAACTAGTGCGTAAAAATGCTGGAACTTCTGAGGAAAAGATCAATGAAGCAGTAGAAAAGATTTTGACCTGGCTTTCTCAACAACCTCATTTACCCCACGTTATGGGTATGAAAGAATTCATTCTAATCATTATGAAAAAGTGTTAAAATAAAAATTTTATATACTAGAATATTTTTGAATTGTGTGCAGTTCACAATGACATGGGACATTATTTTATTCGAAACTTTAAAAAGCGCTGTTTCTTTAGAAGAAAAAATGTATGATACTTCTTTACTCATTTAAATTTGCCAATAATGTGTATTTTTAAATATAATGATAGAAACAAATTTTTTACATCTGAATAACAATGTATAGGCGCATTTGTATTTCTTTAATATATTGCTAGAATAATGAACGTATTAAACTTATTAAACGATCCAGTTTATTATATTACGTTAAAAATAAAATATAATTATTGAAGGCGTCTTTATATTTTAAATGCTTTTAACTAGAATCATTTTATATGGCTTACTTGATTTCTTATACATAATTTCGTATATATTTTGTTCATTTAATTCGCAACATTATTCTGCGTCATGCAAATCCAATCCTGTATTATAGGTTTATCAACATTACATGATTCACTTTCAACAATACACTCAATACGCAAAGTTCTCGAACGATTTCCACAATACTAATTCAATGTTAGAAACTAACAGGTTTCAAATCCTTGAAAAGTAAATTACTACTTTTAATATCTTCTTTGCCACGGCCATCCTTTGTTACATTGATCTCTAAATAAAGGAACTCTTTCATCTCTCGCTCAGCGTCGGGTACAATTCGAAAATTAATTGGTTCTTTACTTTCATGTTACCTATTAACAATACTTTTGATTGATCAAACAACACCAGCCAATTAGTCAGAATGTTATTAAGAGCCATTTAAAACGTTATAAAAACACTACGTTTCGTCCCTAAACTTTGGGAACTCTTCAGGTGTATAATTTTAATTAAAAGAGAAATTATTCATCTAAGAAATCAAAGAAAATAAAATTTTATTAATATGGTTAATTATATTAGAATTATGTAGACCTGAAATTTATATAACATTACTTACAATTAATTACATGAGGGTTGGCTGATTCATTTATTAGAAATGGCTGATAAATATAATTGTTAACAAAACTTTTGTTTTACAGTATTATATTTCAGTTAAATATCTCCTGAATTCATTTGATCATTTCACTGATATTTCTCAATCTTGTCCTTTAAGGGTTTATTATAGTCATAATACTAATAATCGCTGTCTTACATCTTAATCCAATCGTTAATTTATCCTCCTTGATTGTTTTCTGAATAGAAGCCACAAACTCTCTTCTCAAAGTTTCTATATCTTCATTTTTATTTTATTTTTCAAAGTAATAGGTTGCATAAAGGTAATGCACGTAGTGAAAACTCCCTTTTAATAGCATAGGCAGGGTTTTGAAAATGATATGCGGAAAGGTACAGCAAGGTAGCCAAGGGTTAACTAGGGCCTCCGGATTGTAGTTTAAGGATCCTACTAGGCATTCACCTAAAAGAGATACAGGACAAACCCTGGAAAACCTGCAAAAGGTAGGTCGGGCTCTTGCTACTTGTTCCACGCCCTTCCGACGGCGGGAGTGGTTTTTTTTTTTTTTTGCTGTGGGGACACAGTATTAACTTCTCCTTGCTTCTACCAGTTTAGGAGGGAGCTGGCCAACTGTTTTATTGCGAGCAGAGAAGAAATCTTTATAATAAAGCAATATTATTTGTTCCCTTTGCCTATTACGCTATGACTGCTACTCTACTCACATTATTCTACATTGTATTATTGTTATTACTCATACGGATGTTAGAGTACCAGATGTCTTCACCAAGTAGTTCTTTCTCTGTACATAATGTAACACTGTAGTCAATCACCTTTCTGAGGTCAAGAATAAATCAACAAATTTAAAAGTGAATTATTTTATTGAGGGTAACTTGTTAAATAAATGCTAAATATTAGCTTTATATAGGTGCATCTAATGAGGTGTGGTTCATTTCAGTACAAGAGAATGAGATTTTAAACCAGTACGGAAAATAAAAATACTTAGCTAATTCGATGTTGGGTGGGTGGGTATTGCTAAATAGCATTACCATTCGCTGTTCTATGCGCGTAAGGCTTGTGACGGATTGCGCTTGATTAGAAAATCCGATATTCTGCTAGCAATATATATTTTTTAAACATGATTTGGATGGAGTAGATTCTGTTTCGTAAAACGGATTTTCTAGAAACCACAAACAATTGATTTCTTAGTTAAGGAGCTATCGTTGTAATCCTTTAATACCTCTGTTATAGGAATGCTAATCGGTTTGTCTTACATCACACCATATATACGTCATATGCAACAACGGTTATTTACTAGACGAGTAAACGTTTACTTTTTAAAAACGATTTTTACAACTCTTTTGTTTATATTGTCTATATAACGTTGCGGCGTTCTCGTTTCTGAACCAGTATTCGGACAGAATAAAGAATATAAAATGTAGGACATTTTATGGTCTTCAATTTTAACATAGTCAAATGTTTCGATAAATAAAAAAATCTTAAGTTAAAAGTATTTTTACACAATATTTGATATAAAATTATTTTCCCAGGAACAATTATAGTGCGAAAAATTCGTGTTCAACGACGCAAACGACTTCTCAGAAACCAAATGAAAAAACGTCACGAAATCTTTCCCCTGTTTTCTAATATTCACCAAACCAGTTAAGTTAATGTTCAGCGCCCATCGTCATGGCGGGAGAAAGGGGAAAATGGTCCAAAATGGCAAAATAGATAAGTATCAGTACTGACGATTCAGATGCAGGTTAAGTCACGTTTTCAGTCCCTAAATATGTGCGGTGGGGTGAGAGGGGAATTATTATAAAATATTCCGAATGACAAAGAGTCGAATTAAAACAATTTCACGTCTAATATAATGAAGATCTATGTACATACCCCGCAAACTCCGAGCAATCAGAAAGTTGTTTATAAAAGTGGATCCTAAGTCTTTCGTGATCTGTCACACCGCACTTTGTTTTTGATGTAGAACGACGAATTTCAATATATGTAACTTAATGTATGACTAATTAATATTTAAGTGAAGTTTTAATTGGGTTTTATTAATATTTATATATTTCAAAATAAAGCATCATTGCCTTCAAATATTGGCGTTATTTGGTAATGTTGCGTTCGTGTTTTGTAATAGTACATATAATAAGCAAATAAAGCAACTACAATGTTAATTATTAATTAGTAACAATCTTATTTAAAGCTATCTTGTTCTTTGTAAGTTTAAGATTTTTTATCTGACAATATATGCAAGAAAAAAGTCATTATTTTTGTAAATGTAGTCTTACGTATGAGAGCTTTAAAACTATTTGTAATAAAACTCTAGTTTAGGTGAATATATTGTGATACCATTTCATATATTTTTAATTGAATATTTAATTTTTTAATTCATTTCATTAAACAGAAAGTTTAAACTATAGACGGATTTAGAAATGATTACTCACAAATTCTTCAACACGGAAATTTATTACAAATAATTTTTTGAAAATATTTTTATGCAATTATTTACATTTATGAGACTCTTGATATATCTCTAGGGTCGCTTATCGAGCCTCGAAACAGTAATAGGAACCCGCAATGAAAACACAAAATATTTAATTGAATTTACAACTATTTTAATTTATTTATTCTAAAATATAAACAATAACCAAATGAAAACTGACGACATGAAATAATTGTATAACGTTTACACAGTATTTTGTTACATACCAGACACAATTTTACCAACTCTTTAATATAGATCACAAATTAATTAAATGACTTTTTCACTTAAACTGGCCATATTATTACACTTTCTACTATTTCAGTCAGCATATACGATTAAATCAATAGCACACCACAGACGATCAGCTGATTTCCAACATTTCGGCAAAGAGTAATAATGTCAAGGAAAATTGAATTACACTTTCCAAATATCAGTCAGATTCAACTCTCAATAAATGGTGCCTTTAAAAAACCAATACAAAGACAGCCAGTACAACTTTTCCTGTCAAAACTTCTTTGTTTGTCTCGTTCAATATCTAGCAAGGGGTTAGATATCCCTTGAAAAGAAGTAACCTTGAAAAAATATTTTTTTCACGCCGATTTCTACATGCAGATTCACTGATAACCAGTCTGGGTCAGCATCCATCGGACTCTAACCGACCGACTGCTCTCGGTCTACGTCCATCTAAGAGACGGAACTCTGGTCAAAGCTTTCTACCCTACACTCCACATTTTTACGCAATGCTGACTGTTTCTTACAATACCCTGGCCACAATATTACGCTAATAATTCAATAATGTAGAAAATCAGTTCCTTATGTACATTGGTGTTCATTACAATATATAAAAATAACTATTTTTAAGTAAGAGCCTACTTGAGGGTAATCCTCATTGTGCCCGCTTCCCAACATAGAGACGAATATAAAATGAAGTATGAGGAAGGACAACTAAGTAGTCAAAGGTTAACTATGACCTACTAGCTGTAGTTTAAGGATCCTACGTAATATAATGCATAATTCGAGGAAAACCTTAAGTTACTTGTATCGCTCCCTTCTGATGACTGGGGTTGGCAGCATTTTATTCCTCGACCAGGGTTAAAGGCATCTGACCGACTCCTCTAATGCGAACGTAGAATAGCATGTTTGACGTTTGTGATCCAGTGGCATACACCTCTCAAAACTGACCTAGTTGCCTCAGTTTCTGATTAACTGAATTTAGAAAGAGAGAGACAAGAAACATACTCGTAGTTAGGTTCCTTCCATAAAAGTCTAAATTTATGTCAATATTAAATGAATTGAGAAAAATCAATAAAAACTTATGGATCTCTCTGATCTACTTTTATATTAGTCGTTTTTAATTTTATTTAGAAATATTTTTAGTAAAGAGGCAGAATGAAAATATTACGATATTTATTCAAAATATGATATTGTTCTTAACGTAGATTTTGTGCTTAATTAATATATTGTGTAATGATATCTTACTTTCAGACAAAAAGCGTATAGAAAATACATATATTAACAACAAGTGCAGTATTGAAAGAACTAAGCAATCCATCGATGCATATTTCTCTCTAAAACTTAAGTTTCCGGAATATTTTATGGATCGAGATCCTCTGAGTAAGGACATACAGGAAAACTTCAACTACAGGTAATCACTACCTATTTTTTCTCGTTTTGTTCAGTAAAATAATACGAGAGTATATAAAATGAAAATTTATTTACCAGAACATGCCAGTAATGATTTTGGATATTTCCAGTAAGTAACGTGAGCTAATTGTCAAAGTACTAAAAATATATATTGTTTCAAATGTCTTGTGAAACTCATCGTTTATGAGATTTAGGTAATTTATTTGCATTGTGTTGTTTGCAGGTGAATAGTACTCAATTTTTATATATTCGTCAGTTTATTATGAACGGAATACAAGTAAATTTTATTTTCTACTCGAATAAGGAAAAAATTGTCTTAATGCTTTGATCACAACAAACACATAACGTTGAACAATAATCAAGTTTTTGTGTGTATTCATTAAAATCTTGTATGACAAGTTATGTTGCAATATAAATTCAAATTGAAAATTACAATTTACATTAATAACTTTCAATTTGAATTGATATTGCACCTGACCAAAGCTACTACTATTAAAGGAAGCAAAACTTTTTCTGTTTCATAACATCATAATCTCAGTCTATAATTAAATTTAATGCCCGTTACCATTATTTTATTGTTTGTGGCTGTCTAATAGGGTATAATTGCGTTTAATATTCGGAAAATTCACGCTTTATCGTGTGTCAGAGACTAATACAATTCGATTACATTGCGATAAGTATTATTCAAGTGAGAACAAATATGAAGTGTTAATCAAATTAAATATTTTACTTCCTATATCTGATAATTATGGCACTACTGCATACAATTAAAACCCATACGAAAGGGTAATTCGCCAATATTCCCGTTCCTTTTATTACTATCATTTACTATAATACGTAATAATTTCTCGTGTGCGCGTTATATTCATTTACTAATATATTTATCGAAGTATTTGAAATTCGTATTGTTATTGTGTCCATAAGATCTTTTTTAAATATACTGTGTATGGTTATTTTTTCTCAGTCAGTCACACATCAAAGTTTTGTTTATTTTTGCATAGAGAAAAGAGAGGTGTAATCAAAATTTTCTTCATACTTACCGACTGCATCGTAAATGCAAATGCTCGAGTATTCTTCCTTATGAATCAAATGTAACATAAAAAATTGTTTTTGTAAATATGTAATGATTTATGTGACAAATTTATTTACTTTTAAAAATGTAATCCCGGAATGAGACTATGTAAAAAATTGAAAAATATTTATTTAACACTGCATGATACTAAAAGAAAATTTTCGGATTAGGCATATCTGTGGAGTATATAGCAGAGAGTGCCGTTTGTTAAATAATTTGGATCGAAAGTATATACTTTTGAATTTTCTACTAACTATACCTCTGGTTTTCGCACTGGTAACATATCTCGAGAACCGATAAAGTTACCGAATTTAAACCGCGTCCATTGTGTTCTACGCTCACGTTTCCATAAAGACATTACTCATTTTACCCACTTTTACGAATGGTTTTTGCGAAAATTCCTAATATTTTGAAAGCCGTAACCGATAATGAACTGAAACCTCACCCATTGTGTTCCAAGCCATCGATTCCATACGGATAAAGCTTATTTTAACCACCTTAACGAACAGTTTTATGCAAAAACTCGTAATATAACGAAAACCGATTAAAATATCGAAATAAATCCTCATTTACGAGTTCGACGCCCATGTATTCATATGATTACGACTTTCTACTGCTACGAATGTGTATTGAAAAATTTAGCAATATCTTGAAACCTGCTAGACGTATCGTATGTAAACCTCCCTTGGCCTTCCACGCCCCAGTTTCCTTCGGCTAAGACTCATTTTAAACACATTTACATTTGGGATTGCTAAAATTCACTATACCTCGAATACAGTTAGTCTCGTCCATCGTGTTCCATCTCATAGATTCCATACGGATTCGATTTATTTTAACCCCCTTTACTTATTATTTATGCAAAAATCCGCAATATATCGAAAACCAGAGAGGATATCTAATTTAAACGTCGACTATTTTATTCTAGTCGATACTGAATCTGAATTGACTTGGAATTTGTAACTGGATGTCTTGAATCTGAATTGCATGAAATGGCTCTCTGTTGGGCTTTTATCAAATTAGCCCCGTCATATATTTTAAATTCTTCGTCGTTTTTCTCGAGTCGTAACTTTCATTTTTCTGTGTATACTCGCGCGTCTGGCCGTGCACTCAGAAGCTTCAAAAACTTTTCATATTTAGCCCTCACCCAGGTCAAAACTTATAATTTCCATTCTTTTCCCATGCTGGTGAGAATTTAATCTAGTTGTGTCCCAGGTGTCTTGAACATAAACACTCTGCTAATCCGTTTGTGGCGATCTCTGCGCCCTACCGACAATGCGACTTTAAATACTCTGACAAACAATACCTGCAGAGCAAAATTCCTCTTATTCTTGTCACCGTTGATGTTCAAATGACAACAATGGCAGCCATCTCCATAAGTTTAAAAGGAAACTACCTCACGTTTCCCATCATCCTTCGAACGAAGAATAAGATGATTGGAGCTCACACGGGACCTGCATCTAACAATCAGGTCTCCATGCCCCTCCAGTGGGCTTTAAAGGATGAACGAGACACAGCTTATCTAATCTAAACGCAAGGGATGATTCAAGTGACGAAATAAAAAGTACATTAGAAAAAGAGGAACGATATCCGCACTCTGAAAAAGACACGTCGTTGTTACATCACCATGAAATAGAAAGCTGGTCTCTTTGCTATTCTCCTCGACAAGATCCAATCGTGTTCAAAATCCATCAGAAGAATTACACGTTCTAAACGTTGAAATCGAACACCTTCAATTATTCCCCCTTGCAGAATTATTATCGGCATGGAGAGAAAGTGAAGTACTAAATCACCAAAAAGTTAAACAAACACAGAAAAAAAGTGAAATCCGTGCCTCGATAACGTATTGTTCAACTGACACACGTAATTAAAAAACACTGAAAACTACCCAAGCGTTATCATGATCCACAAATCAATCGAGAGAACAGAAAACTCATGAAACTATTGGTTCATTCGTCTCATCCAACTGATTTCCAAAATTCTGGAATGTTATTTCTACCTAAACGTAACCATATTTTATATCTCACTTTATATCTCCATCCCCCTTCCGTACCGAAAGAGGATGAAATTATACAAAAAAACATAGGGGGAAACACTATCAATCACATGGATACCGAAAAATATTTTTCCGTTGCAAATATCGACCGTTTTGGTATGCTTTAAAATTTCCACCCCCGCACCTAGTGTTGGTAGTTCTGTCTTACTCCCACAGTATTTCTTTCCGGTTCGCAAGGGACATGTGTACGAAATATGGTCAAATTTTCTCCACAGGTGTAGATTTGTATTCGGAACATACATACAAATATACAAATACACAAACAGTCGATTTTTTTATATTGATTTATTTACAGTCGCATAAACAGCTCAGTTTAACGATTTTATTTTTTATAAGAAGAAGATTAAATTCCTGACACTCAGTTTGTCTACAGACCTAACCATACCAGCCTCAGGCAACTATAATGAATCTTTAACAAAGCGAAACATCTACTTGATACCAGCCACAGGCTGGTACTATTAAACTTGAGTTGACAAAATGTTTTGTAAAATTAAAACTTTAGATATCTCCACTACCTAACCTGTGATAACAGAAATCGTTCAGGCTTGCCAGACTGTATCCTTTCTATCTGATTACTCTGTCCGATCAATTTATAGAAGCACTTTATGCCAACGAATTGACTTTTCGCCAAGTCGACAACATCTTTCAGGAAGCAGACAATAAACTCCAGGATAATCTCCAGCAAATTAAAGTATATAGCAATATACTTCAAAGAGGTCATATAAATTACATGAGAACCAACCTACACAATCTTAAACACAAATACTTTCTAAAAGAAGATAAACGAATCAACGTATGTATTAAAGGAGGAGTAATAATTAAAAAGGTGTCAAGCTGCAAATATGAAGGGCTATTTACATCTATATAATCTTAGGTGGTAAGAGTTCATAAGTAAGCCATGAGAAAAAAGTTGTAAACCTTTGTTGAGGATATTTGAAAGAATACTAAATATTTAACTTAGATTATAAATCTTTAAACAGATTTGAAAGGGATGTATTTTGCTCCTATTGTCTGTAACCATATCATTCCTATTAGAGAGCGACGGCTTTCCCGGTGAATCTGTTGTAGATAAAAATTCTCCGGTCTCAACCCGGGCCAATTGTTTGTTGAATAACAACGTTTCGAAGGCAAGTTCCGCCATCACAGTTAACCTGATGACGATGGCGGAGCTTGCCGCCGAAACGTTGTTCTTCAACAAACAATTGGCCCGGGTTGAGACCCGAGAATTTTATCTACATATCAATCCTCTTCGTCCATACCTAAGTTGTCAGGTGGGCACTTCATAAAGAGCACTCATTCTTAATGATCTCCATAAATTTGCAAACTGAACATAATCAACCACAAATTCAACATGTGATAATTTAATTGTTGCTAATTTCCAAATTTTGCACGACATAAGCATGAAAATATAAACACAAAAATATAATATTGATTTAAAATACAATAATTATAAAGTTGATCTTAACGCACAAACATGACTGAAAAAGGAAAACCACACCTGAACTTCTATATATACACTACTGCGAGTATACTTATATTATACAGAGTAGTCAAAAAGTGTCATTACATTTAACTTAATGAGGCATACCTTTAAAGCATACATTACAAATGGCGATGATGTTTCTGGGAACGTAACTTATAACGTTTGATCACTAATTTACAAATGGCAGAACATAACTTGCGACTTCAATAAATTTTAACAAGCTTAAGATCGGTCATCAATTTATTGCAACTGATGCAAATTCTGAGCAAACACTTCTTCCTTCCGGAAATCACATAGCGAAAAAACACTTGGTATCAGATAATGTGACATGGGTGGACATTCTGTTGTTACACCAATTATATTGTTTGTTATAATTTTTTAAGATTTACTGTATCAAATATTAATTAATTAATCCTCGACTCGACAGTCCATGAAGGACCTTGGCCTACCGAAACGGCTGCCAGACTTTCATCTTACATGACACATTCTGGATTAAGAGTGACACCTGGTCAGCCTTAAACTCAGTTTTCGTGACCAGGGCGACCACAAACATCCATGCCCATGCCGGGATTTGGGATGACACTGGCCACTACACCACAGCAGGCCGGCATCAAATATATTAACTTTTAATGTAAAAGAATAAAGAAATGAAAATACTAAAATAATACCAATTTTACTTTAAGAATTTTAAAAAAGACTTTATTTCAGGATACATTTTTGTAGGGTAATTATTTGGTAGAACGTTTGTGGCAATATAAACAAATTTCTGCGACAATGTTTGTCTAGTTAAAAGTGTTCTGCTGGAATCGTTTTAGGATCTGCTAGGTCAATCTACGTGTCCGCTCCTTTGTTTAACTCTCCCGCTTCTTCAAAGCCGACTTGTCTTTTTTTAAAAGTGTAGACAGGCTATGTATAGGGTAATCCACATAGTGGCAACTCCCCTCTTATAGCATAGGAAAGGGATTTGGAAGTGGGCATGCCGAAGGGTAGAGGAAGGTAGCCAAGGGTTAACTAGGTCCCCCGGGCAATGGTTTAAGGATCCTACCCGGCATTCGCCTAAAAGTAATGCAGGGAAAACCCTAGAAAAACCTGCATCAGGTAGGTCGGGCATTTGGTACTTGTCCCACGCCGTTCCGATGGCGGGAGATGGTGGTCGCAGTTTGAATAATCCTCTACAAATATCCTGCCATTTACAATTTCAACTAGCTATACTGTCTCTTTAAAATGCACTTTAATTGCTCTGCTTTTTCATAACACAACTTGTCGCACTATTACTCTCGTTCGTCGCATTAATTCCATCCAAATAAAATTCTACAAGTTTCAACTATTAAATTTTAACTATATCCGCTATACAATTCATAACCTATGTATCTCATTCACTCAGAAAACTGTCGCAACTATTTTGCTCTCCTTGGAGCTCCGCAGACGAGTTTACATTAACATACTTATGTTTCGTACGCTCACTGTTCTCCTTCACCTGCCATATAAATGTGTTCGCGTCTTTGTCGTAAAATTTTCAACAGTCGGACATCTGGTCCAGCGATACGTGGCCGCTGTCACTTAACCTCAGTGATTTTGTCGTCCCGTCCAAGAGCTAAGAAACACGCGTCAACACTTTTAATTTTGGTTAGCAGTTGAAATTTTTTAAAAAATTGGGGCCATTCAATATTTTGTTCTATTACATTGTTGTTCCGTGACAGCTCCTGACAATTCCTGAAAAATTAATGCGTGAAACCAGACTTCAAGTAGACGTTGTTGAATACCGGACGCAGATAATACAACCCTGTTACATTTCTCTGCCGTTATGCTAACACTGAAGGCTAACGATCTCTTACTGTTATGCAGTCGAGATAACTGTCATCCTGTTGTGATTCACTGATATCCGTATAAATGGCTTTGCACCGTTGTTGTTCCAAGATGTGTCACAGAAGCAGCAATATGTAAATTAGAAAATTTGCCTTCACTCAAGGACATTTATTCGCCCTTGTAAAAAGTGTTATTCACTCTTTTAGCACGACGATGAAAGGTGAATATTGAATCATAGTTTTAAAAATGTTGGCTCTAGTGAATATCTTGACCTTTCATTAGGTATTTTAATGTTCTTAAACAGACAATATAATGGACACTGTTGGACAGTGAAATGCAAAATAACCATCAATTATAATAACTTACTTCCAAAAAATCATGTTTTGTATTTACTGTAAGTTTTACCTACGAAGGAGTGACCAATAATAATGGTAAAGTGCTTTCTTTTAAATAAAGCAATAGAATAAAACCAGCATTTTATGAAAATAAGAGTTGCTTGACTAGACGTTTCCTCAATTTATAATATTTTTATTTTTCAGGAAATTTTTTCCCATGCCACGCTTAACAAAGAACGGCGACCGCATTTTAATTGTGTGTGATGTTGGAGATACAGCATTGTTCAAATTAGTGGCTGATACTAAAGTGGTTGTAATGACCGCTGAAATGGGTTTACTGGAAGATTGTAGAAATGGTGTAATCATAATTATAGATCTGAAAAACATTACTATGTCTCATGTGACTATGTATCCACCAAACCAGATAATAAAGGTAGAACTATTTTTGAGGGTGAGTTAAAGAAAGCTTTACTTGGACACTGAATATCTTGTATAAAATTTCTACAATTTTTCAATTTAAATTAGTAGGTCCATAATAAGAATAAGTTAATTATTTTAGTCATGAAATTAAATCTCTTTAAAAATAACTGTTAATTTTTGCTAAGATTGTATTTTATTTCTTGTTATTTCTGTCAATCTGCATAGCTTATAAGTACAGAGTGATCGGGCTTTTTTTTTAGGGCAACAGGCTACATGAGGGTAATCCACGTTGGGCAACTCCCCTTTAATAGCATAGGAAGGGATTTGAAAGGGGGGATGCGGAAGGGTAGAGGAAGGTAGCCAAAGGTTAAAAGGGTCCCCGGGCTGTGTTTAAGGATCCTACCCGGCACTCGCATATAGAAATGCAGGGAAATCCCTAGAAAAACCTAAATCAGGTAGGTCGGGCATTGGGTACTTGTCCCACGCCCTTCCGATAGCGGGAGAGGAGTTTTCTGTGGGGACGAAGCATTATCTTCTCCGTGCCTCGACCAGTTTAGGAGGCAGCTGGCCGACTATTCCAATGTGCCCGTGTGCCCAAGGTCTTTGACCCCGGAACATACACCTCTCAAAACAGGCCGAGGTGCCTCGGCTTGTGGGAACCTTAGTTCAAAAACGGAGAGGAAAAGGCATACCCAAAGGTAGCCCCTTCGTATCTCTCCTAAAAGGTTTTGCCTGCGAGAGAACATCCCTCGCAGGTTACCTGCGAGAGAAGGTTTTTTTTTGGTTTTTTTGGGTGTAGACAGGCTATGTATAGGGTAATCCACATAGTGGCAACTCCCCTCTTACAGCATAGGAAAGGAATTCGAAAGGGGGGATTTGGCTACCTTCCTCTACCCTTCCGAATCCCCCCTTTCAAATCCCTTCCTATGCTATTAAAGGGGAGTTGCCCAATGTGGATCACCCTCATGTAGCCTGTTGCCCTATTTTTTTTTAGGGCAACAGGCTACATGAGGGTGATCCACATTGGGCAACTCCCCTTTAATAGCATAGGAAGGGATTAGAAAGGGGGGATGCGGAAGGGTAGAGGAAGGTAGCCAAGGGTTACTAGGGCCCCCGGGCTATGGTTTAAGGATCCTACCCGGCATTCGCCTAAAGAAATGCAGGAAAAACCCTAGAAAAACCTGCATCGGGTAGGTCGGGCATTGGGTACTTGTCCCACGCCCTTCCGATAAAAATACATTAAAATATAATAATAAGAATTTAATTGGCAGTTTAGAAAAATATATTTCTGTACGAAACACATCGAACCAACTCCATCCCAGACATTTAACCAGTCCTATTCTTTTCTATTTTCTGTTGCATGTACTTAGTTATAGCATTTATTGTTACTTGTTGACTGAAGATGATTTACTTGTGGTATTTGTAGCAGCGTGCACCATAAGCAAAACTTCAAATAATTTATAGAACTCGGAGTGGGACAAATAAAAGTCTTTAGTCAGCTTACTGTGAAAACATTCACATGCGTTGGTTGTCCGTTCTAGGTTGTCTTAAAATTACTCTCAGGGCTGGCGGAAAATAGGAATTTTCGTCGACGTAATTTTCCACCAAATAATCGCAGAAGAGGTTAAGTTTTTCCGGTTGTGACTTCATAGACATAAAATCTTCAGTAAAACAGCCCCAACTTCTACGGCTTCAAAAAAAAACCAGCTTCTGTTTTTTTCCGTTGCTAGTCCTAGGGCTTAGATTTTCCTCATAGCTTCTTTATAGTGTTCGAAATCAGAACAAATAACACGTGGATAGTTATGTACACTTCTTTCCTCTCACTTTTAGGTAATATATTGAAATAAGACTCAACTCGTTTATCAGCAAGTGATTCTTGGTGCTAAGGTTGTGGAGGTTTGCGGCTATAGTAAATACGACGGGGAGAAATCGGGCTGTGTCAGTTATATACCTGAAAGTGACTGCAATAGACAGTGAAGGAATCGTACAGCTAGCTAAAACATACATTTACTGAACGGGAATTGGTCGGAAGTAAAGCTTTGAGCCACGAACACCAAAAATGAGACATGAAAAGAAAAAAATTGTTTATTTACATAATCGCAAAGTGCGTCTTTCCAGAAATTTTTATAATAAATACTCAAAATTGATAGCACCAACAGTAATTCATACTTGTTAGCTTCGAAGGAATGATTAGTGAAAAGTTCCAAAGATTCCATACAATTCGTCCACGCTTTCAGCCTTAAAAGATTGTCGAGCAACGAGGTCCTGAACTCAGTCAACTGGAGTCTCATAAATGATGGCCTTCAGATGCTCCAATAAAAAATAATCGATGCGCTGTAAATCTTTTCGTCGTCGCAATTTTGATTTTATTGTACACATTGTAGAAAAGAAGCAATTAGTTATAATATTCTAAATAAACAATGTCTTTGTTTTCATTTCTCACTTTTCGTGTTCGTGTCTCAACGTGTCACTTCCGACCATAATCCTATACCCAAAAAAATGTATGTTTCAGTAAGCTGTATTCTCTCAAAGTTTGTTCCATGACCATAGAATCAACTTGTAAATTGTCATAGAACATTGGCATACTAATGTCCGTAAGTTAATGATCGGCAAGGTCTACAAGGAATCATGCATGTAGTAAAAGGATCAATGTCCACATTGACACTGGTAGTTCCGTGATATTAATACAACGTTTTCAAGAAGACTAGTCGCGAAGTGTGGGTTGCACTTACTTTGTGTAGTGTTCCTCCACCGGTGGAGTCGGGAACGTCAATATGACCACGCATGTTAATAAAGCATGCAGATTATCTCCGAATAATGTAGATCATGCTGAGGGACTACAGGATAGGCACACTTTGGAGACCAACAATTGTCCATGACAGCGGAATTTGGGTGCAATCTTTGAGCCTGTGCTTAATAGGATTTTAAGTGTTATGAAGGCGTAACTTCTGGATGTTGCCGGTAATTCTCTACCATGTCTGTCCTGTCCAATGATAGAATTCAAATCCATATGCAACCCAGAAAAGTCGCACACTCTATTGTAGCATATCATCCGTTTAGCTGCACCCATCACACCCTGGGAAAACTTAAGAGTAATAAGAAAGATAGCCAAATACAGAGGAAGCTCCTAATATAATATCTCTCCATATTGGATCGCTTAAGAAGTGTTGCAACATGTGCCAGGATCGCACCAGGTGGACAGTCAAAGTCACTCCACAGGCTTAAACGCGACTTATTTGTTAACAGGACACTGATGTTCTCGTCCTGGTCAAAATACTTGGGGCGAGAGATAACATTAATTTATTTTCTCAAGTAAAGTTATAATAATAACTTCGTTTTAAATGAAAAGATTTGCTTTAGGTCTTAATAGGGCCTCCGATGCAAAAAAAAACACAATATTGCACTGTATGGTACCAAAATCAAATAATTTTACTATGAGTTTTAATTTTTTACTTCATTGTTCAACAACATAAAATTCAAATACCGGTCTTTCAGGTAGATCCAGACTTGGTGGGTTTTCTGAAACTTAGCCTTCTCAGTCAAAAATCTGTATTGGCTTGAAATATTAATTTAGCAACAGCAATTAAATTGCACGACGTCTGTTTATTTAATTATAATAACCAGGCTCTCAGATAAATACGTATTACTTAAAAAATAGAATCTCTTAGTCGACTGCCTCGGTCCCTGCCATCAGTAATGGTCCACCTCGGAACACCATAATATCGTCCAAAGAGATGAAAATATAATATCAAATTTGCAACAAGTTTGTATTTGAATAATTACACACTCACACACATACACACACGTAAATATATATATATATATATATATATATATATATATATATATATATTGTAATAAACAACAATTAGCCTTTAATTATTTCAATTTTAATTTAAATAATTTTAAATATGTAATAAACAATAATGCGTTAATTAATTTATTTGCCCCACGTTGAACGCCAAATGATGTAATAAAGAACAATTGATCTTTAATTAATTTAAAGAATTTAATGAATTTACCTCACGTGAAGCGCCATTTAGGTAATAATTAAATGAAAGGCGTTAATTAAAATAAATAATAATCAAAAATTAACAAACATAATATTTATTTATTTTGTGGCAATATAAATAATTACAACAAAATTTGAGATCTTTCTCTCTCTCTCAGGGCCTCTACTGGGTTTGATAATGGACACAACAAATTGATTTAAAAATCTTATTAACAAACAGTTCACAATTTACCTAAACAATAAGTCGATAGAAATAAATTTAAAAGTAAAGAAATTAACTCTGATTGACAATTAAAAGAGAACGAAATCTGACCTTATCCTCTAATTAGCGTTTACAATTAATCATTACATTTGGTTTTGTTACTCTGTCCAGTAGGTACCAGCATTATTTTTGGTTTCGGAAGTACACTATGGCTAATTTTAACACTGATTCTAAAATGTCGACACACAGATTTTACACTATTAAAGCCAAAATTGATAGGCTCACAGGAACTCGGATTAACCTCCTGAATGTCAACTATCTGATGTCTGCTCGCCTTACCGGAACCGGATTCGTAGATTTTTAAGTATTTTACTGAATTGGACGTAAACTGCAACGTATCTCCTTGACGATTTATTTTAACTGTTTATTCTTTCGGAGCGAACTAACTTTTCCTTAGCTCCTGGCTATAGACTTAAACTGCTCTTACTTTTCAATTATTTACGCTGCAATACTTGCGGCGTGAATGTTTTCTTCGTATTAATTTACAACTTTAACTAGTCTCTGACAATGTCTAGTCTCTGCTCAAATTATATTTCTTGTTCTGCTCCTCATAATGTATTTCCGCCATCAGCTCCTAACAATCTTTCTCCGCTAACTAACAGTTATATTACTTGTTCTATTCCTCACGATGTTTTTCCGCGAACTGACCTCTAGTTCTCTCGCGAGTTTGAGCGCGCATACGCCATTTTTGACTTTTGACAAAGCAAGTGAGCTCGCTTTTCCATTGTCACTTTGTTCGATCAGGCCGCTATAATAGATTTTTCAAACAATTCAAATTTTATGTCCAAACAATTAATGGCCTAATTAATTGGCATTACAATATATATTATTTTAGGTACAACTGATTTCTAGTCTCGACAAGTTCTTTCTTCAGATAGTGTGCCTTCTTCCTTTGGACATTTGATAGGACTCTTAATGCAAACCACAGATCCCAACATTATTTATGTCACGTTTCATTGTTGTCCTGCCTTTGTTATCGCTGTTACCCAAAGTTTCCAGGAAGAAACCACAATATCTTAACTTATGTACATGAGAGTGGTATGATGTTTCTGGATGAAACTCTCAGACCTGTTGGTCAGTAATACGAAACTTTAATGTGGATTTATTGTCTTTAGATATTAGTGTTAGCGTACAAGTTTCAAATCATTATATTCCTGCTCGTATATTAGTTTCTTGCGATGTCTAATATTATTTCGCGTGTAATATATTGATGTTGTTGTTTTCCATATTCAGAACCGTAATGTTGGAGGTCGAATTAAAAGGACTTGAAGGAACAATTAGGTATACGCCTGTTTTATTATACTAGCTTTCATATTAATACTATTAATAAGACTCTCTGTTCAAAGTCTCTTCTTATTGCCAGATTTTTATCATCTATTTTTTGCCTTCTACTATATTTCTCAAAAATTTCATTTTCTGTCCATTCATTTCAAATGATAAAAAATTATTAATAAAATAGAGCATTTTCTTATTTAATTTTCTTATTTAATACAAGTTAAATAAATATAAAGCTGACAGACTACATATAATTTTTAGAAACGTCTTCGAGATAATTATTTCATTTAATAAACACATGTACTGAACTTATTTGACAGTGAAACCAAATAGTGAGTTTCTAGTAGAATAAATTTGTTTTTATTATAGATTTAAGTCGAATATGGCTAGTAAAAATAAAGAGAATTAATTAAAAACTGTTAGAACATATTGGGAATTTCCACGAGGAGAAATACAAGAATGATGTAGTTGTGCAATTTGTAGGAAGTGAAATAATTCAGATTGGATATTCGTATAATTCAATATCACAATGTTAGGCATATGAGTCTTTTACTATTTCTTCTTACTAGTATTTTTAATTCTCTAATTTAATCCTGTGTTGCATTGAGGAAGGGGTGCTCATTTGTTCTGACAATGTTTTTATAGAGAATTTATGGTCGCGTCAACTTGTTAGTTATTGGGTCGCCAATAACTAACAAGTTGACGCGACCATAAATCACTAATAAAAAAAATTCTCTATAAAAATATTTTCAGAACAAATGAGCGCCCCTTCCTGAATGCAACACAGCAAACAACTTTGATACGGTTTTTTGAATTGACTATGATTGTTTCTGAAAAACAAGCTGCTCCCTTTACAATGCATCTAACGAGTGATTTACTTTGGTTCTACAATGGTTCTTGGATTAAAATGTGGCCAATAATAAAACATATAAATGCATGTAGATCTGGACAATTTATTAAATGGTAAATATTAAGAAAATAATATAATAATATTAATACTTGCGAGGATTGGTTCAATGTTTACAAAATTATTGCTTTATAAGGCAACTTTATTTTAATAAGATTATCATTAAAGAGAACTATTGGGGTTACTAATTGTTTGCGTTAAAAAAAGAAATATCATCACTGATGTTTGAAGCAGAATGCGTATGTCAATACTTAGATGGGTTATAATTGTATGAATTAAATAATAGTGTTACGGAAGCCTTGTTTGAATATTTAATTGCTTTCACCTTCCGCTAGACACTATTAGCATCGCTGACCTTAATTTGTCTGACGTGTTATTTCCGCATTGTTGTCCCGAATGAAGTTCATTATGCCCTGACCTTTAGATGATCTATTACATTTAAAATTAAGAGGCTTCTTTAAACATATAACCGCACTCGTGCAAAGTATTTTATTAAACAAATACTGTAATAGGATGTTCATGTTTCTGTTATATATATATATATATATATATATATATATATATATATATATATATACTACTAATATATATATACATATACTACGTCTACTACTACTAATAAAACTCATGAGAACGATGTATTTTAATTGAAATGTAATATTCAGTCAGAAAACAATTACTTATAATTTTGTATTTGTAATTGATTAGCCCAAGGAACACAAACTTTTTATGATGATATTTGTTAAAGATGTTATCTTAAAATTGACCATGGTATAAAAATCCATTGATACAATATATCCATTCGTTATTAATGTTAATAGCTTTCATAGTTATTTTTCGACATTTTCATCTGAAAACATTTTTTTCTTCCCTTTCTGTTGCTCACATTTTTTGCGTCCATCTTACATCCAGTAGGGTGTAAAGGCTCGCCCTTTCATCTTATTTATATCCAATTAAATCAAGTGAAAATTCAAAACAAAGTTAAACTTTATTCCTGTCAACGGTATAAAAACTCATAGATACGAGCTGCAAGGGAAAGATAATACTATTACCGACATGATAAGAGCCATAAACGCTTTCAAACCAAATTTCAGCTTCTAATTAATTAACTAAACACAAACAATTTGGAAATTTTTCCAGCGTTGGAAATCAAGGGAAAGTCCAGAGTTAAATTACTGCATTAGCATGACAGAAGTTAACTGAAAGATGTTTTTAATATTTTAAAAAATTGACAAATAATGTAACTTTTATGTGTTTTCCTGTTTTCGTGTGTAAGCGTTGAAAAATCTACTACTAAAATATAAAACACCTTCTCTTTAGACTTGTCTTCTGTCTAAAATGAGATATTGCAGATCATTTCGGATATACGTATCAAAGCCAATGATGCAAAATTTAAGCATTTATACCTGAAGAGAAATATCGACGTTTACTTCAAAATGCGCTTAAAAAACCCGGATTATTTGGGTCAATTTATCTATCCGAATCTGTGTTTCCTGAAATGAAAACTGTTAAATCTAAGTATCGCAGTCGGCTAACTGACGAACATGTGTCATTCTGCTTGCGATTGTCTATCACTAATTACCTGCCATCCTATAAAAAGTTCGCGTACGACATGTATTCAAAGAGTAATTGTGTGTTAGTTCTAGATATATATATATATATCAATGCAAATTAAAATGGAGATCCAGCCCAAATATCTGTGAGATGAAAAATGTCTCACGCGATCCCTTTCGTGTTAATATAGTTGTATCAATTCTAAACTCATGTTTGTAAAAACTAAATCACTATGAAGGACTCCTGTTTATCTCATTAGCTAATTTGCGTGAACTTGGTTCATATCATGACTAAACCCCAACTTCCTCAATGTCAGATCATAATGAACTTCATACAGGATGGATAAGAAAAAAAAACTTAAGGTCAGCAGTGTTAATAGGTAATAACAGCTATCACCTTCAATCAGTTTTCGTTGATATGTCAAATCATTTCCATGATGTTTAATTAAATTTCGTCCATCCACTGAGCTATTTAAAAACAATTATACGAAAAAGTTACACGTAATATTTCTCTCGTAAAAAAATGTGAGCAAGGTAAACATTATCTTACGAACACATGCTTTTCTTCATTACATTATTACTAACTTGGTGCCCGACGTTACGCAGGTTGTCAGAACTAAACTCAGCGTCATCCATAACCCCGCATTTGACTCCAATCTAGGTTGTTTGGCGTTTGTTATATATAACGCTACTCAAATGGTGTTCCCCTCCCATGCCGAAAAGAGTTGAAATTATACACATAAAAAATTCTGGAGAAACACCATCAATCTCATTGACCGCGAAAAATATTTATCCGTCGAAAATATCGGCCGTTTGAGCATGTTTGAAATTTTTCATCCACGTCCACCCCCGCCTCTTGTTTAACCCCCACAGTGTTTGTTTCCGGTTCGAAAAGAACACGTGCACGAAATTTGGTTAAGTTTGTTCCACGGGTGTAGCTTTGTTAGCTAACATACATACACACAAACAGTCTATATTATTTATTAGAAGAATAGATGATAGATAAAGATCGTATAAGATTCTTTTGGTTAATAGGGAAATTGTAGCATTTCATGAAATATCCAGTTGTAAACACACAAATCACTGAATCAAGGAACTATATCACATTGAGTAACTTTGACATACAGTTGATAATGAACGTTCACCCTTTGAAATTTGAATTAATATGAAAACTTAATAATTATGAATTGTTTCATGCAAATTTAATTTTTGAGGAATATTCGTATAGTATGTAAAAAAGAGAAGTAGAGTTTACACTCTATTCTTTTACAAGTAAATGTTATTCGCTACCAACTGAAAATAGATGAGAAAAACTTCCTCTATCCGTCCACTTCCCCCCTTTCGAATCCCTTCCTATACTGTTAAAGGGGAGTTGCCACCATGTGTATTAGACTCATGTAGCCTGTTACTAAAAAAATACGATTTTTATATTCCACTAAAACTTTATGAATTATGAATATATCAATTAGTAATAATTTTATTAGAAAATTATTATTTTCAGACTGCCTACTCGAACAGAATTAAGGCTATTCATTTCATCAATGCCAGCTCAGTAATGGAAATAATATTAAATTTAATTAAGCCTGTTCTTTCAGCTAAACTTTACGAACGAGTAAGTTGACAATTTTTTAAATCGTAATGTTTATTTTTCTCATTCAATTTCTTCTTTTAAAAGATAAATATTTTTAATTATAACTTTACTATTCCAAAAAATTATTATAAACATTAAATAATTTATTTTAAATAATAATTTTGTAATTTGTACTAACATAACAAATAGGTTATTGTGTAACGAAATAGAAAATTAATATTTATGTTTTTTTTGTGTGTAATATAAGTTTCAAGAATCATCATAATTTTGTGTTTAAATCTGTAAAACTTTGCGCGTTTTAATCTATTTTAAAATAACGCTGGTTGGTCATTTCCAATCGGAAACATTCATTGTTTCGTCTCTACCGAGCTTGGACCAAATTCTCTCGCTACATACATATTAAATAAAATAAAATATACAGATTATGACATATATAATATATTTATAATGGGGATTAAAATGATTCCCATGAATTCTTTGTGAGTACACAAATGTGTGTTCCATAAAATATCACTTCTGAGTTCCGCAACTGGTTCTTAAGATTTTTAATACCTGACGAAATCAACAAGGATTGCAGAAACATTGTGTGCTATTTATTTTGACACTTACCTTTGACTACTGAATTATCTTCTTAAACAATGTTGCTCTTAAAATGTATATGTAAGAAAATATTGTTATTTAATTGAACTTTAATGGTATAGATCATAAAAATACAATAAATAATTATATTAAAAATTCATTATACATACCTTTAAGAATTATTTTGTTACACGTTTTTCTTTTAAACAAACTACGATTAATAATTTAAAATAATTCATTAAAATTTTCTGTATGTGTTTTAGATTCACGTGCATGCAAAGAACTCTACAACGTTGTTTGATTTTGTACAAAAGGATTCTATTCCTAATGAAATGGGTGGGACTGGTGGACCAGTGGACGACATTTATGGTAAATTTCATGCAAATAATATGAATAAAAAAGGAAAGCTTATTTACAGTAACTATGCGACTACTTCTCTTTCTTAAGGTTACGAATATAATTTAAGACACGAGACCTCCTTGAAACTTATAAGAAATGTCTGTGACTAGCATGTTGTCACAAATATGCATTCGTGAAAAATATGAATTATTGATTTCACTAACGTTTTGTAGTTTTTAACTAAAAACTGAGTTTTAGAATATAAATATTTATATATAACCGTATTAGAAACAAGCACTGATCAATACTTTCAGGCAATGAAAAAAAGGCCAGCAGTATACATTCTAAATTTTCCTGAAACATAGTGGTACGTGATTCAACTACTTGAATTGTCAAATTGCAATGGGAAAAGGGATACAAAATAATCAAAACGTCGTGCGTTTTGCCGAGTTGTGACCCACAAGTTTTTATTCATTCTCTATTACTAGATACGTAATTGTCATTCAAACATCTGTTATAAGTGCATCGGAAGGAATATTTGGAATTTAGAATTAGGGGAGGAAAACATTTGTGTGTAAGTTGTGGATCTGACGCCAAAGAATGCCGCTGTCTCAGAACTGTCAAGCGTTGGTACTGACATCGTCTTTCAAAGAAGATATACGGTATAAAGAGACATTAATATGTATTAGAGCCAACTTTTGTTTTTCGAAAGAAGAAACACTCGCGCTTTATGAATTTTTTCCAAGATGTGTACCCTAAATGATTCTCAAAATAATCTTTCTAAGTATTGACCGATGAATGGTACAAATAAAGTCAAAGCGTGTAATATAATTTTAAAACGAAACGTTTAATATAATCAACTAAATTCAATATTCGTGAGAAATGTCTGATTCTTTAAATATGAGCAATAACAGTTACAAAGAATCACTTAGGACTCAATTCGAGAGGACACAATTTAAATAAAACATGCACTGGGTATTTTTTTTTTGCCGAAGCATGAGCAGTCGGAACATTCAAGGGGTATTCAGTGGTTGTAGGGAGTTTTACAGTACCTACTGTTGTATGTTGCATGCGTGTAAAAACGAGTACTGCATCACCAAGAATGAATCATTTTATTTTCAAATTATATATTGTAATGCCAATTAATTAAGCCATTAATTGTTTTTAAATAATTTGAATTGTTAGCGAACAGTTTGTATTATAGAAGAGCGAGCAGAGCGACAAAGAGTGGCGAGCTCAGTTTCTATTATTGAGGGTGCGGAATGGCGTTTACGAACGCAAAAGCATAGTCACTTGGCAGTCATTTTTTTTTAGGGCAACAGGCTACATGAGGGTGATCCACATTGGGCAACTCCCCTTTAATAGCATAGGAAGGGATTTGAAAGGGGGGATTCGGAAGGGTAGAGGAAGGTAGCCAATGGTTAACTAGGGCCCCCGGGCTATATTTTAAGGATCCTACCCGGCATTCGCCTAAAGAAATGCAGGGAAAACCTTAGAAAAACCTGCATCGGGTAGGTCGGGCATTTGGTACTTGTCCCACGCCCTTCCGATGACGGGAGAGGGGTTGGCTGTGGGGACGCAGCTTACCCCTCGCCATGCCTTGGCCAGTTTAGGAGGCAGCTGGCCGCAGCGAAGAGCGAAATATAGAAGTCGACGTCTAAGATCAGCCACGAGAGGATAGACATTTACTGAGCTAATTTGCAGTTTCAATCCAAATCGATAAGTAAATCGGTAAAAGAGTATAAAAAATTCTGCAACTCGTAAGATTCCTGTAAGCAAGCAGTCATCAGATATCTGACCAATTTGGAGAGGATCATCCGAGTTCTTGGAAGCCTAGAAATTCCATAAGTGTAGAATCTGTGATAAATATTTAGAATCTGTGTAAAAATTTAGAAATATAGTGTACTTTTGAAGCGCTATAAGAATTCTGGTTCCAGCCGAACAATGCGTAAGTAACCAAAACGTTAATAACATCTGTAAACGCTAACTAAAAGGTAAAGTCAGATTTCGTTCGTTTTTCTTGTAGTTTTTCTTTCATTTATCAGCACATTATTTTGAAGTAAATTTTTTAAACTGTATTGTTAATAATATCATTCAATAATTTCCACTGTAAATCATCAAACTCATTAAAGGCCCTGAGAGAACAGATATAAAATTTTGTTTGTAATTGTCTTTTATTCTTTGAAAGCCATTAAAGGAAAATAAATTATTTGTAAAATTTTGATTAACTTTTTCATTTAAATAAAGCCTATCATTTTAATTATTACATATTGTCATCACAACGTGGGGCAAATTCTTCATAAATAAATTAAAGTCTAATTGTTGATGATTAAATTTTGGCTATCACAACGTGGGGCAAATAAATAACCTTATCATTTTGAATATTACAATATGTAAGACTATTTATTATGCCCAGGCGAGAGTTCATTTGGACGTTCATATATATAATTTCGTTGCGGATAAAAAATTCCAACTATGTTATTATTTATAATTATAAATATATTCAAACTTAATATTTTTGTTTCCATTTGCAGATTCGTGGAAGGCGTTCATGGTTCAGCATAGGGATTGGTTTCTAGAACAAGACAACTATTTATCAGATGAAAGCAAAAGACTGGGAAAGTTTCCTCTTGGGAATCTTCACGGTTTAGATGGAACATTTACCAAACTCAGTATAGATTAATGTATGAATATTTTATTTTGGAGATTAATTAGAGAAGTGCAAGTAATCTATTGCTTGTTTTTCTTTTTTAAAATTCATCACTTCTTACCATATAGATGAATTACGTGACTCGGGTGTTAAATTTAAAATTTCATTTTGATAGCCAACTACTTCTTAAATTTTAAATAAATTTCGAATACTGTGGCCAAACAACAACACAATACTGAGCGTTTTAGAAACATGTTAATTAAAATAGTGTAATTTTAATGTAAAATAAGATAATAAAAGCTACATTTGTGATTATTTAAACATAAAATAAAAATGTCAGCTATCCAAACTTGTGAGAAGATAAAACTTACTAATGATTTTCTGAGAAAGTCAGTAAAATAGTTTTTCACTTCTCTTCAAAGTTTATGATTGCAAAAAAATGTTCATTGGTTTCAAAGTTAAATTTCAAATGAAATGTGATCAATGTTTGCGTTTAAATTTAAATAAATTGCTTCCAGAAATGAAAGTTAAACCGGAACGCAAGATATTTAATACATTTCATGGTTTCGATAGCTTAATAGTAAAGACCCAATTATTTCAATTGGATTATGGATAATTAATTTGGTTGCATTTATATCCTTTTCTTAAATATTGAAGAATGACTAGTAGAAAATTCACGTTTTATTATAACAGTCTTAATTGAAAACAAAGTTTCTTGAACTGCATAGTGTACATTGTTCTATCCAAATTTCGCAAAAAATTACAAAGCAAATAATAATAAAATTACATTATTGTGGCTCTTTATTTAAGGAGTTTTAGGTTCTGTTAACCGATAATCTAAAAAATATTGAATTGAAAGTCCATCAACAAGACATGAAGTATTGTTTACCTAAAGCGAAAGATCAGTAACTATATAATTTTCAAATTCCAAAGCTTCTCAGAGAAATACGTACACTTATTTATTTACTACTAGCTGGGTGCTCGGCGTTTTCCGGGTATTTATTTATATAAGCCAAGAAAAGTATTTAATTACATATTAATATTTTAGTGGAGAAGTGATTTAACATACGTATACACAGGGAATTCTAATTTTAACATAACCCAATAGTGCCTTTAGTGAAGCATAAATACTCCAGATACCAACCCCGAAAAATTTTCTTTCGAAAATATCTCCCGTTTTAGTATGTTTGAAAATTTTCCACCCTCGCCCCTAGAGGTAATAGTTATGTCTTACCGCACAGTGCTTGTTTCTCGCCGGAAAGGAGCACATGTACAAAAGTTGGTCAAATTTTCACCACCGGTGTAGATTTGTATACGGCACATACACACATTGTTTCCCCTTCCACCCCCATTCATAAGGATAGAAGTACAACTTGGCCGGTAATTTAAATGTTATAATTAAACTCAGCGACAATCATAACCCCGGATTCGACTCCAATCTCGGTTGCTTTTGCTTTAATTTTATGTAACGCCCCTATCCTTCCACCCCTTATGGTGCCTCCTTCCCACATAAACCTAATTGATGCCGATAAATTTTATTCCGCACAAATATCGGCTGTCTGAGCATGTTTGAAAATTTCCACCCCCGCCCCTGGGAGTGGTCAACCCCACAGTGTTTTTTTTCTTGTTCGAAAGGAACACGTGAACAAAATTTGGTCAAATTGCCCCTATGGATGTAGATTTGTTTGTGGATTATACATACGCAAAAACAAACAGTCTTTTATTTATTATATCTTATATAGTTATGATAATGAATTTATAAAAATACAAAAAGTTCTGTAAAGCGAGCGATAAATATTAAAAATAAATAAAGAATTAAGATAAACGAAGTTAATAGTGATTATGAGGAATATGATATTATTGTGTATTATGAATAACAATTTTTGTTACAATATTTTTATTAAAGATAAACGATACCAGGTTATTAATACTGTTGTGTCTATTTATTGCTAAAATTATGGAGAAGCACGTCAATCATACGTATGACTGATAATAATAAAATTGTAATTAATCAAAATTTGGGTTTCCGACGTGAAAATATGAACACGTGTTTAAGGATTAAACTATAAATACGGTAAACATACAGCGTACAAAATATTATATTTTCAAGAAAAAAATAGTGTTACTCGGCGGGCAGGCGTTAATTAAATGAACAGGAGTGTGTCTAATACGTACATTGATAAATAAACTATCGACTATTGTTTTAGTGTACGAGTAGTTGAAGAAAAAGTAACGGTAATCATCGGATAAATGTTATGTAGCCTACGGAACAGTAGTACGAGACATGAGAATTGTAAACACTGCAGATCTTAAAAGCTATTCACCTTCAATAGTCTTTTTTTTATTATTAGTCGTTTATGGCCGTGTCAACTTACAAGTCCATAGTTTATTGTTTTATCGGGTTTGTGAGTTAAACCTTTTCCCTGTAGATTTGGTATTAGGAAAATATTATTTAACAACGAAGAAACATTCAACATGTTGATGATACTGTCCATAAAATATTCGGACATCACATACTATTTTTCTCACAAGATATCCATTCTTTTATTTTGTATGTAAACAATAACAGTAGCATTAAAAGTTGTTTATTCTTCAAACTACTATTTAAAATTTTGATATTGACAACGGATTCTCCTATTTATGGTTTGTTTCGGAAAAATAGAAATGTTAACAATTGTCTCTTTACGTAGCCACTTTCACTACCAGCCAGTATCAACACGGGTGGTCGGATACACCCTGTAAATGAGTGTGCTACTAGGAAAGGTAAACGACATTCGGCGTTAGTTGCAGGACTACTAAATAAATCAATTCTGCGAGCAGCGAATGAAACTCATTTCCTCCAACTTTATCGCATCACCACTCATTGAACAATTATTGACAGTCAATAAACGTGTTGTAGCACAATGGGAACGAAAACAGCCAGTCACAAAAGAATCTACGACACGCTTGTTCTGATTTAGACAAGGCGGGAAAAAACGAAAAGAGTAACGCTATAGAAGCACAATTGCTGTTTTTAAACTCTGTTGTTGGATATCTATAGAAGAAAAATAAGAATTTAAATAAATCAAATTGTGGTGTATCTCCACTCAAAATTCTTGTTTCTCCACTTCTCAACGGAAATGTGATATCGTCGGCGAAATATTTTTCCCCGCTCGACATGTTGAGTATTGGGAGAACCCTTCAAGTAACTCCATTTGAAATATATTTCACGCCTGGGCAGTAAGTAAACCCATTCAACGTTCTGGAATAAAGTTGTCTGACCAGCGTAGCATTATGCAGCCTATATTCAAGGAATTATCTGAGAAAGCAATTGTTCTTCTCGCGTAAGTACACAACTACATCTAGCAGTAGAGCCATATTTTTTTTAAAAAAATCGAAGAAGTAAAGATTAGAAAATCTAACGATCCGTACAGATACAGACCCATCAGTTTGTTACGGTGTTCTGAAAATATTTGAAAATTTACAGTTCCCTACGCTCTGGTCATTCGTTCCATTTGTACGAACGCTCAGATAAACTGCCATATAGATAGGAATCGGCAGAAGTTTTAAAATCTTTTTTTTTTTTCGCTTTTCTCAAAATAATCGTCGAACTAATTGGTTGGATTTTATGTTACTACTATCTGGGTTCCCGGCGTTGTCCGGGTTATCATATATAACCCCCAATTTGTCTTCAATCTCGGTTGCTTTCACGATATTTTTATGTAAAACACCTCGACCCATATTCCTAAATGTGCTCACGTCCCATGCCTAAACGGGTTGAAATTATACAAAAAACACATTGGTAAAAAAATTTCATTGACACCGAAAAATATTCATTCGACGCAAATATCGACCGTTTAACATGTTTAAAAATTTCCACCGTCCGACCACCTCCACATCTGGAGATTAAATGACAAGTTGAATGTATTAATAAAACTCAGTGCCATACATAAGCCCAGATTCGACGCCAATCTCGGTTGCTTTTGCGTTATTTTTATGCAATGCCAATCCACCCCCACACTAAAGGATGCTCCCCTCCCAAGCCGAACGGGGTTGAAATTATACACAGACAAAAAAAGAAATCTTATGAATCTCATTGATACCAAAAATATTTATTTGACCCAAAAATCGGCCTTTTTCCATGTTGCAAAATTTATAATACCGCCCACCATCGCCCCCCGCGGTGCCCACCTTCATCCGCCCACCCCCGGACGTTGTCCAAGTTGTCATAAATAAACTAAATGACACGATATATATAATATGATTCCAATCTCGGTGATATTCGCGTTAATTTCATGTTACGCCCATCCACCCCTAAGGTTGCTTCTTTTCCACGCTTTAAGGGGTTGAAACTATACAGATAAATCTATAGATAGATAGATAGATTTATTCACCATTAGCCCTCTAATGAGGAAATAGGATTCGTCACAAATGTACAGTAGATAAATTACATATAAACAGAATTCATATTAATAGGTTACACACACACACACAAAATTCATATCTTTTCACATTTGTCTAGTCATCACACAATATTTAAGAAACATGCACACAACACTTATCACTTCCTGGTAATCATCTGCTGTCGCTAGGAACGGAGGGATGTCGTCATGGATATAAACAGGAGCAATCTTTTTGACCCCTAAAAATATTTATCCGACTCAAATATCGGCCGATTTAGCACGATTTAATATTTCCACCCCCGCCCACCCCCGCTTCTGGATTTAAATTTTAACAGTGGTGTTTCAATGTTAAGATTATTTGTGTTCGAATTTTCCATTTCCTAAAACATTTTATCACAACAATAATTTTATTGACAGAGATAATAAGTTTAAAATCTATTAAATCAAAAATTCTTGAATTAAAGTAACGCGTCAAATGAAAATGATAGAAATCCAAGTTCTGTTATATAAATGGGATACATTTTTCAAAGGTTTGTGCCAAACAGTAAACTTAATGTTAAGGATCATGTACAATATTTTATTCCCATAGGACAGGAATCCATTTACTTAAAATCATGTTCGAAAAAATTGCAACACCATGAAAGACATCCGAATTGAATGACTTTTAACGTGCAAACGACCTGTGTTTATCCAAATTAACGATTAAAATTACAAAGAAAAAATCAATATTACATGTAAAAAATCAGTCTTTGGTGAAACCACCACAAGCTGCAATACGGGGTGGAATAGAATCAAACGTATTTTGAATGTAAACCTGAGTATTTCAGATTTCTTGTATACGAACCCAAAGTTCATCTGTAGTAGCTCTGAGACGAGGTTCATGAGCGAGACGCCGACCCACAAAATCACACACGTTCAATTAGTAACATATCAGGCCATGAAAGATGCTGGAAACAAGTCTTGAACATTCCCAAATATATGTGGTCGTGCATTGTTCTGTTGAAATAAAGCTCCAGGAATGCCTTGAAGAAAGGGAACAACAGCATGCAGCACTTCACTAATGTACCTGTACTGTTAAGATCAACCACAATTCACAGTTTCTAAGATCGTTCATGAAATACGATCCCACCCTACACCATAACACCGGGGATTCATCCACTATGGAAGGTGGCATTCGATGGTATAGCGTCTAACATGGAGACCATCATCAGTCTACCCAAAATTAAAGTGTGATTGATCAGAAAAAACAACTTTTTGCTAATTTACACGCCAGCCCATGAATCCAATATAGCCAGAGACGTCGATGGTTTTGTGTCAGCGAAATTATATATATAAAGAAATTCTTACACGCAGTCTTCAATGTGGAAACATCGACAAATTATTGAAGCATACAATAATGCATCTGGAGCACTGCATTAACGATGTGTCAACTGTCGAAATGAATGTGAATGGTCCGTCACCGCCATTCTGACCAGGTATCTCATATCGTGAAGGCGTCAGTCACCTTTCTGCGCCACTTCCAGATTTTCAAGTAGTACAGTTCTCTTGCACCTACTAGTTCCAAACTCGCATAACTGTGCTACTGCTACGTTCTATAACAGCTGATATTACTCGGTAAAAAAAAACCTCCTTGACGAAGGCCGAGGATTATTCCCGCTAAAACTCAATTAGGGGAACGGAGGGTAGTATGGGCCGGCGGGTAGTATGTGCCAATTGGTCAATCAACTATTCGCTGATAGATAACAGCATCGTACATAGTCTAGCCTCTTTCTACCTGCTTAGTTCTGCCATGCGCAGAAAGATTGTTTACTTCAGTTCACTGTGTTCAGTGTAAGTGATTATTGTTTGTCTGCGCGCCTTCAAGTTGCTGCCTGGAATACTTTTCACCATCACCCTGAATCATTTCAGTTAGGAATATACTTATGAAATTAAGGCTATTATTTAGTTTACTCTATTAATATAAGACACTGATTGTTTCATTTTGTTTGCACCAGCCTGTTTATCTTGCAGCCATGTTTTCCAAATCAATGAGGCTCGGGTAGTATGGGCCATGTCACATTCGGGTAGTATGGGCCACGTAACTCAGCTTTCTTCCAAGGCAGATACTAGAACCACTTCTGAAGAGATCTCCAGTTCCTTCAAAGCAACACCCTCATCACAAATTTCTGATTTTGGAAAAGTTTTAAAAGAAATGTCGCCTCTGCCCTCCTGCAGAGAAAATAGATTGGTGAGTCGGAAACGAAAGGCAGAGAAAAGCGAAATATTAACATCGACTCCAATAAAAAACATGTTGACTGAAAAGAGAGTGTCAGAAAATCAAAAAGAAAAACAGATAAGGGAATAAATATAATTTTTGAAAAACAAACCAAAGATGACCGTCAAGAAGAATAAAAATGAACAAATAAAAATGTTTAATTATGAAAATCCTACACCAAGCACTTCTAAAGATAAAGTATGTGAGGAATGCATAATATGCAGGGGTAATTATTAAGAAAACTGGATTCAGAGTAAAAATTGTGAAGGTTGGGCACATGAACTCTGTGCGGGCATTGACGACTTGTTTTATTTATTTTTGTGATCTTTGGAAGGTAAATAAATGATAATTCAAATGACTTGTAAAACATTATAAAATCATACGAGTATTAAATAACAAGAAAATATTTTTTAAATTTAAAAAACCTAATAATTTTGGCGTGGCCCATACTACCCAACTATTTTTTAAATATTCCTCATGTAATGTTAACACTGCATGCATTGTATGTGATTTTCGCTTCATTAATTGCTAAATGTATTTTTAGTACTTAAAGAAATGTAGTTTAACAATGATTTTAATTGCTCATAACCGATTTTAACCACAAAATTTTTTTTAATTTCATTTTTTTCTTAGTGGCCCATACTACCCGCCGTTCCCCTACTTGCTGAAATGTCGCCCTCTTTTGTCGTAGAGGAATGCTCTTCCTCAGGCATGATTCCATTCTACGACATATAACAGCAATTATTGCAGCGCGTGCTGGCTTCACCAAATACTGATTTTCATATTGTGATATATTTTTTGCTTTATAATTTTAATCGTTTATTTTCATTAACATAGGTAGTTTATACATTAAATTTCAATCAATTCTGAGGATCCCTTCACTGTGCTGCAATTTTTACAAATTCTATTGAAAACATTAAATGTATTATTTGTGTGTGGTGAAGATAAAGAACAATACAAAATATAGAATGAGAATTAATTTATTTTTTCAGTAATACATTGCTGGAAAGAAATCTATGAAGAATAAACATCGTAATAGAGAAAAACACATTAAACTGGAAGACACAACTGTTTATCAAAGTACTTGTTATACATCGCATCGAGTGCAAAAATCGGAAATTATCGATCCGTAAGAAGCAATAGATAAATGTTTCTTAGAGTTTATTGAAAATTAATTAGTAAGTCGAGCATAGTAATATAATAAGTGAAGAATATTTTATTATGCATGAAGTTGATGTTTATTAAATCAGGAAATTAAATTAATCTTAGCAGTCAAAACTTGATCTTATCGGCTACTTTCATGTTACTAATGCTTAGGAACTACAATTACTAGTTACTGTGCTTTTATAGTCGAAAATATTTATCTGTAAAATTATTTCTACCAAGTCACAAATGCATAAGACCGCCAGAAGTCTATTTTCCTTTACGTAATTAATCACTTTCAAATATAATCCATGCATAATCTTATACTTAAAAAGTATTATGATAATTAGTATCTGTCTCTCTCTTATTCTTGAAGTAAGTTACATATTCTTTAATTGAATGAGAAAGTCGTATGCCTTGACCCCGGCTACTGGACTCAGTGGGTTTCTTCCAATGCAAACAGATTTCTTTGCTTACGTAAGACAAGCAGATATACGTATTTCAAATAAATTTTAATATATTTACTTGCTTAAATTTTTTCATAATATTTTAATAAAAACTTTAAAAAGAAAAGGGGAACTATTGCTTTTTTTGAATAAAATGTAAATTCAATTCTTAACTGAGAATGAATTGGTTTAGTTTACATAAATTGTAATGAGGCAATAATTTGAATGCAAGTTTTTTTGAAGCGACTTGAAAAAGACGAAATTTGAGTGATTGCAGGGGTGTGATTGACAGCGGACGGGCCCTGGTGTTAAAATTATGACGGTGACTTTGGCACATCTGTTTGGCAGACCAGGGGAGTTGAACAGTAGCTGCTACTCGTCCGTGGAAATCTGGCATAACTTAAAATATATATTGTTAAGCTTTCAGGGAGATCCTTGGAGATCAAACGTAACTGTTGAATGTCTGATGTGAGTGGTTGAAGAAAATAAGTAATGGTAAAATTTATTAAGGAAGTTGAAAGTGTATAAGCATGTAAGACATAATTAAAGTAATATTGCCATTGTTAAAAGCAGAGTAAAGTTATTTTTGTATATAAAAAAACGTGTAAAGTGATCTGAACAAGTGGAATTATAACGGCTAAATTTGGACAAATAGTTAAGACACATACATAACTAAATTTATTTTGATTATATTGCCACAAAGTTTTTCCAAACATTATCTCGCTACGCAATGTAACCCTGATGCAAAAGGTCCAAGTTAATTGATTTGTAAAACTTTTTTAAACTTTTTGTATTTAAATTACATTTAGTACATATTAATTAAAATATTTTTCATATTAACCAAAAATTTGAATCTTATAAATAAAAAAGAGTGTATGTATGTTTGTTTGTATGTTTGTATGTTTGTATGTTTGTATGTTTGTATGTTTGTTTGTTTGTTTGTATATTTGTATGTTCGTTATACAAATCTACACCGGTAGAGTAAATTTCACCAAATTTCGTACACGTGTTCTTTACGACCAGGAAACAAACACTGTCGGGGTGAGACATGTCTACCACCCCCAGAAGCGGGGGTGCACGGGGGTTGAAATATTTAAACAAGCTAAAACAGCCGATATTTTAGTCGGATAATAATTTTTAGGGGTCCAAGATATTTATGGTGTTTCTACCGATGTTTTCTGAATATAATTTTCATCCCCCTACACCCTGGGAAAAGGGCACCCTTAGGGTTTGGGGTGGAGAATACAAATCTATACCGGTGGATCAAATTTCACCAAATCTCGTACACGTGTTTTTTGCGACCAGGAAAAAACACTGTCGAGGTGAGACGCGCCTACCACCCCCTGAAGCGGGGGTGGACGGGGGTGGAAATATTTGAACATGCTAAAACAGTCGATATTTCAGTCGGAGAAATATTTTTAGGGGTCAAAGATATTTATAGTCTTTTCACTGATGAAATCTGAATATAATTTTCAACCTCTACACCCTGGGGAAAGAGCACCCCTTGCGGTTGGGGTGGAGAATACAAATCTACACCGCTGGAGCAAATTTCACCAAATTTCGTACACGGGTACTTTGCGACCAGGAAACAAACACTGTCGGGGTGAGACGCGTCTACCAACCCCAGAAGCGAGGGTGGACGGGGGTTGAAATACTTAAACATTCTAAAACAGCAGGTATTCGATTTGGATAAATATTTTCGGGGTCAAAGATATTGATTGTGTTTCTACCGATGTTATCTGAATATAATATTCATCTCCTACGCCCTGGGAAAAGGGCACCCTTAGGGTTTGGGGTGGAGTTGCTTTACAGAAAAATAACGCGAATACAACCGAGTTTGGATTCAAATCGAAGGTTATGGATGTCAGTGAGTTTACTTCGGATAAATATTTTTAATTGCCCATTTAACCCGAAAGGGTGGGGGTTGGAGGGGGAGATAAATAGTCAGTTCTTGTGCGTTCTTGGGGGAGAATTACGTGAATACTATTTCAACGGATGTTGTTGAAAATATAAATCCCTTTAGACATTAGGGGTGAGCTTGCTTAGGGCTGGGTGTGAGAATTGTCTATTATTCTAAAACTGCCAAAATGTTATGTGTTTATATATAAACTAGATTGATAGTGTTTCTACCGATGTAATATGAGTGAAAATTCAACCCTTTCCACCACGGGAAAGTAGCATATTTAGGGGTGGTGTTGTTCATACTATTTTATCCTATGTTGTTTCCATTAATAACGACGTTTAATCAAAAATAAAAGTGTTTCAGAACCATTGCTTTTTATACTCTTTTAAAAAGTTTTTATATTATAAATTGTTATAAACATAATTTTACATTTATTCCGTAATTGAAGTTGTATTATTGAGAAGAAATAAAGCAACAAATAATCACGGACAAATACATGTAACAAAAACTCTACATGCTAACGTAGTTTATAATTTAGTTTACTACAACTTCAATAAAAATATTATCCACGTAATCTACATTATTAGAACAATGGTTCTCAAAATCCTAAACCATATAAATCAATCCATTAATAATCCCTTTTCAACCAGAACGAAAGGGCTTAATATAAATAATTATTACACTTAATCTTATAAATAAAAATGAGTGTATGTATGTATGTATGTTTGTATATTTGTATGTTTGTATATTTGTATGTTCGTTATACAAATCTACACCGCTGGAGAAAATTTCACCAAATTTCGTACACGTGTTCTTTGCGACCAGGAAAACAACACTGTCGGGGTGAGACGCGTCTACCAACCCCAGAAGCGGGTGTGGACGGGGGTGGAAATATTTGAACATGCTAAAACAGTCGATATTTCAGTCGGATAAATATTTTTAGGGGTCAAAGATATTTATAGTCTTTCCACTGATGATATCTGAATATAATTTTCAACCTCTACACCCTGGCGAAAGAGTACCCCTAGCGTTTGGGGTGGAGAATACAAATCTACACCGCTGGAGCAAATTTCACCAAATTTCGTACACGTGTTCTTTGCGACCAGCAAAACAACACTGTCGGGGTCAGACGCGTCTACCAACCTCAGAAGCGGGGGTGGACGGGGGTGGAAATATTTAAATATGCTAAAACAGTCGATATTTCAGTCGGATAAATATTTTCAGGGGTCAAAGATATTTATAGTGTTTCCACTGATGATATCTGAATATAATTTTCAACCTCTACACCCTAGGGAAAGAGCACCCCTAGCGTTTGGGGTGGAGAATACAAATCTATACCGCTGGAGAACATTTCACCAAATTTCGTACACGTGTTCTTTGCGACCAGGAAACAAACTCTGTCGTGGTGAGACGCGTCTACCACCCCCAAAAGCGGGGTTGATATATTTAAACATGCTAAAACAGTCTATATTTCAGTCGGATAAATATTTTTTGGGGTCACAGATATTAATAGTGTTTCTACCGACTGTTAGGGTGAGACGCGTCTACCACCCCCAGAAGCGGGTCGGGATTATCAGTAGAGCACTTTTAGGTGTTGGGTGGGGGAACGCTGCAATAAAATAACGCGAATACAACCGAGATTGGAGTCAAATCCAATGTTATGGATGTCATCCAGTTCAATTATAGCATCAAATTGGCCATTTATCCCCAAGAGGCGGGCATGGATGGGATGGAAAATTTCTAACATGTTAAATCATCGATATTAGCGTGGAATAAATAAATTCCGGGACCATTGACGTTGATAGTATTTCTACCTATGTTGTTTGTAGGCATGATAGGGGTTGGGCTGGAGGGAATTTCCTTGAAAATAACGGGAAAACAACCGAGACTCGAGACAAATCGAAGGTAATGGATGTTGCTGAATTTATTTATGACAATCTGGACAACGCGCGGGTATCGGCTGGGTTGGGATGAGTTGACCGGCTGTTTTTTGCGTCAATTAAATATATTTAGGGATGAATTAGATTAATAAAATTTCCCTACATGATCTCTGTGTATAATTTCAACCCCTTTCGGACTCATAATGGTGCACCCTTAAGGGTGGGCGTGAAGTAGCATTACATAAAAAGAAACCAGAAACTATCGGGATTGTCACTGAGTTTAATATATTTCCTTGAAAATAACGGGAAAACAACCGAGATTCGAGTCAAATCGAAGGTAATGGATGTTGCTGAATTTATTTATGACAATCTGGACAACGCGCGGGTATCGGCTAGGTTGGGATGAGTTGACCGGCTGTTTTTTGCGTCAATTAAATATATTTAGGGATGAATTAGTTTAATAAAATTTCCCTACATGATCTCTGTGTATAATTTCAACCCCTTTCGGACTCATAATGGTGCACCCTTAAGGGTGGGCGTGAAGTAGCATTACATAAAAAGAAACCAGAAACTATCGGGATTGTCACTGAGTTTAATATATTTCCTTGAAAATAACGGGAAAACAACCGAGATTCGAGTCAAATCGAAGGTAATGGATGTTGCTGAATTTATTTATGACAATCTGGAAAACGCGCGGGTATCGGCTGGGTTGGGATGAGTTGACCGGTTGTTTTTTCGTCAATTAAATATATTTCGGGATGAATTATATTAATAAAATTTCCCTACATGTTCTCTGTGTATAATTTCAACCCCTTTCGGACTCGGAAGGGTGCACCATGATTGGGGTGGGTGAAAATAACGGGAAAACAACCGAGATTCGAGACAAATCGAAGGTAATGGATGTCCCTGAATTTATTTATGACAATCTGGACAACGCGCGGGTATCGGCTGGGTTGGGATGAGTTGACCGGCTGTTTTTTGCGTCGATTAAATATATTTAGGGATGAATTAGATTAATAAAATTTCCCTACATGTCCTTTGTGAATAATTTCAACCCCTTTCGGACTCATAAGGGTGCACCCTTAAGGGTGGGCGTGAAGTAGCATTACATAAAAAGAAACCAGAAACTATCGGGATTGTCACTGAGTTTAATTAATTTCCTTGAAAATAACGGGAAAACAACCGAGATTCGAGTCAAATCGAAGGTAATGGATGTTGCTGAATTTATTTATGACAATCTGGACAACGCGCGGGTATCGGCTGGGTTGGGATGAGTTGACCGGTTGTTTTTTGCGTCGATTAAATATATTTCGGGATGAATTAGATTAATAAAACTTCCCTACATGTTCTCTATGTATAATTTCAACCCGTTTCGGACTCATAAGGGTGGGCGTGAAGTAGCATTACATAAAAAGAAACAGAAACTATCGGGATTGTCACTGAGTTTAATTAATTTCCTTGAAAATAACGGGAAAACAACCGAGATTCGAGTCAAATCGAAGGTAATGGATGTCGCTGAATTTATTTATGACAATCTGGAAAACGCGCGGGTATCGGCTGGGTTGGGATGACTTGACAGGCTTTTTTTCGGTAATTAAATATATTTCGGGAATTAGATTAATAAAATTTCCCTACATGTTCTCTGTGTGTAATTTCAACCCCTTTTGGACTCGGATGGGTGCACCCTTAAGGGTTGGCGTGGAAGTAGCATTAGATAAAAATAAACCAGAATCTATCAGGATTGTCACTGAGTTTAATTATGACATTAAACTTGACCGTTTAAGTCCTCGAAGCGGGAGTGGTCGGGGGTGAAAAATTTCAAACATGTTAAACGGTCGATATTTGCGATAATTATTTCCTGGGGTTAATTACTTTGATAGTATTTATACCGATGTTGTTGGTGTATAATTTAACCCCTGTGAGAGGAGCAAGCTTAGGGTTGGGGTGGAGTTACGTTAAATAAAATCCCGCAAAAACAACCGAGAATCGCATCAATTCCGAGACTATGAATGTCGCTGAATATAATCTGACAACCTGTGTAACGCGACGGGTTTGGGAGGTGTTGGGCGGGGGAATAAATTTTCAGACAATGTAATCGGCCGATTTTTGCGTGGAATACATTCTTTTTCATTATCGCATATTTGTGGGGGTGGTCATCCTCTAACATGTAAAAACGGCCGATATATTTAGTCAATGACTTCATCCCCCTTCGGCATGGGAGGTGAGCACATTTAGGGATAGGGTTCGAGGAGCTTTACATAAAAATAACGCAAAAGTAACCAAAATTGGAGTCTTATGGATGGTTATAGATAAATGACATCTCGGGCAACGCCGCGCACCCAGCTAGTCTTATAAATAAAACACAGTGTATGTATGTTTGTTTGTATGTTTGTTTGTATGTTTGTATGTTTGTATGTTTGTATATTTGTATATTTGTATGTTCGTTATACAAATCTACACCGGTAGAGCAAATTTCACCAAATTTCGTACACGTGTTCCTTACGACCAGGAAAACAACACTATCGGGGTGAAACGCGCCTACCACCCCCAGAAGCGGGGGTGGACGGGGTGGAAATATTTGAACATGCTAAAACAGTCGATATTCCAGTCGGATAAATATTTTTAGGGGTCAAAGATATTTTTAGTCTTTCCACTGATGATATCTGAATATAATTTTCAACCGCTACAGCCTGGGGAAAGAGCACCCCTAGCGTTTGGGGTGGAGAATACAAATCTACACCGTTGTAGCAAATTTCACCAAATTTCGAACACGGGTTCTTTGCTGCCAGGAAAACAACACTGTCGGGGTGAGACGCATCTACCAACCCCAGAAGCGGGGGTGGACGGGGGTTGAAATACTTACTCATGCTAAAACAGCAGGTATTAGATTTGGATAAATATTTTCGGGGTCAAAGATATTGATTGTGTTTCTACCGATGTTATCTGAATATAATATTCATCTCCTACGCCCTGGGAAAAGGGCACCCTTAGGGTTTGGGGTGGAGTTGCTTTACAGAAAAATAACGCGAATACAACCGAGATTGGAGTCAAATCGAAGGTTATGGATGTCAGTGAGTTTACTTCGGATAAATATTTTTAATTGCCCATTTAACCCGAAATGGTGGGGGTTGGAAGGGAAGATAATTAGTCAGTTCTTGCGCGTTCTTGGAGGAGAATTACGTGAATACTATTTCAACAGATGTTGTTGAAAATATTAATCCCTTTAGACATTAGTGGTGAGCTTGCTTAGGGCTGGGGGTGAGAATTGTCTATTACTCTAAAACTGCCAAAATGTTATGTGTTTATGGGTAAACTAGATTGGTAGTGTTTCTACCGATGTGATATGAGTAAAAATTCAACCCTTTCCACCACGAGAAAGTAGCAGATTTAGGGGTGGTGTTGTTCATACTATTATAACCGATATTGTTTCCATTAATGAAGACGTTTAGTCAAAAATAAAAGTGTTTCAGAACCATTGCTTTTTATACTCTTTAAAAAAGTTTTTATATTATCTTATAAATGAAAAAGAGTGTATGTATGTTTGTTTGTATGTTTGTTTGTATGTTTGTATATTTGTATGTTCGTTATACAAATTTACACCGGTAGAGCAAATTTCACCAAATTTCGACAACGTGTTCTTCACAACCAGGAAACAAACACTGTCGGGGTGAGACATGTCTACCAGCCCCAGAAGCGGGGGTGGACGGGGGTTGAAATATTTAAACATGCTAAAACAGCCGATATATTAGTCGGATAATAATTTTTAGCGGTCCAAGATATTGATGGTGTTTCTACCGATGTTTTCTGAATATAATTTTCATCCCCTACACCCTGGGAAAAGGGCACCATTAGGGTTTAGGGTGGAGAATACAAATCTATACCGGTGGATCAAATTTCACCAAATTTCGTACACGTGTTCTTTGCGACCAGGAAAACAACACTGTCGGGGTGAGACGCGTCTACCAACCCCACAAGCGGGGGTGGACGGGGGTGGAAATATTTGAACATGCTAAAACATTCGATATTTCAGTCGGGTAAATTTTTTTAGGGGTCAAAGATATTTATAATCTTTTCACTGATGATATCTGAATATAATTTTCAACCTCTACAGCATGGGGAAAGAGCACCCCTAGCGTTTGGGGTGGAGAATACAAATCTTTACCGCTGGAGCAAATTTCACCAAATTTCGTACACGGGTTCTTTGCGACCAGGAAAACAACACTGTCGGGGTGAGACGCGTCTACCAACCCCAGAAGTGGACGGGGGTTGAAATACTTAAACATGCAGAAACAGCAGGTATTAGATTTGGATAAATATTTTCGGGGTCAAAGATATTGATTGTGCTTCTACCGATGTTATCTCCTACGCCCTGGGAAAAGGGCACCCTTAGGGTTTGGGGTGGAGTTGCTTTACAGAAAAATAACGCGAATACAACCGAGATTGGAGTCAAATCGAAGGTTATGGATGTCAGTGAGTTTACTTCGGATAAATATTTTGAATTGCCCATTTAACTCGAAAGGGTGGGGGTTGGAAGGGGAGATAAATAGTGAGTTCTTGTGCGTTCTTGGAGGAGAATTACGTGAATACTATTTCAACGGATGTTGTTGAAAATATAAATCCCTTTAGACATTAGTGGTGAGCTTGCTTAGGGCTGGGGGTGAGAATTGTCTATTATTCAAAAACTGCCAAAATGTTATGTGTTTATGGGTAAACTGGATTTATAGTGTTTCTACCGATGTGATATGAGTAAAAATTCAACCCTTTCCACCACGGGAAATTAGCAGATTTAGGGGTGGTGTTGTTCATACTATTTTAACCGATGTTGTTTCCATTAATAACGACGTTTAATTTTATAAATAAAAATGAGTGTATGTATGTATGTATGTTTGTATATTTGTATGTTTGTATATTTGTATATTTGTATATTTGTATATTTGTATGTTCGTTATACAAATCTAGACCGCTGGAGAAAATTTCACCAAATTTCGTACACGTGTTCTTTGCGACCAGGAAACAAACACTGTCGGGGTGAGACGCGTCTACCACCCCCAGAAGCGGGGGCGGACGGGGGTTGAAATATTTAAACATGCTAAAACAGTCGATATTTCAGTCGGATAAATATTTTTAGGGGTCACAGATATTGATAGTGTTTCTACCGACTGTTGGGGTGAGACGCGTCTACCACCCCCAGAAGCGGGTCGGGATTATCAGTAGAGCACTTTTAGGTGTTGGGTGGAGGAACGCTGCAATAAAATAACGCGAATACAACCGAGATTGGAGTCAAATCCAAGGTTATGGATGTCGTCCAGTTCAATTATAGCATCAAATTGGCCATTTAGCCCCAATGGGCGGGAGTGGATGGGATGGAAATTTTCTAACATGTTAAATCATCGATATTAGCGTGGAATAAATAAATGCCGGGACCATTGACGTTGATAGTATTTCTACCGATGTTGTTTGTAGGCATGATAGGGGTGGGGCTGGAGGGGATTTCCTTAAAAATAACGGGAAAACAACCGAGATTCGAGTCAAATCGAAGGTAATGGATGTCCCTAAATTTATTTGACAATCTGGACAACGCGCGGGTATCGGCTGGGTTGGGATGAGTTGACCGGCAGTTTTTTGCGTCGATTAAATATATTTCGGGATGAATTACATTAATAAAATTTCCCTACATGTTCTCTGTGTATAATTTCAACCCCTTTCGGACTAAGAAGGGTGCACCATTAAGGGTGGGCGTGAAGTAGCATTACATAAAAAGAAACCAGAAACTATCGGGATTGTCACTGAGTTTAATTAATTTCCTTGAAAATAACGGGAAAACAACCGAGATTCGAGTCAAATCGAAGGTAATGGATGTCGCTGAATTTATTTATGACAATCTGGACAACGCGCGGGTATCGGCTGGGTTGGGATGAGTTGACCGGCTGTTTTTTGCGTCAATTAAATATATTTCTGGATGAATTAGATTAATAAAATTTCCCAACATGTTCTTTGTGTATAATTTCAACCCATTTCGGACTCATAAGGGTGGGCGTGAAGTAGCATTACATAAAAAGAAACAAGAAACTATCAGGATTGTCACTGAGTTTAATTATGACATTAAACTTGACCGTTTAAGTCCCCGAAGCGGGAGTGGTCAGGGGTGAAAAATTTCAAACATGTTAAACGGTCGATATTTGCGATAATTATTTCCTGGGGTTAATTACTTTGATAGTATTTATACCGATGTTGTTTGTGTATAATTTAACCCCTGTGAGGGGAGTAAGCTTAGGGGTGGGGTGGAGGTACGTTAAATAAAATCCCGCAAAAACAACCGAGAATCGAATCAATTCTGAGACTATGAATGTCGCTGAATCTAATTGTGACAACCTGGGTAACGCGACGGGCTTGGAAGGTGTTGGGCGGGGGAATAAATTTTCAGACAATGTAATCGGCCGATTTTTGCGTGGAATACATTCTTTTTCATTATCGCATATTTGTGGAGGTGGTCATCTTCTAACATGTAAAAACGGCCGATATATTTAGTTAATGACTTCATCCCCCTTCGGCATGGGAGGTGAGCACATTTAGGGATAGGGTTCGAGGAGCTTTAAATAAAAATAGAGCAAAAGTAACCAAAATTGGAGTCTTATGGATGGTTATAGATAAATGACATCTCGGGCAACGCCGAGCACCCAGCTAGTTATTATAATAAAAAAAACCTCATTAAAAATCATTCATTACAAAATGTTTCTCGAAGTGTTATGTTTCGAGCTAAGACTGGCAGTCAATATTCCATCAAAGTTAAATATATCCTGACGTTTAAGCGATGCAATCGAAAAAGGAACCTTCCCAGAGAGCTCTGGCGGGGGCTACCTTTGGGGATGCTCTCACATCTCTCTGGCTTTTTTGAACTAAGGTTCCCACATGCCGAGGCACCTCGGTCTGTTTTGAGAGGTGTATGTTCCGGGGTCGCAGACCTTGGGCATACGGCAAGAGTTGTCCGCTATTCCTATTGGAATAGTCGGCCAGCTGCCTCCTAAACAGGCCAAGGCATGGTGAAGGGTAAGCTGCGTCCCCACAGCAAACTCCTCTCCCGCTATCGGAAGGGCGTGGGACAAGTACCCAATGCCCGACCTACCCGATGCAGGTTTTTCTAAGGTTTTCCCTGCATTCCTTTAGGCGAATGCCGGGTAGGATCCTTAAAATATAGCCCGGGGGCCCTAGTTAACCCTTGGCTACCTTCCTCTACCCTTCCGCATCCCCCCTTTCAAATCCCTTCCTAAGCTATTAAAGGGGAGTTGCCCTAAGTGGATTACCCTCATGTAGCCTATTGCCCTAAAAAAAAAAAAAGATGCAATCGAAGGTACAAAGAAGCCTGCGAGAGGATTTCTCGCAGGTGAACCTTCCAAGAGAGCTCTGGCGGGGGCTACCTTTGGTGATGCTCTCACATCTCTCTGGTTTTTTTTGAACTAAGGTTCCCACATGCCGAGGCACCTCGGTCTGTTTTGAGAGGTGTATGTTCCGGGGTCGCAGACCTTGGGCATACGGCAAGAGTTGTCCGCTATTCCTATTGGTATAGTCGGCCAGCTGCCTCCTAAACAGGCCAAGGCATGGCGAGGGGTAAGCTGCGTCCCCACAGCAAACTCCTCTCCCGCTATCGGAAGGGCGTGGGACAAGTACCCAATGCCCGACCTACCCGATGCCGGTTTTTCTAAGGTTTTCCCTGTATTCCTTTAGGCGAATGCCGGGTAGGATCCTTAAAATATAGCCCGGGGGCCCTAGTTAACCCTTGGCTACCTTCCTCTACCCTTCCGCATCCCCCCTTTCAAATCCCTTCCTATGCTATTAAAGGGGAGTTGCCCTAAGTGGATTACCCTCATGTAGCCTGTTGCCCTAAAAAAAAAAAAAAGATGCAATCGAAATAACTAATTATTTGGTCAACCACATATTTTACCATTTACTATTCAGGTCCTTTAAATTAAAAATCACTGTTATAAGTTTAAATACGTTTTCGCATGATTTTAACTCTGTACTATTTCCATACCTGCTGTGGGAGCTGTTCTTCAGCTGTCCCAAGAGGAATCTTACTGGAGAGCTGGAGGAGGCTACCTTTGGGGAAGCACCTTAGTCTGTTTGAGAGGTGTGAGTTCCGGGACCGAAGACCTTGGGCACACGGTAATATTTGTTTGGAATAGTCGGTCAGCTGCCTCCTAAACTGATCTACGCGCAGAGGAAAGAATGTTGGGTCCGCACAACAAACCCTCCTACTGGGGTCGGAAGTGCCTGGGACAAGTACCAAATACTGAACCTACCTGATTTTTCCCCTGCATCACTTTTAGACAAATTGCCGGGTACCGCATCCCCCCTTTCAAATCCCTTTCTATGCTATAAAAGAGGATTACCCTCTTGTAGCCTGTTACTCTAAAAAAAAGGCTAGTTAACCCTTGACTACCTTAATCTACCTTTCTTTCCTTCAGTCCCTTTCCTATGCTATAACAGGAAGTGGCGAATATGTTTATTACCCTTTACATTGCGTGTCAACACATTTCTTCTTTCTTCCATTCATTTTACGCTTATAATAAGAGTTTTTGTATTGGATCATATAATAATTGCTTAATTATAAGTAAAGGAGTAAATTTTCATTTAATAAGGTCACAATGGTACACAATGATGCTAGTATAGTGCACAGACTCCTTTGCTATTAATCTTATCTTATAAATAAAAATGAGTGTATGTATTTATGTATCTGTGTATGTTTGTATATATATTTGAAAGGAGCACACTTGGGGCGGGGATTGAGGGGCGTTACAAGAAAATTACTCGAATACAACCGAGACTGGACTAAAAACCAAAGTTATGGATAACGATGAGTTTAATTATGACATTAAACTAGCAATTAACCTCCAAGCGACGGGGGTGGTCGGGTGTGGAAATTGTCAAACATGTTAATCTACCGATTTTTGCAATGACTAAATATTTTTCGGTATCAATGAGATTTATAAAATTTCTCTACATGTTCTCTGAGAATAACTTCAACCCCTTTGGGGCTTATCAGTAGAGCACTTTTAGGAGTGGGGTGGAGGAACGCTACAATAAAATAACGCGAATACAACAGAGATTCGAGTCAAATCCAAGGTTATGGATGTCGCCGAGTTCAAATGTAGCATTCAATTGTCCATTTAATCCCAAGGGCGGGAGTGGATGGGGTGGGCAGGGGTTGAATTTTTGTAACATGTTAAACGATCGATATTTTCGTTAAATAATTAATTGTTGAGGTCAATGACATTGATAAAATATCTACCGATGTTGTTTGTAAAATTTAACCCCTTTAAGAATTAGAAGGAAGCACACTTAGAAGAGGGGGTGGAAACATTAAAAGATGCTTAAACAGCCGATATTTATTCAGATAAATATTTGAGGTATCTAAGATATAGTGTTTCAACAGATGTTGTCTGAGTATAGTTTCATCCCCTACAGGATGGAAAATGAGCACTCTTATGGGTGAAGGTAAACGGGCGTTACAAATAAATAACGCGAATATAGCCCAGATGACAGTCAAATGCAGGGTTGTGGATGTCGCAGAGTTTAATTATGATATTCAATTGGCCATCTAACACCAAGGACAGGGGTGGACCGGGCATAGAAATTATTTAACATGTTAAACGGTCGATATTTGCGTGGAATAAATAATTTAAGGGATAACTACATTTATAGTATTTCCACACATTTTATGTTTGTAAAATTTCAACTCCTAGCGACATGAGTGAGTTCACGTTAGAGGTGGGTGTGGAGGTTAGATACCAGAAAATAACGCTAATATAACCAAGACATGATTCAAATCGAAGGTAATGGATGTCCCTGAGTTTATTTATGACAATCGAAGCAGTGGACTGAGGTGGGAGAAGTTGGGTGGAGGTGGGTAGAGAGTAGAAATTTTAAAATAAGTAAAGCTCCGAATTTTGCGTCGAATAAATATATTTCGGGAACAATGAGATTATTAAAATTTCTCAACACGTTCTCCGAGTTTAATTTGAACCCATTTCGGGATTGGAAGGGTGCTCACTTTAGGGGTGGGGGTCAACGGGAGTTAAAACAAACAACGCAAATAAAACCGAGATTAGAGTCAAATACAGGGTTATGAATATCGCTGAGTTTAATTATGACATTTATTTGGTCATTTAACTCCGCGGGGTGGAGATAGACGGGACTGGAATTATTGAAACAAGAAATCACGACCGATATTAGAGTAGAATAATATTTTTCTGGGTTAATTAGATTTATAGTATTTCTATCCAAGTTATGTGTGTAAAATTTTAATCCCTCTTGAGACATGAGGGAGGAGCATGGTAAGGGGTGGTGGTGGATTCGGACTAATAAAAAAATAACGTGAGAAAAACCGAGATTCCAGTAAAATCGAAGGTAATGGATGTCGCTGATTTTATTTATGACAATCTAGACTACGCGCGAGGAGTGGGCTTGGGTAGGAGGAGTTTGGCGGAGGTAGGCGGGGGTTATAATTTTTAAAAACATGTTGGCTGGCAGTGTTTTCCGTCGAATAAATATATTTCGGGATCAGTGAAATTAATAAAATTTCTCTATATGTTCTACGTGTTTAATTTCATCTCCTTTCGGGATTGGGAGGGGAGCTCCCCTTAGGGGTTGAGGTGGAGCGGCAATACATAAAAATAACGCAAAAGCAATCGAGATTGGAATCGAATCTACGGATATGGATGTCACTGAGTTTGATTATGACATTCAATTGACCATTTAACGCCCAGGGACTGGGGTGGATGGGGTGGACGGGGGTGGAATTTTTATATGTTAACCGGTCGATATTTACATTAAATAATTAATTGTCAATATATATATATATATTTATGTTGTTTGTAAAATATAACCCCTGTCGGCATGAGAGGGAAGCATACTTAGGGAAATGGTGGAAACATCAAACATGCTAAAACAGTCGATATTTAGGCAGATAAATATTTTAAGGGATCGAAGAGATAGTGTTTCAACCGATGTTATCTGAGATGGTATTCAATTACCCATTTAATCCTCTGGGGCGGGAAAGGACGGGGTGGAATTTTTCAAACATGTTAAATCATCGATATTAGCGTGGAATAAATAAATGCCAGGGCCATTGACGTAGATAGTATTTCTACCGATGTTGTTTGTAGGCATGATAGGGGTTGGGTGGAGGGGACTTACAAGAAAATAACGCGAAAACAACCGAGATTCGAGTCAAATCGAAGGTACTGGATGTCGCTGAATTTATTTATGACAATCTGGGCAACGCGCGGGGGTGGGCGAAGGTGTACGGGGGATAGAAATTTTAAAACAAGTTGACAAGCCGTTTTTTGCGTCGATTAAATATATTTCCGGATCAATTAGATTAATAAAATTTCTCTACATTTTCCCCGTGTATAATTTCGGGATTGGGAATGGAGCTCCCCTTAATGGTGGGGTCGAATCCACGGTCATGGATGTCAATGAGTTTAATTATTACATTCAACTAACCATTTAACTCCCCCAAGGATGTGTTGGCGGGTGTAAATTTTCAAACATGTTAAACGGTTGATTTTTGTTGGAAATAAATATTTTACGCTGTCAATGTCATTGATAGTATTTTACCGATTTTTTTTGTGTATAATTTCAACACCTTACAGCATGGTACGGAAGTACGCATAGAGATGGAGGTGTGTTCCACAAAAATAACCCAAAAAACCGAGATTCGAGTTAAATCAGAGTTATGGATATAGGTGAACGTATTTATGACAACGTTGGCAATGCACGGGGTTTGGCGGTGGTGTGTGGGAGTGTGAGGGGCCTGGTGGAGTTTGGCGAGGATGGAAATTTCCAAACATGTTAACCGACCAATTTTTGCATCGAATAAATATATTTCGGCAACAATGAGATTCATAAAATTTCTCTACATGTTCTTTGTGTATAATTTCAACCCCTTTCGAGCTTTAAGTGTGGGCGTGGAGTGGCATTACATTAAAGGAAAGCAGAAACTATTGAGATTGGAGTCGAATCCGGGGTTATAGTTGTCACTGAGTTTAATTATGACATTCAACTTGCCGTTTAAGTCCCCCAAACGGGAGTGTTCATGGGTGGAAATTTTCAAACATGTTAAACGGTCGATATTTGCGGTCAATAATTACTTCCTGGGGTTAATGACTTTGATAGTTTTAATACCGATGTTGTTTGTGTATAATTTCAATCCCTGTGAGGGGAGCAAGCTTAGAGGTGGGGTGGAGGTACGTTAAATAAAAAAACGCAAAAACAACCGAAATTCGAATCAATTTAGAGACTATGAATGTCGCTGAGTCTAATTGTGACAACTTGGGAAACGTGACGGGTTTGGGAGGTGGTTGCCCGGGGTAGAAATTTCCAGATAATGTAACCATCTTCTAACATGTAAAAACGACCGATATATTTGGTCAATGACTTCAACCCCCTTTCAACATGGGAGGTGAGCACGTTTAGGGATAGGGTTCGAGGAGCGTTACATGAAAATAGCGCAAAAGCAAACGAAATTGGATTCATATCGGGGGTTATGGATAAATGACATCTCGGGCAACGCCGGGCACCCAGCTAGTAATAATATATAATACGTGAACGTCTGTCGAAGCATGAAGAAATTAACTGTAGTACTTTAAATCATTTATTTCTTATGCTTGTATACACTAGAATGAATAATGTTCGCCTTACAATCTAGTCAACATTTTGTCTTGAGAATTCGTACACTGTAACTTATATAAAAAATCATAATAGTGAAGTTTATTTATTGTCAACACGCACGATAGTTAAGGACAATACTATAAGAGCACTGCTTATATGTTTTCTAATCAATTTTATGGCGTTGTTTAAAAATTAAAAATAATTTAATAGTTGGAAATACGAAATTTAAACAATTATTATTGGAGTTCGTTAAATTTTTACATAATTAAAATATACACAAGAAAACAAGAAATTCTTTTCGATTAACCAGGGTATTTAAGGGCCATGCAGCACAGTACCTCAACTTATATTATTTGGTTCGTAAGAACATGCTTTATCTTCTCCTCACACATTATGCGGTTCGCTCTTGGAACAAAACGAACACCAGTATTGTTACTTCCACAATTGTTCTCAGAAAGCTTATCTGGACGCTGCACACTTGTCACGTAAGTGTACTTCCTAATACCCAATCTTTCTTCCTTTTATAACTCCACTCTACCGCACAGAAATTAATTTCACTCCAACATCTCCACATTAACCGTGGTCGACACATCAACTCCCTCGCACCAAGAAACTGTGTTTAAACATGAATATTGTCCCCCTACATTTACGCATCACTTTAGATCTTCACAAAAATTGTGGCATGGAAGACTTGCGCTTCTCTGGTTCTCTACAGACATTTTTAAAACTTCTATCCCGCTCTAATCACAGTGTTCATCCAGGCCCAAATGTGGCATCATCCTCCTTCACCCAACATATCAGACCTACAGTTGTCACCAAATTTGGCAGCTGGTTGTTCTTATTGCGAAGTTACTGAATGCTTATTTAGCAACCTTGGTCTAATCTTCCTGTCTCACCAAATCATCCGTTCCGACGAATTCCGTTCGTCTGGCTCTCTGTCACAAAGCAAATTTCTCCGTGTTCCATAAATTCAATAAATCAATTGAATTTTTATTCATAAGAAATGTAATGAAAGAAATATTTGCTTAGATAAATTCGGCATCATTGGGTAATGTTTTCCAATACCTTTAGGAAGTTAACCAAGCGGCGTCTTCTGCTTCCATGGTCTTCCAATACCGAAGTCACCTTTTCCTTCATGCTGCTTTTTTGGGAAGTGTTAGAGGAAAACAATTGCATCTTTTTCTTTCGGTTTTACGATTCATGCAAAAACAACATAAACATCTTCATATCTCAGAAGATGAAAAAAGTCTCATGACCCTCTTTATCTGGATACTTATATTTTATCCTCCCGGAACATTGTAAGCTTCTCTATCCTTCACCCTTTTTTATCGTGGACCAGACAGAGGAACTATGGGTTTCCTTACGCCGGAATGGAATATCTTTACTTTTAAATGTCTGGAGGATTTACAATGGTAAGCACTTTGCATCTGTTTTAAAGATCAATTTTGAATGTTTTCTCGTCAAAACTACAAAATGAGCGTCTCGCTCATATCCAATGGCACCTCGTGCTTATATGCTCATGTGCTACAGATAATTAAATTCAGGGAATAATGACTTTTTCATAATTTTAAGAATCTCTAAAATACTTGTGCATTTAACTGATTGAATTTCTGCTTCATTAGAAGACTTTAAACTGCCTTCCTTCGGCGCACTTGCTCCTGCGAATTCAGTTAGCTGGAAATCTCTGTGTTGAACCTTCCTCAGAACAGTATCTCTCTCTGGAATGAGAAATTCGTATGCGCAATAATCTCTTGCACTACCTATAAATCTCAAAAATCTGCGTCCTCAACGTGATCATTTCAGCTGTATCAAGACTGTTATACAGAGAGTTGGCATAGAGAAGCGAAATCAAATTAAATTTGAACCACTCATAAATTAAAAATATAATTTTAAATTAGTTTATTTTTTAAAAAACATAAATAGTAATCGTACATTTAGCGTACAATCAAAGGTTATTTTAAAGGAAAAATCATTCACCAACGAGCTGCATTTTGCAGACTTGCGTCATAATGGGAAAATATACCATCCGAAAATTAACTTCAATTAAAATATATACGGAGGAAAAATACTTTCGTGTTAGAAATTGCTTGTCAACTTGGTGCTCAATAATTCCGCTTATAAAAATTAGACACTATTGGAAACTATTACGTATTACGGTTCGGGGTTTGGGTTGTTAATATAACTTTTAAAGATCACATGCCACCAGTGATTGCACCAGAATACATTTTTTCGAAATATTTAGGCCAAACGCTAAGAACCATGTAAAGTATTTTCATTCCCGTAGAACAGGAATCCAGCTAGTTAAATTCAATTGAATACATTAGATTTCTTGTGTTCGTATAGCGGAGAAGAAGAACAGTAAGAAAGTTACGTCTCTGGAGTAACAATGTTTTGAGGATCGTATGCAGAACTGTAATTTTTATTTTTATTATTTGTTTGTTTAGGCCAAACATTACGCACACTGATGGAAATGAGTCCGATATATTAATTGAATCTCACTGTATTTTATAAATATTTACAATAACATTTACAATACCATGAACACACTGTAGCCAAATGTTCAACAACATACATGTCTCTGATCGATTGTCTTTAGTCGATAGTACATTGTTAATTTGATAAATATATTACAAGAACAAACATTGTAACACAGAAAATGAAATGAAACTAATAACGCTGGGAGATATAAGTGTTTATCATTGTACTTCCTATATATTGCATGGAGTGCAAAAAGTGGACAATTATGGAGCAATAAGAAGCAAAGGAAAATTATTTCTAAGGTTATTATTATAAAGGATTAACAATATGAATATAAAACCGTATATATGCCTATATATAAGTAGATAAATATCTGTATGGGTCTATGATCCGTATTCTCTTGAACGCACGGATAAATTTCAACCAAAGACGTAACAAGGTTCTCTACTTATGTTCCTCGCCTGAGACACCAGGAGAATACTCACACAATTCTCCTAGTCCCATCTATAAATTCTAAACTTTTTTCTAAAGGATGTTTTAAAAATAAAAAGAGAAACTTTGTCAAGCTGTGTAATAATGTAGTTTTCTGAGAGTCAGGACATAGCCGTGACGAGATCTAAGCAAACGGTCGATATCCTAACATAACATGACCGTCCTGGACTTGAACTTTGTAACCTTCTTCCCTTCGACTACGATATAAAAAGGTAATGTGCCTGATGTAGAGGAGCACTCTATGTAATACTTTTGTCTTGATGCTACACAATAAATCTCTGTTATAAATTGTCTTTTCATTTTTGAGTTGGTATTCAATAAGTTCGATCCTGACGACTACAATTAAACTCCTACTTCGTATTTTAGAAGGAGCTGTTCGTGAAATTTAACTCTCTTGAAAACACACTGTGGGAGAAATAAGTCGGCCGAACAGGGGAAAGAAAAAATAATGTGAAAATTAGCGTTATTAGGGTCTGATCAATAGTTTGGTGAGACTAAGTTAACATTCATAGTTTGGGGGTGTCTAAGACGAGGACTGACATTCAACATAAATGTCAACATCACGGGCATGGCGTAGAGGTGACGTGAGAAAGGATAAAAACTTCTCAAAATAGGCCTTAGTAATGTCGAATCCATCCACGGTTTTCTGTATATCTGTTAAGAACAGTGACGCTGCCGGTGCCGGTTCAGTCACGTGTTCCTCCGTTGTCTGTATGCGACGGTGTGCAATTTAAAATATTTAAACTGACCGAAAGATTAGAGTCGAATTAATCATAAATGCTTGTCTAGTCAAATTGGAATAAATAAATAGCTAGACAACGCCAGACAAACAATAAATATACAATCATTTCCCTCATTCATTTACAGAAACGTAAATTAACTTTCACAATAAAACACATTATTTCTTACAACCTCCTTTCTTCTTAGTATTTTGTTATTGAACATACGTAGATAATTCTGCTATAACTCTTCATACTCATATTTTATTCCAGTTATCATAATTGAATTGTGTTTCAAAATTCTTAAATTACAAAAGTGCGGCCATAATCTTATTTACTCAAGTTATTACTCGGAAATGTTTATTCTCGGCTTAAGGCTTTTGATTCGATTAATGAATTATTTTTCCTTTGACTATATAATTTTTGGAAGCGATAAAATATAGGTTTTTGGTTCTATACGCTCCAATTCTCTTATATGAATGCATTATCAAATTTAAGCTTTTGAGCTGGAGCGCATATTTCTTCAAGAACAATATATATTTTTATTTGTATGGCCAACGAGAACATATTCTATTTTTTTCTGCGCAATCCGCAAAGGAACTTCACTATCTGCTCATCTAATATCCGGAAAGACGTTTTAGTCCTTGAGGAAAGTTGACTCCGTATCTCTAGAACTGCATCGAAGCGAGTAATTAGTATTGTCATCATCACATTGACACCCAACTGCCTACAATAATAGTGAATATCACGTCGGTGGATGAAGGTGACAATGATATCATAAATTTTGACTCCCACTATACGTCAAAATTTATTTTTTAGAATGATAATGACTACTGTTGGCAAGATGGCAATCTTGATTGAGTGGCTGCTCATTTGTGAGAACCGCAGTGTTATTTAACATGAATTCATAACACGAAGACCTTCGACGCAAGTAATAAATAATTTTTTTAGAGTAACAGACTACATGAGGGATATCCACGTAGTGGCAACTCCCCTTTAATAGCATATGAAAAGATTTGAAAGGGGTGATACGGAAGTGTAAAGCAAGGTAATTTTTTTTTACTTACCGGCGTTGTATGTTCCGGGGTCGCAGACCGTAAGAGTTGTCTGCTATTCCCATTGCTACAGTCGGACCGCTGCCTCCTAAACTGGTAGAGGCACGCAGAGGGTAATGCTGCGTTCCCACAGAAAAACCCTCTCCCACCATCAGAAGGACGTAGGACAAGTACCAAATGGCCGGCTTACCTGATGCAGTTTTTCTAGGAATTGTTCTGCATCACTTTTAGGCGAAAACCGGGTAGGGTCCTTAAGCTGTATCCCGCGGACCTAGTTAACCCTTACCTACCTTGTTCTACCCTGCCGCGTCCCCCCTTTTAAATCCCTTCCAATACTATTAAATGGGAGTTTCCACGTCGTGGATACCCTCATGTAGCCTCTTACTCTAAAAAAAATTGATCAGAATGATTCATTGAATGGTATATTAGGAATTCTATGTAATTTCTAGGATTTTTTTTAGGGTAACAGGCTACACGAGGGTAATCCACATGGTTGCAACTCCCCTTTAATAGCATAGGAAGGGATCTGAAACCAGGGAAGCGGAAGGGTAGAAGAAGTTAGCCAAGGGTTAACTAGGGCCCTCGGGCTATGGTTTAGGGATCCTACCCGGCAATACGCCTAAAAGTGATGCAGGGAAAACCCTACAAAATCTGCATCAGGTAGGTCGGGCATGTGGTAATTCTCCCACGCCCTTCCGATGGCGGGAGAGGGGTTATCTGTTGGGTCGCAGCTTTCCCCTCTCCGTGCCTTGACCAGTTTAGGAGGCACCTGGCCGACTATTCCAATAGGAAAAGAGGACAACTCTTACCATATGCCCAAGGTCTGCGACCCCGGAACATACACCTCTCAAAACAGCTGCCTCGGCATTTGGGAACCATAGTTCAAAAAACCAGAGAGATGTGAATGCAACACCAAAGGTAGCCTACGCCAGAGCTCTCCAGCCCAGTCTCAACCATTTTCAGACGGTTTTTTTTATGGGCAGCAGGCTACATGAGGGTAATCCACGTTGGGCAACTCCCCTTTTATAGCATAGGAAGGGATTTGAAAGGGGGTATGCAGAAGGGTAGAGGAAGGTAGCCAAGGGTAAACTAGGGCCCCCGGGCTGTATTTTAAGGATCCTACCCGGCATTCGCCTAAAGAAATGCAGGGAAAACCCTAGAAAAACCTGCATCAGGTAGGTCGGGCATTGGGTACTTGTCCCACGTCCTTCAGATAGCGGGAGAGGAGTTTTCTGTGGGGACGTAGCATTCCCTTCTCCATGCCTCGACCAGTTTAGGAGGCAGCTGGCCGATTATTCCAATGGGAATAGCGGACAACTCTTACCGTATGCCCACGGTCTGTGACCCCGGAACATACACCTCTCGAAACAGGCCGAGGTGCCTCGGCTTGTGGGAAGCTTAGTTCAAAAGCGGAGAGGAAAAGGCATCCGAAAGGTAGCCCCTTCGTATCTCTCCTACAAGGTTCTGCCTGCGACAGAACATCCCTCGCAGGTATTGGCTGCGAGAGAATAGCCCTCGCAGACCTGTCTCCTTACCACCCATTTTCAGACGTTTGGTTGTAACATTTTTCAATTGTTTGATTCGTCTTCTCGCAGCGAGGTATTTAGCTAATAGATCTGTTTTGTGTTTCCTCTCTGTGGCCGATGGTCTCTTCCTGCTTTTAATAGGAGGAATTTGGGTATCGTATCTTCTTGGTTTCCTGCCACAGCTACTAATTGGTTTCTTCATATATGGATAATTCTTGTACATTGGGTGGTATAGATTCCCCTTTAAGCATTTATTTTTATTGTCTATGTTTTGTTGTGAGGTTTCGTATTGTCTGCCGGGTCTCTTTATTGTTACAATTTTCATTTAGCTCATCGTTATATTTTGACAATGTCTCTAATCTCAGCTGAATAGTTTACACATTTTTATGTGTGTGCACTTACTTTGGTATTGTTTTTTGTCGCTTTTTTAATAAACCTTGTGAAACTTCTGCCTTCTTCTGCTGCTCTAAAGCAGACACTCAAGTTGTTATTGTTCTGGAGGTCGGTCTGGAGAGTTTTAGTAGTAAGATAGTTAACCAGGCTGAATTATCAAAGTTTAAATAAAACTACTCTTCAACTTCAATGAAGATGGAAGTCACTTTTTTAGTGATGAAGAAGTAGATCAAGGCTTTTATCGGAAACAGTGGGCCAGTAGGTTGGTTTACCTATTTAGTGATAATTGCAATTAATTTCTTGCGCTCCTTTCCTTAATTCCCTTCCTTTGATTGTGTTTCACCTAAATCCTCAGTATATATGTTTAGAGTTTAAAACATCCCGCACAAAGATAATTTCTCCTAATTTTCTCAGGGGAGTTTATTCTTCTTTTTTTTCTGGTAATTTCCCGTGGGTGAATATTTCATATGCTTTTTAGAGTAGGGTAATCCACATGGTGATAACTCCCCTTTAATAACATAGGAGGGAATTTGAAAGGGGTTGAGAAAGGTAGCCAAGAGGAAGGTAGCCGCGGGTTAACTAGAGCCACTGAGATATAGTTTAAGGATCCTCCCCGGCATTCGCCTAAAAGTGATGCAGGACAAACCCTAGAAAATATGCACCAGGTAGGTCGGTCATTGGGTACTTGTCTTGGCGGGAGAGTGGTTTGGTGTGAGGAAGCAGCATTCCCGTCTCCATGCCTCGACCAGTTTAGGAGGCAGTGGGCCGACTGTTCCAATGGGAACAGTGAACAACTCTTACCGTATAGCCAAGATCTGAGCCCCCGGAACATACACCTCTCAAAACAGGCAGAGATGCCTGGCTTGTGGGAACCTTAGTTCAAAAACGGAGAGAGGAAAAGGCATCCCCAAAGGTATCCCTCTTCATATCTCCAGAGAGGTTCATCTGCGAGAGAACCTCGCAGGCTTTGACGACGATTCTTCCTGTGGGTCGTAAACAGCACCAATTTTTATTTTGTTGTCTTGATTCCGACTGCTAGCTAAATTTCCTTTCTTTGCAACTGTTATTTTCAAACTGGTTGAACGTTTTTCTTATTAACAATTCACTATCAAATGTTGCTTGCTTGTTCGGATGGGGCAAAATCCTGAAATTCAATTCCCGCAATGCTCATTTCCCCTACAGAATTATTCCGCATGACGTTTTCCTTACAGGTCATTCCTGATGGGTCGTTTTCACGAAACGCTATTTCCAGTTAATCGTTTTCGCAAAAGGGTCACATTCGCGAGTGACTTTTACTTAATAAAGCGTAATATTAATCAAATATTCACTATGTTGCCCACCTTATTATATATGGTTCTTATGTAAATTAAGTTATTAGTTAATGTGTGGATCAGTTTCAACCAAACAGGGTTCACATGTTTTTTAAGAGGGATAACAGCGGAAACCCTTCATGGACGCCTTAGAGGGGTCCGCACCTCTCGGATAGTGAGACTCTTACTCACTAAAACCACGAAACCCTTTCTAATCGACTTGATTTTCGCCCCTGTACCGCGTTAGCATGAAGTCGAATCTAATTAGCCTCACGGTTTCTCGTCATTGGTCATTCATTCTGCCGATCTAACTCGTCGCCATCGCTGTTCTTCATCCTAAGGATCTTTTCAGTGTACACTGTCACTGCATTCCGGGAATGAATGTTCCTCAGCCTCATATTGATTATGGTCTCTGGTGTTACTGCGTTGGATGCAAGCTCGTGTCTTGGTACATGGTACTCATGTTACTTACAGTACAGGAATAAATACTGTGGCGGTGATCACCCCGCGGGTGGGGGTGGTGGAATGGGTTGGCAAAATATATCCGATTACGACCGATGTTGGTATCGAATGCGTGGTTATCGTAGCCGCTGAACTTGATATTGACATTCCGGCACGGTTAAGAAACGAACTCGATCTAAAATTTCGCAACATGTACTGGTTGCTAGGACTGATAGAGTACAATTGTGGGGTTCAGCCTGCATGCAGCATCATGTTTTCTTTCAAGAAATCTGAGAGCAACGCGCCATGGCATGTCCCGCACAACGATATCATTAGTGTCTTAGAATAGGCACTGTTAGTTAAATACTACATAATTTTAGTGTACGATATCACGACAGGATTAGTGCACACCCTAAAAAACTTGCAAAGAATATGTTTGACGAATATGACAAAAAATGACGAGCCAAAAGGTTGAAACTTTCTATCTACCACATTGACTTATATAATAGCTATATTCTACTATATTTTCTCATGGAAATTTTGTAATGTTTTAACTTATACATAATTTAAATTAATCTTATAAATAAAAGAGTGTATGTATGTTTGTATGTTTGTATGTTTGTATATTTGTATTTTCGTTATACAAATCTACACCGGTAGAGCAAATTTCACCAAATTTCGTACACGTGTTCTTTACGACCAGGAAACGAACACTGTCGGGGTGAGACATGTCTACCACCCCCAGAAGCGGGGGTGCACGGGGGTTGAAATATTTTAACATGCTAAAACAGACGATATTTCAGTCGGATAAATATTTTTAGGGGTCAAAGATATTTATAGTCTTTCCACTGATGATATCTGAATATAATTTTCAACCTCTACAGCCTGGGGAAAGAGCACCCCTAGCGTTTGGGGTGGAGAATACAAATCTACACCGCTGGAGCAAATTTCACCAAATTTCGTACATGGGTTCTTTGCGACCAGGAAAACAACACTGTCGGGGTGCGACACGTCTACCAACCCCAGAAGCGGGGGTGGACGGGGGTTGAAATACTTAAACATGCTAAAACAGCAGGTATTAGATTTGGATAAATATTTTCGGGGTCAAAGATATTGGTTGTGTTTCTACCGATGTTATCTAAATATAATATTCATCTCCTACGCCCTGGGAAAAGGGCACCCTTAGGGTTTGGGGTGGAGATGCTTTACAGAAAAATAACGCGAATACAACCGAGTTTGGAGTCAATTCGAAGGTTATGGATGTCAGTGAGTTTACTTCGGATAAATATTTTTAATTTCCCATTTAACCCAAAAGGGTGGGGTTGGAAGGGAAGATAAATAGTCAGTTCTTGCGTGTTCTTGGAGGAGAACTACGTGAATACTATATCAACGGATGTTGTTGAAAATATGAATCCCTTTAGACATAAGTGGTGAGCTTGTTTAGGGTTTGGGGGTGAGAATTGTCTATTATTCTAAAACTGCCAAAATGTTATGTGTTTATGGGTAAACTAGATTGATAGTGTTTCTACCGATGTGATATGAGTAAAAATTCAACCCTTTCCACCACGGGAGAGTAGCAAATTTAGGGGTGGTGTTGTTCATACTATTTTAACCGATGTTGTTTCCATTAATAACGACGTTTAATCAAAAATAAAAGTGTTTCAGAACCATTGATTTTTATACTCTTTTAAAAAGTTTTTATATTATAAATTGTTATAAACATAATTTTACATTTATTCCGTAATTGAAGTTGTATTATTGAGAAGAAATAAAGCAACAAATAATCACGGACAAATACATGTAACAAAAACTCTACATGCTAACGTAGTTTATAATTTAGTTTACCACAACTTCAATGAAAATATTATCCACGTAATCTACATTATTAGAACAATTGTTCTCAAAATCCTAAACCACATAAATCAATCCATTAATAACCCCTTTTCTACCAGAACGAAAGGGCTTAATATAAATAATTATTACACTTAATCTTCTTATAAATAAAAATGAGTGTATGTATGTATGTTTTTATGTTTGTATATTTGTATGTTTGTATATTTGTATGTTTGTATATTTGTATGTTCGTTATACAAATCTACACAGCTGGAGAAAATTTCACCAAATTTCGATCACGTGTTCTTTGCGACCAGGAAACAAACACTGTCGGGGTGAGACGCGTCTACCACCCCCAGTAGCGGGGGTGGACGGGGGTGGAAATATTTAAACATGCTAAAACAGTCGATATTTCAGTCGGATAAATATTTTTAGGGGTCACAGATATTGATAGTGTTTCTACCGACTGTTGGGGTGAGACGCGTCTACCACCCCCAGAAGCGGGTCGGGATTATCAGTAGAGCAATTTTAGGTGTTGGGTGGAGGAACGCTGCAATAAAATAACGCGAATACAACTGAGATTGGAGTCAAATCCAAGGTTATGGATGTCGTCCAGTTCAATTATAGCATCAAATTGGCCATTTAGCCCCGAGGGGCTGGAGTGGATGGGATGGAAATTTTCTAACATGTTAAATAATTGATATTAGCGTGGAATAAATGAACGCCGGGACCATTGACGTTGATAGTATTTCTACCGATGTTGTTTGTAGGCATGATAGGGGTGGGGCTGGTGGGATTTCCTTGAAAATAACGGGAAAACAACCGAGATTCGAGTCAAATCGAAGGTAATGGATGTCCCTGAATTTATTTGACAATCTGGACAACGCGCGGGTATCGGCTGGGTTGGGATGAGTTGACCGGCTGTTTTTTCGTCAATTAAATATATTTCGGGATGAATTAGATTAATAAAATTTCCCTACATGTTCTCTGTGTATAATTTCAACCCATTTCGGACTCGGAAGGGTGCACCCTTAAGGGTTGGCGTGGAAGTAGCATTAGATAAAAATAAACCAGAAACTATCAGGATTGTCACTGAGTTTAATTATGACATTAAACTTGGCCGTTTAAGTCCCCGAAGCGGGAGTGTTCGGGGGTGAAAAATTTCAATCAAGTTAAACGGTCGATATTTGCGATAATTATTTCCTGGGGTTAATTACTTTGATAGTATTTTTACCGATGTTGTTTGTGTATAATTTACCCCTGTGAGGAAAGCAAGCTTAGGGGTGGGGTGGAGGTACGTTAAATAAAATCCCGCAATAACAACCGAGATTCGAATCAATTCCGAGACTATGAATGTCGCTGAATCTAATTGTGACAACCTGGGTAACGCGACGGGTTGGTGAGGTGTTGGGCGTGGGAATAAATTTTCAGACAATAAAATCGGCCGATTTTTGCGTGGAATACATTCTTTTTCATTATCGCATATTTGTGGGTGTGGTCATCTTCTAACATGTAAAAACGGCCGATATATTTAGTCAATGACTTCATCCCCCTTCGGCATGGGAGGTGAGCACATTTAGGGATAGGGTTCGAGGAGCTTTACATAAAAATAGCGCAAAAGTAACCAAAATTGGAGTCTTATCTATGGTTATAGATAAATGACATCTCGGGCAACGCCGGGCACCCAGCTAGCCTTATAAATAAAAATGAGTATATGTATGTATGTATGTATATATACATATATATTTGTATGTTCCTTATACAAATCTCCACCGGTGGAGAAAATTTCACCAAATTTCGTACACGTGTTCTTTCTGACAAGGAGACGAACACTGTCGGGGTGAGACACGTCTACAACCCCCAGGATCAGGTGTGGACGGGGGTGGAAAATTTCATATATGCTAAAACGGAAGATATTCGAGACAGATAAATATTTTTCCGTGTCAAAGAGATTGATAGTGTTTCTACGGATGATATCTGAGTATAATTTCAACCCCTAACAGCATGGAAAAGGAGCACCCTTAGCGGTGGGGGTGGAGGTCCGTTAGAGGAAAATAACGCGAATACAACCGAGATTGGAATCAAATCCACGGTTATCGATGTCACTGAGTTTAATTATGGCATTAAACTTGGCATTTAACCTACAGAGGGCGGGGGTGGGTGGGGTGGAATTATTGGAACATGCAAACACGGCTGATATTTGCGTTGAATAAATATTTTTTAGTGTTAATTATATTGGCTGTATTTCTACTGATGTTGTTTGTGTATAATTTCAACCCCTTTCGGCATGGGAGGGGATCACCCTTAAGTATTGGGGGTGGCATGGCATTAAATAAAAATAATTCTTGATAGCGGGGGTGGAAATTTTCAATCATGTTCTAACGGCGATATATTCGTCGAATGAAACTATTTCATGGTAAATGAGTTTATTCCCTTCGGAATAGGAGGTGATCAAATTTTTTTTCGGATAGGGGTCGAATTGCGTTAGATAAAAATAACGCCAGTGCTACCTAGATTCGAGTCAAGTCGGGGGTTTTGGATAACTGACATCTCGGGCAACGCCGGGCACCCAGCTAGTTTATTTATAAAGAAGTAGTGAATGGACTACCTCTAGCATATAACTTACCATTCCACACAAATTTGTTACTAGTAGGGTGGCTGAAAAGTACTTTGACAAAAAACAGAATTCACATTAATTTTAATTTTATTGTTGCTCGTCAAGCCGGTTTTGTAATCTAAGTTACTAGTAATAAGAAATATAACCCAATATTGAACATCCAAATTTTACTCCTCATTCATCACCTCAGCCAATTTTCAGAGCTTATGCCCTTCCTAAAATTCATAAAACTATGTTTCAGAATTGTTATTGCTTCTACTGGCAGTCCCGTAAACAAAATTTCTTCCTACATTAATAAGATGTTTTTTAAAGCTCTGAATGAAGAAAAACATTATTCTGTGAAAAAATCTTACCAATTTTAATAAAATCCAGCACCTCACCATTCCTCATGACCACTCTTCAATTTCTCTTAATGTTGTGTCCTTATTGCACTCTATTCCCAATGATTTGGTCATGAACACTTTCAAAAACAAATGACTCATTTTCAGTCAATATCCTAAAATTCTACTTCATGAAATTTTATGCATTATAAATCTGATCCTCAATTCCATCTATTTCAAGTTTAATCAGGTTCACTATCATCAAATCAAAGGTTCTCCCATGAGAAGCCCCCTTAGTCCTTTTTTTTGTTGAGATAGTCAAGAGAGACTTAGAAAATTCTTGTCTTTCTCTACTTCCTGTCCAACCTCTTTGCTACATCAGATATGTAGATGACATTTTTTTTATTGTTAATACCTCTCAAATCAACCTTATAGTCAATAGATTCAATAATTATCATCCCAACTTACAATTCACTCATGAACTTGAATGTAACCATTCTCTTAATTTCCTTGATGTCACTGTATCCATTCACAATACTTGCATTCTGAACAATTGGTTCAGAAAACTACATACTATGGACGTGTTCTCAATTATCTTTCTGATCATCCTCCAAACCTAAAGAGAGCTATGGTATACAATCTTGTTGACAAAGCTATATTACTTTCTAACTCCAAGTTCCATCAACACAACTTAAATATTGTTCGAAACATGTGAATCTCCAATGAGTAAACACATTAACAGCAGACTGAACAAAATCCAATATCCTACTGTCAATCGTCCCCAAACACTTCAAACCAAATTTTTTCTCGTACTCCCTTATTACATCACAAATTTGTCCAAATATTCAAATAATATTTATATCCATCATTTACAGATCCACTAATACCCTTTCCTACTTGACTAAAAACCACAAGGGCCAACTTGACACCTACAGCAAACATTGTGTTGTTTACAAAATCTCTTGTTCAAATTGTAATTCCTGCTACATAAGGCAAACAAAACGTTCCATTAATACCCGTATCAAGGAACATATGTATAATATCACACTTCCCATGGATAAACAATCTGCAGTCTCCAAACATATTATCAATTCGAAACATACACTTGATTGGGAAAATAACACCAGGTACGATTCCAAACTCATTTCACAGATACCTCACATTAAATCAAACATCACAGCAACAGACACTATGAAACTCAACAATTGCTACGATCCCTTATTATTACGGTAACCCTTCTGCTTTCTCATTGATGTTGAGTTTTCGTCGCTTTTGAGTTTTGTCAACTGACAATTGCAATTGTGTCGCTCTAGGATCTTCTTCAGAAACGTTGTGTGATATTTATATTATCAATTACTTTGTCTGTATTTGGCTATATTTCATATTATAATTTCAATGTGACATAAATTTTTACTAGTGTTTAACGTTTTTCCCACTGCTCGGAAATCCTCGGCATGGGTTAGACTTATTGGCGTTGTTCTAACTGCTTTAGCTGTTTGCTTTTTAGGGATTTCATTTTAATTTTAGGCAGTAGCCAATCAGTTTCTGTAGCAACACGTTTTTCATCGTCTTCTGGGTTAAATGATGCCATCTTTTTTGTTCTCAATGATCATACAAAATGATTTAGGAGATTTAATATTGAGGATAATTTGCTCCGTATCGGCTGACATTTGTTTATGAGAATTTTAATGCTGACGTATCCAAGACATGCACTGCAAGCATTTCCAGTCGGAGTCCCGACTCGTGTCATGCTGACACAGCACGTTCGCACTCGGCAGTCGCCAAAGCGCAACTGGTCCCTAATTTGAACGAAAATAAATCCGGTAGGCTACGTGTATTTCAATTCTCGTAGTTGAACTTAGTATACTTAAAGTACTTCACATCTGTAACGCATGCATGATATACGAGTATTTGTTTATAATTGTGAGTAAATTTTCAAAGTGATTGAAGTCAAACCTGACGATTAATTAAATATTGTGTTACCACAATATTTTGCAAAATATTTAATTTATACTCTTACCATTAAGTCAAAAATACTAAATGATTTTCTTTCCGTGTACGTCTAGAAGAATAACATATGACTTGAGCGAGCTCTCAAACTTGTTCTTTATTACGTCTTAAGGAGCAGGTTTCATAAATCATATCTCTTATACGAGTAATTTGGTAATATTATCACACTAACACAATGAAGCAAGTTACCAGAAGATCATGAGTTTGTATCAGCGAAATCTTACGTCAACTTCTTTATCAGGATCACGAAGGGGAGGGGGGGATACAACCGGTCCGCGGCGTCTGTCCAGGGCCTTTCAGTTCCATTCTTGGACGCTATCAAACAACGGAAGGTAAGCCTTTCATCAGTGTTCATGTGCGACTGTAGCAGACAATGCGTGTGTTTGGGCATGTAAAATAGAAAAACATCATTTTTAGGAATACATTTCTTAACATTTTGTAGAATTGTTTGTGTAGAATAGATTAGAGGTTTAGCAATTATGTGAAGTATGGCAAAATGAAAATTTTCTCGTTGATTAATTTTTGGCGAAACCTCTAATTTATACCCAATCCAATAATACTAGTGGTATTGTACGATGTGACAATTATTTTCGATAACTTAACATCGGTATTCATGTGCAGTAAAACGTCTCATTTCCACGAATAAAAATAACCAAAATTAAATAAGCGGTGAATAGAACTCTCAGATATTTCACATTTTCTGTAATATAAATTTATTTTAGGAATCATTATTTTAATTTATAATCGTAATTTGAAATTTATACATATTAATGGTTTCATTATTAACTCCACGATATTATTTAAACTTAGTCATTTTTTCTGTTAATTATACATTTAAATGTTTACAAACAAACTAATTCTATTCAAATATTTCATATCGAAAATTCAATAGTTTTCTGTTATACCTCCAAAACCGTATGAGCTGACATTTTATATATTGTATTGTTGTTGGAAAACTCAGTAAGGTAGCATCGTTTCGTAATTATATCTGTAGTACTGAATTGTATAGTACTCGTCCTCCATACGGGGTTGAAAAGGTTGTCCACAATTTTTAGGGCGAGAATTTGGCTCACAGATTTATCTTATGTGACTAAATTAGTGAGAAGGTATTTTTATCTAAAGTTTTAGTTATATATAACTGAACCAATATCAAAAGTATTCTTGTTGTTACTATCAAAGATTGAAGTCATCCCTGGTGTAATTGTTCGATAAACAGTTCTCGGTTTTCACACGGGTAAAACGTATTTAAACGCAACGTTTCGACTACTAAAAGCTTTGTCGTCACCTTCCAGGCCGCGTGAAAACCGAGAACTTTTTGTTACTCTTTCTACAAAATTTCGTTCCGTAAATATTCTCGCCTAAATATTTTCTTTGCCATCTAATAACATGCTCCGTACAAAGAAAAGTAAATTTGTCATACTGAATCTTCGGTTATAAAATTTTCAAACGATAACAATTTAATAAAGCTGCTAAGTTACCGCTCGAGAGAAAAACTATTCGACAGTTTTTCTGTAAAGCGAATAAAATATTTTCCTATCAATCAAAACCAAAATATTGAAATTTCACCATTTTGCCTCATGGTGATGGAAGACACTTCTATATTACTATAAACCTTCTTACAGTTGCATATAACGACGGAAAAAATGTTTCATCGCAATCGAAGTCTTGATTAATAATAGTTTCTCTTTTCCAGAAGAATTTACTATCAAAACGATACCGTATGTAAATAAGGTGTGAGATTATGCAAAGAAAACTAATTTTCTAATGTTCAGATCACTAAACTTTGACAGCATAGATAGCTAAAATTAATTTGTTTAAAAGTGTATTTATCAACGCATTAACGCTAGAAATTTTTGAACTTTGAGATTCGCAAATATTATTCTTTTAGACAACTATGCGACAGCATTCAGTGATACAGTGTATTTCAAATTACATAAAATATATTTAATAAAATTATAAGTCAAACCATTACAGTAAAAGGAAAAATGCTTCATTATCTACATATTCTAATGCCTCGTGTTTATTCTTTGATAAAATGGTGTCCTTTGAAAACAATGTAACAGAAAAATTTTCAATCACTGTTTTTCGCAAGTTATGAACTAAGAACCACATGGACTTTGAAGTGGAGTAACTCCCACCTTTATTGTTACCCAATCAGTACTAAGAAATTTACCAAAATAACCGTATATGTTTTGCAAACACTAATGGAAATTCCTAAAGGAATTCATTGTTTCTTTTGGAATTTTTGGAATAATTCTTTTGTTATTATCAAGAATATTTTCGCATATTTCATTATCGAAGTTAAAAGTTTGCGATAGAATTAATTTTATTAATACGAAAAATAGTCAAATACAGACAAAAGAAGTCATGATATAAATACCACAAAAGACTTTTGAGTTTTGTCAACTGTATTGTGCAGTTGCGTCGCTTTAGGTTCTTGTGTGTTTAAGTTTTCTTAGTACCTAAAGGCAGGTACAAGGTTTCATGAATCTTTGTTTGTGTAGTATTTATTCATCACTTCTTTTGTGAGTATTTGATTATTTTTCTTATTATTAATTTTCAAAATAGACGTAAATTTTTCATTTTAATTAATTTTATTATTTACATGTGGCGAACCATATAGGCCTACGTACTGCCAGGATTCATCTACTAATTTCTGTTTAAACCTAACTACTGAAAGCTCATATAGCTTCTATAAGTGAACAATTTTGTTTCGTTGTTTTGTAACAGTGGTAATTTAGCAAAATAATCGGATAGACCAATAGCAGTTGCTCCATATAAAATACGTGATCTATTTTGTCCTTCCACATTTTTACTATCGTGTGCCAAAAAATGTAATTGAATTTAAATTTAGTTGTATGTCTGTAACTGCAGCCACGCTCCACTCCTAACCAATATCAATGGCGCGAGAATGGTTTTAGTTCTATTCTTCTAATTGATAATACTTAAAAACTTATCAATTCTGGAGAAAACGTTGTTATTCAGAGAGTATCTCTAACACAATAAGATCCGAAGATTATGACACGAAAATTGTTTCGGTTTGCAATTGGATATTCTATTTAACAGTGGCGGCTTGTGAATTTTATTTAAGTTGTATGCTACATCACTCCAAGCAACACTAAAACATTTTACGAGGAAAGCCATGTAAAATACTAATGATACAACAGCGATAGTATTACTAACTCTTCGGCAAATGTATTTAACCGTAATATATTACGCTTCTACTTACGTCTTCACAATATGTAATCATTTCTCATTTCTATAAGCCGGAAAATTTAGCACCAAGTTGATACACATTTAAAACACGGAAATATTTTTCATTTGTACATATTTTAAATAAATTTAATTTTAAGTAAAAATAATACGTGTATGTTGGGAGTATTGTGTATGTTCTAAGCTTTACAGATCACAGAAAGGAATCAGTTTTTGGAACATTATGTGTTAAGCAGGAGGGTAAAACGGAATACTGCGCATGCGAATTAATCATTCCAGACAGAAAGTATATGCTGAGCACAGAAGTGGCAATGGTGTTCGCCTTCGAAATCAAAGAAATTAACATAGTTAAAACTAAACTATTACCGAGGTTTTTAAAATAAAGAACAATAATTCTCCCTTAATTTCTTATGTATGTGAGTACACTTGCATCATCCGCCACTGCATATAACCATTTATAAATCACGAGGTGAAACTTAGAAAAGAGCAGATATGTACTTGCTCGATCACGTGTTCTCACATGGACAATTTTTTCTAGGTTTCCTATGGTAAAATATTTTTCCAATGTCTATTAAAAAATGGGGGGGGGGGAATAAACTCTGAAGGATGAACGTATCATTACTTCAGATGATGTTTTTAAGGAAGTATTGTAATATCTTATTTCAAGGGAATTTTTGTAAATAGTACTATATAAACATTTGTGAACAATTTTTTGAAGTAAAAACATAATCAAAATACTTTATTTGTAGTTATTCTTACTAAATTTTAATTGTATGTTCAAAGTGAGATATATATATATATATATATATGTGTGTGTGTGTGTGTGTGTGTGTGTGTGTGTTTGTGTGTGTACTCGCAAATAAACACGCTTCGCGTTAAAAATCTTTTCTTTTCACACTGAAAAGGAACAGGCTTCGGTATCACATGCAAAATTTATGGCACGTGTACGCTACTACGCTCTCATTAATGCAAATGAATTACGTTCCACAGTTGATTTTCCCCATAAAATACAAGTAATTACGTCGCTACATAATTACAGTGCTTTAATGCCTTTGTTTGATTAACCATCGTCGGATTCATAAATGAGGGTCGTCGACAGCCACAATTACAATTACCGAAGTACAAAACATTCCGTGGGTTCATTACCTTATCTGGAATTGAACTCAAACCGGTAATTCTACTACGGTATTCTGTTAAGAATACACACTACATTCACAGATGTTGTACGCAAGGTAAACGGAGTCAAGGTTTCTTATAAAAAAGATACTTCAGCAAGCCGACAAATGTTACGTTGCCTGAATGGTTGCGTAACTCTCAAGGATTAAGTTTTAAATTTATATAAGAGTTGGGTTGAGGTCATGTTCATTCTTCATTTGTTTTTGTATGCCTTCCATAAACGAATGTTGGATACAAGATTAACTGCTGTTATTAAAATGAAAGCAAGGAAGTTATATTTTGTGTGACGTATGTTACTGTTTCATTAATCATTATCTGGCCCATCATTTGATTTCGTATTATCATACCCACATAAATTAATTTATATCAAGTGATGACGCACGTTGAATTCTGATTAAAATTATTTAACGTAGTGCAGCGAGGCATTAGAATGAGAACAGTTAATGTGAATGGACTATTTAACAAAATTAAAATTTAATGTGTGATTGGAGTGAAATTAGTGTTAAACCAATTCGCAAATTCTTTTTTATCTCATCCAGTGAAAGTTGAAAATGGATGAACAAAGAATAGATAAAAACTAATCGTTCAGAGACTGTTTGAAAACAAATAAAACTAATATGATTTGGAAGGTATGAAGTCATAGGAATGGAGACATTTCATCTTAAATCGAGTCAAAGGTAATACCAGGGAAAACCAAAAAGTCTATTTTTTCGTAAGTGATGTGTCCGTTAACAGTTAATTAGTTGTAAGTTATAAATACTGGAAGAACATTCATTCAGAATAATGAAATTTTATATAGGACTACGAGTAATTTAAACTGATATATAAATAATTTTATTTAATTTGGTATTTGGTCTTGAACATTATTTTAATCTGAAAATATTACCGTACTATAAAGAAAATTACAATTTCTAATTGTTAAATTTGGCCCTAACATCTGTCCTCTATTTATAATAAGATATTTTATACTTAGATTATCCAAACTGAATATTAAAATGCGTTCAAACTTATTATTATATATATTCCAGTAATAATAAAATTTAATATTGTGTCATTTTAAAATATTTAATTTTTCCTTGCATGTATATGCAGTTTAAGACGTTTTGAGTTAAGTGATAGTACTATCATGTAGTTACTCTATAAAGTAGTGTCATTAAAAAGAGATTCGGACTTCGTGAAGAAGGTTCCAATAATCATGCATATTTGACCAACTTTGCTGCACTCATCGGGGAAATGACCCAAATAAAAATATAAAACGAAATTCAAACGGTTAGGTAAATCAATGTATAAAAATAAGATATTAATTTGATTTTTACATGAGATTAATTACGAACCTTGCAGTAGACTACACAGAAGATTTTTAATTGTTTAAAGAATGAATGAAAAAATGTTGAACATATTACTTTGACATATTACTATTTCCACTCTAGACCGATATCTTGTGAAAACTGTATTTGAATATAGTTTTATTGGTTTTTGCTATAATGACGAGCTTTAGTGATGACTATTTCATTACGGTCCGTGTTGCTTTAGATGCTGTTTTTCATTTATGCTTTGGTTCCAGTCAAAGATGACGGCGAAGGACACTGAATTCATTCCTCCTACAGAGAAAGATATAAAACGCGTTCACAAAGATCTGGGAACAGACCAAGCGGCTGTCAAGGAATCGATGGATACGCTTCTCGACTGGCTGCGACAACAACCACATCTCCCTGATACTGTCGGTAATACAATGATCATTTCCAATTTTTATAGACTTATTTAACAAACTGATAAAATTGTTGCTTCTTTTACCAAATTAAACGTTACAAAACAATAAAATTCTCTTTATTTTCCTAAATTGTTTATTCTGTTTTGTTAATATGAACTACTGCTGTTAGTTGTTGTTTGGAAATCTGTGGTTATGATGTTACCATTTAATGCAAATTTACTCATAAGTGTATTTATTAATGCTATGAGGGATGACGTTTATCTTGCTACATTGAGAAACCCCGAGGGCACGAGGTTGGTATTAGTAAATTTTCAGATGTTAGGTTAAACTCTCAAACCTGTCATTCAGTCCTGTTGTGTGCTTCGGACCCCTATTCTAAATTTTGTGAACTTAGTAACATGTTATTTGTTTATAGGTCTAGTTTGTTTTAATACTTTGGTAAATTGTTTTTTTTGTCCACTTTAATTTGTCTTTATTTACTTTATACAATTAGTCGCTAAATTTAAAAATTTGTAAATACCTCCTCTTTGGCAATAAAATCTGAAGAAGATACGAACATGTATGGAAACGTCGTTACGCTCTAAAAAAAAGTGTCTGTATGTGAAAAATCGATATATTAAAATTTTAATATTGTTTATAGTCCAATAATAATTTTTAGTCTCATTAACTACTTTGCTGTATAATGTAATATTATAAGTTTATAGTTTGAAATATCAAAGAGCATCGTTATGTTTCGTTACTCTTTTAAAGTGAAATTTTTATTAGCCAACAGAAAAATTGGCTCTAAAATTATGTGTGTGGCTTATCAAATCACGCTGAGAATGAATGATTATTTTAGACAGAACAGAAATGTAAAACAAAATGAGCCGTTAGATTTTGAAAACAGAGTTATGTTATGCTTTCAAAATATTTTAATATTTCACGTTTGTATACATTAGCTTAGAATTAATATTCGCTTTCTCCCTGGCTCATTGAAGGCCGTGGCCTACTATGACGAGTGCCGGACTATCAACTTCCATGACACTTTCTGGAATTAGGAGTACCCCGTGGTCAGCCTAGCGATTAACCTTTAGGTTTAACCCCGGTTCTCATGACACAATAATTAAAGGTCATGCCGGGATTCGAACAGGGGCTTCTGTAATTGAAGACGATGACCACTACACCACAGGAAGCCGGCAGTTAGTTGTTTAACTTGGTCCTTGAGCTATACAAAGGATTTCATCCACATATCTATAGTGACAAAATTGTTGATACTATAGTAGTAGATGCATGAAGCCTTTAGATCGCTCGTAACTATCGTGAAACTGTAAGTAAAATTAAAATATTTTGTAGTTATTCTTAAAAATTGTATGTACAATTTCGAAATTGTAGACTTAACTTGTCGAGGTTCTTAAACAGGTTAAAACGTTGATATCTTTAATTTTGTGTGAATAAAAAAATATTCAGACTCAAGGCCGTTTGTTTATTTATTGATAAAATTACAACTGTCAGATATTTTTTCAAATTTTTAAGATATGATCCTAGGAGAAGTACATTTCCCCGTACGCCATAATATTATAATTTTTTTAGGAGTATTTGTTTATATACCGTGTCGAATGCCTTCGACAGATCAGCAAATATTGAAGTTATCTTCAACCCTTCATAAAAATAATTCTGAATATTTGGACGAAACTCGGATGTTGCACTAATTGTAAATTTTCCTTTAAGGAAAGTCATTCTATGAAAAAGTTAGAATAATATATATATCACTCAGAAAATTTTGTTAAAAGAAGAAAGCATAGTAATGGACCTATTATTTCGTGTTAGGTGCCGATCGCTTCTTAAACAGGAGGATTACTTTAGCGTTTTTCAGAGAATCGGGAAATATTCCTCCAGAAAGATATTTATTAAATATGCTTTATAGTGAAAATGCGATCTGGATACAGTTTTACCATTTTGCTTGTTAAACTATGAATCGGTTTTCCACAGTATCTTCTCTTCACATGGTCGGAAATAAATTTGTTAACCATATATTGTTATATAATTGCAATAATGTTTTGCTCGGTAGATGTTTTATACGTATGTTAGAAATATTGTCGGGTCCAGGAGACGTATTTTTGTTCTGTTCATTTCCTTTTGCTGTTCTTCTAAGCCTGAAGGACATGTTTTTGTTATTATATCGAGTAGAAATTCAATGTTTTCAGTGAAATCTTTGGCTATACTGAATGGGTTCTTGCAGCAAAACGTGAGTTTTCTATTGATGGTAATTGAGTGGTTGTTTTTTCTTTCGTTTTTCATAGCGTTTTTTGTCGGTGCTGAGGTTTCTTCAAGGGTTAAACGTATTATTTTCCATAGGTTTTCTTTCTCTTTATTAGTTATTTGGCTTTTACTTTCTTCTTGTATTTTGTGTGCCGTTTCTGCGGGATTCTCTATTGTGGAAAAGTGGACTTAGATGAGCACTTTGATGGCAGTTCACTTTTTGTGGGACACTTAAGATTGTCACTTTTGATGGGATGCGATATATTATCATGAGTTGTTTCGTTGTTAATGATAGATTGTTCTGGAATAGGACTTTCTTCATTTTCTTTAGTTATTGTGGTGGCGGATGGACAGTGCCTTGTTGTTTGCAATGAAAACATATGCTTATAAAAATTCTATATATAGTGTCTTTGTAGTATATCAGTAGAGATTGGGGCAGATTTTTAACAGTTTCGTCTGTTCGAAAGCTCATTTGTTGAAATACGGGGTCGGACTTTCCAGCTTCAATTAATGCTAAACTTACAATCATTTTGACATTACACTTTTTAATTTTCTTGGAAATTATTCCGTGTGGTATAATAGGTGATACATGTGAGAAAATAACGCTGACGTTTTTATTGATCTCTGACCTGCAGTTGATGACTATTGATGGAGATGATGGTCTTATGGTTACCATTAAATTTTTTAGCTTCATCTTTGATCTACAAGAAGATGCATATTCTGGTTTGATATACGTGATACAAATCTAATTTTTCAAGGTGCCAAAATTATAATTTTATAAGGAGCCAAAATACCTGTTAGGAATAGTGTATTCCCTAATTTTTATTCCTTCTTTTGACTCGATGATGATCGCCTGTCGCCAAAGTCAACAGCGGCTATCAGTGAACTGTTCTAGTTCATTATTACAGTAATTATATCACCTTTAAATGTTGACCGAAGAAATACATCAGTTGTAACTACTAGATCGTATCGCTCAATTAGTTCATAAAGAGGTTTTTAATATTTATGAAACTCATTTCCCGCTTTTAAAAATTCGAACTGATTTTTCTTAATGACGGCTCTGTAGATTATTTCCCCAATAATTCTATTATTTCTTTATGAAAAATATGTTTTTCATACCTTTACAATTATTTTATTCAATTAATTATCATGTAATACAAGTTTCTCTGTTTAAATAAAAACCAGTTTTAAGGATAATTAAGGTTCGTCGTTTACTCTGGAGGAAGAAGTTAATATTTTCATATATTATATTTACTGATATCGTTTCAAAATAATTTTAAAATATTAAAGAATTTCTATGAACTTTAATACGCTTAAGAGCGTATCAACATTAAAAGACTTCCATTGATATGTTTACAAATTAATAGTAATAACAAATATTTGTGCTGTGCATTGGAAACATTGTTGAAAATTTATAATTCATTAACAACGGTATTACAACGAAATGTTTTCAGATGACAGACAATTGGAGAGGATTTTTATCAACTGTAAGTGCAGTATGGAACGCTCAAAGAAAGCTTTGGACAGTTACTTCACTCTGAAGACGAGATTACCAGAAATTTTACAAAACAGAGATTTAAATAGTGCGCAGTTACAGAGGGCTATGGAAGATACGTAAGTATATAATGTTTACAGGTCTAAGAACACTATGCGAAAACGTCTCTTCGGGACACAATCTTCTTTCGTATATATGCGTAATATTTACTTAATGCTGATTCTGACAAAATTAGAGGTTCTTGCGAAAACTTTGGTTTTGTTTTTATGTTACGCAATTGATTATGTAAAGTGTCCCATTATGGTGGCAACGTTTTTCAGACTAGTTACGAATAACTTGTTTACTCGAAACTCACTTTTGCGATGTAGTTAGTTAACTTTCCAGTTTTGTGGTCCCTCGGAACAAAAAAAAATATCATTCTTCCGAGACAGCAAAGATATTTAGTGAATCAGTTCACAATAATAATAATTAAATTTTTTAAGGCTAATAGCGCGAATAATAATACAGCTGCAGAACGAATGTCAATGGTAATTTACTACAATTTCGTATTTGTAATAAATGATTGACTATCAAGCAAACGTTTCTTTCTTCCTGATCCTTTTATTCAAATTTCATTTCCTATATGCTTCTTTGAAAGTTTGCTTTGAAATAAACGTTTATTTAATGCGCCACATTCATAACTTTGATAATAATATAATTATAATAATATAATAAATTGAGAAAAATTTTATTCATTTTCAAATTAATATAAAATGATAATTTGGTTAATTTCAGGAACTATTTTCCTATGCCTGTATTAACACCTGAGGGTTACAGAGTATTAGTTGGAGCTGATTTTATTGAGGACGGCAGTCGTTTGGACGGAATAGGTTATCAGAAATTGATCTGTATGATGATGGAAGTGCGACTTTTGGAAGATTATTCCCTGGGAGACGTTCACGTTATAAATTTCGATAATTTCAGGGCTAGCCATTTGGCTGTATTCACAATAACTTGGATAAGAAGAATGGAAATGTGTTTAAAGGTAGGTGGAATAAAAAGGTCAAATATCTTTCAAGTTTGAGCTTATACGTTGTTTCTCGCTATTAATAAAAGTTAAATTTATAGAAATTCGCTTAATATGCGTTGAAATATAATATAGAAACAAAAATAGAGTTATTTTACGTAAAAAATATTCATGAATATATAATCAATAGCCCTAAAATGTAAAATCCAATGGCAAATAATAAACAAGTATTTCATGTTTAAATATTATGAAATAATATTCAATTAGTCACTTATTTTTGAAGGCCTAATTAGGATTGAGCCCATTAAAAAATTACAATTATACTAAAATTTGTATCAAATTAAATGCCAACAGAGGGATAAGTTGAAATATAACTAAATCAGATTTAAACTAATATTTATTCATTGGTTACAAACCTTAAATTCTCAGATTGAAGAGATATCTAAATATTTGACCACGAAATTTTTATAGGTAAGCTAATGAGCATAATACATCTTGTCACAACTTTCTTTATGTAGCCCATGAAGGGATAGAAAAGGGAATGTGCTCATGTGAACTCCTGTTTAGAACCAGTGTCTGGTAAACCCACCACAGAAATATTCCTTTGAAATGGCATGCTTAAACACAAATTTTTTTTAGAAACAGACTTGTTGAGGGTAAGCCGCATTGTAGCCACTTTTCTATTGGATAATAGGGAACAAATATAATCCTGCATTTACACCTGAGAGTTTTTTTTACTCTCAGGAATCCAAGAGATATCGTAAATAGTGGAGAGCTGCATTTTTTTAGGGTAACAGGCTACATGAGGGTAATGCACGTTGGGCAACTCCCCTTTAATAGCATAGGAAGTGATTTGAAAGGGGGGATGCGGAAGGGTAGAAGAAGGTAGCCAAGGGTTAACTAGGGCCCCCGGGCTATATTTTAAGGATCCTACCCGGCATTCGCCTAAAGTAATGCAGGGAAAACACTAGAAAAACCTGCATCAGGTAGGTCGGGCATTGGGTACTTGTCCCACGCCCTTCCAATAGCGGGAGAGGAGTTTTCTGTGGGGACGCAGCATTCCCTTCTCCGTGTCTCGACCAGTTTAGGAGGCAGCTGGCCCACTGTTCCAATGGGAATAGCGAACAACTCTTACCGTATGCCCAAGGTCTGTGACCCCGGAACATACACCTCTCAGAACAGGCCGAGGTGCCGCAGCTTGTGGGAACCTTAGTTAAAAAACGGAGAGGGAAAGGCATCCCTTTTTTTTTAGGGCAACAGGCTACATGAGGGTGATCCACATTGGACAACTCCCCTTTAATATCATAGGAAGGGATTTGAAAGGGGGATGCGGAAGGGTAGAGGAAGGTAGCCAAGGGTTACTAGGGCCCCGGGCTATGGCTTAAGGATCCTACCCGGCATTCGCCTAAAGAAATGCAGGGAAAACCCTAGAAAAACCTGCATCGGGTAGGTCGGGCATTGGGTACTTGTCCCACGCCCTTCCGATAGCGGGAGAGGAGTTTGCTGTGGGGACGCAGCATTCCCTTCTCCGTGCCTCGACCAGTTTAGGAGGCAGCTGGCCGACTATTCCAATAAGATTGAAGCGTCTAAATTGAATCCAATCATTTGGGACATCTAAGTGCCAGATGTTAAAAATCAAGTAATAAAAACTCTTGTTATGGAGAAATTAGCGACAGACTTTAATTGTCCGTCCCTTAAATTAGTAGGACTTCACAATTAAAGATCACAGGTACCTTTAATTCACGAACAAATTTTCATTTTTTAAAAAAATCATTACAACATTATAATAAACTAATTCAATTTCAAATAATGTTTCTCTTTGAGCGAGGGTAATTACTTATCTGAATAATAGTTTGTGGAGACATGTAGAATTCTGTTGATTCAAACAGCTTTATAAGTTCCAACTTCTTTACAAAACACATTTTCTTTGAACGATAAAACAAAGATATTCTCAAAACAAATGTAATAAATAGGTTTCACATAAAAATATAGTTATACAATTTTATTAAAAATCGTTCACAGATAACATTGTATCTTCTGTCCAACGTCATCGCAGCTCGCAGGGAGTAAAAGTCTCCCGCTGCTCACAGAAACACTGGATTTTGGTGACCAAGAAAATATTTTTCGGTTCAATCAATACCTTCATACATTATCAATCCCTTATAATAATCATGTTTTCATTTTAATTACAGTGTTCTCAGGAGCTTAAAAAATAAAAAATCAAATGTGCGAAGTGGAACTTAAGATACAAAAAAAACTAAAAAAGGTGCTGCTACTTCTCTTTTTCATGTTTTTTTAGAGTAACAGGCTACATGAAGGTAATTCACATAGTGGCAACTCCCTTTCATAGCATAGGAAGGGATTTGAAAGGGGGGATGCCGAAAGGCAGAAAAAGAATGTAGCCAAGGGTTAACTGGGGCTTAAAATCACTCGCAGAACTGTTTGCGTATGTGTAAACGGTCTGAAGCGGACTGTCGAGAGTTTTTTCCATTGAGAGTTGCCATTGAGAGTTGATCTTTGAGTGTGAAATCTGGCGAATTTCACTCTCCCGTAGAAAGGACTCTGAGATTAACTCTCGAGAGCTCCGACTGCGAGTTGCTGTCACGTGTAAACGCACCTTAAGGAGGTCTGCAATATGGGGGATACAGATAGCCACGATATTTATCGATTAAAACTGTAATCAGAAACTAAATGTTAGTCTTTATCCACTAACGGATCCAAATATTTAGTTTATAACATTATATAATTATTATATAATTCGCCCATCTAATAATTATTACTCGCAGTAACTGATTTTTAACTTCTGAGGTTGTAAGCGTATTGGAAGGACAAGCATGGGTATCCTGATGATTATGATAGGCATTTCATGTCTCAGAAAACATTATTCTGATAAAACGTCAAAGTCTACTAACCATCCGCGGACACTGCTAGGCGTCTAAAACGTATTATTTAATTCTGTGTCCACTTACAGTACATAATTTTATGAGTTGTAGCCTCTTACAAAATCCAACCAAGTATATCACAAATTGACTTTGTATTTCTTGCATTCGCAACTCTCTGTAAGATTCCTGGCCGTTCCTAGAAATATTATGGTACGTTTATAATGCGAAATCGCTGCGACCGGGGCGAATAGTCTACAATTTCAAAATGAAATTACGCTAGTTTCGTAATCTCCTCGGTCAGAAATGTAAAACAAATGGTGAGATGATTTTTGGGGTTCAAATAAAGCTACGAATATTTAATAACATACTATCAAACATTAAAGATTCTAATTATAAATCCAAGATGTGAGACTCCATACGTCTAATTGTCACAGACGGCGTACAGCTCCAGGATCAAGGGTATCCACTTCATAAATACCCCAGCAATCATCGAGACGTTTATGAAGACAGTTACTTTAGCCCTGTCGCAAAAGCTGAGGAACAGGGTAAGTACAACGCACAATATTTTAAAAATTGGTTCGGAATGGAAATTTTCAAATAGGTTTGTAAAGACGAGCAAATGCAGATTTGAATATATTAACACTTTTTTCAACGTCATAATGTGCAATAATAGTCATAAAACTATTGATGCTTCTAATTATTTGAGATACACTTATAACTAATTAAACTTAAATATGCGTGATTTTGATCTTTAAATTAATAATACAGGTGCACGTTCATACCAAAGGATCAAAAACTCTCTTCAAGTATGTTCCACGAGAGTGTGTTCCTGACGATTTGGAAGGTACTGGTGGACCAGTTGCAGAACTGTGGAGTAAGTCACTTTACAACTATGCACTTGAAAATAAAACAACTTATTTTTTGTAGTTCCACATATATTGATTTAAGGACAATTCCACTAGAAAATGCAATTATTCTAAATTATATTTAAGGATGAGCAGTTCCATAATTTAAGAACTGCAAGGAAAGAAGAATTTCCCTTAATGCGGCCATGCGATAATTTATAAAATCATATATATCTGATTAATATTGTACCCTAGTCATTCAATCAGCCGGAATTGCGGTTTTATTGCTATAGTAAATATTTTAGGAATCAGTTGCTTTCAGGAATTATGACCTTGAAAATGATAATAAACTGGGTTTCATTCGTTTAAGGGCAATTATTGTAGTATAACTGAACAAATGTTTTGTTTACGTCTTTTGACTGGTGTAATATATGTGATTAGTTAAAAAAGTGGAGAGCCAGAAGTAGATAAATATTTTCATAAACTTTGTGGTTCCCGCTGTATATTTTTTATTTATATTATCGTTACTACATGAATTTTTTATTAGTTCACCTCAATCTTAAAGGATAGATAAGAGAAGAGTTTGATATTAGTATAAGGAATATGAAACATTAAATATAATGTAAAAATATATTTTAAAAAAGGATATTACAAAAATATTTTAATATTCCTCCTGCTAATGGCTAATGGCAATCTCAGATTGACCACAGAGATTGGAAAATTACACTAAAAATATCCTATATATATATATATCAGAAAATGTCGGGCAGTAAATTTTTAGCCTAATAAAGACCGTAAAACGGTCAGATTAATGTCCCCAAATTTACATCGACCGGAAAAAAACAACAGAAATACCGCGTCACATGTGAAAAATTGGCTCCGGACTAGTCCTCCAGTGTTGTGCAGATGTCGACGCCAAACCTTGTGGTGAACACCGCTGCTGATATTGCGCCCTCCAAGATTACTATGCCCGGTTATAGTAAATCTCCATCAGGCTGAATTAGCTCTCCCAACAAGCTTTTTGAATTTAGTCGGCTCATCTCTCCCAACCTGTCAGGTTCTTTGAACTTGGGAATTATTTGTCCACAGGAAAACTCCGTGTAATAAACAAAAAGGTTCTGTTGAAAATGGTTACTCTGCTGAGAGAAATAGTTCTACTTCATTCCTTTAGACAATACTTCTCAAATACCACTTCCTGAGACAGACCCTTCTACGGTATTGTAATTCGCACTATTATGTTCCATTAAATCTTGGGTAAATATTTGCGGCTCCATTTTTTTTATTGTGCAAACTACTCTAAAATAGCATTGGAATGTATTTGAAATGAAGGATGCAGAAGGGTAGAGGAAGGTGGCCAAGGGTCAACTAGGGTCCCCGGACTATAGTTTAAGGATCCTACCCGGAATTCGCCTAAAAATGATGCAGGAAAAACACTAGAAAGTCTGCATCAGGTATGTCGGGCATTTGATACTTGTCCCACGCCCTCACGATGGCGGGAGAGGTGTGTTCTGTGGTGACGCAGCATTCCCTTCTCAGTGCCTCGATCAGTTTAGGAGGCAGCTGGCCGACTGTTCCAATGGGAAAAAAACTCACCGTATTCCCTATGTCTGTGACTCCGGAACATACACCTCTCAAAACAGGCCGAGGTGCCTCGGCTTGTGAGAACCTTAGGTCAAAAGCAGAGAGAGAAGAACGCATCCCTAAAGGTAGCTGTCTCCGTCTGCGAGAGCTAAGAACGCTTCCATTGGCTTTCTGATGCGCCCCAGAATTCCCTAACCATATCACCTGCCGAAGATGGCTGTGATTTTTATCAATTTTCTACCATTTGGCCGGGTGGTATAATTTATGCTGAAGCACGCAACTTCTTTGTTATCCCAGATTTCGCACTTCTGATGCTACAGCCTGTTTACCCAAAGCGTGGGACATTTCCGGGAGACGTGTCCTAACACAATTATCCTCACGCGGAACCTTCCCTTCCCTGAGCGGAAATGAAAAACAAAAGCGGTATTGTTCTATGCTATTTGCAAGGCGCTAATATAAACTTTGATGTTATACCGCTCTTCAAATATATGTGCGTAAGTAGTATTAAATACTTTAAGCTACACACATGATTCATGTGGTTTACCACACTTTTAATTTAAAATTTACCATATATATATATATATATATATATATATATATATTAATCTTGATGAAAATTCATTCAATATTAAAACAAACACTGATTCTATAAACATTTCCGTTAATGCAGGATTCATAAATCTCTAATTTGTTTTATTGTGTGAAACTTATATTTTTGTTATTTAATTAGTTTCAATTTCAGTTACTACAATATGTGATGATGGTTAGTTTAGTAACCATGTATTGTTATATCTGTAAATTAATACGTTTGTCCGTATAGACCTAATGTCAGTGCACATAATGACTGAAACATGTTTATTTTAAGTAAATTTTATTTATAAATTTGTCTGTTTTCCGGATGTACATTTTTTCACTTTATACTATACACACATAAATGAAAAAATAGGTTCTTATATACTGGACAATTATGATTTTCTGTATTTTTATTTCAAATACCAGTCCAAATATCAAACAATTATAGTGTAATATATTAGAAATAAATAAAGGGCCTTGAGTCAGAATATTGTTTATTAACAAAAAATTAAATACATGTACGTTTCATCCGTGTTTTAGGGTTTCTTCAGGTTAAGTCTCTACAATTTAGAAATTAATAACATAGGTACATAAAGTTTATTAAGAATAATTAAAACATACTTTAATTAATTTAATTTTACTTACAATTTCATATATAAATCATATAAAAAAATTATAAGAAAGGTTTGTCCTGCCTTTTCTGTTGCAACCTAAATGAATCGTATGAGAAATTAAAATATTTTCCAAAGCTTATGAGTGAAATGGTATACATCCGTTCACTCTAGCAGCTTTAACTTTAAAATCTGCTACTAATAATTTAAACAAAATTTATGATATTGTGTTTATATATTTTTATATTTATAAATGTTTGTAATAATATGTGGTCATGACATTTAAAACTTTATAGTATTTTTAAGAGACACCAAATACTTGCTTCTAAATTTTTTGTATACGAAATTGTAAATGAAATTAAATTATAAATTTTGAAATTATTCTTTAAAATTTTATGTATTCAGGTTATTAATTTCTAAATTGTAGACTAAACCTGAAGAGGTTTTAAAAGCAGGACGAAACGTCGCAATATTTAATTTTTTTGTTGACAATCAATTTTCTGACTAAATGCCGTATTTTTCTTTGTGTATGCAATTATAGTTTAATGTACTTTTAAAAAAAATGGTATAGAGCGTTTTTAAAAATGATGAACTGAAAGGAAATTTCTAAGATTTAGCCACGGTCGTTCTAATAATTATTGAAAGGTTTTGATTAATTTATTCCTATGCGACAATACGTCAAACGTTCTGCATTCTGTATTGTCCCAGTTACGCAATCAAATTTTTCTCTCGTCAGTAGGTAAATAATTTAATTTAACTTAATTAGATATAAATTTTCTTTATATGACTTTCAATTGATTAATGCAAACAAAAGATATTTTTGAGAAAAGTTAGTTCGAAGCACTATTTTGCGCTCGTTGTTGTGCAGTTGTATAAATAATTATTATAGATGGCATATTCAAGTACAAAAATTTGCTACTGTTTATTGAAATATTATCAGAATTTTTTATTGTTATGTAAATCATATGAAGAGGGAAGTAAACTGTAAGTCTTAAGGAACTAACACTTTTATCTGCATTGTCACCACCCGTTTTCAAATAGAGGTGTATTAAATATTCTATTTCTTTTATTAATTCACAGGTCACTGGAAAGAAATGTTGTTTAAGTACGAGAAATGGTTTCTGGAGCAAGACACCAAATTATCAGATGAAAGTAAACGTCCCGAGACCAACAAGTACAATGACCTTTTTGGCGTAGATGGTTCTTTCAGGAAGTTGGCAGTGGACTAAAACCCGTAACAAATCAAATTTTAAAGTTGTAAATCAAAGATCAAAGCAATATAAAACAAATGTGGATGCGTCATGTTTATAATAGTAATAGAAGGTAATAATATAAAAAATGGTGAACGATTAGAGAGATGAAATAAGGAAACAGTGGAGTTATGTTTGACAGAAAGTCATACATGTACACACGGGTAGAGGTATTTAGTGTATTTGAATTATACAATTAATTTGAATTTCTTGATAGAAACAGATACTGTAATATATAAGAAGTACAAATAATATTTAGTAAAAAAATGAAACAAATAATCTTAAAAATACTACTTTTGCATCAATCAAAATTAGAAAAATAAACTAATAGTACAAAATCCATTATTTACGTATATATATATATATATATATCTTGATCAAAGCAAACGTCCATCAATTGTTCACAACATTAAAGCTCAATTGTAAATTTTATAGTTATTATTAAAAATAACTATATACAATAAATAATTGTGAATTTAAAAGTGGTTATTTTGTTGTATGTATGTACATATAAATTTTTATTATTATTGGTATTTTTTAGCTCAATTTAAATTTATAATTATTTCTCCATTAGCCTTTTACTGGGAAAAAAGTATAAATAACAAATTACATATATGTTATAAGTTCGTTTTATATTGTGTTAAATTTATTCAAAATATTTTATTATAAGCCATACACAGTTTTAAATTCAGTACTTACCGATTCACTGGTTGCAAATCTCTTTGGTATTCAAACCCGTTTCTCTTTGCTGCAGAAAAAAGTATGAAAAGGAAAGCAGACACAGCAGTGATATTCAAGAGAAAGTATAGAAGATAGCGGGGAAAGATATATACTCACAAGAGTGGTTATTTATAAACCTGAGAATCTAAAATAAGTTTCCTATAAGCTGCGACAACGATTTGTGGTTTGAGGGGTCGAAAACCTTTGTCATACGGTAAGACTTTTCCGCTCATTCCATTGGAACAGCCGGCCAGCTGCCTACAAATGAAATCTAGGCCTCCGCAGGAAACACCAATTTCCAGTTATCTGAAGGGCATGGGAAAAATACTGTGAGACCACTCTACCTTTACATTATTAACCGATACCCAGGAAACCGTAGTTAACATTTCGCTACCTTGCTCACCTGTCCACAAACCCTTCTTTTAATCCCTGTTTCTGAAAAGTAAAATCAGTAAGATTCATACTGCCATACAAGACTAGCACATTAATTGAATTTTTAGAGTTATGAAATAAATTTTTAAACGAAAATGATGTTTCTCTCATTTTGACTAGAATAAGTTAAAGCTGAGTTTTAAAAATCTCTATAATTCTTGAAAATAAACTAAGGTTTGTAAAAAAACATGAAGGAATCCTCCAATTTTTTTTAAATCTAATGTACAACCGACCTGTGTTGATACAACCACACGATTAAAATTACAAATCAAAAAATCATATTGCATGTCGAAAGTCAGTATTTGGTGAAACCACCGCGCGTTGCAATAAGTGTTGCTATACGACGTCGCCTGGAATAAAACAGATTTAATGTGTGCCTGAGGAAGAGCAATCCAGATTGATTGTATGCGAACCTAACGTTCATCTGTAGCAGCTGTGAGACGAGGATCACGAGCGAGAAACCGTCCAAAGACAACCCACGCATGTTCTATCAGCGACGAATAAGCAGGTCAAGGAAGAAGCTGTTTCAGTTGTTTTTTTTTAATTTCGGTTGCTGATTTACTATCTACTCTTAACACTTAGAGTAATAAGTAAATTGTTTAATTGTTAAAGCTATTTGTCTTGAGTAGGGCACCGTCCAGAGGCGGGTCTCCTGGATTTATTTAGTGATGTCTTCTGGCCATAATCTCTTCAATCTTCTTGCTACGGGTTATTGGAGGTAGAGGTCGACGATGTATTTGTTGCGGTGGTTTAGTGTTCTTTCTTTGCTTTTGGTGGCATACGTCTTGACGGTTTCTGAAATAAATGGAATTTTGAGGTCGTGATGGAGTGTATGGTTGCTGATGTACCACGGTGCATTGACTAGGGTGCGCAATGTCTTTGATTGAAAAGTCTGCAAGATCTTGATATTTGATGGTTTGCTGCATCCCCATAATTCGATCCCGTAAGACCATATAGGTAATAGTATGGTTTTATATAGAAGCAGTTTGTTTTCAGTAGTGAGTTGGGATTTTCGTCCAAGTAGCCAGTGCATGTTTTCAGTTTAAGTTGTTCCTTTTTGGCTTTTATGTGGTTTTTCCATGTCAGTTTTTGGTCGAGACGGATTCCTAGATATTTTACTTCAGTTTTTACTGGGATAGGTTGCCTGAATATTTTAAATTGCGGGCACGTTGTGAAGGTGATTTGCGTGGACTTGTTGCAGTTTACTTTGATGCGCCATTGGTTGAGTCAGTTTTCTAAAAGGTTCAGATGTAACTGGAGATTTTCGGTTGCTTGGTCCGCATCAATATCGGTTGACATTATTGCGGTGTCATCTGCGAAGGTGGCGATTAGGGTGTTGTCCGTGGTGGGGATGTCTGCTGTATATAGTAGGTACAGAAAGGGACCAAGAACATTTCCCTGCGGAATTCCGGAGTTGATGTCTTGACATGCTGAGTATTGTCCCTCGAATTGGACCTGGAAGCATCTTTGCGACAGGTATGATTTTATGAGTAGAAAAACTTGGTGTGGAAGCCGTTTATTTAACTTATATAGAAGACCTGTGTGCCATATATTGTCGAAGGCCTGCTGGATATCTAGGAATACCGCGTCACACAGTTTCTTCTCCTCGATGGCCTCCCTGATGTGGTTGACTATTCTATGGCATTGCTGGATGGTTGAATGCCCTTCACGGAAGGAGATATTGCTTCTTTGATTCTGTGTAGTAGGAGGCGTTCGAATATTTTTAATAGTATCGGTAGAAGGCTTATCGGTCGGTAGGATGTGGCTTCATGTGGAGGTTTGCTAGGTTTAGGTATCATAATTATTTTTGCAAACTTCCATTGAGTAGGGAAGTGTGAGATAGCAAGAATGCGGTTATATATTATTGATATAAGTACCATCGCTTTTTTAGGAAGGTGTTTTAGTATGTTTCCTACTATAAGGTCATAACCTGGAGCTTTGGATGAGCTAGTTAATTTTATCGCTCTATATACTTCAGCAGGTGAAATTGATTTCAGGGGTGGTAACAGTCGTCCCGGTGCATTGAGATGTTCCTCAATTTCTGTTTTGAAGATATTAGATGGCAATGGGGTGAATACTTGCGCAAGATGTTCCGCGAAAGTGTAGGCTTTTTCTTCATTTGATCTCGCATAGTTTCCGTCGTGTTTTCTTAGAGGTGGTATTTGGATAATAGGTCTTTTCAATTTTTTAGTAGCTTTCCAGATGGTGTGATCTACTGTTGTGCTAAAAACAAGTCTTGAACGTTCCCAACAATATGTGGGCGGTCATAGTCTTGAAATACAGCTCCAGGAAGGGTATGAAGGAAGGGAACAACTTCGGGATCCAGCACTTGAGTGATGTACCGGTTTCTGTTAATATTACCCACAATTCTTAGCAGCTCACATCAACCATAATACGCAATAGTACCATAGACCATAACGTAGTTGTTGCGTGCACTATGTCGTTGGACTACACACTCCGGAAGATACATTTAGCGTATAGCCATCACTGTGTCCAAAATTAAAGCGCGATTTTACAAACATGAATTTAACTAGCTGGAATCCCGCGCTACAAAAATGAGTAACTCATTACTCCAAAATGAATAAGTTTTTATTTAATATTTTTAAATTTCTTATCTCTATCTATAAAATTACTGTACTGTTAATATCTTTTTAGGCAATTGAACCCCTAACTACAATACTCTTGATATTGATACGATGCTGTTAAAATTTAAATCTGATAAATTATGTGGTTATCTTAAAATATTAGACTATTAAAAATGTTAGTTGGAAATTATAAGTTTTTATTTTTTCAACTACTGTTTGACAAACAAAGATGTGCAACAAGTCAGAGAAAACCCGTTCATCTGATTATTTGTGAAGCTATCACATTTCCTGGCCAATCAGTTAAAATAAGGTTCTGTTAACCATTTGGTCTCAATATGACGAAAGGCGATGTAATATTAATATACCTGTATAAAATATTAATACAAAATACATCAAAATTGATTCGATATTTGAATTTCTCTCGTTTTATCTGTATATGACAGTTTATCTGTGTTCAGAAAAGTGGACTAATGGTCAAAGCATAGGGAACGATCAAATATTTTTCAGTAATAAACAAATGGGTCTGTATCCGTACGGTTCGTTAGGTTTTCCAATCATTACTTCTGCAATTATTTTTTTTAAAAAATGCCCTGCTTACAAGATGATGTTGTGTACGTACGTGAAAAGAACAATAACTTGGTCAGAAAATGCCTGGAATATAGGATTCATAATACTACTTATTCCAGAATATTGAATAACCTTTCTTTGTACATTAAATTCGGAGGAGTCACGCATGGTGTTGCAATTTTTACATATATGACTTAATATATATTGTAATGTTACGATAAAAAGCATTTATAGTAATTAATTAAATATAAACACAACACTTTTATTAAAAAATAAAATAAAATAAAAATTTTACCCTTGAGACATATAATTACTACAATCAATTCTTTGAAAGACTTCTTGCAAATAATGTTTCTTAAAAGTTTGTTCAATATACACAGTGAATAAGAATGAATAATGGTTGAGCTCAGATTCAGTGGGTAGACACAAGAACACTTTCTCTTCAGGGTATGGTATCTAGAAACTGAAATTTTTACTTCTGTCTTCTCGCGTTCTGGCGTACCTTTGTCTGACTATGACCTCTGCTAGCTGCGTTACGTAGCCGGGCTGGGGGTCAAAGTTCTCAGCGTTGCGATGTGTAAGGATCTGGCCGCTTCAGCCGTAAGTAGCTGGACGACCGCAAGGCTTCAAGTCCCCGGGATTTACTACTGGCTAGGGCGTCGCCGGTCTCCGGGAATTGTTACTAACTGGTACGTACATGTTTCGTATTGCAGGCAGGATTTCTAAGCCATGAAGAGTTATTCATGGTGCGGCGTCAAAATTCCGCGGTGATGAACGGAGAAGTTTGCTCGAAATCAGGCTGGTCTCAGCTGGTGTCGCTGGTGCGTCATTCTGTGATGATGCAATAGTTCTCTGCCTGGCTATCTGTCGCACTTAGAAGACAGAGACAGAAGTATTTCTAAGTCCAGACAAGTATTGAAATTCTTCAAGGTCCAGTTGATGTTGCATTTTTTCCTAAAGGTTCTCAGATAAAAAAAACGTGTGGGGGTGGAGAAGACAAATAGTCCCACCCAAGTAATTGCGGGTCCTGTCTCGATTGTTGGCTTTGACATGACAGAGTATTTAGCCATTTGTTGACTACGGAACTGCAGCTGCGTGATATAAATCTTGTGATAATGGAAGAATCTGTGAACTGGCATTTGCGACGAAGTTTTCGAACAATGGAAAAAGTAAAAGTCTGGGAGGATATAAGGGAGGAGATAAGCTTTTGAGAGGTAGTTGTTCAGCGCTCACCGAAGCTGGTGGATGTGATTAAGAGAGACATTGTTTAAGCAGAGTCGTGGTACGTTGGCTGAGATGACGGTGGCCTTAAGGTCGGCGGTCAGAAAGGACAGAAAGTTGTCGAAAAATTGCTGTGTAAAGTTGTAAGGTAGAGATACAGCAGAATAAATTCATCGAGATACAGCAGAATAAATTCATCGAGATATAACAAACTTTCTTTTTCAAACCAACAGTACTTAGTAGAATCTGTGAATTTAATAGAAGCTGTGAAACCCCCACCACTGTGTTCGAAAGGTAAAAGTATCCTGGGCAGCCGTAAGTAGCAAGAGAACAGTAAATTTTTTTTGTAAACCGACTTAAAAGATAATGTCAGATATCGTTCTTTAGTGTTGATAAAATAAACTGTTTAAATTTAAAATCCATCTTGTAGTATAAGTTCGTCGATAATTAATTTCGTCTATGTCAAGACGAATAAATATTTGTTTTTAAATTAAATCTAAATTTTGTGTTCTTTGATTATGTTTAAATGTTCTGCCGTTATCAAACCTAGTTGAGACCCTGAGAGTTTTAATTATTAAATTGTATAAATTGTACAAATCTTTTGTTAAATAAAATTGTTTGTTTGTAAAAGTAAAATATAATCTTTTTAATGTAAGCCACTCTTTATTAAATATTACAAAATGTCACCACAACAAGTGGCAAGAATAAATTAATTTTAAAAACTTATAAAAAATGTATATTATAATATATATATATATATATATATATAAACATATATATATATTGTTTTAAGCACAAATATCTATTCACGTTATTCTTCTGGTTGCTTGATTATACAAGCACCAAAAATTATAAAACTTATATATATATATATATATATATATATATATATATTGGTACATCTTCATTAAATTAAATATCAATCAAAATGTTGGTAATTCTTACCAAACTAAATTTTTGTGTTAACTGAAATTTATGGAGCATGCGGTAACTCACTATGTGACAAAACGCTGGACGAAAGGAATTATTATTGATCAGGCGCCAATGCAGTAGAACAGTGTTCAGGACGGGTTCTCTGATGAGGAAAGCTGTATTGAAAACGATCAGACATTAACCTTAAATATACAACACCTAGCTGTCAAATTTAGTGAAAACTATTGGTCAGATGTGTTGGAATAAGGAGAAGAAAGGCAAATTTAGTCCCAAATGAAAATTATGAATATCAGAGGATAGAAAAGGAAGTGATAAAGTGAGACGTGTAATAAGAGGAGGAAGTTTTGTTTATGTGAAGATGATACAGAGTTGATGTGTAGAGATCGGAGGAAGTTGATAAGAAGGTGACTCAAGGTTGTTGTGTAGATGTCTCAGTGGGAATTCTTAAGTTCTTCTACGAGATTAGACACTGTGCCTGCTTGTCTTTGCAATCTATTTCCCCCCACACACTTCCCTCTAATAATAATTTAATGAGTCCTTCTTTTAATAAGCATTCTCCATAATGTTCTCTCTTCACACTGTGGTGTGATCGTATCCCTCTTTTATAATTTGGAGTACAAAATTTTCTATAATTTGAGTTAACACCAGCAGATACAAAGTGCGCACCTAGGGAAAATAATTTACATGTGTAAACAATGCACTACGTTAGGAAGCAGGAGGGATAATTTATTTGTCTCGACAACGCAGCGGGTGGTCACTGGGCAGTGGAACTGAATGGTCAGCCCAGATGTGCAGAGGGTAAGTTGCTTGGGGGACAACAAGGACGCTGGTTCGTAAAAACGAACGCGACGGTCGTAGAGCCGAGTTCGGAAGGTGCGTCTCATAGAAGAAAAACTTGCAGCTGTGCGCGTCGAGATGTTAGATGTCAGAATAACGAGTTGCTTGGCGTACAGCAAGGAAGCCGGAGGCGACAACTGACTGGAAGATGGAGGATTTTTCCGTAGAAGCTCACCATTTCAGGATGACACCTGCTGGTTACGTAAGCAAATCCCGCTGTTATCTTCCTTTACCTTTCTGTAAAAGCATATCAATTGTCATTGCACTATAGTTTGTTCGCATTCCACCCTGAGATTTTCTAATTTAACAGTGTGCATTTTGTATATGTGTGGATGAATTATTTATAGTTTGGCGTAATTAATTTAATAATAAAAATAGTTTTGTTATTAAATTCAAGTCAATTGTATAAAACAAAATTAATAATAAATTAAAATAATTTAGTTATAATATCTAGAGTCTCAATATACAGTATACACCCTAACAACGACCCATTCTATTCAAGAATTTATAACTCTCTATCTACCCATCCGACTTTCAACATTCCTCTGTAACGCCACATTTCAAAGGCTTTTATTATTTTTTTGTTCTTCACTTCAGATTGTCCAAATGTCACACCCATACAACGCTACATTCCAGATAAAAACTTTTAAAAATGATTTCATAGTATTGTAACGAACATTTTAGTTAGGGTTGTGAGACCGACCGTGTCACGGTGGCTTAGAGTTTCTGGGTGACTTGACAACGTGGTCCGTCCTCTACAATAATATGCGGGGGTGGATCCCAGCGTCTTAGGCAGAGAACGCCAGATGTGGTTGAGGGTGTCAGCAGAACAGACGACGGACGACAAGACAGGTGGCTTTGCAAGTGATAGCGAAAAGAGAATTGCCACCGCGTCCAGATATATGTGTCTGAGGTATCTGGAAGGGAACCCAGACTTGTGCGACGTATATTTCAACCCAGGGCATATTCCGCCCTCCTGCCTGACCACGACGGAATTTCGGTCGCCCATAACGCCGGAGCAGCCGGGGAAGCCGTCGTGACGCGAGGTACCGACGTCAAGAAAATTACATTAATAATATTATAATTATATAAAAGAAAAGGAACTCGTAAAATTAAACAATGAAATTTCCCGCCACTAAATGTCAATTCACTGTTAGGCCCAGCTAGCCCCTGGATTAAGATATTTCATTTTTTTAAAATTCTGAAGAAATATATATATATATATATATTAATATAAGAAATAATCGTAAATTTAATTCCCATTCGCATCCCTACAGTCAACTTCTACCAGTTGATGTGTGGTACAGTATCTAAACTTATATTTGATTTATACAAAACCTCCTTTTTTACAAAAATTTCCTTGCTTGTGCTAATCGGCTTTTCATATCTATTTGGCTTCTACTGCACAAATAATAGAAAAATTCATCAACTTACGTCAATCTATCATTTCCTAATCTAATACTCTTTGAATCATTTTTTGACTCCTCTACTTTAGTTTTCTTTCTATTAATGTTCATATTCTACTCGGTTTTTAATATGGTGTTCATGCCATTTCGAAAGTCATAGAATCTTTGGCTGATTCAGATACATATATCTGTAACACTTTTATTATCTCAGTTCCACACTACAAAAACTACGAACTCCGCTACAACTGCCCGCTTGTCAATCAATCAAAGATTGTCAATGCACAGAAGTTAAACAAAATTATTAATTAAAAAATAAATCATATCTAATACCGAAATTGAAATATACTGAAAGTAATATTTATATTGATTCTGCAATATCTTTTGTCTCACTTTTCATCAATTACTGAGAATTCTATTTGGTTGGTATTTAAGGAATACGTGTTTATCTTCAAGAAATTAAAGTTCTGTTAGAGTTACGGGTATAAATACGGTATCAGATACATAAAAAATAACATTCCAAAATTCCTAACCACCTTCCATCTTGCTAAAAAAATTTGGCCGGAAACCTAAATTCAAATATATCTAACTCCCAGAAGTCATCCTTAATTACGTAAAACAAAAGTACCGAGTATTGCAAATCACCAATTTCCCACTGTATTACAACCATCTTGTTAAAAATCAAGGCTTAAAATGAAATATTTCGTTTGGATTACTTTCCCCACCATAAAATTAATTGCAAAATAATATTAAAATGAAAAAATTTACGTCTGATTGAAAATAATGACTAATAAAGATAGCCCAAAAGTTTTTTAGTTTTGTTAACTGACAAGTGCAGTTGTGTCGCTCCAGGCTCTTCTTCACACCTGACGAAAGGAACAAGGATCCCAGAAACGTTGTGCGGTATTTATATTATCACTTTTTTGTCTGAATTGGCTATCTTTCTTATTCTTTATTCAAAATAATATTAAACAACTAGAATGTTTGCGCCATCCACTTATTTAAGGATAAAATTAAAAACATAAATCCTATGCTGGTCCTATAAAGGCAAATGACACACGTCCTTATTAACGTCATCACGGGTATAATTGAAATTAAATGTTAGTCTCTTTCCGGGATATTTCTTAGCTTGAAGTTTCTTTGTTTTCACCAACTACCGAAGGTTTTGTTTAAAAAAAGTAATAGTCAAAACTTAAAAAGTGTACATTGCGATATGTTAACTACAAATTGTGAAAGATTTGTTGTACTAACTTCTTGGTAAATTATGAAATTATAGTAAAAGTGTTTTGTAATCATTAGGGAAATCCCTGTTACTAATTGTAAGCATATTGCATTCAAGAAGTCTGTTTTTAGATCGATGTAAAGTTGGAAGTCTTCCCGTCTCCCGCCTGCATGTTAATGTAGCACTCAGTAGCAGATTGCGAGCAAACGCCTAAGCTATACGCAAACAAACGTGATCCTGTTCTCTTCAGCTCTCTTCAACAAATTTAGGTATTCCCAACCACTTACTGTAATTTCAACTATGTAACACTTAAAAGTAAAATTATTATATTTAAGCAAAAGAATTTTTTGTTGTGGCTGTGTTAAGTTGTGTGACTTTCATCCAGTTTAAATGTTGAACTTAGAAAATGTACAAGATTCTGTTTGTTAAATATTTTGTTTATACAAGCGTTTTAATTATTGGCAAGTTACTGCTGTTGTCTGATTCTAATTATGTTTACTATTTAAAATGGTATATTTTCAAAGGTTTTCAAGTTCATATTATTTGTTCGACTGTTAAAATACTGAAACGTTCCTTCCACTTAAATTTTGTTTCATCAACCATTTTAATTCTTCTGTATTTTGCTCAAGTATGCGATTTTTTATTAATAAAGTAAGTCTTATAATCTGTTTACAGTTGCTCAAAACCGGTATAATTTGCTAATTAATCTGCTCCAATTAGAACTCGACAGAAATGTAAATCTTACTCATTTTGACTTTATGAATTGTTTACTTGTATTTGCACTGAAAACTTAGTATCCTGTAACTTATTTAAAAATTGAACAATAAGAGTTTGACAGTTTATTTCTCGTAAATATGTGCCAAGCGCTCGATAAGTATGAATTCGATTCCTTATATTCTCATTATTATTTAATTCGTGAGTGTGGCTTTAAAATTTTGGGCTCCTCTTACAAACCTAATGTAAACATCATACAACGTTTTAAGTATAAAACCTTTAGGATACTTGCTAATGCACCATAGTATGTTAATAATTTGACACTACATACGGATCGCTAAATGCCAACTTTTAAAGGGGTATGTACCAACAGAAGCGCCAGTCGCTTCCTAATGAACTAACGTCCGTCCTGGAACGTGACCCTCCTATAGAATACTCCAGAAGAAGAAATGGCCGAATGACCTTAAAGGAGATTAAATCGACGATGCGGGACAAGTGCGTTGGGTGAAATACCCTTCACATTATATATTGTAGAATTAATTAATAGAACATGTTGATCACAGAGTTCTGATTGCTTATCTAATAAATAATATTCTAATCAATTAAAAAATTCAATTACAATGTGTGTAATAAAATTAAAATAAATTTATTCGATTCGTATGGTTTTCGTTACCTAATAAAAATCTCTTAAGTGGAATGCATCTTACTTTTAACTGTTATGACGAAATTTTATTGGAACATTTATAGCAACCCCGAAAAACTGAACAAAATATCCTATCCTTGTCTAGAGCAGAGGTGCTCAACCAGTCGATCGCGAGGGCTTTAAAAGTCGATCGCGGAAATATGTCAATATTCTCCCAAGAAATTAAAAAAGACTCCGGGTAACTTTAAAACGACAAATGAAACTGTGATTTAACTTTCTTAACAGATATGATATGTCATTTAAATGGCATTAAATTGGAGCTACAAGGGAAAGATAAAACCATTAACAACATGATAAGCATCATAAACTCTTTAAAAAGAAAATTGCAGCTCGTGATTAAGCTTCTAAACGATTTGAAAACTTTTACGGCTTTGAAAGAAAGGGACACGTCCTGAGTTAAATTACGGAATTTACATGACAGAAGTAAGGAATATTCTGAGAGAATTTGAAAGACGTTTCTCCGATTTTCACAAATTGACAGATATTGTAACTTTTATGAATTATCCGTTTTCTTGTGTAGACGTTGAAAAATCTGCTATTGAAATATCAAGCACCTTCTATCTAGACTTGTCTCCTGTCGAAAATGAGATATTGGAGATAGTATCTAGTATACATCTCAAATGGAGAGCAAGTGATTCAAAATTTTGGTCTTTTATATCTGAAGAGAAATGTGCATGGTTAAAAGAAATTGCTCTTCAAATAGCCGGATTATTAGGGCCAACTTATCTATGCGAATTATGCGCTTTCTGAAATTAAAATTATGAAACAAAAATATCACAGTCGGCTAACTGACGAGCACGTGTCATTCTGCTTGCGATTGTCTATCAGTAATTACCCGCCATCCTATGAAGTGTACACGGCCGACATTTAGCGCCATGCATCCACATTCAAATATTGTGTGCTAGTGACATATATATTGTAGTAATCACAAATGAAAGTTAATTTATTAAAAACCAGGTTAAAATGTGGCCTACGTTAAGGCGCCAATTTGTAGTAATTAGGCGTCCATCAATAATAATACATTATGAAAATAATAAACAATTAGAATTTATTAAAGCTATTAATCATTAAATTTCAATTTTACATTTATCAATTAATCTTTTACAATAAAATGACTATATCTCGGGGTCGTTTACTGGGTCTTTACTAAAGAAATACTTTATAATAATGCATGTAGCCTATTGCCCTAAAAAAAAAAAAGATTTTATGAAGCTATCATGGACTTAATTCATCAATAGATTATTACAATGCAAAAAAATATGAACTTTAAATTCGGAACGAAATTCGAAATCTGACTATAATACTTTTACTTATGAGTTTACAAATAACATTTCTGTGGAATTTTACCTTACTGTCTCTGGTACTCAAGGACACACACTTATTGCATTTTATAGACAGGCTATTTTTACACAATGACTCTAATCAACACTTTTACTTCTGCAAAAGTTGGTTCACTGTTCGTTTAAGAAATCCGAAGTTTGTCAACTGCTGGATTCAGTTACCTGGGCTCCCAAAATTGACAAACGTGGTCTGAATCAAGAATACAGTAATTTAGACTCAGCGCTCTAAACATTCAGCGTTGAATACCACGTAGTTATCTCACAGACTACAACTTGTAAAAATGTTCTAACTGTTTTAACTGTTGTTACATGTATCCAGGCACTTTCTGGATTTTTTACTTTTCGTTTGTCCACTGCTATATTTCCAAGACGACTTTACTGGAGCTCGCCTCCCCACAGACTCTGCTCTGCGCGTCTAGCGAACCAACCTCTACAATACACACAAACATTGCATTCATGTCACATTCTTGTCTACGAGTTGTGCTTTTAATGCCGCTAACAATGCGAGGCCAAATTTTTGTTTATTAATTAATTATTTTCTCTTAATTATGCATAAACTGAATGTCGAAGAAAAAGTAATTTTCACTGGTAAGCATATATGGGTCGTAACAGCGATACACTCATTACCTATTACCTGCCCTTCCCTACACACCTTACGCTTACTGTTGTCAATCACTTGCTCTTTCATGGCGGGCGATCGCTTTTTGCACAAGACTGTGAACTCCTGGTCTGGAGACAATTGACATAAATATGCAATAGAAAAATAAACATATTGGTGGTGCACACAATAATTCACCATTTTCAAAAGATATTCATTAAAAATGTAAATATATTTATCTACATGCAATAAACAACTATACCCAGAAAATTGACATCGTTCGAGGAAGGACATCATCACAGATATAAAATTCTATTATTTTTCCTGATAATTATTTTCTATGTATATTTCATATATCTAGTATTCAAAACCTGAATGTCATAATTTTAATTTCACTTTATGTAAAACTGAAATGTTTATTATTTTTTAGGACATTGCCATTGTTTACTAAATAATGAAGTGATTTGTTTGTTTCCTTGCCGTTATATTTAACGTTAAGTAATTTGTCCAATTAAATTAAATATGTGCGTAGAAAACCTAGGAACAAAAGTTTAGAGAGAAGGAAATACACTGTTCGGACTGCACATTTTTAATTATTTGGTAAAGTATATAATTATGAGTAGTTTTTTCTTGATTATTTGTTTTCATTAATTTAATTACATTTTTATAACCGTCAAAATTTTACGTACATAACAGTTCGGTCATTATACAAAAACTATTTCTTCCTTCAAAAATATTTGCAAACTTAGAATTAAATTTGAAAACCCGGGTATCTCATTTAAAATTTCTGGAGATTTTTTGGACGATAGCAGCATAACTCGATTCCCATGTCCTTGTCAGGTCCTAATCTATCTAAATGCCTCGAAAGAAACTTCAAGGTCCATCACTGAAAAATATTATACTAAAATAATATAATGTATCGTCTTGATTATTTATAATATTTAATCATTAGTTAATTTGGGTTTACACAATGTCCGACACAAAAAAAATTCTAAGTGGTAAAACTTCGTATATAAATTTTTTTTCTTTCATATTTGGCTACTGGAGCTGATTGAAATACTCTAAATCAATCAAATTTTTGAAAATCCTGAAATACAACAATATTCGAGTTTTAAGAGATTCGTTTCTTAGCCTAGTAAAATTTTTCTTATAACAAAATAGTATTGAATCGGAATAGGATATAAATATGAGGCTTTACTTTAAAAAATCTCAAATTTTGTATTTTTTTCTAAAATTAATTACCTTTTAACTTGAATAAGGTAAAATAAAAAGTCAAAATAGCAGTTTCAATTTACTAAGTTTAATTCATATAAGTTCGATAGTGCCGTGAGCTGAGCCATAGAATTGATATGGCCTTAAAATAATTTTATTGTTTAAAGCAGTGATATTACAGGTACGTAGTTTTAATATTGACGAAGAGTGAAATAAAAAGCCAAAGTTGATAAATAAAGTCATAAATTTTAATGCTTTATAATATATTTACAGATGATTATGGCCAAATATTAGGCCAAAAGCTACTGTAAAATGACTAACAAATTTAAATAAAGCATTTTCTTGTCAAAAAATTGCTTCCTTAAAATCTTGTAAAATACATTAACAGTCAGTTAACTTCCAATATGAGTAGTCGTATAAGTTAACATTGTGCTGCATTAGCCAAATTCTCATAAATACATTTTGTCCGTGAAATTAATAAAATTTCTGACGTTATATATAACTTATAATTCCGAACAAAAATATGTTTCTTTGTAATTAGGATGAATCTATATTTACGATGGAAAATATATTTATATTAAAAGCTCTTTTAGTCAATAAAACTTGTTTTAAAAAATTATTGGCTGTAATTGTCATAGACGATACAGAAATCAGCAGCTTATATAACAAAAATTAATACAAAACAAAGGGGAAGATAGCCAAGGGTTAACTAGGGCCCCGGGTTTTGGGAATTGTTATATCTTTGCAGTGTACTAGTTCTCTGTGAATTATTCCGTTGTTCTTCCTTCTCCTTTTTTTGTTCCATCTGTTTTCGAGTTTTTCTTTACAGAACTTTCACGTTTCCTTGCTGTTGCACTGGAATTAGTTTTCTCTGTTGTGTATGGTTTTGGATGCCACTTTTGCTAAATTGTCGGCCCTGAGGTTTCCAGGAATTCCTCTATGCGCAGGGATCCATACTAGACAGATGTTTTGATTTCTATTCCTTATCTTCGTGATATTGTCCCTTATGAGGTTACATGTTTTGTTCATTTTTTGGGGGTTTATGATATCTTTGATTGCTTCCGATGAGTCTGTTAGAATGAGGTTTATGCAGAGTTCAGTGACCATGTAGATAGCTTGCACTTCAGCCGCCAGGGCCGATGACTGGTTATTTAGTGTTGTAGTGCGCTGGTCAGAACTGCTGTAGATTGCGCTCGCTACTCCTGCTGCGGACTTGGATCCATCTGTATACATTGATCTGGGATAATCGTGTTTCTTGATTAATTCATCGTGTTCTTTGACGAAGTTATCTTTTTTTGAGTTATCTTTTACTTGGTTTAGGAGGGTCAGATATACTAGAATGGCTAAGATTTCCACGGTGGGGTTCTTGCGAATGTGTTTTGTTCAACTTGTGGCAGTGTGATCCTTGCTGTCCTCAGGTGTTTTTCCAGTATTTTATGGAAATATATTGCTTCTAATACTTCCCCACTGTGGTTATAATTTAAATGCTCTGTTTGTTGCCTAATTTGGGGGTTACTTGACTCGAGAGATTTTATGGCGTACTTGATTGATAACATTTTTCTTCTGAATGCCAAAGATAATTCTTTTGTCTCTGTCCTTAGTCTTGTTATTGGGTGGATGTTATGCATCCCGATATGATTCTTAACGACTCGTTCTGAATTTTGTTTAGTTTCTCTAATATTTCTTTATTCGCGTACTGGTAAAGGTGGGCTTCATATTCTATTTTCGCGAGAATTATGTCTTTATATGTACGATGCAGCGTATTGTGGTTGCCCCCCCCCCCCCGTTTCTAGCTGTTATTATTCTTAATATATTTATTCGTTTCTTAGTTTCTGTTATTAGTTGTTCTATATGGTTATGGAATCTTAGTTTACTATCCCATATTATTCCTAGAATCTTGTGACTTTTTGTACTTGTTATGGTTTGGTTGTTTATTTTTAGTGGATAAAGTTTTTGTTTGTTTCTTTTAGAGAACATTATAGTTCTGACTTTGTCCGATGTGAAGGAAAATCCTATTTTTTGAGCCCAGTCCGTAGTGTTGTCTATAGCTGAATGCATCTGTTTTGCAGATTCCTTTGGATTGTAGCCCCTTATGAGTAGGACAATGTCGTCTGCATATATCATTGCTTCTATTGGGCGCGTGATTACTGTGTTGATGTTGTTCATAGCTAACAGGAAGAGCGTTACGCTTAGGGACGAGCTTTGAGCTATCCCGTTTTCCATCTTGAACTCGTGAGACATGAAGAGAATTAAAGTACAACGTTTAAGGTATATGGATTATCCTTCAACCGTCCGAACATATGCGATAACGTTATCTGGTATTTCAAACACCATTTCCACGTCAATGCCATAATGGCTCTGAGAAAACAATTTTCACTTGCAATACATACCTGGTGAAGAGAAGATGTCAAACCTTTTATGACTGTCGTCCTAAAGGCCACTCCTATTGAATCACGAATTTTCCTCTATTTAATCTCTGTCCTTTATAGTCCGTCCTTGAATATAGCTGTTAATATTCGGGAAAATAAATTTAATTTATTTATTATTAAATATAATAATTTGGTCTAAATTGTGTAGATGAAATGTGGTTCCATTTATTGACTATAAAAAAGCGGGTTAATCATCTATGCCTACAGTTTTATATGCATACGAATTTTGGTAAAAATATCAGAAAAAATGCTTCAACTAAGCTCACCACCAAAGCCATTAAAGTTAATTAACAGATTAGGATCGAAAAATCTCGACTGGAACGGGAATAAATATACATTATTCATCGAAGTCCTAAAATTAGGCAAATTCTGGATGAGATCGTGTTCAGGTTAGAAAAAGCTCGAAAGTGACCGAGAGTCGTAGAGGATATCTAGTTGTTACAGAAAGCGCATACCAAGTGGTTTCTTGGGTCCCATTCCCGGTCCTCTTGAGATTTTCTTCTCGATATCTGCTAATATCGGATATTTTATAACAAATATTCTCCTGCAACCAAGTTCGTCAAACATATTTGATTTGATTTATTTTATTTCATTAGTCCTCGTATGAACAAAAATGACACGTCAATACATTACAATATAAGATGTGGATACTACAAATATCAATAATTATAAGTTAACATAAAAGTACTAAAATTCTGGAACACAAATTTCCCTAACCAACATAAGTAAAATATATGAATAATAACAAAAATAATAATTCCTTAACTATACTAAGGGTATAATATAATATTTACAGTTATAATACAAATGTTCAATATGTACTAGTAAATAATTAATGATTCATAAAATATAGAATTTCCACATCACACAAAAATAAACACAAAACTTGGCACACGCACACTAGGAGGAAACAAACGACGGACAAGTCACAACGAAACAGAGCGACGAGGAATCTGCAAACTCCAGGCCGTACATGAAACAAACAAACAGAAGAAGAGAAAAGACCAAAAGAGAATAAGCTAGTTATGAAAAAGAGATTTTATTAGCAACACATTGAACACTTTTGCAGTTTTTAAAAAAATTAATTATTAGGGGAACGATCTAGAAACTCCTGTACTGAGTAAAACACCGGCGCCTTTCAGTAAAATATTTTTACATTGAATCCCAAAACTCTTTTAGTTATTATTGTTCTTAGCATCTGGAGGAAGACTATTGTATAAAACTATCCCTGAATGGTGAATACTTCCCTGGTTGAGAGCAAGGCGATGCTTGTCCGATCTTAGACCTGACCGATTTCTAGTCTCTCAATCGTAAGACTTGCCATTCATTTGAAAAAGATTCATGTTCCGCTAAACAAACTTTAAAATTTCGTCAATAAACACGCTGGGAAGAGTTAACATTCGCAGAATTTTGAAAAACGATTTACAACTGGATTTATTATTATATTTATATAATATAATATATAATTTATATTTATATTACATTTATTATATTATTATATTTTATTTATTAATTATAATGTGCTCCGTAAAATAAACAAAATATTTAATTTTTTATTTCATACATCCGTAATATTTATTTCAAATGTATTGTATTGACCTACAGAGTGTGTTGTAGGAATTATAACTGTGACTGCAGATTGCTTATGATTGCTTGTTCACCAAGTTTCGACAGATGTCCTGCTGTGCCAGTGAAGAACAATATTGTCTAATAAATAAAATTGACCGTACGTGTGTTAGTGGGTTTGCGTGATTGTGTGTGTATGTTCCGCATACAAATCTGCACCTGTGGAGCAAATTTGATCGAATTTCGTACACATGTTCCCTTCCAACCAGAAACAAACACTGTGGGAGTAAGACACGGGTACCACCACCATGGTGGACGGCGGGAAATTTTCAAACATCTTAAATTGTCCTATATTTGCACCGAAAGAAAATTTTTCGGGGGTCAATGAGATAGTTAGCGTTTCTCCAGATATTTTTGTGTACAATTTCAACCCATTTATTCGTGGGAGGGGAGCACCTTTAGGAAGGGCGTTACGTAATTGTAACGCGAAAACACCTAGATCAAAGTCAAATCCGGGGTCGCAGAGTTTAATTACGACAACTCGTGAAATTCCCGGCCATCCAGCTGGTTCCAAATTAATCTTAATATGAGATTAAATTTTAATGTTCCACTACAAGACGCTCATTCCCGTTTCATTGTAAATCGAGTCAAATATTGTTTGGATAAGTTTCCACACACGCAATTTTTTCAGGAGCGCAGAGCGTGAATATTGCGTGGAGCCGTGTTCTGCCGAGAACTAACTTTGCTGCCTTGCACTCCGCACTGGAGGATGATTGTTTGTGGTCCAAGTTTATATTGCCCTGGAGAGCTAATAGTGGGAACGAGCACCGCATACATAGCGGAAAGGAACGTCTGTCCTTTACCCGCCATAAACGCCCTTACCTGATTAAACCAGAGATAAGTAAACTCCCTCTCCGCGTGTCTTACACTCCTAGAGTAATTTCTTGCGGTTACTAAATCCAACTCTTAATTTTAACTTAAGGTTCATTAAAATATTATGTTAATCAGGACGAAAATTTTATTTGGTATTTATATAAACTCATAATATAATTTTTTTTATATAAAAATCTAATTGGGTAATTTTTATTCCAAACAACTAATGTTCTGTTATTGACTAGGTTATTAATTCGGTTATAACAGTTTTTTAGTGAGAAATGCCGAAAAGGGAGAAACTAAATCAAAACATCATAAAAAAGAGCTCTAACGCTTTAAATGAATAAACACTAGCTTTATTATTCAATTTGCCAGATCCTTTTTGTAACAATTTACTCCAACTATAAAATTATTATTTACTAACTAAACATTTTCAGCTCAATTAATTACTTTGCTATATGCATATCAGTTTTCTGATTTATAGTGTTTGGAACTTCATTCTGAACAAGACCTTCCTTTTTATGTGGACATGACGGAGATAGCAGTTTTGTTTCAGATTATACCTATTCACCTTTGATTACTTTTCCTGCACTTGATCATTCAAAGCTATTAAATTTTGTCTTTCACCTATTTCTTGCGTTTTATAATACAATATTACTGAACCTTACCTTATAAAACAATTAATTAATCAGTTATTTTATTTATTTTTAAAGATTCATTTATCATCCATTTAACCTTCTATGGTGAAGTTAGCTAACATAGAATTAACGTAGAAAAATTGAAATATTAAATCAGTTTCTGTTAAATTATGCTAGAATACATATTATTGGGTTTTAATAATGCGCTAAAATATCTGATTTTAAACAGAACCACATTTTTTAACACAAGTTAAAAATATTTACAGAAATCTACACAGTTAAATTACCTACGTTCACTTACGGTTGTAGGTAGCTACTGACCAGGAACAGTATTCACTGATTATGGTACGTAAATTGGACTCATATGCTACAAATTTTGAAATCGGTTAAGAAGTATACTTGACTGGTTTATGGGTTCCGTACGAGTGTAATCGTTAAACATACTGGGCGTCGATATTTGGATGCGTCGCTTCGATGTTTCCAGTGATATTATGAACATTAACAATTTAAATCAGCTGCCTGCTGGTGAGTAAATCTGAAGTCTCACATTCGTTGAATGATTGGATATGTGCGGGACTAAACATTATCTCCTTAATAATTATTTATTTCTATATGCGTGGATACTTATTATAGATGGACAGATTACTTCGTTGAACAATAGCTGGAAAATCCAATAATTCCAGTAGAAGAATGAAATGTTAACTAACAACGTTTTGGAAGCATGTAATACGAAGCTCAACTCGATAGTGGGGATAGAGTAACAATATTTACATTTGGATTGACAAATCGAAGCAGACAGCACTGGAATCGTCTTTCATAATTATATCGCAAAAAATTGGATAAAGCGGAATGTAAAACGCGTAATAAATGCATCCAAAAAGACAGAAAAATCATTAAATTCTTCACAGAAATGAAATAACATATTTAAAAATTCGTGTTTATGCATTACCTAAACTTAATTATTGTTTCTTTCAAAGAAAAACAATAAAATTGAAATATAGTTAGTGCTTAAAAATGCCACCTACAATTTATTAACCATAAGTGCCGAACTACGCATTGCCCAGTCCCAAGTCTGGTAAAATGTGTAATTATTTAAAAATTATAAATACTACGTTAGTTGAACCAGGACTGCTTGAAGACTATGGTGAGACCAACGTTGCAACAATACGCGCAGAATAAACGCACACCACAATGATCTAACGAGGTAAAGCTCTAGTCGCTTACTGAAAAGGTTCCACTCCACGCGGTTAAGAAGTTGGTATGAGCTAGATTTCGCCTTTGAAAAGCTCTGAGCATAGAAGCCCTATCATCCAGTTTGTTCAATAATTTAAACTCAGCCCAGAATTACTAACATTTGTATTCATCCGACTGTCTGTGGCAAAACATTACAGTTGCCTTTGCAAAATCTGGCGTTACTCGTCTCTGGATTCTAGCAGCCTCCAATCAATCGTCAACAAAGTAGGGACAAAATGTCTATAATTCAATTTGGTATCTTCATAGACGAGATATTCATTAAACTGTTTACAAATAATGATACAATTCTAAAGTGTTTTAGTTAATGCATTTTTCGGTATGGATTTTCCCAACTGCCGACGAAAAATACACATGATTATAATTAAAATTGCAGTTATAATATTTAGTTCAGCATATAAATTATTACGAAATGTTGAAGGCTCGCAGGCAGAACCTTTTAGGAGAGACGGAGAGGGTTACGTTTGCGGATACCTTCTTCTCTCTCCTCTTTTAAACTTAGGTTTCCACAAGCCAAGGCACCTCGGCCTGTTTTCAGAGGTGTATGTTTCGGGGTCACAGACCTTGGGCTTACGTTAAGAGTTGTTCCCATTGCAATAGTCGGCCAGATGTCTCCTACACTGGTCGGGGCACGTAAAGGGAATCGTGCATCCCGATCTACCTGATGTAGGTTTTCTAGGGTTTGTCCTGCATCACTTTTAGGTAAATTCCGGGTAGGATCCTTAGCTACAGCCCGGGGGCCCTAGTTAACATTTGGCTACTTTCTTCCGCATCCCCCCCTTTCAAATCCCTTCCTATGCTATTAAAGGGGAATTCATCAAATGACGTATACTACTCTCATGAAGCCTATTGCTCTGAAGGCTCGCAATTATACATGCAATCTTCTAATAAATAAGTATGTTTTTCTTTTTGCGAGGGTAGGTGGGAAGTTTCAAAAGGCACCGTGTAGCGCGTACTACACGGTAGTGTGGGATTCTCACCGTACTAAACCACCATCGTAATGTTATACGACTTGCGGACGGTCCTGTGGCGTCGTCAAGAAGCGACCGACAGCAGGCCGCATTGACTTGCCACGTTTCTGGCTTTCTTCAACTTTACTCAATTTGAAGTATATACGTGTATATATAGCTTTTAAACGGTTTATTTTTGTCTAGAATGTATGACAAATATTTAATATACTTGTAAAAATCAGTTCGCCCTGACAGACGCAAACTTTTAATTTGTAAGAGTTATAAGTGAAATTGTTATACTTCAAAATAAATTATCTTCCAACTAACCAAAAATGGAGAATATACCTGTTTTCTGTACAAGAAATTGACTTAAATAGTAACATTACTTTATTCACGAAAATATTCGGAACGACGAGTGATAAATTGTTACAATGCATATTTTGTTACAATATTTGTTATGAATGTTATGTTATGAAAAAAAATACGTCTGATTAAAAATAATTAATAAGAAAAAATCAATTCAGACAAAAAAAGTGATAATATAAATACCGCTTAACGTTTCTGGGATCCTTGTTCCTTTCCTCAGGTGCGAAAAAGAGCCTAGAGCGACTTAAAAGCTTTTGAGTTTTGTCAACTGACGAGTGCAGTTGAAAGGGACAAGGATCCCAGAAACGTTGTGCGGTATTTATATTATCACTTTTTTGTATGATTTGGCTATCTGTCTTATTAATATTCCATTAACTTCTTACAAATTCTTGTGCTACGCTGACTGTTGCCTACAATGGCTGGGCACAATATTACGCTGACAATACAAATTTTAAATAATTTAAAAAATCATTTCACCGTACACATTGGTATTCGTTACAATATATATTTACATTAAAATCAGCTAAATGTTTGTTCCCATTCGACTTTTGTCGATCACTTATTATGAAAAGCTTTTGAGTTATTCACCTGGTTTGTGCGGATTATCGTTGTTACAACTCTTACGATTTTGAATCACCTAACATAAGATACAATAATTAGAGAAATGTTGTGTGGTATTTATATTATCACTTTATTTTGTTCTTTAATTACCTCATTTTTATTTAATTAGTCTTTAACTGATATTTATATATTTTCGAAAATATGTCTTATTATGATCATATTAGGACAAATTGCAATATGAAGGCTTGTGGAAAGAGTAAATATTGAAATACTTTCGTGTTGTATTTATTATTATGTTTTTAAATAAATTATTGAAATTTAGAGATTGTTTACTTTAATCCCTTTGCTTTCATATAAATGCGTTTTATTTGGGCTGTTACTGAATTTTTAGCCTGATTTCTTAACAGCGACAAACTATTTTGATGGTTAATATTATATTGCTTTCAAATTATTTTTACATATTTTTGACACAAAAGTACAGTATATAATAATAATAAGATAAAGCAGCTAATTGACAGACAAACTGAAGTGATTAAATAAATAAATAAAGAACCCCATAACGTTTCCGGAAACTTTGTTCACACTGGGTTTACATGTTTGAAATAAATCATGAAAATAAGAGTTGACGAAGCGCCATCAGGTATAGTAGTAGGATAGACATAATTATAAATTTATATTCAATGAAAACAATCAATAGTCTTTATATTTTGAACAGATACAAATATAATTAAAACATTGATTCAGAAAATTTATTAAATCACTTGATTTACGAATTGCGTAGGAACGAAGCTTACAAACCAAAATAATTAAAACATAAATTAATTTTGAAAGCTTGTAACAGATAATTAAGAATTGTATAAAGAGCGTTAAGATACAAAGGTGTGACTTAATTTTTTCCGCTGAGGAAAGTTCGCTAATGTTCTGTAAATGTCAGATTTCCAATAATTTTACACCTCCCAACTTTCTCCAATTTAAACACTTAGATTTAAAAGTTCTTGACAGACCCATTATACATTTAGATTTCATCTCACTAACAGAGTTTCATTAACAAATACGCATCAATTACCATAAGCTTCTGTTTATTGCATTTAAAATAACATGAATTATAAATCCTATATCTTTCTACATAATGATTGAAAAAATTCAATATATTTGAAAAATATATTGTTAATTATCCTAATCATCCATTTATAACAGTCTGTTGAAATAGCATGTATATTTATTAATATGCCCAAAAAAATTAGTAATCAAATTTAATTTAATACCAGTTTCAGAGTCAATTAATGTAATAACCAACTTGAATATATTTAACTATTTAATTTTGACGAGAAATTTAATGTATTAATCAACATTGAATAATTTAAAGAAAAGAAACATTACTTCACAAACTAAATCAAATTAATAAAATTTTCAAGTAATCAACTTTTAATATTTCGTGAAACGTTTGAAGTGATGAACTGAAATTTAATTACGGACCATCAGCTAGCCCAAGCTGTTTTTACCATGGCAACTGATCAGTTTTATCACACAAATCACGATTTAAAATACATAAATACATATTTATTAAGAAAAATTAACATATATAAGCTATGAACTTTTAATATTTAAAAACAATTTTAAAAGACATTTATGGGCGCTCGCAGTTTGACAGCAACATTTTTCATGGAATATAGCGACATCAATATTCACAAAAATTATTACAAATTTTCCGGCTTGAAATTTTTTATTTTCAATTTTCATATTTCGTATTTATTTCATTGGAAGACTAAATTTAGTGTTTAAATTAATGAATATATTTTTTATATTATACATTTAATTTATAAGTACGTTCAATTTTTATTTTCTAAGTAGCTGCCACCAAATGTATTCGTATCCGATAATAAATTTAGTCATTTATTCATAATTTCTTGATAATTCTGAAGTTCAAATGAAACTAATACGAATTTGATTTGCATTTGGATTAAAATATTTGAAGCCCAAAATATTTCAACCGAAATCATACTTAAGCTCTTAGTAACACATATTTCAAAATATTTCTAGGAGAAAACAGCCGCGGGTCTGATGCTCGTATTTTCAATGTATGACTTCAAATACTCCACACCGTTAATAAAGCCCTCCTACCAGTTAAACGTAATTTCATATTCCCTGACCTCTACGTATCATTAAAATGCTTATAAAATACAGATTTGCCTTTCATTAAAATATCTGTAGTTTCTGGTATGTTTAATTGTGACATACCTCGTAATTACAGTTGTTCAGGTGATAACGCTTTCACTGCTAGAGAATTATGGTCTAAATGGGCCGTTGGGCTACTTCTCGTTACGGGCTCAAACATAAAATTGATGTATAGCTCCGAAATGGCGAAAACACGTGTACAACACCACAGGGGTATGCCATAGCGGTAGAGAAATAAGCTATGTACGTAAGCAGATCGTAAAACATTAACAGGTTGCTCGAGTAGTTTATAGCATCTAGTTACGGTTTACCAAACTTTACCGTCTCCTCGCAGCCATTTCACACCATATATCGAATAATCCGAAAATTATATAGAAAATACATATTATAGATGAACACTTATTACTATAATCACAATTAACAACAATACACCCAAAATCAGTCAAAAAACTTGTATTATCCAAATTAAACAAAAATATTATATTATTTCCACGGTTGGTTGCATATAAATTTGCGTCTATAATTATGACATTGTTACAATCAGGTCTGCGAGGGCTATTCTCTCGCAGGTAGTACCTGCGAGGGATGTTCTCTCGCAGGCAGAACCTTGTAGGAGAGATACGAAGGGGCTACCTTTGGGGATGCCTTTTCCTCTCCGTTTTTGAACTAAGGTTCCCACAAGCCGAGGCACCTCGGCCTGTTCTGAGAGGTGTATGTTCCGGGGTCACAGAGCTTGGGCATACGGTAAGAGTTGTCCGCTATTCCCATTGGAATAGTCGGCCAGCTGCCTCCTAAACTGGTCGACGCACGGAGAATGGAATGCTGCGTCCTCACAGAAAACTCCTCTCCCGCTATCGGAAGGGTGTGGGACAAGTACCCAATGCCCGACCTACCTGATGCAGGTTTTTCTAGGGTTTTCCCTGCATTTCTTTAGGCGAATCCTTAAAATACAGCCCGGGGGCCCTAGTTTACCCTTGGCTACCTTCCTCTACCCTTCCGCATCCCACCTTTCAAATCCCTTCCTATGCTATTAAAGGGGAGTTGCCCAACGTGGATTACCCTCATGTAGCCTGTTGCCCTAAAAAAATGACATTATTGACTGTTTGACAATTTTGCAAGTTTTGCAGTTTTGTAAAGCGACTTACATATTACATATTATGTAACCACCAACTATCCGTACATGTAGTGTTATAGAATATTATTAGTTTTTATATGATTTTTTTTATATTTTTTTATAAGGGCAACAGGCTACATGAGGGTAATCCATGTTATTATATCATAGTATTAATGGAGTAAATGTACATCCTGACTGCAGGGATAAAAAAAATGTATCAACCAACAAAGTACAGTAACACAACTATCGACAAGTTCCCCAAAGGACGAAGTCATAATTATAGAGGCAAATTTATGTGTAACGATTGTACAAGTCGTTAATGACCCAGCAGATGACGCAACTATAAATAAAATTAAATAGAAAATATAGATTGACTACACTCATGGAGCTACAGCGCCCTTTTGGCAGCCTTTAATCAATAGTGAGTTTTGTGTATATGTTTGAGTTTAATATATCATTGTAATAATGACTCCATAAGGCAATAATAATTAAAAGTTATGTGGGAGATTTAAAGATTTAAACACTTGTTCCTTCTGTATCATAGCTTAAAATTAATATATAAGTTTTAATTATTAAATACGGTATTATTGATCTGGAAAACATCAGTCTTGAATAATTTGTAAACAGGTAGGCCTAATGCAAATGCAACACCTTGGAGCACTTCAGAAGGAATGTGTATGTTAGTGAGGTTTTTAAAACTAGATGCTCTGATGATGTTGAGGTCTTGTAAGCAGCAGTATTTAAACTGGACTAAATTATTTAATTTGTTAGCTTCAATGTAACTGCAAACCTCGAGTAAGAATTAATGGAATAATACAAATCTCTGATCTCTAAATTAAACGCAGTACGAGATGACGGATGGCTCTGTTTAACTTATTAAAAACGTAGACGTATAAAATTTAAACTGATCAAATTTTTATAAAACAATAGTTTAAGTTTTTTTCAATGTGAAATGCTACATGACTGCTCTTTAATAGCATAGGAAGTGAGAAAGGTAGCTAAGGGCTGTAGTTAAAGCATTTTGCCTAAAATTGATGCTAGACAAACCCTAGAAAAGTATCTATTCTCCGATAATGCATCAGGCAGGTCGGGCTCTTGGTACTCGACCAACACCCTTCCGATGACGTGAGGTTTTCTGTTGAATACAAACACTCGAACAGTTTAGGAGGCAGCACGCCGACTGTTCCAATAGGAACAACTGACAATGCTTACCGTTTGACCAATGGCTTCTATATCGTCCAGGGGATTAACGAACAACCCATGTCATCAAAACAGCTGTTAATCTTTTCTTTTAAAAAAAAGTATTGCGTACGTAAAAATTATCAATCATATCACGAATATTTTGAATCGTTTCTGACCTAATGTCAAGCTGCCTCCTCAACTGGTCGTGGCATGGAGAAGAAAATGCTGCCACCTCACAACAGACCCCATCAAGTCTTCGGAAAGGTCACGAGTAAATATTGTAGTAATTGGTAATTAAGGCATTGTTCTAATTGAAAAGTTGAATTGTAGAGGACTCATTATTGGTGGATATAGCGGACGCCGCAACAAACCGGCAATGCAAAAAAAAAGTATTGTTGATCGGTCGAGAAGATTTTACGCGCTCAAAATTTACGAGACGAACGAACAGTTGGGCAGCGGACAGCAAGTAGAACAGAGTAATAGAACGAACAGTTGGGCAGTAAACGGCGAGATGTACAGATTAAAATTCTAATTCACGAAAACTTGAACAATCTTTGTCAGTCAGCAGTGAAGACTGAAAGGTCTAATTTAAAGAACGATAAAGTGTTCCAGTAACCAGTACGCTGTTATATCAAAAATGCAAAAACTGAACTAGTCTTCAGTCAACAGACAAAACCAATGAGGTGCATTTTCAACAAAAATCGACGAGATCTACAAATCCAGGTTGCAGTAAATCATCGAGAATCGACAAATTTATTTTAAACCAACTAACAAACTACGCTAATTAGAGTCTGTGAGTACTTAGAATCAGTGATATCCCCAAAATTGTGCACGAAAAGTTAAAATGAGACCTGGGCTGCCGTAAGTAGAAAGAAAACTTTAATATCATTGTAAACCACGTTTAAAAGATAAACGTCAGATCGTTCTTTAATTATCGATAAAATGAGATCTTTAATTATTCAGATCATTCTTTATTTCTTGATAAAAATTGAAATTTTTTAAATTCAATCTTTGGTATTATTTCTTCAGCAACAAATTTCGTCTATGTTCAGATGCATTGATTCCCATATAAAGCAAATGTAATTTTTGTGATTTTGATTATATAAATTCTGCCATTATCAAACCCAGTTCAAGACCCTGAGATCCCAAATATTTTGTGATTTGAATACTTGTTTTAAAATTGTTAATAAATCTTGTTTAATAGTTTTCACGTAATAGTTCTTTTAATTAAAAACGACACATAATTCATATCATGAATTATTGTCAAAAGATGCAAGCTATGAAAATAAATTATTACAATATATTGTTTAACGTTTTTTACCTAATCTAGGTCAATTATATTTATTTATTTTCCGTATTCTTCAATATAAGAACTTTATAATAAGAATTTTTAGATTCAGTTCTATAATAAGCATATTTAGATTCAACGTTGCCGTAGGCACATTTATTTATATTTGAGGAAGACTTACGAAAGAAATTGAAACGCCTTAGGCACGCCATCATAATAATAATATATTCCGTAGATCCTGTACAGAAGCTTGGCTTCAAGGATGTGGAATGAGTCAGGATATACATCAATACTGTGATAATAATATCATATAAAAACTAATAATATTCAATAACATAAACTTATGAATAGCTCATGATTGCTATTTACAATCATATAATAATAGTACTGTATTATTCAACAACATACGAACAGGATTCAGATTTATAGATCATGCTGACTATTTACATTATAACTTAATTGTACATCTCCGATTCTTCTATAAATTATTTTACTGAATAGAAGGAGTGGCTAAGCAGAAATTAAGAAAACTCAGCTTTAAATTGACTTTGGTTGTTGCACAACTGTTTGATTCTTTGTGGTAGTCTGTTAAAGAAGCATATTCCAGAATAATTCACACCTTTCTGTGCAAATTATTATGTTTTACTTTTTTGTATAATTATTTTTGTTTTTGTATTGAAGCCATGAATATCAGAATTATTCATAAATAAGTGCCTATTTGTAGTCACAAATAATATTAATGAGCAAATGTACTGGTACGACAGAGTTAAAATACCCAATTTTTTGAAGAGTTCTGGAGGTGACCTGACCTGACAACAAGTTTTTGAGCAATAAAAATCTTGTCTATACCTGTTTAGTTGCCCCAGAATATAATCCCGTATGACAAAACAGAAAGAAAATACGCAAAGTAAATCAGGTTTCTTGTTTCTAAATCACTGAAGGTGGACATAATTCTTACTGCATTCGCGGCCGAGCTAAGTTTCCTAAGTAACTGATCAATCTCAGCAGTCCAATTTAATTTATTGTTTACTAGGAGACCTTGGAATTTAATAGATGAAGTTTCATTTACATTATTGTCATTGTATTTTAGAGCTATAGATTGTAATATTGTGTTGTGTGTGTGAAATTGCACGAAATGTGTTTTGTCGCAGTTAGTTGTTAAGTCATTCACAGTAAACCATGTTAACAGGTTAACATTTTTAATTATTATTTAATTAAATTATTGTTACTTGCCTCTTCCAATGAGTCATTGTTACTTTTTACTAATATACTAGTATCATCTGCAAAAAGTATGGCTTTGAAGGACAAATCTACAATGTTTGGAAGATCATTTATATGTAAAGGCCCTAATATTGAACCCTGTGCGACTCCAGTTTTAATAATTCCCCAATCTAATTAATGTATTTCGCCTGAGCACGAGTCGGTTAATAATACTTTTTGTAGGCATTCTATTTTGTAAATATGATTTAAACCAAGAAAATGAAGTTTCTGTATTAATAAATTTTTCGCGGTTGAGACCCAGGCTCATATTTCTCGATGTTGACGTTTCTGTGGGTGTTCTCCACCGCTGTTTGCATAGTTTTTAATTTTTCTAACAGTATGTTATGATCGATCCAATTAAATGCTTTACTTAAGTCACAAAATATAACTAATGTATGGCGTTTTTAATTAATTCTTCTACGATATCATCTAAAGAGTATGGATTTCTTTCTCAGTTGAATATTCTTTTCTAAATCCAAACTGTGATTCAGTGAGTAAATTATTTTTGTTGAGATGCATTATAACTCTATTATATTGTAATGCCAATTAATTATGTCATTAATTGTTTCGACATAAAATTTGAATTGTTTGAGAAATCCATTACAGCGGTCTGATCGAACAAAGCGACAATGGAAAAGCGAACTCACTTGCTTTGTCGAAAAGTCAAAAATGGCGTATGCGCGCTCAAACTCGGGAGCACTAAGAGTGCAGTTCGTGGAAAAAACATCGTGAGGAGCAGAAAAAGTAATACAACTGTCAGTTGGTGGCGGGGCATTTCAGAGGACGGAACAAATTATACTAAAGCAGAGACTAGCCGTCGTTAATGTATTATTAAACAAAGTTGTGGATTTAAGACAAAGTAAAAACATTCACAGAAGTATTACCTCGTAAATATCGCTAAGTAAAAGCAGTTTTTACGTCTATAGACAGCCAGGGAAGGAGGCGAGCAGTTTTGCGTATACAGCCAGCCAGGAAAGTTTAAGAGAGTTTACGTCTATAGCCAGCCAAGGAAGGCAAGCAGACATCAGATAGTTGAGATTCAGGAGGATCATCCGGGTTCCTGTGAGCCTATCAATTTTGACTTCAATAGTGTAAAATCTGTGAGTCTACTTTTAGAATCAGTGTATAATTTTGCAATAGTCTACTTCCGAAACCAAAAAGAATGCTGGTACCAGCTGGACAGATGTATGTAACAAAACCAAAACTAATCATTAATTGTAAACGCTAATTAGAGGATAAGATCGTTCTCTTTTTAATTGGCAATCAGAGTTAATTTCTTTACTTTTAAATTTATTTCTATCGACATATTGTTTAGATAAAATGTGAACTGTTTGTTAATAAGATTTTAAAATCAATTTGTTGTGTCCATTATCAAACCCAGTCAAGGTTCTGAGAGAATGAGAACTCAAATTTTGTGTTTGCAATTATCTTTTGTTGCCACAAAATAAATAAATATTTTTGTTTGTTAATTTTTGATTATTATTTCATTTAATTAACGCCTTCCATTTAATCATAACATTTTGACGCTTCACGTGAGGCAAATTCTTTAAATTAATTAAAACTTCTATTATAAACTTATGATAATACTGGCAACAATGATATAGGACGATAATTTACAATATTTCCTTTATGTCGTTGTTTAAATAGTGGTTTGACGGTAGCATGTTTTAGCTTATTTCGACCGATTCGGTGAATAAAATTCCACGTTCCACCTGAGTCCGTAACGAGACAAAAGTCCGAACGAAGGAACCATGACCGCGAAGTTTACATGAAGGGTCCAGAGGACTTTATCCGTCTGGAAGCCCGAAAAGATAGAAGTCAAAAGGAAATACTTTGATATAATCTGGCTGGCTAATTACCAACTTAATATTGAATGCAGAATGACAAGTTAGTTATACTTTTGAAAACAGCGTAGCGTTACAAAGAAAAAGAACTAAACTGGAACGTTTTCTCTCTCTTAACGAAGTAAAACAACATTTGGCAAACAGAATGCTTTCATACGGCGGCATTTAAACGAATTTCAAATTATAGGAACGCAGGGACACATTTTTCGGAATGTGTTAAGAGAAATCAGTTTTTAGATCAATTAGTCAGGAACTTGTTTTGAATATAGAAACGCCGAACTTGTAACGAGTAAACACGCTAACAACAGACATCCGGAAAGTACTTCAGATAATTAATTGTCTTGCAATTTTAGAACGACTTCTCAACAAATTCAATGGAGACAACACCCGGATGAAGACAACACCCTTGAGTAACTCCCCTCCCTTCCACTCCCCGATTTGCAGCTGTTTCAGTAAACGTCCTCGATAACGCAATCTCCGTTAGATATCACTTTTGAAGATCTGATCAAAGGGAGCGAATCAAAAACAAGACTAATATAGTGTTGGAAATTTTCGCGTATCTTTTTCTTACGCTAATTGACAATATTTCTACACTAAAATCCAGTGGAAGACGTGGATAAAAGACTTGTTCAATTTGTATCGGCGGGTATAAAAAGAAGTACTCATAGCAATCGCGAAACACACCGGAAAACATAATAGAAACAAGGAATTTCGGTGAATTGATGATGTAATTGATTGTACAGTGAAGCCATCCTGAGCAGAGAAGCATTTGAGGCATACATGGACATAATGTTTTGCTATTTTTTCTGAAATTTCCTTTTACCGCTTGTTCCTTTAACTGTAAGTGGATCAAAAAATCGCGAAACCAACGTTTCCAGTGAAGTTTTGAAAAAAAAATTGTAATTTCTCCCACATACATAGCTAATTTTATGGAAACTTCAAAAAATGTTGTCTTGAAGTGCTTGAAAATTTTGACCAGTCAGGAAGCTACTAAGGATAAATACTTGTACTGTTTCAGAATCTCGTTAAATCAGATTGAGTGGTCATGAATTCAAAAAACTTTCAACTTTAATTCATAAGGGAATTGAAGAACTAATAAGTTGCCAATTACAATTCAAATTATATTTAATAAGCTTTACTGAAGATTCTGCTAATCCCCCGTGATTTGGAAAATTTGGAGGTGTCCATTTCCATTCGATTGACTCCTGGACTGCAAACTTCTCTATTTGTTCTTTACATGATTGATTGATTACAGTTCACCACGAAGGTTTTTAGAAGTGGAGAGCCAAAGTAATTCATTTTCTGAAACGGTTGACAACCATGTCGGGGTCGGCGGAATTGTTCTTTGGAGAGGATTCATTGATTGGACTATTCGATCCAAGAGGACGGCGGCACAGAGTTCCAACCTAGGATTGACCTCAATAGTAACGAACTGTCAATCTCCAAAGAAGAATGAACATGATCGCGTATCCCTTCTGCGAGGTGTCGCTGAAACCGATGATAGAAATAGATCGAAACTACAAAACTTTTTATTGGTAAATATCAGAGGACAGCTTAAGACATTTGGTCTTAAGAGTCCTGGGAAGAGGGTCAAAACCGTATGACCTGAAGACTGATCTTTATTGGTAAAACTATAAGAGCAAGGAAACCAAAAGAAGAACTTCGCCACGTGGGATAAAATTGTCCTCTTGGACGGATCATCTTAAAAATTCCTTACTTGAAAGTAAAAGACATCTTCCTTCGGTAATCTCTGTAGTCCTAGTGTACTAAGAGGCTGAGCCAGTTTTTCGATATTCAAATCACCTAGTTGCTGGCCCATTTCCGCAACCTGAATCCACCCTTGCGAAATAGTGAACGCAGCTGTTCTTGCAACTCAAGTGCGTTGGCAATGATACCCACCGCAACTATGGCATAGTCCACGCACATGTGATGCCGGATTACATTCGTCAGGAAATGGGAACACAGTGCCCTCATGTCACGAGTTTATGAAGCACTCTCAAGGCTAAAAATGGAGACGGTGACAATACGTCACGGTCGTCAGCTCGTAATCTTTAACTGCGGAACGAGACGCCAAAAAAACCCTTGTAAATGACGATCCGACATAGAGACCAGGATCTGTCCATACATATTTGCTACAACGGCTTGTAGGGCAACAGGATACAGTCGAAAATTATCCAAAACCAGAGGCAGTCGATTTGTAGTTTGGGGCCTCGTTAACAGTCGATCATTTAAAGACTGGCCAGTGGAGTCACAATCAAGGGTATTAAAGACTATGCGGATTTTGGAAGTGGCATCCGACTGTTTGGACACCACGTGATGCGGTAACATAATTAATGGAGTCGGGAGCAGAGGTCATATGGCTGATAAATGGATACTCCAGCATAAATCACGAGTACTCGTTAAGCTTTTCCGGCCACTTTGAGATATTTTCTCAAGACGCAAAAACGACTGTAAAGGATGCCTAGTGTTTGTTGCAGGAGAATCACGGTTAAGTCGGAGTGGTAATGAAACAACGTATCTAACATGCGGCTCCTTGGAGTGAGTTTGACGGAAGTATTGTCCCGCCATATCAGAGTCTCGTTCGTGGAGATAACGGAAACTGCTTTCAGTTCCCTAAATTTCAGGTAAATCGTCCTTGTAAATAACACTCCCTACTGTGTGTGATTTTATCTCTAAATTTTAATTTTGAATATAAAATTTTATATAATTTGACTGAGGACGGGCAGATACAAAGTGCGCACTATGTGAAAAGAATTTGCTTGCGTAAATAATGCTCAACAGCGGGAACCAGGAGGGACATTTTTTTGTCTTAACAACGCAGCGGGTGGTCACTGGGCACTGTAACTGAACGGACAGCCAAAATTTTCATAGAGTAAAAATTTCTTAGGTTACAGCAAGGACACTGGTTCGTAAAAGCAAACGGGACGGACCGAGATCCGAGTTGGGGTAGGTTCGTCTTATAGCAGAAATAAAATATGCACGTCCCGAAAGTGGCTTAAAAGGCATCAAGGTAGCGGGACGCTACTACTGGCTGGACGAATGAGGTGTTCGCATAGCTGAAAGAAGAAAAGACGCTGCTCGCCATTTCCGGATGAACCCTGCATATTTACGTAAGCAAATCCCGCGGTTATCTTTCATTACCTTTATTTAAAAATATATCAATTATCACTTGATTATAGTTTGTTCGATTTGCACCCTGAGATTTTCTAATTGAACTGTGAGCATTTTGTATATGTGTGGATGAAATGTACAATATTTGGTATAATTGTTAGTAAATCAAGATAATGTTGTTAATAAATTTATACCAAACCAAATTATGAATTAATTATAGTAATTTATTATGAAATCTTGAGTCTCAATAAACAACCTAACCACACTACCCCCGCGGGTTAGCGCCATCGGGACTGAGCCCACGATTACCCAACAAAAGAAATAATTATGGAGGACGAATAACAAGGGAACGAATGGTAGGCTTCTTAAATACAATATGTGGATATGCGCCGGCTGGGAATAGTATGTCAACTGAGGGCGGAGACTCAAATAGGCCGTCCGCTAAGCCCTTGCGGTAGCAGTCAATAGACCAGCATCGTTGAGAGCAAATTGGCAATCTGATGTAATACAACAGCATTAACTAACAATATGGCATTACAAAAATGAGAAAATAACTTGAATTCAACCGATCCCAACGGAATCTGTGGGGATTATCCAATTTACCCAAGTTTGAGTGGGACCCAATTCTTTGACAGAACTGGAGGTTCGGTAGGTGGAATCTAACATATTGGAGTTCTGTAAAGCATCAAGGCTTTTTGTGGCAAACTCAAGAAGTTTCTCGAAAGACCGTATGCTTAAATCAGCTTGTTGTGTCAAGAAGGCCTCTCGGGTGATCGGAACGAAATTCCTTAGAGATAAAGACACCATTCAAAAGGATAAAATGTGAACGTCCAAAACTCGTAAATCATTGACAGCCGTTCGATGAATGTTTACAAACTCCTTCAAATTGGTTACTGAACAATTTGGTACGGGTAAAATGTAGCAACTTGTCGCTGGCGATGCGACGGTTATTTTGATATACGAACCTCAATTATTGGACCATCTGGATACCGGAGATCACCGCAGTAGCTTTGCCATTCACGGAACCTTTCAAATATTGAAATTTTAGAATCGGCTACAAGGACAGTTCCCGATGTAGTAGTGAGTCAAATAATGCTATAATTTTCTTTTTGGCCATATTTCTGGTCGGTTCTTGAAAGTGGGAAATAAATATTCTAGGCAACATGTGCCGCGTGTCAAATACATGGCTGGGCGACATATGCGGGACGGAAATGTCCAAGTTCTGCAGTTTGACGGCGATCTTTCGTGTAAGTGTGCAATAAATAACCCAAATCTTGATGACTAAACTTGAAAATTTAATTTTGGCTTCAACAATTGACTCTTGGTCTTCTGTGGGTAATTGGAACGTGGCCACGACTAGTGTCTTGAGTCTTCCTTAAACACTTTTCGTACAACGAAAGTCCTTCCATACAAGCCTGACTGAATCAAGGTCGATTTTGGACAATTTCCTCAGTGTCCCACGTCGCGGCTACCATAGAGAGAATTGCTACTCGGTTTATTTTTGGCAGTACAGATCTGTAGACTTGCCGCCATAATGGGATTGAGTTTCAGACCCATGAACATTAAACACCAGCAACGTTAGATGCTCAAAGAACGTATCAGAAAGACAAATTCTCAAAGAAAACTCAAACAGTAAACACGCGAGGCGAAATAAGGCAGTCAATATCCGGCTCGGTCTACCCAAAACTGTTTTCAGGCAGAAAGTTTTAGAATTGGACGTTCGACGTCCAAATTCCACACCCACGAGGTCCTAAATTCAAGCACGTGGCGGTGCAAAAGAAGAAACTCCAGGTCACGACTCGTTACGTATACGCTGAGTCCGTTCACCCGTTAGTGAAGGCGACTTACTCAATTCAGCCGTTTCAGAATGAAGGGCTGCCGGTAACGGAATCACCTGATTCCAATCACGAAAATCTACGCTGGTTGCTCAAGAAAATTAGGCTTCACTTGATTCGAAGCTCAATTCAATGTGGACACAAGTTTCTCAGAAGAGAGAGCGAAATCAATACGGGAATAAGCGGGTTCACTCTACCAGTGGACACAACTCTGCACGGTAGCGAAAAACATAATAACATGGAAACACGTGGCGCATTCCACAACAAGGAAACTGGCAAAGGTTCTTTAAATTAAAAATCACGTGATGGTGTGATCAAAGATAGTATATACAAACTTGTGTGCTTACTCGTCTACACTGGAACCATCTCGCATGACAGAAAATACGAGTTCAATACAGCAACCAAAAATGTAAGTGACTATTTATATTTGTACAGAGTGATTAAAGACTCAGTTTTAAAATTTAAACGCCAACATTCCTTTATACCAGAAAATTAATGTGGCACGGAACTTAAATAACAAATAAATTACTTTAACATAAGAACAAATTGTAAAGTTGACGGTAAATTATCGCAATATTGGTACCCTCCAAAATTACCCTGAACTTATAAGAAAAGGGTATTGAAACAACAAAAAATATAGGTTTAGGGGATACCACAATATAAAGGAATGTAGAGAATCAGGAAATTGAATCTCGATTCGACGGAATACGTAATTACTTGTTGCGAAATTATTTTTAAAGGGGTCTTACAATCTTGTATATTTGTAATGCCAATTAAGTAGGACATTAATTGTTTGAACATAAAAAGCTAAATTGTTTGAGAAATCCTTTGAAACATCAATAGAAAATCCGGCTCTGTTCCTTTGTCGGAAGGTCCGAAAAACGGCGTATTCCGCGCTAAATTGCGAGATGAGAGTTCAGTTCGCAGGAAGATATGGTGAGATACAGTTCGCAGGGAAATATTGAGAGAAGCAGTTCACGGAAAGACATCGTTGAGGTATAACAGTTTTTGCAAGGAGAATTCAACAGGGTTGGCAATTAGCATTCAACAGAGTTAGTTGGTGTCTGGACATTTCTGAGGACTTTAACAAAAGCATAACGTCGAAACTTGCTAAGTAAAAGCAGTTTTGTGTTCATAGCCAGCCAGAAATAGCAAAAGTTTCTGTTTAAGTCCGGAACAATAAAGGCTACCCAATCGACAAACCACAGAATTCATCTAAGGCGAGCAGTCAACCGATAGATGGCAAAAGGAGGATCATCCAAGTTCCTGACATCCTAAAAATTTTGATTTAGAATCAGTGTAAAATCTGTGAATTTTAGAAACAGTGTAAAATCTCGCAATAGTGTTTTTGAAAATGAAAGGTATGCTGGAATGCTGGGCAGATGTACGTAACAATTTACAAAACAACTAATTATGTAAACGTAATTGAAAGATAGGCGTCAGGTTTCGTTCTCCTTTTTAAATTGTTAATCAGAGTCCAACTTTTTAATTCTTAATTTCGTTCTCATTTTAAATTTCATTCTAGTTAATGGTCGAGTAAATTTCTTTTCTTTTAATTGTGATTTGTTTGTTAATAAGATTTTTAAACATAATTAAAGTGTCCATTATCAAACCCAGTGACGACCCTAAGAGATTTAATATTTTAAATTTGTAATTTTTTTTAAATGATTGCACAAAATAAATATTTTGTTTGTGAAGTTCATTGATCTTTTCATTTAATAAAAATCCACTCATTTTAATCATTACAATATTATCCGTAAATTAAGGAATTTTTCTAAATTTGTATAAATTATTTTATCAGCTATAAAACCAAGAAATAAACTATAAAATCTTTTTTGTAGCACGAAAGCATAGATTAGAATTAATGGGACAAAATGAGTGATATGTAAGATACGCTGTCGGAATTGTTCCGAGGTGTACGTAGAACAAAAGGATGACGGTAGCTCAACGCATCTACCATGGTAAGAGAAATTTTAAAGAGAACTCAAATACTGCTTTATCTAATCCCACAAAAGGCGAGATGCAAATTATAAATTGTGCAACTGCAACGATTTTATGCAAGGAATGCATTATTTTTAACCGTAGAATTTCACTCTAGGAATGAAATAGGGGTGGTGGCGAAGATCTTTGAAAATCAAAAGTGTTATTGAATATTAAGAGGAAGGTAATTGAACCATGAAACTTCAACCTCATACTGCACGATAGTATACCGGATGTAAGTTTCATAGAGAAGTTCACAACTGGTAAGCAATATTTGTGAACTGCGCGAGTAGAACAGACATGTTATAAGTCTAAAACAATGGTGGAAACAATAACCCAACTGACAAAGAAGACATTTTGACTGCCTTGAATATTATGTTTTCTTCTGTACATCTTTCCATTTCATTCAAAATAATTTAGTGGTTTTGCAGTATATTTTGAATTTGAACGAAATCACTTGGATCAAACGGCATTGGTTGTGTTTGGTAAATAAAGACGTTTGGTTTTTTAATAAAAACAGTTATCACACTTTTTGCTCAGTAGAGTAGAATATTTAATTAAAGAAACTTAAGTCTTCAAATATTCCAACTGCGAAAAAGAAGAAATTTTAACAGCTTTAAAGAATCTTTAGGCATCTTAAAAGAAAATTTATATGAGAAATATCCCTAAAACTAGAAATAACTATGAGGCATGTGAATTTCTGGTCGAAAGGAAATCGTCCATAGTTAGTTTCATTCTGTTAAGTTGGTCCAATACTTTGTATTTTGCAATACTTAAATGACATATTAGTGAAGAAATAATCAACCCAATTCAAGTTTCATCGAATGGAACCTACATTTGTTGAGTAAGAATTTGCCAATTACAGCATATATTTGTCTAAAAACATTTATACTATTTTCATGAATAATGCGAAACCAATGTTTCATTTGTATAATATAGCTTTTATCTTATATTTTCCATCGTTATCGACAAAACCTGCATTATTCCTGACTACTTTCTTTACGAATTATGCACAATTGCTTGGAAAAGAATATTAATTCAAGTATTTTGTTTGAGCGAAAACCATACGTGATGCAGTTTTTCTTTGATTTGATATAGGATGGAAATTAAGATACTATATGTCCGCGTTAGAAATACACTAATTAAAATAAACATATAGCTTAATAAATACAAAATGAGCCCAAAATGAAGTGATAATATAAATACCACTCGATTGAGATCTGTTGGTGTAGTATTTATGTCATCACTTAATTTTATCTGTTAATAGGCAATTTTATTTTATTTTTGATACATGATAATTTATTTAATTTGCCTTTTACAATTGAGATTGTGTTAATTGTTATTAACCTCTGCTTGTATGCAATCAACAATTGTATGGGAATCATATATGACTCAATTTTGTCCTTCCTATTGAATAAACAAAGGTACAACACATATTAATATGTTACATAAAATACTTCACTTCTTATTTCTTTAATGTAGATGTTTCAATAACAGTACAACATTATTATCAAAATTGCTTTCTGCAACTACTTTTAGTCCCATGGTTGTTTATAATTTGCATTCAATTATTGGTGAGAATTAATTTTATTAATTATTTGAAACTATATTATAATACTGTGGCACTATGTCTATACTCATGTTTCAAACAAAATTTTGAGTGCTACAATAATTTCTGGTTTGCATGTTTTGTGGGTCTAACAATTTCAATTAAAAACAACCATACCTTTTGAAATATTTCTATGTAATTAGTGCCTAGTAAATCAGAATGGTTTCTACTACTGTTTCACAATTGTAAGAAGCTTACTTAGACATAATATGTGGTAATAATTATTAAAATTTCTGATCATACAATAGCCCAATGGAGTGTTACAAAGATTAACAAATGCATTAAACTTAAATTGCATGGTATCAATAATATAGAGCAATAATTAATGTGTGTATAGATGTTTCTTCATTTCCTAAAGTATCGCATAGAAGCTATGACCAAGTATCTTATTTTATCAAAATGCTTAATTATAGATTTTAAAACATCAAAATAGCGAATTTATTATTTATAGAAGCTAGGTGAACCATCAATATATAGGTTTAAACAGAAATTACTGGGAGAATCTTGCAAGTTTTATATAGCTTGCAATATTTATGTAAGTTAAATACTTTCACAAAACTTATATTCTATTATGACATGTGCTTTCTGAAAACACAATAATCCTTAAAATCTTTCAGTAAGTTCTTTATAAAACAGTTTTTATACACGAAAACAAGCCCAATAATAATCTCAGTATGTTTGCAGAAATGAATATTCAACAGAAAATTTCAATTTAGCTCTCATAATTAAATCATGTATGTAAAGATTTAGGACTAAAATTTGGCAAATAATTAAACCAGAGCTAAACACAAAAAACTTGTGCAGTTAAATTGCAATAATTATATTGTTATTGTTCAAAATAAGAAATAATGTTAGCCAAAATTTAATTATATAATAATATTCTCCTTATTCAAGGCTCCCTTTTAGGTTGTAAAATAACGTCCTTAGAAATATCCATGAGTTGAATCCAAGAGATTCATGGATTACCCCAACAGAAATATACAACCGTCTAGTCTGCCTGCAGATCTTGAGGAATATAGCAAACATCTATAAATTCACTCACATAAATCCAGAAATTAACATAGCTTGGATTTAGCTTATTCAAGTCCATCAAAGGTATACAACAGCTATATATATTTAAGCCTTGAATTGTTCAAATAATCTTTAAAAACTGTTCACACAACTTGTTTTAATAAATTTAAAGACTGCGGTCTTTCTCAATGTAAAGAATAAATTAAATTTTCTCAGGTTTCTAATTAAGTAAAAGATTGTATCTGCAAAGTTTTGATGACGAAAGAGAAGATTTTATTCAAATTAAAGTTGTAATAGATATTGTTGATATAAGTGTTTCAGAATAGACTATGTACTAAAGCAAAAACTTTATACAGTCACTGGTATCATTAATTAATTCATTTTCAATTTAAGATTAACCATATTCATCTTACCTGGCCTGATATTGCTATAAAATTATCCAACATGCTAAGAGCTTTAATTAAAACTGAGAAATTATTTGTACTGTGTATAACGTTTTTATCATAGTTTTAATACAAAATAACTTACCTGAATATTTTAAAAATATTTTACTGCCATATTTAATTGAAAATAAAAATTAACATCAAAAGGCAAATTGATTCACACCTCAAAACAAACCTAAATTATATTTTTTGAATGTTAAGTCAATGTGCTACAGAACCCATTATCAGCAATTAGCACTGATGAATGTAGTGCAATTTATCCAGTGATGCAAAAGGATATATATGGCAACATAAATAATCCCAGCAATTGCTGGTAATAATAATAAATTTATTAGCACCGAAAAAGGTGAAAGTGACAGTTCATGTTAAACCTAAGGAATTTCCGACAAATAAGTTTCTAAATCGGGATCTAAGGTGAAAAAAGTAAATATTTTTGGTGCAATGAATGAGGCATAAAACAAGAATCTTCAATGATTAAGGAGAAATTTTTTTGTGATAGGGGACTCTATTGTTACAAACACTTAAAAGTTGAAAACAGTGTAGTAAAAAACAAACAAGAAAATGGAAGTGATCAACTATTGAAAATGATAAAGAATTATAGAAAGACATACTAATCAGTTATGGTCTCACGAACTTTGTAAATGAACCAATTACGATTACGAATAAAAGTAAATCTCAAATTGATTACAATATTTCTAACATTGAAGAGAATAAAAAGTATAAACATTTTAATTTTAAATTTATCTGACCACATAGGTCAAGAACTGGTATAAAAAATTGCTTACTTAATAATAGTGAAGAATTGATTGAATTTAAAAGAAAACTCGCAAAGAAAGATATTGAAAATTTCATTGGGATGCTTACTGAATTGGAATGAAGTTGACTCAGCTAAAAACATAAATGATATGTGGTCAGCTTTCCATGATCTTGTTTCAAAGGCTCTTAATTTTACATGCCCCATAACAAAAATAAAACTAAAGTATATAACAATAATAAGCCTCAGTATATTTCAGCAAAATGTTTGAAGCTCAAAAATAATGTTAAAGATTCACAACCTTTACAAAATAACTAGTGAGGAGGTTTTTAGAATTAAGCACAAGATCTTAAAACAACAGTATAATATGGAACTTAAAAATTGTTAAAAGGAATTTTATAGCAATGAAATCAGAAAATCCAATAATATTAGTAAAACAGTTTGAAATCTTGCTAACAATTTAACTATACTACAAAAAGACAAAAGTACCCCAGTGTTAAAAGCTTCATGGCAAACATATTAGCAATAAGCAAGAAATATGTGACATTTTCAATCAGCACTTCCGAAATATTAAAAATATTGCAAATGTTCCCAATAATATTAATATAGCATCTAGTGTAAATGGGTCTTTTTATTTGTATTATGTTTCCAACTCGAAAATAGAATCTACTATTAAAATAAAACCCATTTTTATTTGGTATTAAAAATGTATTTGGCTGAGAAAGCTTTTACAATTTAAGTAAATTCAAACTGTCTATTTATTTTTTAATTATCAAATTTTTTAGAATTATATAAAATAAGCTTGATTATCTAAGGCCTCTTAATTTTGTTGTATTAAATTTTGGTAACAAATCATTTATTACCTGTGTGTTCATATTAATATAGTTTCTGTTATTGATGAAATAAATTGCCTGCAAAAATGACAAAAATGAATAAAGATTCTATTCCATTGAAAGTCATTCATACAATTTAAAGTATATATTTAATTATATTAAATGTAAATAAAACTCTTATCTCCTTTTATATAATACACATTTGAACAATCGGTTATCACTAGATTGTTTATGCTCAAAATGCAATATTATACATGTTGGATTTATACTATAACACATGTACTTTTGTATAATGAAATATATAAGATGGTTTTCTGCCATGCTAATTTACAATAATTTTTTTTATATCACAAGATAATTTATTTGATTTCAGGTGAAACTACATCTATTACAGTTACCTCAGGTACTTGGTTTTGGAATATAAGTACAATATTTGGAAACATATCAGACAACTACAGGCATATTACCAACATGACAAAGCAAATTGAAAAGAGAATTACAATAAGATGATAAGTTTACAATTAAAAATAATTCATTACATTTTCTCAGTACCAATTGAGAGATATGTCTTAACTCAGTGTCAATAATAATTTAATATACAGTGAAAAAATATTTTAATAACAAAACAAGATAATTACAGAAATCTTATGACAAACCAGCCATGAATGATTCAGTTAATTTAACAATTCAGACTGAGGGAAAGGCATACCAATGTGTTGAGTGTGATCAAACATTCAGTCGGTCCAGTCATGTAACAAACCACATGAGGACTCACACAGGTGAAAAACCATACACATGCTTAGAGTGTTTGAAAACATTCTCAGAATCGGGCCACTTAACAAAACACATGAGAATTCACACAGGTGAGAAGCCATACAAATGTGCTGAGTGTCATAAATCATTCACAGTATCATCTGATTTAACCAGACACATGAGGATTCATACTGGTGAAAAGCCATACAAATGTGGGGAGTGTTGTAAAACATTTTCAGAATCAGGTCATCTAACTAAACACATGAGGGTTCATACTGGGGAAAAGCCATACAAATGTGACAAGTGTGGTAATACTTTCACTGAATTAAGTTCCTTAAAATGCCATATGGCGACTCACACTGGTGAAAAACCATACAAATGTAATGAGTGTGAGAAAACATTCATACGATCCAGTCACCTAACAAACCACATTAGAATTCACACTGGTGAAAAGCCCTACAATTGCCTTGAGTGCTTTAAAACATTCTCAGAATCGGGTCATTTAACTAAACACATGAGGATTCACACTGGTGAAAAGCCATATGAATGTGTTGAGTGCTTCAAAACATTTTCACAATCCGGTCCACTAACAAGGCACATGAGAATCCATGTTGGAGAAAAAAAATACAAATGTGTAGAATGTGAAACAACATTTACACAATCAAGTAGTTTAAAAATACACATGAGAGTTCACACCGGTGAAAAGCCTTACAAATGTGAAAAGTGTGGTAAAAAATTTGCTCAAACAAGTAATTTAAGGTCCCACTTGAGAATTCATAACAGTGAAAACCATAAAATTATATTTGAGAATTCATAAAAAAAAATAGGATATTTTTGGAATCCACTATAAAACTACAATATGATATGTTATTGTAAATGTAATATGAGAGTTGCATACATTACTTGGTATTTTATATATATAACTACATAACTGATTTTGTTCAAATGATATATTTTGACCACCTCTTACTGCGCTGAATTAATTAACAGCTTACTCTGCAATAAATTTTACACTTTAATTGTTGTAAGTATAAAAAAATGCTTACAATTTTGTGTAACATACATTCATACTATAATTTTATGAATTTGGAGACAGGTGATATGTTAATATTTAGCTTCACCTAACTATATAATGAAAAGAAAAAATATTAAGACTTTATTGCTTAATATTTTAGCATTTGAAAATATTTTGCTGTGGAAAAATATCTTCTGAATGTAAACAATTTTCATCAGGTATATTATGTTACATATAACTGACTATAAATAAAATATGAAAATTATTATCAGTCTAATTTACTCTTCATCAAACATTATATTTTAAAATGCATTGTATTTAATTATAAATACAGAGCATAGAACTTTCCAAGATGTTCTAAAACCATGGTAAAGGATCATTTTGACCTAACAGTATAGATATTATTTATCTGACCTTTAATGTATTCTATTTATTCTGATAAGGCATCTATTCTTAGACAATGTTATATCATTCCATCTTCAGAAACAAACCTGATACTGTCTTCACTCACTAGTTAGATTAAGGGACATATCCATGGAGTAGCTTGATATCCTGTCTGTCACTTCCTTCATGGCTTGCACCATTTTTTTCACCCGTTCTCATAATTATTGCCATTTTTTTGCATCAAAATTATTTCTTGGAACACTCAATGCACCAATTCTGCCCATATTTGTGAGGAAACTAAATTATGGACTCATTTCTGTAGCTGGCAGTAAACACCTACAAAGTATGGATGTTAATAGGTATAAAAATAATCATAATAATAAAGATATAAGGAAAACAGCTGCTTAAGATAGGGACACAAATTAGTATTACTCTGCTCGAAATCAACTAGTACACCACAAAGTTTGTAACAATAACAGCTTTTGCTCATTGAACTAATACAATAAGAATACTCAATTTCATGATTGATTTTAGATGGCATAAAAAAACTAAGTTTGTTAATATTTATTACTCATAAATATTCTTTGGTATTAATAGATATGAACTTTTGCGTCCTACAAAAATATAATTAAAGGTAATAGAAAACACATTTGGATGAGTGTATGAATTTGGCAATTACCTCAATAAAATTCACACTGCAAAAACAACAGTATTACAGGTTATGCTATTTCTTTATTTTTAAAACCAAAAGTTTTTGGAATTCAGTATATAAATACACTACAAAGTTAAAATTTATTCAATACTTTTTGAGCTGTTGGTGACATTGACTTGAGATTAGAACATGTCAAGAATTTTCCCAAGTTGTTATAGTTCCAGCTTCCAATAATGTGTTATCACTTCAGGAAATTATGTTAATTTTTATTGATAACATTTTATTTCTTTTTAACTGTATTTTATAATTCTGTTCTTTAGTAATCATAACAATACTATTGTGGTCAATGAACATTTATAACTGGATTTTGTTAATTAAACATTATTTTGGTTGAATTTGTGTATGCTTACTTATAAAAGTTAACTATGAACAAAAAATTTCCTTTTGCTTTACATTGGCCGCTACTAAATTCCAAGACATCAATATAAACTAAAAATATATAGGAAGAACAGAAAATGACTCGCACTATTGCTTCTCACGCAGTACTAACTGTGCATTTTCACTAAAAAATCAGATTGGTCGATTCAAAACAGTTTATATTCAACACTCCTCCTTAATTATTTTTTAGCGCAAGCTGTTTATGTCTAACTACTTTTGTGAGAATATCAGTCAGCTGACCAGAACATCTAGCATGTCTCAGTTCTACTGTTTTTCTGTGTACTCTTGGATGAATATTCTTAGAATGTCTATGTTTGTCACCTTTCAAAGTTCTTTTTGAGGATATTAATGGCAGACTGGTTGTTGACACACAGAATAGTTGACTTTGTTGAGGTCAAGATATTAAACTGTGTTCCAAGGCAACGAATCAAACAAATGTCTCAAATTGCGGGGACGACCGCACTGTATTCTGGCGTTGCTTTTATAATTACCAGTCACTGGTGACGCAGATAGAGAGAATAAACCCATACACCGCAAAGATCTCATGCGCATTTTGAAAGTAATTGCCTGTGGACGGGAAAGGGGTAGTACCTGCGAAGACAGACACTAAACTGAGTCGCCATCATATCTGCCGTGCACTATAGTCTCCACTTTTTTGCGTACCAAATAATCTGTCAACCGCTCATTATACGAACACTACTTTGTGAAGTGACCGGTAGACGTGTCGCCACCTTCGTCTCGGTTTGTAAAAGCGATCATATTAGTATCTCCTTCAAAGAAAATTCCAAAGTTGAGAGTGCCTTTCAGATGGGGAAAGACCATTTTGCAGTGTTTATAAGGAGTCGTTCCCGAAGATTACTTCCCTTCCTTTATCATTCAAAGTTATATTTGGGCTGGATTTATAGAATTAAATCCAAAGCGATACAATATTTTCCGCTGATTTACGAAACTTACTTGCGTGTATTTTGCATACCAAGATTTCGAACAAACTGTAAAAAGTGTAAAAGGAACATTAACATGCTTTCTTCAAAACTGCATAAACCAATTGGTTTACATAGCACGAAATGTTTTTAAACTTTGTATTTTTAATTCTGATTTATTCGAAACTGTTCCCAATACAGTCTCTTGCAAAACTCACGTGACTGAAATAAATTAAACTTTAGTTCCGATTACAAAATAGAGTATAGATCAGACATTAGCTTCCTAAAAAAAATAATTTGAAGTTAAAAAGAGAAAAAGTATCGTATTTATATAGGTTAGTTTGTTATGCAACACGTAAATCTAACGATAATTCAGACGATAGATAAAGGCCGCGGACCCATAACCTTTTGGCAATTATCATTATTTTGGTCAAATTAATTACAGCTATATTTTTGTATGCTTTTTGTTGAAAATCATTATGAACAAAAAATCGCCTTTTGCTGTTAACTTTGACACTACTGATCTCCAAGACATCTGTATAAACAAAGAAATATAAAGTACAGAAAATGTCTTACTCACACCTTTGCTTCTCGCACGAATTTTCACTTAAAAATATGATATACCTGGTTGGTCGACTTATGATTCAAAAAACTATTTTTTAGGTGTGTTAAACACAGGAAATACATAATTGTTCCTAGAGAGTTCTGTTTTTGTCCTCAGTTGCTATCCATCATCAGCGAACACACGTGTGAAGTTGTTAACGTTACGATAGAAAAGTTCGTGAATATACCACTGTGATCAAAAAGTAAGGTGAAATTGTCATTTAAAACTCCCAGGTATTAGGAAGGCAGGTAATTTTTTTCCCCTAGGTTGGTAGGACTGTCTATAATATTTGCCAAGCGTCTGTTTGTTAAAATGTTTAATTATCTCCGAGTTAAACGTGTTTTTGTAAACAACCAAAAGTGAATTTTTCGATTTTTACAATGGGCGATTTTGTTGAGCATCTAATTTTGTTTGCGGAACGAATATTCTTGTGCGGACACATTGAAATTGTTGCGCAAGGCCTTTGGTGATGAAACCGTGGCACAAAAAAAACGTTTGTAAGTGGTACAACGAGTTCAAAGAGGGCCGAGAAAGCGTTGAAGACGAACCGCGCTCTGGACGACCATCAACGTCTACCGACGAGGGCCACGTCCAAAAAATCAAAGATTTGGTGCTTGAAAATCGTCGATGGACAATTAGATATCTCGCTAATAGTGTTGGAATATCATTTGGCTCATCCCAAACCATTTTTAAGAATGTTTTGTGTCTCAAACGCGTCAAGTCTCGATTGGTGCCAAAATCGCTCCATTTTTTGGAAAAAAGCGTCGCGTTGATGTGTGTCAAAATTTACTGTCTGACTATCAGGACCACTTGAAATGCATCATTACTGGAGACGAGACTTGGATTTACACATACGACCCTGAAACCACCGACCAATCCAGCGAATATCGTGCAAAAGGTGAAGCAAGACCGAAACGACCACGGCAAAGTCGATCGAAATCAAGGTCATATTGACAGTTTTCTTTGATTATCGTGGTGTGGTGCACTATGAATTCCTTCCGCCGGGCCAAACTGTCAACAAAGAATATTATTTGAGCGTTATGCGTCGTTTGCGTGAAGCTATTCGTCTGAAACGGCCGGAATTATAGGAATTTGGTTCCCTCATCACGATAATGCACCATGTCATACTGCATTGGTTCTTCGCGACTTTTTTTTGCCAAAAACTCGACTCATATCGTTCCGCAACCACCGTATTAGCCTGATTTGGCTCCGTGCGACTTCTGGTTATTCAGCAAACTGAAAAGGCCAATGCGGGGAAGCCGTTTTGACACGATTGAGGAGATAAAAACTGAATCGAAGAAGGTCTTGAAGGCTATACCGGAAATAGACTATTCTGACTGTTTCGAGGACTGGAAAAAGCGTTGGAAAAAGTGCGTTTTATCGGACGGGGATTACTTTGAAGGGGATGAAATTGATTTGGAAGAATAAATAAAGAATTTATATTTTATAAATAATTTCACCTTACTTTTTGTTCGCAGTGGTAGTTTGTTTATTATTAATTGATGACCCCCAAATATAAAAATATTTATATGACAATACAAACCAAAAGTATAAAGCATAAATTTTCAAAAATTACGATAATCCTATGACGATAATAGGGCCAGTTTTAAGATATCGAAACTGCCAGTCATGTATTTTGTACAAAGTTCCTAATCGGTCCTACTTATGTATTAAAGAATCCGTTATTAGTAGTCCATCGCTAATTTAATTTGGTTTTGGTTAAACTATATCAGAAAATATGCAACATTTGTCAGCTATCAGCTATCTATTAATGTATCTATACCTTTAAAATTTTATTCCATAAACAGAAACGCTTCAGAACGGACACCATTAACCTTGCATTCTGAGGACGATATTATCACCAACAAATGTGGAGAATCACCAAAAAGAATTGTCCACTGTTACCTCCATTCTGTTACCTTTAATAATAAGAATACGTAGATTTCGAACAAACTGTAAAAAGTGTAAAAGGAACATTAATATGCTTTCTTCAAAACTGCATAAACAAATTGGTTTACATAGCACGAAATGTAAGCCACCCTTGACGCTTCATTGCGAAGCCCTTATCAAATAATTTACCAACTCCGCTGCTCAAAAAATTATCAGCAATAGTGTTAGCCTGCTAATAAATCATTCTCGGGTTTCCAACCGGGTTAAGTATTTATTAATTCTCAATGTTTCGATAACACGTTCTGCCATGGTCGTCACGTGGATTGCGGGTCGTTTTGTTACAATTATTTTCGGCTACAGAATTTAATTTAATTAAAACGTCATCCAAACATTGTGTATTAATATATACTTATTCCGGTTGTAAACTCGAGAATCCTTTATTCATAATTTATGCCGGGAAAGTCCTCGCTCCATTATAGTGTTAGACTATATTATAATTACATCAGCCTTACTTTGTCGACATTTGTATACGATAACATAATTTATTTGTTGTTTTTAACTGGATATTCCTAAGTTGAGGTCTATTAATTTTCAAAATTTGCTTAGTATGGTAAGTAAATATTTATTTAATAATGAATATAATTCTTGAGGGTACTGTTGCGACCGGGCAATATATTTTTTGTAACAGTCTCTTTTTTAATTCATGTACATAGGCCGTTTCTAAAACCGAATTTGGGTGTTGTAAAGGAAAGCCAATATTTCTTGTATATGTTTGTAATATATGACTTCGTTCTTCACATAGTATTGTTTTCTCTTGTGAACAAATATTTGAATTAAATTTAGTTTACAAAACATTATATATATTTATTGTTGTTGTTTTGACATTATTAAGTGTGAAAGATGTGTAGTAATGACTTTTGCATCATGAACTATATAAATCTACATCCAGTTATAAGTTTCTGATAACAATTAAATTATCTACAATGTTTTCTATAGTTATCACAAATTATTTTATTTGGTTTCAGGTCAAACAGTCAAACAACTTACAACAGTTACCTCGTGCATTTGACTCATATCACAATTTTAAACATAATGAAAACCATATTATGTGCTTGCCAAATAAAATTTATAAAGGCAAGTGAAATAGCAAATATTTAAACTTTAAATTCTACTATTTTCTGAAAAGTTATAGTGTTATGCTTGAAGTAATCAATGCCAATAAAAACATTCAATATGAAGCTGGGTAGCTGAGAAAACAAATACTCATGCTTGAACATACATAGATTTCCTCCAAAACTTAAGATTGATCACTCATGTCCAATTCAAGCATCTTAAAAAAAATACTCAATTCTTCACATTGGAGAAAATCCATACAAATGTAATGATTATCATCAAACATTTACACACCTCAGCAAATTAACAAAACACAAGAGGATTCACTCTTGTGAAAAAACATACACGTGTTGAGTGCTTTAAAACATTCTCAGGATTTAGTCCTCTAACAAAACACATGAGAATTCACACTGGTGAGAAACCATATAAATGCATGTATAAATGTAGTAAAACATTTTCAGTGTCACTTGATATAATGAGACACATGAGGATTCACACTGGTGAAAATCCATATAAATATTTTGAGTGGTTTAAAACATTTTCACAATCAAACCTCCTAACAAAACACGCGAGGATTCACACTGTTGAAAAGTCATATAAATGTGTTGAGTGGTTTAAAACATTTTCACAATCAGGCCTCCTAACAAAACACTTGAGGATTCACACTGGTAAAAAGCCAATCAAATGTATTGAGTGTAATAAAACATTCTCAGAATCATGAAACCTAACTAATCACATGAAGATTCACAATGGAGAAAAGCCATACAAATGTATTGAGTGTGATGAAAGATTCTCTCAATCATCTACATTAATAAACCATTCGAGGATTCACACTGGGGGAAAACCATACATTTTTTCTGAGTGTGATGCAACGTTTTCACAATCACGCCACCTAAAAAACACATGAGGATTCAAACTGGTGAAAAACCATACAAATGTGTTGAGTGTTGTAAAACATTCTCACAATCAGATCCTCTGATCACATGAGGATTCACTCTGGGGAAAGAACGTAAATGTGTATAATGTGATACAATGTTAAAACAATCAAGTAGTTTAACAATACAAATGAGAGATTTCATACAGGTGAAAATCCATTTAGACGTGATAAGTGTGGTAAAATGTTTACTCAATCAAGTAATTTAAGATATCACACAAGGATATATTTATGGAAGATGCCCTACAGTTATGAGTAGGAATGACAATATCAGAAACAACAAAAATTGAAGATTTGAGAGAAACTTTAATGGAAAAACTCAAGATTTAACATTGTGAAGGATTCTTATTAAAATATTATTATGCATATGTCTTTTTGGAATTAACACAGTATTGATATTTACTCGTATCTCTTATGTTAATATCGCCGAACGTCTTGTCCGCACATGCTAGAATCTTTTGACCAAAGACGAATATTTTAATCCTCAAAAAGGAAGGCCGCATTGAGGTTCTTTTTCCTTTTCCGTGACTGCATGTGAAGCGAGCTCTGACCCTCGCCAGACTGCAGCCGTGAATATTACGTGCTCGCGATTTTTCTTTTCGTAAAATAAAACAAATAAATAACCCACAATTAATTTATCCAAGTTGTGCACACTACATCACAAAAATTGACTGAGTATCTAGAAACATCAGCGTGGAAGCCCATACTTTTTAGGGAGCGGAAGCTCTAAACCGTGCAATCTTTAATGTAAGTCTAACTTGCGTCTTCCATTACAGAATGTCTTTCATGGACCAAAACAAATACTATATGATCGTGACAATGGAATGAAGTATAAATGAGAGCGGTGTTTTAAATATGAGAAACGCAACAAAATGTACTTTTTAGGGCTTTGTTCAAATAATATATAGACCAAAAATTGTGGAATGAAATTGAATGGAATGAAGTAAGGTTGGTAAAAGTGGTGACTACACTAGATGGGGAGAAATATTTAGCTAGACCCGATGCTGGAAAATGCGCGTTTCTAAACCGGAACGTTAATTATGTGTGGGGCCAAAGATATAGCCCACACTAACGTCGACGCGGCAACGCAGCCTTCCCCCTCGCCCGTTCACCTTTGAGAGGCACCGGAGAGAGGGGGCCCCACTTCGTACGCCGCGCTCGGCTAGGCTAAACGTTCAAATAAAGTTATCGTGCAAGCAGCCACGTGGTCTCTAAAGATGCAAGAAGTTACCTGAAGACGTTTCACAGATATTTGTTTTGGCATCATTTTCTAAGGAAGAAGTGAAAAGAGTAGTGCAGTGTTTCAAGCACATTTTACAGTAAATTTTATTTTTCAGGGACAGGTCTACAACAGTTTACTTCTTATTCGTTCATTATGTTCTCTATTCAGTCCTCGTGTAAATTCTTATGTTAATCTTACATATCCATCGGATGGAAGAAATTAATTCATTCGTTATGATGCTAAAAAGGAAAGCAAATAGCAATATTTATGTCCGAGTTCGCTGTCACTTTCCACCATAAATAAGGTTAATCGAAATCCATTTCAGGAGCGGATGTGAATTACTTGAGGAGTTCGACCTAATCACTACTAATAAAATAAAATTAACAATAGTAGAAGACATTTCGGAGAAAACAATGGATGAAGTCCTTCGTAACATTGTTAAACTTATGGGATGTTTTCAAGGCACTGGTTGTCATGCATTTAAATATACAAAAGCTAATTACACTCTTTCTCGTGATTACTATTCTGCCGTTTTTGCTTTAGCACGTCATCTTCTATACAATTTTCCCACTGTGCCCTTTAGTATCACCCTACCCGGCTTCCGGCCACAACAGGAAGGAGAAAAGGAGAGCGAATACGTTCACAACGTACGCGTGACAATAAGTAAACACGGTGGTTGGGAAGCAGGACAAGCTTGCATATTTCTTGTTTGGATTGTTCAACCCGCAATAGGAATCGTTAGGGTTCTTCGTGTTGCTTAGGCCCAACCGATGAGAAGGGTTTGGCAAGCAAATTTGTGTTAATATGTTAGCAGATTTCCGACGTCCTGAGACTCGAGAATTTCTTGTTAGATGTTTCGTTATAGTTTCATGCTGCCTCACGATTCTAGATGAAGAATGGTTTGCTTATCCACTGATACTTTACTTTATTAAACCTCAAAATTCACCTGAACAATGGTCCACAAGTGGCTCGTAGTTTGACATTAAGCATATACTGCAAAGTTATTTTGCGAAACTCGAGGCTACACTAGCTAATCCTAAATATTAGGAACACCGTTTGTAATAGCCAAGCCCCATGGAAGATGATTCATTCATCCCTTTACAGGTAAAATGTTTATCATAGTAGATGCTTACGGTAATGGTCGATAGTCATGCCAAATAGTCTACAGCAATTGCAACAAAAAATAATTGATGGCATATTTGAGGTGCCAGCTCCACTCACCAACGACCATTGCTTCTTTGCACCAGCATCAATGTTCTAAGAGTTGATGACTTACATTACAAAATATCAAAAGATTAATTTGAACTTGAGATACCATATTATCTTATCCAACACAAGGACATATCAGTTTTTACAAAACTTATTTTTAATTACTTGTAGACCTACTGGTGGATGTTACAGCAAAATATTTGTTGTGAACGAAAAACATTTTTTGAGGATTGAAGCTACTTGATTGTGTAATCTTTGTTTTTTGTATGGAATTAATTACAACTATACTCAATATTTTATGCTAAGCAATGCTTTTCTTGTTCTCATAGCCATTCTCCATCTTTTGGTGCACATTTCATCAATGAAAACACACCTTCCACAGCAGCTTAAGTCCCACATAAACAAAAAATGAATCCATCAATTTCATAATTTTTCTCTCTGAAGAATGGTTCAATAACATTTACAATAAAAACTTCAGTCTTGGTTCTTACACATAAAAACTGGGATAATACAGTTTATTTATAAGTTTTGACCTACAATCTTTAGATTTAAAACTAAAATTGTGAACATGATAGGCCAATGTCAGTCCTTTCACAATCACTATTTTGTCTTCACTTTTTAATTTGTCACCATTAATGGAAAAATTCAAAATTTTCATTTTTCGGCATCTTGTTTAATATATATGTATATACACCTTTTAGAATAGATGTGCTCCTCAATGTTTCCCATTCCATTATGCTGGATGAAAAACATCGAACATTAAACTTTCCTCTCTGAGCAACCAACCAATTAAATAAAGGATACTGTCCTTTCAGACCATAATTGAAAAGACACTTTCATATGACATAATTAAATTGTAAAGGACGAATACTTATTATTAACTGATGTTTCACCATTTAAAACAAAGTTATTGTTTGTGTATGCTATAATCAATTCATATTAAGAATAATCATTGCACGAAATTTAATAAACTCAATTTAAGAGGAAGTGTGTCATTATAATAATAAAATCCTTATAATATATCAATTCTATAAGAAATTAAGAAAATAACATTTTTACCTGAGCAAATCTTATATTTTGTATGTTTACAATTGGATACATTCAAGTAAATATTATTATATATGTGAAATATTTATAGAACTTCAACATTAAACTTTCATAATGTTTATACTTTCATGGTTTCTCTCCCAAGTGACTCCACAAGTCTTCTATATTAGTGACTTCTCTTAATGTCTTACTATATTAATCCATTGACTGAACATCTTTTATCATTATAAAATCCCATATTGGATCATAAATTATATATTTAACTCAATACTTAAGAACATTATCAAATTTTATGGTATTTCTCCAGTATGATTCCTCATGTGTTTTGTTAGGTGACCTGATTGTGAGAAAGCCTTCTCACACTCAACACATTGGTATGGCTTTTCTCCTGTGTGAATCCTCATATGAGTTGTTAAACTACTTGATTGTGTAAATGTTGTATCACACTCTACACATTTGTATGGTTTTTCACCAGTGTGTATCCTCATGTGTTTTGTTAGTGGACCTGATTGAGAGAATGTTTTAAAACATACAACACATTTGTATGGTTTTTCACCAGTGTGAATCCTCATGTGTTTTGTTAGTTGACCTGATTCGGAGAAAGTTTTCAAACACTCAACACATTTGTATGGTTTTTCACCAGTGTGAGTCCTCATATGGTTTGTTAGATTACCTGATTTTGAGAATGTTTTAAAACATTCGACACAGTTGTATGGTTTTTCCCCAGTATGAATCATCATGTGTTCTGTTAGGTGACATGACTGTGTGAATGTTTTAAAACACTCAGCACACTTATATGGTTTGTCACCTGTATGTATCCTCATGTGCCTTGTTATATCAGATGATAGTGCGAATGATTTATCACACCCAGCACATTTGTATGGCTTTTCTATTGTATAAATATTTGATTGGTTGGTTAAACTGGCTGAATTGGACATGGTTGGTCTGTTTTTTTTTCTCTAAAACTTTTGTTTTCAAAGTCAAATTGATTCTACTTATTGGCATTGAATAATTTGAAATAAATGTCTATCTCATTTTGAAAAATGAAGTAAAAAATTATATTTAATTGAAAATGTAATAATTTTCTATTTTACTTGTGCTTGCAAATTTTTCTTAATTTCAAGTAGGAAATATGCTTTAATTAATTCAGTTATGATTTAAATTTTTGAATGCAGAATCCAAAAGCATTTACTGTAGGCACTTCTTTGACTGATCTGAAATAAAATAAGTCATTTTGTGATAATCGTAGAACTTTTATGGAAAATTGTCATAACATCAGAAAGTAATAACAGAATATATTCTTAAATATTTCATTATACAACCCATAGAAACCCAATACATGTATTGTACTATACATTTAGTGATTTGTTATGGTTACACTTAAAGATGATAAAACAACAGTGACTATGTATAAAGCTTCATCAATACACAATTGAGTTCATGTTCACAAAAGAAAATATGTGAACAATACAGAATGTATATATTACAAATAAAATGAATATAAATTTTATTCAGTGTCTCACATGTATGATTTTATGCATTCAAGTTTTTGGTATTTTTAATAAACTTAAATTACAAATAACTCAATAACTGATTTGAATTTTGTCAGCATGAATTTTAAGTCAAGTAGCCAATGGAGAAATTGAAAGAATAGTTGATCTAGTGAAATTGAATTACACACGATAGAATTTCTTAATTCAAAGCAAAAACACGCTAATTTATTTGGTGCCAATTACATGAAAATTGGTTAAAACGAGTGTTTTCTCTCATATTCTTAAGTTTCAGTCTAGAAATTCTGACAGTTTTGGAGTAAGTGTTTATTTATTGTTAAAACCAATATTTTCATTTTACTAATATACATAATCCAGACAAAACATCTGTATTTCACTTACAAATTTGAGCATTAAACTTTTGAATTAAAATACTGCCAGGTGTTGTTTATAATAGTAAGCATTATTATTGTGATACTGACCATGAGTCTTGAATATTTTATAAACAGGTAAAATTATACTATAACTAATTATGTGTAGCAACATTTTTCATTTAGTACAAAGGACTAAATTTAGCCATATTTGTTGCATTCGATTGTGGCACTAATCTACAATTTCCAATAGCATAAAAATTAGAAGCTGCTGCTTGTTCACAACTAATTTGAGTTTTGGAAAAAAATGTAAACAAAAATTAGATTGTACCCGATTGTCTTAATTATAATAATATCTCTCTTTATTGTTTCATTTTCACCCAAACATTTAACATGCAATATGAAACATTGAGGATATAAAGTATAAATACTTTAAACTATTGAAATTTAATCTGTTGAATCAATACTAAAAATTTTACATGGCTGATGGCCTCATGTTGCCCGGTATTTTATGTATCTCAATTATTATACCAGGAAGGGAATTAATTTGACAGTAAACTCTTTGTCATCCCATTTTTCACCCTTCCTATAATCATACTGATGCTCCTTTCCCTTGCCATCTGGGGTTGAAATAATTCTTAAACTAAAGGAAGAGTGATGCAATTAACCACAGCAATCCCCATAACTAATCAACACTAATAGCAGTCATTTTCACATTATTTATAAATGTCACCATTTATCTCTCTTTAGGAGTGTACTGCTGCCCCCCCCCCCCTAGATTTTAGACATATGTGCACTAGGTTTATCTGAAATTGCTCCATGCACTTAATATTGCTTTTTACTTACATTACTATTTAGGGCTTTTTCTAATTTTTATTAAACTTCTTTCATGCAACTTCCAAATTCTTCTTCAAAAGACTTCCCATGTGTAATTCCTGAAATAAAATATAAAGCCTGAACAACAGAATTAAAAAAATTAAATTTTTCATTTCATGAAATTAAAATTTTGCCCAGAGTATTAACATATTCATTCAATAAGAATTCATTTTATTATTAATTTATGTTTATATTAAAATTCCCTTTGTTTACTCTAAGGTATAGACTTAGAAAATAATTTATGAAAAAACAAACAATGCAGTTAATTACAAATATGTTAACAGCTTTTGAATTATAAAGCAGTATATTACATACTGATCTTTAAGTAATAGATATAAAAAACAATGTGAATATGAATAGTGAATATTGTAGTGGTAATTAAAGTGACCATAACACAATTGAATGACTTTCCAGCAAAATGTAAATCTGTCCTGTTATAAAGGACCTTTACATATAAATATTTTACTCAATCTAAACTGTTATTATTTAATTTATTTCTGAACTTATAATACACTTAATACCTTTTATAAATATCTTTTTCTGCACAAATTCTCAAATATTTTAGAAATTATTATTATATTTGACACTGTTTATCAAAGTGATTTTACTTTTGGTTCATATTGGAACAAAGTAGAGAACAGAACTACTACATTCTCTACATTTACTATTTTTTTCACAATCCTGTATCTGCAACTATTGCTTTAGTGAGAGAGAAATCCAGTTTGTAATTTTTTGTTAATATGAATAGTAGTTATAATTTTTGTATAAGGAATGAAGAGCAAATACTTCTGTAATGTAGATGTCAAATCAATAAAATGCTTCAACTTTATAAATTACATAAAAATATATAATTAATATTAATTTCATAAAAAATTAAGTTCTTACATTCCAAAAATAATGCAGTATTTATATTAATCCTCTCCAATTACAATATCAAAGAAAGAAAAAGTCAAAGCTTTGTGTCAGTTGGATGAATTAACTATAATCATATTCAAAACCAAACTCTGAACTCAACCTCATTATTAAAATAATCTACTATACAAAATAACAATATTCCTCATAAAGTTGCATACTCTTATAAACAAAATTGCTTCACTTAGCTTGATTCTACCGTTAATGTTTCATAAAGGAAATGCAGCAGTCTAAATTCTACATATCAATTTTTAAACTCGAACATTAAGCAAATTAAATTAATCTCACAAGATTGCGACACGAGAAACGGTATATGCTGTATCATATAAGTAGTACATATGCATTTAAAAAGTATAAATGTTTTTCGATACAAGTTATTGTAAACGAATTGTGTATTATTGTGCTGTCAATAATTTGCTTGAAGTTAAGAAATTACTATCACAACATTCGCTTTTTTTTACAAGGAAAGGAAGACACTCAAATCTCTATTCTGCCCAAATCTTACACTTCATATATGCGTTGCATTCAATTAAATTCAAATCCAGGTGCTTATTGTCATTTATTATTACAGACGTTTGTAATATTAGCCTTTATGTGTTCAGTTGACATACAGAAGTGCCAATGTAACAGAATGAAACTCGCTAAGCTCTATTCCCTCTCATACATATAAAATGTATTACCCTTTCCAAATACTGAAATTTTTGTTTCTCATGAGGATAACAATATACCATTTTGTTAATTAAACTAGTGTAATATCCATTTACAGTTTGATTCAGACATGTCAACTAAATTTGAGTTGAAATGATCCCGATAATTTCCTAAATGTTTTTCATATGAGCTGTGCAATTGAAACAATTGGAATAGTTTTTGGCATATGTTAGGATTTTTTTAACATTTTAATTTTATAAGATTAAAATTCTAAAATATAATAATGTTTTCACTTGATAAACGTGAAAATTTAAACATTTAATTTGACAATTATCTTTTAATAAATAAACAAAACAGTCAAAACGACGTTTGTCCACAATTTTGGACTTACTCAGTTTTGCATTTATATATATTGCCGAACTTCACGCTTCTGGTCGGGTTGGTGCTGTTTGTCGTGGTACGGGTCATATACATTAATAAAGCATTGCCCTATCACGGTTCGCATGTGTAGCTCATTGCTAGTGTGAGCACCTACAGAGTTGCAAACTCGGTTCGAGTCCAACCACAATAATTTTATTTATAAAAGAATAAATTAACGTCTGTAAGACAATAACACAATAAATTAACGAACAATATTACTTTGTCTTTGACAAAGACCACGACAGACTTCTGGAAGTTCAGCCCTATCCGACGTCTGTCGGTAGTATTGGCATCATTTTACCGAAACGTCTTCTTAAAATTTATTGTTAAAAATTATTATCTGTTATTGTCTGTTTGATAGGTCTAACGAACTGTAATTATTGTATAATTTACATTTATTTACTTTTCAGTTCTAGAAGCTTCTGCTCCTGGAGCTTTCTGTTACTAGAATGTACTCTACCAGAATAATCCAGCGCGTGCTACTGATTCACCTAAACATCTCGATACGTAACATCTTTGGTGGAGGCGCCGGGTACTGTCGACCGTCAACACACAGTGGCTCCAATTGACCGAGACAAAGCTACAGACTCCAAGAGTTGAGTCCGGAAGTTTCGTCCTATCCGAAACCCTTATACAGGGCGGAATGAAGCGCGCCGACATACATTGCCTTCCAGAAGCACATCAGGAATCCCACCGGTCAAGCCCCGGAGTAGGGTTATCTACGAGTCGCGAAGAGTAATAAATTGGACGACTCAGTGTGCCTGGCCAACACCTACTTCTACCTGTATGGAACCGCAAATAAATAGAAGACACCCAGTTGTCAATGCGTTTTTGCTGAACAATCAACCCAAAAATGGTGGGGCGGAAAGAAAAATTAGCACATTTAATTAAAAGTATCGCGTATGATTTGTATCAAGTCCTCTTGTTAAAGGAAGTTTGTTAAACGATTTCATCGAGTAGTTTAAGTCCATTGAAGAAATAAACCATAAAAGATCGGACGCCAGAAGTTCGAGAGGCTCCCGAATGTAATTCCCACGGTTTCTTTAGTGGTAGAAAATTATCTAACATCCCTCATTCGTCAAATAGTGATGGAAGAAATACAATGAGAATTATGCTTATCGACCGATGAACATAAGCCATAGACTTTACAAGAATCACGATACAGGCCATCATCGCCGCATTCCTCCTCAAGAAGAGGACGCTTTCGGTCAAGTCGATCGAGATCCGTCGTTCAGACGCTCCAGTTGGTCACCCAGCCGATTTAACTTGGAAAACTGCACGACTCGAGTTTCCCTGGGGGTAAGACCGCACCAGAAGGAAATTTTCCGTCGCCCACCGTCACTAAAATGTCGGTGAATTCTATTGACGTAATCCTGGAACACAAGTCAGTGTCGAGCTGAAGAGGGGAAATCGTAATATTCTCGTTCTAAATAACGGTGATACTCGTACTTTCCAAAACATAAAACAACAAAGATATAATATAATCGAATGAAAGTTCTCCGTGACATCCTCCCCACCTTGGTAGAATTTTAAAGGGATGACAAAGTGAATTGGGCAGGCGATCGTGACCCATCAGCTGTTCGTAAAACGACGGTTCCTGTAACAAGATTCTTCCACATATAGCAGGGGAATGCATCGTCTTGAAGGAGAACATCTTCGGTTATACTAAGTCTCGTTAAGTTTTGGGGCTGTAGAACCTTATGAAAGTTTCTGATCTGGGTCAGATATTCTTTCTCCCATCTTTTCCAAAAGTCGACCATCAGGTTCTGTTGACAACTGAATTCTTTTGTCAGATCCTTTCTAATTCCCGGTTTTGGTCCTCTAGGTATTGCAGTGAGGCGTTCTCCTATCAGAAAATGTGTCAAGAAGTTTACAATTTCGTCTTGTGTTAATGGACGCGAATTCAGTGGGGTTTCTTTACTAACAAGGATGGAGTGGAGACTTACTTCGTCTACTTGCGATCTTCGGAGGACCTTCCGTAAACATCGTGTAACGGATCCTACGACCTCCCCCACACACACGCCGCACCCCCCACCGCACCAAGCCGTACGAGGAGTGATAATGTTGGGGATTGTATTGGCGAGTCCTGCTTGCCGTCATTACTATCCAAATATATTGAAGCTCCTGGATGGTGACAGGGTTGTCTGAATATATTTTATTCGGCACAGCTCGTCTTCCAACAAATATTTGCAATGTTAAAATAAATCTGTCGCTAGACTCTGAATAGATTTCTAGAAGTAATGCTAGTTATGCTTTCTTGTGGTTTTATTTTCGCCTTTGACGTAGAATGGGCTGCAAAATCAATTCCTATTATCGTGAAGTCTGAGATGAAGTATACGATCGGCTAGTAGAGACCCTCTATTTATAGTGCAGGGAAAATAGCGAAGGAGCGTCTTTTTGATTCTAACCGGAATTCTGACCAGACTATGCTAACTCCGAGGTGATGGAGGCGAACGTGCGTGAATTGAATCAGCAAATGGCAGAAATTATGCCGACCGTGGAGAAGTATGGGAGTAACGTTGAACTCTACTCAACTTAGTAAATTGCAAGCATTCTCCGACACGAATAAGTCCGTTGTCTAGAAAAGGATTAAACAACGATATTTGTGATTATATTAACAACGGGAAATGGTGTTGAAGTGCATGTAGTTCTTCAGGAAAGCATTCCGATTGTACGATTTTGATACAGACGGCTCGTGAAAATTCAAGTTCATTGGCTAATAATTTACCCGAAAATCCTTCCTCGTACTTGTGTTCAAAATGAAACGAAGGATCCATGCTGTCACTCGAAGTAATCTCCAATATGAACTGCACCGTAACGGTTGTATTGGAATCTGTTGATGACAAGCACTTGCTGATTTGGTGTTTGTTTTGCTTCAGGAAGTGGTGGGACGCCAATGCTATTATTTTGGGGCCATGGGCGATATATGCATCTAACATCCACGTGCAGTAAAACAAAGGAAACCCAACCAAAGTGCGTCTTATGTAACGTATCAGACCCTGCGAACTATAAAGGATGCCAAGTCTACCAGGAACTTAAACTGAGAAAAATTCCTACACCACGCCCTCGAGGACCAGTTGAGCAACCAAATATCACCACGACAAAAGTACCGATTAGAAACGTAAGATCCTTTGCTCAAGAAGCTTCAAATTGGCAACAATCTCCTCTGGAAATTAATGCACCACAAACATCCCACATTGTGAAACTAGAAAATATGTTGATAGAACTAGTCTAGAATATAAAAATAACGCTCAACCTCCTCAGAACCATCGGCTCCAAAATAAAATAATGGCGCAAAAACTTAAGATTGCAGAATGGAATACCAATGGATTGTCAAACCACACCCTAGAACTACGGGCGTTTATAAGTAATCACGATTTGGACATAATATTAATATTATGCACCTCGACCGTAGACTAACTTGGAAAAAACACGTATTCTGTAAACGGAAGCAACTAGACATAAATCTCTTCAAGTTAAATTAGCCGCTCCGTCGTATCCCCACGTTCATTGTCTCCAATTCTCACTTCAACCAAGTCCTTCCAAATTTCATCGCCATCTCTCTCCAGACTTCTCTCTACCTCCTCCGTTTCCAAGTCCCAAAACCGAACTGTCACCAGGCTCCGTCCGGACACCTATTTTTCACAGCCGGGATTCACCTCCTTGCCCCAGGGATCCGTCCCGACACGTCCTAGTTATATAAATCATCTTATTCATAAGTTATGCAAACTCCAAGCTAATCCTATTTGAATTGAAATTCAATTCGTTTAAGTTAAACTGGTTGGTTTTAACCACTTGAAAACACTGTCTGAACTTATAAGTCATAGCAAGTCGTCAAAGGCAAAATTTAGACTTATAAAATTATACAAGCACGAGAACTACAAGATCGTCGACAATTCTAAATTGACCTCAACGATCAACGACTGGAAACTCCTTCGCTACACTGCGACGTATCCTGTCTTCAACCCCAGATGCGCATTTCGAGCTAGGAAGACGACTTGGAAAACCGGTAGACCTACCCAAATGTATCAGCGTCCATCAACCAGGACGACCCTCAACTCCAAAATCGAGTCGTCGTCAGCACACACTGCAGCAACACAACCCGAGCAGATAAAGCCAACAGTAATTTCGGTTGTAATACTGTCAATGTAAGTTTTGTTACAAAAATATAATTGTCCAAATCACTGCATTGAGTTGCACATTGACTGAACTAGAATTAAAATAATATATATAATATATCACTGTCAAAGTACGTCATAATCACTGTAGAAGTTTCTTTTACATATTAGTTTAACAAATTCACTGACACGACGAAATTTGTCTCTTCTTTTTCAAAATCACTACTATTTGAAATTCACTGAATTATGACGAATTATAAGTAATTTATTAAGATAAAGTAAATGTGTGATTAGAATTAATTCATTAGAAGTGAGTACAAAAACAATTATTTAAAGTCTGTAAACGAGGATTAACGGTATAAGTCAGATTTCGTTATCTTGTTTAGTTTTCGTTTCCTTTATTTTGTTTAGAATTTATATACCGTTCATTTCAATTTTGATTTGTTAATTAGTTTATTAAATTTGTTTGTTCTAACTATCAAGCCCAGTAAAGACCCTGAGAGATTAAGTTTGATTAAGTTAAATGTTCTGTCCGTTATCAAACCCAGTAAAGACCCATGGGAGATTGAGATATATGTTTTTAAACTTGTATCATTGTTTCAAGTTTTGTTAAATAAATATTGTTTGTTTTAAAGTCTATAATTTTTCATTTTAAAAGCCCATCATATTTGATTATTACAATACATTTGAGTATAAAAGGGGATAGGAGTATGGAAATGTTAGACAAAAAATTAGAAGATGGCATAGCAGATTTGAAGACAGATTTAAGAGAATGGAGAAAGGAAATTAATTAGAGAAATTATAAAATTCTTGAGAGTAATAAAATTGGCAGGACAGAGATAAAATGTGATTCTGTAGAAGCATTAAACAAGCAGGATGTAAACATTGAAATAGAAACATGTGAAGTACTAAATAAAGTGGGGTAATGAGAGGATAAATGTGATGAAAATGTTAATGAAATGGGAGTGATAGTGAAAATGTGGAAAAGAATTTAATTTGTAGGGTCATATAGCTGATGATGTTAAAGGAGAGATTAAAGGGCTAAATTATATATGATGTTGATGAATAGAAAGATGAAATATTGGGATAAATAGTGGCAGATGTTAATGAAATGCAAAATCAGGAGGGACTAGAAGAATTACAGGGAGGAATTGAGAATCAGAATAATACAGAAATGTTTGTTTACAAAGATGAAGTGAAAACAGCTGATGGGAGCATTGCAATGAAAACAATAAGAAATCTAGAAATAAAAATGAAAATGATTAAACAGATGGGACTGAAGAATTTTAAACATGTTATTGGAAGTTTTGAATATTATTTAAATATAGAATTTGGAAATAATACTTTAACATTGATGAATGGAGGGGTGGAAAAAGATGTAAACAGAAAACATTATCGGAAGTAAACATGGAACAGCTGGAGAATTTTGGGAGAATGTAGGTCAATGCTTATTTGAGTTTAGAGGCACTGGATAGATTTGAAATTTAAATTACTTTTGATAAGGAAATAAATAAACTATATTTTAGTTAATGTAACTAATAATTTTTTAATAAAATAAAATAAATGAAAAATAAAATAAATAAAGATAAGTAATTAGAACAATAAGTAAAGCTAGAAATAAAGAAAATATAACATGAATGATTGAAAAATGAGCTGTTGAGCAGAAGGGGGCGTGGCATACTCAACCTGTCACTTTAATGAATTTAACTTTGAGTTGAGATGTATCAGTTGTGGAGACATTGCTTAAATTAATGAATGATATTAGTTGACCCATAATTATAAGTATTAAAATCAGATGAATTATTTAATAAATTTAAGAAGGGGGTGTGGCTATTAAGTTGGTTTTATTATTTTGATTTTGTTTGGACAGCCACAAACTTTAAAATAATTATAATATGGGGCATATAAAATGCTTTAAAATTTTAAGTGTTTAGGGTCAAGTGCACAGATAATTAAATTGTACTAAAAAATTATTTAAAAATTTAAATAACAGTTTTTGTTTAAGGTAAATAATACGTTGCACCAATACTTGACGACAGACTGTAAACCTTTAATTAACGGTAGAAAAAAATAGATATGTTTTTCTTTACGAAATCTGACGACTTAGGGGAAAACATGTTAAATAAAATTGAGTTTTCGAAAAAAAGAGGTTTAGGCAATTTTTTCACAAACTAAATTTGGGGTATTATGTAATACTAATTAGAGGCCATTAAATGTTTTAAAATAATTGGATTGTTAGTGGGGTACATTTCTTGAAAACAACAATCACGGCTCTTTGTCGGCGATAGTTGTTGGAAACCACGCGCTCGTACGGAAGTCAGTCTGGCGAACGTTTCGAGAGACAGAGGAGTCTGACGTAAAATGTACGAATAGCGTGGTCTAGGAAGTTCAACTGCGAGATCTATTAAACTCTATAAAACACAAGTAAATAGTTCTTGACGGAGAGACTAATGATATAAAATCGCAAAGTGGAAGCAAAAGTTTAGCACCACACAGATGCGAAATAACATTTCGCTTAAAGGCATCGAGGAGACATACGTCCGAAGGCTGACCGCGGGAGCGGCTGATCCCAAACTTCCAGATGGAATAACAACGAGAACTACGACCGTGTTTATTTAAAAAATGATGTGTATAATCAGTGAATAAAGACCTTTTTAGTGAGTTGTGACCTCAAGCTCCAAGAATCATGTTTGGTACCAGAAAGACATTCGTGATTACAAAAACAATTATTTAAAGTCTGTAAACGAGGATTAAAGGTATGTCAGATTTCGTTATCTTGTTTAGTTTTCGTTTTCTTTATTGTGTTAAGAATTTATATTCCGTTCATTTCAATTTTGATTTGTTAATTAGTTTATTAAATTTGTTTGTTCTAACTATCAAGCCGAGTAAAGACCCTTTGAGAAAGAGTAATTAGATGAAATTGTTGTAAAATTATAAAGTTGTATTTTCCTAAAACGCCACAAATAAAATAAAATAATAATAAAAAAATTGTTTGTAAATTTCGGGAAATTAGGTGAAAAAAATGAGTCTAATAGTTTGTATCTTTGAAGAATAAAATTTGTTTTTTTTCTAATTAATTAATTTTTTTAATAAAAGCCCTCAAGTTAATTATTACATTTTGGCCAACAACGTGGGGCAAATTTAATAAATGTAATCTTTCCAGTTGATCATTACAATATATATTGTTATAATTAAATATAATAATAATATGCATAATGATTGTGGCGTTTCTAAATGAAAGAACTTAAGTGAAAGTTATTAAACAGGATTTATTATCAATTTCAAAACAAGTATAAAATTACAAAATATTTGGGATCTCAGGGTCTTGAACTGGGTTTGATAAATGGCAGAATTTATATAATCAAAATTACATTTACCTTTTATGGAAATCTATGCGTCTGAACATAGACGAAATTTGTTGCGGAAGAAATAATACTAAAGATTGAATTTAACAATTTATATTTCATCAAGAATAAACGATCTCATTTTATCGATAATTAAATAATTAAAGAACGATCTGACTTTTATCTTTTAAGCACGGTTTACAAATGATTTTAAAGTTTTTCTCTACTTACGGCTGCCCAGGTCTCACTTTTAGTTTTTCGTGCACAATTTTGGAGACATCACTGATTCTAAGTTCTCACAGACTCTAAATGTTCACAGGCTCTAATTGGTGTAGTTTGTTAGTTGGTTTAACACAAGTTGGTTGGTTCTCGATGCTTTACTGCAACCTGAATTTGTGGATCTCTTGACTTTAGTTGACAATGGACTTCATTGGTTTGTCTGAATATTGCTTTACTTTTTAATATTTGGAAGCATGTATGTGACTGGGCCACATTCTTTCGTTCTGACTGCCGACTGTAAAACTTTTCGTCTGGTCTATTCGCTGTCTGCTGCCCGACTGTACTGTTCAAATTTTCATGACTTGGAATTTTAGTCTTTTCTCCTCGCTGCCTACGGCCCGACTGCTCATTTCCTGACTGTTCGTTCGTCTCGCAAGTTTTGAGCGCGTAGAACCTTCTCGACTCATCACCAATGTTTTCTTTGCCTTGCCGGTTTGTTTCGGCGTCCGCTCTATATCCACTAATAATGAGTCCTCTACAATTCAACTTTTCAATTAGAACAATGTCTTAATTACCAATTACTACAATATATATATATAATAACCAGCTCAGAAGGACAGGAATTCTGTTCTTATTTTTGTCAGATTTGTTTACGAACACAGACTGGGGATCCTTGAGTGGTTTGAACATATAAAAATAATGATAAAATGACGGATAAGTGACTTTTAGAGAAGGGGAGGTCTAATAATTGGGGCATTTTGCGGCTCTTAGGGCTAAATGCTTGTGACCGACGGAACCCTGAAAGGCATCATAACAGATGGACGACGCAATTATATTAAAAGGAAACGTTTAATTTAATTGATTGAGTGGCTCTCGGAGCAGGAGAACGGCAACAGATGGCGTTTGTTTGGCGAAAGTGGAAAGGCAAAAAACTGTGAAAACAAAGGAAGATGCTGGAGCCGGAATATAAATAAGAGGGCAGTTGGACAGAAAAGAGGCTGATTATCATTTCGTGTTGGAGAGGAGACGGACGTGTCAGCGGGGAGAGAGCGGTGGTGCAGGTCCGTAGGGACGGACGCGGGGCCAAGTTAAAGTGGCCGAAACAATTGTTATGAACAGTTGGGAGTTTGCAAAAAGGAGAGATCATCGGATGGTAGGCCAAGCTAGGTGGCCGAGAGTAATCAGCTGGACATCAGTCGTCAACAGTTGGTAGGAGTTTCATCGTGGAGTCTGTCTGAAAGCAGAGTTGTTTGAATTCGTCGTGAGGGTAACGTCGTAAAGAGGAGGTGGCTGTGAAAGCAGAGTGTGATCGCAGCCTGGTGGCTTTTAAACCTGTATGAAGTGAGTGTGTGGACCTGAGAGCTTGTAAGTTTATATTTTCTGAATTCATAATTGTAAATTGTTAAAAAAAGATAAAAGTCAGATTTCGTTTTAATCATTTCGTTTTTCATTTATTGTAACTGTATTTGTTTAATTGTAACATTTTGTTCCGTTTTCTTATCAACCCAGTAAAGACCTTGAGGGTACCGAGTCCAATTATTTAAAATGTATTCTAGGTAAATAAAATTGTTTTGATTTATAAAATTTCATCAGATTTGTGTAATTGTAAATTTGTGTTGTAATAAATTATAATTGTTTGTTTAAATTGGTATTTGTTATTTTTATATTACAATATATATATATATATATATATATTGTAGTAATTAGTAATTAATTCATTATTATAATTATAAAGTTGGATTGTAGAGGACTTATTATTGGATATAAAGCGGACACCGCAACAAGGCGGCGAGACAAAGAATGTATTGTTGGAGTTAAGAGAGTGTACGCGCTCAAAATCTATGAGACGACGAAGTTGGTCAGTTGGACAGCGGACACAGTTGCAGGCAGACATCAATTCAGCAAATTCATATTATAAAAAGTTGGGCAGCGGACATAGAACAGTTCGAAAGCAATCTTCAGTCAGCGGCAAGACGCGAAAGGAAAAAGTCTACGTCGAGAACTGGGACATAGCAGTTCGGTCCACATAGAGAAATAGAAACAGTAAAAGTTTGCGAATCCAGAATTATGAATAGGGCTATCTAGGAAGTCCAACGGCGAGCTAATCGTTTACATAAACCGCAAGTAAACAGTTCTGATAGAGAGACTTATAAAATCGCAGTTTGGAAGCAGAAGTTTTGCTTCACAAACTGAACAAATTTTCGCATAGAGAGACTTTGAGGAGATCTACGTCCAGAAACTGGCTGAGGGTGAGATGATCGAGGTTCCAGGATAGCAGAGATCCAGAGCAACTACCGTGTGTTCAAATTCTAATGAGTAGAATCAGTGATATCCCCAAATCATGTGCAAAGAAAAACCAAAAATGAGACCTGGGCGGCCGTAAGTAGAAAACTTTAAAATTGATTGTAACCACTTTTAAAAGATATGTCAGATCGTTCTTTAATTATTTCGTTTTTTAATTATTCACTTCGTTAATTATTTACTTCTTTAATTGTTTAGTTCTTTAATTTAAATTCAATCTTTAGTCTTATTTTCGTCCGCAATTAATTTCGTCGATGGTCAGACGAATTAATTTACCTAAAAAGCTAAATGTAATTGATTGTATAAAATTCACCCATTTATCAAACCCAGATAAAGACCCTGAGATCCCAAATATTATTGTATTTTAAAATTGATAATAAATGTTGTGTTAATTGTTTCACTTAACAATCTTTTATATTTTTTATTTAATTATTACAATATATATACGATTGATTATTGACGAAAAGGTTTTTCATATTTAGATATAGTAATAAAAACTATATTTTCTCCGTCTGCTTAAAAGCAAGTATGCTAAATTCTCAACTGATGTGTCCTGCTGGCTCAACACGGGGCAGCTGTCTTACTCTTGTTATAAGGATGTTCAATCTTTCTGTGACGTGAAGTAAAGGAATCCGTCATTTGTATAACCGACTTTTCGTGACTCGTGCATTAAAAATGGAGACCTGGAAATGTTATTCATATGACAAAGTTAATGCTAAACTAATTTTTAGTATATACATGCGATTGATTAACGACGAAAAAGATTTTCATATTTAGGTATAGTTATATATACTCTTATTGCTACGCCTGCTGAAGTGCACGTATGCTAAACTCTCAGTTGATGTGTCCTGCAGGTAAGGTGGCTCAATACGGGGTAGCTTTCTTACACTTGTTATGAGGAAGTTTAATCTGTCTGTAAGGCCATGTTAAAGAGTCTGCCTTTCGTATATCTGACTTGCTGTGTCACGTACCATACAAAATGAATGCCTGGAAATGTTTTTAAAATGATAAAATTATAGGCAAATTATTATCTAGTAAATATATGGCTGGCAATGATTATTGAGTAAATATGTTTTTATATTTACATATAGTAATATATACCATCATTGCTTCGCCTGCTTAAGTGGACGTATGTTAAATTCTCAGCTGATGTGTCCTGCAGGGAAGCTAACTCAACAGGTGAGTACTGTCTTGTTATGTCGGGGTGCGACGTCGTGGAACGTGGCATACTGAATTGATGCCTGGATATTATAATTGAGAATGGTAATGCGAAATTATTATTTAGTACTAGCTGCGTCCCCGGCGCTGTCCGAGATGTCATTTAACCATAACTCCCGATTTGACTCCAATTTATGTACTTATGCTTTATTTTTATGTAACACAACTCGACCCCTATCCCTAAATGTCTTCACCTCCTATTCGGAAGGGGGTTGAACTCTTTGACCCTGAAATAGTTTCATTCGACGAATATATCGCCGCTTGAACATATTTGAAAATTCCCATTCCCGCTACTTTGGTTTAAAAAAATCCCCGAAAAAAATTGGCTGGTTACACCACTTCAAATTTTTTACCTATGTTCAGACCCCCTCTCCAACCTCCGCGCGTTATGCAGTTTGTCACAATGAAACTCATCGACATGCATAACCTCAGATTGACTCGAATTTTGGTCTATTCGCGTTATTTTCATATAACGCACCACCAAACCACACCCCTAAGCGTGCTCCCCTTCCATGCCGATAGGGATTGAAATTATTTACAGAGAATATCTACCGAAATATTGTGAATATTCATGAAATCGATAAATATTTATTCGACGCAATTGTCGGCCGATCTAAATATTTGAAAATTTCTGTCTCTGTCCGGCCCCACCCTGACGTTTAAACTGCACGTTGAATGTCATAATTAATCTCAGTAGCATACGTAACCCCAGATTATACTCCTATATCTGTTTTTTGCGTTATTTTTATGTAATTCAACTCCACCCTACCCTTCAAGTTTCTCACCCCTCAAGCCGAGAGAGGTTGTAATTATACACAAAATATATTTAAATATATTATTCGTGTCATTAACACCGCAAAACATTTATTTGACCCAAATATCAACAGGTTAACCGTTTTAAACATTTCTACCCTCCCCCCCCACGTCAACCCAGCGTCACGCACCCTTGCCCTACGCTATACCCAGGTTGTCATAAATAAATTTAACGACCTCCATAACCTCGATTTGTCTAGAATCTCAGTTTTCGCGTTATTTTCTTGTAAATCCCCTCCACCCCACCCCTATCATGCCTATAAACAACACAGGTAGAAATACTATCAACGTCAATGACCCTGCCATTTATTTATGATATTAAACACGGAGAACATGTAGAGAAATTTTATTAATTTCATTGATCCCGAAATATATTTATTCGGTCAAAATGTTAATTAAAAAATTAACCTCCGCCTACTTCCGTCCAACTCCTCCTACCCTAGCCCACCCCTCGCGCGTTGTCCATATTGTCATAAATAAAATCAGCGATATCCATTACCTTCGATTTGACGGGAATCTCGATTTTTCTCACATTATCTCCACCCCCACCCCTATGCGTGCTCCCCTCCCATACCGAAAGGGGTTGAAATTATATACAAACAAAGACGTAGAAATACTATCAATCTAATTAATGATAAAAATAATTATCATAAGCAAATATCGATCTCGATTTCATGTTTCAAAAATTTCCACCCCCGACCACATGGCCAATTGAAACTCAGCGACATCCATAATTTTGTATTTGACTCTAATCTCGGTTATATTCGCGTTGTTTTCCTATAACGTTTCTCCACCACCACCATCCCTAAGTGTGCTCCTTTACCACGCTGTAAGGGGTGAAATTATACTCCGATAACATGGGTAGAAACATTATCAATTTCTTTTACCCCTAAAAAAATTTGACCGACTCAAATATCGACTGTTTTAGCAAGTTTAAATATTTCCACCCCCGTCCACCCGACCTCTTATGCCGAAAGGGGTTGACATTTTACACACACATCAATCTAATTAAACCTTGAAAATATTTATTCAACGCTAATATCCGCCGTGATATAATGTTACAAAATTTCCACGCCCAACAACGCATCCTTGAAGGAGTTAACGGTTATTCGAATGTCATAATTAAACTCATTGACATCGATAATCCCGGATTCGGCTCCACACTCAATTTTTTGTGTTTATTTTTATTTAATGCCACTCCACCCCCACCCCTCAGGCAAGCTACTTCCCAATACCGTAAGGAGATGAAATTATACACGGAGAACATGTAGAGAAATTTTATTAATCTCATTGATCCAGAAATATTTTTATTCGACGCAAAAAACGGCCGGTTAATATGTTTTAAAATTTATATCCCCCACCTACCCCGCCCCAGCACACCACCGCCCAACCTCTCCCACCCTATCCATCCCCGCGCGTTGCCCATATTCTCATATATGAACTCAGCGACATACATTACCCTAGATTTGAATCTAATCTCGCTTGTATTCGCGTTATTTTCTTGTAAACTCGTCCACCGCCACCCCTAAAAGTGCTCTTTTCCCATGCTGTAAAGGGTTTAAATCATGCTCAGTTAACATCGATAGAAACACTATCAGTCTCTTTGATCCTTAAAAATATCTATCAGACTCAAATATCGGTTATTTTAGCATGTTTGAATTTTTCCACCCCCGCTCCTGCGGTTGGTAGGCGTCTCTCACTCCGACAGTGTTTGTTTCCTCGTCGCAAAGAAAACGTGTACGATATTTGGTGAATTTTGCTCCAACGGTGTAGATTTGTATAAGGAACATACAAACATACATACGTGCATACATACAAACAAACACTCTGCTTTATTTATAAGAAAGAAGAAGAGGTTAGTATTTTTCAATTATTTTTGTATTATTTCTGATATATCAGGTACGTAAATAACTGCGATTTAAATTAATGTCCAAATTTGAACACCTCTATTATTGTCACGTAAATAACTGCGATTAAAATGTAAGTAAAACAGAAGAAATCCTTGAATAGTTTCAAGTACATTTGTATTATTACGTTTTTTGCGACCTTACTTATCTGCAGAAATTTAATAATATATTTTAAATATCATCACTTCATTTCGTCTAGTAATTCTCTGACATTCAATTGGCCATTTAACGCCCAGGGACGGGGATGGCTATTTTATCTTACGATTACATTTTAAAAAAGATGTATTATATTTTTATTATTTGTTTTGCTTGATTAATACACTTTTTCTGACATAGATATTGAAATACTCAAATTACAATTAAATTAAATAGATGAATTGATGAATTTATTTATTTAATTTTAAGTGAAAGGATGTTAAATAATTACATAATTTAAACCTCAGAAAACAATTAATTTATTTAAAGTAATAATAACAAATTTTCTTGTGGTGATTAATTTACATTCGTGTTCTTACTATTTTACAAACTTATCTACTCTTGTCTCAGGGTCGTTTATTGGGCCTTTTAAATAAAGAACAAACCTTTTCTTACATTCAAATTAACAATCAAAATTTACAACACTCAAACTAATTAGAATTGAACATAAAAATGAAAGCGAATCTGAAATCTGACGATTTGATCCTTATTTAACATTTACAATAACTTTTATAAAATTTCTCTCTCTACTTACAGTTTTCTTTACTGGTACCAGGCATTCGTTTGGGCTCTTTGATACACTATACACTATTCACATATAATAGGCCATCATTTCACAGAATTTAATTCGTTTCAAAATCACTGTCCTAAACTTTTGTATATTTCACCTGAAACAATTACTCCATACAACACTGTGGACCCCTGCAGTAAGTCCCCCCTCTCTCTCTCTCTCTCTCTCTCCAGCAAATATTGTAGTTCTCGTTCTGGTTAAGGGTAAATCAGAATGTTATTCACTCCTTCTAAACGAAAGTTTATAACTGTCTGTATTTGTTGAAGTTCTACCTGCAGCTTTACTTATTGAAAATTTTTCCTGCGACCTTTACTTGATCGAATTCTATGTCCACCCTTTACTCGATAAAATTCTGTGTGCAACTCCTTTTAATGCAATCTTTCCTGCAACTACAGTTGTGAGCCCCGGAGTTTTAAACGCTCGCCGACAAAGGCTCCCCTGTACATGTTTTACCCATTGTTGTGTTTACATTCTCACCGATAACAATTCACTACAATTTCCAATTATTAATTCTCTAATTGTCTCTAATTATTATTACAATATATATATATATATATATATATATATTGTAATGCCAATTAATTAGGCCATGAATTGTTTGGACATAAAATTTGAATTGTTTGAGAAATCCATTATAGCGGTCTGATCGAACAAAGCAACTATTAGAGAAGCGAGCTCACTTTGCTTTGTCGAAAAGTCAAAAATGGCATAAGCGCGCTAAAACTCAGGAGAACTACGAGTCAGTTTGCGGAAAAACATCGTGAGAAGCAGAACAAGTAATATAACTGTTAGTTAGCGGAGAAGGATTGTTAGGAGCTGATGGTGGAAAGACATTATGAGGAGCAGAACAAGAAATATAATTTGAGCAGAGACTAGACATCGTCAATGCATAACTAGTTAAAGTTGTAAATTAATACGAAGAAAACATTCACGCCACAAGTATTTCAGCGTAAATAATTGAAAAGTAAGAGCAGTTTAAGTCTACAGCCAGGAGCTAAAGAAAAGTTAGTTCGCTCCGAAAGAATAAACAGTTAAAATAAATCGTCAAGGAGATACGTTGCAGTTTACGTCAAATTCAGTAAAATACTTAAAAATCTACGAATCCGGTTGCGGTAAGGCGAGCAGACATCAGATAGCTGACATTCAGGAGGTTAATCCGAGTTCCTGTGAGCCTATCAATTTTGGCTTTAATAGTGTAAAATCTGTGAGTCGACATTTTAGAATCAGTGTTAAAGTTTGCCATCCGTGTACTTCCGAAACCATAAAGAATGCTGGTACCTACTGGACAGATGTAAGTAACAAAACCAAAACTAATGATTAATTGTAAACGCTAATTAGAGAATAAGGTTAGATTTAGTTCTCTTTTAATTGTCAATCAGAGTTAATTTCTTTACTTTTAAATTTCTTTCTATCGACATATTGTTTAGGTAAATTGTAAACTGTTTTTTAATAAGATTTTTAAATCAATTTGTTGTGTCCATTATCCAACCCAGTGAAGGCCCTGAGAAATTAATATTTTAAATTGTAATTGTTTTTCAGTTTGAAGCCACAAAGTGAAAATAAATAATTTTTATGTATTAAATTTTATTAATTCTTTTATTTAATTAAACCCAAATTGTTGTTTATTACATATTTGGCTTCCACACGTGGGGCAAATTAATTAACGCCATCTATTTAATTATTACAATATATATATTGGTAATAAAATATTTTTCTCGCAATAGTCTGCGAATACTAAAACTAAAAACTATCTTATATTAATTTGTGGATCTGTATGGATTCATGTGATCAATAGCCGAAGACGAAGACAGAAATGACCTGGAAAATTCTACAAATAAATATTTGACTAAATAGTAATATTTGGATTACCACCGACTGGATAATTGGCTGTAAACATTCTATTGAAATAAAAATTAATATTCTTTATTTTTCCTTATTTTATTGAAAAATAAATAGATTTGATTTTCAGCATATATCGCTAGTTTTTACTGACGAACATATACGCCAACAAAAGGTAGAAATAAAGTCATCACGACACACATCTTTCAGTGACTATCACTAGTTAATTATAAATTTATTTTTACCGCTAGCTGGTATAATAAAGAAAAAATCTATTAGAAAAAAGAACACAATAGCTACAGAAAAAATACTTTATAATATTTTATCAAATTAACAATATACTATCGACTAAAGACAATCGATCAGAGACATGTATGTTGTTAAACAAATGGCTACACTGTGTTCATGGCACTAGTTGTATTGAAAATGTGATTCTAAATATTTATAAAATACAACGAGAATCAGTTAATGTGTATGACTCATTTCCATCAGTGTACGTAATGTTTGGCTAATATAACAAATAATATAAAGCATATTTTACGGAAATGAAAAGAAATAGTTGAAAAAATAATATTTTGAATAAAATTTTTCATTTTAAATAATATTTTGTTTAAACTCGACAGGTCGTTGGGCCATTATGAAGTGAAAGACTATGAAAATTACGACATGTATTATTTAGTGTGGGGATGTTGCTGAACTTGATGGCAACCTGCAGATGTTGGCAGCAATGATACACCAGCCGGTGGGTGACAGCAGGTTTAAATTGAGCTGTGTTGTTAATTCTTTACATCTTTGTAATTATAAATTTATTTCCCTACTTTGAATTGATCAATATTAGCACCATATTAATAAAAATGATAAAACACATCGTAAGGTAAGAAATATTAAATTACTGTGAAGTTCTCTTATCTCTGTGATAAACCTGCGGATTAAATCAACTTGCTTCAGAGAATTTCCAGTTTCTATAACCTTCAGTTGATCAATATATATCTATATATTGATTAAACTCGACAAGCCGTTGGACCAACGGTAATATTTATAGACGTAACATAAGTGTACGGAAAATATAAATATATTGCAGTAAACAGCTAGAGAAATATTTTAAGCATAATAATTTTTGTGACAAATATTTTAATAAATATAAAATGAAGAATGTAATGATAATTTCTTAATGCTTTCAGTATGATGAAGTAACTAGAATTCTTTGATAGTTTCAATACAAATGGATGCTTATTTAAATAGTTACAAAACCTTTCTGATATACATTCATCTAAAAAGAAAATTGCACTTTTATAGAAGCTAGATTAGCTAGTATTACATCAGTTTAAAAATAAATTATTACAAGAATCCTGGCAAGAATTATATTGTCTCCTTGATACAAATAAAACAATTATTACAGAAATGTAATTAGGATCTATTATGAAGAATGTTTTCACAAAAATTCTTCCTGATTAAATAATCATTCTTTATGGATAATGAAAGTACGAAGGTTTAGTGTTAACATTAATTTACCTTATATAAAAACAATGGGTGTCCTAACATAGTTGGCGATCCAACACAGAAGTTAAAAAAATTTTGAATGTTATTAAAATTAAAACTTAAAACTTTTTTTTTACCAAACTTTTTTTGTTATCAAATGATAATGAAGAAAAAATATCTGGCATGTATAATATTATCAAGAAGTAAATAAACTGCCTTGAGTCAGAAAATTGTTTATTAACATAAAGTGACTGATTATCTCATCTTAAATCATAAAATCAATTCATATAAAGTTGTTGAAATTCTATTAATTATTATCACACATGTTTCATTTACAAATACATCAGAATAAAATTGGTTCATATTAAGAACAAAATTAATAATTTGCCCATAGTAAAACAATTATTTTCATTACTTCACATTTTTTTGTTTAATATTTAACATAAATTAATAGATCTATGTGACCATTATGGTGTTGGTATTTTATTTAAGTCACTTAACACCCTAAATTTATTTAATAAAACTAAGAACTGAATTAATATTCTAGAAAAATGTAATGTAGTTACAAAATCAATTTTACTAATTACAATACCTCTTATATTGGACAAACAAAGAGATCCCTAAAAATCTGTACTAATCAACACAAAAATAATTTTAAATTGAGTTGTCAAAATTGATCAGTTGTGCCCAAACACATTTATCTCCATAATTGTGTATTTGATTGGGAAAACATAATAATTTTAGATGAAGAATGACCATATTTTCCTAGACTGATGAGTGAGATGTTCCTTATCTGTTCCACACCAACAGCTTTATATGATACCTATAATTTAGCAGTACATACTAGCATTAGGGGTGATCTATTGCAGGTGGAGAGGGTATGCTGATTCAGTTGTAAGGTAGGTAAAGAGAGTTTTTAGTCAATTGAAGCAAGGTTTTTCACCCTGTGAAATATATTTTTGACAGTGGGGCTTGTTTTTATATAAGTTCTCTCATCTGTCAAAAACTAATGAAGGTTGTAAATTAACTACTGGAATTGAGTGAGAGTTGGTTGAAATTATAGCAGGTACAAATTATCTCTTGGCATCATTGGTTGAAAAATTACATTGTTCTTTGAAATAAGTAAGCCCATACTGAAAACTGTTAATACATTATTGTAAATGATGGCTGTTGAGTAGAAAACTCCAGAAATGGTTTAATCAATTGTATATAGATTGAATTGTTTTGCGCACATGCTACTGCATGACATTATATGAGGACTGATAAAATTGGAAAATGTACATTAATACACTTCAAAACATTTTAATCTATCATTTTTTTATGTTAGAATAGTGTCATAGTGCAGTGATGTGGAAAGAAAAGATTTCTTAAATTACTTTATTTGTAATTAAAATATGGTGCAATTTTTTGGTATTATTAAAAAGAAAAAGTATGATTTTCAAAAATTATGCACAAGAATCATGCAAAATATTAGCATTCTTACATGTCAGTACTTACGATAAATAATACTGTTTGGGATAAATAAGTCATCAAAAATATAACGTTGTCAGTATTAGTTGAAAATTAAAATGTATGTAATGAATTAACCAATAAACAAATAAGAAAATTAAATGATAAAATTAAAACCACAGAATGATTTTACGTTTCTTGTTGCTTTCATCAATTTATGAAAAATATTTCGATCTATAAGACGGACACACCAAACAAACAAAAGCTTTTGAAGGTTTTTGGGTGAATCGAATTTATAAAGGCATCTTAGGTTTCCATCTGGAACATTCAATTAACAGACACTTTTCTTGGCTACAGATTAGAAGGAGATGACAATGCTAGTTTGTTGAAACGCTACTGTTTTTGGTGATTACACTGTTGGAATCCTGAGACTGCTTTATTATAAAGCTTTTGAGTTTGTCACCTGGTGTGTGTGTTGTGTCATACTTGTAGCTTGTATAATATTTCAACACCTCATCAAAATAACAAGGATTGCAAAATTGTTATCAATTTGTTAAATTAATAATTTGTTCACAGCTAATTAAATTTTAAAATGAACAAAAGTTACAAAATTCTGTCAAATTACATGCAAATTATTCCTTTATAATGGCAGTACACTATTTTAATAAGTAACATTATCAGTTAAAAGATGATAAATCTTAATTTTGAAAAGAATAAATTTTTTTCTTAGCCACACTTGTGTCCAATGATGACAGGAACAAAAATAAAATACTTGAAAATAATTGATAAGTAACAGACAGAATTAGATTTATATTAAAATAAACATTTGATAAATAAAATTGTGGTACATTAAATGTGTGTGTTTTGGGTATAATATTTCTGTACAATTAATTATTAATTACATCTCTTTGATGTCAGCTTCTTAATTAGAATACATTTCATGAAATAACTTCTATATTCTGGTGCTTCTTCATCTGTTGTGCTTGCTGCTTGCTCCAAAATACATTTACAAAAAAAGGGAATGATATTTAATAAAATTTAAGATGTTATCCATTAAAAATCTAATCATATGAAATTATGCATTACACCCACTGGTTTGAATATCAATTTACTTAATTCTTGATTATACCCACTCAGTGATTTAATTTGTTATTTGTAAGTGTGGAGTTTTCAGGGATGTATTGAAATGTGCATATTGATGTTATTGCAATTTACTGAAAATATTTTATTGCTTTTCAGATCAATCAGTCAAACAACTGTAAGATGATTTACTTCAAGTACTTTTTATTAGAACCCACATACAAAATTCTCAAATATAACTGTAAAACTTTAAAGGTACAAAGAAAACAAACTTAAGTGAAATAATACAATTATAAAATTTCCTAATAATCCTAATTTTTCATTTCAGTTCCTGATAAGCTATTGAGCTGTATTTCAAGTATCTGTGTAAAAGTACAATTATATATAAATACCAGAAACAGTTCAAGTAATTATTATAATTTGAAGACAACCAGGACATAACCATGTCAGATTCAGGCAGTTTAACAAATAACACAAATATTAGCACAGGTGAGAAACTTTACAAATGTGTTGAATGTGATAAAAAATTCTCCGAGGCATCTGATTTAACAAGACACATGAGAATTCATACTGGTGAAAAGCCATATAAATGTTTCGAGTGTTTGAAAACATTCTCACAATCTTGTCACCTGACAAGGCATATCAGGATTCACACTGGTGATAAACTATACAAATGTGTCGAGTGTGAAAGAGCATTTTCACAATTCAGTTCACTAAAAAAACACATGAGGATTCACACTGGTGAAAAACCATACAAATGTATAGAGTGTAACAGGAGCTTTTCAGAATCCAGTTCCCTAACAAAACACATTAGGATTCATAGCGGTGAAAAACCATACAAATGTGCAGAGTGTAATAAAAAATTTTCAGAATCCAGTTCCCTCACAAAACATATGAGAATTCATACTGGTGAAAAACCCTACAAGTGTGTCAATTGTTCTAAATCATTCACGGTTTCAACTAGTTTGAAAGCACACATGAGAATTCACACTGCTGAAAAACCATACAAATGTGGTGAGTGTGATAGAATGTTCTCGGTATCATCTGATTTAACAAGGCACATGAGGATTCATACTGGTGAAAAACCACACAAATGTATAAAGTGTGATAAAACATTTATTCGTTCCAGTCAATTAACAAATCACATTATGATTCACACAGGTGAAAAACCCCATCAGTGTACTGAGTGCAATAAAAAATTCTCATTATCTTATCAATTAATTAACCACATGAGGATTCACTCTGATGTAAAACCATACAAATGTGTAGAGTGTTTTAAAAATTTCTCAGAATCAGGTCCCCTGAAACAGCACATGAGGATTCACACTGGAGAAAAACCATACAAATGTGTAGAATGTGGTACAACATTCTCACAATCAAGTAGTTTAATAGCACACATACGGACTCACACAGGTGTCAAACCCTACCAATGTGTTGAATGTGATAGGACATTCTCACAATCCGGTCACCTAACTGCCCACATGCGGACTCACACTGGAGAGAAGCCATACAAATGTGTTGAATGTGATAAATCTTTTTCATTATCATCTAATTTAAAAATACACCTAAGGCATCACACTGGTGAAAAGCCACACAAATGTGATAAGTGTGATAAAACATTCTCAGTACTAAGTCATCTAACAAGTCACATGAGGATTCACACAGGTGAAAAGCCATATAAATGTGTTGAGTGTGATATGGCATTTGCACAAACTGGTCACCTAATAAATCACTTGAGGATCCATACAGGTGAAAAGCCATTCAAATGTTTTGAGTGTGAGAAACCATTTGCTCGATCCAGTCACCTAAAAGATCACATTAGGGTTCACGCCATTGAGAAACCATACAAATGTGCAGAGTGTGATGTGGGATTCACACATCCCTGTCACCTTACAGATCACATTATGAGTCACACTTGTGACGACAATACAAATGCCATAAGTGTGTTAGAATATTCGGTCAATCACATACTTTAAAGAAAGCACATGATGAAGGAATATGGTGGAACATGTCAGTTTTAACAATTATTGAAGAAAAAACTCTGATGGAAAGCTATTAATGTTAACATTTTGAAAATTTAGTGTAATTTTTTTTATAAATATATTAAATGATCAAGAAATAATTGATATTTGAGTTTCCCATTTAAAAATGTAGGGTTTTGTTGTATAAAATAATTTTGCATAATTCTCAATTATTTTTATTGTGCAAATATTAACTTTTTTAAGTGGCTATATTATATTTGTTAGTAATAATGTATTTATTTACATGAATTGTTTTACAACTATCTTCATCATAAGTAAAGTTGTTGAGTCTCAGATTATAATGGTCAAGTAGTCAATATAGACCTCAAAATAGAAGAAAAGAGGCAATATGAATGATCATGCCTCAATATTAATATGTAGCAAAGATAATTATGCAAATTGGAATAGTCAGTCATAATTCTGATACATGGGAAAACTCCCAAAAACATATTCTGATTTATTTATATGATTCCCTACAATAAGTGCAATAAAAACTAAATGAACCAAAACAAACAAAACATTTGCTGTAATAATTTATTTTACTCTTATTTATTGTCCAGAGGGTCTATAATATTCAAAAATTTACATATTAATTTCAAATAATTTATTTAATGATATAATACCACTTAACAATTTATATATTTAATATCAAAAAAATTAATTAGAAATTTCCTTTTCCAATTACAAAATATGAACTACTAGACATATATATATATATATATATATATATATATATATATATATATATAATAAAGATACATTTTCTCAGGGGAATTTATCAGGCTCAAAATACTGTTGTCAGTTACACTGTCTTAAATGTGGGTCCTAGTAGTACTAACCTTGATGGGCAAATTTAATCAATACTTTATGATACATTTCATACCAGATGAAGTAACAAGCATCCCTCTGTAATCGGGTAGGTGGTGCCTATTGTCTCCTTGTGTGCCACTGCATTGGATGGTCTGCTTGTGGATGAAAATGGAGAAAACTTCCCTATTTCTAGTGTCATTGCACTGGTACACCAGGATAATGAATTCTCATTTAATACCATCAGCATAGTGAAATGAAAGAACTAATTTACCAGGCGCGAAGGGGACGGTAATAGTTTTTGAAATCATCCGTATGTAAGCTGACAATTTCAAAGGGGGAAATTATATAGTGCACCCTTTTTCTATAACCATTTATTAATTATATACATTTTTTGTAATTTAACGAAAAGCTGTGCCCAGGTGATTGTCAGTAGCTGGAGACAACGGACGACTCCTTACGGTACTCTACGACCGATCCGCATGGAAATTTTTGGGGTTTGGTCAAAGATGTCTGTGTGGGCTAAAGACAGTAAGGTGCACTGTGGCGACGTGATTGGCAGAATTTAGTTTCGTCACACGTCTCCAAGGGTAACTGTCCAATCTGAGCGCGTAAGGGACGAAAAGGTTGCCCTGTCACGTAATTCAAATGACCAATCAGAACCAGGAATCTAATAGAAAGATTTATCTGTAGACACATGATGTTCAGCTTTGGGAGTCAACGCTGCTCTACTGGTCACACGTCGTCCAGTCTTCGCTGTTTCAGTATCTGGTAAGCACTGAGGTTATTTGCGGGTGTTGCGACACTAGTTTTATCCTGATGAGAGGAGTTCCCTTTGCTTCCTGAGTAGCCGGAAATTAGAACCAGTAACATAGAGAGCGAACGGCCGAATATGCATGAAATTTGTAATTATTTTTTTCATTAAGTTTGTTTTGTTAATTGAATAAATTTCCTGTTTATGATAACCGTTAATCTGCAGGTGGCGCCCAAGATAAAGGTAATTATTTTTTTAATGTTTTGTAATGCCTTGAAGGAAAGGCATTGTTTCAGATTAATGGTCTTGGCCGTCGGAGGAAGTTGTAATGTTGTGTACTTAGGATTGGTATTGAGAATTCAAAGCAAGGCACATGCGGGTGGCCTGTCGCAAGATAAATCTGTTAAGGCAGGCATTGTTTCTGATTAATGGCCTGGACAGTTCAAGGGACAGTTTGTAATGTTGTTTACTTAGGATCGAGGGGCAGTTTGGGCGGTCTGAAGAATTTAGAACAGCGCACTGCGTGCGGGGGTGAAAATACAAGTTCAAAGTAATTGAGGGTGCAAAGACAAATTAGACCTGTCTCGATGGTCGGCTTTGGGGCAAGACAGAGTGGCGAGCTACTTGCTAGCTAAGGAACTGCAGCTAAATAATAATATAAATCTCGGGATAATGGAGGAAACTGTCATCGGGCAGTTGCGACGTAGTTTTGGAACAAAGGAAAAAGGAAGGGACTGTAATATATAAGGGAGAGCGGCTTTTGAAAAAGTTAGTTGAGTTTTGGAGCTAGGAGTTGGAGTGAGAGTTGTGGAGTTGTACGGCGAGCACTGAGAATGGAGAAATTTTACAGCCTGCGAGAGAAATAGCAAAATATTCAACGATAAACATTTATGTATTCTGAAGTCTAATCTGTTGTAATATCAAAATTAGACCACTGTTTTCGATGGTAGACCAGGACACTGCATCCAGCGTCGAGTAGTTTTCACCACGAGCAAGTGATATGTCCTTCACGAACGGAGAACCAGCTTTCATCAAACCAACAGTGTGTGTTACAGTCAGTGTTTAAACGTCCAGTATATAAAGTGTGTGTGTACGAGCGTTCTTTTCTTTTGTATTAATAAAATAAACTCTAAATTTATAGCCAATCTTGTAGAATAAGTTCGTCAATAATTAATTTCGTCTATACGAATAAATATGTCCTTTTAAATTAAATGTAAATGTTATGTTCTTTGATTAGTTAAATGTTCTGTCCGTTATCAAACCCAGTAAAGACCCATGAGAGATTGAGATCCTTTTTATAATTTTAAATTGTGTAAATTGATAAATTTTGGTAAATAAATTATTTGTGGTTAATAAATATTAATCTTTTATTTAGACACCCGTTTAATTATATACATTTTGGCTACCACAACGTGGGGCAAATTAATAAAGTATCACGGTAGATTATTACAGGTTATTTTTGGTATCGAGCTACACACTATCGGAGGCACACGTTTCCAACTGAGTCCCTTCGCAGCTGTCTTCCTTTTATACTCATCCTTCACCACTTACAACTTATATATATTTATTTATTTATTTGCAAATATACTACTGTTAACTTTATATCTGTATTGACTGATAAAACCTCCGATTCATCGCCTCAGGCGAATGCATCCCGTCTTTCCTCAAATTGTCTACACCTTTAAGCCTTCGAGATCATCCCTAAATCTCCTTTCCTTTCTAAGTCCCAAATCACTCAACTCCACGGATCATGGCCAAGTCTCACGGCGTGAATCTGCTTACTCGGAACCCTTAATTTATTGCAACGGATCTCCGTCATCCTATATCGACGGGTGAACTCGTAACAAACTTTAATACAATAAACAACACACTATTTTAAGAAAAAAATGAAACAGAATTAATTACATGAACGTAGGATATTTGAAACACAATTTTATATAGCAATGCTGGGCTCCAGCGGTTGCAATCACGTCAATTTACAAAAAATTATTACTAATTATCCGGCGTGAAATTTATTATTTAGTTCATGAGATCTCCTTTTCTTAAGAGATCGTGGGTTAGAGATTTCCTGATTTCAAAAACAAACGAGAGCTTTCGTAACACTATATAATGCAGATTTATGTTATTGCCACCCTTATTTTGAGTTAACTATTCTATTAACGGAATCTGCATTTAGTAACGGGCTGCCTAATATGCACTGCTATTATTTCTCATACAACTAAGATGAACAATATAGCGTCAATTACCTGTCTTGTGGGTATATGTATTTCAAAGACGTGATTTATGAAATCCATCACACTGTATTCAGTTTTGTGAAAACTGACCTGTTCGTGATATGGCAACCCTGGTGATCGCAAAGTTGTTTGCGGGTGTTGGTCACACTGCAACGTTGAAAACGATTTAACGCAGATCTGAACTGTCGTCGACGAGCCCAACTAAATAATGTTCAGAAAATTAATGAAATCTTACAATAATCAATGCAAATAAATTAAAATAAAATATGTGAATATCCGAATTATTCGTATCAGAGGAATCTGTTCATTATAAACTGCTACATTCATCGTTCTTACCGAATGCTAAGCATCAACTATCTCCTGCAAACTGCCAACTGTGTTTCACCCCTAAATGAATTTATAACTCCACTGCTCTGAGAGCCATTTTGAAACTTCAGTGAGTAAATGTTCTGGCCAGCATCTCAATATTTTCGTTGGCAACTCCCATTGTAGGGTTGTCAGAGCTTATTCCAAGTCTCTGCAAAATCATGTTCTTCTGGGCACCGGAATTCATGAAAAAACTTAATGTAGGCCCTACTTGCCAAAGTCTTGGGAACATATATATGTCTTGCTCTCATGATGTTTTTCCAAGTATTTCTTTCTGCCCATCGGCGAATCCCCTTACAGGAACGCCGCTGATGTCTGTTTCTACCTAAGTTCTGTACAATGAACTGACAAATCCGGGCACGATAAAAAATTTATTCCACAAAATTGCTGTATAAAATAAATAAAACCCAATTAATTTAATAACCTTCAGAGCATTTGATTTTATAAAGCAAGAAATGATTAAAACAGAAAACAAAAAGTTTTGAAGAATAAATTCTTTAAAATAAAATTTTAACTGAACATACTATGCCACGGTAATGAATCAGTCTAAAAATATAGGATTGGTAAACTGACAGGTTGTAAATAATATTACCGAATTCAGAAAGAATGGAACGCAGACTCAATAATGTAATAGTAGAAGATCCATGAATACTGGGTAATATATTCAACAAATTCTAGTTCATTCACTGTTATGTATGTAGCACCGTTATTATTGTTGTAACAACAGAACAATTTTGTATTTTTGAATATTTTGAAATATTTCTAATTTATTGTATAAACTTTCTATATTTAGATCAGTTACTTGTTGAAGTTCCAAAATTGTGGATGAAATGTAATGATATTTTATTTTAGACGAATACTAGTATTTTTTCAGATATATTGGCTGTTTTTTTCTGTTTATTTGTCAGATTATATTAAATATCAAATTTATTATGATTTAAGAGGAGTGTTCCAATAATGAGACAATATTGATAGCCGCGAATAGAAGACAAGCATACCTTATAAATCTTTATGCTTTAATAGTTGCAGCATTAGATCATAAAAAATTAAGTTTTTTTCAGCTTCTTAATATTTACAATTTCACAGTTTTAGTTATTCAGCTATACTTTACGGTTGCACCCCCCTCCCGTGAAAGAAAGTACACAGGAAAAGATTAAGAAATGTTTAATAAAGTCACTGAATAAAAACAAGTGTCCAAATTTGTTCATCACCTTTTGAATGAATTCAGTGACCTCCTCTACACTCTTTCTGTGAACACTGAGCATGAACTTAGCGTCTCGTCTCCCATCCTTGACAGATTCTACGTCGTAGCGTATGTGTATGTCTTCTTCCATGGCTAAAAATGAAGATTAGTCTAATTTTCTCATATTTTCCGGGTGGAGCTTCAAAGCGAAAATGCTTTTTTGTGTGTTGAAGAAAATAGATTTCTCAGAGAAGAAATGATAGATTGTAAATATGCGATGAAGATAGATATTTTGAAAAATTCTTCTACATTTTCAGATGTTTGATTTGATCTGTAGGCCTGTCTTTCCACAACTCGAGGGCGCTTAAATTCAACATCCAGTTCCACGCGATTTTTTTAGCTTTCTCAAAAATGAGCGCAAACTCCATTTATGTGATCGCTTCAGCAATTATGCGACGCATATTCAAATACCCACGCTATTTGAATTTTACATTAGCGTAAATGATATAATATAAATATCTAATTTTATATGCCTATTTTATTGGTGAATAGTATAGTGTGTAGATGCAGATGAACGTCACTGCAAAAAAAACCTGGAGGCGACCATGGTGGCAACTCCCCTCTAATAGCACAGAAAAGGGACTGAAAGGGAGAATGCGGTAGTTATTCAATTATCAAGAAATTAATTATTATTTTTTATTTAAATGCAAAGATAGTTGCCTTAGATAGAGTTCAAGATGTGATGTAAAAGGGGTGGGGGGGGGGGTCAAGGCTTTAAGGACAGCTAGTGTGAATCACTGGTTGAGATTGATGGTGTTCTGGCTCTGGGCAAATTGGGAATTGTGTTTTAGACATTTGGACAGTTCTGCATTGGTTAGTAATACATTCAGAAACAGGTATTTTTTAGTGAAGGAAATGCAGTACAGTGAAGTAATGTGGAGCGAGAGTCACATAATGTTGTACTTAATTTGTACATGACTTCTTGTGAATGATTATATAAGATTGTACGAAATTGAAGGGTAGGGTAGATGTGGCACCTGTTCCTACTGCACAGCTGACAACTTGCATAAGATGAAGGAGTGTGAGAGTTATTAGGCACATGGGAAGTTTTGTGGGTAGAATTTTTTTTATATGCTTTAAACACACATGCTCTCAGTGTAGTCCAGTGTAGGCCAGATGGAGAAAAGAGTTGAATTTTGTACACCAGGAGAGCAGGTTGTGGTGAGGGGTGGCCTCATCTGGACAGGAAATAGAGATAAAGAGCAGCTGACAACTAAAATTGATGATTTGCATTACCAAGCTAGATAGTAATGGACCTGTCCAATTTTTCAGGCCCAAAGCCCCACAGGATAGAATAGGACTAAAAATCATCCTGGCCAGCGCTTGAAAATTTGACATGTTTATTACTACATAACCTGTTGACATGAAGTATCAATTTAAGGTAAGTCAGAAGCTCTGTTCCTCTCTTTCCTGACAATATGAGTTAATTAATTTGACAATATCTCATCATCCATAGTTACATATACAGTATGTGTGTATGTAATGTAACTATGTAAGAACTTTGGTGCTAAATAAATAAGAATATGTTCACTGTACACATAATGCAGAATGTTTATTTTGAACAAAGTGAGGAAACCTTTGACTATTAATTTATGATCAATAGATAAAATTAATTAACAAAATTAATGGTGTATAATAAAACCAACAAACTTAAGTTATAACCACATAATTTCCTGAATTTTTATTAAATAATATCAACCTTATAAAAATAATTGTGAGTTTCAAATGAAACAAATATTTATTGTAATAACATATTACAAATTAAGAAATTTGAAAGAATATATTACATAAATTATTAGCAAACATAGAAACTCAGTATGAATCATTAAATGTTTGACTCCATTCTGTGCTTGATGCATTATATTATTAACATTTTAAGTAAATAGTTGATAAAAATAAGACATTTATACATAGTTTAAAACTAGATATTTGAACATAGACAATATACTGATTGAATAAACAATATTCACATAACTGTTTGGAAAATGTAGGATCATTAATTTGAATGTGGTTGTAAAAGAAGCAAATCAAGCTGTAAAGTGGGCCACACTATGAATTATACTACCGTCCAGACAGATAAAGCCGAATGTAAATTAGCCAGGAAAGTCAAATTTGTAAATGTAAAACATATTGGAATAGTCTCATAAAAATTAATTCATGTAGTAAACTACAGATTTGAAGAAATTCCCTATGATAAAATAAAAAGTAATAATGTAAGAAAAATCTAAGAATATTTTATAAAAACATGCTTAAATGTTTGAAACTTAAAATACACTTATTTACTCTTTGTTTTATTTGAATGTACTTCTTAAAAGAGTTTGTTCTGATATATTGAGATAGAATCCAATCAGTATAATTACTTTATTTGCATTTGATATTCAGTCAACAATTTGTGTTTCCTTATTGGAATATCTATCTTTATACTAAATAACATTTATTTATATTAAACTAAAACATTTAGATATTATAATTTATGTTCAGTTAATTAATTGGAAGAAGTATTATTGTGTTTTGGCCCTGTTTGAATATTTACATGGATAATAAGGAATAGAATATATAAAATAAAAATAAGTTTATTATCCAGAATTAAATAAAAAAAGGATATTTATAAATTGTGCAAGCATTAATTTGCCACAGAAACTTTTGAGCAAGCTGACATTACTAAAAATTGTTTATAATTTAAATTTAATTAATTTGACAATATCATATCATTTAAATATACAGCATCTAAATTGATTCTTAGTTGGTAAGAGCATGTAATACAGTAATCCTACCACATTAACATTATTAGAAAAAGTTAGATACAAATTAACGTCCGTGGACAAGAATTCATCCATAATCTATAATACATTGCATAAAATTAAGATATGCTAACTACTCCAGAATAAATTCAGACAAATAAATAGGCACTGTTGTTACTCGCTGATATAACGCCAAAAAATTTATTGTTTTAAAAAAGCATCTGAATTTAAAATATGATGATTGCGCATTACTCTCCAAATAATTGGAATAATGCATTTTTAATTAAATGCAATCATTTCCCTTGAATTACGCGATTAAAAAAATACTATATATTGTCGAATTAACAAAATAGTTTCTCCAGACTATCAACTCAATTTAAATTAAATGATTGTTACAAATTATTATGTATTCCAAACGAGTATATAACTATGTACTCGGAAATACATTCATATTTCTCGAAGTGCAAATGCTATTAAATTAAATCAATAAAAGAAAAAAAATTATCGATAATAATGAATACAATATTGATTAGTAACCGTATGATTAACGTATTTCATGCATTTATAATATAATTACTTTATAATGCATATAAATTATAAAAAAACTATCATTAATACAGAATATATACATAATATTTTGCTCTTGCACTCACAATGTCAGGATGGCCGAGCGGTCTAAGGCGCCAGACTCAAGGTTGTACCTTGCCTATGAATAATAGGTTGAAGCATTCTGGTCCTCGTCTGAGGGCGTGGGTTCGAATCCCACTTCTGACAAAGTTTTTAATGTTAAAATTTTAACTATTTCGTTTTTAATAAATAATTTTTGCCCGTAGAACGATTACCGATAACTATCCGATTGCTCAGTCACACGAACATCCTTCCCAATCGTAGTCTTAAAAATAATAAAGTAAATTATCATAAAAGCGCATTCATGTCCTTTTGTATGCAGAAATTAAGTTCAGCTTCATCAAATAGGTAGCTGATATATTTATAAATATAGTGGTTTTTCTCAAATTTGATATAATAATAATAATAATATTTTATTTTACATTACTTACACTACTTAACAGAATCAGTTCATTCTTACATTCCTCTTATGTTTATGTAATTTTAATAACATGAAATATATACAAGTCATATAAAAATATAATAAAAAACAAAAATAAATCAATCACATCAATTAGAAATGTATATATTAACTAATTTGTCAAATACAATTCTCTTAACTTACAGTTTTTATAGAAAATTATATGTATTGCAATTTATTTATGACGACCTCTTAAAATGAAATATAATTATAAAAGAAAAAAATAATTTACACAACTACAAATTTTATAGGGGCTTATAATTTTAATTAGAGACACTCAGGGTCACATTATTCAGGGTCTCGCCGTAGAGAAGAACATACTACAGATTAATTTTTTTTAAAAAAGGAAGTATCACGATTAAATATAATTGTTATCGTGCTTTGAAAGTATAACACAGAATTGAACAGTGGTTAGACAACCCATTAGTGAACCGTTACTGTAGATGCCACAGAATAAAAATTTCGTTAAAGGATAACTTGAATTGCCGTCACTCGACAATAGTCGATCTCATTAATATCTTGAAATCAAGTTGAAAAAGTGTTAAGAACGATTTTAAAGTTAGAAGGCGTGAGAAGAGAGAAAAAATTTATTACGCTACATGGCAAAATTTCTATAATCACTACGTGGTGTGAAGGGCATTGTGATAACTCTGAGGACAATGTCTTATGTAGTGAAAGTAGATGCCTTCCACCAACTAATTGTAGATAAGCGTATCCACGCAAGGGAATGTAAATGGTTCGTAAACACACAAGTGGCACTTCGCCTGAAGATGATGACTGGACAGTCATCGAAACGTCACGTGTTTTCGACCCGGGTGGAATCCCGAGAGACTATCTACATCGGGGAACCTTCGGTATACGTCTTATGTATTTGGCTAAATAAAAAACTAATAAGAATCCTACTTACTTAGAAATAAAAGTGATTCTAAGATCCGTTTAAGCACTATTTTTCGCTGCAAGTAATATTTAATGAAGTTGTTACTTTAAGACCATATTGGAGTGACCTAAAATGAGCCGAAATTCTGAATGACCTGTCTGTGATACTTCCTATAGAGACTTCCATATGAGACTGACTGCCCATGAGAAAATATATTTTTTTCCATCCTACTTCAACAACAAATTCCGTTTTACGGTGATTTGTTACATACTTTTGTGTGTTTATCAAGGTTACCGGTCTTTTTAGGGCTATATTAGAAACAATACACATTAGTTTTTACGAAACGCCGAGTTCAGTTTTCGTTGTAGCAACAAGTTTTTCTCCGTAAAAGATTTCTTTGCGATGGCTTGCGTTGCTCTAATTTATTCAGTACAGTGAGCGAGGATGGTTATTAAGTTTCCTAAATATTATACGCAACTTACAGTACGTAATTCTGGTTGTCAGCTTGGATTTGGAGATGTTCTTCCGTCCTTGATATATTTTTTTATTCACACAAGAAATTAACGGTCCGTATACCAGACAAAAAAACAGGAAATAATTTTGAAAAAAATTATTTGAAAGTTGTGAACATTTCGATCGGCTGATATGATCCTTGTCAATATTATCGCCTGCCTAATTGAAAAAATTTACGGCTGACTGAAGATAATGAATAAGAAAGATAGCCAATTCAGACAAAAAAGTGATAATATAAATAACACACAACGTTTCTGGGATCCTTGTCCCTTTCGTCAGGCGAGAAAAAGATCCTAGAGCGACACAACTGCACTTGTCAGTTGGCAACACTCCTTTTTTTTCTCTTTATATTATTACTTTAATCATTTATTTGCCAGTATTTACCTCCATTTCAAAGTCATTTGTTCGCCCAAGGCCCTCAGCTTATTTTGGATCTTGAATTTACGACGTATTCAAAGTCTCTCGTGCTAGAATGTCCGCCTTTTAAATCAATTCAGATAGGTGGTAAACAAAACTCTCTCGCAGGCAGAACACTTCTGGAGGGTCGGAGGGCTACCTACGGGGATGTCTTCTCCTCTCTCTGCCCATCAACTAAGATTCCCACAAGCCGAGGCGCCTCGGCCTATTTTTAGAATTGAATGATCCGGGGCCTTAAAACTTGGGCACACGGTAAGTGTTGTTCGCTGTTCCCATTGGAACAGTCGGCCAGCTGCCTCCGGAACTGGTCAAGGCCCGGAGAAGGGAATGCTGAGACCCCACAGCAAACCCCTCTCCCACTATCGGAAGGGCGTGGGACAAGTACCCAATTCCCGACCTACATCATGCAGGTTTTCTAGGGTTTGTCCTGTATCATTTTTAGTCGAATGACGGGTAGAATCATTTAAATACAGCCCGGTTCCCTAGTTAATTCTTGGCAATCTTGCATCCCTCCTTTGAAATCCCTTCCTATGCTATTAAAGGGGAGTTGACATCACGAGGTTTACCCTCATGTAGCCTGTAACTGCAAATAAAAACCTCTTGTCTCACGTTTTTAATTGCAATTTTTCTTTTTTCCGTTATGCAAGTTGAGAATTAGTCTTTGTCACGCCAATCAATGACAATAGAAATTATATAAATACATGAAACGTGACTTTCCTCTGTTAACATCAGAAAGTGTGACAAAACTATAGGTAGACAATGGTTTCTGAAATGCGATTTATTTTATACTAATTAGATATATAAACAACCAAATAAGACAAAAATAAGTGCTAAATTAAAAGAAGACTGTGGTATTTAATTTATCACTCATTTTTCTCTGTTATCTTATTAATATACATTTATTATTAGAAAACTGTTTTTTTGTTTTCTTCGCTTTGAGTATATCTCTACATCTTTTTTCTTCTCTTCTACACAGTCATTCTCGTCATCTCTTTCACCTACCTCTTTTTTTCTGTTTTTCTTGTGTCTTGGCTTTTCATTCCTTTTATTTTTTTCTTTCTCACTTTTTCTACTCCAAGACAATGGAATACCCGAATAATCTCAATAATAATGTTATCTCAGCATTGTCAAGAACTTTCAAATCTAGTAAACTTTCAACACAGACGGTTTATATTTTGTTTTATTTTACATGCTACGTACCAAATCTAAATCATCGAAATTATCAAACTGGTTTCAAGACAACTTAAAAAAATGCAATCACTACTGTCCGGACATATGAAATTTCCTTTTTAAAAAAATTATTATATCGGTTTTTTGATAGTTCCTGTGGAACGTCATAGGTAGCAGGACAATCGAGAGTTAGAATTCGACGCGTGACGAGGTTCTGCCTCTGTTCCGTGAGATGGCAGCTCTTACAGTACACAGTGCAAAAGTGAGCGCAACCAAAGTTTTAATCACGAAAAAACAAGTATGTCTCTTTTCACCGCAAATATTTGAATGCTTAGGTTGTATGGTAGAAGAAGATGCTCAATAGGTTTAAGAGATAAACCGTTGACAAATGTCACAGCCAAGATTGAGCTACAAATGAGTAGCCGACAGTAAATCTTCACGAAGCGCAAACTCGGAGAGATCAGGACATGCTGGAATCTAGTTTTCGAAAATATTTATCGATATACAAAAATTAAATATAAAATAATATCCGGCTAATTGATAGTAACGAAACATTTTTAAACAAATGAGAACAATTTTCTGTATCGAAGCGGCAATGTTAAACGATTTTTTTTGAGAAGTCAACTCTTTGTCTGTAATACTAGAATATTATTGAAATAAATAAATAAATATATATATATATATATATATATATATTCTATTTGCGTAATGAGAAAAAGTGTTATTTCGGAACTACTTCCTTACTACAATAATCGACTCTATTGTAATATACAATTTACGGTCGTTTAATAAATGAAATTAATTGTTAAATTTACAAACAAAAGATTTTTATTGTGGTAATCACTCAAACAGTTTTCAGATTTATATATTAGATTTCTCAGGGTCCTTACTGGGTTTGATAATGGTCAAATTGATAATATTTATAATCTTATCAACAACAAATCACAAATAAAAGAAAAGAAGTTTACTCGTCAATTAAACTAGAACATTTAAAATGAGACCAAATTTAAAAGTAAAAAGATTGACTCTGATTAACAATTTTAATCAAAAAGAAGAGAACGAAATCTGACGGCTATCTTTCAATTACGTTTCCATAATTAATTGCTTCGTAAATTGTTACTCACGTCTGCCCAGCATTCCATCGTACCTTTATTTTCGAGAACAGTATTGTGGGCTTTACATTGCTTCTAAACTCACAGATTCTAAATCAAAATTTTTTTATATGTCGTCAGGAACTCGGTTGATCCTCCTTCCTTTCATCTATCGGTTGACCGCTCGCCTTAGGTGATTTTTGCGACTTGTCGATTGGGTGATCTTTATTGTTCCGGACTTAAACCGAAAATTTTGCTATATGTGGCCGGCTATGGACACAAAAACTGCTTTTTGTGTGCAGGTTTCGACGTTATACTTTTATGAATGTTCCACTTTGTCCTGCTAATTGCCAACCCGGTTGAATTTTCTTTCCAAAACTGTTATACCTCGACGAGGTCTTTCCGTGAACCGTCTCTCAACAAATCTCCCTACGAACTGTACTCCTCAATATCTTAATGCAAACTGTAACTCTCGTCTCGCAATTTGAGCGCGCATACGCCATTTTGACGGACCTTCCGTCGAAGGAACAGTGCTTGGCTTTTTCTATTGTTATTTAAAAAGATCCTGCCGCTACAAAGGATTTCTCAAACAATTTATATTTTTAATTTTACAATTAATGTCTCAATTAATTGGCATTACATATATATATTTATATTTAATGCTTGGCTAAACCTAAAGTGCTTAATAAATACGTGAAATTGCATTGTTTCTTTTGCGCAGGTTCTCATACTGAGTGCCCGCATTCACTAAACTACAATTAGTGGCTTTATATAAATGCATAATTTATATTAAAGCAATGATACATTGCAATATACCTATACATGCAGCCATTTTAAAACGTCTAGTGTACAGTTTCTACTACACACACGTGCATAGCTAAATATAAATACAATGTTGTAGACTATTCATAAATAAAATGTGGTTGATAGCGTGTGGTTGAAAAATTATTTTCTTCCCGATTAGTCTTAATTTCATATTTATAAGGAGGTTTGTTATGAAAATAAGATGAATGTATCAGAAAAAAATTGAGTCGGTTATTGTAGTAAGGAAGTAGTTCCGAAATATCAATTTTTCTCATTACGCAAATAGAACATATATATATATATATATATATATATATATATTGTAATAAACAATAATAGAATTAATTGAAATGATTTGATTGTCCACACGTTAAGGCATCAAAATGTGGTTATTCAATAATGAAGATAATTAATTAAATTGAACTAATAATTGAAAATTATCTAATGAAAGGAGCATGAAATAATGACATTCATTTAATTTAATGAAACAATTAGTTAGACACAACTATTTTTCCTTACAAAAAAAATTACTTGCTGAACTTTACAACAATTTTATTATACAAAAATGTCCATTTCTCTTACCTCAGGGTCGTTATTGGGCCTTTAAATAAAGAACAATTAATTTTACAATTTACTATTGACAAATATTTTTAATAAACTCTCGAAATGTAATCGCATAAAAACGAAATGAAATCGAAATCTGACGATATTCTATCTTTTATTAACGTTTAAAATTTTAATTTTAAATGTTTCTTTTTTTACTCACTGTTTGTACTGGTACCAGGGCAATTGTAAGGATTCTGCAAAGTACACTTCCCTGCATTTCTTTAGGCGAATGCCGGGTAGGATCCTTAAACCATAGCCCGGGGGCCCTAGTTAACGCTTGGCTACCTTCCTCTACCCTTCCGCATCCCCCCTTTCTAATCCCTTCCTATGCTATTAAAGGGGAGTTGCCCAATGTGGATCACCCTCATGTAGCCTGTTGCCCTAAAAAAAAAAAACTTTCACCTCGAACACTTATGAACAGGCCATATAACGCTGAATTTATTTATTATTGTTTGCAAACACTTAAAACTGTTGATCTCTGCCAATTATTTGGATCTTGCGACGGAAACTGGAGACTTCTACCACAAAATGATTAGCCTCTGCTTGCAGACTGCTAACACAACTCAATGCTCTCGCTTCTTATTTCCAACTCAATTTGTTTTAGTTCCGTCCTCGACTGAAATCCTTCGCCAACTGCTAAATTTAATTATACTGTACTCCACAATGTCTCGTAGCTGACTGAAAAATTTTAATTCCTTCCGCACTCAGCAAGGTCTCATGGCTGACTAACTACTCCATCAACTTACGCGCGCTATTGTCGGACAATGTCTTGGCCTGTTCAATATTCTCGACCATTATTGTATCTCTGTGTGTTCGCCGGTAACAATTCAGTTCACTAGTTTCTAATTATTAATTCTTAATTGCACTTTTATCATTACAATATATATATATATATATATATATATATATATATATATATATATATATATTGATAAACGAAAAGTCACTGGTCATCACTTTCAATAATTTTATTTCGCAAGCCCTAAATCAAATCAATCGCAACCGGATTCCGGTGGTTATTTTTGCAGAATATTAAATTACTTTTTAATATTACAAAAAAATAATATTGAGTAAGATGTCTTAGTTTAATAATTAACGGGTGACAGTATGGTGATTATAAACTACTAACGACGTACAAAATATGAGTAATTTCATATCTGATCATTTATTTTGAAAACTCTAAACCTAGCGAATATCTATGGCAAAAGTTACCCAAATCAAAAAATTATTCCAAAAAAATGGTTTATATTCTAATATTTATTAAACTTGATTCTGACTTCAATTGTTTAATTGCTTTCATGATGTAGTATTACTTAAGAATCGAAATTCTGTGGTATATATTTTAAGAAACTTATTATTATTTTTCTATTCGAAAGAAGTAATATTCTTAAAACTGTTTTGGCTTACAATTAATGCGTGTGCTATTACAAGGGACTTACAGACATTATTATATTATTATTAATAACATCTGAAACATACTCGTGTGCTCGTCTATAGCCACCAAATAATACATATTGTAATACACTTAAAATATGATAGATTTGACGTTTTTGGTATTTTTCAATAGTTTCGTAGATGTTAGAATTATATATATAATTTTTTATAATTGAATTGAAATTATCTGTAAAGCTTAAATTTACATTGTTCCACATTTTACAATAGTATAATATAGAAAATATATGCTGCACTGCTAAAATACTAGAAATTTATCGAAAATATCAAATTTTATTTTTATTGAGAGTTTTTAATAAAGAAATATGAAAATATGATCTAATTTCTTAAGTTACATAATCAAGGCAACATTGGATACTTCAGCATTTACGACAGTAAACTAAAAACTTCTATATACGAGAGTCAGTTGGATCATTATATGTATTTCATTTTCAGAAAATCGTTATACAGTTCAACGTTGCATTATATTTCGTCATTTCCTTAGGTTTAGCGAGAGATCTAAACTATCCTTTATTTATCAATCGTCTATTCCCTTCATCTATATTTATTTTCGGTAAATTAATTTATCTCTAAAAATTAATCGTCTCACCTACAAAAGTGTGACTATGCAACGAAAATGTTGAATGACTGTATTATCTTAAAGCTAGAGTTGCTTTTGCACGTATATCGGATACTTAAACCATAGCCCGGGGACCCTAGTTAACTCTTGGCTACCTTCCTCTACCCTTCCGCATCCCCCCTTTCAAATCCCTTCCTATGCTATTAAAGGGGAGTTGCCACCATGTGGATTACCCTAATTTAGCCTGTTACCCTAAAAAAAATAAAAAATAATGCAACATTGAAAGTTGTGCTTCAGCACATTCACATTACCTTAGAGAAAAGGTACGAGTGAGTTAAATCCGAGTGGTTGGATCTGATTATGAATAATGCAGATAGCACACGCATTAATTGTAAGCCAAAACAGTTTTAAGAATATTACTTCGTTCGAATAGAAAAATAATAATAAGTTTCTTAAAATATATACCACAGAATTTCGATTCTTAAGTAATACTACATCATGAAAGCAATTAAACAATTGAAGTCAGAATCAAGTTTAATAAGTATTAGAATATAAACTATTTTTTTTAAATAATTTTTTGATTTGGGTAACTCAGACTCGAGTACAATCCAATCTCAAGAGGATATTTCCCTCAAAAAACATGAAGAATTCACTTTCAGATAAATTGATATTGTTTAGTAATTTATTATCATTCTATGTAGTAGATTTTCCTGCAGTGCGTATTGCAGGATACAATGTCTCTTGGAAGGTTGAAAAATTTTATAAATTTTTGTATTTCCGATCCTTCCATCCCATGTCTCCTTTTTTGTTTGTACTTGTTGGAGGCAACAATATATTCATTACATCGTTAAACACTCCATATGTAACAGCGTTATTATATAAATTATTAGACATTCCATTAAAATGTGTAGACCTATCTAAGATTACGGTTTTTTCTACTGCCGAGAACCGAGCATGGCTTCACATCATTTCCTGGTTACGATTGTTCTTGGCCTAGAGACGAACATAATTTTCAAAAAACTATGAAATTAGACGTAAATAGTATTGTAAACGTCTGGAGCACGAAATATGATTTTTTTTATCAACATTTTTCTTAATCTGGAATAATAGACAACAGGTAAATATTACTGATTCAATTATAAAAGTGCGACTATTATTTTAATTGGCCCAGTGTCTACAGCAATCGAACGAGACACTGACGTACGTAGATCTATTCACAGCAGTGTATGACATTTTATTTTGTAGTATATGGTGATATTGTCGCGGATTAATTGATTTTATTTCAAAGTGTATTATTTGTGCCCCCAAAATTTAATTTCGTGACAATGCAATAGGAAGATAATCTTTATTTAGGAACCGAACCATAAAGTGGACAAATCTATCGGAATATCTATATAAACTATTTCGTGCCAAGTGGCTGTTCTCTTCGCTGGGTTTAGGATATTATCATTATATCTGGATGACTACTATTAATAAAGTCACATTAAGAAACGACATAATGGCAATTAAGATTCACATTTCGCAATTCCAGGGGAATGTGAATTTTGTAATATAATTTCGCAATAAAATTATCGCAACGCAACGCAAAATTTATTCTACTACTTCGGTGAGTTGACATTTTTTATTTAGTCATCAGGTTTCTCCAATATGTAAAAATAGCTGGTTAGGTTACAACTTATTGTAATGTTTCTTCATCACACACAGTAGGTTAATTAGTTCGTTAGTGGAGACACTTCAAAGAATGGTGCATCAGCTTCACTTATTCTCAATCTCCTCTCAAATACTATTAATTATCGGCACTCGAAAGACTACCATGTTTGAAGCGTCCCACTTGGTGTAGACAGGCTATGTATAGGGGAGTAATCCACAGAGTGGCAACTCCCCCCTTATAGCATAGGAAAGGGAGTGAAATGGGGGATGCGGAGAGGTAGAGCAAGGTAGACAAGGCTTAACTAGGGCCCCCGGGCTATGGTTTAGGGATCCTACCCGGCAATTCGCCTAAAAGTGATGCAGGGAAAGCCCTAGAAAAACCTGCATTAGGTAGGTCGGACATTTGGTACTTGTCCCACGCCCTTCCGATGGCGGGAGAGGGGTTAGCTGTGGGGTCGCAGCTTTCCCCTCTCCGTGCCTTGACCGTTTTAGGAGTCAGCTGGCCGACTATTCCAATAGGAACAGTGGACAACTCTTACCGTATGCCCAAGGTCTGCGACCCCGGAACATACACCTCTCAAAACAGGCCGAGGTGCCTCGGCATGCGGGAACCTTAGTTCAAAAAATCAGAGAGATGTGAAGGCATACCCTAAGGTAGCCTCCGCCAGAGCTCTCTGGGAAGGTTCACCTTCGAGAGAATTCTCTCGCAGGCTTCCCCAACGAGAGGCCTTCTATTTTTTGTTAACAGGCTACATGACGGTAATCCACATGGTGGCAAATTCCCTTTAATAGCATAGGAAGGGATTTGAAAGGGGGGATGCAGAACGGTAGAGCAAGGTAAGAAAGGCTTAAAAGTAATGCAGGACAAACCCTAGAAAAACCTGCATCAGGTAGGTCGGGCATTGGGTACTTGTCCCACGCCCTTCCGATAGCGGGAGAGGAGGCTTCCCCAACGAGGGGCCTCTCATCTCGTTCAAAATGTCATCTGGGTTATTAAATCTGTCTGCGGGTAATTTCACGTAGATTCCTTCGGAATGGACCACATCTTCTAGACCAGAATAATCGCACCAGAGAGGGAAGGAATCAATATTATCAATACAAGGAGCATTCCACTACTTATGCTGCACATGAATATCTGGAAAACATCACTTCTAGCAAGTGACCACGGATGTAAAGAATGCTTTAAACACAGTGGTGAAGTGATAACCCAGAAAACTCGCAACTAAAATTCATTTGTATCTCTCTCAAGAAGGGTCTGGTTGAATAAAAGTCAAAGATAACTCCGCGTAGGGGTTCGTTTTGATAATGATCTAGATTTGGAAATGGTAAAACTAAGCTCAACCAGACCACGAGACGTACTAAGTGACAGATAAAGGAACACCAGCTACGCATGCTTATTAAAAGCTCAAATCGTTATACTAAATAGAAAATGGAGAGTTTAATGGATATTATAAGGATAAAACCGCGATGAGTATCTGAGTGAAGCTTTAGACGCCAAACTAGCTGTCAGAAATCATATCCAAAGAGCGAGCAGCGGACAAAGGTAAGAAGAATGAAGGCACACCCAGAAATTAGGCATGCAACTTTTTCTCATATTCAAACGTAATTTATACTGCTCTACGGTTCTCAGATATGGGGTTGAGAGATACAGCAGCATGGCGTCGATCCACCTTCGGTGTCGTGTGTGCGTATGACAAATATCGTCATTCTGAAAGCGGGGAAATGCTCGTCTTGAAGCGGCTGTACATTTGGCATAACCTCGCGTGAAGAAACAAAGGATAGATAGATTTAAAGGCCAGCTGAATTCTCGAGGAACGTCGTCTGTTCCAGTGAGCTGATGTAGACAGTTGAGAAGTCATTTAAATACCTTTTCAGATTACACATTCGATGTATCCACTCCCTCCAAAATTACAATTTAATGTCAATTTAAATTTTTAATGTCACCTCTGGGCATCAAAACGACAGGAGACGAGATTATGTACCGACAAAGTCGAGAAAGAGATAGTTATATTCTTTTAAACACCACATCATACAGTCCTCATATTAAATTCGGACTCAGCTCGTCTATTCTCCAAGGAAAGTCGGTTTAGTGTACTGCCTCATCCATTCTCCGGACATAGCCCCAACTGACTTTCTTCTGTTTCCCAAACTTGGAACCACGTTGAAAGGACGTCGTTTCCAAATCATAAAGGAGATTCAGGACAATGGGACAAGAGACCTGGGCGCCATCTCAGAAAGTGGGTTTCAGAAGACTTTCAACGTTGGGAACTATTGTTGCCAATAGAGGGAAAAGTGTTTAAAATGTTGTATAGTGAGTAATAAACATGTTATAACTATCAATTTTCTAGCATACCGAAACTAATCTGTCTACTGTCCAGAGCTCAGTTCACGACGAACCATATCCTTCAGCACTGCCCGTAATACACAGCCTCGCAACAAATTCCTCATCGACCTGAAGGATGACGAGCTACCTCCTACCAGAAATTTGACAATTTTATCAAGTTCATGGTAGACAAAAATCTACTGAACCTAATTTAATTTCGTTGTAACCATCTATTTGACCTAGTTGATGCTAATGTACAATCACTAATGACTTATGTCAAACGATTATAAACAGTAGTAATAATAAAACATGTTATAACAAAAGCTCGGTTTCTTTTTGACACTGTTGTTCGAATGTAATAGTCTTCGTACAAAGGTAAATAACGACATTTACTACATGAAATTTAGGAATCAAAGTAAGAACATTTTATTGAGTAAGGAGGTGGTTGATCGTTCCCTAAGTAAAATTTGAAAATTATTTTTTCTGCAAAAAATGTCAAATGTGTTGGTTTCTTAAACTTTGCAATTTTATAACTCGTATACTTTCGAAATATAACGCAAAGTTAGCGACGAAACGTAGTTTAATTTTACATATTTAATACTTTTTTCACTTCAAATTGGCTGTTGTTTATCAATAGTCAGAATATATATTGAGGTAATTAAAATGAAATAATTGATTAATGAACAAAATTTGGACTCGTATTGTCGGCGGCGTAAAAACACACGAGTTGTATACAAGAATATGTGGCAATAATGCATGCTTGCTGGGAATGTCGAAGTTCGTTTTGCTAGACACAGAGCTCCAGTTTGTGGGGAGCGGTGCTCCAGAGTGTAGGGTAGGAGACGGTAGAGAAAGGACATAAATTGAGAAAGTGTGAGACTGTATATAGTCTACCAGCTATAATATCCAGAACTATCTGCGGTTTTCGAGTCTATGAGCGAATACTGCAACGATATAACGCCGACTGTTATTTTCCATGAGGCGGAATATTTCGGAGTCACCTTACATTCATAATTAGACATTTTTTTCTTCAATTATTGGGAGCCCCAGGTTATTATTGCATCCAGCAGATAATAAACTTTTGAGTGGTAGTAGGATTTTGATAGAAGGAACAGCAAAGCAAGTGTAGTGAGACAATTTGCCAAGCAGTATGTGTTGCCCATTAAATTCAGTGTATATAATTGTGTGTGTTTGTCCGTACCCTTGTCCTTGGTACAAGAAAACATTAAGGTAAAACTACACAACTTACTATCTGTAAACCTGCAAGTAAATGATATTATCTTCAGATTTCCGAGTTCAGATTTTAAATTTAATATCTCATATTTTGTATTATAAAGTTCTATTGATTGTTTGGATTAATGCCTTGATAGGATTGTGAATTTGATTGTTTAATAAGTATTCTTTATTTAAATAGCCGTGGTATTATTGTAAAGTATTAATATGTAATGTGATTTAAATAATTTGCTTTAATAAATTAATTTTTTGTATATTTTAAATCTTGATTTTTTAATTAAAACATCCGATCATCTTAATTGTTTCACTACAAAATGGGCGTTGTCAACGTGTGGTTTTTCTTAGTAAAATTTTAATTGTTTTGGTAATTATTTTATTGGACGCCCGATTTTTCATTTGTAATTATTATGAATCACTACAAATTGGAACCTCAACGTGAGGCCTTGGTTTTTATTAAATTGTTTAAAAAGAAATCATTACAATATATTATTAAATCGTATACGTTCTGTTTTGTTTTTTCGGCTATTTTCTTAGTTCATTCCATATTCGGGCTGGAGTTACTACGGAAAGGTCAGATTTCTCGTCCTCCAGCTCCGAGAAGTGACTTTTCTGTTGTTTCTGTGAGTCCTTACTTTTGAGTTGTGTTTTGAGTTACCTTTGAACTATGTACTTCCACATTTATTTTGCTCTATTGAGGGTTTTATTTGTTACTGAAAGAAAGCTTATGCGCTCAAGCCAAAGGCATATGGTTAAGATTAACGAAAGTGTACGGAGTCGACGGGATTAGCCCAGTTGGTTAGAGCATCCGTCCGGTAAGCGGAAGGTCCCGGATTTGATTCCGGTCTGGTCGACATTTTTCTATCCATATACTTTGTTTTGTTTGTTTTTAAGGATTATTTATTAATATGAATTGAAATCGTTTTCTGTAAATATTATATTGCACTCTTTGTAACGTTAAGTGAGCTTCCTGTGTTCCATCAATTATTAAATTACATATTTCTTAATAACATTAATTAAATGTAAGTATTATACTGTATTCGAATAGTTATGTGAACATCGAAAATTTTGTGTTCTAGGTTCACGTAACAATTTGCAATTTCATGTTATGATGTATCACATTTTATCAACCTGGGACTAATGGAAACAATAAAAATCTAAATCATATCAACAATCGTCAATTCGAACTGGATAGGTATAAGTTTCCGCAATCTGAAGTGTGCGTTTTCAAACGTATTGGATGTAATAATTTTTATTGTAAAAGCAATGATAATGATCGGACGCTTCGTTGATTATAACAATTCTCGGAATTTTGATGAAGGGTGGGCCTCGAAGGACTATATCCATCGGTAAACAAAAACTGTAATGTGACTAGATCAATGCGTAATTACTGTAATTAACTGATTTTATAAACTACTCATCATTTACGACATCTAACTAACGGTCAAGAGTAACCTAGTACCTACATTATCTTTAATATAGAGTTCAAGCAAATATACTTTCAACAAATTCACCGACTTCCCTATTCTACAATTAATCTTCGGCGTTTACAACAGGCACATCGGCAACAGATTAACTTGCAGAGTATTCGCCATTTGGATCAGTGCAAATGATTTATAACGAGATCACTGAATGTAGGGGGACGTTAATAGCATGTGTTACCACCGTTCCGAATCGCTGGCCGACAGAGGTCCCCGATCACAATGACGCAGTTCCACCCCTGAATTTTAATGCTGCTAATAGAATTAATAACAAAAAGAATCGCGCCAGCAGGGAGCGCTGTTTAATATTCCTGCAGAGCGAAAGTGGCTCCCATCCGAATGACGGATGGCTCTCTCAGTCACATTCAAATAACGCAATAACTTGCAGCCGACTGGCCCCGAAACCTGGCCTAATGATAAGCGGGGGAACCTCTTCGCCATAGTCAGCAGTTCAAACGAAGAGAACTAGAAATCTGGAGTCCCATTTCAGATCATGTGAGACCACGTCCGCCTCTTTACATGAAAATATTGCACAACTTTACTGTTGCATTGCGAAATTTTAGATTCTATTAATTATATTTACAAACATTAAATTTTTATTAATTCTTCATCTCATTATACATAGTCTAAGACAAAATTAATAGCAGTGATACTGCAAATTTGTTTATTCACTGTATAATTAACGGTGGAAGACTTCAAAGCAGAATCTCATTCAAACAACACACTTCTGCCGACGAAAAAGGGAAAGAACTAAAATCACATGTCAACATTACGTGTGTTATGTAACAGACTCGCTGGTTTGTTATTACAGAATATCTCCCTCTCTCTCGCCCTCCATTGCAATTTGCCTCGCAGTGCGACAGTTTCGTAACGCATTCGTCAGGTACTCTTCCAGTTTCCAGGAACGTTTCAGGAGAAAAACAGGACTCAACATAAATCCGACTCTTTATGGTTATCGCGTCGATCAGTTTTTATATTCGAAATTTACCTGAACAGCTTAAAAAAACGCTTACTCACATTCAACTGCTGACCAACTAAAACTGAGTGGATCATTCGAGTTATAACTCCTCACCACGTAATAATACAGGTCAAGATTGGGTCATAACTCGGAAAATATTTCAGCATCATTTTCGTTATTTATTTGTCTGCTATCTTTCAAAATCTGTATTACACGGCAATGAACAGTTGAGGCGCCGCGCTTTAAAGAATAATAATAAAGTTTTTTTTAAAAAAAATTAAGCTGCAAATCTACTTAATACATATAGTCATAATAAAATATTTTGACATGTTTACTGAATGACTCAAGTAGGTCACAGTCCATTGGCGGCTCTCCTGGATTTATTCATTGAGGTCTTCCGGCCATAGTCTTTTCTGTCTTCTCTCTGCAGGCTGTTGAGAGTAGATGAGATGGTCGGCGATGAGTTCGTTGAAGTGATTAGCGTCCGTTTTTAGCTTTTAGTAGCATAATTATTAATGACTTCTGTGATGAATGGGATTCTAAAGTCCAGGTGAAGAGTAAGGTTGGTAATGAACCAATGTTTTTCATTGGAAAGACTGTAAGATGGCTTACTGAATCCACATAGAACCATACAAGTATTAAGATGATTTTGTATAATACTAGGTTTTTTTTTTCGGTGTGAGCTTTCATTTACGTCCAAGTAGCCAGAGCATAATTTTTTTCTTTAGATTGAGCTGTTTTTTTTGTCTTTTCTAAGAGTTTCGTAAGTCAATTTTTGATCGTGAATAAGGCCTAGGTATCTAACATCACTTTTCACTGGGATAGGTTGTAATCTGCTTACCCTTGCGGGATGTCAGAATACAAAAAATGTGTGGGTTCATCCCCCAACTTTGCTAGCAAAAGGCTCTATTTAATAAACGCATGTAAAAATTTATTTATTTATACAAATCAAGCAAAGTTACAAACACACGAATAACCACTGATGTGCGTATACACGAGTTTTGTTACATACAGTCAATAGATGTGGCCTCGGCGTCTGGATTGCAGGAACGCTTTCTCACTCTATGTTTTCACATTAACACGTCTACCGTCTTTCCAGTCCAGCTAGTAACTAACTGCTCCTTCTTGCGAACCAGCTATTGTCCGCCATCACCTAAATTAAGAAGACTCCTCCTTCCACAGCGGTTATACCTCGCACTTCACAGTTCTTCGGGGAGTATCTTTTCACGTTACAAGATTGATTGTAATTTCTCACTTGAGGTCACGTCGAGCGTTTATTGGTAAAAGTAATTTGAGTAGAGTTGCAGCTGTTAACTTTAATGTGCCATTAGTTGAACAAACTTTCTAGGAGGTTCAGGTGTGACTGGAGCCTTTCAGTCACTTGACCGCGTCATTAACAGCTGACATTATTGCAGTGTCATCTTCAAAGGTAGCGATTAATTTGCTCTCTGTGGTGGGGATATCTTTTGTATAGATGAGGTAAAGGAATGGAACCAAAAACGATTCCCTACGGAATATCGGAGCTTTTGGGTTGATATGTTGAATAAATTCCCTCGAAATGAAGAATACAGACAATGGTTACAAGTTAGATATGATTTTCAGAGGAGGAAAATTTGGTGAGGAAGCTGTCTTTTAATTTTGTATAATATACTGAGGTGCCATACCTTTTCAAGTGCTTATGGGATAACTAATGATATCGACGTCACAGCTTCTTCCCTTCGAAGCTATCCTTGATGTGATTGACTATTCCATGACATTGTTGGATAGCGGAAGCCAAACTGGTAGTGGGAGTCATATCTTTTGAGGTGTTGCATCTTTGATCCGGTATAACATCAGCCGTTCAAATATTTTTGATATATAATAGAGATATTGTAGTGATTTACCAGGTTTACAAATCATAAATAATACGGTAAATTTCCATTGCGTGGAAAAATGAACAATAGCCAGGATGCGGTTGTATATTGTTATTAACAGCACTACTACTTTTTTTATGAATGTGTTTAAGTATATTTCCTACTATAAAGCCTGGGGCTTTGAATGAGCTAGTTAGTTTTTTCTCTAGGTATACCTCAGCAGGGAGGTCGGCTTCAAGGGTAGCGATAACTGTCCTGGTGAGTTGATTTGATCCTCAATTTCTGTATCAAAATTAATATTATAAAATATATTTAATATTATAGAAACATGTGGAAGACTCGAGCAAGATGTTCCCCGAAAGTGTTTGCTTTTTCTTCGTTTGATCGAGACCAGCTTTTACGTTCGAGTGGTATTTGCGTCTTCTAAGTATTTTAGTAGCTTTCCAGATTGTGCGATCTTCTAGTGAGAGTGCACACACAGAATACATTAATATTACATTTCTGTGTTCTCGAATAACATTATAAAGACGATCAAAGATTGAAGTTTTTCCCGGTGTAATTGTTCGATAAACAGTTCTCTGTATTCACACGGGTATAATATATTTAAACTCAACGTTTCGACGACGACTGAAAGCTTCAGTTTACATATATATTATACCCGTGTGAATACCGAGAACTGTTTATCGGATTATAAAGACGGTTGGTTTAATAGTTGAGTATAGTTTTGTGCCCAAGTTTTTTGGTTCTTCGCCATTTGGCACTGCTCTTCGTTTTTCTGTCACTGTTTGCTTTATGTGTAGCGGTATATTGTTAATTTCGGGTATATTTTTGATACTGAGCGGGGTAGCTTCCCAGACGGATTTTAGTATAAGCAGTAAAGGTACTCTACTGTTTCGTCCATTTCAATTGAAGTGTGCATTTTATGTGACAACTTTACGATGTTGATTATATAAAGAGTACAAAGCTTGGTGATGACGTTTTCCATACAATCCTGGTATTCAATGATATCATTATACAAGATTGTTCGGAGACTATGTCAAAGTCAGTTTCGATTTTGTTTTACGAGGGTGAGTGAATAAGAAATGCCTCCTATTTTTTCTTTTATTTATCACGTCAATTAAATGCAATTTACACAGCATAGAACCACAGCTTTAATAAAGAACTTTTCACTTTTAAATTTAGTCTCTGTTCTTTTCCAATGTTCTCCTCCACCTTTTAACAAGGACATGTATACCACCCCCGTATCTGTCCGAGGTGCGAGCATAATTTTTGGTTTTACTAATGAAATTGAAAAAATAAATGGAGTAATTACGGAAACATTTAATGTTAATGCGTATAGGGCATAGTCTAACAATGTCGCGCAACTCGATTCAGGTGATTCGCGTCATGGCAATCAGTATTGTTGTCGAGTAGGAGTGGATTGTCATATCTAGTGATTAAGTAAAGGTAAAATAAAAGTAAATGAAGTATTATAATGTGATTCTCCTGTTATCCAGCGAGTTGTAGTGACAGTAAGTTAAGCATGAATCATGGCATTTGGCCTAGAACATTAGCGTCCCACATGATGTGTACAGAAAGACCAACCAAAGTTAAGAATTTTAATAGTCTTTTAATTGATAACTGAAGAAATCTACTGACAAAGTTTTTTAGTATTTGTTGTAAACTTCTTGGATCTCCTTGTAATCAAAATGAGCAGGAGTTGTGAATTTGTCATGGAACAATCATTACCAAAATAATGTGAAAAAATGTTGAAAGAAAAACACTTTAGTCATTAAATTGACCTTTTGGCGCTGAATAAAGAAAGAAAAGACGTCGGCCTCAGGTTCTGAAGCTATTATGTACTATAACGTCTCATTTTGCACACGATGGGTGTCATTCCTGAAAACATTGATTATCATTAAAAAAGAAAAGTTTTAATTACAGTTATAAGACATTTGGATACAATGAACAAAATTAATACTTATGAAAGTGTTTAGTTAAGTATGTGATCTGAAGCCCATGTTTCGTATGGGCAGTTTCGGAGGCATAAATCAAGAATTGTAATTGCGAGTTTGAGTGTTTTTTTTTTAAAAAAAAAATTATTTACAGTCGCAACAACAGCTCTGGTTATATGCGACTCAGTATGGAAATTTTATTTTCTAGTCGGGGAACTGATTTGCCGAGAGTTTCTCTCACGCACACAAACATCCATGTCCTCGTCGGGATTCGAACCTGGGACCTCTGTGATTCGAGAGTCACGCTGATCCCTACACAAAAGGTTTGTTTGCTTATCTGTGTCGTCGTCCTTTGAAGATCTGAAACTCGTGGCTTTCTTTCTTCCGTTTTTACGTGGTACTGCCAGGGGCACTTGAAATATTTAATCGAAATTACACTCCTCTTCTTTTTGGCCCTAATAACTTCACTTTCTCACTCTTATCATTTGTTTGCGTCGATTCTACTTTAATTGAGGCGTGACTCAATTAACAGACTCGAAGATAAAACTCGTGGTTTTAATTCGTACCACATTTAATATGTTCGGTGAAACTAACACACTCGTAGTTTACTTTGATTCCTTTAATATTAATTTTGAACACTTAATTAATATAAAATAACTTTCTACATGTGACACTTCAGATCAATCTGCACGAAGCTCTGTTTGCTCTCGACTCTCTTTCATCACGCGGTTGACAAGACTAGTCGCCAACAAAGCCGTCTGGCTGGACCAACAATTGAACAATCAATAAACTCTGCATTTACAATATTCCTTCAAACAAATAATTCGGGGTTACGATCTGTGTTACAGGACTTGGTCCAGCCCATATGACCTTTAAGATGCGTTTACACGTGAGAGCAACTCGCAGTCGGAGCTCTTGAGAGTTACTCTCAGAGACCTTTACACAGGAGAGTGAAATTCGGCCGAGTTCACTCTCCGAGAGCTACTCGCAGTGCCAACTCTCGAGAGTCCGCTCAACCGTTTACACGCACGCTCGCAGTCAGTTCTGCCAGTGATTTTAAGCCCGGGGACCCTTGCCTACATTCTCCCCCCCCCCTTTCAAATCCCTTCCTATGCTACTAAAGGAAAGTTGCCACCATGTGGATTACCCTTATGTCGCCTGTTACTAAAAAAAAAACACCCGAAAAAGAGTAGTAGCAGTAGCTTTTTAAGTTTTTTATATCTTCAGTTCCACTTCTGCACTTTTTATTTTTAATTTTTTAAGCTCCTGAGAACCCTGTAATTAAAATGAAAACATGATTATTATAAAGGATTGATAATGTATGTAGGTATTGATTGAACCGAAAAATATCCTATTAAAAAACAAAAACTTTGGAAGTTTTTCTGAAGCACTTATTCACAAACTACACACAAGTGCGGTCGCAGAAGACTACAGTGTGTAGTTTGTGAATAAGTGCCTCGGGAAAACCTCAATAGGATGTGAAAGTAGTTTTTAACATTTAGCATATTTAGGTGAGTTTTTCTTAGTTTCATTGTATTATAATATTTTTTGATCAACCACTTTAATAAATCCATTGGCTTCTTGATAATACAAATTTATTTTATACAATTTCTCCTCAGGAAGACCTGATGAAGGTACAAACACGTAAGGAAACGATGTCGTAAAAAAAATATTGTCTAGCATTGGTCAAAAAAATGCATTAGATATTTAATAAAATTGTATATTATCTTTTATGTGAAAATTATTTTTTACCCTTGTTCTGAAAATATTTTTGATTTATCGTTCAAAGAAAATGTATTTTGTAAAGAAGTTGTTTGAACCAACAGAATGCTGCATGTCTACACAAAAGTCTTATTCACCTTAGTAATTACCCTCGCTCAAAGAGAGAAATTATTTAAAATTGAATTAGTTCATGATAATGTTGTAAATGTTTGTAAAAAAATGTTAACATGTTAGTGAAATAAAGCTTGCGTGGGCTCATTTTATATTGTTTCTGGCCATATTACTCTCATCTAATTCAAATTTTGTTGGATGCCTGAGAGTACTCTACGAGAGCGCTGGGAAAACGTTTACAATGACGAGAATGTAGCAACAATGCAGCTATCGGAGAGTTAACCCTCCACTTTTGACATGAACTCTCAAGAGGCCTTTACACTTACGAGTTTTACTCTCGACAGGATATCTGCCACTCTCCAGAGTCAAAAACTCGCACATGTAAACGCACCTTAAGAGGAACTAATGACATTGTTATTTTTAATGCTTTTTTGATAGGTAGCAGAGATTGATTCTGTTTTATAGTAACATTTAAGCTCATAAATTTGATCCCAGACAAAGTAAAAGAACAACATTAATTAGTTAAAATAAACTAAATATTTCTCTGTCATATTATGTTGTACTTCTGATAAAATCCACTAAAAAATATTTTTGGTGCATTTTTTGGGTGCATGTCCACAGAGTTGAAAATTGTTTTTGAAGAAAATACGAACTTTACATTAAAGAAGGTCTCAGAAACTCGGTGAAAAAATAGAATGGAGAGTGTCAAAGCAATAAGGTACCAGACGAAGGAAATAAGAAATTTCCTGCTTGAGATGAACAATAGCAGAGAAAACAAGAAATAAGTACACTGGCTACCGGAAAGCGAATTGGAAAGTTACGAGCTTATTGTAAGGAGTTTTCGAGTGGTATTTTTTTAACGTAGCAAGTAAGACACTTTTTTTTTATTATTATATTTTTATTAGCAATCAGATGAAGAGTTCGAGGTTAAACAGCGAAGGAAATAAATGAACCTTACCAGATTGAGCAAAATTCTCAAGAAAAAAAAACGAGTTGACACGAAGGAGTCGAAATAGCTGAAGAGAAATAGAAAATTAATTTTTTATACCCATCTTTAAAATGTGAATTATAGGTTTGGATGGAAATAATTGGCTCTTTATTTTCCCCTAATTTTTAAAACTCATACAGGACAGAGAACTGAAAATACTTTGTAGAAACTTGAGAGACTACGGTAAACATTCCGAAATATTTATATTAGCTCTGCTTAAATGAGTTAATCAGGGGAAGCAGTTCGCAAGAACGTTTGTCCTTGCTGTCAGTAGAACATCTCTATTCCTAGTGACTTTGTCATCAAGTCAAAGTCAAAGGTTCTACCATGGGAAGCTCCTTTAGCCCTTTCTTTGCTGATATTGTTCAACATCTATGATTCATTAGATATGTAGATGACATTTTTTGTTTGGTTCAGACCTCACAAAATAAATATTTTCAATAATTGTCATCCCAATTTACAATTTACTCATAAACCGTTCTCTTAATTTTCTTCGTGTCTCAGAATCTATTAACAGTACTTCCACCCGCACCAATTGGTTAAAGAAACCTACATACTCACGACATGCCATGCATGTCATTGCTCCTAACAAAAAGGGGGCTATGGTATACAATCTTGTAGACAGATCTATATTACTTTCTCCTCATAGTTCCATCAACACAACATAAATATTGTCCGGAACATTTTAATGTCTAATGAGTACTTTGAATTTTATTAATGAACACATAAACATTGAGATTGAAAAAATTTCAATATCCTACTGTAACTCGTCCCCAATCACCTTAATCCAAATTTGTTTTCGTTCTTCCTTTATACAAATTTCATCTTATTATTTTTTAAAGAATTGATAAAGAATATCAAATATTTATAGTTTACAGATGTTTAAAAAAAACACTTGACGCCTATGAAAACATATCTTTCTATTAAAAAACTTTATGCCTGATTGAAAATTAATAATAAGAAACAAAGCCAAATTCAGACAAAATAAGTGATAATATAAATACCACACATCGTTTCTGGGATCCTTGTTCCTTTCTTCAGGTGCTAAGAAGAACCTAGAGCGAACAACTGCACTCGTCAGTTGACAAAACTCAAAAGCATGAACAAATCTCTATGCTCTTGTGTTCTTCTGCACCTGAAGAAATGAGCAAGGGTTCCAGAAACGTTGTGTGGTATTTATATTATGATTTCTTTTGTTTGAATTTGACTATCTTTCTCTGGTTGTAATTCCTGCTACATAGGGAAAACAGAACGATCACATAATACCCGTATCAAAGAACATATGCCTAATATCAAACTCCCCATTGATAAACAATCTAAAGTCTCCAAACATAATGAATTCCAAACATTCATTTGAATATTAAGGTTTTAGACGTAGACTACAGCTACTGTTCCAGAATTGTATTAGAAATGCTTTATTTTTAATCGAACAATTAATGTACAAACTAATATTGTGAAAAAATGAAGAAAAAAACAACGTCTGATTGAAAATAATGAATAAGAAAGATAGCCAATTCAGACAAATAGGGAAATATAAATACCACACAACGTTTCAGGAATCCTTGTACGTTTCGTCAGGTACTAAGAAGAGCCTAGAGAAACACAACTGCACTTGTCAGTTGACAAAACTCAAAACCTTTCTTATTCTTGAATATTCTGAAACACAGACAAAATTTGCATTTCCATTGTCTTTGAGTTTACTAAAGGTATTTTGCGTTTGTCAACTGTAATTGTGCGGTTTTGTCGCTCCTTGCTCTCGTGTTTTTTCTAATCACCTGACGAAAGGAACAAGGATCCCAGAAACGTTGTGTGGTAATTATATCATCACTTAAATTTGTCTGTATTTGGCTATTTCATCTAATTATTATATTTTATACAGTCATTTCTTTGCGTTTAAGTTCATTTTAGCTTTGATTTTGAGTTTGTAACCTGGTTTGTCCGGTCTGCCGTTCTTACTGTTCTTGCGTTATGTGAATCATCGGAGGAAAGGAACAATGATTGCAGAAGCGTTGTGTAGCGTTTATTTAGAACGTATTTTTGTCTGTCAATTGCCTGTTTACTTATGTAATTAGTATATTTTTAACACAGGCCTTTTAAATTTTATATTTTTTATGATGAAGTTTGAAAATGAACGTCGTTAGTGGGGGGGGGGGGCGGGGGGGGGCGGGGGGGGGGACCGATTTCATGAAACGAAGAACTTCAGTTCTAGATGAATATAAATATTCCACAAATCTGAAATGATAGTGAGAACGATACATACGGCGGAACGTGAGTAAATAAATTTCCGACATAGGTCCCACTTCGGCATAAATAATATATAATATTGATAGGTTTAGCAAGGAAATTAAGAATATAGTCAAAACTAATTGATTTAAGCCAATAAACATTTGTGTGGGAATAAGAAAAATTGAAATGAAAATTTACCTCTGTTTTGAAAATTAATATATATTATTATAATATGGTTATAAATAACAAAGGAAGGGTCCAATATATCACTGGAATGGCATAATTACTTAAGAAGCCTTATTTATAGAAGTATTTTCTATCTTAAATTATTTCTTCTGCAACAACCGTTTTAATTCTATGGACATAAACCTCGTTCCCTACATGAAAGGTCTGAGTTCAAAATTTTTATAGTCCCATAAAGAGCCGCAGCTTCATATGTGGAATATGGTTTTCACTACCGTTCTATTCGGCATCGTATATCACAAAGCCAGCCAAGTAGAATGTTGATCACATCGAATCATGCAGCAATTTGTCATTCGTGTCAGTGAACGAAACAAATCTTTCTTCTTTATTTATCAATATCCACCGCAGTAATGCAAGACATTATTATTACGACAGCTGGATCGTCATTTCAATTACGGCTTACTTTTATTTCTTGATCAGTTCAACAGCAACTGTTAAAATATTCTTCTTGAATGGTGGTTTTTGCCATTTAATACTTAGTGTTTGTCGAGAGTTTCAGTGTCTTTTAAGAAAATATAGGAAGGAAATTAAAAGAAAAAATTGAGTGTAGGCAGAAGATGGTATCACAGACGAAGTAGTGAAAAAAACGACTATGACCGTCTTCAGAGGATACGGATAATCAGTTTAGAGCACTGATTCCCAAAGGGGTCGATTTAAAACTGCAAGGGGTCCATGTGAGCGAAAACAAAAATTGGGGGTTCACGAGAAGTAAAATCTAGAGTGAATCTCACCTAATCAGATCTGTACCGAAATTTTTGCTTTCCTTGAATGGAATAATTCACATAAGAGATCTAGTACTTGTGTATTGTCTTTTTATATTATTCCAATGAATTCTGTGATTATTACGTATACATGCTTTGTTAATACAGGTTGTTTGTCCAAAGGTTGTTTTAAATTTGTAAAATGTTATTCAATTCTGGTTCGAAGATTACGCTTTATTTGGCCAATATAGCAATACAAACACTTCATTGTAATAATTTCAAAAAAAGAATGTCAGTAAACTGGGATACAACTGTCTCATCCATCGGCAACATTTTGTTGCTATAAATCTGAAGGGTAGATTGCATTAATCTCTCCATTTTCTCATTAACTCAGTCAAGGAAATTCTAAATAGCGCGTTGAATACCAGGTTATTTGCGCAGCTTTGTGAAGAAAATGACGTGAACTTTCATGGATTACTTCTTTATACTGAAGCTCGCTAGCCGTCAAAATGTTTAGGATTAAACAGATTTTTTTTCCACTTTTTCAGACAGTTTTAAAGTTTCAGAATGATAAATATCCAAATTTAAAAAAAATTTACTGAAATGGAAACCTGACGTTGCTTATTTAGCAGATTTGTTGGCTAAATTTAATGAGGTTAACTTGCAGTTATAGGGTAATAGTATAAATTAGATAAAAACAAAGTCGATCATTTCAGCTTTTCTTGTCATAATTAAGTTAATGAAGCAAAATATTAGATGTGAATTTTACCAGTTTCCCAATTTGTCGCAGACAAACTGCCAAGGTGATTATGTTTCAACCTACCTTCAACGTTACAATATGCTTTGCACATACTTTGAGGTAATTTTGACTATGGAAATTCCAAAGTGGTGACATTTTAGAAACGTTTTCACGTTAAAAGAACTGATCGGAAAAAGTACCAACAGTTAAGGAAGGCTTCAGAGAGATTATTACTTATTCTGCACTATCGCGAGAAAGGTTCTGATAGCCCTTTCCATCTTCATACCTCAATGAAAAGGATTTCAGCGCGGTTGCCAAACTTATTACAAAAGAAAGAAACATTAAAAATCACGGATCGAGGAGATTTATGGTTAAACTTAATTAAATCGAAGTCATATATTGAAAATTTACTATTAAAACATCAGTGTTAATTCTCCAATTCAAAACATTTATTTTTTGTGTACTTGTTTTATATTATAACTAGCTGTGTGCCCGGCGTTGCCCGTGTACTTATTTATATAAACCCGAAAAATTATTTCATTCTACATTTATCTTTAGCCGAGAAGTGATTTAACCTAAATCTAACTGTTCCTACTTCCGTACATACTTTCGACGGATAGTGCATTAATTGAACAGCTATAAAATACATTGAACAAACATATCTACGAATTTATTCACGAATAGAAATACTTAAAAATGAGTACTGCAGGACCCTCGGTCTTCAGAAATTACGAAAGATTAAATTGATGAAATTATTAGATATATTCACAATGTAAAGAAATTGTTGCCATATTGGAGTCACTAATATGGCGTTTTAAAAAACTTACATTTTCCGAAAGGACAGTAAAGTATTTCCTATTGTTTTTTTATTATCATTCGATGGAGTATTACTGGATAAAATTATAATTTTTATTTAATGATAATATATCTGCTTCATTTCACTACGGAAAAGGGAATATTTCCTTTGTTTGTCGCGTAGTAACGTCTCTCTCTGTTCCGTGACATCATGGTCTCTTGGCGCGGATTAATTTAACTCAAAATGATCACATTTTTAAATTACAATTCTTTGCACATTTATGCTATGGGTTTCTCACCCCCACAGTGCCGTTTCTCGTGTTTTTAAGAATATGTAACCAATTTTTGTTGAAATCTGCCCACGCTTTTAAGTATGTATAGATATAAACGTAAATACATACATACAAATATACATAATTTTTATTATACAGATTTTACTCATTTCCATTTTGTCTCATTTGACTTTTTAACTGTACAGTCAACCCTATCTATTTAATCGTACTTTTGATTTGACTTCTGTTAAAGAATAACTCCAGATGAAATCTTTACGTTGAAATTCAAATGATAATTACGTTTAAAAGGGAAAATTATTTTCTCAAATGAGAAGTGACATGTTACGTGTGATGCATTAGTACGAAAATAATTTTGGATCTGCACAATTTTCATGTGAGATCGTCCACCCTATACCATATGGCGGAAGTGGGAATAAAGTGAATGAAAAGTAAACGTGTGCTCGTTGAACCAATTAGCTGGTTTGTATTGACTTTAATACATTTGAATACTGTTATGTTAACCCCTTTTACTGAATTTTAAGTGTCGAGTGAGTATAGAGTGTCATTTGAAGATGTAAGGGGTAAATTGAGTACTTGAACGAGAGTTTATTTGGGGAGTGGGAATAGGCGTTCCAGTTGTGCCCACATAGGTGGATAATTTCGAGGAGCCCTTCAGATAATATGGTCGGAGGGCATAAGTTGGCGCTTTCATAACACATACACGCCTCCCAATAAATCGTTCATTTAACTGCCCCTCCGCTGTGTCGCGAGTTGAAATGTACAACTGTGCTCCGTGACTGCTAGTCGCCCATTTGCACTTAACTTGTGCAATTAACAAAAGAGCAGCAGCGGCTATTGAGGGCCGGGGCCTTTGTGCCGCCCCTCTCCCAGCACGGCGCGTTATTTCCGTCTACCTGCGTCCGAATTAAGGGTGCTGGGTGCAGCACTGTGGTTGGCTGAGAAAAGTTCGGCGGCGATAACTGGGCTATTGAAATTCATTAAATTGTGTATCTTGACAAATGCCCGGAGGATCTGCGCCTCATTGGCTTTGTTGGGGAGCTAATGGATAGAGACGGATGCGCAACCCCCGCTGGCCTGTTGGGAGCTCGCAGAATGGCCCAATAAAATGCTCCATTGACTTGAATGGCGGGTTCTCCGCACCCGCAGCTGCAAAGTCCGTGCACCCGGATTAATATTCCCCGTGCTCGTGAAGAGTTCATAACCAAGCCGACGTTAATTACCTGCGTACGTGTGCACGGAGCCGCAGCAATTGACAAATGACATAACGGATTCCTAGTCTATAACAGGATTATGAGGACACTGGCACAGTTGCTTCGCTGCCGAAAAGAAAAGAGCGTCTCTGCTAATGAAGATACGGTACGGGTCGTCTAGTATTTCAAAGGATCATGCTTCGAGTCCTCCATAAGCGTGAATGTCTGTGTCTTCAGTCGTGAATCTTTTATATTCGACGCTATGAACGCAGCTTCTTTGGTGTATGCGCACTTCTTAAGGCAATGAACATTTTCTAAATATCAACGCTTCACTAAGACCAAACACGTTATGAGCTTCTAAAAGCATGCGACTTTCTTCAATGAGTAGCAATTATGAGTGAATAAAGAAAACTAACGATTTAATTTAAAAACAACAAGCTTTTCCCATCTAATTGTATCGCGAAGACATATTTTGCAATCATTCTAATTAGAATTAAATAAATCTATAATGACCGTGAAATTTTTATTAAAAAATCTGTTTTTGCTGCTTTATTAAACTTCCAAAGTTGCTTAAAATACACACTTACATGAAAGTCGTTTTAAGAATATTACAAACATTGTTTTGATTTTATGATGTATTGCACCTTATTATCATGTCTACTCTAAACTTTCCTTCTGCAAATTTCATTTTAACCTACTCAACGATTAGTGAAATATTCTTCGTCGTTCCGTAGTAATAATTATCAACTAGGTTGTGTGTCTCAGACACTACTGTACTACTAATGTTTAATAACGCATTTACTATGAAAGTTCGAAGGTTTTCCCGGTTAATAGAATTGGGAAAAGTGGCGGGTGGTGCATATGTACTCATGTGCTGCAGCACATAAATAAATTTAGGAAGAATTAAACTTCATATTTAAGAAAAGTTATAACAATTGTGTTAACAGTGTTAATTTCGGCACCAATTTCGATGAATTACCGCCTTGCGGCACACTCGCTCCAGTAAATGCGGCCAGCTGGCTACCTCTGATGTACCCACAGCTCAGCACAGGATCTCTATTTGGAATGAGAAATGCGCATGCGAAGATTCCCGTTTCACTTCCCCGCACTACCCATAAAGCTCAACAAACTATCTGCTTACGAAATTGTTGACCAATGAGCACCTAAAACACCATCATCATGCGTTGCTTGTTCCTAAAATTAACTTTATTTAAAATATGTACGAAGGGAAAATACTTTAGTGTTTGAAATATTTGTGAATATGGAGTAAAATTGTTCCGCTTTTAAAAGTCAGGCACTACTGGAAACTATGTAGACTGAATTAGAAATGTAGCATATTACGGACCGAGTCTTTGCCGCCGATTATTGACAACACTAAAGCAGTTGTAGTATTCTTGTTGTTATCCTCAAAAAAATAGTTGCTTCGGGTCATTTAACAATAGTTGCTTCTCGGATTTCGCTCCCGGGCTATTTCCGTAAACAGTGACGTTCCAGTCTGGAAGTAGATGGCAGTGTTAGCTGCTGTCGAAATAAGAAGTTAAATATTTTTAGCCTGTTTTACAGAGTTAACCTGGGTGTGCCCAGCGAACGGTCTGCGAGGGTTACTCTCTCGCAGGCAGAACCTTGTAGGAGAGATACGAAGGGGCTACCTTTGGGTTCCTCTCCGTTTTTGAACTAAGGTTCCCACAAGCCGAGGCACCTCGGCCTGTTCTGAGAGGTGTATGTTCCGGGGTCACAGACCTTGAGCATAGGGTAAGAGTTGTTCGCTATTCCCATTGGAATAGTCGGCCAGCTGCCTCCTAAACTGGCACGGAGAAGGGAATGCTGCGTCCCCACAGCAAACTCCTCTCCCGCTATTGGGACAAGTACCCAATGCCCGACTTACCTGATGCAGGTTTTTCTGGGGTTTTCCCTGCATTTGTTTAGGCGAATGCCGGGTAGGATCCTTAAAATATAGCCCGGGGCTACCTTCCTCTACCCTTCCGCATCCCCCCTTTCAAATCCCTTCCTGTAGCCTGTTGCCCTAAAAAAAAAAGTTAACCTGGGTGGACACTCGAGAAGGTTTCATTAGCCAATTTACTTCTCAAGGAGCAATTAAGAGTCGTTGACGATTCCTGACGAGACAACGGCTAGAAAAATATCGTAATCAAGGGTGCAGTACGCACACACATACACATGAATTTTTCAAATCCGACGAGGTGGCGTCACTGTATAAGAGGGACTCGTGAAGGGGGAAACCATCTGATTAAGCTTTTCTCTGATTTTCTCAAATAATTTTGACATATGTGATTAAGTCATAATTTAAGGCCACGGTAGCTTCTTTAATTATTTATTTCAACAATTGCTAGCGCAAACGGAAGATATACTGAGGAGTATGGGTGAACTAGTAGCCATGTTTTCTTCCCAATTCAGAACATGTCGTAAAATTAAGATGAGCAGATACGTATTTTGGCTGCATAATTGTTCAAGTAAATTTTATATTTACACTGGTATATGAAACACACGACCAAGTTGTTAATTATTACTCCAGAACTAAGTTTCGTAAGAAACTTCCTGTTCACAGGCTAAAAATATTTAAGTTCTTATTAAATTATCAGTAGGTAGGTTTTGAGAAGACAAGTTGGTTTGTAACAGTACATTTACATAAAAGAAGCAAAAGCAGTAAAATTCTCTGGAATTTTGGATTAGAATTATGGCTAATAAACTTTATTGCTAGAATATAACGTAACATGTACATTTATATAATTAGTAACGGTAATTTTTATTATAAAAACCGTCCTACGCTTAAGCTCATATGCATTTAAATATATTTTTAAACAGGTATAATCGAATAACGTTATTTAAATTGATTTTATATTACTGCTTCAGATGTTATTGACACACAATCAGTTATTCCAATTAATTTGATTTTATTCTAAAAATACATAGAAACCCTCAACCGAGGATTGGTGTCTGAAATTATAAAATTCAACATTATACGTACAGCTACAATGATATAAAACTTTAACTTACCCACGTTAAATATATATCTGAATGTTGTTGGAACGAATAACTACATACACTTCAACGGAAAAGACAGACTATAACACAAAAAATAGTTCTCATTCCCATAATTCGTGTTCTGTGCGAATGGAATTTCAAATACTTATTATATTTAAATGAATTAAAAACTGAGAGCTTCAGATAACATGTTTTAAAACTGTCCCCCCAATTGCTTGGAAATGACAATTTACTTGAATTTCTTAAGCTTTATCTCTTGATATTACTAATCAACAAAACTAACATTCTGTCGGTTAAATGGAATGTTTTGTTTATTATTATTATCAAAATTATTATATTTTTATTGTATCTGAAACAATTTTCAAATGTTTTTATATCGAGGCTAGATTTTGATTCACATTTTTGTTAGATGAAGAATTTTCTTTTTCCAAATACAAGGCTAAGCCCTAAAGTGTATTTTTAGATATGGAACGGATCGATTATTTTCAATAATGGTCTACATCATTTTGAAGCTTGAACACATCGATTTTTCTTCAAATCGACATTTTTAGAGGCGCTATGGCATGTCTTTCCAGATAGTTGCCGTATCGTTGAGCACTGTTGGTCATCATCTTTAACCCCACGTAATTGGTGTTTTGTTGTCAAGCTTGATGTAAAACGGTCAGGTTTCGTCAGCCGTGACAATCAAATCCGAAAAGTTGTCCTTTTTGTCTGAAAGGCAAACACGCGGAAAGAATTAAATAGTTGTCGTTAGTGATCTATCTTGCGCAAAACTTCCGATATTTCCAATTTCCCGTTACTATCCAATGAGTGGTGCTCCGGGAAACCTGAGGACAAGAAAACACCGCCAATGATCCGCGGCACTTTTTCCCCAATAGTATGTTCAAACTTCGCGACCGTCTCACCGGAAATTGACGGTCTCTCGCTTATTTCTTCATTGGTAATTTCAGCTGCAAACTTTCTTCACTATTGACATCCACGCACGACTCGTAATACACTTCCGTCAATTGGCGTTGAATTTCAATCGGTTTAAACCATTTTCCGTTCCAAAATAGAATAAATGTGTAACTTTCGCCAAGCGAGAGCTTCATTACAAACGGTTGCCAAGCAAAGACTGAGCGTCTCAATGATGCGCGTGCAGGTTTGTTTGGAAAGGGTCAGAAGGCAAATCAACACTGTTGTCAAAATCCGCATTCACAGTTTACCTGAGTCCTCAGAGATTTTGAGACATTACTCTAGAAACTGGGATAATAGATATTCAGAACATTCTGTCTATATTCATGCACCATTCAAACTGTTTTCAAATGTTGCATCATTAAATTATCTCACTAATATTTGGTTCAATAACTTTAATCCCTGTCATTAAAACTTCAATAACTATAAGATATAGGTTTCTAAATTTATTTTTTGAAACATTGTATGTAATAGGAGCATATAATCCTCTGAATCGGTACTTTAATAAATATTTCAATAGCTCTTAAAGTAGAGGTTGACCAGTTTCCTGCTATTCTACATACAATCAGTTTGACAATTCAACTTCAAATATTTAGATGCACCAGCCGAAATACCCAAGTAAAGTTTGCTGGAATTCTTTAATTTTCCTTCCTCCTCTTTGCCGCTACACTCCATTGTAGATCTTGGCCTACTTGGTCTGTCATCTGCCATGACTGCCATTTCACATCAGCCTTAACCCTAGTTTTCCTGACCATGACGAGCACAAACATCCATGCCCATGACCTCTGTGATGCAAGGAGATGACGTTGACCAGATCTTTGGTAGTTTAGGAATATTAAAAAGTTACTATCTTCCTTTCTTGACCACGATTTTCTGTTGATCACTCATCTTGAAAACGTAATTATACATATTTCTTCTTCTTCATAAAGAGTGGTGTTACGTAATTAAATTATTTTCGTTGGTATTTGTCGACTCGTGCTTATTGCCTCTTCTGATAACTAATGTAAAAAAATGAATTTAAATCTCAAATTATTTCTCTTTAATATAATTATTCATGTAGTATAAATACCGATGTACATTATTTCTCTAGCTCACTTGACTCGCACACCTTGTGTATTGCATACACTGTTAGCTTTGTTGCTTACTGTTCTATCTCACTATGCATTTATCTTAGCCAGAAGCAGTTACTGAAAGAATCTTGTTCTTCCCCTACTCAACATTAGTTAGTGAGTGTTCGAAACGTTTTGCTTCTTTCCTCATTGTGTATTTGAATTACGTCAGCTTAAAATAATCACTTTAATTTCGATCCCCAAAAGCCCTTGAATATTTTCACCGGTGCCGTTATTAGTTTTGTTTCCAATAAATTTCAAAAGTTATAGACAGCTCTGATTAATCACGAAATTTGTTTTGTTCATTAAGAAACGTGTTAATATAATACTAAGATCTGGAACGGACTCTCAACGTTGATTATATTTATATTCAGAAGTTATTATGACATTATTTGTTAAAATATTGAAAAAAAACAATATGGGAGATTGAACTTGGAACATCAACAATGACATCAACATCAACGTGATTAGATTTGTTAGAAGTAATAAAACTCAAGTTCTTTGTAACCATCAGTTAGTAACAATAAAATAAACAAATATAGTGCAATAAAGATGATTTGAAGATGACGGCTGATTTCTACTTTCACATGTGAACACGTCTATAATACTGTTTAATGAGATAAGTTAACAGAGTATTGAGTTGAAGACGGTGGCGGCTCGTTACTTTTTGAAGTTATCACTACATCACCCAAAAGCAACTATTTTTATGAAGATAACTATGTAAAATATTAATACTCCAACAGCGACAATGTTACCAACACTCTGACCGCCCCTTAATATGCTACATTTCTAATTCTGTTTACGAATTTCCAATTGTATTAATATTTCAAATAAACTGACACGCATTTCGTACACGAAAGAGTTTTCCTTTGTACATATTTTAAATAATGTTAATTTTTGGAAGAAGCCACTGATCAGTGTTGAATGGAGGGTCGTGTTGTAGATATTCGCACTATGAATGCCCCTTAAATTTTGTTTTCTTTAAAGTAACCTTTGATGTGATATTTTGAATATTACCTCAAAAGAAGGAATATTAGTTTTGTTTTGAAAACATGAAGTGCTAAAATATAAGATTAATAATTACTCAAAAGTTCAGTTTTATTTAGATTTCGTAGTTTCTGTCTCTTGAAGCGGCCGTGCGTTTGTTTCATTGCGCTGCACGACTCTGTTTGGGAGCCAAGTGCTGTAAGAATGTCAGTTTGCTGAGCTTTACGGTGACGCAGGGGTGTGAAAAGATGTGCTGCGCATGCGCATTTCTCATTCAAATGAAAAATCCTGTGCTGTCGCGGCGACAGCACTGAATGGCCAGCTGGCTGCTTTAGCAGCAGTGAGTTTAAAGTCTTCGATATCGTAGCCTGGAATCGCAGTGTTAAAGCATTATGAAGGTTCTTAAAATTAAGAAAAATTATTTCTTCCTAAATTAATTTATGTGCTGTAGCACATATGCACCAGCCGCCTCTGGTTGAAGATTCTGCATCGAGGACGTTGTTAATATAACAGAAGACTTATGTAAAAACAATTATTACTACGGTTGAGTACCTGAGAATGTCACTTGCATTGATCTTCTACAAAACGTCGGCACCCTCAACAGTATTTTATTATATTCCCCCAAGCATCGCTCCAACAAATATACGGAAAGATGAATCTTGTTAAAAATATACATTGTAGCCAAGCAAGAAAGAAGAAAAACACTTGGCTGTAAAATTGTAGGACCTATGATTGTTTACTATGTTCACCAAATAAGGTACAATTTGGGTAAATTCTGGAACTGTAGCAGTTCCGAAGATGAACGAATTTTTAAACCAACGCAAATTACTCGAAGGCTTGAAAAAAAAATATTTTCCACTGTTTTGTGGTACAATGAACTTTACGAATAAAAGAGACACCTATTCATATAACACGAAGTAATATTTATGTTTTGTTTTCCGCAATAAGCCGCAGTTTACGCCAGAGAAACGTTGAACAAAAACTAGTTCTTAACACGAGTACTGTAATGTTTTTATGTAATTTACAAGAATTCACATACAATAATTTCATTTCACTGTTAGATATTATATTTTTACTCACTTTTTTCTCACATCAACTCTCTTACAAACAAACTAGCAAAACTCAGATAATTTCTCCGAGAGTTAGTGGGCCAAAATACGTTCAGAATATTTCTCTCCTAAAATTAGCAAACATTTAAACATTGCATTCTCTGACATAACAACACACCTCACTAACAGTATTCTAAGATCTTAGTCTCCCAGATACCACACTCGCAGATAGTCTGTACACTACATTATTAAAGCGCTGTTTATGAATATTACAGAAATCAGCTTCTTACCGTATCAGACAACTGAAAATTTTAACTTCTGGTATTAAGGATTTATGTGTTACCCATTTCAGAGAACACATTACTTAATAACGTAAAGTCCGATGAATCTCTTAATTACAGAAGCGGATGGCTTAACGCCGCTTTAATTTTTCAAAACCTTGTTATCACTGTTTATTGAACAACTGTCAAAATTTGGAGCCGTTTGATTGTGGTGGGATCTTGATAAATTTTTTAATATTTGATTTACCTTAAGCCGATGTAATTCCTGATCATTAAATTCAGTTTACGTTATTTTGCTGTTGGTGAAAAGAGAAGCTTTTGTAAGCTTCCAACAAGGCACATGATAACAAGTTAATGTATGAATCATCCAGCACCGGTATTTATAAGCGAATTGTTTTATGTTATGGGACATTCTTGTGAGAACAATAACGGTTGGTTTAAGTGGGAAAATAATTGTCACAGTTGAGTATGTAAAATAGAGAGTAACAGTGTTCCGTTATTGATCCATTATTATTTTTTACATTGATTTATTTACAGTCGCGTCAAAAGATTTGGTTATCAGAGACTCGTTATGGGAATTAATTTTTGCTTTGCAAGGACGAGATTTTCTCTCACGCACACAAACATCCATGCCCTCGCTGTGATTAGAAACCCGGACCTACGTGATGAGTGGCAGTCACGCTGACCGCTACACCGTAGAAGGTCAGCTATTGTTTTTAGTTTACGTAAGTTATTTGGTAAGTCTGTGTTACATTTATAAGAAATTTAAAAATAACTTTAATGAATAATTTCTACAAAATGATTAGGATGAAAGAAATAATTAGGCGTATTTTAATATAACAATTAAATGAAAGTTTTAATTTAACGTCTGTTTTGAATTACTCAAACAATTGATGACCTTCTACAGACCCTTTTTATTTATTTTATGACGACGTTTCGATACATTTTTGTATCATCTTCAGGTATTTTCGAAATTAATATAATTTCGAACAATAAAACAATTGATGACCTTACCTTGCTATAATATTGTTAGCGTTAAGTGAATTGTATGCCTCGGACCCTTTTTCAAAACTGTGTGAATTTAATTTAATAACTTGTTAATCGTTTAGTTGTGCTAGCTTATATTAATTTGGAAAATACCTGAAGAAGAAAGGTGTCGAAACATCGTCATAATATAAATAACAAATAAAAAGTGTTTGTATAAGGTCATTAATTGTTTTATTAATAATAATTATTTGAGGGTTATTCACGTTGAGGGCATTTCCGTAGAAAAGTACTTCCAATCTTTTCAAGGTGAAAGTAAGAACAAGGCAGTGAAGGGTTAAGTAGGGTCCCCTGGCCATTGTTCCAGTATCCTACCCGGTTTAAGCAGGTCCTCGGCGTTTGTCCCACACCCTTCCGGTCATCGGTAAATGAACACGTAGGATTCCAGACTCCGTCGCTGAATCTGATTTGGAGGCAGTTGCCAGACTGCTCTAATGAAAGCAAAGGACAACTCTTGCCGTTTGCGATCCCGGTTCACGCTCCTCTCGAACATATTACAAACTCAGTGAAAACGATTAATAAATTAATTATGATTAATTGGATTTAGCCTGGTTTGGGAACTATAAATCGACTGGTAAGCATGATGTTTAATTTTTAAACGGTATTTTAAAAAGGGGGAGTCTTAAGCACGCTAACTTACAAGTAAATCTCATGTGAGTATCTTTCTGAAATCCATATCCATAATATCATGGAAAGCATAGATATATGCCAAAATATGTGGAACATTTAGTAAAATGACGGAAAAATTTACGCCTGTGGTATTTTATAAGCAAATAAGAGATAAAACTCGTGGGTGGATATTAAATTACAGTTACAGCATGAAAATTACTCGACTAAATGAACAGGAATTGTAAAATACTGCAGAGAACCTTCAAAATTCTTTTTAAAATTTAGCTATTGTTAAATTGAACAACTTATCTGCAAATATTTTGATACGTTTCGTCGCAAGGGTAACATTTTCGAAAGATGAACGAGGAAGTGGTTTTGTGAACTGAAAGAGCGAAGAGTAGTGGCTGTACAAACGTTAAGTACATCAAACATTACCACTTCCAATGTTATTTTTCCACGAACTTATTTTCAATAAATTTATATGGGTTATAGAGTCCTTATGTTTATTAACAGATTGATAATTACGCGTTCCTTGTCATTTCCACGGGGTACAGATTAATTACAACAAGAATAAAATTAAACTAAATATTTCGTATTTGTATACCACTACATTGTGACATCTGAATTACTTACACAAAACATGCTATTTGAATATGACTTTATCGATATTACACAAAACATATTTATGAGAGTAATTTTGTTAGATAGTGCCAATAAATTTAAAAGCAGGGCTTAACTTACATACACAATGTAAGTTATATTACTCACACATTTATATAGATATATATATTCGATTCTGAAAACAATAATTGAGAGCTGTGTATTTACATTCACATAAATTGAACTGTGATTTAATTCTAGAGTAACTTCAAAACAGATGACTAAGACGCATTACCGTCGGAAGCTACAGTTTATGTTTTTTTGTTTTTATATTAATAAAAAATAGGATTGGTTCTTAGTTTTTTAATTATATTGAGATTAAACAATAAACAAACCAATTTTATAGCATAAAAAGTACGTTTTTAGTTAGAACATAGCTCACTCTACCAGAACCGTTGGATACCTTCGACTGATATTAATAATAATAATAATTTTTTCATTACTTACGGATAACCGACAAAATTTTATAAATAACCCAACATTGATTTAAAGAATAGTACTTACAACCCGTATTATAATTTAACTGTTCAGTAATATCCGTTGTTCAGAGTTAACCGTTGGCAAGGGCCTGAGCTCAGTTGAATAGATCCACGCAATTACGCTCTGACTTAGTTTATCATTAGTTCTTCTCTCGCCTCCATCTCTTCGTCTCAATTCACACTTGGTAATTTCCAAATAATACAATGGTATGCTCCAAAACTATTTTTTCAGATCATCTGATATGCAGTAAGTGGATTAGTTGCCGTTCTGAAACTCGTCTGATTTGGGTATGTTCACTTCTGAGGAAGATAAAAAGTTTAATTATTACTGTATTTTTCGTTTTTATCCTCAATAATGCCTTCTTGTGTCGTTCTCCTCCTTTTAAGTTTGTAAACACATTCTCCGCATTATCCTTTGGTTTGCAAAATGTCTCTCACCTGAATTGGTACCCTTCCCTTTAAATCGATGGGAAACTTGGATGATGAATCTACTAATGAAATTTGCGCCATGACCGAATAATTCAAAATGCCCATTTACTCGTATATATTTATTAGTGATAATTATTCTTGTTTTTATCTTAATGCTCATACTTTGAGTAAAGCTCGGAAGTGATGGTTGTAACGCACTCTGCAAAGCGCCGACTGTTACCGCCGCCTAAGGAGATTACGTTCTGCGATATTATTAGTAATAGGCGCGAGAGGACGATAATTGGAACGCATTCATAACTACGCGATCACGATTATAAAGCAATTACGCGAGTAACTTCCCACGGCTCGGCACCTCGGAGTAATTACAGAGCTATTCCCACGTACGGTGGCACGGGCACGCTTTATCGGTTTGGCGAAGAGTCGCGGAGACAAGGCGCATTGATGACGCGATGGACTTTTGATGAGGCTCGTCGGCCAGGCCTGGGAAACTGCTGCCTAGCCATGCCACAACACGCTCGCACCACAAAGCCGCCATACATCACTGTCCGCCCGAATAAAGACATTAAAACTGTGTATTGTGTATTATAATATGGCTCGCCTCTTTTTTGTCGTCGTGGTCTCGTCGCCATTTTGTTTGATGCGATATTAATGGGGAAGCACATTAATGCTGTGCTGTCATTGCCACCACAAGGATCAAATTCGCCCGACTGGTATCGTAAATCTGCCCCCCTCCCCCCATACCGTCACCATGTCACATCCTCCTCGCCATTCATCATTAAGCACCGATCTATGACCGAACTTCAGTTTATAGGGTTCAACTACAAAGCACTTTCTGCAATTTTCAAATGAACTTTCAAATCAATGCCGCAATACTAATTCAATAGAAACCATTGTCTTGTTCAAGTTTACTCTAATCCCACATTTATTAAAATATTTTGCTGAAAGAAGAAGCTGCTACAAACTATTGGATACAGATCACGACGGCCTTGGTGACAGACCCGGACAAATTTAGCCTAAAGCATCATTGTGATTGTGAAATTCTTGTAATACTTCTCGAGTCGCTTCTTTCAGTTCGCGGATGTAATGTTACGTGTCATTATGACCATCACTATTCATATATGTAATTGTGAATTAAAAGTTTGTTGTTAGTAACTTCTCGCCGCGTCTGTGATGTGGATACTCTTTGGAGGAAGGAACACGGTACGCGAAGTTTGCTAATATATTAAATTTTTCTTAGTATACGATGTGAATAATTTCAGTTAAGGTAAATAACCTGTTGGGTTTGTTGAACAGGTGAAACGTTAAAAAGGTTTTGGAAATTGAGGTGTTATTAAATAGCTTAGAAGATTAATATAAAAGCAAAGAGTTAGGGTAACGAACATGGCAAAACAATAGAAAAACAACAAAACAAAATTTTATATTTTAACGGAAGAAATTGATTGATTAAAAACTTTTGTTGAGCAAGTTCTTACGCAAAGGAAATGTATACGTGTAATGTAACATTGAATTGTAGACGATCAATATAATTTATAGATGATATATAATATTATTGATTAATCTGTATTTTGAATATAATTATATTATTGATTAAAGAGTTACGAATTAATTTTGTCAATGAATAAAATACATCAATTTTTTTCTATCCCATTAATGTCAGATTATTATGAAGTAGCATTTGAATAATTCCTAATCATTTTGTGATCTAGTTTACTCGGTAATAGATTAATGTTGGCATAACTTTTCATTTTTGATTTGTTTGAATTTCGATACATAATTTGTTTGCCGATAGCTGAGAGAGAGAGAGAGAGGGAGAGAGAGAGAGACGTGATGTCATCTCCTGACCTTTCTGATCATAATTTATGTTTATATTTGCAATAAATAAAGAGGCAGGTCAGCTAAATAATAGTCGGTGATAAACAAAAATTATATAAATATTTTTATGTCTTTGAATGCGGGTAGATTGAGCTCTTTAATATATATATATATATATATGTATGTGTGTGTGTGTGTGTAAATAAACGTTTCTTTAAAGTCACTGTGTTCGCCATATTTTTATTTAATATTATTTAATATAGCGTTAAAGTAATTTTCCCCGGGATTATAAACGGTGGGTGAACAATGAAGTATTATAAAAAATGGGTCACTTTATTTATTGCAATAAAATAACATTCAGTTATAGAAGGTGAATTACTTTAACAATTGGCTTTTTTGAAATTATTTATATCAGAGGTCTATACTAAAACTGCTATTTGAACGTGAATATGACTATCACGATGTTATATACAACTTAATTATGAAAGTAAATTGTGTTTGAAATTGCCGTCAAATTTAAAAGCAGGGCATGACACAAATAAACAGTATACGTATAAGGTATATTACACTCACTCACAGAAAAATATATTTAAATACTATCTGAGAACTCGGCGTTGCCCGGGTATTTATTTTCCACCATGGTTAATGCGAGAATTAAACTCAGCGACTCCTATAACCCCGGAATCAACACTAATCTCGGTCTGTTCGGTAAAGGTGCTTCCCTCCATTGTCTTTTGGAGTTGTAATTAGACACTTAAAATTCTAGTATGACATTAACAAATTAGTCAACCCCGAAATCGTTTTAATCCAAGATAATAATGGCCGTTTAGGAATGTTTTTAAATTTCACTCCCTCCATCCCCACCCCTAGAGGCGGTAGGTGTGTCTTAAACCCTCAGTGTTTGTTTCTGGATTGTAAGTAACATGTGTGTAAACTTTGGTAGAAATTGGTCTACTCATTTAAGATTGTATACGTAAATTTGTTTCATTCCTAGGGGCTGAACTACATCTTAACCAGTATGGTAAATTTCAGAATTAAACTCAGTGACGTACATAACCCCAGATTAAACACCAGTTTCAGTTGTTTACTGATTACTTTTATGTAACGGCCTTTCACACACATCCTATCCCACCCACACACACAGATGTTGAACTATAACTTAACTGACAGTGAGTATTAGAATTAATCTTATTGACGTCTATAACCATGTATTTGACACCCATCTCTGTTGTTTCATGTTATTTTATTGAATGACCCTCCACCCCCTCCTTTATTGGAGCTTTCAGGGGTTGAAATTATGCACTAAAAATCTCTGGATAGAAACATAGACCCCGAAAACTAATTAATCAACTCTAATATCGGCCGTTTTAGCATGTTTTTAAATTTCACTCCCGTTCCCCTTGGGAGTTGCCTGACGCTTCGAAAGGCAAACAGAAACCTTCGCGGGGGTTCGCACAACTAACCAACATTTCATCACAATCGGATGAAGGGTTTAGGAGCGTGTAGGGAACACACAGACAGACACGGAGTCACACGCACACAGACATTCATTTACAGATATAGAGAGATTTGTGTGAGTAATCTATCTATATATATGTAACAATATTTGAGAGTCGTGCATTTATATTAATATAAATTATAGCAAATATGAGCTTTAATGCAATTGAACGTTATAATTTTGGTAACTTGTCCCGGAGTCGATCATACTCATTTTCAATTAAGTCAAGTGAATGCTGTGTATGATATTGTCACAATATTTAGTCACTGTCTTCGGTGGAAGCAAATCACAAATATGCTAATTTTTGGAGAGGATCAGTCCATGAAGGACGTGTCCGTCCTCAAGTGTCACAATATTCTAAATACTCAAAAGATAATTCCGATCTCAACCATCATAACAATGAATGCTGAACTTCATCTCAACAATATAGGCAGTTTCGGTATAATTATTTTACCCCTTCCTCTAGTTTCCATAGTGTTTTTTCCTAAGTTGTTAGTCGTATATGTAAGAAGTTTCGTTGAAATCGCTCCATTCGTTTTAGCGTGTGTGCCGAACGTACATACATACATTACACACACACACACACACACATATATATATACATATATTGTTGTAAACAACACGATTTAATTAAATTAGCCCCACGTTTAGAAAGCCATGAATGTAATAAACACCTAGGTAGGGTTAAATTAAATGAATCAATTAACAAAAATTAATTAAAATTTGAATAATTAGCCACACGTTGAAGACGTCGAATATGTAATGATTAAAAAGGTGGTCTTAAATAATAGGAATAATTAACAACATTTACTAAGCTTTAAAATAAATTTATTATTGTTGATAAATTAACAATGTTCAAGACCTATTTTTTTATGCCGAATTTCATCCATCTTAAAACAAATACTTTAATTTTCATTTATTAATTCGTGGCATTTATGAACATACAGTTCTTATATCATTACAATCAAATACGTTGAATCTCTTATCTCAGGGCCATAACTGGGTTTGATAATTAGAACAAAATCAATGTATAAACGGACAATTAACGATTCAAATATAAAAAGTTAACCTAAAACAATATGAAAATAAGTGAAAAGAAAGCTGAACAAAACGAAAACTGAACGATATCTGACTATACCTTTTTAATTATCGTTTACAAATTTGTATAAAAGTTTTGTTACTCACGGAACGTCTGTCTGGTACAAGATCTCTCTTTTAGCTTGAAAACTACCACACTAAAAAGCAATTTTTACACAGACTCTACACTTCATTGAAAATTTTACTACACACGATTAAAATACTCGTCCTCTGCTATCTGGAACCTCGGATGAGCCGCCCCCTTTGGTCTGCTAGTGGATTCCGGTCTCCACTATGCGATAATTGTTCAATCAGCGTGAAGCAACGAATTGCTTCACCGTGTGCAAATTATTATATAAATCTCTCTGTAAAATATTTGCTTGATTTCATGTAGAAATACAGGATCTCGCCATTCTTACTTTATATCTGCAAGTTTTACTGTTTGTTGCTCTAGGTGAACTGAACTGTATTATTTAACAGTTTCATCTCTCGTACGCAGATTTTTGACTCCTTCACCTTTCAATTGCCGATTCCAGATTTTTACTTTTTCAGTTCCCCACGTGAACTGAACTGTTCCGTTTCTCGCAGCAGACTGCATTCTCCAAGTGCATACTGAGTTTTCTCCGCGCGTGGTCTCTATTGTTGAACAAAGGAAAAACCCGCCTTCATTGTCGCCTTTACGCATTCGTAACGCTAACAATTTAATTATATTAAAAACAATTAATGGCCTGTTTAATTGGCATTACATCATATATATATATATATTTAATTACTTAATATTTAAAATAATTATATGCGGCTAGTTCATAAATTTCACAATTTGAACAGAAAAGTTTTCACTTAGGGTTATTAAGGGCTTCTATGTGAAACAAAGATATTTGAGGGTTGCAACTGGTGGTTCCGTATTATATAGGCGTAGAAATACCTTTTATAGAGGAATAGGCAGACCTGAGATTCATTGCGTTGGGAGCCTGTTTTGCTTCTAAACCCGAGAGATTTCTACTCCTCGCGTCAGGTTTCAAAGTTCCATCAATTACCAAACAAAGCCTTCTGACATTTTGGAAAATGGTGGAATTAAGAAGTGTAGGTATCCATATTATTAATTTTTTTTTGCTAGAATCCATGTTGACAGTGCTGTCGAACTCCGGTTTGTTCGTAAATGAATCATTATTCCCCCTTTGTAAGAGTTTCCTACGTAATTTTCCCAAAACCTGGTTTTCTGTTATATGCTTCGAGAGCAGATGGAAACGTAGTTCTGATAAATTATATATGAATTTATAGGTCTGGTTTGACCATACTGTGATACTTGGTCCATTTTCCTTCAGTTTTCAATTCATATTTTAGCAATAGGTTGTCCGCTTTAAATCATTAAACTTATTAGAGCTCTTAATGTGACTTTGAAAAACTGTGATCTAATAAATAAATCAAATATCTTGATTATAATATGAATCGTTCTCAGGGTCTTCTAAAATATTAGCCCAATTTATTATAAATTCGTAACGAAACATTTACAAGCTATTACGTAAATAAGCTTTATTAACTGCCATCATCGAATTTACATAGAAATTAGATGCCTATATATTTTTTGACAATAAATATGAGTGTTGTATATACTATATAAATTTCACAGTATTGATGTGGAAAGAACTAATAGTATGGATAGCATTACTAAATAAATTATCAGTACATTTCTTCTTTGTTCAGTGACTGTTTAGCATTCGTCATTGAAATAATAAGTAGGGGCACGAGACACAAACACCGTTTTGTACCGAGGTGGCAACACAGCAACTGGTTTATCCAGGGGTCACGCCACTTCATTACGTTAGTGTGGACAAGAAGCACCTGGATTGACAATTAAATTGGATATGACTCTGCAATAAAAGCAGATTACTTGGCGATACAAGTTTCTCTTTCCCGCTTCCCGAAGACGGAACAAGGTGAGTCGAAAGAGCAACGTCGGATATTTACCTCCCTGTCGTGAATTGTCCCCCTATTCCCTTCCTCGCAATTCTTCATAATGCAACAAACAAACTCTCGTGTTAACCACGCCCAGCAGCTACTTCCTAAAGGCCAAGTCGACCGTAAAATTATCCCCCTCTGCCGAGCCCGGTTCCCCTCACGGCATCTTTTCAAATATCGGTTCCAACAAAGAGCGGGATTTTAAAACCACAAATCAGGTTTGAGGCCGTCACAAAAGTCACACGTGACAAAACGGGTGACTCTGGAAGCTGATCGGTGTCATGGCGTAGCGGGGGGTGGTGATTTGGAGAGGAGAGGGGGGGGGGGCAAAGGGTGGAGTAGCGCAGCAAAACAGCTGCCTGTCAACAAAGAGCAAAGCCTAAACGGCCACAGACAATGCGCATTATCTCCTCACTTCATAAAACACATCCTCTCTATTCTATTCTTTATGGCGATATCAAGCCGCAATATGTCACTTTTAAAGCGTTAGTTTCGTATATATAATGGAGTCTGACGCAGTCATAGTACCAACCACAAATGTCTTTAACAAAAGAAAAATAGTCACGTGTTTGCTAGACAAATTTGGAAATGGATGCAAACTAAGTAATAATTGAAATAATTTCACCGAGTTTAAATGTGAAGCATATACACTGACGGCAAAATGTCTGTTCTGTTGTACAAGAAATAGCAAGAATTTTATACCGTTATTGGAAACAATATTTAATTTAAACCGAGCATACTTATTCACCACATTATTGGCTTCAAATTATGTCTACATAGATCTATGAAATACCTAACACTGTTTAAGAGAGAATACTGACCTTTAAAAAAATTATATTATTATTGCTGCAGTGACGATTAAAACGTCAGGGCTACGTTTTCAATTAAATATATATTTATTTAAATTTCCCATTTAATAATGTTCAAAGAAATCTTACAATGTTTTCAGCAACCCTAATTATATTTTATTATATCACTATTAAATTATAATTTATTGTAGTAGATTTACTTACGTTTTAATAATAAGAAAATAGCCAAATACAGACAAAAGAAGTGATGTTATAAATACCCCACAACGTTTCTGGAAGCCTTGTTCCTTTCTTCAGGTGCTAAGGAAACTAACAAAAACTGAAGAGCCCAGAGCGACACAACTGCAAAAGTCAGTTGACAAAACTCAAAGGAAAGGAACAAGGCTTCCAGAAACGTTGTGTGGTATTTATATCATCACTTCTTTTGTCTGTATTTGGCGATTTTTCTTGTTATTAATTTTAAAAATAAACGTAAATTTTTCATTTTACTTACTTTTAGCCAAATAAAATTAGAAAATAACGCCACAAATACACGAGATTTGTTTTATTCTTTCATGAAACCTCTCTCTACATGTTTAATTAAATTTGAATCCATCTGCAATTGTTACACATTTGCCGTTTCTATAATACATTTTACAATTTTGGAATAAAAGTTAACTGAAAATTATATGGCCGTCACTGAACCGAAAAATAGTTTTCGTTCACCAACTCCAGCGTTTCTGTGGATTACATGAGGATGTAATGTAAAAATTGGCGGTAATATTTTTATTGTGGAAATTATTATTATTTTGCGGGAGTGATGTCTTTGTTTCGTTAAAGAGCGTAGTTTTGTACAAAGTTGCTGTTTGTAAAAGAAAACCTGGGATTTATAAAAAATAAATTAAATGAATACGTGTCTGCACATTGTTATTAAGTATTTACCCGCGCTCAAAGAGAGACAGTCCAACAAATGAAAATTTAAAATAATAGATTTTACAAAATTTAAAATTATAGATTTTACAATTTTGGAATAAACGATAACTGAAAATTATGTGGTCGACACTTGTTCGTAATTACATAGTAGCTTATTGAATTATTGATTATTTTGTCACACTGAAATAAAAGAATAAAAAAATCGCCGTGTAAAAAAATATTTTTAAACATAAATATTCAAATATATTGTTTTGATATAAAATACATTTAGTATTATGAGGTTAAATACAAAATGTAATATGTTTCGCTACATCGCAAAAATTTAACTTGTTAGGACTATCCGAAGTAAAGTATGTAATTTCTGCAATGACGTAGTGAGTAAGAAACAGTCGATTCTTGTGAACGGTTTCCCCACTCGCGTGATTCGTGTAATTACTGTTATTGATACGATGCAGTGATTAATTTGATGCTCCGTCGGGCCTCTCGATGAAGTGCGGACATCTCATTGTCCACAGAGAGGGAGAGAACGCATAATCCACGTAACTGCATTGCACTGGAGCGCTGATAACCTAAGTGCTAATTGTCATTAAGTAGATTGGACCATCCATCCGCCGGTTTATGCGAACCACGAACCACGCAATAGCCTCGTCTGCCTGATGGGCATTACCTGCAACACAACCCGCAAGCTCCGGATAAAGGAACGAGCCACTGATCCCGTGATTTAGTCGCGCGAAAATAACATTCTCCGGGCTAATGAGCTACGTCAATCCAATTTAATAAACATAATGCAATCACTCAAAAATAATTTATTAATGTGAAAGATCATTGCGCTAAAATGAAATGGAAATAATTTACGTTTGGCATTATAATTTTCTTATTCTGTATATACGAAGCAACAGTTATTGTAAAAAAAAATTAAATATTGTCTGACGATACCGAAGCAAGCCGTAGAAACGTTGTGCGTTAGTCCAACAAGTTTTTTTCATTTTGTATGCTTGGATACAGTTACAGTGCTAATACGTATATTTAATAAAGGAGGTGCAATAATGGAAATGCACCAGTATTTTTTAATTTACAATGAGAGACACGTTACGTTTCCGCTGGCACTGTTACCTCACTAAGCTTCCTCAGTACAATAAATAAAAAGAACAATACACTAATGTACAGGACACTAATGTGTAACTTACGAATTGGGACATTGTCATACTCCACAAAAATATTAGAGAAATACAGTTACAAATTGGTTAAGAATAAAAATCAAATGTCTGCAAACGAAAGTAATTGCACAGAAAGAAGATCCTCATATTTGATCCTTTATCAATCGAGTAAGATTATCATCACATTGGTCACTTAATATGAAAGACGGGATCTTTTCGCTATCGCAGGTAAAGTTGGGATGAAATAATAATAAAAAATATTATATTTCTCTGTAAACACAGAAGAATAATAATTATATTTACCTGACTTTTTAAAAATAAATAAAAACATCAGCCTATTAAATATTTATTACTAACAGTTTAAAAAATTGTAATAAAAAACACGCTGTTTCATCGATAATTTTTTGGGAACTATTCAGGTGTCAATTTCAAGAAAATGATAAATTCTTAAGTAATGCTGTATAATTATTTTCATAGCTGTGTTATAAATGTTTGGTAAAAAATTCATTTCTTTGAATTTTAAGATTACAAAATTATCTTTTAATTGTAATTTCAGCTGAAGAGGAACCAAAAAGTAGATATTAAACGTTGTGTTTGTTTTAAAATATTTAAAAATTTTCATAATAAATTTCTGACTATTTGGCTGATGTTGTTTCATAGATTTTGAATAATATTTTATTAAAGTTGTTATAAGCCCATGCCAGGAAATTTAATCAAAACAAATTTTGCAAACGTAGACAAGTCAGTTGAATGACAATGGTCCAGATTCATTTAAAATACGCGATTAAAATTAACCATTAAATTAGAACAGAAAATTACAAACAGTTTCATATCATCTTTTCTTTTCATTTAATTTCTTTAGTAGTCTACTTTAAATAATTTCTTCTTTATCTATTTTTTCTTATACATGCAGTTTTTAATATTTTTGTTCAGTTCTCTTTATTCTTGTAATATTTATGTATATAATGGTATTTTTATTTTTCCTATTTCTTCGGCGGAGTACTAATGGTATCAATGAATAAATATATTTTTATTTTTAACAAATAACGTATTACAAGTCAATTTCCTGATGTTCCTTTGTCTTCTCCTATTGAACAAATAAAGAACTAAATAATCATCGAAATCGAAAAGATGAGATGATAATTTTTACCAGATAGTAAAAGATGAAACATTAAGATAAACCTTTCTGGAATAATGGAGGTTTGTTGAATATTAGGAAGGTATAAGAAATGATCAGTTACGGCGCACGTGTTTTCGGTGTCCATGGTTACGTTACAACGCTTTGCAAACCACGATAGTAATATGAAATTTGTTTACAAGTATAACTCTCATTCACGTAAAGAAATAAAGAGAAAATATTAGCTACATTATAATGGGACATTCACGTATTATTTGGTATTTTTTTAAAAAAAGTAATTTTATGTGCCTTGATTAAAAACAATATCACTTTCTGGTTGAAGCCATACTATACCACAGAAAGAGCAGTAAGAGGAACTTCCGTGCATTGGATGAAGAATTATGGTAATTATGAAGACAAGATTATTTTATCGTTCAAAACGTTGACTTATTTTTCTTTATCCCATATCTGGAATCTGAACGTTGCTCCATAGATTTAAAATTTGTTTTTAAGTTAGTTAATATCGATATCGATTGCTCTGATTTCGTTGATAAATTGAATTTTACAGTTCCTTCTGGAATCTCTATACTGAAATATATGTTTCCGGTAAAGCATTATAGAACAAATTATACTTTAAACAATTCCATAATTAAGATGCCAAATTTATTTAATGCTCTGGATATTGATTTAAATTTTTCTATTTGTTAATTTGGCTTAAAGCTAAGATTTTGATTCACGATGATGCTATAAAAATATTCGAGTATGTATTACAAATGCAATTTTGTTTTAAGATATATAACTTTGCGTGACTCTTTTTTTAATATAAAGTAAACAGTTGTCCGTAACAAACAAATAAATATATTACTGTAAAATTTTTATTATTCTGGTGTTCCACTTTCCAGCTTTTAGAATGGTGGTAGAGAGAAATTAGAGCAAGTTTTCTAGGTAGGGAGGAAAGAAGAATAAAATCAGAGAATGATATTTTGACAATGTAGTAAACATAATACGGAGGGGATAGAACGACGTTTCGAATAGTAAAACAAGTCTGTTCGTATTCAAGGAAAAATAGGAATCCGTTCAGAGTTCAGGCACTTGCATCTGAAATCCTTAAATAAAAGGACCTACTCTGTTCTGCCGAGCCGAGCCCAAAGAGACGGTGGTCGGCGGCTTTCTGCATATCAGTGATGACCTGCAAAATTCTGGATATATGTGGAAAATGAGCTATTTATATAAACAGCCTACCTTCCAGACAATTCAAAGAACGTCAACGACCTTAAAAATAAACATTGCCATACTTTACTAATAAAATAATCGTAAGAAAGAATAAACAGTATTAGCTACGAGTGAATTTCATATGATATAAACTTCTGAGTGGCGATTCTTGTATTACCTTAGTATGAATAAAATGGGAAAATATTTAATTGATTTAATAAGCATCTGTGCAAATTAGGCGAACAACGCAACGCCTCAATTAATAATGCAATGGATGATATATTCTCTTTTGGCGCAGGAAAAATAAGCAGGGAAAAGTTTACGAACTATTTTGTCATAGAAGTTATGATTTAACATACAATTACATTTTTCACTTTCTGTTTGGCTTCGCTCGCATCTTACGTTATTACATTAGGTTTTATCCATTGTCTGCGGGCAACTGCAGTTTCGTTTGGATTAATAACAGTTTCTGTAGGAATATTATTAGTAATAATGTTTTTAGAATTCTGTTGAGAAGGAGAATTAAAAACAATAGTGCTGATACATGCAGCTGAACTCTTGCATCATGAATAGTTGGAGTGAAAATAAACTACTGACAATAAGTTATTCTGTAAAGTGAACTTTTTAAAACTCATATTTATAATTACATTTATTACTTCACTCTTTAAATTTTATGGAAATTACCATAAAACATATAAATTTTTTTTATTATAATTTTACAAGTGCACATAAATAATCTATCATGGTGGTTCTTAGGTATCGTAAGGATTTGGATTATATATACTATCAGTCATTCTCACTTTAATTTTCACAGCTTTCCCCAAATTGTCCAGGAAAATATTTGACTTGAATTTTAATACTCCGCCAACGATGGATACACACTTTTGGTTCAAGTAAATTTGCTACGCTAGACAAAATTATATTGTTACAAGTTTTAATTTAACGTCTATTTTGAATTAATAAAACAATTGATGACCTTATACAAATACAAAAAATTATCGAAACGTCGTCATAATAAAAATTAAAAATAAGAAGTGCCTGTATAAGGTCATCAATTGGTTTTTTTAAATTGTCTTAGCAATTCAGTTCAAGAAATCGGCAAACAGCAGGAATATATTGCGTCTGCTTCACGAAATACGTGCACAACTTAACGTATTCCTATAACAATTCAATTATCAGATACAGGCTTGGCATTAAAATTGCTTGAAAGTTAGCAATAATAATATTAAAATTTGACTTTGCATCTGTATACTTTGATACATTTTATATTAATCGAAGAAATAGTCAACATTTGGTTTAAATTTAGATGTCCAATGCGCTTCAGTTGACAGTATCAGCAAGACTGTATCTGATTTGTGTGTTTGCCATGTGTGAACGCCGCATTGAAAGTGACAAAAGAACCAGCGAGCGGAACGTCATCCTTTCAGCCCTTAACTGCTGTTGTCGCAAGATTCCCATAAAAATGTCGATGACAGCATGTAATTGGGGCCATTGAGATGACTCCGTGACGTCGCTTCCCGTCAAGGCAAGGCAAAATTCAATACAGAGAAATCTAAAGGGTTGCTCTTGTGTGACTGCTAGACGGAATGGTGCTACCATTGATTGTGTTGCACTCGAGCAATAAACACGACACACATAACTTATGGCGCAGGCAGATATAATAAGTTTTTCCCGTAATGGTTTGGGAGAAACATGATTTTATGGGAAACATTCATTACTGTTTGCTATTGGAGCGGCCATCATGATTATAGGAGGGGATCGCGACATAGAAAATGGTATTCAATTACCCGTGTTTTTGCAAGTATTAGTGAAGCTACATTGAACGCGTATTTGCCAATAATGCATTACATCGAACTTGAGAAATATCCGCCGTTAATCAAAGCAGATAAAGGACGTCCCTCCTTCCACATAAATATATGGTGCGCATATAGATTCTGCTAATCTTATTTACTAATCTGCTCATATATGAGTTGTACACGAATGGTCAGTAAAATCGTCCACCTTTTGGGACTGTTCTGCACGGATTATATCATTTCATTGAAACTCTGCGTGACATTCTCAATTTTGTACAAACTGCGCAAATAAGTTGTTTGTGTAATACAAAAAATAAATAATTTAGTTAGAAGATCCTTTTGGAATCACTTAAATTATATCTTTTTCAGTTGGCTGAAAATGGCATTCTACACTCCTTTTAGATAGTTTCAAACTCAGTATTGTTACACAGTGAATTTATCACATTTTTTCGAGATAATTATCAAAATATCAATCTATATGCACTATGAAATGATTTGTAGAAAAATAATTTTTTTAAATATTTTTAACTTTAAACTTTTCCGACTTACACATTGATGTTTTAGTCCTCTGTATGGCAGAAATCATCAATCAACGCTCTTTAAACGATGAGTGAGAAATAACGTTAATTATATATTCCCTTATTGTATTTAGTTTTCACATAATTTTGTAAGAGATTACAAACTGGGGGTTCCAATTTAATCAATTTATCTACCCCCAGGAGGTTGTATCATCCATATTAGGCTCCTGCAATGTGAAATAAGTAATTTTATCAATAGATACTCTGCTTCATGTTTTTGTCGTTTTTTTTGCTGATGCTATTGCCATGTGTCACGTTACTACTTTAGTTTTTCACTATCTACAAAGTTATGAGTTGTATCTGTATATGTGATATTTATTTATTCGTTAAAAATGGTCTTCAAAATAATATTGGAATTTATAAATTACTAAAATATCGTGTTGAGTCAGGTAGGTCTATTAAATATCGCAAATAATGCAAGAAATAAATTTCGGAACTGTGTTTAAGCTTACTACGAAAAGAAATTCCATTACGTTTCTATACTTCAAAAGTTGTGTTCCAGTGTGATGCAGTATATTTACAAATTCGTTACAAACCTGCACAGAAAACAAATGAATTTAGTTTCAAATGTCTGTCGGATGTATGGAAAATGTATAGTAGGGAAGTATTTCTAAAGTCTAACGTATAACTGTTGAAACGTTAACAAAAGATTTACATTATTAGTTGAATATAGCTCCTGATTTCTGAATCATAGCACTATCGTTTCCTTTCCACCTCAAGTACGCATATACTGGGTTTGTTAGTATTAATCGGGTAAACTCGCTCTTTGAGATCAATAGTTCTTTGACCCGATTCCGTATATAAATAATATTGAAAAATAATCATCATCATCAAAAATGAAATGCATTATAAATCCTTTAACCATTGCTTCTTGTAAGGTTTTAAACAGATCAAATAAAATTTCCGCTGTATAGTATGGCTTCATCGAGAATGTCTTGTAGCTTTGAAGATCAAGACATCTTAAATTTTTGGCTGTTATGAAATGTCTGCTTCAAAATGAAAATCGAATAATCATAGATCGAAGGTTTCCCCCTGTGTAGTTTATATAGAAAGAGCTTTCGGGTTTCCACACTGGTACAAGTAATTAAGACTTGACGTTTCGACGACCAACAGCTCTCTCGCCTGGAAGACATAGCTGTTGGTTTTAGAAGTCTTGATGACTTAAGGTTTTAGAAGTCTTAATGACGGTTGTATCCGGGTGGAAACCCGAGAACTCTTTCTATATCAATTCAATAGTTACCTTTTTTCCCATTTCGGGTAATCATTTCCTAAAATATATTTGTTTCTTTACGTGATCAATAGTTTGACGAGGAGAGGAAAGAAAAACAGGAAATTTAACTTGTAATAAGTTATTCGCTAAAAATAAAATACATTGATTCCATTTGTCGTCTGCTGAGGAATTTGGAAAAGTAAAACTACCATTAAATAAGCCTACATTAACAACAAAAATAATGAGAACTATACAAAAAAATTATAAACTGCAAAAGAAAAAAAAAGGAGCAATTATATAAAGTAGACTAGGAAATATATGAAATGAAAGTAAAGATGCGATGAATAACACTGCGCTTTTGATTACTCCAGAAGAAGTTTTCTGGCAACTGGTCTCTGTAGTTAAACTTTCAGACTTGAGGTATTGTCCGTTAACAGTAGTTAACATTAAATAAAGGAGCAATGTGTAGATTGCAACTATTATATAAGGACGATATTCTCTGGGGTTCCAGCTGGGTGAGTCGCGTGTTTTCGACGAACTTACCCGGTTATCCCACCCCATTATCTACAGTTGTGAAACCTTCGGTGTAAACTATTGTATTAATTTCAAACATATTACCAAGTACTTTCAAGGGAACTAATAGGCATTAATCTGAGATCAATTTACGAACTTATCAACCGAATAAGTGCAATTAATTCATTACAATTATTTAGAAATAGGATGTAACTACTAATATTCTTAGTATTCGTTCGAGGAAGACTAATTTTATTCCTGAATAATACATACTTCTTTCATTAAGTGAGACGCGATGTTTGTCCGATCTTCTGATTTGATGGTTTCTAATATTATGCTAGTGAAGTTCAGCGTTGCTAAAACACAAATTTTAAATACGAATTTTAAAATTTATGTTCAAGGTAGAGTTAGTAATTTAAGAGTATAGAAATAACACTTGCAAAATTTTCTGCAATGTTTTCCACTTAATATTCCTATCGCTCGTTTTTGTAGCTTGAAAGTTTCCGAAGATCGGGAAGAAAGTCCCCAATTCGTAATTCCGTAGCTCATGTTCACATGAAATATCCGTAATATATGGTTTTTTCCTGTCACAGTCTCCACTTCCTGAATTAATCATGGAAGGGAGTTACAGTTAGAACTAAGTTTACTAGAAAGAGTCTTTACATATACTTTCCATCGATGCTTTCAGTCACTTTGAATAACTCTCGAAATGTTGCGTGATAGAATATCTTTTTTTCGAGTACACCTGATGACAAATGAATATTTTTGGTTTTCTGAAAATTCAGGACAAATATGTTAGCACTAAAGCAGACATTTAATAATTATGTGACATCATCGGCTTTAATCTGAAGACGTACTAAGTTATTGTCGACAGCGTATAAAAATGTTTTATAGGGTTAATGTATTATGGAAGGATGTACAAAAGAAAAAGCATCGGACCCATAAAGGTCCCTGTGTGACCCCATAAGTTATAAATTTTCAGTCAGACATGTAGATTTTACCAATCAGTGTTGTCTAAGGAAACTTTTTGCATACACTCCGTATCAGATGGACATTTCAGTACTAAACATAGAACTCTTTGAAATTAAAGATACCATTTTGGGATATACTAACCATAAGAAAGCACTTACAGGCAAGGTGTTGTAATAATTATCAAAAGCTTTAGAACCATTGCTATCAATGCAGTTCTAAGACTTGGATGTGTTCCAGTTCCTGGAAAAAAGCACCTGTTATTATGCGATTACAACGCTGGTAAGAAACCTTACCGTCCCAATTTACTTCTTATACTTTAAAATATTTTGGAGCAAATACTTATAAGACGACTGCAATAAATCATAGATACACACTAACGTATTGCGCATCACAAGTTCGAGTTTATATTCCAACCATTGAACTGGTACATCGTCTAGTAAATTAAATCAAAAATCCTTTTGAAGAAAAATGAACTGTTCAACGGCGTTTATCCACATCACTGGGGCCTTTTAGATCGTCTAGCACGTAGGCTTTCAATATTATTTTAAAAAAATCTTCCGTACACGTATATTTTTGTTCTAAAGTACCACTTTACGGAAAGATATTTCCTCGTTTGTACCAATAAAGTCATGAAAGTCTAAGGGTAATTTTTATGATAAAATCCGTATCTCCTATACACGACTGTTCATCCAACAACTAACCATACAATAATTGCTACTTTTGTTTCAAAAAACACTGTCAAGTGACAAAAACTTTTTTGGTTATATATACTTTGTTATATTATATATCAAAACATACAGTTCTCTTCATATATTTATTTTATTAGATATATAAACTAGAGGAGCTTTCGACGTTTGCTATAATCATCTGTCATCTACCGTAAAATGTCTTCAATGACTTTAAACAAGTGCATTTCGTCAATTTTTTTCTTGTTCATAACATACTATATGTTTAAGTCTATCACTGTATCTGGTTAGTCAAGAAATAAAAATATGAAGAGAACTGTATGTCCTTTGATACATAACAAGTAATAATTACAACATATGCATATGATACTGAAGTACTCGCCGTAGATGTTAAACCAACAGCTTCATCAGAATCTCTGTAGGGTCATCTAGACGTAAAACAACCTGGCTAACCAATTGGAAAATCAAAGCCAATAAGTCCAAATCAATATAGGTAACATTTACATTAAATAGAGTTATTCGCTCCTCGGTCATACTAAACGAACAAAAATTTTCCTAAGAAGATGTTGCAAAATATTTGGGCATCGAAAGACGTCTTAGTGGAGAAAACACATGTTTACGAGGTGGAAGCAGTTCGAAATAAACTTGCGTCAAATGTACTGGATGATCGGGAAAAAATCTCAGCTAGCAATACTGAAAACGATACAGCTGTTGGCCGCACAAATAACTCGAATTTGGAAATACTAAAGCGTTTCCAGAACAAAATGCTACGGTCCTTGGTATGTTACAAACAATGTGATTATGAGATATCAACGCACAAACCCGAAATTAAATAGTTTAATGTGAAATATGGTCTTAAATCTCAGGTATATCCGAATGTGCTCGCGAAAAATTTGTTCGTAAATAACGTAGAAGTGAGACGTTTAAAACAATTCGAGCCCAGTGACTTTCTTCATAGCTTCAATCAGGATTACTGAAATACACTAATAATACACAATAAGATACTGGATACTGATACTGGAAATGCCTCCTGCACGTCATAGTGGTAGAGAGTGTTTATTTATATTGTTATACCAATTACTTATTTCCGTATAGTACAGTAAGAAAATACAATTTACAGGGCAGGATTTGAAAAGTGATAACACATTTATTCTAAATTAGTAGAAATCACGTTCATTTAATAGTATGTGATCTACTAAATTGAATGCTTTGGAAAGATCAGAAAATATTCCGCTTACTTTTAATATCCGCCTGAATAAATTTGTGCATTGCAATGTTAGACCAATTGTCTTTGAGCAGGCCATGTTATTTTGGTGCTAAAATTTCTTTTTTGCCTTTCTTAAAAATTTTCCCAGCCCTCAAAATAAGGTGTTGCGAAAACCTAAAGCTATCGATATGAGATACTTATTAAGCTAGGAATTTAGGAAGTTTATACTTAACACATTATTCTAAATTATTGATTCTTCTTTTTATTTTGCTATTTGTTGTAGAAATTTACAAAAGCAGCGTTTAGTTTTTTGGCTACTGCAATAATCTCAAAAATACTTGAATGTTTGGAACTCTGCAGATTACACGAAGACCTGTGCTCAGAAACTTGGATATTAGCACATCAATTCGGGTTCCGTCAAAAACATTCAACAGTGTATTAAATTCACCAAATTGCCAAAACCATAAATAAAGCATTTTAAAATACACAGTTTTGTAGTGGAATTTTCCTTGATTTCAGACAAGTTTTTGATAAAGTCCGTCATCCAGGATTAATTTACTAAATCAATCGTACTTTTCCACCTACATACTTCAACCTCCTAATATCATATTTGAACGAGAGAAAATTCCAAACTTAAGTAAATGAAGAAAAATCCAACTTCTTTCCGATCAAATCTGGAGTGCCCCAAGGTAGTGGTTTTGGACCTCTGCTGTATGTCTTGTACTCGTCAAACATACCAGTGGCACAAAATGTAACAATAGGGACATTCGGCGACATCCTCTCCTGCCATGAGGATCCCCTAGCATCTTCAAATATTACAAAAATGATCTAAATGAACTACTAAAAACGGTTGAAAAAATGGAAATTAAAACAGAACGAGAACAGAACAAATCAGCACATATTACATTCACTCTCCCAAAGAAACCTGCTCTGCAGTCACAATAAACAACGTGCAGAGTCCACAAACAGTAACATACTTAGGATTACACTTACATACCATACTTACTCGGAAATACGTGTAACAAAAAAGAGAATACAAGTTGAGATCCAGTTAACAGAACTACTGTGACTGATATGAAGAAAATCACGGCTATCTATTGAAAATAGAATCCTCATCTACAAAGCAGTAATCAAACCAATATGGGGATGTGCATCCAAATCAAATATAGCAATCATCCAAGATACTCCGTCAAACTGCGAACGCTCCATGGAATGTAACGAATCTCATGCTCCATGCAGACCTAAAAGTTCCAACGGTACAGGAAGACATTCGTATAAAAGCCATCAAGCTTCACAAAGTTCTAGACATACATCCTAATTCGCTCCTGTACCAACTTCTAGAACCAGTGACCAGACTCAGTGAATTAGTTTAAGTCATATAATTTCATATTTTAAGTTCTACAGGCGATCTCATTGGACATCTCCATGATCATGTCTCTTGCTACTAGTACATTGGCAGCCATTTAGCTTATAGAATTATGTACTATACTGATTTCTATATAAATAGTATCATAAAAAGTTATTGGATCCTCGCATATAGTACAAGTGCCCCAAGTTTAAAAGTCTCTCCTTGAGGACTAAACACCGTTTCGTCCATTGTATTTTTTTTTCTCTATAATTGAATTTTCGCCAAGTACTAGGTGGTTAGGTCTCTCGATGTCGCAGATGGGAGGTGACTTTACCCGAAGTGAATGGTGGAGAGCTTTGAGAGGCCGACTCATTGAAGCGGAGCACTTGAGGAACGGAACACTATCAGCAACACTCGGCTGAAATTTTTCAATACAGTATTTGTGAGAAGGCTCAGTTGTTTGTATGCGCCATTCGCGCGGCATCCGACAGCGCCTATTAGCAAGTTGACAAAAGCGCATTGTGCCTTGCGAAGCAGCTGGGCAATTTCACGGTCCAGGCGTCCAGACCCACAGGACCCGCAGGACCCACAGGTAGACTAATAGCTACACACCGGCCCGTGGCAGATGCTCACTCACAGCCAACCAATGGACGTATTATCAACCAATAAGAAAAGTGTCATTCGCATCTTCTCATACGATGATGTATACCTCATGGACAGGACAGCTCGATAAGTTTGAATGCTCCATTTAAAAAAAAAACACTATGGTATTTTCTCCATTCAATAGATTTGTAAGTGGTTTAAGAATTTTTAAACTGTGGCCATGTTAAACTCACCAGAAAATTATCTCCTTCAGAATCTGTGGAGTCCCCTATCCAATACGAAAGAAAATAAACATAATTATAAATGATAACACTGAAAAAGACCTTCTTACAGCAAACTTAAAAAAGAGAAACAACAACTAAGAAATTCAAATGCCCGACGTTTCGACGCGGATTGGCGGCTTTTCTAACGGCGAAAAACTTAAGAAAGGACTTTATTTTTAACAGACGTTAATAAATATATTAGCACTATAAACGTTTAACGGAATCTTGGATTTTCCACAAAATTTCTTAATTGATTTTAGTCGAATTCTGAAATAACTGAAGTCGCCAAAAACAGAAAATAAATTAAACTTAAAATTTAATTAATTTAACAACACGTTTCAGTCATCATGTAAACCTTCATCAGGTTTATAAAACTAAAGATATTAAATTGTAGATATAACGTGTTTAATTAATTAATTTTCAATTTAATTATCTTTTTGGAAACCGTACTAATTAAAAATATACAGATGTATTTTGAACATACTTGATTAAGATACATTTCGCACATTTCTTTGATCAGTTAAAATTTCTCTACTGTTCGTTGAATATTTTGGTACGTTGTCGGTAGATATTACATCATTATAAATTCCAATTTAATATTGGTATTGGACAGATAATAGTCATTGTAGCAGCGTATATAAATAGTTACGTCTATTTACGTTTGACACCACAACTGCTAAATTAATTGAAGGTACAGAGAAGGGAATTCTGCTACCTCATCTCCCGCCATCGGAAAGGCATGGGACAGGTACCAAATCCTCGACCAGCCTGATGCACGTGTGGTGTGTCCTGCATCACTTTTAGGCGAATGTCGGGTAGGATCCTTAAACCATAGCCCGGGAGCCCAAGTTAACCCTTGTCTACCTTCTTATACACTTCCGCATCCACCCTTTCAAACCCCTCCCTATGCTATTAAATGGAAGTTGCCAACACGTGGATTACCCTAATGTAACCTGTTACTCTAACAAAAAAAAAAGAGTTTTATATGCACAGTGCAAGATCATGACCCAAAAACGGGCTGACGTGCCATAAAGTAGAATTATAGGTTTTTTAAAAAATACTAAAACGCATCTCTAGCACTGTATTTTATCTTGTTGATCGGTTGTGTATTTTTCGATGTTTCCCCATACTTCTCCAATATTTTTTTTTTTACGAATTTCGGTTCTTGACGATTGCAAAGCCATTTTAGAAAGAAATTACATCAATAATATGGTCACATCCAGTGGCGGCTGGAGCACGTGTGCTTAAGTGTCTGAGCACACAAATAAAATAAAATTAAGACCATTGATAATCTTTTTGTTGAACTCAGTTAATTTCTGCTTTGATTTACAAGACTTTAAAAAGCCCTCGTTAATGGAGTCAGCTGGCTATCTCTGTGCTAAGCGCACAGTTTATATTGTGTTTTAAATGCATGTCAACTTTAATCTAAATTTTTCCGCTTTTAAAAACTAGAAACTGTTGCATATTATGTAGACGGAATTAGAAATATAGCATTTATCCGGTCGGCTCATTTTCCGAAGAATATTTGTAACACTATCGTAATTATTATTAGTATTTTACATCGTAAAAACTGTTATCGTTGCTAAAGGTGATACTAATCAAATAAATCTACGTTCGAAAACAAACTCATGGACCTTTCAATGTATTCTCATAAGCTACAAATATTACCAGGATCGACATGTACGACTTTTTCGATGCAGGTTTTGTAGGGTTAGTCCTGCATCACTTCAAGACGAAGCTGGGAAGGATCCTTAAACTACAGCCCTGAGGATCTACTTAACCCTGGTTCCTACATGTCGAGGCACCTCGGTCAGTTTTGAGAGGTATATGTTCCGAGGTTGCAGAAATTTTACATACGGCGAAATTTGTTCTCTGTTTGTTCCCATTGGAACAGTCGGCCAGCTGCCTCTTTAACTGGTCGAGGCGTGCAGAAGGTAATGTTGCGTCCCCACAGTAAACCCCACTCCCGTGGAATGACGTGGGACAAGTACCAATTGCCTGATGCAGTTTTTCTAGTGATTGTCGAGAATCACTTTTAGGCGAATGCCGGGGGCCCTACTAAACACTTGATTAATTTGCTTTTTTTTCCTAATTTCTATGCTTTTAAAGGGGAGACGTAATCGCGTGGATTAACTGTCATTTGGCCTGTCACTGTAAAAAAAATGGTTGAATTTTTGCTTGTTCAAAAATTAATAAATAATTTTCTTCAACGAATTAATTGTTCTTTATTTCTTGTTATATAATATTATTTTTTTAATGTTAATAACCAGATGAGTGTCCGACGTTGACCGGGTATTTATTTATCACCATGGTTAATACGAGAATTAAACTCAGCGACTCCTATAACATCGGAATCGACACTAATCTCGGTCTTTTTTGCATTACTTTTTCTGTAAAATCCTTCAACCGCCACCCATACGGTAAAGGTGCTTTACTCCTTTGCCTTTTGGAGTTGAAATTAGACACGTAAAATTTCTAGAATGACACCATAAAATCAAGCAACCCAGACAACATTTTATTCGACGCCATTTATGAATGTTTTTAAATTCCACCCCCTCCATCCCCACTAAAGGCAAAATAAAGTCAATAAAAAAACTTACCAAATTAATATAATAAACTAGCACAACAAAACGATTAAAGAGTTATTAAATTCACACAGTTTTTAAAAAGGGTCCGAGGCAGACAATTCACATAACACCAACAAGATATAACAACATACCTGAAGAAGATACAAATAGGTATCGAAACGTCGTTACAATATAAATAGAAGTAAAAAAAGTCTGTATAAGATCGACAATTGTTTATTAATGAGAACAATTTATGTCGTAGTTCATTTCAGTCTTATAAAATCTAAGGAATATATTGTGAAATCTATCAATATATCTATGATTGTATAAATGACACAAAACTATTAAAAGTAATAAAAGCTGCGGCTATTTATTTTTATTTACTAAAATTTGATTTTGTCTTGTAGTTGAATAGCATAAATCAAGCGGCTGAAATAAAAATCTCAGAATTGATTGCCCCAACGTGGTGCCAGTTAAAGTGAAGGATGCGTGTAGCGGGGCGCGTGCCAGATGTGTAGATAGCGGCCGCACTTCATGATAGCCCGAGTAAACCCGTGTAACGAGCCATCCCGCTCTCTCTATCTCGCCAATTATAACTACCCCTCTCTACACGTGCTTCCGCAAGAAGCCTCGCCTCCCTTCCGTCATTAGCAACCAAATCCCGGTCCTCTTAGAGCTTCTTAATCACTACTTTTGCCAAGTTTAATTCATCCTCCTATTCTGCAAATTATTGCCCTATGAATTTGTGTGAATGTTCCTGCGAGCTGTTAAAATTGTAAGTAGATATATATTTTATATTAATATTGATTTATATTATCTAACGAACTTTAACCAGTAAGTTAATATTGTAAACTAATAAATAAAGAGATAAAGTTTAAGTAATCGTAATTTATGTAAACATGAATAATATTTAAATCTCTTTACTCAGACTTTAAAGGAACATTAAACAATTATTGCAACCGTAAGTATCAGACGCGAGATATAGCAAGTCGGTCCAAGATAAGGTGCGTAGTTCTCCACTGGTATTGTAGTGGGGGGTAGGTCGGAGCTCAGTTTAACAGTAACTTTTGTAACGCAACCTCGTAGTGTAAAAACAATACTGAAAACATTGACGCATTGAAATATATTGCGTTCAGTTCAGGGTATATTGTACACCAAAAAACCCGTCCGTAAAAGTTAAGAGATGATAAGTACAGGGTGTGATAATAAGACCTTGCTTCTGACTGTATATCTCGTGCGTAATCATATAATTAATGTTTTAAAGAAATGTAGTGGCGTAGTTCCAGATTCTCCGCCAGAGCGAGTGACCTACTGACGACAATGCTCCCTTCTCCCTTCTTCTAATGCGCATATGACGCGACTCACGCCTATATAAATTGTTGTCGTTACTAGCGACAAATGCCGCGGCACCGCAGGAATGAAAAGAAAACGTAATTTATAATAAATTAATCAACCATTGTAACACGCATTATAACATATTTTATTAAACACAACGACGTTTCTGTACATTTTTGTACTTTCATCAGATTATGTTTCTACGGTAACAATTTTTTGTCATAAATGGTATAAAGAACAACCAATATAATATTTAAAATCACAAATTTATTGTGATTTTTCTTGTACAAATTATAAATAACAAATCTCTTATACGACATTGTATATTTTTGTAAGTGTCGTGCAAATAGAAATTAAACTGCATATATATTTGATTCCTTTTACTGTATAATAGACGATTGGGACAAATAAACATCCGGTCAAAGATAATAATTTGTGAGACATCCGAAAATAATGGTCAATGTAGGATTAAATCATCATACTATAAAGTAGAAACGTGTCATGTAAGTACCTGCTCGTACGAACCGATACAAAACCTCTGGATTTAGCTTTTATATATTATTGTATTCCGTAATAATGTAAGTTAAACATTCTAATCCATTAATCGTAATGCAGAAGACTTCATAACAAATGATTTTCTAATCGTAAGCCAGACGTTAACTTCATGTCAGAACTACAAATTTTAATTTTTCATTGACATATTTTATATATGTCAATATATATACACATACTGGTTGGTAAATGCAGTAGTATTATTTTTATATTGTAATTAAAATACGTGTTTCTTATATAGGATACAGTAGCGCACTTTCTTTAATTCATTATTTTGGCACGGTTTATTTTAAGTGAATTTGTTTAAATGGAAAGTGTGGAAAAAAATCTAAAATATTAGCTTTGGGTAAAGGTAGCAAAACTCCAGGAAGGGATTTTTCCCGGCCATAAATAGTTTGCAAACAACAGGTAGCAGGCTGACGGTTATAGGAAATCCCTAGGAATGCGACGCTAGACAGACGCGTTCCTGCAGTCTAGTCTGTTACTAGGTAGGAAGATTTCTACCCTCATTTGTAAAAATAGAGAGTATGAAACGAGGTTGGAGAAGGTAGTAGAGAGAGACACTTTATGTTTGACTGCGGAGGTGGAGAGACACTCGACGTCTGACTGTGGAGGCCGGTGTAACATTTTGCTGAGGATGGTCGCTAGGCTGAGAACGGTCCAACACGTGGCGGGTGATTGCAAGTCCTGACGCAGTGAATTTTTCTCAAATGGTAAGCTGCTGGGGTTTTCTTGAGTATTTGCGATTAAATATTAGGGTATTTCAAATTCTACCTAAACACGGGAAACCTGAGGTGGAGTTCATGTTCTAGCAAGCCGGTAGTATTTATTATTCAAGTTTGTATTTCTATGTATATAGTTTCCTTTCTTATGTAAATATTTACCATAAAACTAAAAACTTATTTTATGTTTTTTTTGGTGGTAATTTTGCCACATGGCGCCCTTCTTTTAAACTCCTGAAAATTTTTTATTATTTTGCAATTGTAGTTTGTGTTTATATTTTAAAATAAATAGGAATCGCTACAATACAAACTGTCATTCGACAGTTTTTATACAATTTATTGCCATTTAATCCGTATAGACATCAATCCTCATTAGTCTTATAATCTACATGTTAATATATATTTTCCAGTATTTCTAGACCGTAATTCCGCAATGGCAGAATTTGTTTCGGCTCGCCCTGAATTCAGAAAGTCCAGTTTATTAAAATTAGTTCAGAAATAATGGAGTGTATTTATCCTGGGTTTAACTATGGTAATTTGAGCATATTGTGAAAGTATTGGCTATTAAATGAGTTCCTGTAATCTAAAAAATACCCAAGCTGATGACCACCGGCGTGTTTTAAGCAGAAAACGACAGGGAAAGTGACAAAACAGAATGCGATGTAATGACCTGGGGAGGTAGAAAAAATGAGCGAAAGTGAAAAAATAGCACAAATTGAAAAGTATAGGTTAAATAAATAAAGTAGAAGTAAAATATAATCGCAGAGTTCCACAAGCCAACCACGAACACTGCTGCTCATAATTCAACACTGTCCAGCTTTATTTGGGTCCAAATTATGACTCTGGCGGATCAACCATTTTCCCATTGTTGTCAAAGAGGCAAAATAATATTGTCACTGATTTCATAGCCGCATGTTACTTTGATAAGCTATCAAAAATATTGCAGAAACAAACCTTTTAAGGAAGGCGATTGGCGAGTGAAGCGAGTGAAAAGACTGGTGAAACTTAACACCAAAATAAAAACCATGCAACACGGAAAGGTGAAAATTAGGTGCAACTCCGACTTCCTGTTTGGACGGCTGGGGCATAAGTCTACAGTATAAATTGATCAAAACTCCCAGCCCCTGACGACGGCGGAGATGAAACGTCGTGCCAATAAACAATTAACCCGGTTCATAAACCGAGAATCTTTTATCTAATCAATACTCAAGGGAAGTACTTGAAGTATAAAGATATTAAATGATCGATGTATCCGGCATATTTCAATATTACCAGAGTACAATAACCATGTTTGAGAAGACGAAATTTCTAAAACTTACAGACTTTTTTTTAGGTGAGATACATACTGTGGTTGAATTGGAAACTTAGTAAAAGTAGGAGGTGCATATTCAACTCGGTGGAAGTGAACAAGGTTGAAAAAAATGTAACGGCAAGTTGAAATAAAATTTTCTTTAAAAGAAAAATAGTGAAGTGCATACGTAATATGGTACAAGAGCAGCTCTAATAAACTGGTATGTAAAAATCTTCTACTGTAAACATTATATAAATACGAGTATCGTCCGATTTCTTTAAATTGGTGTAAAGTTCCCTGGATTTCGGCTTTATTTAGATTTTTTAAATTAATTGTTATTGTAAATTTAATTATTGTTATTTTGTAATTATATGATTTCTATATAATTTGAAGATAAATGCAAATTACTATGATAATTAGAGGCCCAATAAGCGGCCCTGAAGAATTCAATGTATTAAAAACTGTGACGTTTATTTAAAACATGTACAAAAAATAAATTAAATAGAAAATTTGTATTAAATATTTTTATCTTTAAAAAGTAGTTATAATTCAAGTATAAATCCTATGAATTATCTTTCCCTTTAATTTTGTTTTCCGCATTAATGGACGCCACAACGTGTTTTTTTATCATTTCCTTTGAATTTGAAAATGACATTAATTGGCTTCATCGTGGTGGTCTTTGTTATATTTTCATTAATTTGTATACCACAGTATATATATGAGTGTGGGTGTGTGTGTGTGTGTGAGAGAGAGAGAGAGAGATAAGACTGAAACACGCTCAAGATTTCAGTTTCATGTCCTTTAAATTGTTTGAACATTTTAATTTTAAATAATAGAAATGTGTTCGTGTTTTGTTATTTGATAAAGACGTTCCATTACCATTTGGTCTTGATAAGTAGGATAGGGTATTTATGGATCCATCTAGTGCTCCGTGTAATGAATGCAGGGGGTCTCACCGCGTGAGTACCGCAGTAGAGCAGTTTAATAGTGGTTTTACACTTTACAATGTCTGAATGTCAGCCGACCGCGGCTTTAAAAGGCTCTTCCCTTATCAGCGACGCGGAATGGGAATTTTATGCAGACGTGATTGGCTGCTTTGAATCTGTTCCATTTTACACCCCCTCTTTCTCTTTCACACACCGACTGTGAAATTGCTGGGCGCGTCTTTTATCAGGCTTGTTCCCTCCCTACGTTATCAAACGGCCGCCGCCCACAGACGTTCCCCTGTCGCCTCATTTAGTCGCACAATACAATCACACTTGCCTCTCTGCCTCTGCTTCTGCCTGCACACGTCTCCTCTCGGACCGCAATCCTTGAATAAAAGAGAATTTACAGTGTCCAGATAAACGCTTCTAATTTATAAGCCATATATCTGGTCTCTGTAGCTCAAACCAGCTAACTGCATTTATAAAGACCATATAAAACTAATGAATTTCATAATTTTGAAAAATTGTGCATATATATATATATATATATATATATATATATATATATTGTAATAATTAAAAATTGATAATTTAATTTTCACCACGTTGTGTAAGCCAGAATGTAATAATTAAAAATTGAGCTTTATTTAATTTAAAGAATTAACAAAATTTAAAACAAAATTTATTTTATTTTGTGGCAATAAAGACAATTACAACAAAATTTGAGATCTTTCTGTCTCTCAGGGCCTTGACTGGGTTTGATAATGAACACAACAAATTCATTTAAAAATATTATTAACAAACAGTTCACAATTTACCTAAACAATATGTCGACAGAAAGAAATTAAAAGTAAAGAAATTAACTCTGATAGACAATTAAAAGAGAACGAAATCTGACCTTGTCCTCTAATTAGCGTTTACAATTAATCATTAGTTTTGGTTTTGTTACTTACATCTGTCCAGCTGGTACCAGCATTCTTTTTGGTTTCGGAAGTAAACTATTGCACTGATTCTAAAATGCCGACTCACAGATTTTATACTATTGAAGTCATAGGCTCCCAGGAACTCGGATGATCCTCCTGAATGTCAGCTATCTGATGTCTGCTTGCCTTACAGGAATCCTATGATTCGTAGATTTATTAGTCTTTTACTGATTTGTACATAAACTGCAACGTAGCTCCTTGAAGATTTATTTTAACTGTTTATTTTTTCCCGAGTGAACTAACTTTTCTTTAGCTTCTTGCTGTAGACTTAAACTGCTCTTACTTTCCAATATTTACGCTGCAATACTTGCGGCGTGAATGTTTTCTTCGTATTAAATTACAACTTTAACTAGTTATACATTGACGATGTCTAGTCTCTGCCCAAATTATATTACTTGTTCTTATCCTCACGATGTTTTTCCGCCAACTGAATCCTAGTTCTCTTGAGTTTTAGCGCGCGTACGCCATTTTTGACTTTTCGACAAAGCAAAGTGAGCTCGCTTCTCTCACTGTTGCTTTGTTCGATCAGACCGCTATAATGGATTTATCAAACAAATCTCCCGCTAGAATGGAAGGAAGCCTGCGAGAGGATTTCTCGCAGGTGAACCTTCCCAGAGAGCTCTGGCGGGGGCTACCTTTGGGGATGCTCTCACATCTCTCTGGTTTTTTTTTGAACTAAGGTTCCCACATGCCGAGGCACCTTGGTCTGTTTTGAGAGGTGTATGTTCCGGGGTCGCAGACCTTGGGCATACGGCAAGAGTTGTCCGCTATTCCTATTGGAATAGTCGGCCAGCTGCCTCCTAAACAGGCCAAGGCATGGCGAGGGGTAAGCTGCGTCCCCACAGCAAACTCCTCTCCCGCTATCGGAAGGGCGTGGGACAAGTACCCAATGCCCGACCTACCCGATGCAGGTTTTTCTAGGGTTTTCCCTGCATTTCTTTAGGCGAATGCCGGGTAGGATCCTTAAAATATAGCCCGGGGGCCCTAGTTAACCCTTGGCTACCTTCCTCTACCCTTCCGCATCCCCCGTTTCAAATCCCTTCCTATGCTATTAAAGGGGAGTTGCCCTAAGTGGATTACCCTCATGTAGCCTGTTGCTCTAAAAAAAAAAAACAAATCTCCCGCTATCGGAAGGGCGTGGGACAAGTACCCAATGCCCGACCTACCTGATGCAGGTTTTTCTAGGGTTTTCCCTGCATTCCTTTAGGCGAATGCCGGGTAGGATCCTTAAACCATAGCCCGGGGGCCCTAGTTAACCCTTGGCTACCTTCCTCTACCCTTCCGCATCCCTCCTTTCAATCCCTTCCTATGCTATTAAAGGGGAGTTGCCCTAAGTGGATCACCCTCATGTAGCCTGTTGCCCTAAAAATAAAAAAAAAAATTCAAATTTTATGTCCAAACAATTAATGGCCTAATTAATTGGTGTATCTGTGTGTTTGTGTTTAATAGAGAGGTTGAGGTGGGGATTAGAAAGAGAGCGAGAAAGGTCTTCGGTCTGGTAACATACTTCAATAATGTAACGCACTTGCAAGGTAACGTTCTGAAATTTACCAAATTATATAATAAAATAAAATAAAATATTTATTTTTCCATTATTTCTTTCCTGAGTAAAATGGAGAAGTCATGTATTACATACATAGGTAAAAAAACGTAATTATGAACAGTATAATATACAAAAGATGAAGAAAGACAAAAATCACAAGTAAAAACAATATAAATAAAAGAAAAAAACTAAATAATAAATACTCAATTAAGAAGATATATAGAAAATAGTCAATTGGAAATTGAGGTAACAGATTAAAATGGACAAATACATAAGTATAAAGGTTTTACACACAAACGAGAAAGGAATAAATCTTTACATGAAAGTTAAAAACTTTTAAAATACGAGTTTTGATTTAAAATTTTACTATTCTCAACATTAAAATTATTATTCACAGACGGACAACCCAAATTCATCGTTTTCACTGATTTCACCATTGATATATTGGGCTACAGAAAAATTTGTGCTCCTCAAAGTAATGACGAGTTCACGTCAAGTAATAAGTGAAATACGAGAGAGCGAAAAACATTATAAAGTGTAAATATTTATTAAATATTACGTTCACTTATGATAGTGCCAGTGGTTTTGTAGTAATGGTACCAAACAACTGTTAACTGACCGAATAATATGCCTCGCATCACAGTGGTCCTCGGTTTGAATCCCGGTGAGGGCATGAATTTTTGTGTGCGTGAGAGAAACTCTGTGCAAATCAGACCCACGACAAGGCAAATTGTAATGAGTCGCAAATAACCTTACCTTTTGTAGCGACTGAAAATAAATCAATATATAAAAAAAATTCGTTAATATTTTTATATTTAACAGTAAATATTTTAAGATTATTCTCTGTTTTTATATCCGTTGTCAGACCGTTAAATACATTTATCCGGGAATGATAACTGCTTGCTTGATAAAGTTTAAGGATATGTTTGTCACGAAAGATTTCTAGTTTCATATTCGTGGCTCTCTCAATTAATCAAAAGTGATTTTCATTACGTTTAACAAATTTTATAGTTTCTAAAACATATTTCTTATATACTGCCCAATTATCGTTCTATTTGGTGCATAGTTAGTATGAACTTTTAAGGCCCGTCAAGAATGAACGGGATTAATTTCCGTAGGTGAAATGTCGACGGTGCTAGTCGACGAAACGTCGTGCTTATTTAACGCCACCTGGTTGGAAACCTGAGAACAATTCCAGCAATGAGCAAGATATTAAAGAAGAAATGTTTGATTTGGAGTTATTTCTGAACGACTGTGCTTTCGTGTGCATTTATCAACAATTTTTTACAACAGGAAAATGGTTGTTAATCAAACTATATGGGTGGACCAGCCTGGGAATCGAATCAGGGACCTTCCACTTACCGGGTGGATGCTCTAACTAAATCAGCCAATCCTGTCGACTCCCGATTCAGTGCGACATTCTTCCATCCCTCAAACCTCATGCCTTTGGCTTAAGCGTATAAGCTTTCTTTCAATAACTTTGAATTCAACAAAAACCTATAATCAATTTTCATTGGATATCCACCCTTCTTCTGATCCTTGGATAAGGCCATGAACGTACTTGACTGAGTAAATTGTAGGTGAAACGCATGTGAACTGAGGAATGTCGCACCGGATAGGGAGTCGACAGGGTAAGCTCAGTTGGTTAGAGCACCCGCTCGGGGTTCGATTCCTGGCCTGGTCGACATTTTTCCATCCATTTACTTTGATTAATCATAACCATTTGCCTTTGACGTCAGCGTATAAGCTTTCATTCAATAACTTTGAAGTATAGTACATAATTTAATAGATAACATAAACTTGTCTTCGAAAGCTATTTGATACCACAGTAATTTTGGTATTTGTTATTCAATTCGCCCAATTTTCCGAGGGAAAACGCTGCTGTTTACGAATTGACAGGCGTGTACTCTTCTGTAAACCAATACTGATGTGGAGATAAAATAGACATGGTGAAGATAGATTAGGATGAAAATCATCTGCAAATTAATGCAATAATAGTTATTTGTCCGAAACGTCACATTTTAGATATTGGGCAACACAGTAATGGTCGTCGAGGTATTTCTAATTAAAGCTGGTCGGCAGTGGTTAATCTGTTAATGGTGATTGGGTTGCCAAGTATTCGGGTAGCCAGTGTGTCCTCATTAAAATATAGCGTCAATTAAAATAATGCCCCTACAATATAGACCCTGAAATATGGCAAACCAATTTGATGAAGCAATGTTATGGATGTATAATTGATTAACCTAACCTAAAAGGAAATTACAGCCTCTATCATTCTCGTAAACATTAATTCTCAAACGTACCTGGTGCCAGGAAGTGCAAACCATAACGTCAGGTAATGGATTGGCTTTCGCTTATAATTTATTGTCCTCCACTGTTGCCAGGGTTAATTAACACTAAGACTATATCATCGGTTACTGCCCCTAGTAAAGAGCCGAGACATATGCCATCGGAAATTTAGACATCGTTTTATTTGGTTGTTTTCGGAACCATTGAAATTTTTTCTTTCGATCGAGTCCTTAAAATGTCTTTCGCATGTTATTGTCTATAATTACAACGGAAAAAAATATATTATAAGTATATAATATTAGAGAGCGAATAATTATCAGTTATAAATTTATGTGAATAATTTAGTATCATATAAAAAAGGGAAAAGAGTGAAGTATTTCTTGACCAAACTGCGTGATATCTAAGGGTGTGGCATAAATATTTAAACACCCGCTTTCGATATTTAAATCTGCCATTTTAATGGGCCGAACATAGTTATTTAGACGTATAACAGAGACATAATTGATATGTAAACAGAAAACTCAATTAAAACTTGTATTGTTAGGCTGTATTGTTAATTTAGATTACATTTAATAAGAATTGGGAATCATCTCGATGTACGTTTCATCAAACAAAACATTAAAAATTTACTGATTTATACATTAAACAACTTATTATCCAAAAACTACTTACAATAGTAGAACTTAATATAGACAAAAAAAATTAATAACAATATCAATACGAAAAATCAGTCCAACATAAATATTAATAGCCATATAAGCTAGAAAAAATAAAGTTTAATGTATATAAATATAAGAATATATTATATACACGATGCTTTCTCCTAAAATTTGGACCTGCTAAGTAATTTAATACATAATTATGAGAACTTTAAAAACATATAACCTATCTACATTTTGATGTCATGGTGTAGAACATCCAGTTATAGCCGGTAGAAACCAGAAAACGTTTTCTTCAGCAGAAAAACTGGTAAAGTCTTGGATCTTTGATCCAGTCATACATTCTATATTCGCAATTTCTGCAGAGTTCACGGTATAAGTCCGTAATTACACATCAAATATAAAATATATCTTTTGTTGGCATTTGTGAATTATGAAGCATTGTTTTAATTTCCAGTTTTGATATTGAATATATATCTGGATATTCAACACTATGAATAAAATATTCTGTGGCTTCTAACCGGGTAGATGCTCGATAATATATTTCTTTTATAAAACCATGTCATAAAAATGTATATAATTTAACATTTGTTTCAAAATTCTCTTAATTATTTTTAATTTACATGAAGAGTCCTAATTTTAGGACGATAAGTCGTTTATATAAGTAATTTTTAAATGAATAAGTTATAGTTTTTCAATAAAATTTATTATTCTGACTTATAGTTATTAATTTTATATTATTGTTATAATATTAATAGTTATTAGCATAATAAAAACCACTATCAGGAGATGTGTAATATCATAGCCATACCTGATACCTCCATTTTTCGTTCATTTTGTTCTTATTCTTAATTTATTTTTGTATGTTTGTGTAAAATAACGATATATTGTGCCTACTCTTCAGTTCTCATTACTACCACATTTCAATAAAATATATCACATATACGGTGTTATATTAGTTAGAATTCCTTGTGTTTGCGCATCACATTCAAATTACTAATTCTTCACTGATGATTTCAAAGTATTTTTAAAAAATCTTTTTTTTTTGTAATTCTTTACACAAATTTTGATTTTGGATTTCTATTTCGTGTACTACAGTTAGTTTTGTGTGAGGAATGAATATCTGATCGTTAGTTGCGGCATAGAAGTCATTTGTCGATGCCTTCGAGCTAGAAAACTGTTGCCGTAGCCCACATTAATTACAGCGGTGCACCCTTCTATCTCTTGTCCGACATATTTGACAAGCAATTTTTAAAAGTACTGATTTATTAAACTGTCTATGCACTGATGAAATGTGACCCATTAATTTGATTGGATTTTTCAGGGTGGTAGTAATGGAGGATATGTACAAAAATTAGCGTAACAGATAAATAACAACGATTAACGATCAGGTACTCGACATAAAATTGGAAATTGACATATTTCGACTCCAAACGTTTTTGTTATAAATTTAATTAGAAAAGTAACATTTAGTTTTAATAATATCCCAAAAGTATCTTCATTTGACTTACACACGTCCAATACGACACGACACAAATTGTTCAAATCGTAGTACAAGGATACGCTTTATGCATCTGTAGTAGTCCATATGTATAATAAATAATTTTGATTAAAATTTAATGATTCAGTTGAATTATCGTCTCATAACGAAGAGAGATTAAGCAAAGTCTGTTAATTTTAGTTCTGAGAAGAGTCGTCTGTACTGATAATTATCTCTACTTGCCTAAAAGAACGAATAACCAATTTTCAACGAACCTAGGATTAAATGTGAACATCATACAACGTGAATTACATAACCTTCAGACACACACACAATTAAATTAAACTCTTTATCTTGTTTATTACGCGTAGTAAATTCCTTATAATATTAATTTCAATCAATCGAAAAAGATAGTATAAAATATGGTACAGAATTCTCAATGACTTGAAGAAATAGTGTTGAAAATTATTGTATTTTCGAGTAGGGAACATTGATATGGGTGCCATAAGAACGGAATAAAACATACTGAAAATATATCCTCCTGGAATCAAGTACGGCGATCGTGGTGACACCGCCCTCTCATCAGCACAAACGGAAAACTAGACACACTGTAAAGAAAATGGTGGCCGTGATCACTGCTCTTGTATTCGCAACTTCGATTAGTATTTACCGCCAAAGCATTTTCCTGAACAAAATAAAAGAGACAAACTTCATGATTATTAAATTGAAAATGAGATTCGAAGATTTGGCTAAACCCAAATTGATAGAAATAATATAATATTTAAAAAAATATTTAAACCTCTAATAATGTGGGGCTCAAAGGTATCGAAACAATTTTATTGACGTCATAAGTATATTTTGTGTTTAGGAGTACAATATTTGAGCTAAATAGAACAATTCCGAAGAGGTCTAGATTTTCAGAAGTTTTAGATTTCATCCAACAGAAAAGACATAAATTTTTGTAGCAACATGACAACATTTATAAAAATAGAGATCAAAGGAGGACTACAAATGACAAGCTTTTATCAATAACTCCCTACGACTGTTATAGAATACATATCAATTAGAGAAAACTGGGAACTACGGAAAGTGGAAAATAATTCAGTTGCGACTTATTGGGACGAAATATTAAATATTTTTTTCTGACTTAGTTCGCCATTAATATTCATATAATAATTACAAATACGTCATATTATTTTAAATTCAAACTTAAATGTATATAAACTAAAAACACTAAATTTTAAATCTATTAATGTTTGATTAAGATCTGTAGACTAGTTCAGGTTTTACTAACTTTATAAAAGGTAGTATTTTATTACAAGCAGTAGCTCACAGTTGAACCAAGTTATGTTGCGGATCGTTTAAAACTTCGTTCTCCTGTTCTTTTGATCTAGGTTCGAGCCCAGCTCTAAACTAAGTTTTCTTTTATTAATTTTCCAGATTGTTGTGTGATTTTTGCCTCGGGGCTTTCACTATTAATAATCCACTCATAATTTAATTAATGAATTCATGCGAAAAAGAATTTATATCTTTCACATTTATAGTGTTTATTAGTGCCTATATTGCATGTTGTCTGAGTAACAACCAATTTCTGCCGAAATCAACGCTATCTATAACGGCGATATTAGTAGAGTATAACGACATCGTCTTTATTGCTGCTAGCATCACTATCTTAGAAATTAGTTCATTTCTCCAGGGTAGTTACTTGGATTTTTCCAAACTGAACTAGAAATTGGATTTGGCAATTTTTGAGTATCCCAGCGTGAATGTGAGGAGGGTCTAACACTATTTATAAAATCCAAGAGAAGAGATAATCAAGGAAATAATTATAAGAAAAAATTAATCATTTTATAGAATCAGAAATGCAATAAAAATTTTTATCAACATAAATAGCTCCGTTTGAATATTTTATATTGATAAAATGAAATAGAAATCAATAATAAGAACTGAGAGATGAAAAACTTATTGGAATGAGATAAAGAATTGAACTTTCTAAAGGAAGCAACGCATATAAATTGAAAATAGATAAGTTTTTTAAAAAGTTTTTCCTTACGTTGTACTTCACTCAACCGTTTAAATTTACATAACTTATATGTTATTCTAACCTGTTTGAACCCAGCATAATTTTCAACACTGATTCTTTCCGTCTAAAATATCTGTAGTCAAATTAGGAACGCGATTCATAGATTGCCAATACTGAATTTTATTACGTAAATTCTGTTATTTTAGACAAGTGAACAGAAATTAAAAAGAAAAACTCATTCATAATACACGCTATACATATATAGTATAACATAATACATGAGACTTACATTCCAGTTCTCTAAATTAATTTTGTAATGAACATATAGTTACGCTAAAACAGTGTATGTTGAGTATATTTTACACAACCCTCAGGTTAATTAATATTTTGAAGAAACAAATAATTTTCTAAAATACATTTTCCATTCAAATTGATATAATGCATTAATTTTTTCAACGTTTGGATATATATTAATTGATAAAATTACAGAAAGCCACTTAAAATTGCTATATTTAAAATACGTTTAAATGATTGTGTGCCCATTTTAATATATACTCATTCGTTTTTGTAATGGATTGCTTGTTTAATAATTCCGTTCTTTTGCGTAATTCATTTGTGGCGCATCCATTAAGCTATCTGCACTCGTCAACATTAAATAATTTCCAAACCCTGATTATATCTATTTATAATTCCTGTTGTTTATTGGTATCGTTTTTCGTTGTGATCCAATTAAAATTTTAATTCCGCTGACATTAAATGATGAACAACCGTCCATTACTCGTTTTTGTAATTACTTTTGTGTTTATCTAGCGATGTATCCTTGCGTCCGATGTGGACTTATCAAGTGCCACGAACTGCGAGCGTTATCTGCGTGCGCCGCGGTAAAACAGCAAATGGCAGATGCAGTTCGGATTCTTATCTAATGCAATAAAACTCGCCACACGATCGACGAACGCGCAACTGCAACGCGCGGGCCTTACAAGGAGCCTTCCATCTCCACCATCAGGAAACTCAATCCTTCAACAGCGATAAACATCGCTCGCATTTGATTAGACTTATTGGAGATGATTCGTTGTCTTTTAGTATAGGTGATGTTTGCTTTTGAAAAATGTAAAGGGAAAGTGAATATGCACTCATATTGTACGAAACACCACTCTTGCCCGGAATATAAAAATGAGTTGACGAGAGTTAGTTATTTGCAATAAACGACATTGATCATCTTCACGAGACATCGTTCCCAACTACGAATAGGAGCCTCTTTGAATCCAGCATTCGGTATTCCGAAAACTTGTAAACCCAAAATTTACTTAATAAACATTGTAAACCCTTTTCTCTTAATGGAGCTTTTTATACAGTGAAATAGTTACTCGAAATACTTAAGTAAATTCTTGACTATACTGACAGCTTGCTAGAACGTCTTAATAGTTGAGTAAATATGTATAATCTAGTCTCTGTAATGAATTATACTGTTTTCTCCTTACGTATACGACGTGATTAGATGCAAGAAATGTGGTTGAAGGTCACGCTGAAGTATGGACGCCATTATGAATTGATCGGTTTTGTGTTAATATATGAAGTGTTTAATATACACCGAAATTATGGTTACTGTTATTTTTATAATAAAGAAGAGTTAATATTTTTGTATAACTACAGTAACGTGTAATTTTACTTTATGATATAAATTCATAGGGGAGTTAATATGATTGTATAATTTTTATGTAGACTTATGCTATTTCGTCTTTAGAGGTCTAACGGAAAAAACAAATCTAAAATGAAAAAAAACAAAACTAAATCTACATTACATGGAAACATTCTTGTATTTTCCTGTAACCCAGTCCACACCATTAAGCCCCCCCCCCCACCTCACCCTTTTTTTAAAGTAATAGGCTACATGAGGGTAATCCACGTTGTAGCAACTTCCCTTTAATAGCATAGGAAGGAATTTGAAACGGGGACATACGGAATGTGAGAGTAAGAAAGCCAAGACACAGTTTCAATGGGCATAGTCAGATTCCATCCCAGAACTACCTGCGGGCCGTAATGATCGCCCGATTTCTTACTAGGCCGTTCAGAGGTAAACAACAGGAAAAGATCTGATTACTTCCCAAGCAAATACTGGAGTAAAATTTAGTGCAATGTATTTTCATCGTGAATTTTTATTCTTATGCCACGCTTTATTGATTAAATATGTAATGAAATATAATAAGAACAATTCAAAAATGACAGTTTAGAAAAATATATATTCTGTATACTACTTTAATGTGATGATTATCGTTGTTAGGTTTTCAAAGAAAGAAAAACACTCCTGAATTTCTGCAAAAAATTGCAAAATCCTTGAACGAATCACGCAAACAAACATACTAAAATGATATTGAAAAGGAAGCACGAAATTGTATCTTATATCTCCAAGTTTTTGGATGTTTACCTTTTCATCTGAATTTTAGGTGAATAACTTAATACCATTAAAATAAATCATTAACTGTATTATAAAACAAATTAGAATGATTAGGATAGTTTAAATAGTATATTCTTTAAAAATGGTAGAATGATAACAATTTTATAGTTATTGTTCTGGTAGGTAATTCACAAGTTGATTTAATTTTGTTAAGTCTGGTTGTTGATAAAACCCACTAAAACAAGAATACTCCATAAAAAAATTTAAAGTTAAATTAAATTATTTTTGATAATTTTTAAATGAGATAAATTAATTCCTTTATCAACTAAATTATAAACAATAATAAAAATGTAATAATATAAAGATTGAAAACAAGTCCACAAAACGGGGACATGCGGAATGTTAGAGTAAGGTAGCCAAGACACAGTTTCAATGGGCATAGTCTCTATACTATTGATATTGATAATTCGGGAATATTATTATTTTTTTTGTGATTCTTGGTGCTTAGATTATGGAGGCGTGCAGGTCCTTCAAGGAATCTGATCAGTCTGAGGTTTCAGACGGGAAGGAATCGGGATGTGTCATTTATATACTTGAAAATGACAGATATAAACCAGGAAGGAATCGGGTCCCGCCTGTTTCAATTTTATTCAACTTATTATAGGAAGGTGTTAGGAATCTATCTATGCAATACTTTTCTACTTTTATCCTTGATTTCATGATAATCCTATAGTTACTATTAATTAATAATTCTTTTTCATCTATGTTTTATAGGAGGTGAATGAATGTATCTTCTTCCAGATACCATGATATAAATTTAGTATTGCTCTACAAATCCTGTTCTATTGTCTTTTTGACACATGTTTAAATCGCCGTTTGAAAGGGGTTTTATCAGGATCTTCACAGTCACAAGCAGGGTGATTTAATCCAAACAATTAACGAAATTTCAGATATTTTCCCGCGTACTTAACCTGAAAAAGCCAAGCATAATACTCTGATTATATGCAGAAGTTCTCATACCTATTATTGCCTCTAACCTCCGTGAGCCCGTTGACATCTACTCTTAAGTTTCACGTCCTGTGTCAATGTGTCCTAGAGCAACGTCGGTGTACTACTTAGAGACTCGTGTTTTTGATTGAATAAGGCTTTCATTATCAACAGTTGCTAACTGAACATCCTCTTTCTTTACTGTCGAGTTCGAATCGTTCCTTTTGAAACGGATGTAGTACGTCTTTAGGTGGATGTCTTTCCGCGGGGTTTACCTCATTGGTGTCACGTCTTACATCTAGGACTTTCCTAACATTCTTTTTACTATTACGTCTTTAGGGAAAATTATATGTCACGCCATTTCTCACAATTTAATGTTTTCCGAAAATCCGATAATCACAATCGTCATCCTTTTACTGATTTTCTTTACTATAGCCTATACATTATGAGTAAAATCATATGCAATTACGGAGAGTTAATCTAAACATTAATTGTGATTAATATGTTTATTTTTTCGGGTTTATATTTATTTTTTCATTACTTCTGTTATTGAATTTCAATGTAATGAAAAAAAATTATTGAAAAATATATAATATATTGTAATGAACACACAAAATATTATAATACATATCAAAAATGGCTTTAATTGACACATAAGACAGTAAGAGATCAACGACTTTTATAAGATAATATATTTCATGCCCTTCTTACTGAGCTAGCCGGTTAGCTCCTTTAATACAGTAATCATTTATAATTACTAATCTTAATGTTATCAATACCTACAGAATTATGCTGTCATTCTATCTTATTACCGATATTATTACATCTCATGTTTATATATAACGCATCATTTATCCTTAATTGAATTATATTTCTTTCGTTACGTATTATTGAAATATTATCAAAATTAAGATTGTGATTTAGATATTCACCATATTCAGATAAGGAATATAGATACTGGATTCATGATTATACATTAATTCCACATTTGTATAAATGATATATTTTTCATTAATTAAATGTATTTTGTCCTTCACTTTAGTCGACGGCTTGGCAATATGTTAGTACGGTTTTACAATGAATCATTTGTATCATTATCCAGCAAAATATTCATATTTTATAAGTTAAACTCTATGATGAAAGTAAGAGTAACAAAATAAATTTTATATTTCTTTATAGTAACAGGCTGAATTTCCAAAGCATTATTTTTATCTCCGGATAACTATTCCCTAATTAATATTATTTAATGGTTTAAATATTTGTGACGTTAGCTTTAAACCACAATCTTCTTTATAATTTTTACTTCCCCTTTGGACACTGTACTTTGAATAATTTATAGATTACCTGTATTTCTTACTTTAATGTTAGACTTCATTTTCTTATAATTAACGTACCATAATTAATTTATGATACTCATTTTGAGATTAAAGGGCTACACGAGGATAATCTTCGTGATGGCACCTCCTCTATAACAGTGATTACATAAAATAGATAAATAACAGGCAAAATTAAGAGATAATAAACTACCATACAACGTTTCTCGAATCCTTGTTTGTTTCGTCAGGTGATTAAAGAAGCAAGTACCGTGAGAACGACTCAACCAGGTGACGAACTCAAAAGCCTTCGGTTTTGTTGATCTCACGGTTCTTGCTTCTTTAAATCACCGAATAAAGAGCCAAGTATTTTAAAAAAACCTGAGTGGTATTTATATTATCACTTAATTTTGTCTGTTATTTGGCTATTTTCTTTTATAATTATATTTTTAACACAGATATATTACACTTTAATTGCTCTGTAATAGGGATTTGAAAGGAGGGGCGTGGAATGGTAGATCAAGGTAGCCAATAGTTAACTAAGGCCCCCGAGCTGTTGTTTAAGGATCCTACCCGGCATTCGCCTAAAAGTGATGCAGGAAAAACCCTAGAAAACTTGCACCAGATAGGTCGGGCACTGAGGTACTTGTCTCACGCCCTTCCGATGACTGAAGTGAATACCACAAGTTTTGGTTTTTAAAAATGTATAAAATATGCTATCATTAAGTGTTAATGTTTTTAATGAATAAGAAAGATAGCCAATACAGACAAAAAAGTGATAATATAAAAACCACACAACGTTTCTGGGATCCTTGTTCCTTTCGTCAGGTGCGAAGAAGAGCTTTTGAGTTTTGTCACTCACAAGTGCAGTTGTATCGCTTTCTTCGCACCGGACGAAAGGGACAAGGATCCCAGAAACGTTGTGTGGTTTTTATATTATCACTTTTTAGTCCGTATTGGCTATCTTTCTTATTCATAATTTTCAATCAGACGTAAATTTTTCATGTTAATGTTTTTATATAATGTTATTTATTATCAACGTTATGGATCATACGAAGTAGATTATTTGAATGGAAATCATAATAGTAAAATTATACATTAGTTAGTCTTATTCTTTCTATTCTAATCAGAGTTACCTTTAAGCAATATTTATTTATTAGTTTATACAAAATATTGGTAATATAAACTCTGACAGTTACAAACGAAAAATTAGTTTAGTATCTGTTCTGATTTGAGAGTAATGGCTGATATATAACTTTTATCCCGATGTAATATGTTAAATATTATGCAAAAAAAAAGGTAATCCAATATTCATGAGTGCATTATATCGGAGGGTCTAATACTCTTTGACAACGAATTGCCGTGATTGACGTCTACTTGCAAAGGTGCGAGTCAGGTCTGTGACTGTGAAGTCGTTATTTGTCCAAACTGGACGCATCGACGAGGATATATTGAGAGCGGCTATAGGTGTGAGCGCTATTATCCTATTGTCATGGAAAGCCGATTGGGGAACAAGCTCCTAGGCAGGGCAAGTCCATGCGGGCCTTTGTGCGACCCACCTTTTAGACAAGTTGCACAGAAGGGATGGCTTAGACGGGATTAGAGCTCGCCCTGGGTATACTGCTGTCATTGATACTTACCAGAGCACAGGTACAGTCGTGGATCGTGGTTGCCGACATGCTTTCATCTTCGAAACTGCAACTGAACATGCAATACAAACTTATTTAGTACGAAAATGAAATAGCAAAGTCTACTTTTATACTTGGGCAGAATGTATCTTGTGAACTATACTTTAACGTGCATTTTGAATTTATGTCTGTAACTGTTCTTAACAGTTCGAAAAATTACTTTCCCAGTTATATAAAACATATTTTGTTCCTTACTTGAATATTTATAGCCCAGATTATATTGTTTATCGTCATTTTCCATTGGTCATAGCGCGCATATGATAAACTTTGCGGTGACGGAAATTAACTGAAAGCGCGGCTAAAAGACTTAAAAAGTAGACTTTAAATACTGAAACACTATTTCACTTTTCAAGTACCCGGGAAAAGTCAAAATTTTGTCATATGTTTGGACGGAATTTTTCAAGGGTCATTGATGAAATGATTGTGTTACATTTACCAGAAAATCATAAGATTGATAGATTTATTAAGGTTATCGAATGTAACTGTCGTTCAGAATATTTACGGAGGCTTGGAACGTACATGTTAAAATAGAGTTGTATAAAAGCATCGTGAAAGGAGATATGTACCTCAGCAGTGGCAATAAATAAAGTTTAGTAAGGAATTAGGTATTCAAGATCTAGTCTAAAAAGACAACGAATCTGTGACTAAGAATAAAATATATAGTTAATATGAATTAATTGTAATAATTTCATGTAGTAAGAATGGAAAGTCGCCAATGATTTTATGTTGACGTGGCTATAAACAATAAATTTTAAAAAATAATCGAGGCAACAATTTGTTCCTTTCATCAAAGAAACATTAAAACGTTCGGCATTTAAATTTAAATTTAAATATTTTCTCTCTGTCTTTTGCGAATCGAATCGAATCGAAAAAGTCAATGTTTCCATAAAATGGAAAAAAGGATTCCCTTTCATATGAGAAAGAATAACCAAATACTTCTGATACTAAAGACAAGCTATTTTACGAATCATCATTGTTAATCAAATTAGTCTAGTCATATGATTAGATAATAGTAATAAAGGGCTGTGTTAAAATTTAGAAAAGAAAAACACTTCACGTTCCATTCACAGGTTTTGCCTACCACCCTGGTGGTATGAAGATTGTCTCATAAATGTCATTTCAAATTGGTTTCTGCATGCCGGGATAAGCCAGAAGATAAAGGAAAGGTGTGACCAAAGTGACTGATGTAATTATGAGTAGAATAAAGTCACGAAAAGGGTGATGGAGGGATTTACTCGCGAAAGAATTTGACAGATAGATCCACAGGTATAATTTACATATTCACGAGACCAAAGAAAAGAGCACTCATTATTTGACAAAGAATAATCAATTACTGTTATAATTAGAGAGAAAGTTTTGTGGCCCTGACAAGTAGTGTACATTTCCCTGCTTCAACGGATTATCTAATATTGGCGGGGTAAAGTTATTCGACCAATTGATCATGGGCCCATTAATTGGCATTGACCCATGGACCAACCTGTCTTTATTGGTTCTGTACTCAGATGGAAATCAGATGCAAGTTCCATCCTGAATCCTTTCGACTACGTTCCCTACGCCCGGATGGAAACCTTTCTATTTTTAACCCTTACTATGGTTCAGAGATATGCCTCAAAGAGTTTTACCCCTTCCAAGATCAGTCCTATAAAAGATTACTTTAAAAAAGATCTGTAATACTATATATATATATATATATATATATATATATATATATATATTTATTCCACCTTATAGAAACTCAGCAGGAATAAAATAAGGTTTTTTCATTCCTGTTTGAACGCACGTGAAACTAACTGGGGAACAGAAAATTGAAATACAATTCCTACAACAACCAAATAAATTCATCCTTAAAGATACATGCGTCAGCGGTATACATACATTAATAAAATTGTTTTATATCGAATTTATCTTCTATTGAGCAATTAAAATACAAAACGTTGGAGGTGAATATACTCTGCTTTTCTATAGAAATAATTAAATCCACAATTAAAGTCAGATGTTTCGTTACTCATGTATTTCCTTCCAACAACAATTAATTTTTAAAAATTATTTTCACTTAATCGGATGCTGTGGCAGAATTTCCATTAATAATATGTGTCAAAAATGACTAAGGTTATAATTATTTGGAGCTGTGTTGAACCAAAGTTAGCCGTGACTTCTAGACCTGTAGTTGTCAGAGGTAAGTGATCGTTGTCAGCAGATAATCCTGGGAACAGACTGTACAGGTCAGCACCAGATGGTCCAGCTTAGCCCCCGTCAATGCCAAGTCAATTCCACCAGCAGCTCGCTGTTTGGTTAGGACGCTTTCAGGACAATGAACGTTTTGTGCCTGCCCTAACTTCTCATTCAAACCTGTGATAATTGTCCTCGATAGTATTTGTATATGACACGTACACAGGTTGAATTGTCGTATAGTCGCTCCACAAAGAAAATGTGCCAATGAATGACTAGGAAGTACGTCATATGGTGGGTGATACGTTCACTTAATTAATATTTTATTTTGTGTAACTTCAGCAATACAATAAAAAGTTCAATTGAGAAATTATAACAGCAGCACAGATATTCCTGAGTTTATTAGAATTTTTCCAACAATTTTAATATTATATTAATTGAAACAAATTTTCTACCACGTTTATCACTTTATTGAAGTATGGTATCAATCAATAGCATTTTTTAGAGAGTGCCGAGTAAACGATCAAAGAATTGAAAGTCTCCAGGGCTTTATACAAAAAATAATTAGAATTAAACGTCATTGCTTATTCTTCAAAATTTTCTGAAAAATTTTATTGATAATCCACATTTCGTAATTTTGAGATAGAAAATTTATTTGTCAACATATATTTTTATTTCACTAGCCTTTTCCTGTAAAGAAACGTTCTTGTGTTATTGCCACGTTGTAAGTGTTACTGTTGGTTATCTCTGTTCACATCAGCCTTCAAGAAAAAATACGGTGATATGTTTAAAATAATTCAACATATGTTTTAAATAGTTCAACCGGGTTTTGCATAATTATATTAGAACGCAACGTTTCGACGACTACAAGCTCTGTCATCTTCTAGGCGAAGTGAACTCCGAGAACAATATATTGAACAACTACACCGGGAAAGGCTTCAATCTTTAAAGTAATTGTTTGGACGTCGTTGCTTTAGGGAGTTAATCCTGAAGGAACTATTACAGCGCAAAGCTTACGCAACATAAAGAATATAAGATGTCCTTAGGAAAAGAGTCCTAGCAATGAAACATGCCTGCTGTCCTTTGTGAGCTCAATTTGGCGGGTTAGTGAAGAGCAAGATATAACACTTCAGTTTTGATGACTGATTAAATCGTGGCTTAAATGTTGCGATAACGAGCGTACAGGTGTCGCCGTCTGTCAATCACCAGGGAAGTTATATTGTCCGGCCATCAGGCTGCATGTCGCACAGAGGAAAACGTTAATTAAAAGTCCTCCAGTCGTTCGCAATTACAGCGGCCCTAGATAAGGCGCGACAGGCGCAGATGGCGCTCCGCTCCCAGAAGGGACTCCAGGAAACAATGGCGTTATCGCTCAACTTATACACCACTGCAAGCAATTCGCGCAATATATGGCATCACTGAAGTTCCAACAAGCTATGCACGACGGTAAAATACAAACGTTCGGTAGTTGCCCACTGGAGCAGATTATCCAGTTTTTGGTTTGCATACTAATGGGAAAAAGTACTAAAGAGAGGCGTAAGAAGACAGTTGCGCATTTCCATGTGTTTAATATTAGCCGACGCTTTTCGTTTGCATATCACAATGTATATTAACCACTACGTTGTGCGGGTGGAGGAAAGTGGAGTAAGGAATCGAGTGATGAAAAAATATCCGGCATTCACAACAATATAAATAAACCCTTACACGGCCTTATGTCAAAAAATTAAGTTTATCACCAACACATTAACTAAACGACGTTTCATCTGCTTTTAGCACCTCTTCAGGTTTAATATTTTTGGCTTTTGAGTTTTGTCAACTGACAAGTGCAGTTGTGTCGGTCTCGGCTCTTCTTCACACCTGAGGAAAGCGACAAGGGTCCCAGAAACGTTGTGTGGTATATTACACTTTTGTGTCTGAATTGGCTAACTTTCGTATTCATTATTTTCAATCAGACGTAACATTTTTGTATATAAATCATGTAAAACAAGAACCAACCAAGCAACCAAAATAAACATTAACAAAATATTAAATAAACGACGCCCTCTTTTAGAACCTCATCAGGTTTAATAATTTATATACAAAATTATTAATCCTCAAAAAGGACCAAACGTCGCTTATTTAATGTTTCGTTAATAAATTTAATTTTCTGACATAAGGGAATAGAGTGCTTTCATCGTCCTAACCATGATAAAATAATGATACTAATTTGGGATGAATTAGAAAGTCACATCAGCTAAGTTTCATTTCATAGACCAACTTGTTAAAATTAAGCTACCCGTCTCGTTGGATCATAGTGTTATATATAACAGTGTCGCAAGATATCGACGAATAGGAAATAAAATAATAGATCATTCCAAATTATTTGAAAACATGCGAGGCAAACCATTTTTAGGATCAATTATTAAATTATTGATAATACAATAAATATGAGTATTCATAAATATGGAACCAGTCAGTATTGCAACAATAATTGATTCAGAACAAACATTAAGAGTATCTAATTTAAATTAGAATTTTTTTGACTATAGTGGAATATCAATGTCTGAATAAAAAGTAACGAGGTTTACAATCCAAAGGCTTTTGAGAGAAACACATGGCAATAATTGATTGAGTTGCAACACCAAAATTGTGACATGAAATTAGAAATTTACGATTTTTCCCAGCTCAGTCTAAAACCTCGCATAAAGGTTTCAAGCAGAATTCAGTTGCTAATGATGAGGTAATTCAATTGAATACATTAAATTTATTCCAGAATTCCAGCTCCTCTGACGAAGCGCTGAATGCCATTTTTCTAGAAAAACGTTTCTAGTTTTCTTTCCTGTTCTTATGACTCAAAATATATATTTATTATCCATGCTTAATTATTTTATTAATACTCGTTACTTTTTCACACAGAGTACGGTAATGAATGCTTCTTTACTAATTATAAAATTACATTTACACTGCAATGAAGTATGTACAAGGTAATTTAATTATACACGGGGAATATAAAATAAAAAGTTTAGCAACGTGTACTGGGCCGCAGAACCATCCTTACGATGTAACTATACACTAACTACAAATATTGTCAAGTTATGAAGACTGATATTTATAAACCTATTATTAATTGAATTTTCCCACATTTTTATGTCAGTTATATGAAATAAAACGTAATAACTTCTCAAACAATTTATTTTGTCGTTAAGTGTTTGGCAATACCATCATCACCTTCAAATGACTTGTTAGATAAGCCATAGACATAAAATACAGAAATAAGTGCTAAATTAAATACCACTCAAAATTTCAGCTATCCTTGAAGATTTCGTCAGGTGATTCCAAAAACGCAAGAGGCGTAAGAACGACACAACTGCACACAACAGGAGACGATATCAAAAGCAAAGCATAAACACTGTGTGGTTTTTATACTTAATTTTTTCTGTTATTTGGATATTTATTCATCTAGTTAGTTTACTTTTAACACAGCCGTTTTTTTATCATTCCAAATGACTTGACTACTAACGCATTGAAGTTGGATTTTAATTTCACTATTTATAAAAAATATTTAATAGCATTGGACTGTCTCCTATGAATATTATGGTAATGTAAAATACATATATTAACTATTCAGCTTGTCCGAAACATCATTGTATCGGATAAAATTGGCTTTAAGGGATTTTACAAAATTGTTTGAATAATGAAGTTGATGGTGGCATTCCGCAAAACATATACAAAATAAATAGTTTCAGAAACCATAACTTTTAATTTCCTGCGATAGAAATAAAAATGCCGTTGATGGTATTGGCAGAGTAAAGTGATCGTTTACCACTTATACTCATGAAAATATTTGGCTATTGATGAAGCTCAAGACAAATGTCCAAGAGTAAGCCGCACTAGGTGGAGTAAGTTGAATTATTGTGAAATTGCCGAATAAAGTTAATTTTATTTGGAAGAGCAAGTACGTGCTTCACAACAAAAACATCAGTTTTCTGTTTTAAACAATTAGTGGTTGCGAAGAGACACGACTGAATAGCCAGAAAAATAATTATCATATATATAGAGATTGTTTGTGTCATATGTTTCTCAGAACGTAATAAAGCAGAGCCTCTACAGATTGGAAACTGATTGCAGCTGCGTCTACTCATCCTATGACGCATTATTTTATGCGGTAATACGAATCCCCATTACCAAGGACTTGTAATAACATGCTAGTTTTACAAAGTAAATGGAAATATATATGTTTAAAGAACGTTTCAATAATAATTTTATAAAATTAGAGATTTTTTCTCATATCAACACAATAAAAAATATCATAGTAACTTGTCAGACAGTTATTCTATTTTAAGTTGTTATTTAAAAAACCGATACAATATTAGTTTACTGAAAAATGCTGTAAATGTCATAAACTGAGAAAATAATATGCTTATAATGGCTTCCTTTTGCTTGTACACACGCATCCACTGGGATTTTGGTTGTCGCGCCCTTTCAAATACTTCCAGATGTTGTTCACAGAAGCGCAAGAAACGTTGATGAAATATCTATGCATTCTGAATGTCTGCTGCATAAATCAATTATTTTAGTTCCCACCACCGATAAAAATCAAAAGGCATGAGATCGGGGGGAACTTGTAGACTTGGAACTAATTAGCCCTCCCCTGCATTTCTATTTCTCGTGATATATATGTCACCGCATTTTGAATAATATTTGGTTAGTGTCTCGGATGCATATTGTAATGCCAATTAATTAATCAATTAATTGTTTTTAAATAAATTTGAATTGTTAGCGAACAGTTTGTATTATAGCGAGAGCGAGCAGAGCGACAATGAGTGGCGAGCTCCGTTCCTATTATTGAGAGCGCGGAATGGCGTTTACGCGCGCAAAAGCATAGTCAGTTGGCAGTCAGCAGTGAGTAACAAAATTAAAAAGTCTAATTCGAGGAACGAAAGAGTAAAGTCTACAGAGAGGAGCGGAATAGAGAAGTCGATATCTAAGAGCAGCCACGAAATGATAGACATTTTAAAATAAATCTTTACTGAGCTATTTTGCAGTTTCAATCCAAACCGATAAGTAAATCGGTAAAAGACTCTAAAAAATCTCTGCTACTCGTATGATTACTGTAGCAAGCAGTCATCAGATAACTGAACTGACCAATTTGGAGAGGATCATCCGAGTTCCTGGGAGCCTAGAACTTCCATAAGTGTAGAACCTGTGTAAAGATTTTGCAATATAGTGCACTTTTTGAAGCGTTAAAAGAATGCTGGTACCAGCCGAATAATGCGTAAGTAACCAAAACCTTAATAAAAGCCTGTAAATGCTAACTAGAAGGTTAAAGTCAGATTTCGTTCGTTTTTCTTGTAGTTTTTCTTTCATTTATCAGCACATTATTTTCAAGTAAATTTTCATTTATATTGTTATTCAGATCATTTAATAATATTCACTCTAAGTCATCAAACCCAGTAAAGGCCCTGAGAGAACAGAACTCAAATTTTGTTTGTAATTGTATTTTATTCTCTGAAAACCACTAAAGGAAAATAAATTATTTTGTTTATTAATTTTTTATCTTTTTCAATTAAATAACCTCACATTGTTAATTATTACATTTTGGCTACCACAAAGTGGGGCAAATTCATTAAGTTAATAAATCGTTAAATTGTTGATTATTACAAATTGGCACCACAACGTGGGGCAAAATAAACGATAACTTTGTTGATTATTACAATATACATGCATAAATGCGAAGAAATAAAAATTAGAGTGAGGGAGGGAAATGTTACTAACGAGGTAAAAGTGAAATAAACCGACGTTTCGAACAGGTAAAATTTATGTTCGCCTCTAATTTCAGTTTAGAGCACACGCGCAACTGATGCACCTTATTGCTTAAAGACGAACTTGGTACACATATGACTTGCAATTTTGGAAGAACAGTGAATGGTAAGAAATCCCTAGTGCCATTAGAGATGGGAGTAAAGGAGGTAGACATGTGACAATACTGTTAATGACCAATACAAACAATATTTTTTGGAACGCTTAGATAATAACATTTCTGATGCATTTTAAATTCAATTATCATCTTGAGAGGTGACGAGAGTGATGATATAATAAAATATCCCAAATTACCTTACCAAGATTTCTATACTATTCACAGTTTTGAAGGTCGCTGAGGTGAACAGTGACGCTCATTTCAGCCTTCTCATGATGAAGGTGGAGATGAGAAGGGGTTCAAAATAAAAGGTCAATTTGGGTTCGTTACGTTGATTGGCAACTGCCCCGACGTCGTTTAATCTCGGTTGCAGTTCCCATGGTGAGAATTGGTTAGTAATCAGATTATGCTCAAAATTGGTGATATCGGTGTCGATTACAGAATTTTTGGAGTCATTAAAATGTTTGGTGACAGTTACGACACCATTCAAGAGTAACGTCAGCCCTCATCGTCTTGGGGGGACGTGATAAGGGGTTACGATAAATTGTCCAAAATAAGAAGGTTAATTTGGAATTGCTAAATTGGTGAAATACCGATAACAAAATGTTTGTCAAATATAATTCTGTACAAATAAGATGCAGGGAACGAGAATGAAGCAACTAGATTAATAGGCTTACCACTCTTTCCAGCGGAATTAATTTATGGATCACAATCAAGTCAGAGGGGCATGCGTTACGGTGTTTGTTTGAGATCGCTGTTTTTCTCCGATGGATAACTTTATGTTGTTTGCTCATTGACTTGTTCATCCCAGAATTGATTTACTCTTGCGACTGGAAGAATGGAAACTAAAATCATTGTTTGGGAAAGATTTTACGTTATTTGTAGATTTCCTTCATTTCCTTATCTGATATAAGATTAGGTTAAATAACTCCAAAGCAACGTCAGTAACGTTATATAAATATTTTATTTATTTATTTTTCTGATTAGTCTTCGAAATTACCTTAATTCAATCAAATACGAACAAAATTATACAAATAGTGCATAAATTTTAGTATCACCCCTTAGCGTCTGTTGGTTTCTAAGAGAGCTAAATTGTGATGCAGATATGAAACAACGTGCAGTTAAGGAAATATTAAGTTTATGGTATCTTTGGACAATTTAAAACATGCCTATCCTAGCTTTCTGTGAGTCTCATCCCTGAGGCCACATTTTATGCGTTCTTTGTTGTTTTTTTCAAGAAATAAAATTTAAGCGTTATTTTCAGGGTATTCTAATTACACTAAAATAATAATTATCCAAATAATGTAAATTATTGATAAATCAGACCTAATTATATGTTTTGAATATGTGCAACATCATGAGAAAAATTGACTTTGGTCACGTTTGATTTGAATTTTGTTATCTTTTCCGAATTTTATTCACAAAAATATATCTTAAAAAAGCTAGTTTTAAAAGATACAAGAAATCATGCAAAGGGTTAAAATTACAATTTATGTCGTAATGAATTTATAACACAGACACGTAATGTAATTTTTTACTGTAATTTTACATAAATATTAATAATTTATCATAATAAAAGTAATTAAACACTAAACATGATTTATGTGTAAATTAAACATTTAATATTTTAACACTTAATATTTTATGGTAACCCACGACTAGTGCCATCCATGCAGCAGCGTGATCTTCAACTCCAGTTCTTGCGTCGGTTCACGCCGTGCAAGTAAGGAGAAAACAGAACATCAGTATAATTCAATAAAGAGACAGGAGTATATATATTTACTCAACTATTACTGAATGTCAGAAAGATATTAGTATATTCAAGAATTTACTTATGCCTTTCGAGGAGCCCTTTCTGTATTCATTAACAAGTTTTTAAAGTGTTTTGTAAATAAAGTTCGATTTTTTAAGGTTTTTTTATATAATTTTGGAGACTATTATATAGGTTTATACCGGAATAACGAATTCTACATTGGCGGTGGTTTTCTATTCGAAGTTGGGACCGATGTCTCGTGTCGTGCAGATAATTTGTGTCTTTATTGAAAACGTACCGACGTTACGCCAAACGAACTTTAATATTGCGAGCTTATAAGAACTGAGTAAGGTTCCTCATACCTAGGTTTCAGAAACAAAGGTTTACAACTTGTATTCCATTCTGCAGAAGCTATTATTTCCACGGCTCGCTTTTGTAGTTTCAATATTTTTGATGCGTGACTGGAGCGACCTCAGTTTGCTAATCCGTAAGACATTGCCGAATGGTAATAAGCTTGGTATATTATTAACGTTCCCTTTCCTGCAATATTCCTCTTTGACGTATATCAGAAAGTTTAATGTGTTGGTCCATTTAAAAACCCAGAAAAGGCGTGTGTTGTGTCATTATCGACAGTAGGAGTTGAGTTTGGATAAACAGTGGAATGACTTAGCATCTTAGTTTTCTCTGGAATGAGACACAGACTATTTGTAGAGAATCCTAATTTTACGTGGTTCACAGCAGTGTCGACTTTCGCCTTTAATTTTTCCAATTTTCGTCTGCGTACAAAACTACACATATATATATATATATATATATATATATATATATTGTGGTATACACTATTAAATAAACAAAATAAAGCACCACGTTAGAGTGTCAAATTAAATAGTATTCAATTTAAATGAAACAAAGGAAAATGTTATCAGGGTTTTACCTTGAAATTGAATCAAAATTATTTTAAAGTGATTAACAAAACATTATTTAATTACAATTTCGACTTACATTAAATTTTGTACATTTTATGTTTTTAATAAATGCCTCAGCTTTAATGAGAATCAGAATATCAGGGCCGCTTATAAGGCTTATAATTATAGTGGTTTTCAATTATAAAAATAATCTAACTACATAAAAAATCAGCGAAATCTGATAAATGTATAGAAATATGGCGGTAAATGATAGTTACGTAAAGGTTTAGAAAATTACGTTTCTACATAATTTTATTCAGAGTTGTTCTGGAACCGGTATGTGCACTCGTGGTTATTTTAGTTTTAATGAACAATATTTTATTTACAGGCCATAGGACTGATTGCTATGTCTTTTTACTTCACAAATTCCTGCGCGTCTCTAACAGTTCACGTACTTTAGATTGCCGTACTTATATGCCGCCTCAACACTACTTTTTCCTGTAATACGTACTGCCTGCCACAACAGACTGTCGTAACCACTCCGGTCAGGCCCCAAAACACTTTCGCCATGACTACCATGCTGGTTAGGCCCTCCAAACACTGTCGTCTGACTCCCAAAATACATTGACTGTTTTCCGCCTAAGTTCTATGTGCGTACGCTTTTCGACAATAATCCGAAGCAACCATTAGTCTCTGCATTCTTGCGACACACTGTTCTTTACAATTCTATGACCTCAAAGTTATGCCGATAATAATATAAAATAAAAGATTGAAATAAAGTGTCCGTTACAAATGTTTGATATTTACAATATATATATATATATATATATATATATATATATGATAAAAAGTAAAGAGCGCAAAATGGAACACCACAGGACATTCTAACAAATGAATTCTCGTTTTAGAACTTTTGACTTCTGTTTTCCTGGTATGAACGGATTAAGGATTATGATGACCTCACAAAGAAATCCTGATTAGTTTTCTATTATTCCATATACATAGAACAATCTCAGAAGTTTTTCTGAATTTAGAAATGGGTTGGAGGCGTCAGGACCGCGATCACTGCTGCATGTATTATCAGATTGGAGTTTTAAACACAGTCGTGAACCTCTGTGGTGCGGATAATGAGGAGCGTGTCGCCGCTACATCTGGGCTCCAATGCGTGATTTATAGGCGACATGTTTGTAAAGCCGTCTTGTAAATTATGACGGGCTTCACCACAGCACCCCTGCCCCTGCTACCTCGTGATCAATAGCCACTACAATGGACTGCTCCGCCTTCGTCGTCTATTAATTATTATATCTGTTCTTCAATCGCGCACATGTTGCACGTAATAAACATCGTAAGGCGGCTAATTTATAATCTCCTTTAGACGATTTTATGTAGAAAACGGAATATTGAGCAATATACTCAATCGCAGATACTCAGCTGATAATTGACAAAGAGAAAAATAATTTATTTTTTCGAGCGAATAAATGCTTTTTGTTCCACCACACAAAGTACATCACGCGAAAACAAAAATTTGGAATTTGAATATTGTCTTTTATATGATGATTTGACTACTATATTTTGTTTGTGTTACACCTTGAATGTCTTATTTTGGCATTTTAAAGTCGCCTCTTTTCATGGGGCATGGGACCATAAGTAAGTGCGATGCAATAAAGACTGCCAACTGACGTGATAATAATATTCTAATGTTCTCTATGGCATTAATAATAAATATTATTAATTAAACTAATATACTAGAATATATAACAACGCGGTGCATTTACTTTCATTGTGAGTAATTAGTCAAATATATCACGCATATGCGAATAATGCTGTTGTTTCGAAAATGACACGCTGATTGCTATTAAAGCATACAACTCATATTAGAAACAATTTTATCTTCTCAATATGGCCGTCATAGAAATCCGGCTGATAAGTCTAGACAAGATAATTTTCCATTCGAGCGTTATAAATGAATATATCAGACTTTAGCAGAACCTCAGTACAATTTCTGGACCATCGGATTGTTATACAGATACATCCCTTTCAGTTATAGAAATATCCAAATATGCTGTTTCATGTTTTTATGTAAAGAATATTAAAACCCACTCTAAATTTCATGCCGGACTTGACATTCCATCTTACAGTCGCAGAATTGAGTTTAGAATGCAGCACATTAGAAATAAAAACTAGTGGTGTATCAATTGCTGGACATCGGACTGTTACACAGATTCACCCCTTTCAGTTATAAAAACATCCAAATATACCGCGATAAAAACAAATGCAATCGTTTTGGGGGTTGCTGAGACGAGCAGAGAAACTTACGATACGGGTTTAGTTGAGGCTTGAGAATGTGTCAAAAATAAAATGAACAATTAGAGTTATAATACGAGGGTTATTCGGAAAGTAAGGTCCGAGAACAAGCCATTCTTTTTGTGTTCCTCAGTAAACAGCCTGGGAATCCAACTTGCGCACAATTTGTGAACTTGCAAATTTTCATAGACAGATGAAAAGAATGACTTGTGCTCTTGATTTTTTGGACCGATATAATAAGGATGGTGATCAATTTTTAGAGGAGATTGTCACAGGGATCGGGTTGAAAGATCCTCATAGGCGGCAGACGTCTATAACATATAAAAACCTGTAGAACGTTATGAAAAATGTTTAAACAAATATTAAAACTATGTAGAAAAATAGAGGAACGGGGAAGGAATTAAATAAAAAATAGTTGTTTGAAAAAATCTGTGATGGATTTTGTTTTATAAGAAATTGAACCTTACTTATCCGAATAACACTCGTAGTTTACGGGGTTGTTGAGATGTAAATTTACTCTCCATGTCTGTTAAGATGAACATCGGCATTGGGTGCTGGTAATAATAATAAAAATTATAATTAATTCTCTTCACTCGCAGAAACTATTACAGTGCGGTGCATTTCTGCTTCTCGATTAATAAATTTTCCAGGAAAAATTTAATCACGAATCAATAACAATAGTTTGTGCAGTACATGTTATTGTTTATTCAGAAGTTGTTTATATAAAGAAATTACTTTTAAATCTTCGCAGATGGGGAATGAATTCCATTACCAGAAGGGAACCAGATTAAATCATAGGTTACGAGTTCTACCTATAGACAATATAAGAACATACAGAGATAGCAGAAACAATTACATTCATGGAAAATGAAAGTATTGTAAGACATCAGGAACGTAATGAGAGGAGAACTAAAATATACATACCAGAAGGTCGTTTCAAAATGATCATCATAGTTAATGTTGAGGATAATAATTTCAATAATTTTTAAAGCAATTTTTTTTACAATTGTGAAGTATTTGTGTTTGGTTGGTTTCGGTCCGGTGTACAATTGTCTGGATCTAAGAGAATATCTATATCAAAGAAGAAAGACTTACAAACTTACAGTCAAACGAAGCAAAGCAACCGATAGGAGATAGAGACAAAAAATCCGTTTTTGGTGCTCAATAATTTAACTTCCCATCAAAGATGACCATGCACTAGTTGTAACAGCTTAGTGTTGTTCATTCCAGCAACCTATAATACCTTATCCCCCGAGATATATATTTTCATCTGGCGATTGCGAATATATATGTCAATACAATTTGCAGTTTAATACCTGCAGTTCTCATTCTTGAGAACACGGAGAATGTCTATGACGGAACGGTTTGTTCGATCAGTCATTATTAGTTGTCACGATTTACCTTCTTTGGTGGCCTGCAAGGGTGTTCTCTGATGATCTCTTGAGCTCTTTAACACCACGATTTGTGTTTGTCGAGTTCCTTTAAATAATTATGAGTGATAACTATGTTCTGAGGGCGAGGGAGTCGATGGAAAATATAAGTTCCTTGGAACCACCGGACAACACCCTTAGATTCCAATAGAAACATAATTATAAGTAGATTAACCGCTGGAAGGATATCCTGCGGTTCCAGAAGATTCAAGTCTTCATGCGTGCCGTAGCGTACCAAACCAGCTTCGTGGATTTCGCGCCAGGCGACTGACCCAAATGAAACAAACAGCCTTTTATTGTCATCGGACAGCGCCTTGAATGGCTGCTTCTTCCAAATCTGAAACAGGTTGAAGGTCCTCCTGGTAGTCGGTAGTGTCATATTCAGGGGCCGTGGAAAAGTTGGACGTATGTACGGCTTTGCAAATTAGCTTGACATCACTCCATAACAAAGTGAACTGTATTATATTGTTGGAGTACGGTAGTCACAAACGGCTGTCCAATCCGTAACGGCGAATTTTATATACAAATGTTTGTGATTTTAAATACTATTGTCCTTGGTCAAAAATGTAATAAAATTGACTATCTTCATGGCATTAGGGAAAATTACTTGTTCCAGGGATGGCAACCAAATAAATAAAAATTCAGTAAAACATATGGTGAGGCCAGTTCTTCACCTGGTTTATGGGGTATGTCGTTCTTACGCCTCTTCCTTTACTTGAATCACCTGACGTTGCAGAAACTTTTTGTGATATTTATTTAGCATTTATTTTTTGTCTGTTATTTGGATACTTATTTATCTAATTATTTTACTCTTAACACATACGTTTTATAGTTTAATTTCAATATCAATGTTTCTTGAATATAAAGGAATTCGAAAAGCAGCTGAAGCAAATTTAATTACAGTCTAGTAACTTTTCGGTATGTAAATTTAATATTATTATTTATCTACTGTTGTACCAATACCTGGTTCGTATGTACGTTCTAAACTGACACTCGCCAGTTTCAATACACTTTGTATCCGTATAAATATTCCAGCATTACATTTAAACATTATTCTAGTTTTCAAAAAATAATTCAGCTATTAAATTAAGTAAATAGTTGATGTCATTTAAATATTATGAAAATAGTTTAGATCCTCAAATGCTGGAAGTTAATCATTTTCTTCTCGAAGAGATGTTGAATTAAGTTTCGGAGAAAAAAAGATATTCTTCTTCAAGGATGGAGAATCGACGATTACAAAACTGTGTATATATATATATATATATATATATATATATATATATATTGTTTGTATGAATATATTCAATAACGTTTTTAATTTTAAGAAGTATATGCGTTTTCCTTTTAAAATAATAAAGATATAGTGGGGTTCTATCTAAAATATATTTATTGGCCCCGGCACGACACATTATTAAAATTGTAAAATAGATTCGAACGATTATAATCTACGATATAATTGGTGCAACCATTCCATTTCCAGTATAACAGTACAAATAGTTTGTGATTTTCCCAAAATAATATTAAATATTCTGAGAATGGGCAAAATATGGTAAAGGAGTTAAATTGAAATCGGCAACGTAATTAATGTGTTGAAAAATATGTCAGTTTATGGAATATTTTTTTCGTAAGTTAGGGACAATAAACACAGTACCAGAAATTGGATTAAATTTTCGTTGAATAAAGCCGTTTTTAGTAAAATATTTTATTGAGACGCTGCTCATACGATATATTCCCCTTTATTCTTCTACGAAACATTTTTAAGAAATTATAAATTAGTTGTACTTTATTTCAAGCAAAGTAAATTAATTGTAAGAAGTGTAACAGTAAAGCAGGGTTTATCGTAAAAGATTCATAAGATTTTTAATAATTATATATTTGGAAATCTACAATGATGATTCATACTTGAAAAAAGCCAGAAACTCTCCAGTTTACATACTACAGATGTTCAAAAAAAGTATTTGTCTGTCAACGTTCGTCATAACAGCAGTGATGCGTTTCTTTAGTTCTTGAATTGTTAAACTATGTCCTTGACGATCCCTTATAGGAAGAAATTACTTGGCGTGAGATCATAAGATCTATTTTTTTGAAACACGATTAATTTATTTGTCTAAATGCAATTCAGTTTACAATAACATATTTTGATTACACGTTTTCATTGCATGGTACTAAGTATAATTCCCTGTGCTATATGCTATTTGCTGTACTTACGAACAATATAAATTGACGAAAGATTCCCCCATTGAAATCAAAAGACACGTATTACACATATTTTTCGTCTTCTCACATCCTATGATAAAGAAATACTGAGGAATATTCTCTTTCAAGACTTTCGTCTCCGTCATTGTACAAGCCCTTAGAGACATTACTTTCTGATCCGTAACCAAGGACTTGAATATCCATTATATGTTAGGGTATATAGTAATGGCTGCTTATTGCTTCTGGTGTTTCAAACGGTTCGTTCATTAATTATGAGGCTACTTAATTGCTTCAAATATTTATGTTACAGAAACCTGCTACAGGCTACTCATTGAGGTATTTTGGAAGACGTCTACTAGCTTATATATTTTCGACGTCGAATTCTGAACAAGAAATCTTCTTTCAGACTTTGCATCAGCTTAATTAATTCATCTAAATACATTTTGTTTGAGGACCGGCAATCCCCGCGAGTGGCTCGGTGAAACAATTTTCGGATTTATAGGTTGTTTCGTATTTGTAATAAAAGTGAATCATCGTTGTCAGAAGACTGAGAAGACGCCTTAAGCGCCAGAGTGACATTTCCCTCCACCTTCTCATTTAGAGCAATTCCGGTAATAAATGAAGCAGACTTAAGAACAGCAGGGCGCGCAGTAAAAGAAATTGAAACGCTTTACAAGAGCAAACAAATGTATTAAGAGCATTACTCGTCAGGAGGAAAAATGTCTCGCCGCTTTTTCGCCTTGCTGAATGTATAAGCTATAAGTAGTCCTGCATCGCTCAAATCCTTCCGGGAAATTCAGACGTGTTAAGGGCAATGATAGCTATTTAGAAAGAGATGGAGTTTTGCAGCGCACATTTTTCAAAGCACGCCAAATTATTAAGCATCATTAGCGAAAATGTCTCGGAGATGAATATATAGCAGCATTCAGGGGGGATTAAGAGTTAGGACCATATAGGCGTTTCAATTTCGAGTAGAAATAACGAACCATCTGCTGCTGAGCCGAGCAAACAATTTCTCACGACGACAGAGCATGCAGGCAAATTTTTAGACAGTCTCATTTATAATGCGAGCCTTTATGACGGTGTGTGTGTATACGGTAAGGAATGATGGCTTTCGAGCTGTAAGAAGGGAAGGGGACCGTGGCAATGAAAGTAAAAAGAGACCGTGTAAAGTTTCTTCATCCCGCTATTTGTCAACACGGTCGTGATGGATGCGGGGGGATGAACAGCCATTTCAGCAGCCCCCTCATTCTTATGAAGGTGCGAGTTTGTGTGTGTTCCTAAGCCCGAGCCTTCTTAATGATGACACCGTCGCCCGAGCATTCGTTTATTTTATTGAAATCGTAAACGAGGCAATTTCTGCTACACAGGTGGCTAAGGAGCCAAAATGGCCGAACGTAACCTGTAAACGAAAATAACTTCTCGCAGCGGGGGTGTTTCTTGCAAATCGTCGGCACAACCTATTTCTCATGTTACATTTGTAAAAATGGTTTCCCTCTCTCGGCAAGGTATAACATTTTTCCTTCTCTTCATTCCGCACAAAGAAACCGCTGTTTTTGCTGGCGGAGGAAAGTAAACGGGAATCATATCTCGTTGTTATTCCTATCCGGAATTCTTCGTGAGGCGCAAGATGAATTGCCTTGTTCTCACTCTGCAGATGTTACATTTTTAAAAGAAGAGAAATCCTTGCGCCATTTGTATGGCAGCTTTCTGGACGGTGGCACAATATGCGTCCTCAATTTCGGAAGAAAGTCATTCAAGTATCCAAGTTGTGATTTAAGATTTTGTCTCATGGCTGAATAAACCGTAATATCATTACAATTTATAAACTTTTTTTATTCCATTTCGCATCTATATTCATTCTCTGTGAATTTTTACAGATCTGTTGATAATTAATTTGGCTCATAAATGGTGATAATATGTGGGAGTTAACATTGGTCAACTTAGGTGAAATAATTCGTAAAAAAAATTAAATTTGAATTTTTCAACTGACCGTAAAAAATAACTATTTGAATAAAAAACTGTCAACTATATTATAGTATTTATTCTAGAATATTATACTGTAAATATTGAAGTTTTTTAATTAATTAAATATTATTTTAAATTCAAATGATTACTGGCTTGTATTTACGACCTGTCAGTATCATTTTAGAGTTAAGCTGAATGCCTTACGTACACATTCAGCATGTACTCTACGCGTAATGTAATTTTTAACCATTAGTCTGCAAACATTTTCCAGTCGATACAACATTTGTGTGAAGTTGGGAAATCGTTAGGCCACGGCAGTCAGCATAGAAATGAATGACCTGACCATCAAATTTTTTTTAAACTTGAACCTGATGAGATCGCCAATTAAACGATGAAATGTTGTTAATTTAATGAATTCTTTTTTCTGACATAAAATTGGCTGATGTTTATTTATTTATTCGTTATTATCCTTTCCCAAAAGAAAAAATTCCCAAATTATTCGTAACAGGAATATTAGGATGCTTCGCTTTACTGAAAATAATGTCTATTATTGATTTTTTGGGCAACTAATTTGCTACGTTTTATAAATAATGCTTTACATTATCATTACTCATTTACAATGCATAATAAATGTGCAACAGACAATTACTAAACTGTATTTGGTTTCAGCGGAAGGTTTCAAACTTGGGAATCTTATTCTATTAATCGAATCACGTGAGTTCCCACTATGTGTTCCATGTTTATGAAAGTCGTACGCGTTGATTACTTTACAACGTTACAAGCTGACTCAAGTAATCGAATTTTAGGTCTCGTTTTGTTTAGTGCTATACCTTAGGATCTTTTTTAAATAAAATATTGATTTAAGAGAGTTCTGTGATTTGCAAACAGGTTTCAACCTATTTCATCAATTAATTTATAGTTTAAGATTATTTATATTATTGGCAAAATCGATTCGGTTGTAATGCTCAGCCTTAAAAAATACTGTTAATGAAATTCAATGAGAATATGTGGACAAGATTTTTCTTCTATGAAAATTTCTACTGAAATGCACTCGAATGCAGTTTCCTAAATATATTACGCGTAAGGCGACAGTACGTTGTTCAAACACGTTAATAAACTATTTTAAATACGAATTATTAGGAAACGTTAAAAATAATACATGTTATATGGTAACTAATGATGTTTCTTCCCTGTATTAGAGATAACAAAACTAATTTCATTGTGCGAGGGTTTGGAATGGTCATCGATCATTTAAAAACATAAATGAAATCCAGATCAATTTTTGTTTGAATAACAAATAGGGATTCTTCGCGGTGATAGTCAATTCTGAGAATGAGAAAAGCGTCCTGTCATGGTTATAATGCACGTTTTCATTAGTAAACTAGGAAGTAATTCTGGTGTTAATATATATGACTTATAATTATTAGCACCGTAACTGGTTTTATAAGATAATTTTTTGTTTCACTTGGCAATATAATTTTTAGTATTGCACAAATTAATTACACATCTATAGTGTGCCGCACAAAGACAATTAACTTACCACATGTTACTCAATTTAAATACTAACAAGCACAGTTATATTAAGTTTTAATAAAAATTACGTCAACATTATTTTAGTAACTCTTAGTGTTCTATTTGTCCACACTATATTTAAAAATGAGAAGGAGTGTCGAAAGTTTCTTAACATAAAATGTTTTAATTAAGTCACTAACAGTATAAAAATTATGTTGAAACATTTCTTCGGTTCATTAACTATTCGGAACAAATCATAAAATTATGAATTACTCTTAAATATATTATGTTTTAAATTGTTATTAAACAATTTAAATGTGCTAAAGGGACTTCTGTCAGTTATTATGATTTGTATGTATGTATTTATTTAATCTACAAATCGACAGTTTGTCCAGTGGTAGATGCATGAAATTACAATTTAATTACAAATTAAATAAGGGAAATAAAATAAAATAAATGAGAGCAAACTAATATAATTATTTGAAATATATAAGATAGATTTAGGGACATTATTTCAACTATAAATATATGTGTATAAAATTATACTAATTAAAGTTTAATTATGAAAAAGTTTGAAAGAAATAATATTGTACTGGCCTGAAGAAAGAACAGTGGAAATATATCTGAATTTAGAGATTAACTAACTATTTAGCTATATAAAGAGGCAAGAAATTATACCATTTTACTTTAGTTTATAACGGAGAACTATCACTTCACTTCACTTTACCTGCAATACACTTCACTACTCTATCCTGTATTCACTAGAGTACAGTCTAAATTTTCTTTCCGTTAGAGGACTTTCACCGAAAACTCTTGCAGGTATTTTCCAACGTCTGTTTTTTGCTGTCTGGTATTTCATTTTAACGTATACGTATCCTCCTGATTGAGAGCATGGTTAAGAAACAACACTCTAAATATATTCCGAATGCTAATATTTTATTAATTACAATCTTCATGAGACAATTAATAACTACTTTTTAATAAGGTTTATAATTGTCCCGTCGACATCATGGTCATTTGCGGCCTGTATGTTATTTAATATCGTTTACGTAGAGTTCTTATTTACATGCATTGATATTCTTAAAAAAATTATTTTCAGTTCGGTTTCTATATTTTTTTCACTTAGGTTTGCTTCCTGGATAAATTTTATGAGGTCTACGGCGACTCTCGTTGAAGTGCAGAGGTCTTAGATGTGGTGTTTTGCGATTGTATTTCTTCTGATGCAGTTATATCTGCTGTGGGGAATTGTTAGTGATTGACTGCATTCTTCACAGGTTGGTTGAGTAGTTGTGGAAAATGAGATCGCATGAGTATAAACTGAGTGGAGGGTTCTTGTCCTGTTTTTTTCTTCTATGTATGATTTAGGAATTGCTATGCCCATAAATAGATGATTCTGTCTAGGATAAGAACCCTCCCCTCAGTTTATACTCATGCGTTCTTATTTTCCAAGTATATGTGATGTTTGGTCTTTCTTTGGTTATCTTGTCTTTCTTTGGAATGTCGCCATATGTTTGAACATTGCTTCAACTGGCAATATCTTGGGAACTTATATTTATCGGATGAATTAACGAGAATTTTTGAAAAAGATATTTGCCTGTTTTCCAGCTAGAAAAAGTTTGAAACGAAATAATGGAGAGTCTAGGTTACTTAAAATATATAATTTTTTTTTGTAATTTATTTGTTACTAGGGAATAAAATACATTTATATCAAACATATGAATTACGTAAAAAGAAATGTCGTATAATGACGGTATTTATTTTATGTATCCATATTTATTTGTAAAAAAACTTGTCTCGTTTTTTAGAAAACGACTGACACATAGAAGAGTACAATTTGAATGTGCGCAAATTTTCGATCTATATTTAGTAATAATTATTATACAAATACCAAGTTTTTACATTAAGAGTGATATTTTGGATGATTAATTTTATAACTTTATCATCTCGCAGGGCCAAGTTACGTCATGTCCACGAATATTAAATTATGACTTGGTTCTGTATCAGTAAAACGAACTATTAGTCTACTTTTGCCTTTGTAAATGGCGATCTAGTGATTTAATCCCTACAATTGCTGCTGAACAACCACACACCGAGGATCTTGAAGTAGTTTCCAGCTTTAAACGTCACGTAGCGCTTTGTTGTTGAGCGGCTGTTATTGCAACCAGAACAGTTTGACATGAGGTATTGTTTTCCGACAATGTTATAAAACGTGGACGGCTTTAAACCCGTCGAGATCTGGCGATGTATCACGTCTCTCAGAAACCACCTGATGATGGTAGATAAATGAAGAATAAAATTCTCTTCTTAAAAAGGATCATTTCTTCATAAACCTTTATTGTATTGAAATGTCTGTTACGATTCGTTGATCTTGTTTGAGCAGTGAGATATCGGTCAGCAAATATTGGATAACTACTGCGAGCGTTGGTCTGTGTAATAGGATGAGGAGGTTTTACGAGGGGATAAATGTCGCACCCCTGCAGCAGCGGGGTGGCCGGATGTGGTTACCTGCTTAATGTTTGGCGACAAGGAATGCCGAGTGGACCATAACACTTGTGAACTTCTCGACTCTCGTTCTCTGTTATTCCCGGGAATAACTCGTGAGGGATTACCTTGTAAAAGGGTAGGGCAGGAATCGTCACAAGTCTTTAACGACACTTCAACTGTTCTCCAGTAGGCCTATAACATCCAGTTTATTGCGAGAAACTCGAAAAAAACAAACAAGTAAAAGGAATATATCTCATACACCAATTTTTGTGGTTCTTATATTAAAGTCTAAAATACTCATATTGTTTTCCACGTAATCAGTTATTATAAAACAGTAGCAGTGGCCCGTTGTAAGCCAATGGCTAACTCTAGCCCAATCAGCGATTAACACAGATTAAAAATTGAGTGTAGAGGCGCCTATTAATTTATAATAATTAACGATGTTTTAAAAATGTATTAGTTTGTGTACATGAATATAAAAGTGAGATGCGTTCGCGAAAGCCTCGCTTTCTCCAAAACCTCGATTCCCTGAAGAGTATTATATTAAATATATTTATATTCGGCTAATTACTTTAAAATAAATTGAATATTTACAAAAGTTATCTCAGGCTTCGAAATTCAAAGAAGATATTTAAGTAATTAGTGTTATATTTCGCAGATCCAGTAAATGTTTGAGTCAATATCAAGGTGTTTCTATCATTGTAACTATAAATACTGTTCCATTTAGTTCAGCCTGCTTTTCACTTAAAATATAGACGACATATAGGCCTACTCTAAATATGACGTTTCAAAAGCTGCCATTTCTTAAAACTGTGTAAGTCTTTGTATTTTTTCCTCAATTCCTTTTTTTGCAATTTTAATTAAAATTTAACTTAAACTTCTTTTTTAAAACTATTTTGTTTATTTTTATACAACAATTAGTAAACAGGTTTATTATTAAAAATTGTGACTGATTTAAAGCCATTAAAAAATACAAAAAACATCATAATCATATCAGTCATAATAATGACGATTTTTTATATAATACAGGAGTAAAATTTAGAGCCACTGTAACCGAATTATTAAAAGTTTTCATATTCAGTCCCAGAAGTGGACGAAACGTCGTTATTTTTTTTTGTAATAATATAATTACTTTTATGACTCAAGGCCATTTATTTATATTATCATATATCGGCCATATTAAGATTTAAAATACTTTTAGTGCCTTAAAACAAACAATAATCCAGTTATGAAGGCACTCAGTCAATTGTGCGAATTAGAGCCATATTACTTTTCAGAGATTCAGTAAGTGCTTGATCCAGGTGTATTTTTCTCTGTAATTGTTAAAACAGTCCCATTACATCAACCTGCTTTTCACTATAAAAACAGCTATATATGCTTTTCGGACTAGGCCGAATGCACAAATAGAACAATCGACACAGAAGTCCTGGAACTTTAAGAGGAGAAATACTTCGAATGTGTATTAAGATAAGATGATAATTAAATTAATACGAAAATTTTATAAACGATGAAAAATTGGCACATGATACTGTTAATAATAATAATAGGGTAGAAAATGTGTGTCAACATTAATTTGTTGAATTCAAGTAAAAATATGGTAATTATAAATCGGGTAGTTGTCATTTTCAACGAGAAACTAGGTTAGTGAGTTCTAGAAACGGAATAAAATATTAATTACGCCATTAAGTCCGATTCTCTTGCTACCAGTCACACACAGTTGCGATTATAATATTTCAAGGATTCATAGAAACCAATGTACGTATATAATTCATATTGTCACGAAGTTTGATGTTCCTGAATGGTTTCTGGGACTATCTGATAATATCGTCATTTAATTCATTTTCTCCTGTTTACTTTAAAGGAACGAAATATTTAATTTACATGTTAAAATTTAATATTTTGAACCCACACGCAATAACAACTGAAAATTATTTCATGTAATTTCGGATAAATATAAGAAAATGAAAGAATGAATATTGGAAATAGAAAATAGAAAATGGTTGGTTTATTTAGAATTGAACAAATAATTTCGTTTATTAAGAAATATTAGGGGTCTTCTGTGTCATTGTGCTTTATTGGTCCTCGTTAACGAACTACTTTCCGAATGCGGTGAGATTTATTTGTGTCAGATGAGCCAGCAGGTGACTGAGCATAACTTAGGATCAAATATATGTTTCTAGAACAAAAGCTTATTTCGTTCAAATAATACCGTATAACATTCATGGATATACAGTCATGAACTACTTTCTCAGTAGAGAGATTGATAAGTATACATGAAAGCAATTTAATTACTTCATTTGGTGTAAAGTGCAATCAAAACCAAGAATCTATAATTACAATAAAATAGTAGCATTTTGTCTTTTTTGGCAAGCCATACAGTATGATGAAGAGAAATTGACTCTCGGATAAGTATGTCCAGACGCGTTGAGAGTCATTTAAGGTTGTAGGGGTTGCTTTGGTGCCAATGGGTCTGGCGCTGCATTCCATAAACCGCCCCTGCCTCCCTCGCTCTTTATGAATGAAAGTCGTAGTAAAAGCCCCTGAGGTCCTTGAATGCACAGGTGCAAGAGTCCGTGAGGGCGCAAAAGGCAGGTCTCAATGAGGGTTGGTTACAAAGTCTCTACAGAATACCTGGCCGTGAATGGGCCTCCAAACTTCCGGTGTCCACTCTTAATTTGACCGTGAACGGCGGCCTGAGAAACGCGCCGTAAACATGAATAGAATGACTGCCAGTGTATGAAGGCGCTGACGTCACAAAGGCCGCAGTCGGCACCGAGGGCGAGAATTCTCCATTGTATGGGGATTAATGTAAAACTTGGTCCGACGGGTAATGTAGTGCACGCGGAGTTTTTTAAAGCTCGCAATCCGGGGTAATTAAGGCTGTGGCTAAAACAACTGTAGCTTCCTCTGCCATCTGGCGCCGGAAACCACAAAACTCGCATTAAAGGAACTTGAGCAAAAATGTCGTGAGTTAGGGCAGCGTGTTGGCTCCTTTGTTTATAAAGCCATTGGAGAGCATCGTAAGCGTATTAGGGCCTGGATAATGCACGGCATCAACAGCCTCAGAATTATGTTTATTCGCTTGTTTAACAACAACAACAACAGCACGCCAACTTCGCGTAATGCATTTCTGAATGCCTATAATACCTAAATGTACAGACAGTAGTACCTAAAACATGACAACGTCATAATGAATCAAAACTTGGAATTTGAATCAAACATTATTTGCCTTACAGAGTACAATGGCCGCTGGCTGAACCACGAAAATAGATATTCTATTCTTCAGCCAACCAGCTTATGATTAATTTATTGCGAGCAAAATAAAATTATAGTTTAGTACAACAAAGACGTAAAACTATTTCAAGTATGATATAATCAGTCTCAACAAAAGTGTGGAAAAAAGATACCAGTTTATTGATTTTTGATAAGCTACGTTGATAAATGACTGGTTTATTAGTTCTGGAATGTATACAACAACTGAGACTATTGTAGTAATTTTACATGAGCAACAAGTTCGGAAATGCGGATTCTTTTGTCATCATAAAGAACTAATTCCGATATAATTTTGTTTTGAAGAATAGAAATGTCGTGAGTATTCAAATGAGCAAAATGCGGAGATCGCTATGATAAGTCTTTCTTTTCGGAAAGGGAATCTATTTCATGCAAATGCCTCTTGGTTTCTTTTCTGTTTATAAATGACCTACCAAGTCACACTCAACCTTTTAGACGCCATTTTTGCGGACGATACGAACAAAAACCAAAGATTGCATTGAGACAGTTGGACTTACGTTTTACTGCTAAAGAAGCTGGTTCTTATCATTCAGAAGAAACTTTTTATCAAATTACGACACATACTTTGGTAATTATTCCTCACAGCTCATACCATCTACTGGTCATCAAATTAAATGGAGACCAGTTCAAGAAGCTATATATGTCTAGCACTGGTGTTTTCACTCATATTCGTCCTATGGGACAACAAACTGTGGCAGCTGCTCATAGTTCGGTTATATTTTAACTGTAACCTGTAGGTATAGGAAGCTGCAGATTTTCTGGAGAATTTGGTAGATAATACATTGGATTATAAAAAGCAAATAAATAATCAAGTACATAATCTTAACAAAGCAGTTTCTGGAATTGTCAGATTGTGCTGACACAAAAACTAGTATATATAGGATATTTTCATTCAATGATGTCTAATGAAATATTATTGGAGTGCTACCGCTGGGCGTTTTTACATGAATCATCTGAATTATCAGAATAAGAAAGTAGGTTAAATCACTGATTTCAGTTAGGGGAATCAGTTATTAATAATTTTGATAGACTATACTTACACTCTCATGTCAATTACGATGCTCATTTTATGTTGTTTGATAGCAACGATTACAATTAATTCAACCCCAACTCTCACAAAAATTCATTAAAAACAGGTATCAACAAATATTTACATATATAAGTTGAAAAAATGATTGGAGTACGCACGAGTTGTTGAAAAAAGATTACAAGAATTATTAGAGAATTAAGAAATAATCCAGGAATTTAGTATATTTAGGGCTTATGACTATAATCTTAATAATAATTTGTATATATATTTAGAATTAATTCTTTTGTTTTTATGTTATGAAAAACAAGAAACAGTGTAAATGGTCACAGTGAAGTGTTTATTAATTACTGGAAAATAAACGTTTGTAATTTTACTGTAATTTGATATGAAGTAACAAATTAAAGTCTGTAAAAACTAAAATTATATATATTCAAAATTTTAACTGCTAATTATTATCCTATTGATTTTATTGTCAAACTCATTAATCATAGAATTAATTACATTTATAATAATACAAAAACTTTCGTCCGTCGAAAGAACACTAAAAAAATTAATTGTTTTACTATTTTATGATTAATGATCGACAAAATTGAGAATGTTATTTAAAAAAATTAATATCTCTGTAATTTTCAAATCTGTTAATTCTTTGTCATATTTCCTTAAGAAAAATAAAAATGGGCTTAATATTTGTGATTCTCATAATGTTGTTTATAAAATTATATGTGCTCATTTTGTTATATTGGCCAGACCAAAAGATCTTTGATAACTAAAATTAAGGAAACTAATTCTAATATAAAATTTCCATCTTACAAACATTCCTCTCTATTAATAAACATTGGAACTTAATAAATCATTCATTTTTGACAGTACTTTTATTCTAACACTAGAAGTAAATTTTTTAAAAAAAGTTAATCACAGTAATTCTCTATATTAAGTCCAACAATGTAAAACAAGACTTTCACATTTGAATACTACTTATGGTGGTTTATTAAATTATCTTTGTTCGTTTATATTTATGCATTTATATTCTTTGAAATGTTATTACCTTTGGTCATATTATTTCAGTCTGGCTCTAATATTGGCAAAAATCATAAATGTTGCTCGAAACGTCTGCTCACTTCAAAATTTTATGTATTGCTCTAAATTATTTTTAATTTCCCGTTATACTGGTCGTTAATTACAAGTATTATTGTAATTTGATGTGACCAATAAGTTACTCATTTCACTTTCTAACAAAGAAATGATATTTAACTTAAGAAACGTGTATCACTTGATACTTTCCGCCTTGGTTCTAAAAAGAATCTATTAGAAAACTAGTAATGTAATATATAAAAAAAAGAGTTGAGTGAATAATAGTCGCCAACATTTATTCACAGGTTTCTAGATTTTATCAGATACAATCATTTTATCTTATATATATATATATATATATATATATATATATATAAATTCGTAAAACGAAACATTAATGTTGTCAAACTTATGTATTAATATTATAGGTTAATACTCTAAATATCTCATTTTTTTCTGTGTTTGATTAAAGTTTTTAGAATATATAATCATCACCAATGAACATTCATTAATAAGTAGAAATAATATTTAATAAGCTGAGCTTAAATTTAGATAAACACTTTTTACATCACTAAATTTAGCAGATTACTGTAACTCGATAATTTTATGGACCTCTGTGTGTCGTAAACAATAATAAATAATAAAAATAAAATAAATTATTTGACAGAATTATGTTAAGAATCTTACTGCAATCATTTTCTTTTCATCATTCTTCCCGCGCAAGGGTATTTTCACCTCTGATGGATTCAGCGAGTACTTAAACGAAGACAATAATATAATAAAATATGTTGTATATTTTGCAGTTTATTTATGTATCCTAAATTGTATCAAAATTTCTCACTTATAAATAAATTATTTTAATTTATGTACAAAGTTTCTCAATTATGAATTATATTATATTATTGTTACTTAATATCTTATATTTTCTCGTTGTAGTAATATGCTCCTAATTTATAATTAAATATTTTCTATTTTGTACATTTAAATGTTTTTGATTTTTCCTATTAATTATGTAGAGGATTAAAGGAATTAATAATTTTGACGACTTCGTTCTCGGTCACTATGACATTCAAAGCCCTATCTATGCCTTAACTTTGAATTGACTGATGAATAATCATTTAAATAATAATAATAAAGTATTTATATAGAAAAAATCGACAGTGAAACGTACATTTTTCCATTTCTTACTATTACCATCCGTGATAACAAAAAAGTTCCATTTTGGCGATGAAAGGTTTTAGTTGATTTTCTACCAGACATCATTTGAAATTAAAAATGTATTTTTAGAATATCAATTTCATTTTTCAGTAGCCGTGATCAAATTTACGACATATTTGAAAATTTCCATTATACGTCAAGTAATAATCATTATTTAAATTAATTAATTTATTTGGATTACGTAGTTAGTCACCCGAAAGAGAAAACGTTGAAAGAAATTTCTGAATATTGTTTACGCACATATTAATAAATATATTATGATTATAAGTAAATATAAAGTTTTAATTACACATATGTGTTACAAAATTTCGAAAAATTAGCCATCCTAACTTAAAGTTCTAATATGAAAGTATATATCTATATTTGACAATCCGTAATCACTATTTACTTAGGAACACATAAAATGATTTTAATTTATATTACCTTAACAGATCACTTACTTATCGGAAGAAGTTTCTCGATCAAATTAGTTAACCAAAATAATTATATACTCTCTAATTTACCATTTATGCATTTATAACCGTAATTTTTGTAATTTGGTTTTCATATTGACTTCCATCAAAAAATGACACATGAATAATTTCAATTATGAATGTATACTATGCAATATAGCACGAAACGAGTTAAAATGTACAGAAAAGGACTCTGGGCATGGGTGAAATAAAACTGCCTTCATAATAGTTAAGTGTATTAACCACTTATTGTTGAATATGCGTCCACTCAGGAGATCGATTGGGAATCAAAATATCAATGCAAAACATTCGGATAGTTATAAACCAATTAACACAATACCTGGATTGATAATTCTTAAACCGATGGTAACAAATTTATTTTAATTATCAAAGATTATGTGTAGTTAATTCGCCTATATCACATACAGAAATTGTAGTTGAAATTTCGAAATGTTTAAAAAATTTCTGAATTTGACTTCGACTCGAAAAATACGTATAAATAATAGTAATATATAATATATGTAATACAGGTGCTAAACTGAAAGTAACTAAAAAATTAAAGGATAATTCTAACATCATCTACGATTTGCAGTGGCACTCTCTTATTCTTTGTTTCATGTAATGAAGACATAACAAATACACTGTTAATGACATTTTTTTAGAACAAAGACGATTACTTTAGTTACGTAATTATGATAAATGAGTCCAGGCACTATCAGGGATAATTAAAGAATCAATTCCTGGGTGGAGGACAATGGAAAGTAATTAAACGATAATCTGATCGAATGTGTTATTAAAATTAAATGGGACGGTATTTGACTTAAGTGTAATAAATAATTCTTCGCCAGTTTATTCAGAAAAAATATGAGTTAGTAATTGTAAATTGAATTGAATATTTATTGAGTTATATTTACACAGAAATGTTTTTTTCGGACTTCAGCAAGTATAACATACTCATTAATAAGAAAAAAGGAGATCTAAATATGATGCAAAACTGTGTAACATGCACATACATTAAAATAAAACGGATATTAACGTACATACTTAAATACAGATAAGTAAATGTAAATTCATTGTACATACTTAAGACCTTCTTACGAAACGTACAATGCAGAAATTAAAAATATCACTTCACAAAGAATTGTTTAATTTTGGAAAATATTATAGAGGAGAAGAAAATTCCTGAAGCGGGATAAAAATCTCGTACATAAATAAACCTCAATCAAAAAAAATAAGTTTTTTTTCGTTAGTCCTCGAGAATAAAATTAAAGTTCCCATAAACTGAAACATCTAGGTCAGTTTTGTGAGGTGTTGCTCCGAGGCCGCAGGCAAGAATTGTTATGGCTCCCATTGGAGCATTCTGCCAACTAGCTGTACAGACTGGCGTCGGAAATGTTGCAAACCCCACCTCGAGTTATCGGACAAGTACTAAGTGCGAAACCTACCTGATGCAGGTTTCTCAATGGTTTTCCCTGCATTACATGCTCGTTATTCCTTACGAATGTTCTCTTTCTATCTATTACAATGTAATTAAAGGGAAGTAATCACGTTGTGTATTATTTTCAAATAACCTTCACCTACACATTTATAAAATGGCCAAAAAAATACAAAGAATAAAGCCATAGAATTTGTATTCTGTCCTAAGGCGCATTTTAATGCTAAGAAAATGTTGCAAAAACTATGCTTAAATAAAGACGTTGATTGGACGATTCGGAACGAAATATGATGTGATATTATAAGGTAATTAAATTTATGTGGACTTTTGACTGTTTAATTGCATATATAATTCAATACAACAGTCGAAAATATCAACATCAATCTTGATTTATGTAGTATAAAGAATGAATTATTGAATGTTATTTTTTTATCTAGTTTCGTCACTTCAGTGTTCTTGTGAACTTAGCCTATTGCGGCCTGCGTTTACGATACTACCTACCCGAGAATTTTGAAACGTGGACAGAAAGACAGAGCGTGCTTGAGCCGTTGAATAGTAAACCAGCGAGGTTTTACAGTAGAGACTTTTTCCGTCATTAATAAAATCAGTTAATATAAAGCCATTAGACAATCTGAGTATAAATACTTCATGACGTATATCCATAATAATTGGAATTGTTGTATCATGTGTCTAGAGGAACATATACTCACATTAATATGACCAAATATGATAATGAATCACGCAGTTGTGTGTACGTCAGCTTAGCGTTACTGGCGCCGTAAACAGCGTCCCTATTTCTTCCTCTATCGTATTTTCTATTCTGTTGCTCTATTACTCCACAACGTTTTTCTTCCTCTCTCGTTTCTCGCTTATCTCAACCTTTTCATAATTTCAGCTCATCTTTCTATGAGTTTATTTGTTATATGTTTAATTTACAGCATAATTAAATTAATAGAATATCAAATTATAATCATTTTTGAAGTTTTATTCACAGATAATCGGCAACATTTTGATTGGAATTTAACGTAACGAAATAGATCTATATAAATTAGATAAAGAAGTAATAGATTATTTAAATGAAAAAAATGTACCACACAAGGTATCTGAAATCCTTGTTGCATTCGCCAGGAGATTAAAAAGAGCCGTAAGAACGACACACAACACAAACCAGGTGACGAACTCAAAAGCATTATTATATTGATTTAATAACCAAATAGATGTTGATGAAGAAATCAGCGTTTCTGATAATATTAAAAAAACGACACACATAAGTGTAATGAGGTAAATTAGTTCATATTATATTTTTTATAGTAATCTTTGCTTAGTGAAATCATATTTTATTAAATAAGTCTAAGTATTGGTGTTTCATCCACTAAGCACAATCTTACCGAGTTTTCCTTTAAAGTTTCTTTACGCTATCTTACAGTAAACCAATATATGATAGGGTGAGAAGCGAGTAGTAATTTTTTTATTTTAGATCATTTCAGTAATTTACATTGCTGTTTAACGATTAAGTAAAATTACCCGTACTGTAAACGAGAGCCAAGAGAAAAGAAGGGATTGAAAGTATTCGGTAAGAATAAAATATTAGTTAGAATTTATCATTATGATTATGGGAAGGTAACTCGGTTAGTGAACTGTAATTTATACATTACTGCAAGGGAAATAAAGACTGTGATTCTCCTACTACGTGTGCTGAGGAATGTGACAAAGCTGTTAAGTTGCCATATTCTGTCAGAACATTTCCAAGCTCCTTGCCTCGTATAAGACTACAACTGCATTCTTCGTGGCCCCTAACATTTCTTTCAATTGTCCCGAGACCTGTAATAAACATTAAAATGGCATAAATACTGAATAAAAATATATCACCCGGAATTTACTTTTCCCGTTCCGAAGCACTTAACTGAGAGCACTTAAAAGCTTTGCTCGTCGTGCATTTTATATGCGAGGCCTTAAAAAGGGGAGGGAAGAGAGCGTAAAATAAATCTCAGGTTTGAAATACAGCGAGGCCGCGCCGTTAAAGTTGACAGGTGGCGAGGTGAAAAAGCGGGGGCGCTTTGCGGGGCTTGTGGGCCCCACGGTGTCATTATCGGCTTGTTAATGGCCGTGTAACTAAGGGCTGATAGCGTTATTACGGGGTCCCAGGAGCCCCGGGTGCAGTGTGCAATCAGCCGGACATGCAGCTCGCCTGTATTGCAAACAGCAATCATAGCCCGGACCAAGGTTTCTGCCTGATCGTAGATGCTCGGCCAATGGAATTATATGTCATCTAATGACGAGTAGACGAAACCTTAAATTAAAACAAACACAAGTGCACGGGAGAAAAAAACGTGTATAGAATATCAGACTGTAACAGTGGCTCATTATTTTTAATTAATTCTCCAGTCTCTCTCGTCTTCTGACTGGAATGGAATCATACTTTCGATCTACATATATTTTTAATCTTATTGTAAATGATAATACATGCCTTTGAGAATCGTTTAAATAAGAAGAAATATAGGCAAATACAGACAAAAGAAGTGACGATATAAATACCACACCAAGTTTCTGGAAACCTTGTCCCTTTCTTCAGATGCTAAGACAACTAAAAAAACAAAAGCCTAGATCATTTCTTTTGACTGTATTTGACTATTTCCTTATTATGAATTTTAAATACAGACGTATATTTTTAATTTTAATTTTTGAGGCCTAGTCATATCATTAGAACCGCTTAAAATTGAATAATTATTTATAAAATCACTCTACTTTACCACGTCAGATTTTTAACATACTTGGAGAAGATCTAAATTTTTCCACTTATACTTTTTTTCATATAATTTAAAAAAAATTAATTTGTTTATTTTATAAATGCTTATACTTTTTTATATTTAAAAAATTATAAAAATTTTAATTTGTTTATTTTATATTGTAAGGAACCAATTATACTTAAATTATTTATTTTTCTGATTAAATAGTTACATTATTTTTTCTTTATATTTCTCAAATAATTTTTAGATAACGTCTGAAGAGATTCCTAATCCAAAGGAAGTAACGTTGCTATGTATCTTAGTTAATATATGTAACATTTAATGTTTATAAATAAATATTTTCACTGCTGGCTAATTTCTACTGAAATAAATTTTAAAACACTTGTATGATACAGGAGGTTAAATATAGTCCAATATTAAACATTAGATAGTGAACAGCATTTACTTTAATAACTACGTTTTAACGCAACGGTTAATCTGTATCAGTAGTTTATGAATTGGCTTGTGTAAATTATATATTTTATTAAGTTATGTTTCCAGTCAAAATGGTTAAAGGATATCGTACGCCACTTTGGACACCAACCTTCCTATTAACGATTTCATTACTTCACAAAACTGGCATTTTTAGCGTCAACTTCTGTGAATAGTAACAAGTTCAACAATAAATCAATGAGGAGAGATAAATCCAGATATGGATAACACTTTAGAATTTTACGTATGTTTTAAATAATTTTCATAATATAAATTGGCAGCCAGGTAATTCAACACAAAATTGAATCATTACATTACCACAAGCCGTAAAATATCAATTGAGCGGTTAATTATAAAAGTACTCACTAACAATAATTGGTGAATGGACAAAGTATATTTACAAGTGAATGAGACAACATAACCGAAGTCCGTTGTCGCTATTTACTTCCTTTACTTTGACTAAAGTACGTATTCCCATCATTATGAGCAGAAGACAGGTGACTTTTAGGCCTAATTTACACTTAAATTTTATAAAGGAACAAAAAGCATTGAAATCACTCAGATAAATCTACATGTAAAAGTATTTATGAGACCTTACATTAAATTAATTAACAAATTACGTACAAAAATACAATATGAATCAGTACATTAGGATAACGCAATGAATCAATAACAATAATCTTTTAACGTATTTACAGAATTGTTTACAATATAAATGCAAATATATGCAAGTTAAAGAAAATGCGAAATTAAGCTGTATTTATTATAATTTTTTGGGTGATCTTTTCTGGATTATTTGCATTTAAGACAAGCGTTTCAATGCAAAGAAAAAAGTTATTAAATGGAACTGAATTTTTTTCATTTTTTTTGTAGCGGATAAATAATATGAATGTTCCATCCTATTTTATTTCCCAATTTATGCCAATAATTTTTATGATGCATTGATAAAATGATTTATTTTCTATTCATCTGTTCTTTAACTGTGCTGCATTCAGTCAAACGTAAAAAAATACTTATAGACTCGTTGAATACAACTTATGTTATTAACTACTTTATCGACAGCGAATCAATGTCAAAATTGACATTTTTAAATGCACTGTTAATTTAGGATTTCACCGGAAAAAGTTATATTAATTACATGAATTTAATGAAGCAATTTAGTGCGTTCCTAAGCCATGATAATGTCTGACGTGACTTTTGATACTGTAAATGTCACGAAGGAATTTGTCAGACATTCCAGACGGTCCCTATCGATACTCCATCTTTACACCTCCGCACTGGACCGCATTCTTCTCCTACTTAATGGAGATATCCAGTGTTAATTGAGGCTGTTAACGCGCTCCTGTATCCAACAGTCTGGGACAGTCATGGAGGCTGCAATCCTTCGGTTATGTCCTGTTTATATTGTAACCGCCAAACTAACGCTAATTATTTTCTGATTCATCTCATAAGCGAATCTAAGAACAACAAAACCCAGTATGACTTTAGTTACTTCTGCTTTTAAAATAATTACGGATGAAAACGGACCGTTTCGTTTGTATCACCCAGAATTTTTATCGGCGTGAAGTTCCTAATTGAATGAACATTCGGTAAATAAATAAATAGCTATCAAATGACCTATTCTCTACCGTCAATAATGTCCGTGTTTTGTGTTTCATTCTTACATTTTACATTTTTAAGTCAACACTTTTAGGCACCAATTTCTGTTATTTTCACACTTTCACATCGATAAATATTATATTCCCGTTTGAATATGAGAATATTTCCTTTATAATAGGTAAATACTCCAAGTTCAAAGAAATGAATGTAAGAATGGTGAAATCAATAAAAGAATATAAAAGAAAAAACCATTATAATTCTGATAAATCTTTTAATCGGCAAGCAACATAGACTATAACAATTTTTGCAATCAAGAAAATAACTTGAAGTCTGCAATGATGTTAAAAATATTTAATAAAAATTTGTACATTTCCAATAAGCCCTTTAATAATAAATTAATCTTTCTTTAATAGCACATAACATTGTTGAATTGACAGCCAATAATTTTTTAAAAATTTGAAGTTTGACGCTAAATGTATTTTATTCAATATATATTAGGCAAATTTATAGACCATTTTATTTACGATTTGCTCAATGTTTTATTAACCTGTATTATACTTTCCTAACTATATTTTCTTACCATTCCAGTAAATCAACAATACTTTGACTTTAAGAGGCCAAATAGCTTTTTCCAGAAAACTGAGGATTGACAACCTGTTATAAGAATAACTTTATTTCCACATTTTCTTTAATATGGGAAATTCACGAAATGCGATAGATTTGAATTTACATTATGAAAAAATTGTGTAAATAAGTTTCAAGAAATCTGTTTATTTACATGTATACTTTTGGTATATAATTTGTGTCAAGATTAACTGAGGTTTAAAAGAGACGTCTGCTTTCTGCGCAGAATTATCGGAATGCGTAAATAACGAAAAAACGGTATATTAATCAAAATGACGTTGACGGTTTCGCTGATTTGAGAGCAATATTAAGTCTTCCATTGCATGAAGTTAGCCTTCTAGTGAACAAAAACTAAGACTTTGGTTTTCAATTCTGATTCATCTCGTGCTTTCATTGTATGCATACGTCTATTTAATTTACTTAGGCGAGTGCCTAGTGGGCTGTACGGTGTGGACAAAACTTATTAGGGGAAATAATAAACAAAAACAAACAGATACACACAAACACACACATACACATGCGTTTTCATGCGTCCAACGTTATAAAATATTAATTACTTTGTTAAGCGAAAAATTTAGTATATCATTTAATGAACTCGTATGATTTAAGTGTCAATATCTTCTGTATTAGCCAAAAATACTTATTTCGTTAATAGTTACTAAAACCGTATAATCAGCATTCTCGACATAAGACTGGACGAAGTTTATAAAATATCTCTGCCTTGTGTCTCATAAAAATACTTTGTGTGTATTTGTCAGACCTCATGGTTTAATTTAGGAGTCATAACTGTTGTATACAAATTCCATTCATAAATAAATATTTTATTCGCTACACGTGCTTCATACGTAGTGCTTTGCACATCTCTATACATAAATTTATTTTAAGAAAAGCGTTAAAACCAATGTTTGTGATAAAAGAGTCCCTGAAATATACCAGCCATAATATGTGAGTTAAATAACCTTTCTGAAACCTTTCAATTAAAAATTAATAAAATACTCTATAGTTGTAACTTTTTATTGTTTTCGACAGAGCCACAAGGACTGCATAAACTAGTAGTGAATTTATTAAGTTTTTGTTTAAAAATTACCTGTTTTCACAAAAGCAATAAAAATTCAAAAATTAATCAGGTATATTAAAATTGTTTCACCTGGGTGTTTCCTTTACAACCTCACTTGGATGCTTTAATTTTTTGACTAAAATCGGTAAGCAATTCAAGTAGTAAACGTTCTACTTATTACTTGAGTGTAATCTATATAATAAAATATATTTGTATGTATGTATGTATGTATTTACGTTAATTTCTATACATATTTAAACGCGTGGACAGATTGCAAAAAAAATGGTACACATATTCTTCAAACGGTACACTGAGGGTGAGAAACCCCTAGCATATAGATGGAAAGAATTATAATTAAAAAAATTGTGTTAAATAGACCGTTACGTCACAGCCGACGCGAGAGAGAGACGTTACTGAGCAACAACAAAATATTTCGTAATGAAGTAAAGCAGAAATATTTTTAACGAATAAAAATTATAATTATATCCAGCAATACTCTATCGAATTATAGTAAAAAAAACAATACGAAATGCTTTACGATCCTTAACAATTTAATCTTTAGTAATGTCTGAAGACTGAGGGACAATTATATACTCGAGAAGTATATTTAAGAAGAAATTCGGAGGAATGTTTGTTGGGATTGATGTAATAAAATTCATTGTATTTTACAGCTGTTAGATTAATTCACTTTCGGTTGAAAGTATGTACAGAATTAGTATTTTTGATTTTTTTTTAAATCACTTCTTGACTAAATATTAATATAGAATTAAATTATTTTTCGGGTTTATATAAATAATTTCACGGGCAAGCCCGGGCACCCGGCTACTATAATAAGTAAGCTTATACAATTTCTCTTCCTTAGCCCTCATATACTTCGTCACTCGTTCCAGGATTTTCATAAATACGGTCTAGACAATGGTGTTTCTGCCTGTGTAGCGGTTCTCCTTTGGAGTTGCTAGCTGTAAATTACGAATAGTGGGAAATAGTAGAATGGAGGGCAGCACAATAGGCAGGTAGGATTCCGTAGACAGCGTGGCACCAGCCTGTCTGGCCTGGACCTGCACCTGAGACGCCTCCGAGGTCCCTTCATTCACAAAATAAATTCTACTAGCTATCGGCATGTTTCATCTCAAACTTTACCTTGACAAACTGGGCCCATTTATACTTACTCTAAATCTCATAAATTTATGTTTTTGGACGTGTCGCAGAAATAATAAAATTTAATATAAAGATATAATCATGAAAACTTCGTAATGTACTTTTATGATTGGCTCATTTTATTTAGGTTTTTGATTTCGTGAGAGATAATACTGCAGCAGGTATGAATAACAGATGGCGCTGTTGCTGTAAATTACCTCAATATTTCAACCATACATAAAACCCTCGGTGTTTTTAAACTAGTTGTAATATATCTCAAAGGGTGTGAAACGTAGTATAAACGAGTTTCAACCATCTGCGAACAGCGTCTGGCTTTATCCGTGAACGTTAATGGCTTTATATAAGATTTCCCAAACATCTGAAGGATAATTACAGTTTCTCAAGAAAATATTGAAGATAGACTCACCTATCGAGGAGATTTTTCCACTAATCTGAATCAACTGGCGTTTATTCGTCAGTATTGGATCGATCAAATTTCAATTTGTTGTTTTATAATTACCTAGTTTCATTCAATTACTTTATAATAAAATATGAGAACAACAAACTTTGTTTTATGTAAACTTATGACAGCATTTGAATACCTTTTGCATAGCTTGAGTCGTACCAAACAAATAAGAATCATAAAATACAACGTGAAGGATGTTCATAGCGGGACGATATAAAATTGAATGCCGCTGAGGACTTCTACGTACAGCCACTGTTATTGTTTTTAAAATACGTCAATGTCCTCTCCATTATAATAGATGCAAACAAAAGCTCACATTTCTGCAGATGATGGATCCATTACATTAAAAAGTAAATATATTTTTCACTAAACGTAGCTGGGAACAATAGCTAACGTATTCTTAATATCGGTCAACTGATTAGAATTAACCATGAAAATAAAACCACTTATTGCCAAATAAAACAAGAAGTGTGATCATGTATCTTCTAAAATCAGGCGATGATGTGAAAATGATAGTACAATGAAGTTATTTTTCTAGATAATAAATTAAGTTCCAATAAAAATATTCATAATAAATTAAAAAACTGATGGCTATCAAACTTAGTTACTAACATGTACACAATCGAAATATTCAAACTCTATTATGCACTTCTAAATAAGTAAATTGTCAAGGGATAAAAACAATTTTAAATAAATTTTACGTGTGTTGAAAACACAAAAATAATCCTCAAACTAAATCATGCATTACTAAATAAATTGTCATGTAATAAAACCAATTTTACGTTCGTCGAAAACAATTGTTGGAAGTTTGAAGTAATATATAATATATATAGCAACATATAAGAGATGAAGTGTGATCCAAAAAAATACAACATTGAGGATGTTCGGACGAAATTAAATTCATGTATATTAAGACAAATAGCCAAATACAGACTAAGAAGTGATGATATAAATATCACACAACGTTTATGGAAACCTTGTTCCTTTCTTCAGTTGCTAAGAAAACTATGAACAGAAGAGACTAGAGCGACTCAACCGCACAATACAGATGGCAAACTGAAAAGCCTGGAAGATGATTCGTTGTGTGATATTTATATCGTCACTTATTTTGTCTTTATATGCCTATTTTTATTATTATTAATTTTCAAACAGACGTATATTTTTCATTTTATAATTTATTCAAGTTTGTTAAATTCTCTTTATTCCAGGTAAACTATCATAAAAAATAATATAAATATATTATTTACAATTTTATTCAAGATCACTACAAATGCTCCATTCGTAATCAGTAATCAATATGAATGGTTAAAATAGTATTCCTTTAGTTGTTTACTCTCTGATAACTCACATTTGGTATGTCCATAATAATGATAATAATAACAAGGAATTCTCGGCATTTTTAAGTCGCGACAAGCATTATTAAATCCCAGAATTTTTGCTATAGTTCCATTTAAGGAAGAATAAACGAAAAATTATATATAGTTTTAAAATTATGACTTCAAACTAAAAAAAATACTGGAAAACGAGCTTATTTAAGAATATACCTTTGATGCTTATTCTTCGTGTGTTTCGATAAAGTTACTACATTATATTAGATTTTAGGTGAATGCTATTTTTTGTGTGTTTGGATATGAGTTGTATGTAGGGAGATTGATGAATGACAGGATGTCTGGCTGCACCCCACCTTGGAATTTCCCTCCATCATTTCTTTGTCAGAGCCCGCGAAAGGCATTTCCTCTCCATTCACTGGTACGGGTTTACCTGACTCTACCCACCTGACTTCAGATACGGCGGCCAAGGGTCAATAATATGAGCAAACCTTAGGCTGAAACTTTTAAAATATAACCCCCACAATAAATCGATTCTCGTCTTATTTGTGAAATGCCGACAAAATTGTCGCTAGGAAACTGTCAACAGACAAAACAAAAGAAACAAATGCGTTTGTGCACGGCCGTGTAGAAGGGAAATAACTAATTACAACAGTTTTATTATTAAAAAAATATTTTTTTCTGTAGTTTCAGCGTCTGCAGTTCAGAGGTATCTTCAAAGACAGTGGTTGCCATTATTAATTAACCTCGATCTCTCTGTGTTGGGAAATTGATCACATGGTTTAATAACAAGGCAAATATAGGTTAGCCATTGGATCGGATAATTGAAGGTAACAAATTGTGGCCTTGTTTTTTTTTCTTCCAATTCCAACCTGAAGTTATATAATAGTTTTTCCGCGCGTAGTCCATTTCAATAAATTAACATTTTTGAAATTATAAAATATAAAATGACTGTGTTTTACGTATACTAATTAGATAAATAAGCAGTAAAATAATAGACCAAAATAAATGCTAAATTAAATTCGACACAACGTTTCTGCAATCCTTGCTTCTTTGGTCAAGTGATTAAAAAGAAAGAGTACACCGCTCAAAGCAGTTGACGAACGTGTTAAAATTATCATTGAAATGTTGTAAATGAGACCGAAATGCATCAAATTTTCTACAATTAAGTAAAAGTCACACTGGACCGTAGCAATAAGTAATTTATTCTAAAGTTTCGACCAAGTTTTAAAATTGTAATAAATATAAAAGCAGAAATTATTGGTCCGTCACGTGATTTGTACGGTGTGTCTTTCTTACGACTCTTGGTTTTTTCATTCATCTGACGAAAGCAAGAAAGATTCCAGAAACGTTGTTTAACACTTACTTTTGTCTTCTATTTTCCTATTTATTTATCTCGATTGTACAGACGCATTAATAACAACATTGTTCTTGACTGATCGTAATTGAAGAAGTACAAAATAAGTTATACACTTATAGTATTAAAATACTGTTACTTCTTTTCGTGTTTGTAGGAATTTAAGTTTTCATCAATGTTGTTTAAATTCTTTTCCTGGAGACTTCGCTGGTCTACTATGCTCAATTTTATGTATGTTCCTTAAAATCGAGTAAATTTACTTTGTGCTTACGCTTCATTCATCATCCTAGTCAGCCCATTTTCAGCGGAACACGGTCGGACCGATATCGAATAATTTTTATTTTATTGTTTTACAGAATTGTGAGAATTCTTTTAGTAATATAAAACTAGTGTCCGTCGTATTGAAACAAATACTAATTTTAACTGGTTGGGCTGGGAACATTTTTAGCTTTACAGGAAAAAGTTTGAATGGGTTTTCTCTTAAGCTGCAAATAAACTTAAATTCACAGCTATTTGGAAAGTAGGTAAACTAAATCTCTATTTTCAAGAGTGGACGTTACAATAATATTATAGAAGAAGAAGTAAAAGTATTAAATATAAATACTTGATAGTTAGCAGTAGTAGTAGTTAAATAGTAACGATTTAAATAAAAATTTGCTGTAGTATTTCCATGCTGCTTCTGATCATCTTAAGAAAATCACCATTAGAAATATGGATTATAATTTAAATTCAGAAAAAAATTAAATTACCTGATTATTTAAAAATTCTCTACGAATATGTGCCCATGAATTTATGTAATATTTATAATTTCAGTGCGTAACTGTACCTTAGAAAAATTATAAGAATATAATTGCCAATTATAAATGCATTGTTTTTATACATATCGGTAATCTACTTAATTTCCTATAGCGGATCTAATTTTGAGGAAGCAAAATATATTTAAAATTAAAATAATTACTATTACATTCTATTCCCAGAACTATTTCTCAGAACTTCATCGTTCCGAAAATTAAAAGTAAGTACATTTTATTATTACTGTAACAACATAATCGCTCTGAATTCTTTTTCTTTCGCTAGGCAACGACGCATGGGCAGTTTAAGTACTAAAAGGTGACGTGGATCCTATAGTGATTGGCACTCAGGTTACTAACAGGTCGGCATTACAAACACTACTTTTAATGGCTGTCTATACCAACGCAATTATATTTTAAGAGTATAGTAATTAATGTAACGCATTATTATAATTTTAATACTGATATAAAATTATACACGAGGGCATTGGTAACGCAATAAAGATTCTGAATACATGATTCTGTGTGGTTTTGTACACTAGTTTTATAAGTGACACTTGGAAGTAAAATGAAGTAAAATGATGTTTCGTCGTTAAGTGAATATTTTTGTTATCAGAGTTAGTTGAGTCGTCAAGTTACAACTTTTAATATCAGATATCGCTACAGAAAGGTACGTGTTTACTCATGAAGTTGAGTATCGTTTGCCTTCAAGCCACTTGGAATCGTCTTGTAACTCAAAACAACACTTTAGTGAACCGTTAGCTACTTGAATTGAAGATCCCAATGAATTAGTTCGTGAAGCAATTTTACAACTTAACACAACAATCATCTAATTTGACCGTGTCAGATTTGTATAGGAAGTATTGTTCTGATATCACAATCAGAGGATTTACAGTCGATATGAAAGAGATATTAGGTGCATCTTGAAATTTTTATTAATTTTAAGAGGAAGGATATAATTTGTAAAAATTCAATTAAATATCACTATGCTCTTTTCTTACAATAACTATTTATTGAGCACAAATCAATTCTTTCCACATTTATAAATTATTCCTCTAAAAGAATTAAACTAACAACTAACTTTTGCCCGCACATTGTAAGACGTTAACGTGTACGTCAACGAAATAACGTGAATAATTACTCACTTTGGATCAGCCGTGGGAAGAATATCCAAACTTAGCCCAATTTTAAAAATATATAAATACTATTTACTACAAAATGGGCTGCATTTTATGTTTATGTTCTAAAAAATAAAATGTTCAAACACTTACTCCCTCTTTTCTGAATATATGCTCATCAAAGAAGTTTCGTGCCGATATAACTTCTCATCTGTTGCAAATTAACACCCGCTAGTCAGCAACACCGCACAGATATCAAGTTACCAAAAACTTAAAAATAAAATGTTACTTATAAGTGCGACAAAATAGGCGCTACGACTAAAAATTCTCAATACCATAGTATTATTACTAACTAGCTGGGTGTCCCAAGTTGCCCAGGTTGTCATAATTAAACTCAGCGTCATCCACAAGCCTGGATTTGACTCTGAACTCGGTTGTTTTCGCGTTACATTTTTGTAATGGTCCTCAACCCCCACCCCTAAGGGCGCTCCCCATCTATGCCGAAAGGAATATACCAAATTATACCAAACAACATTGGCAAAAATACTATAAATCTCATTGATCCAGAAAAATATTTATTCGGCGCAAATATTGGCCATTTACCATGTTTGGAAATTTCCACCCCCGTCCATTCCCGCCAATTCTTACGAAATTTGCTCCACGGGAGTATATTTTTATGCGGAACATACAAACACTCTATTTTATTTATTAAATATATGCTCAGAATTAAATAACAATGTTATATGGATTATAATTTCTTTCTTAATACAATGTATTTTAGATATACCGACCGTAATTAATACTTTTTTTTACAATAAGAACTATTTATTGCATACCAACTCATGATTGTGCAAGACCATGAAGGACTCCTCCGCTGTGAATTAAATTTACATACAAACGACCTGTGTTAATAAAAATAAATGACTTAGAAGCAAGAAACAATATTACGTGTCGAAAATCTGTATTTGCCACCACGCGCTGAAGTAATTGCAGCTATACGACGTTTACACATAAAAGTTTTGAATATGTGTCAGAGGAGAGAATTCCAGATTTCTTGTATGCGAACTCAAAGTTAATCTTTGGTAACTACGGGACGTGCATCACAAGCGAGACGCCGACCATATGAATCCCACACATGCTCAATCGGTGACATCCAGCGAATAGGCAGGCCAAGGAAGAAGCTGGAAACATGTCTTTGAACATTCGTAACAATATGTGTTGAAATGCAGCTTCATGAATACTTTTAAGGAAGGGAAGGGAAAGACCGGGCACTTCAGAAATGTACCAGTTGCATGTTAATATTACTCATAAATCGCAGCTGATGTCATCCCTAGACCATAATGCTGGGGGTTCGTGCATTATGACGTTGGATAACGCTTTCTGGTATAGAGTCTAACATGGATGCGGCCAACATTCTACCCAAAATTAACGCTGAATTCATCACAAAACACCTCTTGTCGGTAATCTGTACGCCAGCGTCTATTTCCACCAGCCCCTTGTTACTACAGGAGCCGATGAGTTCAGCGTCAGGAGATTTCTGAATAAAGGAACCCTTGCACGGAGTCCACAGTGCAGACGAATTGTTGAGGTATTCAATGATATACCTGTTGCAGTGCACTAATGTTCTGCAGCTGTCGATATGACGTCATCGCCATGCTGACCAGGTGTCTATTATTATGTTCTCACGTCACTCCCAGTTTTCATAGTTGTCCGATTTCTCTTGAGCATACTAGTTCCAAACTCGCATCACTGTCCTGCTGTTACGCTCCATAGAAGCTGCAATTACTCGAAAATAAAACCCTGCTTCACGAAGGCCGATGATTCTTCCCCGACAAAACTTCGTAACTAGCTGTAATGCAGCCCATTTTTCGGCGTAGAGGAAAGCTTCTCCTCAGGCACATTTTTAAAAATCTGTTTGATTCCATGCCACGTCATATAACAACACTTAATGCAGCCAATGGTGGCTTCAACCAAATACTGCTTTGTAATTTTAATCGTTTTTTTGTCGTTTAGACATAAAATTTCAATCAATTCGGAGGAGCCGCTCATGTTGTTGCAATTTTTACAAATATGCGTTTATATTCACCCGTCTGTTATTTTTTCAAGCATCTTCGTAGAGCCCATGTCCAAAATTCATGAACACTTTACTCACAAAATAGGTTTTTACGTAATTTTCACTGGCCTAAAATCGGTCTCACATTCGTTGAACTGCCTTGCCTACAAATTTGCCGAATATGCTATAAATATGTAAATAGTTTGTCCAGTTTTCCCCTTTTGGTTCTGTTTTCCTGCCTCTGCTTTCTGTTTTAGTAAATATCCATGACGACATCCCTCCGTACCTAGCGACAGGAGATAATACCAAGAAGTGATTAGTGTCGTGTGCGTGTTTCCTAAAGAAAGTGTGTATGATTGTGGTGACTAGACAAATGGGAACAGATATGAATTTTGTGTGTGTGTGTGTGTAACCTATTAATATTAATTCTGTTAATATGTAATTATCTACTGTACATTTGTGATGAATCCTATTTCCTCTTAAGAGGGCTAATGGTGAATAAATCTATCTGTCTATCTATATAATGTAACATAATGTTAACATTATGTTACATATGATTAGTTACACAAAGAAGAAAACTGACGCTGAGTCATTAAAGTTTACTGAAATTGAAAGTGGCTGAACGTATGGGTTATTGAGTTTAAAAATTATCATAACTAACAGATTTTCCACTATTTATATACAAAAAATTCTTTTTTCTCTTTATGTATATGATACATACATATATAAGTAAAAACTTGTAATTTATAGATAAACAGCCAGTCTAACTAATTTATAATTATTGCTATCGTTTCCTTATCTTTTAAATTTTTTTTTGGAAATATTAACCCCGATATACCAAAGAAAATATGTTTAAAGACATATACTATTAAAATTCGCAGATGTTAATCCAAACATTTATTTCGTTAGAAAGGAAATTGTTGGAAAATATTTGAATGTTGCTCCGTCATCCAATCTGATTAATAATAAGGACCGTCTGTGGCCACTTAGAAATACATTTGGATTCATTCCGTTCCATTACATAGCCAGTAAAAATATTAATATGTTTTATACTATAAGACTACAATTTGACCCAGTCTGAGCTAAATTATGAAACGATTTAATTTTTCCGCTAATGTTATTTCCCAGAAGCTAGGGTGCATTGAACTGTGCCAGACAAGAAAGCGTTTTTTCGATGTAACTGCTGATAATGTGTTCAATTTGTTGTACTATACCGCAATCTTCATAAACATAATTATAAATTAATAACGTATTTTAAATTTATCTTAATGGCATAACTACAATATTACACAATAATTAAACAAATAAACGACCTTTATATATATTTTAGTGACTTTAGGATGTAGAAAATTCATATACATATTATAAGACAAGCGAGATGAAAATATGCGGAAGATATAAATTAAGCAGGTCACGCAATCTATTTAATAATCAACCAACTGATTAGAAATATTTCTACATTTTGATTTGAACATCGCAAATGAAATTAAGAAAATGTACTTGTAAAGGTAAATTTAATCTCAATCTCACGATCTAAATTAAATAAATAGCAAAACTTTAATAAAACTATGTATCCAATAATTAATTAGTAAAAAGTCAAACGTAATGTAATACTCAAGTTTCAACGGCTTCAGAAAGGCAACGCATGATTAAGAAATTGTTATTATCATCAACTGGAAACACTTTCTTGTACAAAATGCAAAACATTCATAGAACAAACACTTGAGTTTCAAAATCACAACGTTTAGAAATAATTGAATCTCTGTCAAACTTCCACACAAAGACAACAAAATCTGAATAAAATTGAACAATAAAATATTTCAATCATAGTAGTTATAGAAGTAAGTCTAAATATTAAACACCTGAAGAATCCCAAATAATAGGATGAAACGTTATGTTTTGCTTTAAAATTTTAATAGTAAACTGAAACTTTATTGATGTAACTATTAATTCATCCATTGAATAAATTTATTCTAACCACTCTTGGCCATATTTCATTATTTTAAAATCAGTAATAATTGTCTTTTCAATACTTTCTTACTAAAATAGTGACGGATTAAGAAATTGACGAGGATTCGTTTATATACATAACGACAAATAATATTTAAGGAGATAATTATTTGTTTCCAAATGTGGATAGAAATAAAAGTATTTTGTGTTAAGTTGCAAATTACAAATTCTTAAAAATAGTGTATAATAATACATGATTGATGCAGGACTGTGTAAAACATGTTAGTGTAATAATATTTTAATATATTTTATCCTGAATCATCGAATTAGTTTATTTCTCAATTTCTTACTCCTTCGTCTCTATTCGATTTAATAAACTGTAAAATTCTATTATCTGTCCTTCGTATATTATAGTTTTAGCCTTACATAAAAAATTAATATATTATATTGTCCATAAACTTTTGACCTATAATATTCCTTATAGCAATACTACTTTGATTTACTCCGATATCATTATTTGTTTCCATAATCTGAAACACACAAATATTCACTTATCTTGTATTTCAGCTGTGTTCCGGTTCACTGAAAATGAAAAATGATGTGTAAAGCATCTGGTAGTGCTTGGAACAGGAAATGTGGAAAGCAATGTTGACTCAGAAAACAGATTGTCTCTAAGGACGACGCGTCATATTACATATGAGCTCCAGAAACGTTGATGAAGTGTCAAAAAACACGCAGCACACAACATGCAAAATCGATTAGGAAGATGTTTCTTAGCTTTTCAGAAGCTAATCGTTAATTCACACACAGTCATTATTTTATTTAAAAGCAGAAAACGTGAACTCAATATCTAATGACACACAAAAGGTTTTATTTATTGAATAGTTTTTGTTCGGTTTTTAGAATGAATTTTCCCTTATGGTAACAACAGCATTAATTTAATAATTATATTATTTACTAAGCCATATAGGTAATTAGAAAATAGAATCAAGGTGTTGATAATCTTTATTATAAGTACGGTAAAAAAACATATGCTACGATAAGGTATAGCTCGTAAAAATACATTTATATATATATATATATATATATATATATATATATATAATATATTATACTATTATCTGCCATACGAAAGTTCGAAGTTGATATAAAGTATCGCTAACATTTAAAATTATCTAATCACCTAAAGCAAATATAACTTACGTAATTAATTACGTAATAAGATTACGCAAAGGTTACACGTTAAATTATTATTTTTGTATTAGTTTCGCCATAGAAAATAGTTTAACTTTCAGATTATGTTAATTCATATTAAGATAATGATTATAAATGAAAATTTACGCATCTAAATGCTAGAATTAAAACGACTATTGTCGATAATCTGGAATTGAAAATTTATCAATAAAGTTAATTTATTAGCTCTGACAAAATAATATTGTTTCAGTTTACTTCGGGATTTACAACTCGCTGATACGAAACCAGGATAAGCATGACACAAATAATTAGAGCCTATGTCTATTTGCTTTGTTCCCCACGTTTATCCTCAACCACTAACCAAAAGACTTTAACCTGAGCTCTACGCACTGTTTATAAAGAAGATTAGTACGACCAAACAAGAAATCAACAATTTGCCCATGTATATCCTATGTTACACATGATTGGCAAATTGACATGGAGAATAATGACTTCGCGACGATGAAACTGAAACAGTAAGTTTTTCGAGTTTGAATAAAATCAGATAAAGTTATCTACCAAATAAAAATGTTTTTCAAAATTTTCGTAGAGAGGAGTAAGTTTATGTACCAAATCTGTGGTTTCTCCTGAAAAGAAGAAACTTTTTCTGTTGTGGGATGTACATTTTAGGCCTTGTTAGACAGTGTTACAAATGATAATGTCCTATAAATTAATTCGAGGGAGAACATTGTAGATTGAGCGCCGATATTTGAATGCAACAAGCAATACACTTTTGATGCGGACAGCATATCTGACTATTATTTGTTATTAAAGAAAATATGTCCTCCTATTTCAAGAAAGTCTAACAAGTAATCTTTGCAGTTTCTCAATTCGAATATTCACCTGCCTTTTCTGTTATGATTCAGAAACACCCGAAAAATGTTAAATTTAACATCCAAATTAATGTAGCCTATATTAAACCAGCCAATAAAAACACTCGAACTGGATAATTTAACTTCCACCTAATCTAGCGTAGTTTTAAGAATGCACCATGTACATTTTCGCATGTTCAAACCTTAGAAATATTTTCTTCGTCTCCAAGCGAAATATATTTAAGTAAAAGAATTGTTGTATTTAAAAGTCAAGTACACCTAAACATTAACGGACAATATTAAAGAGAAAATTATTTGGAAAGTTTTTAGAAAATGCATCACTTAAACTTATCGTACAATTGAAAACAGTTAAAGTTCTTATCTTGAAAAATTGGTTATGTTCGAAGATACAGTTTTCGGAATGCCGCTGCGTGTTTCATAATATCTCCAAGACTCAGAATAAATGGTAATTGTACGCAAACATTTCTTGTATTTTAATAATTATTTTCACTTGGCTAAAATGAGATACAAGTTTCGGTTTACAGGTTATTACGGCCTGCTGACTGAAGTCAGGCTCCAGGGAAAGTCCCTTACAGCACCCGTCACTGATGTTTATCTGTAGCTCTTTGCGGCATTTTGAGAAGCGTCGGTTTAAGTGTTCCATAGTTATACAAAATACACGATAGTTTAACTCAGGTCTAAGATTTTATCAATTATTCTACTTGTAATTTATCGTTTAATCAACATTTATATTTCATTGGTTTTCATTTATACCAGTCAGAAAAACGTTCCGATTCAGTACGAACAAAGAAAACCTTCTAAAATAGTGTATTAATGTATTAGCAGTTGTCTCCGATAAAATTGTGACTAATATTTGTTAACAATATTATAATGTGAAACGAACTGCAATATCGCCTTATAAACAAATGATCTTTATTATCTTTTATTAAAATTACGTCATATAGTTATTTTGTTGCAATATGTACCTGTAAAGAGAAACGGAATTTCTTATTCTTGGAAGTAAAAGAATCAGTTTTTGTCCTTTCCCTCAGTGGAAATGTTTTCTATTATTATATACTGGTAAAATACATTAAATCTCTAGCAAATATTCGTTTACATGACAGCATTTATGCAATCAGAATAAGCCGTTTTATTTGAAAAAATTAACATATTCTGGAACAAGGAAAAGCAAGGAACCATAATCTCCGTGATGTCACTTTTTGAAGTAATCCTTTTTGTTTTTGAATGTAGGTGATTATGGAATTGAGCATCGGGTCCTAGCCTTCAGAACTTGAAACGAACTTATCACTGCTAACTTAAATGAACGTAGCAAACATGGATGCAGGACAGGCCATGTAAGGAGGCAATTCTTCGGATGTTTAATGATAATCAAGGTGACGGAAGCGGTGGGTGGTCCCTGAGTTCATAGCCGCGCGACGGCGTTGTCATAAATACCAGCTCTCGCACTCCCCATTTAGCCTACGTCGTCTTTCCCACTAGGGAGCCCAGCTCCGCACCTGTGCTACGCGCCCACAAAAAACGCATAATTTATCTCCTAATCCATATAATATAGCCTTAATGATACAACTATTAATAACAGGCGCGGCTTTATGTTGACTTCATATGTCAGAGCTCGCCGGCTACCGGGCTTGCGGACCCACCATTAGCGTTAATCAAAGGATTTGAGAATTGGTGTGTCTAGGAACTGTCACTTCAGCACCTCACACGGCCTGCTAGTGTGGTCCTGCTCCCAGATTCCAGGTAAGGTAGAAGATCGTCAGGGGCTTGCGACAAAAACTGGGATGCAAATGAAATTAGAAGAATCATTCTTCACAAGAATCAATCTTTTGACGCGAGGAAAGGAAAATTTTGATGAATAATAACACTGTTACAATAAATTCTCCATTTTTTCCATTTTCAACTATTTAAAATTCATTACTTTTGTCGCATACGAATAGATCGTTCTTGCCAGTATTCCCCAAGTTGAGAATATACGCAAATTGTCTTCTAGTGTTTTGACGCCAACGCAATGTATAATTTTGCATACAACTCATTATAAAATGCAGTTAGCAATGAATTCATTTGGTGATAAACGGTGCTTCAAACACCAGCGACATAAATAAAAAATATGGCAAAATAAATTATATTTCATGACTTGAGGTTTACATATGATTTCTCTATTTCTCTCTCTCTCTCTCTCTCTCTCTCTCTCTCTCTCTCTATATATATATATATATATATATATATATATATATATATATATATATATATAGTAATAATCAACTCCTCTCCAGCTATCGGAAGGGCGTGGGACAAGTACCCAATGCCCGACCTACCCGATGCAGGTTTTTCTAGGGTTTTCCCTGCATTTCTTTAGGCGAATGCCGGGTAGAATCCTTAAACCATAGCCCGGGGGCCCTAGTAACCCTTGGCTACCTTCCTCTACCCTTCCGCATCCCCCCTTTCAAATCCCTTCCTATGCTATTAAAGGGGAGTTTCCCAATGTGGATCACCCTCAAGTAGCCTGTTGCCCTAAAAAAAACAAAAAAAACAAATTTATTAATTGTCGTTTATTAATTTTGCCCCACGTTGTGGTAGCCATTTTATGTAATAATCAAATGGTAAGCTGTATTAAATGAAATATTAATCAAAAGGATAGGCGTTAATTAAATGAATGATTAAACGAGAATTTACAAATAAAATATAATTTATTATCAAATTGTGGCTTCAAGAATCAAAACATATACAATTAAAATTTTAATATCTTCAGGGTCTTTACTGGGTTTGATGATTAGGACACGATAAAAGTAGAATTTGACTAATTAACAATTCAAAATATTATTTGCTTAAAATTAAAACAATAAGTCGATCAATGAAAGAAAACTAGAAGAACGCGAACGAACGAACGAAATCTGACTCTATCCTTTAATTAGTGTTTAAAATATTATCATAGTTTTGGTTTTTGTTACTTACATACTGTTCGTCTGGTACGAGCATTCTTTGTTTCCCCTACACAACACGATAAATGCAAATCGTTATTTACACTGATTATAGTTCCCCCAGAATTTACACGCTCACCGTTGAATAGAACGCAGACAATTTTCCGGAGCCTTGGATGAACCTCTCCTTGGTCAGCAATCGGATGTCGTCTTCCCCTCAGTGTAAAATTGTTAGAATTTTCCTTATTACTGGAACTGATGATTTGCAGATTCTTTGTAGACTGATACTGTTATTTTTATTGATTTGAAATAGACTGCAAGGTATCTCGGTGAAAAATTTGTTATAATGTGCCTCCTTTCCGGCTGGCTGTAGACGTAAACTGACTTAGACTTTCGTTCGCGCAAACGCCATTTCGACTTTTCGACAAAGCAGCCGAGCTTGCTTCTCCATTGTTGCTTTGTTCGATCAGACCGCTATAATGGATTTATCAAACAATACAAATTTTATGTCCAAACAATTAATGGCCTAATTAATTGGCATTATTAATTTTTTTAATTATAAATTCAATTTAAGATAATTAGAATTAATAATATTTATTCGTTTTTATTGAAATGTAGATGTGATATATCCATAGACAAGTAGAATATTTGACGTTCAAGCAGAAAATGTTGACGTTTTAAAGAACGCCACACGAAAATTAAAATGCCATCTTAATTACGGTTCGTACACTCAGATAAAATGATAGAAGTAATTATAGATAGGCCTAATAGATGAAAAGTAGTCAAAGACAGTTTTTTTAGAAATATATCTCGAATTTATATTTTGATTTCGTGACTTGCTCAATGTGAAAAAGTGCAATATTTTCTACATACGAAGTCTTTAAATATGAAGCGGGACTTTGCTCATAGTGACACAAAAAATTATTCCGCCTTGGAATTGTGAATGGCGATAACGATGAATATATATCGAGCATCCTAAGCGTAAAAGATCATGGGTAACTGCAAGGAAACAAGAGACATCGACTGCAAGACCAGATCGCTACTGACAGAAGACAATCTGTATTTGGTGGGATCAGAAGGGTATTACTTTTAAGAGCTGCTAAAACCTGGCGAAACCGTTAATACTGAACGCTACTGATAACAAATGATAGATTTGAATCAAGAATTGCGTGAAAAACGACAAGAATATCAAATGAGACGGTACAAATTGATTTTGCTTCATGATAATGCACCATCGCACATAACATAACCGGTTAAGTAGACGATTGAGACGTTTAGTTGGCAAATAATTTACTCACCAGACTTGGTTCTATCTGATCTGATTATTATTTATTTCCATCGATAGGACACGCACTTGATGAGCAGTGCTTCACTTCTTACGAAAATGGCTCGATGATCGGTTTACCTCAAAAGAGCAAATGTTTTGGAGTTGCATCCACATATTTCCAGAGAGAGAGAAAAAAAGTGTAGCTAGCAATGGGAAATGATTTAAATTAAATATTTTGTATCATTTTAATACAATACAAATTTTCTGTTAATAAAAAATTCCAGTTTCGTATTTACAGGCCGGGTAGCAGCGGTTAAAGATGGGTAGTTATGTTTTGTCGTTCTTTAGCTCACTATGGCTCACAAACACATTTTTCTCCATCATTGTTCACTAATATGCTTCAGAATATTTTATGTTAATTGTATATTCTTCACTAGTCCTTTCAGCTCGCTTTAATTTAATCGCTCCCCGCTTTTTGGTCTGATTTCTGGGAACTCCAAAGAGTACGAGGTTGTTTCAGTAATTTCGCTGCTCGCAGGGTTTAGAATTTTGTTTATCCCTTACTGTCTAAAAACTGGTGGCGTAATGGTAAGGAAAGATGAAACACCTCTACCGTTATGAATCTTTGCACATTGTAATCTAAATTTACCACATTCACTCAACGCCTCCAGATATTTTTGACCATGTGCAAGAAAATAGGACCTATTGAATTGGATCAATATCAGCGTAAATAATTCCCGTTTTGCGCACCATGCAACGATAAAATATATACTACTGATAAAAAAATCATTTCCTACTATTGTATTCAACAATTTGCTTTAAGTGTTATATTCCGATTTTTTAAAAATAATTGAACATAAATTATTCAGGAATTAGTACGTATAGGCTCTACTGCTTTCAACATTGAAGGTGCTACTACTGAAGGTTTATCCTACGAACAAACAGGAAATGTGAATTTTATATCAACTGTATCTGAAGAGGAACTGTTAGAAAAGATCTTCTGAAATGCTAAGTTGACCTTTAATATATACAAAATGAAACATACAAGTAATATATGAAGATTTCAGTAATTATAATAACACGAGCTAATGTAAATTTTAATTGTATTTATTATATGTAATACTTACTAAGTACCTTATTAACGCAATTATCGTCGTTAATACTAATATATAAAAAATATAGTAACCTTACATATAAGAACGTTTGTGCGATCCTTTTTGAATTTTATAACAATCTTTCAAAATAGAAGTGTTGTATTGAAATAATCGTGAACCAACGTAATGAAGAAATTAATATTTGCGTTTACATTATACTTTTCAAGAATAAAACGTAGCATCTGGTAAGTAATCAATATCAGCTGGTTAAATGTATATTTTTACATTCCTCAATTTATTCCAGTAATTTTTTTCTCGTATAATTCAACAAATATCATAAGATATGTAGCGTGATGTAGTTCTTAAAAACATTTACAGTAACACAATAGCCTGTTGCGTTTATTCCAAATTTGAGAAAAGTTGACAAAATAACTCAAAAATTGTTCAGAAGGGGCAAATCTGGATATCATTACAAAATACATGCAATACAGATTAATATGTATGGTTTGAAGTACCAAAAATAAGGTTTACTTGAATGAAAATAAAAAAGGACCTATTTAAATAAATGTTTCATTTATTTTTTAATCCTTAAAATGTCAGATATAACATAATGTTTTTAAATATGGATATGAATATTCTCTTAATGACGTAAAATTTGTGTAATTTTAAATACTAATTAATATATAAGTATAATGCGTTCAATAGTTTTGGACTAAGCTTTTGTGCAGTTTTCTGATTAAATATTTAATAAAACTCACAGATTAAAGCAATTCATATGCCAAATTGTCGTAATAAACACAAATAATTCTATAATATACTATAGTTATTGTTATATTAAATATACCAATTTTTAGAGAATTATTTATTTTTATAAATTACCTGAGATATTGCTACATGAATATGGGTAGTTTGATGAACGTTCAATCAGCGTTTAAAACCTGGTGATGTGACTTTTATTTCGATGCATTTATTCTGAGCAATCGCCTTTGTTACATACGAACGCTGAACATACATCATTTTCGATACAATGGGAAACTGACGTCATTTCTTAAGTGGTGCCTTTCTCTTGCATGACTTCGCAGTAGCGCCCTCGTAACACGGAACTCACACAAATGAGCCTAGACTATCAATCAAAAGAGTAGTCTGTAAGCAATCACTCGATGAAGGAGTTTGTCTACTTTCAGAGCGAGTGAAATATATCAACTTTCTCATTGCTGATGAATCTTTTATACTCCTGAGGAGCAGCGATAAAAATTGTATAGCGACGGGTTTATAATCATTAAAAAATTATTGATTCGTATGAATATCAAGTTTAGGAATGGAATATTTTAGGCTTCCCACCAACATGAAATTTAAATGAATAAAATTATAAATTCAGTATAATTGGGTTGATAATATTATTAAATGAATTCCTGAAAGATACAGTAGTTTTTAATAACGTTTCTTTCTCAATAACCGCAACTACAGCACTTGTCACAGACATGAATTGAATATGAAATATTTACGTCTCTTTCGTACTTGATTAAAAACCGCAAGGACCAACTTGACACCTACAGCCAACTTTGTGTAGTTAACAAAATCTCTTGCTCTAATTGTAATTCCTGCTATACAGAGCAAACAAAACGTTCCCATAATATCCGTATCAAGGAACATGTCTAATTTCAAACTTCACAACGATAAACAATCTGTAGTCTCCAAACATATCATCATTTCGAAACATACATTTGATTGGCAAAATGCTAAGATTTAAGACATTGTCACCAGGTACAACGCTTCACATTAAATCAAACTTCACAGCAATTAATGTAGAAACAGAACTATAAAACTCAACAATAGCTACGGTCTCTTATTATTACGCTAAAAAAAAAACCTTCTGCTTTACTATTGTCGTTTCTCCCATATTTTTACCCTAACCCTTCTGCACTCCCATTGGCGTTACGTTTTCGTCGATTTTGAGTTTTGTCAAACTGACGAGTTCAGTTGTGTCCCTCTAAGCTCTTCATCGCATCTGAAGAAAGGGATAAGGATGCCAGAAACGTTGTGTGGTATTTATATTAGCACTTATTTTGTCTGTATTTGGCTATATTTCTTATTATGAACGGAATATCCTACAGTCTTTTTCTTGTTAATTAAATATTCCAACGGTATATCTTAAATGAATTCATGAATGTTACATTAATTCTATATTTTTTAAAATTAAATTGATGAAAGTACCACACTACTAGAAAAATAATAGTCTAGTTCTTTAGCGTCAAATTATTTAGGGTGGAAGCCAATTGATAAATATGAGATTTTTAACCTAAAAACACATTTGGGATACAACCGTCGTATTTCTTAAAATTTAGTGTATATATTGTAGTAATTGGTAATTAATACATTGTTCTAATTGGAAAGTTGGATTGTAGAGGACTCATTATTAATAGATATAGAGTGGACGCCGCAACAAGGCGGCAAGCCAAAGAAAGTATTGTTGTCGATCGGCTGAGAATTTTACGCGCTCAAAAATTTACGAGACGAGGAAATCAGTCGGGCATAGAACAGCGAGGTGTAAAGACCATAAAATTCATGTTATAAAAAGTTTTGCAGTCGGGCAGCGGACAGCGAACAGTTTGAAAGCTTGAGAGTCGGGCAGCAGACAGCAAATAGAACAGACGAAAAGTTTTACCGTCTCAGAACGAAAGATTGTGGTCCAGTTACAAACATGCTCTAAAATATTGAAAAGTAAAGCAATCTTCAGTCCGGAAGGAGAGAGTGAAACTAATGTTGTAATCGGTGGCCGAGCATAAATTCAACCTGCTGGCCATAGACAAACCAAGGAAGTACATTACCAACTAAAGTCACGAGATCTGCAAATCCAGGTTGCAGCAAAGCATCGAGAACCTACCAATTTGTGTTAGACCAACTAACAAACTACGCCAATTAGAATTTGTTGACATTTAGAGTCTGTGAGTACTAGAATCAGTGATATCCCCAAATTTTGTGCACGAACAACCTAAAATGAGACCTGGGCGGCCGAAAGTAGAAAAACTTTAAAATCATATTGTAAACCGTTTTTAAAAGATCGTTCTTTAATTTTAATTATTTAAATATCGATAAAATGAGATTGTTAATTCTTGGTAAATTTAAAACTGTTTAAATTCAATCTGTAGTATTATTTCTTCCACAACAAATTTCGTCTATGTTTCAGACGCATTAACTTCCATAAAAGGTAAATGTAATTTTGATTGTATAAATTCAGCCATTTATCAAACCCAGTTTAAGACCCTGAGATCCCAAATATTATTGTGTATTTAAAATTGTTAATAAATTTGTTTAATTGTTTTCCCTTAATAATCTTTTTATTTTAAAGCACCCACTTTATTTAATTATTACAATATATATATATATATATATATTCATTCGAAACTGTATCTTAACTGATTACCTGAAGAGTTCTCAAAATTTTTGACGAAATGTTGTATTCAAACGAATTTTTGGTTTAATTAATTAATACATTTTTCTGAGATATTGACTATATTGCTTACTTATTTATTAAAAAATAATTGTCGGATTATATTAAATGCGATTGTTTTATCCTTGCCAAAATCCACAACACTACAAGACTGGTGTTTTTATTAAATGAAACATGGAACACTTGAAGAGAATCTATTCTAAAGATAACAGATAACTGCTCCAACTACTTATAGGTACTATTTATCATAACATTGCTTGAAGTTTAAAGACTGAGATGGCTGAAATTTACTCACAGAAGTTACTACAGTCGTCCAAGAATGACACGATATTCGGGATGAAACTATAATTTCTTCAGTCATTATTGCATGCTGGGTTTCAGCGCAGTTCCGAAATTCACTTCTCTCCTCCCTTTATGCCATCACACGTATTACTTTATTACTATTTACTATGTTAACAAACATTGGAGTCTGTAGCATTATTGACGAATAATTAATTCGAATAATGGATAAGCCCAATCCGTAATTTTTGATTTTTAAGCCTATAAGTAAAATTATTTATTAATGATATATATATATATATATATATATATATATTATGACTACTGAGACAATTTATAAATAAACAACAACCAATTTAAAGTCAGAAAAAATATATTTATTTATATAAACTACGTTCAATTACATTTTGTTAAACTTCAACCTTAATATGTCGCAAAGTTCGCGACGAAATGTAGTTCAAATTGGCTGTTGTTTATTTATAAAATTATTTATTTTCATTCCAATTGTTCCATAGTGATAAAACGCATGCATGTTTAATTAACTAAATATCGATTACTCTGCGAAACGATGCAATTTTCTTCAAATAAATACTCAATTTCAGTTCCATATTTGTTTGTACTGTAATTAGAAAAAATTTAATTATATGTCATTTTTTAATAAAAAAATCAGCTAACAATTTTGATGCTTTCAGGAGATCCACATTTTAATCACCATTCAATTTAAACTTTGATTTAGAGCAAGCAGCTATTATAATGATTATTGTTTAAATTTCCGATTCATATTTTGCTACAGAAAATTCTCCAATAATTGACGTGTTAAAGTTTTCTTAATTACTTAATATTACAATCATATTCGAAATCATAATTTTTGTCATTTTTTCGCTAAGTTTCCGAAAAGTAACAGTTAAATTGTCCGTAACACCATGAATGTCCGAGGCATGTAAAAGTTTGATAATTCGAGGAATAGATTAATATTTGGTTTCCATCGGAAACAAAGCTTGTTAAAAACCATGTTTAGTCAGAACCTTTTAAATTAATTTTGTACATCAGCGAGAGATGAAGATTCTATTCTTTCGTAAAAGAATTCACGATTCACAATGCAAAACCCTTCGTGCGTCTCACTTTTGACAATATACCAACAGTCGACTATGTGTTTTTTCATATTCATGAAAACCTTCGTCTTGGCAGTAAATATTAAGAATTCCTACACCACTGGAAAAATAATATATATGGCGTTTATAGTTTCATTACTTATAAGCCGTACAGTGAATCTTGTTGGTATTAATAAGGCATTCTCTAAATTTTTTAATCCATTATGTACACCGAAACGTAGATTTTAATTTTGCTTCCAACTTTTTCAGGATTTGGAAATAAGTCTGCTGACGTTTCGCCTCAATATTATTATTAGTAATACAACATACCACAACGGTGGTACAACACATTGAATAAAAGATTCTCGATTTATCAACAGTGTGAATTGTGTACAAAAATACATCGTTTCTGTGAAATTCAGCTCCACTGTCAGTCTCGAAACGTTGTATTTTAATAAACAATTGAACCGCTTGAAAAACAGACAATCTTTCATTAAATTAATACACCTACGTTATTTTATTCATATAACACCTTTAGTCAATCCACCGTATATAATAGACAACATAGATTTCCACAAAATGAATGTTATTGCGAAATACATTCGTCCTGTAACGATTTTTGACATTATATGGAACTTATGAAATAAGATACCCCCAGGTTAAGCGGAATGAAAGTTTCACCCCCGAACACCAGGCTTAATTACTCCTCAGGAAAAAAGTAAACGCGGTGCGGCTAAAGACGACTTGTGTAACGGGGACGTGTCATAAATATTAAAAAATAAACATTACACATACACCCATATTTTTCTTTATAAATGTAGACCCATTAAATCACGTTATATTTGATTTAGAAACTTATGAACTGATAATTATTCATCAAAAGCTGTCCCATAAATAGAATTAAGTGATCAATGAATAAATGGATTCTGTACTTTTAATAACATTGAGGTAGCAAAAGAAAATTTGGAAATTGAACCCGAACGTTCGTCTGTACTGTGAAATCACAGCGTACACCATTTCAACAATATTAGGGAATTCTAATGTCCATCGAAGTAAACATTTAGCCTTTAAGGAGAAAGGACACTTGGGAATAAGAGTTTACTAGTTTCGTATAAATACTATATATATATTTTATCATAAATATATAATATTTATAAAATTATCGTTTAAATGATTAAGAAATTATAAATGTTTCCACCTTGAGGACTGAAATCTGTTAACGATTGGCGTCATTTGGGCTGTATTACTGAGCCAGATGAAGGCAGCGTCGGGCTTTATGCGTGCCACAATCGCGCAATATATCACGACCTCGCCCTACCATGGCTTAAAACATAAAAATGCCGCGAAATATCAAACTCCATAAAAGAGATTTGAGCCGCGCTGTGAAATTTGTTTGGGTGGGGAGACGATATCTCTATCATCGCGGATGGAGTTTAGTTATAGGTCAGGTTATTATTTTTAATGGGACGTCTGTACCGCCGAGAGCAGATATAGTAGCTTGCTATCTATAAAGTAGGTTTAGTATCGATATTAAGCGGGGAGATCGAGTGATATCGATATTTGAAACGACTGGGAATGGAGAACATTTGGAAAAACCGAACGACCGTGTTCCGCCGGATACACTATGGCGCTCGTCGTTATTGGCTACTTTATATGGTGCGGGGAAATGAAGGAAAGCGGCTTGTTCTTATTCGCTAGTCTCGGCTCAGGACAATACGCCTACTTTCCTGATATTGAAATTGGCATAAAACGAAGGAACGAATTTTAATAAATGGAAAAACTTTCGTCTCAACGGTTGCGTTGTAATGAAATGCACCATTACTAATACTGATGGAATCTGGACTATTGTAGTATGCAAAACAAATAAAAAATACTAAAATTCTAATAAAAGGTGATTACATGGATATGAGAAAATAAATTTGGGAAAGAATAAAATGTCGATAAAATGAGAAGAGTTTTGTGAGATTATAGTAAATGATGAAAGCCTTACTTCCTAATCCACATCAGGTAAACGGATTTACAACTTTATCTTTAGTAAAGAGAAACAGCCTCTTAAGAAACAACTGAGATAACATCCTCCAGTATACAATATCTGACATCACAATACGAAAAACAGTGAAATATTTGCTGACTGACTATGATTAATTATTATTATTTATCTTAAAAACTTCTCTGTGTTTGTAACATTGAATCACATAAATAACTGGAATTTAATAATTTATGTAGACATATATTTGATAAAATATGAAAAAATGTTGTTGAAAACCACTATTTATCATATATTTACATTTATATAGACTAATTTATTATTTATTGTGCTTATAATTCATTCCTGATAGATTCAATAATTCACAATTTGAAAAAAAGAAAGTTATTCCTTAATTATCATAATTAGGTCAACGTAATCTTAATTTTTTCTGGAGCTTTGTGAATATATTAACATAATTATCTTTATAGAAAAACGCGTTAATTAACACAATTTTAATTTCGTAAATTATATATATATATAAATTGAAGCCATCATTTTTCTCGTTATCCAAAGGACCAATGTAATTTTATAATTATACACATCTTCAGTTTGGCCAAATAAAAAATTAATTCCTATGAAATATCATTTATAATGTATTGTAATAGAAGTGTACGTCAACTTATACGGACATAAGGTAATTATGCATTGTCAATATGGACATTACAGTGAAAAATTATACCATTAAAAATACGTTTTTAAAATTATTGACTATGGTCTCACGTAGAAAAGGATGAAGACTGAAGTTATCGTAAATGCGTAGTCATATTGTCTTAGTGGATTCCCATAATACCACGCACCTATCCTACTGAAAAACAGTGAACTCAAAATTTAAGTGATATAGTCTGGGAACAAATATACGTAGGTCGTAAGGATAATAAGAAAAACCGTCACCATATAATTTAATTAAACATAATTGTGTATATGTAAATTGTGTTTTATAAAGATCTATATTTTGCATATATATATTTTGTAATAAACAATTAGAGGTCGTTAATTAAATAAAATAATTAATAAAATTTACAAACAATATTTTTATTGTGACAATAATTTAAAAACAATTACAAATTTAAAATATTAATTTCTCAGGGTCTTCACTGGGTTTGATAATGGACACATCAATTATGTTTAAAAATCTTATTAACAAACAAATCACAATACGTCGACTAAAAGAAAAGAAATTAACTTGACAATTAAAATAGAACGAAATTTAACATGAGAACGAAATCTGACTTCCATGTTTTAATTATGTTTACATAATTAATTATTTTGAAATTTGTTACTCACATCTGTCCAGTTGGTTCCAGCATACCTCTCGTTTTCGAAATACATTATTGCGAGATTTTTACACTGATTCTAAGACTCACAGATTTTACACTGATTCTAGCCAAAATTTATAGGATATCAGGAACTCGGATGAACCTTCCTTTTGTTGTCAGCTATCTGTTGACTGCTTGCCTTAGGCGAATTCCGTGGTTTGTAGATTTGCTAGTCTTTACTGCTCTGGACTTAAACTGAAATTTTACTGTTTCTGGCTGGCTATGGACGTAAAACTTCTTTTACTTAGCAAATTTCGATGTAACTCTTTTGTGAATGTTATACTTTATCATCAACTAGTAATACAATAAACTACGGCTAGTCTCATCTCAAGTATCACAGGTTCCGTCCTCCAAAATGTCCAGGCACCAACCAACTCTATAAAATTCTGATCACCAACTCTGTTGAATTCTCGTAACCAACTAACAGTTATACATCGACGATGTCTTTCCACGAACTGAACTCTCGTCTTGCGTTTTAGCGCGCATACGCCATTTTCTGACCTTCCGACAAAGGAACAGAGCTGGGCTCCATTGTCGCTATAGAAGCTCCTGCCGCAATAATAGATTTCTCAAACAATTTAAATTTTTATGTTCGAACAATTGATGTCCTAATTAATTGGCATTACAATATATATATTGTAATGCCTTGAAGGAAAGGCATTGTTGCTGATTAATGGGCTTGGCCGTCGGGAGCGAGGGACGCGCGGGTGGCCTGTCGTAAGATAAATCTGTTAAGGCAGGCATTGTTTCTGATTAATGGCCTGGACAGGTCACATAGGATGGAGGATGCAGTTTGGGCGGTCTGAAGAATTTAGAACAGCGCACGTGTGAGTGAGGGTGAGAAGACAAGTCTAAAGTAATTGAGGGTGCAGTTTGGGCGGTCTGGAGAATTTAGAACCGAGCACGTGTGAGTTGGGGGGTGAGAATACAAGTTCAAAGTAATTGAGAGTGCAAAGACAAATTAGACCTGTCTCGGCTTTGGGACAAGACAGAGTAGCGAGCTATTTGTGCTAAAGAAGGTACTGCATCTGCAGAATGTAAATCTCGGGAAAATGGAGAAACTGTCAACGAGCAGTTGCGACGTAGTTTTGGAACAAAGGAAAAGAGAAGGGACTGGGATATATAAAGGGAAGATAAGATTTTTGGAACTTTGTTAGAGTGGGAGAGGGGCCTGTGAGCACCGGAGTTGAGTGTTGGAGTGAGAGTTGTGGAGGCGTACGGCGAGCGCCGAGAATGGAGAAATTTTGCAGCCTGCGAGAGAAATAGCAAAATTATTCAACGATAAACATTTTTGTATGCAGAAGTCTAATCTGTTGTAATATCAAAATTTGACCACTGTCTTCGATGGTAGGAGACCAGGACATTGCATCCAGCGTCGAGTAGTTTCTCCACGAGCAAGTGAGATGTCCTTCACGAACGGAGAAGCAGCTTTCATCAAACCAACCGTGTGTGTTAGAGTCAGTGTTTAAACGTCCAGTCTATAAAGTGTGTGTGTAATGAACGAGCCAAATGTTCCTGACTAATCGTAAGTTGAAGTTTCATGGTATTAATATGTGTAAACGGAATTAAAAGATACAGTCAGATATCGTTCTTTCCTTCTGTGGTAATAAAATAAACTCTTTTAAATTTAGAATCAATCTGGTAGAATAAGTTCGTTAATAAGTTTCGTCGATGTCTAGACGATTAAATATTTCTGTTTAATTTAAAGATAAATGTTGGGTTCTTTGATTATTTAAGTGTTCTATCCGTTATCAAACCCCAGAAAGAAAGAGATGCTTTTTATAATATTAAATTGTATAATTGCTAAGTTTTGATAAATAAATGTTGTTTGTTTTAAAGTCTATAATTGTTCATTTAAAAGCCCATAATATTTAATTATTACATTTTGGGTACCACAACGTGGGGCACATTAAACGTATCACGTTTGTTTATTACAATATATATATATATTTTCTTTTCACAAATTTTGACATTAAAACCATTGGGGATAAAAAATATGATTATTAAACGGTATCAAATGTAAATGTATTAATACTTATATTTTTTATGTTAGATGCGTACGGGATATGCCGAAAACATATTGCACAACCAAAATAAAAAAATGGAAACAAAATAATATATAATGAATAAGAAAGATAGCCAATACAGACAAAAAGTTAATATAAATACCACACAGCGTTTCTGGAATCCTTGTCCGTTTTGCCAGGTGCTAAGAAGAGCCTAGAGAAACACAACTACACTTGTCAGTTGACAACACTCAAAAGCTTTTGATTTATTTTCACTCAGATGTAAATTTTTTCATTTTGAAATAATATATAATTCTTATTTTTATAATTGAGAGTGATTGAAAACCTTGAAGCGTTCACTTTCAGAGCAAAATAAATAAAAAATACTAATTACACAATAAGAATGAATATTTAACACAGCATAAAAATGAAATAAATAATTCAGCATTTATCGTGACAATGGATACTGAGGAAAAAAGCGAAACACCAAATTGGAACAAGTAGAAACACAAATGATCTATTGCAATGGAGTTATGAGGAAACATGAAAAACTTCTATAGGCAAATACGTATACTTATTCGACGAACGATCTACGCAGTATTTTTCTTTTAATAGAATATTTTTATACTGACAAAATTATTTTACTCCCATAGCTACTAGAATATTGCTTAATTGCAATACTGCATAATTGAATACGCAAATTAAATATTTTTTCATCATTTTTCTGACTACGTGCTGTATTAATGACCTGAAGGAATAGGAAGCTAAACTAAATTTCTGTGCCAGCAATTATATACAATGAGCGCACATTAATTTGTCCTTAAAGCGTGCTTCCAGGGAAGACACATCGTTTGACACTTTATTTGCGGCCTTGCTCATCTGATAATGGGACTGACTTACTGTTTTGTAAGCATAGAGACAATTTGCTAACACCGTACTAAACATTTACATGTTCTAAAGTGTTAACAACTATTTTATAAATTTATATTTGCAATGAATATTTATTTGTGATAGGAATACAGATAAAACTTTACGAATAAACAGAGTGGACGATATTTAATATTACGAAAAAAGTTAACGGAATGAACTTAGCTTCTCTGGTAATTACCCCAGAATATATGCATATTAAGTACCTTAGTTTTGATTGTTATTCTCTGATGACAGAAAATAGTGGTTACCTCTATGCCATATTAACCCTTTAGAGCATGATTTTTTGTATTTATTTAAAATTTTTGTAGATGCATGTTTGTGAATACAATACGGAAAAAATAAACAAAAAAATATCAAACGTGTCGAAAGTCAATTTCGTTCATGATGTTTCACATATTCAAAATAAATATAATTATTTCTGATTTACCAATAATTCATATTAATTAGCTAATTATTATTTTAGTGCATTTAGAATACCTTGAGAATGACGCTGAAATTTTATTTTTTGAAAACAACAACAGAAAATCTTTTGAAGTTGACCGGCGAGCAGAAAATCTGGCCTGAGGGGTTGACTCACAGAAAGCTAGGACAGGCATGTTTTAACATGCCAACTGATGCAAAAATAAGTGCATGCCACTTCATATCTGCCATCACAAATTAGCTCTCTAAGAAAGCAACAGATGCCTCTGGGGTGATACTAAAAGTTATGTTGCATATATGCTACACTATTCACTAACGGCTTTAACTATTTTTTGTTAGTAATATTTGACTATACGCAAAGATTATACGCCGTGTTATATTTAATTTTTTCAGCAATTATTCCACCTACTTTCAACATATTATCCAGAGAATTCTTAGAAAAAGTTCAAACAATTAATTGTAGGGCGTATTTTACGAAGATGTTAAGAAGTAATATTTTTTTAAGTGAAAAAGAAAATAACTTTTCAAGTAAAAAAGGAGACTAAAATTGAAAAGTCAAATAATAATATTTTTTAAACAGAGCATTTGTTTGAGCAAATTAAGAACGAAAAAATTAATTTAGATGCAATTCACTATCATTATTGATGGGAAAATCGACAGAATCCACCATTAAAATTATTTTGATTGCAATATAAATAATTTTTATGCTGCGTTTATGATAATAAGTCATCCTGGAAAACTATTCTTTATAACCAGCAATAAATAAATATACTTTAAATATTGTCAGGGTTTTTTTAGTCTTATAATAAGGAGATCTTTGCAGGTATATAAAAATATAATCACTTCTAATAATTGTAACTACTTAATTAGTAAAAAGAAGGATTAAAATATTAACTACAACAACGAAATATTGAATGTAAATGCTTGAAGAGTTTATTTACAGATCAACGTCTATTGAACCAACAAATTGAAAACGGAAAGGAAAATTTGTGAACTGACTTACAGAAAAAACATTTAGAAACTTTATGACAATGTTGATGTTCAATAATATTGATATAATTATTTTCAGGTATTCCATTATCTGAGCGTTTCAAATGATACGAAACTGTTCGTCATCACCAAAGATGGGTGGGCCGAGGTGGTCCAATCGCAGGGCTTCACTATTATCGGATTTTACTCATTGGACCTTTTCCTTTCATTGGACCCTTACAAAGGGTTGGGTTTTCATGCCTCTTGCAGAAACGGAGGAAGATCTGCTGACTAGTTGTGGTCGCAGCACAACAGATTCAAGAGAATATACGAGATCATCAATAGTGGACACAATATGTATAACGACTTCGGTGGTCGCCGCATCGAGCCGGACTAGAGAGTACTAAAAGTTTGTAAGAGGACATTTGAACACCCTGTATAACAACGATATCAAAATCTCAAGGACAGTTTTCATGAAAAAATTAATCGAAATCAAGGTTTGGGAATGTCCTCAATTTTGTTTCTTAATGCAGATGGCAGTTTGATGTCGCTAACAACCCTGTTTCAGTTCTATACAACAAGTTTCATTGAAACGCGAAAGCAAATGAACTCTATGTTTTAGTACATCCGTCATTCTGTCTGTATATGGCGTAACGCAGGTACCGTTTATGAAATCGGCTGGACGGATTTTCTCTGAAATGGCCGTTAATCATATAAAAAACTTAAATTTAGTAAAAGGCACATGAGGGTAATCCACGTGGTCGCAATTTATCAATTATAGGACGTGATTTGAGAGGGGAGATAGGGAAGAGTAGAAGAAGGTATCTAGGGCACCCGGGCTATGGTTTAAGGATCCTACCCGTATTCGCCTAATAGTGATGCAGGACAAAACCTATAAAACCTGCATTAGGGACGTCGGGAATTTGGTACTTGTCCGACGCCCTTCCGATGGCGGGAGTGGATTTAAAAGTAGCAAAAAAGTATTAAATAAAAAAAAATACTAGAAAAAAGAGTTTTAAGGAACGCAATGCCTATCTTATGAATTGCGTACATTGAGCAACGTTTTCAAGATAAAAACTTACCTCAACGTTACGAACCGTGGACAATGATTTTATGCCCTTATGATAGATAAATTTATTCTCCGTTAGCCCTCTCATAAGGAGACAAAATCCGTATATATATATATATATATATATTGTAGTAAAGAAATAGGAGAAATCGAAGCCCGTCGATTTGGTGCCAATTAATGTAATAATTGATTTACGATTTTTAGATAAATTTATCAAATTTATTTAAACAATTCATTAAAACTGAAATTATGATCTATAGACGTAATTAGTGAATGAAAAGATAACTCGCAAATTCAATTTTAAATACAGAATTTTTTTACAATTAATTAATTTTTTATACACAATTTTTATACATTAATAAGACTCTTGAAATCACTAGGGTCGCTCATCGGGCCTCTAAACAAATATAGGTACCCGCAATGAAAATATGAAATATTAAAATGAATTTTAATACAATTTTTTTAATCACCTTATTCTAAAATATTAAAACAATAAAGACTAATATAAGAATATTGAATATTATACAACGTTTACAAACTGTTGTGTTATATACCAGATACTGTAGCATTTCTTGTATCATACCAGTTTTTCACTTCACCATTTACCAACGTTTTACTTCAGATTACAAATTAACTGAGTGATTTTTTTTAAGTTTACATGACAGAATTTACACAGCACATTCATTCTTTCTCGTCAGGATTAAATCCCTACCACGCCAAAAACGATCATCAGTAAATTTACAACATTTCGGAGAACAGTAATAATGTCTACACCACGGAAAATTGAATTACACTTTCCAAATATGTCATATTCAACTATCATACTTAAACATAAACATAAACGTCGGCCAGTACAAGTTGTCTAGTCAAAACTTATTCATTTGTCTCATTCAATATCTTGAAAAGGGCTATCCATTTAACACAAACAACCTTTTACACGTTGACCCCTACATGCAGACTAACTGCTAACTGCTCTCGGTCAGCACCCATCGGATTCTAACCGACTTCGGTCATCGCCCATCAGAGAGTGTACTGAACTCTCGTAAAAGCTTTAAATATTACACAGGGGCCGACAACACTACCGTCTGAAATCATTTCACATATTTACGCGAAGCTGACTGTTGCTAACAAATACCTTCGCCACAATATTACGTTGATAATTCAAATATTCAATTATTTATAAAATTATTCTATCAGATACATTGGTTTTATTTAACAATTTTTCTTTAATATTATTGTCGGCGTAATTATTGAGGCCAGAGCATTGTTTGGCGCAAGAATTCAGAGACTCTAAAGGTTCCTACGTGATTATTGTCGGTAAAGCGTATGTTAGACGCTCATAACTTTGGCGGACACATTCAGTTAGTTGTGGGAGCCTGACGAGTGAGTTTTGGGAGCCTGTCCGGTCTGGTCATGGCGTCTGAATATAGTTTTGGAGAGCAGCAGAGGATTCTCGAGACTAAATAATTAGCAATTCAGCAAAGTCTAAACAGAACAAAGGGTTAAAATATCACATTTTGCATTAACGTATGTCTACAGCAAAACTGTGTGACAATAAGAAAGACAACGTTAAGTTTAAGAACAGTTGTTACAGAGGTGCCGGAATTTTTGTGAAGTGAAATGCCACAGCAACCAGTGTTATGGCCTGTAAATTAAATATTTTTATTTAAAGTAGAATGACTGTGGAGTGCACAATATGGTACCAAAGCAGCGCAAAATGAAATGATAAGCAGAAACTCTATTTTGTAAACCGTTATTTAAATATAATTTACAGTGAGATTTCTCTAGATTTGTCATATTTCTCTATTTTTTGTTGTTATATTCTCTTATACAATTTTGTTATTACAAATTAAATATTTACTTTCTTTTGTAACTTTTGGTGACAATTTCAAAACACTATTATTATTAGAGGCCCAGTAAGTGGCTCTGAGGTTATGAGTATCATTAAAGCTGTGAACATTTTTTTAAAAACATAAAAATGTACAAAATTGAAAGTAAATCGAAATAGTAATAAATATTATTTAGTTCTCTTTAAAATAATTTTATTATTATATAATTTTGAATATTACAATATATATATATATATATATATTTATATATATATTGTAATGATCACCAAGTTGGGGTTAATTAATTTGCCCCACGTTGTGTTAGCCATTTATGTAATGATCACCCGACTCGCTATTAATTAAAAGAATTAATAAATTATCAAAAGAAAGGTTAATTAAAAGAAAAGATTATCAAAATTAACAAATAAAGTAATTTGTTATTTTATTCACTTGTGGCTTCCAAAATTAAAACAAATACAATGAAATTAAGATCTCTTCTCTCAGGGTCACAACTGAATTTGATAATTAACAGAAAAGTGATTTATAAACTGATTAACAATTCAAACATAAAATTAACCTAAAATAATAAGACGATAAATGAAATGAAAGAAAGCTAAATGTAAAGAAACTGAACGAAATCTATTTTATTACCTTTACAATTATCGTTTACAAGTTTATATAGGTTCTTTACTCACGTATTGTCCGTCTGGTATCAGCTCTTTCTTTTGTAGCCTCAACACTACACTAAAAATGCAAATTTTTACACTGATTCTAACTTCCTTGCAGATTTTACACACACACGGTCGAAATGCACGTCCTCAGCTATCAGGAACCTCGGTTGTTGTCTCCCCTTTATGGTCATCTAGCCGTTGCCGGATCCCTCAATGCGAAGATTGTTCAATTTGTAAAGCAAACTCTTCTTCCATACAGGAACTCATTATTGGTAGTTTATGTTTGCAGACTATACTTATCATATGCAGAGTCCAGACTTTAACTACTTTCTTCCCGTCGCAGATTTTAGGCTTTTTGTTTCTCCTTGCTCGACCCAGGCTGAGTGCAGAACCTTACTGTTTTTATTTCTCTTTGTGGACCGAACTGCCACGTATCTTGGCGAAGACTTTTTACTGTTTCATGCTCTCTCGACCCAAGCTCCGTACTGACTGAATTTTCCCCGCGCGCGCATTATCCATTTCGGCTTTTAACAAAGGAAAAGAACTCGCCGCCATTGTTGTCTTTGATAGCTCATACCGCTACAATTCAATTTATTTGCTACAATTCAATTTATTTGCTACAATTCAAATTATACCTAATCAATTTAATTGCCTAATTAATTATTGCTACAATATATATTGTAATAATTAAAGGGAAATTAATATTTAATAATTATAAACTGTTGAACTAGAATTGTTATCGTCAAAGAGACACAAAGACACAAGAATGGACTAATGAAACAGGCTAAGGTATTGTTAGATATTGGCGCGCGGAGACAGTTGGTGAATTTTACAGTCGGCGGTCAGAAACGACATAGAGTGGTCGTGTTAGAAAGACGATTTCAAATATTAAAAAATAAAGTTAAGTAGAAGGAGTCAGCAATAAGAAACGACAGCATTTGGTCGTAACATAAATAAACGAGACATTTTTGAAAACAGCAAAGTTGGACGGCATTCACGCAGGTGGTGACTCAGAAAGATTTCTGAGTGTTACATGTTACGACAAAGAATTCTAAAGGTCTACGAGGAGGAATTTCTGTATCACAGCGAAATTGGAGTACTTGTTGGTATAGTTCGTGTACGAGGTGCCGCCAATATTGTAAATCAAAAGTGAAGTGTAAATTCAGTGTAAGAATAGCCTGTTTTATTATTATTTTAAATTGAGAATGTGTGTCGATGAAAGGATTCAATTTCCCAGGTGCCAAGGAAAACCGTGAGTTATAAATCATTTAAATTATTTTGTAAACGTTAGATTAAAGATAAAATCGTCAGATTTCGATTTTTTTTTGTTGAATTTGTAAATATTAATTTGTAATTTGATTGTTTAAAAAAGGAGTAAAATATTATTTATTTAAAGACCCAGAAAACGAACCTGAGATCAAGAGTAAATTTGTTTGTATGAAATAAATGTAAAAGGTCGGCGAGTAATTATTTATAAATTTGAATTTATTTTAAATATAATAAATTATTGAGTTTGTTTAAATAAATAAAATTTTATTTATCAATATCCTTCCATGTAAAGTTAAAATAAAGTATTTCAACGCGGACTTACTTTAATATAATTTAATTAATTGATTTCATTTAATTATTACATTTTGGCGACCTAAACATGAGGCACTGTTTGTTAATTTATTGATTTCGAATGTAAGCATTACAATATATATATATATAGTGCACTAAATCATTTCCTTTCTGCAGCTACGAGAGAATGTCGTCATCTATTTTTACTAAAAATAGAAAACAGAACAATAGAGGGAAAATATACATACTATTTAATAAAACATAAACCTAAGTATCACATATTCAACAACTCCGTTGACATGACTATTTAGCTACATGGAGCCGGAGGTAAATTTCCACGTACGGTTTAATAAGTAGCATTTATATATACTGCATGACAAATGCGTCAATTTTTGATTTCTCTTACACTTTTAGGGAATAATACTATATCTGCAAAATGTCCACTAGACTCATAGAGACAAAGGTCGTGCTTATCCCATCTGAGAAGTGAAGGGTTTTCCTCGCGTCATTGCCATGATTCTTACAGTTAATTACGAAAAGATTGTGTTTGACAATTTTAGTATTTTTAATATATAAGGACGGGGTAGAGTCAAAATATTCAGGTTTCTGACGAGAGTCTAACAACAACACTAGATATAATTCTAATGGCTGATTTTATGCACATTTCCCCACTTGGGAATTCAGTGCATGAAAAAGTAACCTGTTTTTATATAAATTTCTACATCAAGAAGATTCTAGTAAGACAAACAATATGTAATTCCACTTTATTTCATTGTCGATCTGCAATCCTGGGAAAGTCGCATCATCTGGAAAAAAAGGTTATTATTTCCTGTTTTAAAATGAATGAACTTAATTTTTTGTACGTAAAGAGTTAATTTATTGGCAGTAAACCAAGTAATTAGTTCGTGGTACATTCTCCATTTTGGTATTGAGATTATTTATGTGTCCTTAAATGTAAAATTCGTATAAGACAGATTTTAGAGGGTCCATATATTCAGGAATATCATTAATATACAAAAGAAAAAGATATGGACCTCAAATTGAGCCCATTGGGATAAATACACCCCCTCACCATCTTTATTTTGGAGCGACCATCTGCTTACGATTATTGAGGTATGAGGTTAAGAGATGCCTCTAATATCATAATATTGTAATTTTCTTAGAAATATGATGCGATCTATCAGATAAAATGGCTTCGAGAGGTCTGAGACCAAAAATTCTCGCTACTTTCCAGTTTTCAACAATCTAGTGTTCTATAATATTGCTACGCAAACAAATAGTGCTGTGTACAGGCTCAATTGAACAAAAAACAAAGAAATTATAGACCTGTTACAGCAAAATCCGAGAAAATACGACTGCATTACTACTTTCATATTTATTCTTAAGACTTGTCACGAATGAATAGGTTAGCAATTATGTTTACTTGAAATTTTATATAAAATTATTATTAAAATGATAAAAAATTTATGTCTCATTGAAAATTAATAATAAGAAAGATTGGCAAATACAGACAAAATAAGTGATAATATAAATACCACACAACGTTTCTGGAAGCCCTGTACTTTTCTTCAGGTTTAGAAAAAACGTAAGAGCCTAGAGACTCACAACTGCAAGAATCATTTGACAAAACTCAAAAGATTTTTATTATTAAAATTATTGTTTTCAGGTTTTAAATTACGTGTAGGGAGAAACAAATTAATACAAATTATTTATTCCTCTTTGGAATAATAATTGAGGAAGTATTATTGGAAGTATTTTGCATGCGTTCCTTCCATTGCTGGCATGTTCAAAAAAGTCTGTTAGACTTTAACATTAAAATTATTTTATTTATAAACTATTTTCCCTTTTACCGTGATCAAATTAAGTGAAATGCATCAATAATTTATCCCCAATTTGAGATTGTTTGCAGGAACAAAAAAAGTGTCAGTACGCATTTAATGTTTCGTTCGTGAAAAATGTAATTTTCGTATGGAGCAATTGATCCCGGAAACGTATTTTCATCGCGTTTTTTAATATTTCAGAGTGGTGGAAATTACGCGGGATGCTCATGGCGGACAATTGCGTAAGCTCCCAGTAATGGAATATTGTTCATTGGGCAAGGTATTACAATATTTTTAAAATGTTATTTTCATACCGCCATGATTTAGTAGTGTTTAAAAAAGTTGAAAGGTTTCTCCGAATAACGATGATGGATGGGTTGAAATGTGTGTGTGTGTTTTGTATTTGGACAGCATCGGTGAAAATCCAGTTTTGTTTCCCCCTCCCTTCACGCTTTACCCTATCCCGACAACTCGTGCTACCACCTAAAAAGAGGATTAATTCGTTGTCCTCTCAGCATTGTGAATCATTGCATCCAATGTCAATATTGGGGGAGTAACGCAGTTATGAAAGGGGAGGTTGCTGCGAGCTCTAAATGGATGAGATTGTCACCGATTGTTAGCAATATCATTTATACTTTACTTAATTTAAGTTGTACGGTAACATTTGGGACCCTCGATGTTTCTCCTCGAGTAACAATAAGACTGTTACAGACAATATCGTGACTTCGCATACGTTACGGTAAAGCACCCTTAAGTTAAGTTACTATTCATGTCTTCATTATTGTAATCCGCGCCATAGCGTTTCATAGTTACATATTCCGATGTTTCAATTAACTTAAAAGGCGTACGACTCTGTGGCTCCAAAATATTTAATTACGAAAAAGTTCTGAGAGCATAAAAGCAGATTAAACATTCCAGTAGTTCTACAGAAGAATTATTTTCGCATATATGTACATAATTATTTATTTAAATAAACTATGCATAGAATAAAACAAATCCACAGATATGTGAACAATTACAAAGTCATACAGGTTAATAAGCTTCGAAGGATAATTACACATTTCACAGGTAAAACATTTATAAAAGATCGAATAATAGGATTGATAATAACCATATAAAGTCCTCTGTTTGTAAAAATAAATTTATTGCTAAACATATCAGTAGATCTTACACTTTTTTCAGTAACTTAAGTTTTTTTTAGATATTTTCAACCGTTATATTCGTAAAGGATTATTTTTACCAATAAAATCATATAAGTACACTAATGCAACACACATTTATCTGGTAAATTATTAGGAACTCAAATTAATAATTATTAATTTAAAATATTGTTGAATTACTGTATTTAGGTGACGTTATTGGTAAAAAAAAGTCGTATACGAAGAAAACGGTTGAAAATATCTAAAAAAAAGTCATAAGCCACTAAACAAAGTGTAAGATCTATTGATATATATATATATAAACATTTTTAAAGAAACACAGGACTTTACATAGTAATTATCAATCCTATTAAATTTATTAAAAGTCTTGCACAGTATCTTAAATGGATCGAATAATACTTATTTTTTGTGAACAATGTAACAATCACAAGATTTATTCAAATAACATGTTATGATTAAAACAATTTTTTTATGCAGGACAAGCAATTAGCGTCAACGTTTCAATTATATTTTACAATTTATTGAATCTGTTTTAAAATGTTTGGATTTAATTTCGCTCATACAAAAGCCGCGTTATACACGCTAGCAGAATTAGGTCCAAATTATATTTCAGTGTAATTACAGCGACCATATTTATAACCTTCTAAAATTATAGCGCGTTGTGAATAATAAGAAGAAACCTCTACCAGTTTAGGAGACAGTTGGCCAACTGTTTTACTAGGAACTGAGGACATCTCTCTTTAAGGCGGAGATACACTATTATCACGTCACGAACCGTCACGTGATCTAACGAGAAGTTCCAAAAGTGTGCGATACTACCTGCCAATGCTGTCTTGCGGACCAGAGACACACTTCTATCACGGTACGTCACGTCACTGCGATGTCGCGCGCTGTCACGTGATCTGTGATCTGAGCTCGCACAATTTTAATGTCACGCCATGTCGCACTTTCAATCTGTATTCTAGTTTAAACGTTATCAAAGGCACTTGAGGATCGATAGTCACTTTTTCCAATGCAACAAAGAATTATTTTACGTAATTATCTTAAGTATGATTGTTTATTGTTAATAAACCCTAACCATTATGAAGGTATAACTCCTTATATCTCCAAAATTGTCGCTAGTACACACTTTCTCATCAAAGTAAAGTAGTAGAGAATTTAATTATCTTTTTAACTAACTTTTAGGTTTCAAAAATCATTTACAATTTCTGAAAATATACCTAAATACACGAGTAATAATTATTTTAAATCTAGGAACTCTACAGTTTCACATTTAATTTAATTATTTTATTGAATAAAATGTTTATCAACCTGATTTCCTATCTCAGTCAGGTCCTTTTATTGTTCTTTATTAACGTCAAATATCTAAGTAGATGGGCTGGAATTTTTATATCATATTTAGAATCGCATACACGTGTGTAAATATATATGGTTGTATTATAATACCATCTTCAATGGTACAATACAGTATTATTCTCATAAACAAAACAGAATCTGTATAATATTTTATATTATATGTTAATGTCTTTATTTTTGGACTTGCAGGCTGCTTAAAACTGAAACGATACTTGTTATTTCCGTAACGGAATCAGATTTAATTTTACTGGAAAAGAGGGGTAATTTACGGCTGATATGTACACAGATGTAGAGTGTTATATTGAAGAAAAAATGCTCTGAGCTACGCACTACTATCACTTGTAAAATCAGACTGTTTGCTGGCCGTGAACCACGTGACGTGATGGCAGTGTCTCTCCGCCTTTATCGTATGTCCTAGGTCTGCGAACCCCGAACATACGACTCTCAAAACACCGAGAAGAAGGCATTTTCTTTTTGGAGTAACAGACTACATGAGGGTAACCCACATGGTGGCAACTCCACTTTAATAGCATAGGAAGGGATTTGAAAGGGGGGTTGCGGAAGGGTATAGGAAGGTAGCCAAGGGTTAACTAGGGCCCCGGGTTATTGTTTAAGGATCCTACCCGTAATTCGCCTAAAAGTGAAGTAGGACAAACCCTAGAAAACCTGCATATGGTAGGTCGGGCTTTTGGTACTTGTCCCACGCCCTTCTGATGGCGGGAGAGGGACTTGCTGTGAGGATGCAGAATTTCCTTCTCCGAACCTCGAACAGTTTAGGAGGCAGCTGGCCGATTGTTCGAATGGGAGCAAAAGAATAATCATGACGTCTGCCTAACCTAGGATAATTTAATCACTATATGTTATAAAAGGTCAGTCAAAACACTTTTACGAATTGTTTCCGTAACAATGCATTTTGTGATGGTTCTTATGTCTCTGTCCAATGACGAAGCAAGCTATTGTATACCTTAAGTTCTCATCGCATCTTTAAATCAGTATTTTTCCGCAATCCTCAAATCTAGATTCCACCATCCGTCTCTACTAAAAGGTTTGCGGGTCCAGCGACGTACAGTCATCAACCCTCTACACCCAAAATTATTCTCGCACCAACAAGTATTTACCCGCTTTTTAATTGTTTATGGTAGCAAAATTAATTTGAAAGCTAACTGAAAGCTGGTTTCCCATTGTCCTTTCCAAGATAATTCCCTCGTCCTGCATATAAAATAATATTTAAAATAATTATCTTGGTGTATTAATTTGATAGCTATTGTAAAAAAAAACACCGGTAACTGGGAATAAAGTTGGTGTTTGAAATTTAGAGGCTAATTACTGTAGCTTGTATTATGAAATGGCATAGAAAGGCCAGAAAACAAGTCAGAAATAAAACGGCGTTAATTTTCGCGTGGTAGCAGGATGGAAAAAAATTATTATTTTCATAGACTTTGAGAAATATGTCGATATAATTAAGATACCAGCAGATAAAACAATTAGGAGACAATAGCGTTTGAAAGCCATGTACAGAGATTCGAAGAAATATTTTATTGGAGGACAGTAAAATCAATGGTTCAGGCACAAAAATAGACGTTCAAGATGGGACAGACAAAATGACATCCTTTAAATTAATCACAAGTGAGAGACAAAGCAATGTTAATTAAGGTGAAGAAAAATCATCAGTTCAGGGTTAAAATTATTTAATACTAGCTGGGTGCCCGGCGTTGCCCGAGATGTCCCGATACACTACAATTTCGGATGCTTTTGCGCTATTTTTATGTAACGCTCCTCGAGGGTGTAGATTTGTAAGCGGAACATACCCATATGCATACCCACATGTATACACACATACATACCCGTATAAGACAATTTTATATAATATATATAGATAGATAGATATACATACACTATTTAAAACAATTATTAAATATAATTTTTCCATCTGAAATTAAACTATTTGGTGGTTTTAGCAATCTGCAGTTGGTAGCATTGTATAAAATTAATGCAAAACATTACGAAATACGCTGTCTTCAATAAAAAAATATCAATTTTGAACATTAAAGTATTGTTTTTATCATAATTCTATGTATCTTCCAGTGCGTATTGCAAGATATAATTGGGAAACATATTGGTCCCTGATCCCGTTATATATTCCACGTCAAAAGTCAAGTTATTTAAAAGAAAATTAATGCCACGGATTGTATAACCTTTCATAATAAATTATATTTATCACTCGATGTGGTATTGGTAGATTTAATTATACTTATTGTTCAATCAAAATATTTTTGCTCAGCTTCATTTCTCAGAAATTGAACATCTATAACGTCGTTCCCAAAAATGGAAAACAAATACTGCTATCATAACCTCAAATTGATGTTTCACGACACAAATTGCACGCAATAATTTGTTTACATTTATACAAATTTATAGAAATACGTTGCGTAAAGTATAATTAATTGTACTTTTAATTCAATTGAAATGTTCCTATTTCTGTACATACCTTTGACTGATAGTGCATTAATTGAATAACGACCATAAAAACTTTCGGAGTTCCGTACGTCATTTTCAATACTTTTATAGTTACAAACATGTAATTCAGCAGTCGTACCTGAGACAAATCTTATTATCTTCTGAAATATTATACAGGATACAATAGTACGTTATATTTAAAATTTTATAAATCTCGACCGACACACATTGGAATGTATTATAAGGCGCCATATTGGCTTTATCAAAGATAGCGGGATAATTAACTATTCCAAATTAACTTTGCGCAAGGATGGTAAAGTGTTTCGTATTGTTTTTTATTACTATTCGATGGAGTAATACTGTAAAAAATTTTACTTTTTATTCAATCAAAATATTTCTGCTTTATTTCATTACGAAATACAGAACTATATTTAGGATGCGTCAATGTCTTGAAAACTTATGACGTCATCGTCTCGCGCAGTAATTTAACACTAATTCGTAACTTATTTCAATTATAATTATTTCCACGTTTATTCTACAGGTTTCTCACCCCCACAGTACCGGTTCTCGATTTTGGCAGAATATATATACCAATTTTTGTTGAATTCTGTCCACGCGATAAAATTTGTATAAAGAACAACGTAAATACATACATACATACAAATATACATCCTTTTTTATTATATAGAAGATTTATTAATACACTGGCATGTTCTACGGTAAAACTCAGGAATGAGGCAGTTAATCAAAAAGGAATGTACATTAAAGGAGTAACATTAGTCAAGTGCGCCAATATGATTAATCAGACAGTGTGTAAATATATTCTGTAAATATATGTAACGGTATTCTCGTCAAATTTGTCGTTATGGCTTCTACGATGACCTACGGATTAAAATCCTAAGAGTAAATGGCACGAATAGTGCAATACTACAATTTACTCAAAAAAGCTTATAGAGGAGAATAAATAGTATGATGAATGATTGGATGAGATTTAGGACGAAAGTTGTTCATTGTATGAATATGCGAAAATATACATAGAGAAAAGAGGATGATGTAAATTATACAGTGGAATCTTTGCTGTCAGGCGCGAATAACAGCATGATCGTTTGGAAAGTGGGACAAAGACATGGAAAATAAAAAATGGTGAAAAATAATTTTTTTAAAAGCTGCCATGCATAAATAACAAAGCCTCGGACGTTGTATGATGAATTTAAAAACGTAAATACTCTTTAAAACTGGATTATAAAGACAATGATTTAAAAAACGCATAAAATAAAACAATTGTCCCTAGTTTGTCTATTTTGTGTCGGACTGTGGACAGTTGTATGTATGGAGAGGGTGAGGGAGGGTGTATAGGCACCACATCGTTGCAATTGTCCACATTGCATTGTGCATTCTTGCTCGTACATCCCCGCGCACGAGTGCAACCCTGTTACAAGCCTCACTACATCATTCGTTTCGCATCGAAATGTTGCAGCGATAATATTTTAGCGCAATGGACCTGGTTAATTAGAAGCACAGGACAGGAACCAGATAATGCGTTTGGTCGGCAGCGAATTGCGGTGACTATGATGTCATTTGGCAGATATGTTATCTAAAGATAAGTTTAAAATTACGGCAGTTATTCTGATTTTCATTGAATGATTTATAGTATCTGCACTGTTATTGCCGTGAAGGTCAACAGAGGCGCGAATTGTAGTTTATGGTACCAGCGACATACATCAATAACTAGTTTCAGGTGCCGCGACATTTTTGAGTTCAAATCAAAATTACAATCTTATTTAAATTTACTGTTGATTTTTTTCTTTTGGAGATAATTTTATAGGTTTAAAATCAAGTATAGAATTTAATACATTTTGTGCCATTTGTGCTATCAAAATAAGATTCGTTTCTCCGCATGGAGATTGTAAGTCGCAAATATATTATTAATTTACCTATTACGCATAATATTATAACCCACTTTCAGTCTCTTGGATTATTTGTCTTGCATAGTCAGTTTTAATGATTTACGTATCATAACGACTTATTTGCTAGAGATAGTTATATAATTATTTATTGGCTTTACAACCGAGACGAGACGAATGTGAGACTGTCAACTCTCGTAACGCACTTCGGAGTTTTTGGAGTAACTCGTGGTCAGCGTGTCCTTCACTCTTAACCTACACCCATATCTATCCCCGGAATCGAGCCCAAGACCTCTGTGGGTCGCTGAAGCTGTTGTAAATTTGTCATTTGTTATAGTTGAAACAATGGAAGCTCAGAAATTAGCCCAGTAGTTTGTTTAAGAGAGAGTTTTATGAAAAAATGGTAATTTCGCGTGAAGAGTTTCGTTGAATGATATTTTTACAATTTTAGTAAATGTCTAACTCAAAAACAGGCATCGCTTCGTAGTCAATCACCATTAGGAAGGACTGTTGCAATTGTTTTTTTCGTAGCGGTCCTGCTTCCGTCAATGATGAATTTCGTTAAGGTCGACTAAAATCAGTTGTTGTTCCAAACAAAACATCGATGTTATGCGTAACATGATGTAAGAAGATCGACTTACCGAGAGATAAGATCCTTAGGTACATAGAATACTACAGCACATTAGATTTTGTGAACATTTACCTATGTACCACTGTGATCAAAAAGTAAGGTGAAATTGTCATTTAAAACTCCCGGGTATTAGGAAGGCAGGTAAATTTTTTTTCCTAGGTTGGTAGGACTGTCTATAATATTTGCCAAGCGTCTGTTTGTTAAAAGGTTTAATTATCTCCGAGTTACACGTGTTTTGGTAAACAACCGAAAGTGAATTTTTCGATTTTTGCAATGGGTGATTTTGTTGAGCAAAGAACTTGCATCTAATTTTGTTTGCGGAACGAATATTCTTGTGCGGACACGTTGAAAATGTTGCGGAAGGCCTTTAGTGATCAAACTATGGCACAAGAAAACGTTTATAAGTGGTACAACGAGTTCAAAGAGGGCCCGAGAACGCGTTGAAGACGAACCGCGCTCTGGACGACCATCAACGTCTACCGACGAGAGCCACGTCCAAAAGATCAAAGATTTGGTCCTTGAAAATCGTTGATGGACAATTATAGATCTCGCTGATAGTGTTGGAATATCATTTGATTCAGCCCAAACCATTTTGAAGAATGTTTTTTGTCTCAAACGCGTAAAGTCTCGATTGGTGCCAAATTCGCTCAATTTTTTGGAAAAAAAAGCGTCGCGATGATGTGTGTGAAACTTTGCTGTCTGACTATCAGGACCACTTGAAATGCAGCATTACTGGAGACGACCCTGAAACCACCGACCAACCCAGCGAATATCGTGCAAAAGGTGAAGCAAGACCGAAACGACCACGGCAAAGTCGATCGAAAATCAACGTCGTGTTGACAGTTTTCTTTGATTATCGCGGTGTGGTGCAATATGAATTCCTTCAGCCGGGCCAAACTGTCAACAAAGAATATTATTTGAGCTTTATGCGTCGTTTGCGTGAAGCTATTCGTCTGAAACGGCCGGAATTATGGACGAACAACTCTTGGTTCCTTCATCACGATAATGCACCATGTCATACTGCTTTGGTTCGTCGCGACTTTTTTTTGCCAAAAACTCGACTCATATCGTTCCGCAACCACCGTATTCGCCTGATTTGACTCCGTGCGACTTCTGGCTATTCAACAAACTCAAAAGGCCAATGCGGGGAAGCCGTTTTGACACGATTGAGGAGATAAAAACAGAATCGAAGAAGGTCTTGATGGCTATACCGGAAAAAGACTATTCCGACTGTTTCGAGGTCTGGAAAAAGCGTTGGAAAAAGTGCGTTTTATCGGACGGGGAGTACTTGGAAGGGGATGAAATTGATTTGGAAGAATAAATAAAGAATTTATATTTTATAAATAAATTCACCTTACTTTTTGTTCACAGAGGTATACGATCTGTCTACGACGGATTCCGGATAACTTTGCCGAAGTTGTGTATATTGGTGTAAGAAAATTCACCAAAAATTCGATTGAGGAAAACAACACCAAAACAAGACAGAGCTTGGAATTAACCAGAACCAAAAATTAAAAATCAATGAACTGTTTCGTGTTCCAAGTTGAACCGACTCCAACGAATGTGGTTTGTTCCCTTGACAATTCCAAGAAAATTGTCGCTTGTTTCTTTGTATATACTGCACGACTATTGCTTTAGAGAATCGAAGAACAGTTAATGCTGAATGGTATACAACAAATTTTTTCCCAGCAGGCAGTGATTTTATCAGGGGAAAAACCGGAATCGTCGCATCATTCTTCATCAAGACGGAGCACATAAAATATTTCACAGAGAAAAACGTATTCACCTGATTTATTGTCTAATTTTCCCGAATATCAAACAAAAAAAATGCGTGGACAGCGGTTTTATAACCTCAAAAATAATGTTTTTCAGATACGAACATCAGAAGGAAAAATGTTTCGAGGACAGGTTTCTAACGCGTTCATAAGTCTAAAAGTATCAAAGGCGAATACTTTTATAAACTTACGATTTGTACAATAAAATATATTTCTTTCATTTCCAAAACTTAATAGGCGACCCTGGTATAGATATAATTATTCTTTATTTAATACAAGTTGGATTTTCAATAATATTTCTTTGTTCCCCTCAGACACGATATTTTAAAACGCTTTAAATTAACATTTTTTCCATTAAAAGCATTTATTATATAAAATATTCTATAAATACTGCAATGGCTGTTACATGGAATAAACAAAAACGAAATTAAAAACTCGCTTAAACAACATATTTTCAATTTAAAACAACCTTGAGACAAACATTCAGTTCTCTGTAAATATTAGAACTCAAATAACGACAGTTTTGTTTGGAATAATGCTTCAATATTAGATTCTGAAATCAAATATCCGAGATTAATGTCTGAAATGTTACATATTTAGTCGAATTGTTCATCCAGTAATGTTAAAACCTATACACAGAATCTCTGCAATATTTTTGACTGTATTCTCAAATAACCTCTTTGGTCTCTTTTGTATATATATTATATGTTAATAAAAACATCTATTTTTAATATGTAAAATAATATAAAAATAAACATTTACATAAGAAAATTAATATAGAGTTCGTGGGTAAAATACTAATTTATGATACAGAGTAATATTTTACAATTTAATTTGGATATGTTAGTACCTCTCATGATGACTATCAAACGTCTTACTTTATAATTGATCAAACTTGTTGAAAATTCTCCATCAGAACTAGTTATAAGTACGTTAACTATTGTGAAACACGGGCTGACCCCTTAATTTCCGCTTCAGGTGCCCAATTACCAAGCCAAGCTTCCGAATTACAGTTGTTATAATCAAGTTTAAGAAGTTAGAGCCGCTGAAGATTTCCTGATCTTGTGCTATTCTTAACAAAATTACCTTGATTGAAGGAACTTCACTAATTCAATAATGGCTGCTACACAATCTACCATCAACATATAAATTGAGTGTATTTGAAAAATACTTCAGAGTACTTATTTTCATTGTGCTGTTATCAATACTTTTTTTATATGAAATATTACTTAAATTATGGAATGTTAACAATTAAAAGTGTTTGTGCACCCGATGTTGTGAGATTGTTTTGCCCAGTCCTCCGTTGTAGCTGTAACACGAAAGACAGCGAGTTTGTTTTAACTCGAAATCAAAATGTATGACTTCAACCTGACATTTGAGCATTATTACGAGACCCTATGGAGATCGGTAAATTGTAATTAGTCTTGCAATTACAGGGCGGCTTTACCCCTTAGAGCAGACCGCCCCTAACGACTTCCTCGGAACGTGACACTAATTTGTTTCGCATTACGCACTTGTTTGAGAATAATTGAAACGCGCCTCGACCTTGCCCCAATTATATCTCCGGGTAATGTCACCATGTATTACGGCAGATAACCCTGCAATAGCTGTGTCGTGTGTGTGTGGGCGGATGGACCAACGTATGAGAGAGAATGTCCTCCACGGCCGGCTCACGACTTCCGTAGCATGAATATTTATAAGTCTTTGCAGATCAAGCCTAATAGAACTGTTTTTTTAATCTGAAGGAATATTTCCTCACTTCCATTGTTACTTTATGGTTTGTATAATGCTTGCGTTATAATCACTTGTATTTATTTCACTGTGTTAAGTTAGTTTATACTATTTAATTTCATGTTAGAAAAGTACTTACTAAGTACATCTATGTATTTTACCTTTTAAACGACTTATAAATTTATTATACAGGAAGATCGGAATTTAAATGAACATAGTACCTACGAGCAGGTAACTTGAGAAAGAAACGATAACGATACTAAGTAAAACTGTGCACATAAATTTTCGATCAAATTAATGTGCCTGCTAAATTCATTAAATTACGGTTTTACACGTATATTGTAAATGGTAGATCAACTCAAGAAACGTGGCACGTTATTTTCCACGATAGAACCACAGCTTCTTTGATTCAGTGTAACGACTTATAGTAATTTGATTGGAACTGGAGAAGGATTCATAAAACTAGATATGTATTGGGGTGAATTAACCGAAAACAATCTTAATTTATATCAGTAAGAGTGTACATAAATTTTGAAATGTTACTCACTTCTCACGATTACTTCAAGGAACTCCAGAATAAAATAAGTTATGGTACCTTAGCCTCGTATGAAATACTAAGTATCACAGAAAGCATGAATAGAAATTTTAAACGAATGACATAATTTCTGAAAATGTAACTTTTAATTTTATTGGACGAAAAATACATGAATTGATACAGAACATCAGCAGGTTTTGGCTGGAAATGGGCCGAAAGCTTCTGTATGACTCGGACATTTAAATATATTGTTTGGTATTTTATGATACTGTGATAAAGATTTTAAACTACAGTGCGACTGATATTGAGTCATTTGGAGATAAATAACCGTTACTATTATAATACACGTTACTGTTATAAGTTATAAATAAATAATTATTTAATCAGCACAATTGAGAAATAAAAATTTTATATTTAAGCTATTGTAATGCCAATTAATTAAGCCATTAATTGTTTTTAAATCATTTAATTTGTTAGAAGTATTTGAGCGACCAAAAGCGACAATAGCGCTGAGCTCTGTTGCTTTGATGAAAAGCCGAGATGGAAATGCGCGCTAAAACTCGGAAGGAACTACGATCGGTAGTTAGCTGCGAAACATTGCAAGGAGCAGAACAAGTAATAAAACTTGAGCAGAGTCTAGACGTCGCTAATGTATTACCAGTTAAAGTTGTGAATTAATACAAAGTAAAACATTCACGGAAGTATTGCAGTGTAAATATTGGAAAGTAAGAGCAGTTTTCGTCAGAATAGAACTATCCAAAATCTTCGTGGAGAAAATGTTCCAGGAGAACATTGGTAAATTATTGTGGAGCGGAGCAGTCAACGGAATACAGCCAATCTTGCCAAATTTGAAAGTGAAGTGTAGAATCAAAATAAAGCCAAGGCCTCATATTAAATAATTAAAGGGTGTAAAAGTGTCCGAACGAGGTAAAATTGATTTTTCTGGTGCCAGACCGATGGTCCGTAAGTAACATAACTTTGATAAATTTGTAAATAATAATTAAAAGGGTAATCAGATTTTGTTCAGAGTTCATTTAGTTCAGATTTCATTTCACTTATATTTCATATTGTTTTTTGGTTAATTTTAAATTGTTAATAGTAAAATTATACATTTTTAGCGTCCTAATTATCAAATCCAGTGATGACCATGATGATTCCTTAAAATTAATTGTAATCCTATCAGTTGATTATTACATAAAATTTCCTGATTTCTTCTGGTATTTGAGTTATGGTAAGCGAAGGTTAAAGTTCTTTTAGCTTTACTCGAACAATTAACGTTATAAGCAATGACTTTTTAGTAAGTGAAGCCTCTGTTTCAAATTTTGCTGAATAAATGCTATAAATAAACATATTCCAGTATTATAATATGTCGGAAAGAATATTAAAGAGAGAAAGGATTTAAATATTCAGGCTCGGTAATAACAGACGATAATAGGGTGGCCGTGGAAATAGAAGAAATTATTTCTATGGAACCGATGATATTATGCCTTGAAAAAAATATATTTAAGTCCATAAATTCAAAAATCGAAATATATAATTATGCTAAGACATATAGTAAAGAATGGATCAGAAGTTTGAGTGATTATTTCAAAGGAGGAAGGTTTTATATTGAGATGGGAAAGAAAGATATTGAGAAATATTTTTGGAGTTGTCAGAGAGGATGCAAGCTGCAGAGTAAGGACAAATGCAGAAATACAGATGAATATTATAGTCATATCTAGCAGCGAACGACATGTACGGAGAATATCACAAACTCCGAACGTTAAGAAAGTTCTTTTCAGGAAGTTCCCATGGAAGATGTAGAGGAAGAACTAGGGAAAGATGGCTCGATGATATGGAGTAAATAGGGAATTGGAGAAGGAAGGGTATGGACAGCGAGGAATGGAGACAAGTGATAAAGGAGGCCAGGATTCTTCAAAGAATGTTGCGCCAACCAACAACATTATTATAAATTAATACACATGTTTAAATAAAAAGTTTAGCTCTCATTGCACGAGTACAAGATGACTAGTACAGTTATATATGAAGAAATCTGTTGTGAAAATTTAAGATGGCCTGACCAATTAATTGTCAAGTGCCCAAAGCTTACTCTAAACAAAATTATATACATTGCTCTAATGACAATTTTTTGGGGAGCTATTCAAAGCTACTCTGTAACACCGTGCTGTAATCAAATAATTCCAAACATCCATACTAGCAAAAACCAAGAAATTAAAGAATATATTATCTTTATGTCTCACTCTACCTTCCTCCATTTCTATTTCTTCCTATCTCTTTCTTTCACTTATAAATCGATAACATACGATAATAACCATTGAGTTCATTACAACAGTTGATGATATGATCATATGACACGATATGATACGTTCGTGTCAGTAGGTCAAATCTTCTTCGATTTATAGCCCACTAATGTGGATGATGTTGAACTCTACGCAGGATAAAAAGGAACTGATCAACCATCTGTTCTCCATCTTTCTCTATCCCTCTAGATAATGAAGACACCAGCAACGGGATCAAAAAACGCTCCGTCATTCTGTTCTTTTCAAATGTATCTCTGAGACAGAAACACTAAAAACAAAATTAGTGTCAAATGAACGGCAGTAAAATCAAAATTTAAAAAAAATACTAATTAGAAGTCGGTGTCTTAGGCTATTATTACCACAATGTTAATTCGTAAGTATTTGGTACGGAATACAAAGAACAGAACACGTCAAGTTATGAATTGAAAATACGCCGACATTAGTAACGAGTGAGAGAAACGTTTACTGTAGACTATGTTTATTTTACGGACTCCGGTGATCAAATAAAACTAACAATCACTACACAGATATACATTTTTGTCCCAAACAATAAAAACAAGCAAGCTTCTACAGGTCATTGGACACTTTCCCACCTACATCTTAAGATTTCTTGAGAGCAACAAAATAAACGCAAACATTCTGATTTATTAAAATGAAAAGATTGAAAATATTGAATATGAAAGATAGCCAACTAAGGCAAAATAGTGATAATATAAATACCACACTAGTTTTTGCAGGTGTGTCGCTCTCGGCTCTTCTCCGAACCTGACGAAAGGAACAAGAATCCCAGAAACGTTGTGTGGTATTTATCACTTTTTTGTCTGAATTGGCTACCTTTCTTATTCAATCTGATTTATTCTCTTAAAAACATGTTTCATTACTATTATCTACAAGATTGTTAAGATCTGAAAAAAGTGGCTTTCTGTCAGAAGTGGATAAGACGTTATGTATAGTCTTCTGGAATTGTTATGTAAATATTTCCTTTTATTTCAATTAATGTAGAGAAATAGTCCTGACATGATGGTGTTTTTTTTTACAGTTTTAGTTAGACTTCTCGACTTTATCCAAATTATTAACAAATTGTTTTCGAAGAGTTTAATTCTGTCGGAAGAATATTGATTTTAGTTCTTTCGTTAAACCTCGGTAACTGCCTAAATTGGAGAGTTTTTCTTATGAAACCAGATTAAAGAAGTTCCTAAGTTTGTTAACTTTATGGGATTGTTTCGTCCTTTCACTGTTTATTCAATTTCGGTGTTATGACAGGGCATTACGCTAATTAGCTCATTCTAATTTAAAGCAGTAGACGTTAACGAGGAAGATGAAATTGCCGTAATGTTCATACATGAGCAGTACAGTATTTCAGGATTTCCATTAACGTGAACACTATGGTGTATTTGAGTTTATTTTATGGCCGGCAGTTAATCTCGAGAGCCACCAGCACCGTTCATTTAAATAAGACAGAGGCAATCTTGCATGTTATCTAAACTTTTGCTTGAGTCTGTACGTGTTATTGCTTGCGGAAATGAAAAGCGGATTGGTCCGGGATTTAGCTAGCGACGGAGCCGTGCGACTTGTAGTTACGTGGCAGTCATTTTAAAGCTTTTCATTGTATTAATATTTCGGGCGCACTCCGGCGGGGTGGCGGTATAATCTAATGAAATAAGCACTCCTCACGTCCCTGGCTGGTGGCGGCACAGCGGAAGTTCTCTATGTTGTTTTGAGTAGACAACCCCATACCACCCTCTCCCGGAGCTCAAGGGATGTATAAGCTCGCTACTAACTGCATAAAGCCGCGCTTAATTAAAACATATTAGTACGCCCGGAGCCCGCTAGAGAGCACCAAGCAAAATGCTATTAGGGATGACAAATGACAACGGCCAGGCGTTAGCTGATGTTCATGTTGTTTTAGTGCGATTAAAACCTGGGCCTCTGCCACCACAGTTAGCAATCTCTAGCTCGCGCGAGGAAGACGCTGACGTCCGAATCAGTTAGCGCCAACGACGGAGTGCTCATCCTCAGAGGTTGTGAGGACTGACACTTGAACCGCAAAACTGATCGAAACGACGCTCCTGATGAATAATGATAGCGTCAACTCATATTTAAATGCCGAGAAATAACAAATAATACTTAAATTAATTTTATTTGCAACAATTTAAAGCTGGCACAACATCGTAATGTTAAACAATTTGTTTTTAATCTTAAAATACCTGATATTTTTTATGCTACCTACGTGCTCTTTACATGAAGAGCTAGTTTCTAAATTTTCCAAACTGTAAAGATGAATGCGTGGGTTTCTGCCACCCGGGGTTGAAGCTAAATTCGCCACTCATATTTAGACATTTAAATACAAAATGCTCCAAAATTAGCAGAAATCCTAAAATTTTGCCGCCCCCAAAAAGTCCCGCCCGGGGTGGTCGTCCTCACAACCCCCGCCACGCTATGTCCGTGCTACTATGTCCTAATTTAATTAGTATGGTTTTGGTTGTTCTACTTATAAAATTGACCTAAAGTATAAGGCTAGCTAAGTAGAAGGTAAACAAAAATAAAAATTTTATATTCACAGGTTTTGTGTGTATACCAAGAGTCGAACATGTAGACCAGGCCTGTTCAACGCGGCCCCCGTAATCTCGTTTCTTGGCGCCCTCCATATATATTATACTAGCCACCAATGTCTATAATAATATAAATTTCTAAATGGTTGCATTTGTTGTGTAATATTGTGGCCATACCAGTGTGAATAAATTTGAACAGTATTCATAGGATGAGAATTTAATATTCAATGTGAAATGTCTATAACTGTTTATGAGGCCCGATCAAGCGCCCTAAGAGATAAATACGTCTCAAAATTTATAAAAATTACATAAAATTGTAAAACAAATTAAAATTTATATGTAATAAATTTTCATATTTTAAATTAACTAATTTCAGTGGAAACTTTTACTTTAAACCTGTGAATAGATTAATTTTTTTATAAATATTTGATAAATTTAGAAAGTATATTCAGAAAAAATTAAATTAAAGCTTGATATTCTCAACCGCACGGATTAGGGCAACTATCAGTCGTATCGGCAATTACTTGCGGTGCCACTAGTTGTGGAGACATTTACACTAACGTCGCGCAAGTAAGAACATGTGACGTCACATTTCTGTTTTCAATAAGGTGATCGGACGACAGCTGTTCTGAACTTGATTTGGGCCCCCTTGAAATGCACCACATATATTTGCGATTCTTTCCTGCACGTTCACTGATTATAATGAGTGAAAAGGCTGAGTTAGAACTTGTCGCTTTTGGTGTTATGGTTTTTTAAAAATCTAGAGAAGAAATTAAGAATTTTCTGGGCCCGCAGTTGGCTTAGCAGGGGGGAACCAAAAACGAGCTCTCGAGAACTTAATTCAGGAACTCATTAAAGATTAAATTTTTTCTAAGACTTACTCAATTTAATTGGGCGGATCACTTGCAAACAAAAACAGGTTAAGGACATTAACGTCTAAGGATCGATTGCTGGTAATTCCGCTTTTTGACCACAGATAAATAACATGTATTAAAATATGTACAAATTATGAGTAGGAATAATATTGTTTATATTATTTGAAAATCAAACAAAACCAATAAACCAATTGATGCCATAGTATGCTTTATATTAATTATTAAAGCATGGTCTTGATTCCATGCATGATGTAACCTAATTTTATTTCAAAATTCTTTCATAATAAAAAAAGTTTTGGAACCTAATATTTGAAAATCTTAAAATTGTATACAAAATTACCAGAACATTCAAGATTATTGGATAATTTTTTGATTACATAATTAATTAATAATTAAGGCCTCATCTTCGTTTTACTGTTCACTTGATGAAATCATAAATTAGACTCGAAACTTTGTGATTTATTGTACCAATGACGTTGCTAATTCATAAACCTTTTTTGGATGTTTGGTCACTGTACTTACTTAATTATTATATTTTCATATTTTATGATTTAAAAATGTATTAATTGTTGACAGTTTTATAAATATAATTTTGCAAGAGGCGATGAATGAGCTCAAATCTCCAAATAAAGATTATAATGGAAATAATAAAAGGATTGTTTATTATGTTTTAGATTTTTCAAATTTTTAGTCTACAAAAAATTGTAATAGTTGTGCAAAGAAAAGTGATGTGTGAATTCTTAAAACTCAATATTTAAAATATTTTTCACCAAAGAGCGAATGTCTTGGTAAAGTCATTCTTAATGTATTCGTCAGAGAGATCTTTTTGAAAATGTAATATTGACAGGGAAGGGGATATTTTATGCTCAACATCTAGCTTCTTGAAGAGAAGACAACGAATTTATATTTCGTTGGAAATTGTGTAACCCTCTGTTTTATTACTGCAATAGTTTTTCTTTAAATACCAAAAATCTGTTAATCACCATTAACAAGAAAGCGATAATAGAAAATGAATCAGAATTAACTTTCATTAAATTATCACGCATTTTTTAATGAATACAACGGAAATATGAAAAGTACTGTCTTTATAGAGAGGTTACATAGACCACATGTGCTGACAATGGTTTCACAATAAGCTTGGGCTGGAAGTTTCGCTACTGTCATATCCGTCAACAAAATGATCGATTGCCGTCGGATCAACAGAAAATCTTCCATCTACATTTACATTACTTTTTATATCTAGATTGTCTACAACAAAACCCGTCAAGTTACATTAAAATTTGGAAAAAAATTCGAGATAATTTAAATATAATATTTTTTATTGGAAGTAAAAATTCTTTATTCTTAATATATTCCCAAATAATTTAGAGTAAGTTAAAAGCTGAAATCGATAATATGGGTATACATTCTGGTTATTACGGGATTATTTATCAATTTTATAATAACTCATTTGTTAATATTATAGGGGTAGCCCTAAAATCTCAGGGTTTAGTACTAGTCCTCTAATATAATATTATCTTAGCTTGAACATAAGGAAAATGCTATTAAAAATAATAGTAATTTTGTAGGACGTAAGTTTTCCCGGAAAGGTAATGAAATCCTTTTGCGATTCCAGGCAGGTAAACTCGTCGAAATCCTTTGGTATTTTACATTGATGTCCCTACAAAACTTCTCGCGCACAGAACTCAAATGAAATCACAAATTTTAAATTTGCTTAAAGAATTTTAAGATCCTGATGGTCACACGTTACAGACTATAGCAAAGAGCTGTATTTCGAATACTCCATGTTTATCATCGAGAGAAACATGTCATACTTTCGTAATAATCTTAACATAAATGGATTTAGACTTTTTGTAATATATTAGTATTATCCTCAGTGTTGTTTAATCAGACGTCAAATTTAAATTAAAAACTAATTTATCATTAACAAAATATTTAATTTTGAATTTTCAGGAGCTTTCGACAAATTGCCTAAATTTATCTGCACCAAGAAAAAAATAATTATAGAACTATTTTAAATTTAGCAATGATCCCATATATGTCATTTCAACAACACCGAAAAAATTCATCTTTTATTTTCTCCTAATTATAATCTCTCTCTCTCCTCCTTGAAGATGGGGTTTGTATGTATACCAAGAGTCGAACATGTAGACCAGGCCTGTCCAACCCGGCAACCGAAATCTCGTTTCGACTTACTCCAATGAATAGTGCCATTGCTCATGTCTCATCCTAGCCAGCAATTAACCTGAAAGGGATGCAGGAAAACCCTAGAAAAACCTGCATCAGGTAGATCGGGCATTGAGAACTTGTCCCACGCCCTTTCTATGGCGGGAGAGGGATTAGCTGTGGGGTCGCAGCATTCCCTTCTCCGTGCCGCCTCGACCAGTTTAGGAGGCAGCTTGCCGACTATTCCAATAGGAATAGTAGACAACTCTTACCGTATGCCCAAGGTCTGCGACACCGGAACATACACCTCTCAAAACAGGCCAAGGTGCCTCGACTTGTGGGAACCTTAGTTCAAAAACGGAGAGGAAAAGGCATCCCCACAGGTAGCCTCTTCGTATCTCTCCTACAAGAGAATATCCCTCGCAGGTACTGCCTGCGAGAGAATAGTCCTCGCAGGCCTTCCTGTGAGGTAGCCTCTTTTTTTTTATTATTTTTTTTTAGGGCAATAGGCTACATGAGGGTAATCCACTTAGGGCAACTCCCCTTTAATAGCATAGGAAGGGATTTGAAAAGGGGGGATGCGGAAGGGTAGAGGAAGGTAGCCAAGGGTTAACTAGGGCCCCCGGGCTATATTTTAAGGATCCTACCCGGCATTCGCCTAAAGGAATGCAGGGAAAACCTTAGAAAAACCTGCATCGGGTAGGTCGGGCATTGGGTACTTGTCCCACGCCCTTCCGATAGCTTGGACTTAAAATGAAAATGTAGAGTCATACCGGGGAAAAGCCTGCGAGAGAATTCTCTCGCAGGTGATCCTTCCCAGAGAGCTCTGGCGGAGGCTACCTTTGGGATGCCTTCACATCTCTCTGGGTTTTTTTTGAACTAAGGTTCCCACATGCCGAGACACCTCGGCCTGTTTTGAGAGGTGTATGTTCCGGTGTCGCAGACCTTGGCCATACGGTAAGAGTTATCCGCTATCCCTATTGGAATAGTCGGCCAGCTGCCTCCTAAACCGGTCAAGGCATGGCGAGGGGTAAGCTGCGACCCCACAGCAAACCCCGCTCCCGCCATCGGAAGGGCGTGGGACAAGTACGAAATACCCGACCTACCGGATGCAGGTTTTTATAGGGTTTGTCCTGCATTACTTTTAGGCGAAAGCCGGGTAGGATCCTTAAACTATAGCCCGGGGTCCCTAGTTAGCCCATTGCTACATTCCTCTACCCTTCCGCATCCCTCCTTTCAAATCCGTTTCCTATGTTATAAGAGGGGAGTTACCAGTATGTTGATTACCCTATACATAGCCAGTCTACACCAGAAAAAAAATATATTAGTGTGTGTAGATATTTTTTTAGGTAAACGGTACCTTCTTTTGTACATTATTTTGCTCAGTGATTGTTTTGTCTACAAGGAATTACTTATTAATAGGAATTGTAAGCGTGCTCTAATTATTATACTGTACTGAGTAATGTTAAGTCAGTTTTTCTGTGATCCATCGTTGTAATTTTTTATTTGGATAATTTATTTTAAAATAGTGATGAATTTTATTTAATTAGTTATTTAACTCTGAGATTATTTAATTGTTTGGAATGTGAAATTAATTACAATAATTCATCATTTATATTTTATAAACACATGAAGGATACTCTTAACATAAATTGAAATACCCACGGCAATTTTACAAACAAAACTGAGGCAATTTCTGACGGGGATTCGTGGGCCAAAATACGGTAGTCATATGGCTTTAATGAACCGACTTTGATGGTATTATTTTCCGGTACATTACCACTTGCATTTCAAGACTTCGCTGAAGGCTTCTGGAAAACGGTTACCCAGCTGGCCTACAGGCACTCGTAAGCAGGACAGCTCCATAATTTCGTCAAAAAGTTTCTCTTCAAACCCCAATCTTCAACCCGAAACTTTAAAAATAATTTCCTCTCGAAACTCAATTTCTTCTGAGTCTCCCAAAATTAACTGTCTTCCACTCGAAAGCTCACTAACCGCCAACTAAAAAACTAACTTCCTCTCAAAACCCAACTTCTTCATCACTTCTCGGAAAGTAACTTATAACATGATAAACAGACTAATTTATAACATCTCAGAAGTAACATACAACATCATAGAACTAACTTCTTCTTAATTTTCTCAAAACTTCAATCTCCCTTAAGTAACAACTAACTTCCTCCGTTCCAAAATTCACTTTCCATAAACTAAAATGCAAATAACTTCCGCTTGCGGTGTTACACCGTTCACAACTTGTTTTTTTTTCAAATTTCCGTAACAGGGTCTTGGATTTTACTGGTTTTATCCAATGGGAATTAAATTTGTGAGATTAATTAGCTACAGGGTGCAAATAGCCAAATTGAACGTCGTGGGAAGACATGGCCACGATGACGCCAATCTGATGAAACGTCTTGTCTGAACGTGCTAAAATCTCGTGACCAAATATTAGCCTAGGCCAGGGAACAAAGGGATGCCGCGGTGGAGTTGTTCCTCCGAGTACCTGGGAAGTGAGCATTGACCCTCGCCAGACACAAGACGAGAATAACAATTGCTCTGCATATTTTCTTTCATAAAATAAATGAAAATATATAAATAATATAATAAAATATCCCCAAATCTTAATCCCGCTTTTTTACACTACATCGTAGTTAATTAATTATAATTTTCTTAATACTATCAATTAATTTTACATATTATATTGTATTCTTGGTTGTATAGTACAGAGAAAAATTTGTGTTCTAGGTTAATATAACATTGTATCTAGAAACTATTTGTAATTTCTAGTAATGACGTATTCTATTTCCTCAACCGAGGAGTAACAGATTTAATTAAAATCCAATATAAATTCTTATTAGTATTGATCTACATCTCAATATACATATAATGCACTCATTGACGTAACAAGTATTTTCATTTGTCCGCTTGTAGTTGAATTGAATGTAATTTTATGACACTCTCCGTCAGCAACATGAAGCTGCCTTCAGATCACCGCAACTGTTATCGTTACCAACTAACGGAAAAGAAAATAAAGATTTATCTGTGGAATTATCTACGCTTCCTGTATTCTTTTGAGGCGGCTTTCCCGGGGGCTTATGACGTAGTGAATCTGGGACGGGGAAGGCAAAGATTTCACAGCCAATTACGCCCGGAAAGGGCGCGGACTGTTTGGATAAACGAGAGTGAATTAATGCCGGCTTGATCCTTGCCTTTGACAAGGTCGGTTGCCGCTCTTATCCCACAGCAATTCACAATTCTCGCAGAGTTACAGCGCAGCAACAAAAAGGATTCGTTAATTGGCAGTACGCTTTCTGATTTTAGTAATACATTCGGAAACGGAAGGAAAATTATCACTACAATATAAAATATTGAGAATATTTTTTTGCAGATTTTAAATTTAAGACGACCATTATATAACTTACTGATGTTATTTTATTGCATCCCCAATGCTTTTTTACCAGTCGCATTTTAATAAAGAAAGTTAATTAATATTTTTATAAAATATTTGATTTTGAAAATCTGGAGCTTTCGGAATATTTATCTTTAATGTGTCAAATTTATTTGTCCTACGTAAAATCATCATATCTTGAGTACATCCATTTCCAGACTAAAATTCCGAAATATGTATTTTAGAATATTTTTAGTTTTCGTTATTAAAATAAGGCTGATTAAAAATCATTATTGATAGAATTCAAAAAACATTAATAAACCATATATCAGTCACATTACATTTAAATTCTTACAGAAAAATCTCAAATTTCAGGTGAGACCCAGATAGAAGACCTGGAGAACAATTTAGCTGGATTTTTGTATATTACTATATTATAAGATCAACATCAAGAAAATGGCATTCTGAAAAAAATATTCTGGAAACCGATGTACACAAGATTTTATAATTTTAGGAAGGAAGAATTTAATGAATATGACAACATAATCGAAAGATCTATATTTTCAAAATTAAATATTTTAGAAATTTAATAATATGTTATCTTTATTAAAATTCGACCGATAAAAATATTGTGGATACAATTCGAAAACATTAATATTAACAGTATGAAAACATTTCCTGGATTAATTATTAAGAAATTATAGTTTAAATAAATTTGAGGAATATCAAGATCTACTGTAGCTGTATATAATAATAATTACATATTTTTTCAAATGTTACTCCGTATCCGACATTAATATTTTATGTTATAAACATTTATTGTTGTAATGTAACTTGTATTGCCTTAATTTATGGTTCAAGACGTATTACACAAATTCTAACTTTTATAAAATATTATAAAATAAATTTAATAAGACGTTAAACTTGCAGAGGAAGAAATACGAGATGTTTGAATGTGTTGATGTGGCTACCGAATTAATATTACAGATATTTCAGGCATTTTTGTGTCTTTATTGTGAAAATGTTAAATTTATAAAACGTTCATGTCATTTAGTGTACACCTTTAAGAATATTTGTTTTTAGCATTACAAAGGCTCCGTTCGAAAAAAGTTAATTATCATAAATTTATGTGTTCATTGAATTAAAATTATTTAAGTAAATGATGCACTGTAAAACAAATAATTTTTTAAGTTTTTATACTAGGATTAATAACATAACTACATATAGGAACGAGTTTTAGTGAATAAAATGTTACTTAATAAGACATTGACGGGTATTCAAGTGATAGGCGATAAAGATTCAACACCCGTAAACAATTCTTCAAATCATTGCAACATTTCAGGACCTAATTAACGTGTAATCTCTTAATATCATGGAGTAAATAAAGAAGGAATATGATTTATGAAAGTTTAGAAAAAGGAACAGTGAATAACTTGAAATATTGAGAACTTACTAATCACAATACTTGAATAATTTTAAACATTTTTCACTTGCATTCTATTGGGGGAACCAAATTTGTTCCCTCTTTTTCACAAGAAGTGAGCGGTTATACCTGAATGCAACAACATTTTATGGTTTGTTTATATTGGAATATTTTTGGCTGCGAAATAAAATAGTTGCCATCATTAAAAAAATATGTGATGCGTTTCGCGTAGTGTCACAATTGGAATATTCTCTTGCGTCTCTTATTTTTTTTTCAAGAAAAACACGTGGATCTAGGCTTGAAACGATCCAATTTTACAATTTGATTCAAAATGGATTATTAGGTATGAAAACATTGACAATCTATTTCTATAGCTAATTGATATTACCAAGGAGAGATGTAGTAATAAATAGAGTTATAATAAAACTGTATAGTTATTTAAAATGTTGCTTAAAATTAGAAAGTTTCTATTAAGTATTCCAGAGATATATGAAATTTTGAATGACAATTTAGCAATAAAATAATGGTAAGTTATTGTTATTGTAATTAATCAAATAATTGTATATTGGGCATCATTTTTTACTGATAAGAGAAATAATAAAATATATAGGCAGATTTATACATATTTCATCATTAATTGTCTGATATTCTCATTCAAACGTTGCTAACGAAAACCTTTATTCTATACCGTTCCAATATCAATAATTTCTGGCGATGCCACATTACCATACACGGATTTCCCAGGCTTTCTGTGCAAATTAAAACTGATGCTTGCCAGTTGACTACTACCGAACCAAGCAGCCATTTTTATCTCCTTGAACCTTTCCCGTTAAATATGGGACCATGATATCAATCAAGGAAAAGTCCTTGGCCCTGTTCTGTACCTCTTCTTCGCTTAAACTTTTCCGGTACCACTCGATGCAATCAACACACTTATCTGACGGTGTTGCAATGTTGAAGACTTTACGAACGTTCTTTGCCTTCACCGAGAATTTCACGCAGCAATACTTTTACGAATGCGTCAGCAACAAACTATTTGTCTGGTTTTAAGGTCTCCATTTGGCTCCAATATATCAAATATCCAGTGACCAAGATAAGTCTGAGAATTAATACGCTTGACCATCATCTCGACGAAACACATTGGAAAATTTTTAATATGGTATTTCAAACAATTGTCACTAATAAAATTCTTTTTTGTGTTATTGATCAGGTCAAACTTATAACTGTTAGAGGACCGCAAATGGAATGAGCCATTTTATTCAACACGCATGTGAATTCAGCATTTTGGAATACTTATACATGCCATTAACAAAACTGTTATTGGGAAGGAAGCCTGCGAGAGGATTTCTCGCAGGTGAACCTTCCCAGAGAGCTCTGGCGGGGGCTACCTTTGGGGATGCTCTCACATCTCTCTGGTTTTTTTGAACTAAGGTTCCCACATGCCGAGGCACCTCGGTCTGTTTTGAGAGGTGTATGTTCCGCGGTCGCAGACCTTGGGCATGCGGCAAGAGTTGTCCGCTATTCCTATTGGAATAGTCGGCCAGCTGCCTCCTAAACAGGCCAAGGCATGGCGAGGGGTAAGCTGCGTCCCCACAGCAAACTCCTCTCCCGTCATCGGAAGGGCGTGGGACAAGTACCAAATGACCGACCTACCCAATGCAGGTTTTTCTAGGGTTTTCACTGCATTTCTTTAGGCGAATGCCGGGTAGGATCCTTAAACCATAGCCCGGGGGCCCTAGTTAACCCTTGGCTACCTTCCTCTACCCTTCCGCATCCCCCCTTTCTAATCCCTTCCTATGCTATTAAAGGGGAGTTGCCCAATGTGGATCACCCTCATGTAGCCTGTTGCCCTAAAAAATGAAAAAAAAATAAAAAACTGTTATTTTCTTGAACATGAAATTGAAAAAGGGAAAAATATCATCAATGTTATGTATAAATATATATTCTGCCTATTGAGGAAACTAATAAATAAATAAACATCAGCCAAATTTGAATCAGAAAAATAATTTATTAAAGGAAAATTAAATAACGTTTCGTCTCTTATTTGGCGACCTCATCAGGTTCAAGTTTCTAAATATTTTCTGTCCACGGTAGTCAGCTGACCTGTCTATCCAATTTTTTTAAAACAAGAACCTTATGAGGTTGCCAAATAAGTAACGAAGCGTTGTTTAATTATACATAAATAAATTCTTTTTTCTGACTTAAAATTGTCTGATGTTTATTTATTTATAATTATCATTATTTGGCAATCATTTTATTGAATGTGTAAATTAAAATTTCATTATGGTCCATATCGATGTATCCAAACTACCATTTCTGAATTTAGTGACAAGATAAAAACATGAACAGGAAAAATAATTATTCATATTAAACTAATTTTGACTCTTAACTTTTGCCTAGTTTTTGGCTCTATTATAGACGTCAGTCGACACAATTATTACACTTTCATTATTTTTGGGCTTTGAAAGGGTCTTTTTTCCTTTTTTGTAAATTTGATAGAAAACCCACAAACCGTCGTTGTCTAGTACTTGTCTCAGACGTCGAGCTATATATAGGACGACCCTATTCGTATTAGTATATGATAGCTGACCTAAATCGACAGATCAGAAGAGAAAGCTTTAACAATTACAATATTTATGACTTATATTATTTATATTTCTTATAAAAGAAAACAGAAGGAAAAATCATATAAATGACAGTTTACTTTATCTGAGTATCCTTCTTATTTTTCTTTTTCTTTATTATTATGGTTCTTATCAATTGATTATCCCTCTAAAATGGTTCCCAAAATGAGTCAGTCCCAATAAACTTTGTAAAAAAATTCTATTTAAGGTCGCATCAAGTGCCAGGGTACATTAGCAATTTTTTGCATCTGTTGGATTTGACTCGTCGGGGAACTACTTTTGGTTGGGAAACGCACACACACAACATCCATGCTCTCGCCGGGATTCTAATCCGGGACCGACGGATCCGGGAGCGACACTGACCACCACAACACAAAGTGTCGGCTAATAAACTTTATTCAGCACAGTACAAGGAAAAGAGTCTAAAGATAAATTATGCTAAGTGGTATCCATCATCCGATTAATAACGCCGTGTGGATTCAAGAAGTAGGGTACGACCGGCAGTGTTATTCACTTATGAATTTCTCTTAAACATTGAATCAATATTATCAATTGCTTGCAAACGCTTAAAATTGTAATAGAAACAAGCAGAACGAATTTAGAGAATAAAACAAAAGAAATAAACTAAAGAATTAGTAAAAAATTGACATGAATTAAAAAAGACGTGTAATATTCCAGACTCATCAGTCACAGAACAGCTTAATGATGAAAAATCACTCGATTTAAGGAGAAATAATAATTTATAAGCAAACATTAACTTTCTAAAGAACTTATGTATAGTTATTTTTTCTTATTTACATCAATTTATTTTAATCGAATAATTTCAGGAATACGTTTCTTGCTTTCTTATACACATTCAATCAAATAATCTGAGCATTTGGAAACATTTTTAAAACAGACTGACAACTATTCATTACGTTTTTTGAATAAATATATGAAATTTCATTCGAACTACCCCATCATTTATCCCAATTTGGCCTGTCAGAATCGACGTCATTTCAATTTTAACTGGTTTGCTACATGGGTGAGATCGTATGACAAAAGACGTAATCAAGTTTAGGTGATTAGTCCACAATATTTAATTATTATAATGTTAATTTAAATTAATTACTTAGATCTGTAATTTAATATATAAAGAATAAGTACTTCATATTAATTAATATTGCCACTATTCCTGTTTTGAAGGGTGAATAACGATATTGTGTTGAATATATTAGCCGCAGTTCCAAGACCCGACGCCCCTGCGTTACAACAATTGAGAACATGTCGAACGGTGCTACATTCAATTTTTACCGAGCGGATTCCGTCGCATATTAGACAGTTTCCGACAACAAAACAAAATTAAAATGAAAATCACGTTAATTAAAACGTGCTAGCAATATCCTTGCGTATGTCGTACGGACTGCAGATCCCGTTGTTAGTCGTGTAATCTGCACGTACGATGCCCGTGGACACACACAAACGAGCCGATACCGGATATTTTATGCCGGTGTCAGCGGGGATCGCGCCACCAAGTCGCGCTTTAATCCAGCAACTACGTGACTGATTGAAAACAGCGGCGCCATCTCGAGGGAGCGTGACGTCACACAAAGCCGGGGCTCCGAACATTCGCACACGGAATTAATCTGCAGCAAGGACATCGACATGTGAGAGCCAATAAAACCCAGATACATCAGGGCTTTGGAACACACAAAAATCGTACAAAAACAATTGTAGCGGACACTGCTGCAACAGAGGAAGGAGAAGAGTCGCTCACTCCAAAACACGAGCTTCGTGGGCTGGCTTCCAAATATCCAGCAATCTCAGACTATGCTCCTTATACACAAATATCATTGTTACGTAATTATTTTTTAGACAAACCTGACCAATATCTTTCATTCATTTATTATATTATTTATTTGGTAATAAGAAGTACGAGTCAGACGAATGGCCAGCGAGTAAAACTACATTTGTGTAGAAACATTATAAATTAAAATTCAACATTCAGGTTTCTATTTTCTGACAAGGCACCTTTTAATTCATGGTTATATAACTTTCTATACAGTAGTGAGTGATCTATAAAATTCTTGTCACCATATAAACATCCGTATATTTAGCAGAATAATATATTTCGTTCAACGTGGTCATAATTATGAATTAATATTATGTTTAACTCTTATAATTCAATAAATATAATAATGAAATTATTTAATACATACCGGGCTTCCATTGTAACACTAAATAATTTTGCCTTTCTCTAACGCTTATACTCTGAAGATGCACATTCCTTGAAGGGAGCAAAATACCGCTAATTGTATAAATTAGAAACGAAGAAAGATTGTGATAAAATTTTGTTATTTCTACTTGTTTAAATTTCGTAATAAAATTTTTACATCACTGTATAGTAATGAATCGGTAAAATAAGCGGAAGGATATTTGTTGTTCTCCTCAGCACAGTTGTACAGATATATTGCTTACGTTAAGCGTGTAAACATTTTAAAATCATCCAAAATGATGATAGTCTGTGTGTCTAAAGTTTAAATAAGTTCACTATACCAGACAAAATTTTAAATACAGAATAATAAAGACAGATTAGAATAGTTTCAGATGGGAATACCAACGTTTTTTTCTCAGTGAATTTAAAACAAATCCGATTCTGTAAAATTATTTCTAAATTTAGTAATATGATGATGGTCAATTAATCCCACGCTCTGTAGTCTACGAGGGATTTGAACCATGAAGCGCAAGAAGAAACTCCTGTTCCTCAAATTTCGATCCCTTTTCCGAAAACTCAAAAGTTTTGTCTCTGTTCAACGATTTTGTCCAACTGTAGACTCTACTTTTACAACTTCCGGCAAAAAACTACAAAGACAGGATAATGTTGCTCGAGCACCTCTGGTTGATTAATATGAAATGTTGTAATGTCTTGAAAACATACATTGTCATTTTCGTTATCAATCCGAGAACTACCTCGTAAGTAGTATCTGATAAGGTAAATTAGGCTGTCGGAAAGACCAATTTTTTCTATTAATATTTTATGGTTATTTGTGTGGAAGTTTTTTTTTTGGTAAGTCAAGTTGGCCTCCGCCATCAAATCTTACATGAAGGTTCTTTATATAATTTCTGAAGTTATTTACCTTATATTTTCTTTCGTTAAACTCGTATTGGGTGGTTTATGTTTGGGTTCCCGCGTGCTAGAACAGAAATTAATTTAATATAGTTTCGGATACTTATGCATAGAAAAGTGGGTATTTTTTATGGCAACAGGCTACATGAGTGTAATCCACGTTGGGCAACTCCCCTTTAATAGCATAGAAAGGGATTTGAAAGGGAGGATGCGGAAGGGTATAGCAAGGTAGCCAAGGGTTAACTAGGGCCCCCGGGCTATAATTTAAGGATCCTACCCGGTATTCGCCTAAAGAAATGCAGGGAAAACCCTAGAAAAACTTGCATCAGGTAGGTCGGGCATTGGGTACTTGTCCCACGCCCTTCCGATAGCGGGAGAGGAGTTCCTTCTCCGTGCCTCGACCAGTTTAGGAGGCAGCTGGCCGACTATTCCAATGGGAATAGCGGACAACTCTTACCGTTTGTCCAAGGTCTGTGACCCCGGAACATACACCTCTCAGAACAGGCCGAGGTGCCTCGGCTTGTAGAAACCTTAGTTCAAAAACGGAGAGGAAAAGGCATCAACAAAGGTAGCCCCTTCGTATCTCTCCTACAAGGTTCTGCCTGCGAGAAAACATCCCTCGCAGGTATTGCCTGCGAGAGAATAGCCCTCGCAGACTCTTTCTATGCATAGAAAAGTGCGAATGTAATAATATATGTATTAACTACTAACGCTTCTGAACATGTGAGTAATTTCCGTTTGTTTTCATATGTGGAAAAGGCACATCAAATAGATAATTTACAAAGGAACTAAAGAGGTTTCACGAAAATATGCGTATATTGACCTGTGTCCATTTCCATCTCGTATAATCGTTGTGGGTGCTATAAATCAATTTTATAAACAATGGCCATTTTTATACTTACATACGAGTAGCACGGCTACGTTTAACAACTCACGAAAGCTTCATGACATAGAAGATCTTATACTTAAAATATTTTATTTAATCTATTATTAACTTAATTTATATGAACTACATCTTTTTATAATTGAATTTCTTCTATAGTTAGAACTAGAACTAGAACCAAATTGAACTGGTTTTTAGCTAGTAACAATACCTCACCGGTTTTCCAATTATTAATTTAAATCCAGATATGAGTATATCAAATGCGTATTGTCCAGTTAAAACGATTACATTAAAGTATCACGATGGAAAACTGTCGACCAGACCAGGAATCGAACATGGGACTTCCCGGTTAGCGAGCGGAAGTTCTACGAACAGCCCTACCCCTGTCGACTCTGAATCCGGTGTGAAATTCCGCCATCCATTGATTTCTGGCTAACCTACAATTTACTACATCACAATTGGAATCAATGTGAATTGCAGCATACTTATGTAAACAAGCACGATTTGTAATTTATTTATAGGTCGCCAATGACCAAATTGTTAGCGCAACCATTATAAACCTTTAATTAAAAAAATTCTTACGAGCCCAAATTTTCGGACTACCAATGAAGAATGGATTATATATATAAATTGATCAAGGGTTTTAGACAAAGATAGAGGATAGACGCTATGAAATTCAATTCAATTAAAGTTTCAGGGTGGAAAAATGTATACCGGAAAAGGAATCGAATCCGGGACCTCCCCCCGTCCTCCTAACCATCCGAGATCCGATTCCTTCCTGCCTGAATTTTCAGCGCGTCCTAATTCCTTCCCGTCGTATTAGTAAGGCCAGTACGCCTCCATAACCTTTGCACCAAGAACGACAAAAAATTAATAATAATCCCTAATACCTAAGTAATTAATCAAAATGTTCAACAATTACAAGCCTAAAATCAACGTTTCCGTACTGTTCTCAAGTTTTACTAAAGTCATCGTTTATTCCGAAAGTGGGCTATGATTTATAATTTAGTTGATAAAGTAATTCGTTTATGTTACATAAAATGCCAAAAAAAAATTCATTTAACTTGAAATTTTTTAATGGGGAATTCTTTCATCGGCGGTTTTTATCAATAAATATATTAAATCCATACTTAAAAAAATTAAATCATCTTATAAATTAGCTACCAGAACAACAACTTTATAAATTTTTATAATTTTTTCCATTTTTAAAGAGTATACAATTTAAACTGTCCAAATTATTCAAATGTTATTTATAATACAGTTGTTGACTGATTTACTCCAACTCTGTGAGCGGAATTTTCGGCCAACCTACAACGCACGAGAAAGTTTTCACATTAAGTGGAATGAACAGTTCTATTCGCCCCATCCCGATTTCTATAAGTTCGTTGAATTTTACTTATGATGCAAGCTGCTCCAACACCAAAATGAAATCAGCTGCAGTCACTACAAAAGTAAGAATAAATTATAAAACTAAGTATATACAACAGCTAATTGAAAAGTATGGTCTAGGATGGAGTTTGTTCAATCTGTGTCGCACAGAAATATATTCTTCAAAACTGTTATTAATTAAATTGTTCTAATTTCATTTTAATAATAAGAAAGATAGCCAAATACAGTCAGAATTAGTGATAATATAAATACCACACAACGTTTCAGGAAGCCTTGTTCCTTTCTAGAGGTTCTTTTGAGTTTTGTCAACTGACGAGTGCAGTTGTGGCACAACTAGGCTCTTCTTACCACTTGAAGAAAGGGGCGAGGCTTCAAGAAACGTTGTGTGGTATTTATATTATCGCTTATTCTGTATGTATTTGGCTATATTTTCTATAATTAGTTTTTCATTAAAACCTAATTTAATTTTATTGTTTTTTTCTTTAAAATAAAACATACCATGAAAATAAAAATTCAGAATGAAAATACATTCCACTTCACTTTCCTCTAGTATTTGGTTAGAAAGGAAGGGGGCCGTTTCCAACGGTTGGGAATGAATCGGGCGATCATTACGGCCCGCAGGTAGTTCTGGGAAGGAAACGAGCATCCTGATACTTTAATTTCATGGCCTCTAGACTTGATGACTTGAACGATTATATTTTAAATTAAAAATAAATTTTTAATTTTCGGTTGTTTATAATTACCAATTAAAGAGTGAATACTATCACGAGGTATTTCTCGGTATTCTATCCGGATGAACTCGTCGCAAAAGCACAACGTTTATATGGCTATCAACGTCATCGTCTTCACTCGAAAACAGAAACGAGCGATTGCGACGAGTTCATCCGGGTTAAATCTCCAGAAGAGTTTATACATTTATAATTAACATATCTCGTTTGTTTGATTATATTTTGTCCAATATTCTACAAATTAGTTCTTCTGGCAATATGGTTGAGATTAGAAGTCACTAACTCTTCATTCTCAAAAGATCTCAGAAAGATGGACTTATGCGAACTTTTATTCTTTCTTTTATGGAGCTCTGATTTGTGAAGGGAACAAGCAGTCGTGAAAGTATTTTCTGAGTAACAATGTATCTTCACAAACTGTATAATAAATGGGTAGGGAGCGAGCATATGAAAAATGGTGTTTTCCATCTGCTGCCCTCACATTTAGACAGGTATGCTTGCTAGCAATCGAAACAGGGGAGATACACATTCCCGCGAACGGGATGAATTACCTTTTCAGCACTTTAAAACTGGATGTTGGGTCTAGATTCATACATTCCTTTCCCTATCAATAATTTTCCATTTAAGAAAGCATTAACAAAAGAAATTTACGACCCGTGTAACAGACAAAAAACATAAATTAATTTTGAACAATATTATTTTATATATTTTTAGATGTTTCCATGAACTGTTGATCCCTTGTTAATACTATCGCCTAACTATAGGAATGTACCGAAAGTTACAAACTCTTTACAAATAATATGAATGCAAGATATAAATAAACAAGAATTATTTAAGAGGTTATCATAAATACAGTTTAAATGAGAAGTGTCCTGTTTAACATTTAAAGAATGTGAAACAGGGTACTTTTAATTTCTTTGTTAATTTATGTTTTAGTTTATACTGTTTGTCCATGCCACCATTTTACTCATACAGGGGTAAAAAATCGCAACTCGTGAGCTTCAAATTTCAATGAAAATTTTTTAGTTTTAGCGCCAAATAATCGAGTGACAATAATCAGCCCAGGCCGCGGTGATCGAATGGCCGTCCTCTAGCGCAACGGTCGTCTGTCTCGTCGCCATAGGAGACGCGAAATATGTTTCCGTCAGGAGGAACGAGTGTGGGAAAGCGGCGTGGCGAATGCGACCCTCTCCGCTGTTAAAACATCGCAGACAAATTACGACGCCGGAACATTTGCAGGTAAGCTACGGCTGGACCTGGTCTCGCCTTTGTGAACGACACCGGGACAAATTACAACACTTGCTGATCCCTTTCTTCGACGATCCATAAAAAGGAAGATAAACACCGTGGTGCTTTATTAAAGTCACGCCGGGTCATTATGACGAATGAAACTAGACTTTTATGAAAGGGTCCTTTGCAACACATGCACCGCTCTGCAGTAAAAGACTGTCACCCCTTCCGTTGGAGAGGTAAATTGGAGATTACCGTCTTGTGACCCACCAGTAATGAGCTGAATCACTATTCGTTTGCACAGGGATGGCGTGGAGTTGGTATGTTCAAGTTTTATTGGTAAAGGAAAGTAGCATAAAATCTGACGTTCTTTACTCAGGATATGAGGAATAAAATGGCAATAATCACTTATTTATATTCAGTAATAATAATAATAAATATATATATATATATATATTGTAATAATCAACTAATTAGTCGTTTAATTTATTTGTCCCACGTTGGGCGCCATTTTATGTAATAATCAAATAATAGCCTTGAATTAAATGAAATATTAATCAAAAGGATAGTCGTTAATTAAATGAATGATTAAACAAGAATTTAAAAATAAAATATAATTTATTATCATATTGAGGCTTCAAGAATCAAAACAATTACAATTATAATTTTAATATCTCACGGTCTTTATTGGGTTTGATGATTAGGACACGATAAAAGTAGAATTTGACTAATTAACAATTCAAAATATTATTTGCTTAAAATTAAAACAATTAGTCAATCAATGAAAGAAAACTAGAATAAAGCGAACGAACGAACGAAATCTGACTCTATCCTTTAATTAGCGTTTACAATATTATCATAGTTTTGGTTTTTGTTACTTACATAACGTTCGGCTGGTACCAGCTTTCTCGGTATCTTCAGAAGTACACTATTGCAACATTTTACACTGATTCTAAATGTCGACTCACAGATTCTATACTATTTGAATCGAAATGGAATTTCTTGGCTCCCAGGAACTCGGATGATCCTCCTAATTATCAGTTATCTGATGTCTGCTTGCCTTACAGGAATCTTACGAGTTGTTAATTTATTACTCTTTACTGATTTGGATTTAAACTGCAACGTAGCTCAGTGAAGATTTGTTTTAACTGTTTATTCTCTCGTGGCTGCTCCTAAATGTAGACTCTGCTATTCCGTTCCTTGCTGCTGACCGAAACCAACTTTACTTTTAAATACTTTAGATCGTCTCGACTATGTTTCTGACACGACCACTTGCTGTCCTTTCTGGCTGCCGACTCAAAACTTAATCCGTCCACATCAATCTTTCGGCACCAACTAACTATCCTAGTGCCTCTCGAGTTTGAGCGCGCATTTCCATTTCGGCATTTTCTCAAAGCAGCAGAGCTCAGCGCTATTGTCGCTCAAAATACCGCTAACAATTTAATTTCTAATACAAACCATTAATGGCCTAATTAATTAGCATTAATATATATATATATATATATCAATCGGTTTCAGTCATTAAGGCTAATGTATTTATCTAAAAGATTACATATATGCAACTGCTTATAGAGTATATAAAAGGGGATCAAGTAACTAATGTAATAGAAAGCTCACCCTTTCTGAAAACATTACTAAATTTCATATAGTTGCACAATTTATCTGGACACAGAACTTCAATACCGTCCTGAAGTGTGACACGCAAAACAAGCCTCCTGGACACTGGATAAATATTAGAAAATTTTTATTTAGTCGAAGCAGAACATTTTAAACAGCTGGAAAAATTCTTCTCACCTTTCCTAAAATAATTTGAGAAGTGTGAACAGTTGGAACCGAGTACCTGCAATATTATCTAACAATACAAGAAGTAATAATGATAAAAATGGCCTTGATACACACAAACTTGAAAAAGAGCAACATAAACTAAGTAAATGTGAATTTAAAACAGCTAACATTAAAGAACATAAATTTAATTTCAAACGATCAACTTGTAAACATAGTCCTGCCAACAAGCCAAAAATTTAATCATTATTTAGGTTTTATCAACACCTCCATTTTAGAAAGAGAACCACACTATTGGAAAAAATTAATTTCAGAAATACTGTATATTAAAAAAGGAAACAAATACTGTTAATATTAAGCATGACACAGAAAGTCTCAACAAGTTAAAATGAAAAATTTACGCATGATTGAAAATTAATAATACCAAATATAACCAAATGCAGTCAAAAGAAGTGATAATATAAATAGCACACAACGTTTCTATAAGCCTCTTGTGTTTATTCTGCACCTGAAGAAAGAAACGTTCCTATAAGCCTCTTGCGTTTATTCTGCACCTGAAGTAAGTAAAAATGCTTCCAGAAACGTTGTGTGGTATTTATATTATCACTTCTTTTGTCTGTATTTGGCTATATTATTATTCTCAACACCTTATGAGATGTTTTATTTATGAAGTTCTTTGACTCATATAATTATCTTTGATTTGAGATCCTTGTTCAGTTTCCAGTCTTACGTTATTCCCCGTAGAAAAAGACTCTAACCCGTGTCGAAACGTCCGCCATTTTTAAATCCAAATTTACATAGTTTATGTTTCTCTATTTTAAGTCAATATAAATGCAGTTTTTAGCATTCTTGTGTTGAACAGACGTTAATTTATTTGTTAATAAAAGAAGAATCCAGGATTTCAAACACAACACGTCCCCATAGTTTATTAAACACAAAAAAAAGAAGAAAACTATTCTTAAACGAGGGTCTGTCGAGTTATACCACAAGAAATTGATCCCATCAACACTCAGGGAAATATTCTGAAAATAAACGTGAAAGAAAGACGCATTTACAGTAGTAAAAAATGTTCAACTAAAAATTTCATCACCAACTATTTGCAGGACCTTTCACAGCGTTATTTGGAAGTTATAAGCAATTTAACAAATTTTCTTGATCTGGTCAGCAAGTTCATCAATCCAATAAATGTTTTTTTTGGGGGGTAACAGGCTACTGAGGGTAATCCACATAGTGGAAACTCCCCTTTAATAGAATAGGAAGGGATTTGAAAGGGGGGATGCGGAAGGGTAGAGGAAGGTAGCCAAGGGTTAACTAGGGCCCCCGAGCTATAGTATAAGGATCCTGCCCGGCATTCGCCTAAAAGTAATGCAGGGAAAACCCTAGAAAAAGCTGCATCAGGTAGGTCGGGCATTGGGTACTTGTCCCACGCCCTTCCGATAGCGGGAGAAGAGTTTGCTGTGGGGACGCAGCATTTCCTTCTCCGTACTTCGACCAGTTTAGGAGGCAGCTGGCCGACTGTTCCAATGGGAACAGAGAACCACTCTTACCGTATGCCCAAGGTCTGTGACCCTGGAACATACACTTCTCAAAACAGGCCGAGGTGCCTCGGCTTGAGGGTTAGTTCAATAACGGAGAGAGGAAAAGGCATCCCCAAGGGTAGCCCCTTCCTGACTCTCCTACAAGGTTCTGTCTGCGAGAGAATAGCCCTCAAAAACAATTAACTGTATTCAATAGGCATAATTTACCAATAATATACATGGAATATATATAGCACGATTGTACACAATTCAATTTTACACACAAGCATATATTCAGGCTTTAATCTTGAAACATTAGAATAGATCATACAAGATACTTCATGAAATAAAAATGATAGTTAGAATGATGTGGATAGTAAGTAAAAAAGTCTGAGAAGGCAAAGGACTGGAGTGAAGATTATGTGTCGACGGCGAGAAATTTCATTTATGGATATCATAAACAAACAAATGACAGTTTGTCTGTCAAGTCTGACAGAATCAATCAGTCTTACATATTAAATCCAATGATTCGGTCATTAATGTAAAAAATGACACCAATAATTTAAATAAAATTTAGCGTTCCTTTTTATTGTAATCCATTTATTGCATATATATATATAATATATTTATATATAATAGATATTTATATATAGTATATATTTATATTTATTTTTGTATTATATATTGTCATTTTTTCAATTAAACAAAACTCTTTGCAGATGTGTCAATATCAGTCTCTTCGGAAGTAGTTTAGAAATTTATGTTGATCCAAATTTACATTTATTTCAAGAAATACTCTATAAATTATACGAGGATTGTTCGATAACTCTGTTACATTTTTATGAAAGAGCAGAAAATTTTTCACTTTCACGCCATTTTTTGTATACATGATATAATATATATTGAAGATATTCCTAAATGTATACATATGCCCGTCGAAGTTTATTGTTGGCAACCTTTTGTAGAGTTAAATGTGTAGTCAGGAGGAGACAATGAAAAAAAACGAATTTCGCGCTGTCATTTAAAACTTACCTTTTAATGGTTGGACAGCTGCAGAAATCAAAACCGAATTCGTATGAAGTGCATGCGGAGTCTTCATCTGCATTGAAGACTATTTACTTTCGGATTAATGAGTTTAAACGAGGTCGCAGAAGCCGCACAATTAAGGTCATCACTCAGGAAACTGAGTTCACAATCTCGTAAAAGAAGAACGCAGACTATAAGTGCGTGAGGTAGCTGATGCCGTAGGCTTCTCAACTCAACGAGTGCATTTCGTCCTCAATGAAAAACTGGCAATAAAACTGCTGACATTGGACCCAAAATGGATTCGGAAAAACATTTCAACGCATGAATCTGTGTAACCTACAAGACGTTTTGCGTAGATGCGTAATCAGTGATGAAACTTGGATCCATCACTACACCACAGCTGGAAAGGTGATGGCCAGTGTCTTCTGGGATTTCTCCGGGTATAATATTCATATATTTCTTGTAAAAGGTCACAACCATAATTGGTCTCTATTATTTTTCCCGTTGGATGGTTTGAAACGACTAAGATTGTCACACATGAAAGTGCTGTTTCACCAGGACAGTGCGCCAGCACACACAGCATCAGTTTCCATGGCGAAAGTGTACGAGTTGGGATTTGAATTATTTTCTCATCCTCCCTATTCACCAGACCTAACACCAAGTGACCTCTTCTTGTTCCCGAACATAAAAATTTTTACTTGATGGGAAGAAATTTTCTTCAAATGAAGTAGTGATCGAGGCCGTGAAAGAGTAGTTTGCAGAGTTTGACAAAATCTTTTTTTTGTGATGAGTTGAAAAAAATTGTAAACTCGCTGGGCCAAGTGAATAGCCAAGGAAGGAGACTATTTTGAGAAATAAAGTAATTTTTCTTTTAAAAAATTATTTTTGTTACATTTTTACCAGACTTATCAAACAACCCTCGAAGTTTACATAATTTTATTGTCACGTGTGTTCTTAATATTGTTTTAGAAAACTAATTTAATTTAAATGTACATGTGAAGACGTTCGAATTAATCTTTAAACGTTGTTTTTGTTAAATTATAATGCTTTAAATTTGATAATAAATTTTCTGAAAATTGTAATAATTAATAATAAATCAATTAGATTTAAAATCTTAAAGAAACAAATTTCAATAAAACGATTTACTCGTCAATTAACAAAGACGTAATTTACTTGTAGACGAAGTTATACTAAAAAGATGGATTCTACTTAATAAATTTTATCAAAGGAAGAGAACGAAATCTGACGTCTTTCTTTAAACCGGTTTACATAATTAATTATTTTATACTGGTACTCACGGCGGCATTCCAGGATACATTTGACTTACCAAGCACTATGGCGGGTTTTTTCACAGCTTCTACTCAAACTCACAGATTCTAATTAATATTTTTAGTTTAAAATCAGGCACCAGGAACCTCTTCTTCGCGTCTCCCTCCCTCGGTTGAGTTACTCACGGCTGCCCAGCTTAGTAGGTTTTTATAGTTCTGCTTGCGTAAATGTTTTGCTTATGAGCAAAACGTTCATGGCCCAATCACCTCTCTTGGTTGATAATCCCCGTTATTTCGTTGCAAGTTTTCGTCTATTTCAACTTGACCAATTTCTGTTGTGTCTGTCTGCTTCTACTTAACTTTACTTTTCAAAAGAATATCTCGTATATTTCAGTACGACCTGTACTTGACCAAACTTTCCAGCCAACTTAATGCGAACTGGCTCCTCAATATTTTAATGCGACCTGTACTTGACCAAACCGTCCACCCAACTCTTCAATATTTTAGTGCGACCTGCACTGACCAAACCTTACATCCAACTGAACAACCGTCTCGCAATTTTGAGCGCGCATTGCTTCTTCCGACAAAGAAAACAATACTCTGCTTCATTGTTGCTCTGTTATGTGTTCGGTACCGCCGTCAAGAATGTTTCTCTAACAATTTAGATTATCAATTACACAATTAATGTCTTAATTAATTGGCATTATAAAATATACTGGTGTTTTTTGCATTTATAATAATCCAATATTACCATGATATAAGAATTATTATTTGTTCAAACAAGCCTTGAATTATTAAACTTTGTAGCTGAATTCATACTTGCAGTTTACTTTACTGATGTATTGTAATCAATATGAACTTGCGTTTTTTTTCTATTGTTTTTGCTGAAAGTTTGTTCCGTTTGTGAGTCCTTAAACTGATGATAGTGGCTCCGTATAAGAGGCTATGAAGAGCTGCTTAATAATCAGAGAAGCGAGCCAGAGGGCGCTTTCAATCTGGCGCCGTTTATGAAATATTACTCAATTTTTTCTCGGTGTTTCTGTGCCTCCCTGCACAGTGTGCGTTTATTAAAGCTTCATCCTGCCGTCTCGCGCTAATAATGACCCTTCCTCTTCTTCTTCTTTCTCCGGCTTCTCTCCGTCTTCTCTCCTCCTGCTGTATATTAAAATGACTTAACTGCAACGCCCTGTTCGCTGCGGAGCTGTTCATTGGATGCGACTACATTGTTAGCTATCCATGGCTACCGTCCAACTTTAACGATACTTTGAACGAACGGATTACTTAGACTTCTTCGGGGCGGTAATTTATTGCTCGGTTTTAGGAAAAGGAATAAAATTAAGAGAATCAGGCCGAGACGTGAGAGGCTTGCGGAATAACTCCCACGCAATCTCTGCGCGATTTGTTGTCTGTGCGCGGGAGAAATATGTCTTCACTGGCGGACGGTCCAGATCAACTCCAAATTAGGAAAGACCCCGTTTCAAATGGAGACGTTCGTTCTCAGGCAGTACCTCTGTGAATATATAACTCCCAGGAAATTCATGCTGCTCGAATCGTTCAACTTTAAAATTTTCTTTCAATCCCAGCAATGAAATATTGTTTGTTTCTTTACGATTCTCACTGAGTAATTTTTATAAATTTTAACATGAAGCTCAGATGATGCACGAAAAAAATATTATCAAAATAAGCCCTTTGCTAGTACCACGAATATGATTGCACATTCAATTGTGTCAAAATTTCAGTATTACCTACAGATTCCAATGTATTTTGTTCTGAAAGAAGCCGTTTACAGTTAACTATTATTTTAAATTTTTACAGGGAAAATAACACGAACATTGTTTTTCCCAGAGAAAAATGATAATAAATCAATACGGTTCATTAACGTCTCATGTAATCCTCAAATATATTAACGCTTCGAAAATAGAAATATACTATTTACATTTAGTTTTAAGTTTCCTAATAAATTCCGTACTACAAATTGTTGCCGTTATGACTGTAATGTTTTATTAATGTAAGGTGGGAGAATATAATTTTATACTTAATACGACTGATATATAATTTATTATACTTGTCACTTATGAAAATGGAGTTTTCTTAAACAAATTCTATTATCTGGATTATTTTCGATAAAAATGACAATGTTCTGAAATGGGATCGAATCGGGTTACAGGATTTTCGTAAAACCGATGCGTATACTGCTGGAAATCGATCTACTTAAGATTGAATGATTCTTCAAAAACTTGAACATATTGAAGATGATTATTTTCAAAATTATATTTTTTTATTAAATTATTTATTAGTTTTTCTTGTTATAATGAATACTGAAAAAAACCATTAGAGATATAATTTTTAAAAAATTAATAACTTTTTCACAAACCAAAACTATTTGAGCACGTATCAATATTTAGCTACAAATTTTTTATCAAAAATTAATTTTACGGCGTTTTGTCCTATTTCAGGACATCTCCGCGTTGGAGATAATAATTTGGTATATAATTCATCCATAAAATTTAGGTGCAAGGTTCTGCTCATTTGCCTGTTGCAACCGCAAATAATTTGTCTTTCCTTCATCAAAAATTTGGCTCATCTAATTTCACTGAACTATAATAATAATACTAAAAACGACCATCGTATAAACTTAAAGTAGAAAAAAAATGTTAAAGATTGTATTTTTACGACTGTTTGTATTTAATAAATAATGCAGTTTTTGACCAATATCAGACAATACTTTTTTTTATTTACGACAAAGTTTCGGTACGTGTTTGTACCTTCATCAGGTCTTTGCTACGGAGAAATTGTACAAATTAAATTTGTATTATCAAGAAGACAATGAATTTATAAAAATTTATTTTGCACAATTTCTCCGCAGCAAAGACCTGATGAAGGTGCAAATACGTACCGTAACGTTGTCGTAAATAAAATAAATACTGTCTGACATTTGTCTAAGAACTGCATTATTTAGTAAGGAAATTTGTTACGTCAGCCAAAAAAAAAGAATTTTTTATACAAGAATTAAAGAGCATAAATCTAATTTTAAGCTATCAACTTTTAAGCACTGTCCTTTCACTAAAAATTGTATCAAATTGAACCACCGTTTCGATTTAGACAACAACCTATATTTTATACAGAAAACCATATGATTGGAAAAGATAAATTTCTGAAATGTTGTATATTAAAAATCAGCCAAGCCGTTAATATTAAGCACGACACACAAAATATTAATAAGTTATATGATGTTTAATTTTAAGGTCTTTGACCCTCTTTGATTTTATGTCTTTGTCTAATTTCCAGTCTTAAGTTTTTTCGCCGTTAGAAAAAGATGCCAATCCTCGTTGAATTTCAATTTTCTTAGTTGTTGTTTCTGTATTTTTAGTTTGTGTCTAAGAAGGTCGTTTTATTTTATTTATTTTAACAGACGTTAATTTCTATGTGAATTATAATAAACTAAATGTATTTTAGTTACATAATTATGCATTTAGAAAAATCATTTATTACATTTCCAATTGAGCTCAACACTAAACACAACATTGAAGATGGTTTATAATTTAATACATACCGTACTGTCCTTATACTGGAAAGATCGTGCATTGTAAGTTTCGTTCCACAATAATAACGTATAAATGTCTGTTATAATTAACATGTATAATCTGGTCAATATCAGACAAAATTTTTAAGAAGAAACGTGGTATGGTTTTTCACACTAAATTTTTGTCTGTTATTGGCCGCTTTTTTCAACACGTTTGTTCCATGTTATAAGAATAATCATTTAATGACGGAAACGTAGACATGGGTGAGCTTTTCACAAGTCTAAATTATTTCCCTTAGTTAAATAATAATTTTTAATAATAATTCAAATTTAGGAAAACTAAACTAAATGGTATAAATAAGATTTTTGACTAATCCTGAATTTATTGAGCTGCAACAGAAAGGTCGAAGACCCATGAATGTCTCACAATATCTTATAATAATTAATATTGTTATAAAAATACTTTGACACTTGAAAACCTAATATCATAATCTGAATCGAAAAGGTCCTTCATTATGTGCCTAAAACAATAGCTAATAAATCGCCGATTGATTGAGTCTCGTTTGTTTACAGAAGAATGGGCAGTTCTTTTTCACTTAGAACAAAGGTGATGGCCGGGAGTGGTCAGTAACCCCTCGGCCATGCATCTTCACCCCACCAGCCTGCCTTGCTTTTATGGCCTGTAATTCTTTTACTCGAGTTTCCCCATGTGATAGCTCTTCCTTAAAACTATTACCTGTTGTAAACGTCTAAAGAATCGACCACGGGTAAATAATGCAGAACAATAATTGCTCAGAGAGTTTTCTTTGTTATAAACGAAGTAATTGAGAAGAAAGTGACAGAACGATAATGATTAATAGTTATTTGCCCAAGAGCGATTGAAAAACTCACTGTTCTAAACTACATCGGCAATTCCTCGTAATGCTTTGAACATATAAATAAAATTTTATTATTGAATAAATGAAAATACTTTATTAACCATAAACAAAAAAAAATAATAAAATAGTTTTGTAAGGCTTATAAATAGAAAATTAATCTGTAAAACATTATAAGAAAATTATTAATTAAAATCATCTGTTAAACAGTCCGGCTAATTCTGGCTCAAAGAGGAAATAGTTGGCTTCTGAATAAATCTGATTTTATCTTGTCACCTGGTAATTACTTGATGACGTTATGTAAAGAGTGCGTGCTGGAAGCAGAAAAGAGTCGTTCTATAACCTGGTAGGGGGGGGGGGTCAGTTGGCGTATTCGCTCCTGCAGAAGTGCGGCTTTTGCACATTAGTGGTAACTGGGTGAGCTCTGATGTTCTCATACTGTCCAAATTTCTCCACATCATCTCACTCAGGTTTTCTGTCTTCCTCTCAAACCCACCCAATAACGTCTTATTCTGAGACACAAGTTTAAACTTCTAATCATTGGAATATTATATATATGTTTATAATGCGTGTGTTTGTTTGTTTTCTTTTTATACATACTAATGGGATGAAAGCTCGATGACAATTACACTTTGACGAACTCAAAAGCTAAATACAACTGTATAAATGTAAATAGTGACAATACATGTACGCGTTATAGAGACTAGGTGTCTGCAAGGACTATTCTCTCGCATGCAGAACCTTCGAGGTATATTCTCTCGCAGGCAGAACCTTTTAGGAGAGACGGAGGGGGCTACATTTGGGGACGTCGTTTCCCTCTCCGTTTTTGAACTAAGGTTCCCACATGCCGAGGTACCTCGGAGTGTTTTGAGAGGTGTGTGTTCCGGGGTCACAGACCTTGGGCATACGGTAAGAGTTGTTCGCTGTTCCCATTAAAACAATCGGTCAGCTGCCTTCTAAACTGGTCTAGGCACGGAGAAAGGAATGCTGCGTCCCCACAGCAAAACCCTCTCCCGCCATCGGAAGGGCGTGGGCTCGGAAGCCCTAGTTAACCCTTGGCTACCTTGCTCTACCCTTCCGCATCCCCCCCTTTCAAATCCCTTCCTATGCTATTAAAGGGGAGTAGCCACCATATTAATTACCCTCATGTAATCCGTTATTTTTTTAAAAAAATCTAAATTTAGTCCAAATTCAGGGTAAAATTTACGAATGATATAACAGTCAATTTACAATAATAATTTATACATATATAAAAGAAAAACAAAATGGGAGTAAGTTTTAAATTAATTTTAAAACTAATTTTTGCAAAGGTTTTTCATTGGTAATTTTTTAAGAAAACCAGTGCACTTCTTAATTTTTGTTAAAGTCAACCTAAATTTATCTTATTGAAGAGGATTCTGTCCAAACGGTCCACCATGCAAACTATTCCATCTGATTATCGACCTATATAGGAATGAAAATCTGGCAACATCTGTTTTCTGTTTCGTACATTTAGTATTTTGAATCTTAGGTCTCAACATTCGATAATATGAAGATAATTTCTGTCCATGGCGTCTGCCTTGTGTAAAAATTGAATATCATGCTATAAAAATTCCCAGCGTAATTGTACTAATTTGTGGCCATCACAAGGCCCTTGTCCTACTAATTCAGCTGTCCTTTTCTTTTATCAAATATTTTATTTTATTTCTATGATAGAAATATTGGGCCCACTAAAATTAAGTTTACCGCCTACTTTAATTTTGAAATCAACTCTTGAAACTCACCTTCACACACGATTAATGTCGAAATATGTTCTTAAATATTTGCAGCTTGATACGTAAACTATATTCAGGATGAAGTTATCATCCAAATTACTTCTTTTCTCATCCTATAATCATAGATATTTTAAATAATAATTATGCTCAGCATCTGACCATTATACCATATGTGCAAGGATTTGCTACATGTCGTAGTATAATTTAAACAAAGCCTCTAGAATCAATAGAATGTAATATCAACACATGAGAAAATACATCTTGTCAGTATTGATTTTTAAAGGCTGTTTCAAAGTGGTTGTTATAAAACCAGACTTTTAAAACTAGTATTTAGTAGTCTTCTTCGTTCATATTTCAGATATGTGAACCATAAAATGGTACATAATACTTCCAAAATTATGTTACAATTTGTGAGCCTCTAACTGGGAAATTTAACGTTCATTAACTGAGTTTTCACGACAGCACGTAGGCAGCCACAAATTCGAAGTCTCAAATATAACCGCGAAATTAATTTATTTTTCAGGTAAAATATATTAAAGCAAAATCTTTTAAAGGATAGTGAGTTGTAAAAGAATGGGCTGTAATAAAGGTAACTAATTTGGATAAAATTTGATTATGTGACAACACAAACACTCTTTTTGTAACTAAAACCGACAGAAGTTGTTTCATATTATCATTAAGAAAATGAAAACATAAATCATTTGGTGATAGGGTTTTGAGTGTTGTCAACTGACGAAGTGCAGTTGTGTTTCTGTAGGCTGTTCTTAGCACCTGACGAAAGGAACAAGGATCCCAGAAACGTTGTGTGGCATTTATATTATCCTTTTTGTCTGAATTGGCTACCTTTTTTATTCATAAATCATTGGAATTATTAAGTGAAATATCGTAAGAAACACATTTGAAGTTCACTGAGTATTTCAATAGGTAAATGGGTTCTTCATTAAATTTTATATATTGTAATACCAATTAAACAGGCTATTAATTGTTTTTAATATAATTTAATTGTGGGCGGAACGGGTGCTTAAAGACAACAATCGCAGTGGGTCTTTCTTTGTTAACAATGGGAGACTGGAGACCGCGCGCCTAGAGGAACGCAGTCAGCGGCAAGACGTGAAAGGGAAAAGTCTACGTCGAGAACTGGGACATAGCAGTTCGGTCCACATAGAGAAATAGAAACAGTAAAAGTCTGCGGATCCAGAATTATGAATAGGGCTATCTAGGAAGTCCAACGGCGAGATAATAGTTTACTTAAAACGCAAGTAAACAGTTTGACGGAGAGACTCATAAAATCGTAGTTTGGAAGCAGAAGTTTTGCTTCACAAACAACTAATTTTCGCATAGAGAGACTTTGAGGAGACCTACGTCTGGCAACTGGCTGAGGATGAGATGATCCAGGTTCCAGTATAGCTGAGATCCAGAGCAACTACCGTGTGTTCAAAATCCAATGAGTAGAATCAGTGTATTACGGCCTGTTTAGTGGGTGTTGACTGCAAGATACAAGAGTCCGAACTGGTACCAGTAGCACTGTTGTGAGTAAACAAAACCAATTATTAATGACTGTAAACGATAATAAAAGGGTATAGTCAGATTTAGTTTGCGTTTTTCTTTTCATTCGTTTCTTTTACTTTTTGTATTTAATATTGTATTCCGTTAACTTCAATGAGTTGGGATTATTAATATTTTAGTTCATTGTATTTATTCTTCCTATCAAATCCAGTGGTGACCCTGAGATAATGAGAAATTCAACGTAATTGATTGTAAAATTATAAATCTATATTTTCATAGAACGCCACAAATTAATAAAATAAAATTTGCAATATTTGTTTGTTAAATTGACAGAATTCGGCGTGCAAAACAGGGATTATAAGGTGTAATTACCAACAATAAATTTTTGAATACAAAATAATTTTGTTAATTATTCCTATTAATTAAGACCACTTTTTAATCATTACAATATATTAGGTAAGGATACTCAGAAATCTATCCGTCCTTTAATACCTTTCCTTCGTATTGTTTTCTTCATCGGTTATCGTTATTATACGAGTCCCAAAACAACACTTCTCTCAATATGACTAAGGGATACTAAACGCCACTCATTTACAATTATAGTTACCCAGTGGTACGCTTGGCTGCAATGAAATCTGGGCAAAGATTCATTAACAGTCTACCTTTCACCATCACAAATTTAGTGAATTTGTTCTGGAATTATTAACTGTATTCCAATTTTCTCCATGAGACCGAAACTCTTAATATTTTAATTAATTTAATTGTAGTTATTAGAAATGAATAGTTTTCATACGATTCTAAAGCATTGATCGGCTGCTTTAATCGACAGAAGTGAATTGACTAATTAAAAGCTGAGGAAATGCTGCAGTAGTCCAGACTTCATCAAGTGTACCGTTAATGTATTTTATTTTTCGAATAGTTCAAAAATAGCAACTGTTTTCCACCTGCTGCAAGAGTTAACAAATGTAATGAAAACAACGTCATTGTTCAGCTATAGTGTGGCACTAGTGTTCGAATTCTAGTTTTATTCTTTGATTTCAATTGAGAAGTATCTTCCAATTAATGGAAATTCGTCCGCCGAAAATCCGCATTTAGTTGTAAGTGTTACGAAGTTCATTTGAGCAGCATTGTACGGGTGGTATATATCCGCGGAGTATATAGCTGTGGAAAGACATTTCCAGAGAAATGCGTTTTTCATCGGGGAAGACCACTGCACGTGGCTGCGAGGCTGGCCACAACAGCGTTGGTAAGAGTGGATACGCGCCTGACGTGCGGCCATTTGTCACTCCGGATGTGAAGACGACCCCCTCCTGTCTATCTGTTGCGACGCTATCGGATTTATTCTAATGCACGCCGCGCCTCTGACGGATGACTACCAGATAAACCCGAGTTAACCAGGGCGCTATAAAAAGGCCACCAACAAAATGTCGCCCTCCGCGCCGCGCCGCCCCCCGTGTAAAATGGAGAGTGTGCGGGGAGCGCTGTGGGGGCGGGGGCGGGGGCGGGGGCGGGAAGACATTAGCGCAGCTGATAACAACACGGCCACCGGCACTCAGCCCGGCCCAAGACGAATGAGCCAATTCCAAAGTTCCGTATAACCGCGCACCTTTTTAGAAAAGCGAGAGTCATGGGCCGGCGGTGGGAGAGATGGAGATAAATCGCGAGAGGAAACCGTAAGAGAGTAATAAAGAGGAGGGACGAAAGGGAGGTGACTCGGAGGACCGGCATCTTTTAAATTTAGCCCCTTCGCAGCTCCGGACAAACAAGAACGCCGGACCGCACGCAAACTTCTGTAATGTATAGATACTCTGGACCGTAACGCCGCAGAAAATAAACAGCTACTAGGAAGAGATAATGGGTTGTGACTTGGGAGGGGCAACACTTTGTTTTCTGCTTAGCTGAAAACCGAAACCCCCCCGAGTAGACATATGGGAGCCGCTGTACATCACGTGCTTGCCTCTTGCGCTTTAAAATATAGCGACGAGTACAAACTGATGTCGCAGATAAATATATTTCATTGAAACATAAAAATAACATCCATAGCATACCATTTTATAGTTATCTAATAATGTTATGTAAAAGGAATAAATTGATATCCAAATAAATCTAACATTAAAGTAATGGAGTTATCAAAAAATGCTCTCACAAAACATTGCAATTCATATATAATAAATATTTAAAATGCTTTAGTACAAGTAATTGTTGGCGTATCTCCTTTTGATGGAAATAAGGGAATGCTTCTGTGAGGCTGAAGAATAATTTATAGACGTTATATTCCATAATGTTCGGCTGGGAAAGTACATGAAGTATTTCCGAATTTGAGACTCTTTCGATGAAGATGTAATAACGACGAGTGATTAAAAATATTTGCAGCCAAATTTCATTATAGATAGCTAAATTTATTAAATAGTAATGTACCAAGTCCGGCGCAAAACACAGCAAACTAAACAAAAATACGATTTATGAAAACTTGCATTCAATGAGTGTACTTGGTTTCTTCTTACTCTGCGTCGCGTCGCAGGAAATAGATTCCAATTCATTTTTGTTTCATTTAAAAATGAAAATTAACCATGTCGGGTCTGCTTTCTATTTCCTCTGTAAAATTTGGGTCTAGTTATTGTTTCTTTCTATTTTGACATTGCAATTGATTTATTTACCACTAGCTGGGTGCCCGGCGCACGTACTTATTTATATAAACCCGAAAAAGAATTTAATTCTATATTAATATTTAGTCAAGAAGAGATTTAACCTAGATCTAACTCTTCCTAGTTCCGTACATACTTTCGGCCGATAGTGCATTAATTTAATAGCTATAAAATACATTGAATTTTATTGCATCAATCCCAACAAACATACCTCCGAATTTCTTTACGAATAGAATTCTTAAATATGCTCTTTGAGTATTGCAGGGTATAATTGTCCCTCAGTCTTCAGACATTACGAAAGAATAAATTGATGAAATTGTTAGCTAAGTTCACAATGTAAACAAACGTGAAGTCACTTACTATAGCACGAAAATTAACTTACATTTTCCGCAAGGATCGAAAAGTATTTCGTATTGTTTTTTTATTATCATTCGATGGAGTATTGCTGGATGAAATTATATATTTTATTCAATCAAAATATTTCTGCTTTACTTAATTAAAAATTAAGTAACTATTTTTTTGTTTCTCAGTACCGTCGCAAAGTAACGTCTTTTCATCGCGTGTGCCGTGACGTCACGGTCTCTTGGCGTGCAGTAACTTAATTACAAAATGATTACATTTTCTTATTATAATTCTTTCCACCTTTATGCTAGAGGTTAATCACCTCCACAGTACCGTTTCTCGTGATTTGAAGAATGTGTGTACCAATTTTTGTTGCAATCTGACCACGCGTTTAAATATGTATAGAGATTAACGTAAATGCATACATACAAATATACATACTTTTTTATTATATAGATTTAAATTAACAACTTTAATATTAGGGGATAAAAAATATTATTTTTTATCCTGATTTTTGCGGGGAAATAATTGGCATGGCATTTATTAACACATTCTTGTAGAAAATTCTGTCCGGGATGCTAACTGCCGTATTTTTTCTGAAGGTCCTTCCTCTGCTTCTGCTAAAATATACTCCTTGTTTGAACTTAAATAGGTGCTCTCCGTTGTAACCAAACTACTGAAGAAGCGGTAACGTTCAAACTGACTACGTATCATCATATTGTTCTGATTAATGTTTTAATTTAACAGCATAACCTTTATGTATATATTTTACCATCTTCAGGCTTTGTCTGACTGAAAGGTTTGTCGATGTAATAAACGTTTGCTCATAATAAATTAATTAATGTTTCCTCATAGACAGACTAAGGAAATGTTAACAACGACAGACATAGCCTGAAGAGGAAACGTTGTTGAGCTGTTAAATTAAAATTGTATGATTAGTAATTTTTTTAAATTATAAAAAATGTCTGTAAATGGCCATTTAATATATATTACTATTAACAGAGGCAAAGGTAAAATTTTATTTAAAAGATTATGACGATAATTTTCTTTTTAATTGCTTTTTTGAAATTCTGCATCTGTATATACTTTGTCGAACTTACTCCTTGAGACGATTTTCTTTTTATTTCTGCCTCTTTTGGAGTCATTTTTTATATTTATCTATATAGAAAGATTTTGGCTGCCTTTCTTGAGAGAAGGAGGGGCTACCTTGGCGATACATTTTCCTCTCTCTCTTTTTGAACTAAGGTTCCCTCAAGGCGAGGCACCTCGGCCTGTTTTGAGAAGTGTATGTTCCAGGGTCACACATCTTGGGCATACGGTAAGCGTTGTCGGCTGTTACTATTGATAGTCGGCCAGCTGCCTCCCAAACTGTACGAGGCACGGAGAAGGGAATTCTGCGTCCCACAGCAAACCCCTCTCCCGCCATCGGAAGGACGTGGGACAAGTAGCCAATGCCCGACCAACCTGGTGCAGGTTTTTTAGGGTTTGTCCTACATCACTTTTAGGCGAATGTCGGGTAGGATTCTTAAACCAAAGCCCGGGAGCCATAGTTAACCCCTAGCTACCTTCTTCTACCCTTCCGCATCCCCACTTTCAAATCCCTTCATATGCTATTAAACAGGAGTTGCCATCATCTGAATTACCCTGATGTACTCGAAAAAAAATTAGCTTCTTTTAACAGCAGCATAAGATTATAAAAGTATGGATGCAGTTAAACCAAAATTCGTAAAAGCGTTTACTGCAAAACTTCGGTAACGGCCACGGACCGTTGGATATTGCAAATCCCAGTGTGATTGTGCTTGGCGATCCAAGCAATTTATTGTTTGTAGTGAATAATACGTGTAAACCCTCAGCCGAATATGGTAGACGTTTACCGACGGTGACTTTTTGAATTTGTTGTCTGCTAATTTCCTACCGTTAACCCAAGTTGTAGGAGAACGTATAGAGAAATATAAAAGGAACAATAAAATATCAACTTTTCATTGGAAAAACTTGCGATAAAACATAAGAAAAATACTATATATGATGAAATGGCGTTTCTGATGAAAGCCCTTACATGAGTGATTATGAAGTGGCGGGCAGAGGGCTACAGTTGACGCGTGAGAGGTTTCTGTTGTCTCCCACCTGCTGAACACAAGGCTTAACGACACGACGCGAGGTCCGATGCGTTTTTAAGGATCGGAGGCGCGTGGCTGCGGTCGTGTAATGCCCCTAATCTGCACTTCCCTCGGCTGGCTTTGCTAATGAATCATACGATCGGCCAGCCTCTCGATCGCCCGGATAATCAATCATGCATAAAACATGAGAATGATTCAAGGCCTGTAAGCCACGGGAGATGAGATTTGCAAAACACGTGTCGTGCTAAAGATTTTACAAATGAAGAATTTTGCATGTCAATGTGGAGTCAGTATCTATTATACAGATCTCACCACAAGAGGGAAACATCAAAACATATCTAAATAATTTTTTTTAATTGCACGTGACGAACAACAGTAACAAAACGCAGTGTGGCTTCTCGATAAAGAATGTATTGCTTAAGTTTAAGGTTAACCAATTACCGTAATGTGATCCAAGAAGAATGAAGTGAAATTAAATAATCATCTGATCCAGTCTGACGTTCATTAAGATACTCTTTTGCAAGCTTCACCATTGTTCTATGTTTTGCTGGACTGTGCAAGAGAACTCTTTAATAATAATAATATAATAATAATAATAATAAAAGTTCCGATCTCTGTTTGAAAACTAAAAATTTTGATATAACTAATTTAAAATGCAGATTCATGACTAAAGTATTATAATGCTATAATCACTAAGTATCCAATGAAAAATCAGTGTATGTATTTCTTACAAACACAATTTATTTAACATAAATTAATTCCCCTTAAACATACAACTAACATTTGCCCTCACGTTGTACGACGTTATTTCTGACGTCACTCCGATAAAGTGAAAATAACAACCATTCTGGTACAACTTCGGAAAATATATCCGACCTCAGCACAAGTTTAAACAAAAATACAAATAGTATTTACTACAGAATGGACGATGGTTTACATTCATGCTTTGTCGAATAAAATGTTCAAACGATTATCCACTCTCCTCTGAAGATTTACTCAACTAAGATGTTTCACGCAGATAAAATTTTTCTTCTCTGGCCGCTGGTTTAGCAATTAACATGAACATTAAGCTTAGAAATATAATTTTAATTATATGGCGACAAATTAGGCGATAGGACTAAAATTTGCCAATACAATACTGCGTTTATCACTAATGCTCAAAATTCAATACCACTGGTATGTCTTACATTTTAGTTCTTGACACAATATATTTGAGACATATCGACAGTAATTAATAATTATTTTTTTTACATTCAGAATTATTTTTGGTCTAATCAAAAATGTGAGACTTTATTCAGTTCCTGACACGGAGAAGGGAAGCTGCGTCCCACCGCCATTGGAAGGACGTGGGACAAGTAGCCAATGCCCGACCTACCTGATGCAGGTTTTTTAGAGTCATTCCTACATCACTTTTACTGCCAAATATATTTTTACGTAATTTTCACTAGCCTAAAGTAATGAATAAATTATGTTACACATCATTTATTACAGGTGAACATCTTAACCTTAAAGTTTGGGAGAATTGTGAATAAATACCGTAAGAGTCTATTTATTGAGATTAGACAAGTAAGATGTTGAGGAAGCAAAACCTGAAATAATAAAATGGATTTATTGAAACGTGAAAGTAAACGAGAAGTAAAGCAAGGTTTTTTACCGTCATAACGTTATTTTACAGAAGATAATCGTCAAATTATGTGTCTCGTGAAGCTAATTTTGCGTTTTTGAGTCCACGTTTCTACACAATCTTTCACATACTAACGCAAGTGATGACATACCTGATGGGTTAGAAAATCCTATTTCTAAAGCAAGGTACTTCAGACAAAACGGGCACAGATAACACAACATTCAAGAAGATTGTTTACGAACTTCATTTCACCGCTTCAGCGGATCAGCAGTGGCACAAGTTGTAAGAGTAGACTAAAAGAATGGTGAAGTAATTCCATATTAGTTTTCCAAATTACGACGTAGATTAGATTTGCTCATATTTTTATAATACGTAATTAAATGTTTGAAAATGATTTTAAAATTTGACAGTGTTCCGACATATATTTGGAAAATTAATAAAAAAAATAATTGCAGCTGGACAAAACATATTCCAAGATTTCCCGTATCTTGCTGGATAATACTAACGGATTTAATATGTTAATACAATGAATAAATTTTAAATATCGAGGACGAATACTGACAATTTGAAGATGGATATGAAAATTGCTAAAAGGTTTTACGAAATTCATTGAATCCAACGAAAAATTAATAAACATTCCAGAAGAAATTTTTAAAATATTTTTGACTCATATGGTATGGGGTATAATACGAAAATAAAAAATAATATAAGAACATAATGTTAACGAATTGCGCGAGCCAAAAAGTTTGGCTTTTGAGTTTTGTCAGTTGTGTCGCTCTAGGCTCTTTTTAGCACCAGACGAAATGGACAAGGGTCCCAGAAACTTTGTGTGGTATTTATATCATCACTTTTTTATCTGCATTGGCTATCTTTCTTATTAATATAAAATAATCGTTTTATTTTTTCAGACCAACGCTATTGTTGCTAAATTAAATGGAGTATATTATTCTTAGTTAACTGTTGCGAAGTATAGCGGTATGTTGGTTTAATTCATGGTCAGAATATCATTGTATACCAGCTACATGAAGCTTAATTTGAATTTTTTACATTGATTTAAATAAACTCGACATATATTCCTCCTGGATTCACTCAAGCAGAGCTAAAATATCTACGAAAGTTAAACTATCTTTTGATAAAAAAATAACTAACTTATTTATATAAATATACCTAAAATATAAGTATACGATTTTTTATGTTTTAATTTTATTTATTCCATCTCTGATATCGAAGGTAATTTGATTTTCGACATACTAAGACTTGAAGGAATCGTATTTGTGGCAAAAATTTACTTTTTAAGAACATTTTATGGAGCAGACAACTCTAAAAAGTAATGCAATATTCATAAGCGACATGTCTGAAAATAAAGTTGTCACAGTCGAACTGTGATTTTTCACAGGAATGATTACCACACAAAGTTGATGTTTGTCCAATTAAAATAATTAATTATCTATAAAACAATAGTCATAAAATTTCGATTAACAAATCAGAGCTCAACAGCCATCTTGATGTACAAGATGAATTGCCCTATCATATAAATTAACAGAAAATTATTAAGTTTACAAATAATTACGTACTAGATAAAATTCGCGGGTCTCAACCCGGCCCAATTGTTCGTTGAATAACGACGTTTCGACGGCAATCTCCGCCATCATCAACCCGGGCGAATTGTTCGTTGAATAACGACGTTTCGATGGCAATCTCCGCCATCATCTGGTTAACCTGATGACGACGGCGGAGATTGCCGTCGAAACGTCGTTATTCAACAAACAATTGGCCCGATTTGAGACCCGAGAATTTTATCTAGAACAGATTCACTGGGAAAGCCGTGGCTCTCTAAAATTAATTATGTAGTTCACATGAAGCATATGAGTAAGAGTTACAATGATAAGACGTAAGCAACTGTACAAAGGCATTGTTGTACGAAAAGTATATAATGAAAAATTATTTCAAATATAAGATAATAAATATGATCTTATTCAACATTGCCTCGAAGATATAATATACAGTCTTGTAAAATAACACTGCAATTTTCAACCGCTGCTTTTCCCTCGATTGTATGTACGCTTATTGACCTCATTGTACTTAACACATTCATTGTTGGTAGTTAGGTTTTATCAATTCCATGTGGATCAATACCGCAAAGAAGGAAGTCTTCCACTCCGAGCTCTTCGGCGACACAAGTCTGCAGGTAATTCCAATTGATATATCTGAACGCGAACTTGCGGCTTGTTTGCAACTGAATTTAGACTTGGAACAGGAATAGAGAACAAGGCGAGGATTCCGGCGTGACATATGTGGCTCCGTGCACAATCGATTCCAGACTCGCGATGTAATGCAATCTGTGCTCTCTCCCACAATAAATAGGACCTCAGGTTCGGAGGGCGGTAAAACCTACTTGGCAATGGAGCGCGGGCAACCAAGCTCAGTGATACATTCTATTCTTTCATCAAGACTTGGTAACATCAACTCTCACATATTCGACCCTACAACTTTAATCTGAAACCATGTATTATGCGTATAAAAAGCTCAACTAAAAATTTGTCAGACGCGTTTCTGTAATTATCGTAAACGAAATTATGTGGTGTTCAAGGCTACAAACTACCGTAAATTGTTATTAATTAACATGTATAAATTTCTCGAAAATATTATTAATAACGTAACAGAAAGTAAAAACTACCGTAAAGGATATTCAGTTGCACCGTATGTTCAGAAATGACTATACAAATTATTTTTAGTTATAATAACAATAACTTTTACACGACCATTTTTCTTAATAATTCGAAGGACATTTTTATCCAAAAATAGAACAGGTATCAGATTAAATATGTAAGTAAATTTTATAAGTGTAACACTTAAAATAGTTGTATGTATATAATTACAGCATCAGGATAAAAATCTCGAGCGAGACAGGCTTCAAATCCAGGATTTCCATTACTACGTGGTGCTCTTACCATCTGAGCTACGTTAATCGTGAGTTTTCTCCAGACAGACTAAATTCAGACCTGAACACTGGCTCACATACAATTTGCTGAATCACATTCACCGCGGCTTAAATTTAGGACCGATGAAGAATGGATATTGTGTGTAAATTGATCATAGGTACCATGATATCAAGTCAACCGAAGATACCCCAGTCCAGTTGATATTTTCCGATCCTGATCCTTTAATTCAGGGGTAAAGATATCTCTAATTAGGTGTGCCAGAAGTAATTCTGAATGTAAATAAATTATTAATTACTGTTGTTATACCTCAAATATATTATGTCAGGAACTAAAATATAGGACATACCAGTGCCGAATAAGACAAAAATGGTAATATAAATATGACACAACGTTTCTGGGATCCTCGATCCTTTCCTCAGGTGCTAAGAAGAGCCTAGAGAAACACAACTGCACTTGGATTTTGAGTGTTGATCCCAGAAACGTTGTGTGGTATTTACATTACCCTTTTTGCCTGAATTGGCTATCTTTCTTATTCATTTTTTCAATCAGACGTAAATTTTTTTCATTTTAACATACCAGTATCGTTGAATTTTGAGTATTAGTAATAAACACAATATTGTAATTTTTGTCGTATGTTGCCATACAATTCACCTTCGGACTGTTAGAAATTTTTCCGTTATTGAATTGTACATATAAATTTATTCAGGACTTACTCTTAGGATAGTAATAATTCAGATGACCGCCATTTTAATTCAGATTTTATTCTCTCACTTTACTGGTCCCATATACTGCAGAGGAAAAAAAATTCCTCCCACAACTTCTTCGTACTTGTCAATCCTGTATATTCACGATTGAGATTGTCATAAGGGAATCGAAGGGTCTTCAAGAGACAAATTTATCGAAGTGGTTGGTTCCATTGAAACAAATGGTGTGAATGCACAATGTTCACACCCTCTGTCGCCGTCTTTTAAAAATTACAGATATTGGAAATCGTCCCAGCGTGACATCTCAGATAAAAGCAAAAATGAATGTAAAATATTTTTATTATTTGGGTAAAATTGTTACAGCTTATATTAATGTATATTCACTTCATTAAACATTAATTGAAAAAAAAAGTTATATGAATACTTATATACTCAATCAAAAATGACGATCATCGGTACAGAAAAGTATTTGGATATCTATATAATAAAAAAGGATGTATATTTGTATGTACGTATGTATTTACGTTAATTTATATACAAACTTAAACGCGTGGACTGATTGCAACAAAAATTGGTTCACATATTCTTCAAAACACGAGAAATGGTACTGTGGGGGAGGGGGTGAGAAACCCCTAGCATAATGCTGGAAAGAATTATAATTACATGAACATTAAGTGATAAATTACTGCGCACCAAGATACCATGACGTAACGCGAGAGAGAGACGTTACACGACGAACATAGGAAATAGTTCCATTTTTCCGTAATGAAATTATTAAATAAAAAGTATAATTTTATCCAGAAATACTCCATCGAATGATAATTAATAACAATACGAAATACTTAACGATCCTAGCGGAAAATGTAAGCTAATTTTCGCGCCATATTAGTGACTCCAATATGGCCATAATTTGTTTACATTATGAATCGAGCTAACAATTTCTCCAATTTAATCTTGCATAATGTCTGAAGACTGAGGGACAATTATATCCTGCAATTCTCGAGGACTATATTTAAGAAGAAATTCGGAGGAATGTTTGTTGAGATTGATACATTACAATTCAATGTATTTTATAGCTGTTCAATTCATTTACTATGGGTCGAAATTATGGACGGAACTAGGAACAGTTAGATTTAGGTTAAATCACTTCTTGACTCAATATTAATATAGAATTAAATACTTTTTATAGTTTATGTAAATAGGTACACGGGCAACACCGGGCACCCAGCTAGAAGATAAATAAAATTCTCTACCATATATTTGTTAATCGTATTCCTTGGGTAGTGTATTTAAGAGAATGTAATTTTAATTTTGTTTCATTTTAATAATCAATAAATATGTTTTGTGAAGAAAGAATTATATTCCTTTCTGTATTTGTGTATCTCTCTCTCCCCCTCTCTCTCCCTCCCTCCCTATCCCCCCTCCCCCCTCTCTCTGTGAATATTAAAAAGCTTACTTTTTATATAGCTAAAATAGGTACAGTCTCACGGAATTAATGTTTAACAAATTTAAATAAAACTGTACTATGATTTAGTTTACGGCTTACGAATAAACCAATGTGTGTTTCAAGTCACGAGATCATTATTCATGTTCATGTTCTTCCAGGACTAGGGACGGAAGAACGTTGCCAATACGCACTCGAGTCAATACAGACTCACACATCTTGGGAAATCAATGGTGTGTTTACCAACTTGCCATTGATCAGTGACACTGATTGCGGCCTGCGTGGAGAGGGGGTACTAATAGCACGGGCTTCATTATCAACACCCTTCCCCCACTCTGGTGAAGAGGGGGAGGGGGGACGCATGCGCCACGACTGCAAAGCAAAGCCACGCAGTGTGCTTCAATAATGTCATCAAATCCAATATTGACAGAAACTGCGTCGAAGTTGCTACTCTCGGAGAATCTGAAAGACATTATTTCAAAAATATATTTGTTCGTCTCGCCAGTCAAATTCAATTCCGATGATGTATCTTCGTACTGTCTTCGTACTAGAAATCCCATGTTCAGAAATTTTAGATTACACTGATTAACTCACTAAGGACTAAAAATTACTCAACGACATTCCGAAATGAGAAAATAATTAGTGTACAGGCCCACACACATATCTCGTGAAAAATGCAAAAGATTGCTGCTAAACTAAATAACTAACTTATTTTCCGGTTAAATAAAAAACCAAAATTAATTTTTATTTGAACCAAAAAATTGGTTATAATTAATATTTTATAATTCTTTTCTATACCAAATTAATTTTTAAAATGTGTATTGGAGGAGAAAAATTAAGCACAGGAAAATTAAGCACAGGAAATAATTTTTCATCAACGTCTGTAATTTTTCTTGTTAATTCTCCAGCACAGTAAATTCTATTATACAGCTTAAATGTGCATTGCGACACAGAAATTAATCTTTCTTGATTATGAACAATATGGCCAAAAAACAGGACTCAGAAGAATAAAAACATGTACAACGTTTCTCCCACAGATTTGTGGACCTCCTCAATTACAAGAATCCGGGAAACTTCTGCGTGCTGATATATATAACTGTCGAAAGATGATAGAAAGAGTTAAATGGGTTGCAAAAATTGTAGACTCACCTCAAAGAGTCAGTGTCACTTTGAATATTTAGAGTATTCCTTTTGTGTATTTTTATATGAACCATTTCTAAAATTAGTCTTTGATAATAATTGGGTTCAACGTGAAGTTTATTAATTTTGATCCAGTTTATATTGTATTGTTTTACATATATTTGTTTGGTCATAACAGAATCCTTGTCATTATATAACTTATAATTCGATATGTGTTCTTTAATACTCGACATTAGAGCCCTTTTATTTGGCCAATGTAAACAGAATTACAATCACTGCAGCTAATTTTGTATACTACATATTGCGTGGAATCAGGTTGTAACTGATCTTAGATAAAAAACAAAAGAGAATTGGTGGATCTATAAATAATACTAATATTGTACTGGCGTAATATTACACAAGATTTTAAGAAATGGTTCACATAAAAATCCACAAACGCAATGCTCTTAATATTCTAAGTGACACTGACTCTTTGAGAAAAGTCTACGATCTTTTGCTACCCACTTGACAGTTATATATATATATATATATATATATATATATATATATTGTAAATTAAAAATAAAGGTTAATTAAAGTAATTACTTAACAAAATGATTACAATAAAAAAACTTTTAATTTGCCAAAGATTAAATTAACAGGTGTTCATTTAGTTGGTTTTTTTTATATACGATTTGCCCTAAGTTGGCACGCCGAATTCATTTATTTCAAAATTAACAGACAAATATATTTTTTTTTATAATTGGTGGCGTTCAAAGTAAAATACAATCTTTTATATTTCACAAACAATCAAATTTAACAACTCTTCTTCTCAGAGTCTTTAACTGGGTTTGATAAGTAAGAACAATCAAAATTATAAATTAAATAATTAACAATTCAACCAAATTGAAACGAACGGAATACTAAATCTAACTAAAATGAAAAGAACGAAATCTGACTAATACCCTTGTTCACCGTTTACAGAATTTAATTAGTTTGGTTTGTACTTACAAATTTCCTGCTGGTACCAGACTTAGTTTTCGGATATTTAGGACACAATTCACTAAAAAGGTCATTAATCAGTGATTCTACACATCATGGTCAGGTTTTTCTAGGGTTTTCCCTGCATCACTGTTAGGTGAATTGCCGGGTAGGATCCTTAAACCACATCCCAGGGGGTCAGAGACCTTGGGCATACTGTAAAAGTTGTTCTCTGTTCCCATTGGAACATTCGGCCAGCTGCCTCCTAAACTGGTATAAGTACGGAGAATGGAATGCTGCGTCCCCACAGCAAACCCTTCTCCCGCTATCGAAAGGGCGTGGGACAAGTACTCATGCACGCCCTACACGATGCAGGATTTTTCTAGGGTTTTCCCTGTATTACTTTTAGGAGAATGCCGGGTAGGATCCTTAAACTATAGCCCGGGGGCCTTAGTTAACCCTTGGCTACCTTCCTCTACCTTTCCGCATCCCTCCTTTCAAATCCCTCCCTATGCTATTAAAGAGGAGTTGCCACCATGTGGATTACCGTCATGTAGCCCGTTACCCTAAAAAAAAATTAGTTCGTAAATATAAGAATATTTCCTGCGATATCACATAAAATAATACAGTGTCTAGTGATTAGAAACCCAATCCGACAATTGTTTCGTAAACAAAATTAAAAACAAACGGCTCTCGTGTTACTATACAGAACACATTTAAAAAATATTTTTTAATAATTTTGAATAAATCAAGCTAAAATTATGAAGTGAAAATAAAACTAACACTTTGTAATGTGTGGCTGCAAAATAATATCTTTGCATCACTTTACCCTTTTCATTATAACCATGGAATTTGCATGGATATACGTCTGCTAAGCTATTAAACGAACATTGATTACATTGTAACCGTATTACAAATGCTCGTTAATTAAAACGCGAATTGCACGTCTCGTATTAGCAGCACGCGTAAGCCCGATACTTAAATAAGAGAGACATAAAATCGCTCAATTTGCTGTAGTATCCCCGCTGTAGATAATCGCTTTGATTTGATACTTTGCGGTGTGCCGTTGTTTCGGATTCATATAACCAGCTTTGCAATCACAGGATTAAAGAGCAGCGCGAACCTTACACTGTAATGTGATTGTAAGTTTCGTCCACAACTTGGAAAACAACGCTATCTTGCACATATATGTACTTCAAATTGATTGTATTTAATCCTATAGGAGAATTAAAATGGATAAATGCTAATGGCCAATAAGTACTGATTCAATTATAAATAACTTTGTAAAAGAATTGCATTTCATAGTATTTCAGGAAATTAAGGAAAATATTTAAATAAAGTTTGTAAATATAAACGAATCGAGCTGCAATATATCCCTGGCCGTTTGAAAGACTATAATATGAAAGTTAATTCAGTTATACTCTTAAATTACTTTTCAATCGTCATACACTATAACCTTTTTTTTGCAAAATGTTTCTATGTGCTTCTTGAATAAAGCCTATAGGAAACTGTCTCTCACTAGCTTACGACGAGTAGAAAAACCTGTCAGTTAACATTACCGTTTTCAAATAATATCGTTAAAGGGGTGTAGGCTACTTAATTTTAATTATATTTCACTGTTTAGAATTTTCACTACAAAAACAATTTAAAATACTTACGTCCATTAACTTTCAATACGAAATCTTTGTAATTATTTTTTTAGGAACAGGCTCAACATTAATTTACGTGATGGCAACTCCCCTTTAATAGCATAGGATGGTGATTTGAAAGGGAGGATGCGGAAGGGTAGAGCAAGGTATCTAAGGGTTAACAAGGGGCCCCGGGCTGTAGTTTAAGGATCCTACCCTGTTTTTTCGTAAAAGTGATGCAGGACATACCCTAGAAAACCTGCATTAGGTAAAAAAAGAAAAATAATACCAGTTGACTGAGTTCAAGCCGCGGCATTAGGAAAACTCGCCCAAGTGTTCCAATAGAAAATCACGAAGAATATCTGTTATTATAGAAAAATGAATTAGGAGTTAATATAGAAAAAATACATAAATCACATGCTATTGCATAATTTATAATTGAATTATATTCTTATTGTGACATCTTAAATATGACACACGTAAAATTTATAACTTTTACACTCCTCTTCCGTTAATGTATATGACGATCGATATCCTGTTTCTACAATATATGTAATATATATATATATATATATATATATTGTAATGCCAATTAATTAGGACATGAATTGTGTGAACATAAAAATTTAAATTGTTAGAGAAATCCTTTGTATCAGCAGTCCAGAACATAGCGACAATGGAGCCCAGCTCTGTTCCTTTGTCGGAAGGTCCGAAAAACGGTGTATTGCGCGCTAAAATGTGAGACGAGAGTTCAGTTTGCAGGAAAGTATTTAAAGAAGCAGTTCGCGGAAAGACATCATCGAGGTATAACAGTTAGTTTGTGAGGAGGATTCAACAGGGTTGGCAATTAGCATTGAACAGAGTTGGGTGGTGCCTGGACATTTCTGAGGACAAGGTAAAACATTCACAAAAGCATAACGTCGAAGTAACGTCTAAGTAAAAGCAGTTTTGTGTCCATAGCCGGCCAGAAACAGTAAAATTTCAGTTTGAGTTCAATGCAGTAAAGACTGGCAAATCTGCAAACCACAGAAATCATCTAAGGCAAGCAGAATTCACCAAAAGCAAGCAGTCAACAGATAGATAACAAAAGGGAGGATCATCGGAGTCCCTGACATCATATAAAATTTTGGCTTAGAATCAGTGTAAAATCTGTGAGTTTAGAAACTGTGTAAAACCCCACAACAGTGTTTTCGAAAATGAAAAGTATGCTGGAATTCTGGACAAATGTGAGTAACAATTTACAAAACAATGAATTATGTAAACGTAATTGAAAGATAGACGTCAGATTTCGTTCTCCTTTTTAAATTGTTAATCAGAGTCAATCTTTTTTACTTCTTAATTTCGTTCTAGTTAATTGTCGAGTAAATTTTCTTTTCTTTTAATTGTGATTTGTTTGTTAATAAGATTTTTAAACATAATTAAAGTGTCCATTATCAAACCCAGTGAAGACCCTGAGAAATTCAATATTTTAAATTTGTAATTGTTTGAGTTATTGCCACAATAAAAATATTGTTTGTAAAGTTCATTGATCTTTTCATTTAATTAAAAAGCCACCCATTTAATCATTACCATATATATATATACATGTATTGTATTGAAAAATCTAACAATTTTCGAAACCACACGATGTGGTTCCAATTAATTTACTAATCGATCTAATAATTTTACATTAATTTGTCAAATCTATTTAAACAACTTATTAAAAAGGAAACTATGATCTATAGACGGATTTAGTGAATGAAAAGATTATTCACGAATTCAATTTTAAATACAGAAATTTATTACAATTTATATTTAATTAATTTTTATACTTTAATGCCACGGATTTTATGAGATTCGCGATACCTCCAGGGTCGCTTAACCGATAGATAATAATAATAGAAACCTGCAATGAAATAACAAAATTTATAGAATATTACATAATATTGAAATGAATTTACAAGTTGTACTTGAATATTACACTATGAAACAGACTTAAGAAATCTGATGGTATGGAATATTATACAAAGTTTACAACGTATTTGGTTACATACCAGACATCGGAGCTGTTCTCATATCCCAGCAAATCCTTCCCTTCACAAATTTTACCAACCTTTGAGTTTAGATCACAAATTATTTAAATGACTTTTTCACTAAAACAGGCCATAGTAATACCATTTCTACACAATTTAAGTCAGCATATGCGGTTAAATCCCTACCACACCACAGGCGATCATCGGTTGATTTCCAATACTTTGGTAAACTAATAGTGTCTACAGCAAGGAAAATGGTGTTACACTTTCCAAATATCAGTCATATTCAACTCTCAAATTGCACCATTGAAATCAGTCCAACCACAGCCAGTACAACTTTTCCTATAAAATATTATATGTTTGTCTCCTTCGATATCTAGAAAGGGTTTACCTATCCCTGTAACACCAGCAACCTTAATAATTCTCTTGCACGTCGACCTCTATTTGCAGGCTCACTGCTAACCGACGTGGCCATCGGACTCTAACCGATCTCGGTCATCGCTTATCAGAGACTGTACATTTCGTCAAAGCTTTCAATATTACACAGCGCCCACAACAATACTCTCGAAACACTCCACATTCTTACACAATGCCTACTGTTGCTTACAATAAATACCCTGTATTACGCTGATAATACAAACATTAATTAATTAAGAACAATACATTGGTGGTATGTTTTAATGTTATTATTAATTATACAGACTTTTTTATATATATATATATATATATATATTGTAATACTAATTAGAGGCCATTAGTGATTTTGATAATTGGATATTTATGGTAGATTGTTAGCGGCACCAATTTCAAAGGCGACAATGGACAAGCGGGCTTTGTCGATCTGAACCGCGGGGTTTACAGGAACAGTCGGACGACGAGCAGCCTGGCAGACAGATAGGTCTAGCCGGAAAGGTTACAAGTTAAATTGAGTAAGAAAGTTTTGGACAGTAAAATCCATTGTACAGCTACAAGCAGTAACCTAATAAACCACGCCACAATAAACATGTATAAGTACCGTGACCGTCATCAATTCCACAGATAATTTGTAACAATCCATCTAACCATTAATACGGAAGGAGTTGCAGTTTCCAGTTTCCAGAAGAGAGACCCAAAAGTTACGACAGTGTTTCTTGAATCAATGTAAATTCTGTGATTTCATGGCCTTTTAAATGTGAACTGCAAAGTGCACACGAGCCCAAGAGAGTTTAAACCTGGTACCAGCAGATGTTTGTGAGTACAAAGAAATTTGATAAAGTATTGTAAACGATAACTAAATATAAAGTCGTCAGATTTATATTTCACGTTTGTTTGATTGTTTAAAGTCTAAGGTTGTAAAGGAATTTGATTGTTTAACGTAAATATAAAAGTTGATTCTTTACTTAGAAGGCCCAGATAAATGACCCTGAGAAAGAGTTGTAAAATCTATCAAATTGAAAAACGTTAAATGTAAATATTCTCATATAAAAATGTTGTAAATTTCACCTGAATAAAAGTAAACTGTCTTGTAAAGTTGCAAAAGAATTTCGTAATTATTTTGAAATCCTTCTCTTTAATAAAAAATAAATATAATTAATTCATCAACCAACTATGAAATTCAACTCGTTTAAGTAATCTTTGTTTGATAAATTGTTTAATTAATTAATCTTCCCAGTTAATCATTACAAATTTGCTTCACCAACGTGGGGCAATCAATTGATTTATTTATCCTATTTTGTGTTTATTACAAAATTGGTGCCTCAACGAGGGCCGAATAAATTTAATTTTCCTTTTTAACCATTAATATATATATATAAGTTAATTTTGTAATGAAATAGAGACCCGATGTAGGCAGATGAATAATATATCAGTTCCCGTAATGTAACCCTTGTGATTCACAAATCAAAGATCGGAAAGTTATCATGCAGAGAACCTCAGTCTGTCACTATGTGTGATACGAAATTTATGGTCGTGAAATACAGAACAGAGAAACATCAGATATTTGAAACGTTGTAATATCCATCCCACATTTTCATCAGATTCTTAAATAGTTCTAAATACATATTTTATTATATTTCAGATCAATTATTTCCTGTGAACGGTGTTGTTTGTCCCTTTGCTTAGTGATTTGGCGAATGGAAAAGCGTGTGCTGGATCCTTTGTCTGCGCCCCACATGATGTTCGCGGGAAGGCGAGAGACGAGATGTAGTGTCTATATTCAGCGATAGAAGAGTCAGGAAAGATGAGACCCCAGTGGCGCCTCAAGATATCCAATAACGCCTCATACAGAACGTCCACTCCCCCACTTCGTCCGTGTTCCTCGCCTTGGATTTTCAGACTCAATTGAAACTTTCCTGTTTCTGGGGGGAGAGAAAAAGATAAAGAAGTGCGGTGCAGTGCGATATTCGTCTGTCTTTTTCGAATTGCGTGGTGGCTCATGCATTATGTATGGCCTAGGAACGAACTGAAACTCAACCTCCGTCGCCGCTAACTGACCAATCGCTCCCTCGTAACAATAAAATTCCTGTACAAAATTAAATTACCAGGACCTGTTTTAAATAATATTATGGAGTAGAAAAACACACACATATATATATATATATATATATATATATATATATATATATATATATATATAGCCATCATTTTTTCGCATGTGCAAACTATACGCGAATTTACCATTTATGAATATAATTAGTTTTCACATCTATAGATTCTTTATAGTTAAACCTGCCAAAACCTGTATTTATATCGATAATATTAATCGTAATCATTTTACTTTATATGTTATTGAAGTATTCTATTTCATATTTGATCTATATCTTAAAACTTGAGTAACATCGAAGACTATGTCACAACGTCAAGTGAACTCAAAATAAAAATTATTTCAGTTTTATTTTCTACAAATTATTCTCTTGTTTTATTATCATTATAACTACCTGCCACATTTTCTTAAACACAAAAAGCGTATTTTAATTTATTCAAAAATTAAAATGACTTTTATGAGAACACGACAAATAACTCCGAAGTTGGTTTGATACGAGAAAGCAAACAATAGTTTTAATGAAAATTTTGTTTTCTACTTATGTATTATCATTTTTACATTTAATAGATTAAATTTACTGCTTTACTGAAGAAGACAGTTTTTAAAACGTTACCAAAATAAACGGTAATCTATATTTTTAGGTTTCTACAATTTTTTTTAGTGCGTACATCTAGAAATATTCAATCTCTTTGGAACACGATCAGTGCATGGTCGAAAATTATTTTTAAATCAAACGTGGTCAAATATATTTTTATTCTCAAAAAGTTAGTTTATATTATAAGAGTGAATTTTGACATTTGTAATATTATTTAAAAGCCACCCAAATTTTCGATTCATCATAACTCTAAACAGAACACAAATACCCATAAACATTGTGTGTTTCTCCAAGTATTAAATCGAATAATCTTGACCAGAATTCCCAAGTTTTGAACTCTGTTTTATGTCAATCGACATGTATTAAAAACAAAATTTTTCAAGATATTTTGGCCTAATGCATACAATTGTTGCAACTGGAAATATTTATTGTCCTTTTGTCCTCTTATGGGAAATTAAGGTAGGTCACGCAAACAATTATAAACATTGCACGATTAATTCCTATAATCCTGTAAATAGTTAAAAATAAACAGTCAGTATACAAATTGAGAAATAATCTTCATCTGTACACAGTACACAAAAAATTTGAATAACAGAAATTAAATAGAAAGGAATATTAATTAAAATTGTTATAACTATCGGAGATTGAAGGTTTCACCGGTGTATATGCTGGATAAGTAGTTCTTGTGTTTCCAACCGGGTAAGTGAAAGCTTAAGCCAATCAACGTTTCTTCCTCAATCATCGGACCTCATGTGCTGTACGTTAAATACGAAATATCATAGTAGATAAAGAAGTAGCCAATTAACAGACAAACTTAAAATAACTCCACATAACGCTTCTGCATTCCTTGTTGCCTTCACCAGGTGATTCAAAATCATAAGAGCTATATGGACGTCATACCGTAAACTCAAAAGAACAGAATACAATAATTGCTGATATTTTAAACTAATTGTCTTTCTAATTGGGAAACGTTCTGTTAAATAAGAAATCAAAGTTCTCAATTTTAACAGCTGTTAGGTGAAAAAGGTATCTGATTAAACGACAGGATTGGTGAAAGAAATTTTCATAAATAAAATGTTGGCAACATTCCTGCTCTAATTTTCTCATAAAAAACCAGTGGATAAATTAATAAATGAATTAATATTTAATCAATCTATAAATGTATAATATCAATATTTTAATTACTTAAATGAAAATACTTAATTTTGTTGTTCAATGTTGATGAAAATTTCGATTTAAGAATGAAAAACTGTTAATCTTAATAACGAAATTTTGTAAATGAGTCAGTAACACATCACATCTTCTATAATAGAGCAAAATCTCACAATGGGTCCCAGCCATAAATAATTTATTGGAAATTTGTAACCTAGATTTGAAACTCGAATAAGCAAAATAAGAGGTAAAGGTGCAAATAATGCGGCCAGGCGCGTATTGTTTAACACATGAATACGTCTGTTTTAAAGTATCAGGATGGAAAAATGTACAGCGAACCAGGAATTGAACTCGGAACCTTCCGCTTACTGCGCGTTTGCTCTACTAACTGAGCTAATCCATGATGGCTCCAGATCGAGTGCGAAATTCTTCATCCATTAGATCTAATGCCGGCTCACCCACAAATTTACAAATCACAATTCTTACATGGCCTAATTTCAGGACCTCAAATGAAGAACGAATTGTATACATAAATTCATGAAGTGTTTAGAAAACATTTGTATATGATGAAGACCAATTATATAAAGATTTGGCAAATAAATAAAAAATTACGTGATAAAAATAAGTACCACACGTTTCTTCAATCCTTGTTGCTTTCGTCAGGTTGTTTGTTTCGCTTTTACAGCTTTTATGATTTTTAATCAAATTACCAAAATTAAATTATGTTTGTTGAATTAATATATGATCGATATCAAGTTGATAAATAATTATAATGGTCTCTGTAGACTATAATACGTAGGCCTACTGAAAATCCTTTCCAGGTTATTTAATATTTCTTGGCAAGTTTTGTTAACAATTTATTTATTTCCAAATCAGAAAGAGTGGTGTATTGACTTGTTTAGACACACGAGTCTTGATATCTCTGGAATGGGGAAACGTCTGGAGGGATTCCGTCGATTTAAAACTCTCTCCCTGCATGCAGTCGCTCAGCTTTCATCGACATTCTTCCGCTACATTTGTAGATTTTCATTCTTGTGAATAAAAAATAAATTCTGTCGCTTTGAAAGTCCCTTGCAGATACTGCTCAATATGACTTTATTACATTCTTCGCTTTATGTGTTTTATGCAGAAAATATAGATGTGTTTTTATCGAGAAATAATATAAATCGCTGTTCTTTTTTGTATTGACTAACATGAGGAGAAGTAATAAAATAGAAGCAAAGAAACGTGCTAACGTATAGAATTATTTCATAAATGTATTCTAGTTCTCCGAAAATGTATTCTTTCCTTTAATGGCAAGTACATATGGGTAGTTATTAACTGGCGTCGATATTAAAAAAGAATGCGACCCATGGATTGAAATATTGTTCCAAATTTCGTAAATTAAAAAAACGTAGGCTGTATAACGTCGATTCACTATATCTCCCTAAAAATGATTTGAATCGGTTTTTACCAGATCAGTAGTGTTAATTTTTCCCATTTGTTGAGCCAATTCAGTTAAAGTTGGCGTCACGAAAAATTATAATTCTGAATGGAAATATCTCATCTTTCTCGCGATTGGATTCATTTTAATCGTTTTGTCGTATCTTTCAGAAGATGTATTGAAGAGTGTCAATTCATTAAGAAACAAACCTGAATTCAAGATGAAGAGACGTCGATCGTAATCTATTCTAACCTGACAACATCAAGCCGTCATACATGTTAGATTTCAAACCTTAAAGCTAAAATCTTAAAATGGGAGACGTTTTATAAATACTATCCAAATATCAGGAGGAGGTGTGTTCTGTTGAATGCCACTTGTCTTTCAAATTTTTGTTTAAATATAGCTTTATAGACACTATGAACAATTATGAATAACGACACTCTTATAAATATATTTTTCCTTAAACTAATCTCTTTGTAAGTTTAATATTTATTTTGTACATGCTAATTAATATCACAGGTTTTTCATGTTTTCTTAAGGTTTGTAATTAATATAGCTTAGATACAGACGCCGCAGTAAATTAGTAATAATGGCATACTTATTAAAAAATATATTTTTTTATCTAGATCGCTTTGTGATGAACATTACTATAATGCCCGCTTGTATGTTGGTAGGGACACGAATATGCTGATTTTCTGCTTGAACAGATTGAAAATGATGGGCCTATTAAAATGTTTCTAACAATATACGAGACTGTATAGTTTTTTATGAATATTAAACTAAAATATTTACTCATTAAATAAATATATTAGGTAAAATTCCGTGCTAAATTAAGTATAACGCAACGTTTCTGCAATCCTTGTTGCTTTCGTTAAGTGATTCATATACGCAAGAACCGTAAGAACAACACAGCGCACGAAAGCTGGTGACGCACTCAAAAGTCAACAGAAATGTTATTGCTATATTGGAGAAAGGTGATCTTAGGTTATCCCTGCCAGAAATGTAAATAGAATCTAGCTACTTGTCATCAAGCCTATGGGTAACGTTAGTCGAGAAAAGTTTGTTAATATTTCTGTTATAATCTACTGTACTAGCGTCAATAGTGTTAGTAACATTTACACACTTACGGTAACCTTCCCGACCTAAGCCGTCGGCATCTAACTTCAAATAAACCAGGATGATGACTGACGGTATTCGAGAAATCTCCATATAATAAAAGTGTCTAAAAATCACGACGAATTAAAACAGTAAAAATATTCGTTAACTTAATAAACTTATTAAAGTCTCAAACTGCTACCGGTATCCTAAATAAGCAAAGAAAATCCCTTTAACTAAATAAAGATGAAAATATAGCAGGCACCCTAAGAAAATTATGAAATTACCCGGTTACTTAAGAGGCTCAAACCTTTTGTCAACCGCGTCCTCCTCCACAAAGTGTAAAATAAAATTTCATTAACCACCATGGTTAATGCGAGAATTAAATTCAACGGTTCTTATAACCCCGGAATCGACAATAATCTTAATCTTTTTTTGCACTGAACTTCCTTTAGAGCTCGTAGTGTAAGAGTACATCTCTTTCTTGTCTTTTTGACAAGACATTTGAAAAGTCTAGAATGAAACTATCAAATTAAGCGACCCTGAAAACGTTTTATTATACAATAAGAAAGGCCATTTAGGAATGTTTTTGAATTTCTACCCCGTCACCCCCACCCCTAGAGGGTTTGTTCCTAGATCGTAAGTTACATGTGTATGAAGTTTGGTATCAATTGGTCTACACATTTAAGATTTATACTGAAATTTGTTTCACCCCTTCCACCCCCACTCCTACGGGCTGAACTACATCTTAACCAGTATGGTAAGTAAATATCAGAATTAAACTCAGTGACATCTGTAACTCCAGATTCTGTACCAGTCTCCGTTGATTACGCATTACTTTTATATAACAGGCTTTTACCCACATCCTCCCCCACCCCCACACATGAATGCCAGAATTTAACTCATTGACTTCTATAACCTTGTATTTGACACAAATCTCAGTTGTTTCGCGTTATTTTTATTTAACGCCCCATATTTCTTCTGTAAGGGGTTGAAATTATACAGTAAAAACATCTGAATAAATGTATTAATCGACGCTAATATCGACCGTCTTCGCATGTTTAAAAATGTCACCCCCGTTCACGTTGCCTAAGGTTTCGAAAGGCCGACAGAAACCTTAGCCGGCGTGCGCAAACAAACTGACCAAAGTTTAATCGCAATCGCATGAATGGTTTAGGAACGCATAGACGACACACAGACAGACATTTATTTTTATGTATATTGATAGTGTATTGTTTTATAGTGTTTGTATTACCACATACTGTTTAAATAAACTATATTAAGAAAAAATATATACAAATAAGTTCTTCTTTAACTTAGATCAGGTGCAATCTTTACCGAATCCGAAATTTAGAGCGAGGATTAACGTTGAAAAATATTGTCTAGAATTGACTTCCTGCATTTTCCTTAAAAAATAAATTTATAGTCAGTCAAGGAGTTACTAGAAATAAATAGCAGCATTGTAAATATCGCCATGAATGGAAACTTACTAAAGAGATGTGAGATTTGTATTCCTCTAGTTGATGACTAGCCACGTTATCAAACAACGAGACCATGATTCTTCTAGAGAGGTCCAGCTGGTAAACAGAAGATGTATTCTCCACTTCCAATCTACTTTCAGGACCACTTTGGCATTCGCCGAATGACATACATGTTTACATTTTAGAAGCACTTCTTCTCCGGACCCGGACTCGTAAAAGCAAATAGAGCAGTTTTATCTGCTGTTGTGCAGTTTTATTCTGCAATACGGCAATCGGGTGAGACAAGATGACGTATTCCCTCGGGCTTTACTGCCGCGAGAATTATGACGGCCCGCGCGACCACTTAATGTTATGACATCCGATAGACGCAGCTACACAAGCGCACTTAGCGAAATGGCGCCTTGAGGTTTGTGCACCCTTCCCCTTACCCCGACGTATGCGAAACAGAAATTCCGAGAGGCAAAAATTGCTCCATTCTAAAACCTAAAGCGGAACAATAAGTTGATTTTACGTGTTACGAGATGATTACGAAATCTTCAAAATAAAAGTACACATTTTAATCACGGCAGCAAAATTATAAATCATGTTCACATTTTTAAAGAACAGTATTCAGAACTGTAAATTCCTGATAATCAGTTTGCAGTATTTAACATTTATTAGCATTCAATTTCAATAATTGATTAATCACAATTAAATTTTAATTACTTATAATATAATAATATAAAAACTATAGGCCTATTTAAAACTCAACATTTACAGTTTATATTCTTGAGTAAGATACATTTTCGAAGGATATTTGGGCTTAGCTTTTTTACTCCTTATTTGAAATAATTCTTCCGGTTGAAGTGACTCTTGTGGCATTCATTGAAATTTTGGCTGGTGTCGGCAGTTTCTCTACAAAGCTAAGAAGCCGGGTTAATGAGAGCCCAATTCTCTCTCAATGTTCCGCCAACGATTCTGCTTCTAATATTTTATTTTCTTACTGATATTCTCTAATCTGCCGTTCCAACTTCAACCCCACTTAGCATATATTTAAAATTAAACTATATCTTCATTTCGTCTACCTCCATAACTAACTGTCTTCAATTTCTCCCATCTGCAACAAATTATCAAGCAATAACTTTCATCCTAAAATCTTTTACAGAATCTCGACTTCGTTCGCACATCCATCTTCCCCAAGTGACCCACATTCTCAATGCGTAATAGTTACTCATTTTTTGCTAAATTCCTTCCTCCTTGGCACTACTATAGTCCTTGAACGGCCTTAGACTGTCGCACAGTACCCGTCCGTCTTCCTTCCCCGCTTTTGCTGGCTCCAGATTCCATATGTTCATTTTTTTAAGAAAGTAGCTCGCCTCTGATTAATATAAAAGAATTGCTAGGATATTAATAGCGGTTTGGTTTAATATTCACCTCTGTCAACTCCGATAATACATTGTTAAAGACAGTTTTCTTAGTTTTATTATTAACTGAAAATCGGAATAAAGTTAGATTAGAGGTCATTTTCTCGGACCATGCCAAAAAACCGGAAAGTGGAAATGGGAGGGCTGTTCTGAATTTTTCATGTAGGTATGTCAAAGTAGATACACACTGCTCAGGTTAGTGTTCATGAGGGCAGCGAACAACGATTTTTTTCAATTACAATAATCTAGACTTCATTTTAAATAAATGTTAATTTCCTATTAGTGAGAGAAAAATATATTATCAAATTTATAATATAATATTTTACAAACACAACGTTTCATCCCTCATTGGGAAATCTTCAGATGTACAATTTATTTTTATATGATAAATAATAAATTAATTAGACTGTAATTGTACACCTGAAAAGGTTCCAATCAGTATTGAAACATTGTGTTTGTTAAATATTATTTTTTAATATGTTAACAAATTTTACTGACTAATAGGCTGCTGCTTTTTACTGATTATTTGCTTAAACCCGTCCCGACACCAACAGCGTTTTTAAGATTTTAAATATATAGAAGAACGTGACAGCGGCAAATTATGTTGACTATTAATTAAAACTTGCTTCGGGAAGCTCGAATTCAGAATTTACGAGTGGTTTGTACGTGGATCAAATCCGATCACATGTCACTTGAAGATAAACACCGATCGGGTCGCGGTTTAACGTCCTGAAGAAACGAACTTGCGGAATGACATGTTTTATCGTCCCTAAACAATCGATGAATTGGACGAAATAACAGTAATTTCCCTATGAGCACGCTAAAGAACTCTTGTGAAGATTTTAACTTTCGAACCTGCAAAGTTTTACCCCGAATAATTTCCAATGACCAGAGAAGCGTATGAGTGGATGCCACTAATTGAAAGAACAGACAAAAACTGACCCTATTTTTGTCAAAAGTCCTCTCAGGGGATGAATATTACATTTACGGTTATGTCTCTGTAACAAAACAGTGGAAGACAGATTAATCACCCTGGCCAAAAAAGCACGGAAATTGCAATCAAACGTGAATTTGGTTTTTTGCCATTAACTGAGTTGAATTTATTCCTCGGACACCCAGAGTGAATCAAAATTAGCATGTACAGAAACGATTTCAATGTTAGTGAGACAGAAATTACTTGAATTTTGGACTTCTAACGTGACTTCCCTCACGAAGTTGAAAAGCATGTAGTTGTTTTAAATAAAAGCTGCGAGTTGTCTGCTATTCCTATTGCAATAGTCGGCCAGCTGCCTCCTTAACTGGTCAAGGCACGGAAAAGGAAATGCTGCGACCCCACAGAAAACCCCTCTCCTGCCATCGGAAGAGCGTGGGACCATTGCCCGACCTGCCTGAGGTTTTCTCGGGTTTGTCCTGCATCACTATTAGGCGAATGCCGGGTAGGATCCTTAAACCATAGCCCGGGGGCCCTAGTTAACCATTGGCTATCTTCCTTTATTCTTCCGCATTCCCCCTTTCAAATCCCTTGCTATCCTACTAAAGGGAAGTTGCCACCTACTGGATTACCTTCATGTAGCCTAAAAATAAACCTTGTTCGCCCATCATAGGCCCCCTGTTATTTCTTCTCAGAAATTAATAAAATCCTAAAAGAAAAGCGTAGATGTGGTTCAGAAAAATCGTTGGAGGTATTTAAAAGCATTAGTTTAGAAGACTGAATAAAATGTGTTAGTGATAGAAGACTACAGTTTTGGGTAACTCCCCTTGTAAGATCTCGTTGGCCATTGTAGAACCGTGCTATGAACTGCAGTCCAATAGCCGCCCGTTAATGTGCGATACGAATGCGAAGTGAGTGAGTGAATGACGAGTACAGTAAAAACCGCTGATTTACGATTCCGCGACCGAAGACACGCCGTTCCACACAACTGCACATCTTAAATCGCCAACCTTTTTTGTGGGGGAGGGGGGGTGTAGAAAGGCTATGTGCAGGGTAATCCACATAGTGGCAACTCCCCTCTTATAGCATAGGAAACGGATTTAAAAGGGGGCATGTGGAAGGGTAGAGGAAGGTAACCAAGGGTTAACTAGGGCCCCCGGGCTATATTTTAAGGATCCTACCCGGCATTCGCCTAAAGAAATGCAGGACAAACCCTAGAAAAACCTGCATCAGGTAGGTCGGGCATTGGGTACTTGTCCCATGCCCTTCCGATAGCGGGAGAGGAGTTTGCTGTGGGGACGCAGCATTCCCTTCTCCGTGCCTCGACCAGTTTAGGAGGTAGCTGGCCGACTATTCCAATGGGAATAGCGCACAACTCTTACCGTATGCCCAAGATCTGAGACCCCGGAACATACACCTCTCAAAAAAGACCGGGTGCCTCGGCTTGTGGGAACCTTAGTTCAAAAACGGAGAGGAATGGCATCCTCAAAGGTAGCCCCTTCGTATCTCTCCTACAAGGTTCTACCTGCGAGAGAATATACCTCGCATGTAGTGCTTGCGAGAGAATAGCCCTCGCAGGCCTATGAAAAAATCGCCAACAAAAAATAGCTTCTGTTAAATACCGGCAAAATATTAATACTGTACATTCCTTAACAAATTGTTAATTCAAGAACGAGAGAAATTCTTTTAGACGATCCTAGCCATATAGCCTATGAAACTAAAGTAGATGTTCATTTTTTATGTTATAGAATTAATTCATTGCAGCTCTGATCAATTTATACTTAATATCCGTTCTTCTTTCAAGTGCTAATATTGGGTCGTGAAGAATGTGATTTAGTAAATTGTAGGTGAGCCTGACTAAGGCTATTCAATGTATGGAGAAGTCTCATCCCTGGCGGGAGTCGACTCGCATAGCTCAGATGGGAGAGCATCTGTGTAAGAAGCGAAGGACTCTGGTTCGATTACCGTTTCGGTCGAGACTTTCCCATCCTGATCCTTTAATATAGAAATGTTAACGACAACGGAAAAGAAGTTAGAATATGTGCACACACTCTGATGTACATAATTATGAAGGTAATTAATGTTTCGAAGATCTTATACGAATTCAAAATTATAATGGTATTTAATTTCGTTTTCCCTCGTATGCTGCGGCACATTAGATCCGCTTAAGTTATTCACAAATGCATGTGCTAGTTCCGCGATAGTAACTTTTTGTTAATCGTATGTCCAAAAATAGACCAAAGATTACAATTAATGAGGGAGTTTTTAAAATATTGAGTTTGTAATATAACATTTATAGGCATAATAATATATAATTATTTTAATTTATAAATTAAATATTAAACGTAAAATTGATCTGTCTATAAACGCGTTGCATTTTACAGAAACCAATACAGAATTACTATAATATAATAAAGCTAACGGTAAAATGCATTTTATAGTACTTAAATGGACCACTCAATCTGAATAGTTTTGAGGAGAAATTATTAAACAAAGTGGAAATTAATGACAAATATATTAGAACTGAAATTGTCAGAGTTTTTAGTTGTTTGAATTCTGGTGAACTTTATTCGTCGAGAAGTTTCCTAGAGATCTGTCTGCGGTCGTTTGACTTTAGGCATTCGTGATTGTGTCAAGTTTTCAGCTTCACACTACAAGAGAAATGTTCTGAATCAGACTACGTGTTAATAATATGTAACCGTGCAGATGGAAAGATCAAGAAACGGAAACCTTGAAGCTATAGAAAAAATTTTAATGGTCAATTTTCAATACGGAATGAGAACACAAAACTGATGGATGGATACACCGGAGCATCCAGGAAAGGAGTCGCTTGATCATGTACAGTGGCGCGTTGAAACACGAGACAATGCGAAATTTAAGAACTGTCTGTAGAGCGATAGTATCAAGTACATCAGATAAATATTCAGTAGTGTTAAAGAAATATTATGGACTGACGAGGTATATAACTAATTTTAAATAATAAAATACCTTCTATTCGGCCAACACTCCAAATTTCTATTTATCCTTATATAATTTGTGGATTTTGAAAAATTGAATTCACTGTTCCAATTATACTACTACATTATAAACATTACAGAACGAAAAATAATGAGTCTGTCTATTTAATAGTCTAATACTTAAATATACAATTAAATTGATTAGATATTTCTGGGAATTAAGTATATCAAAGATATCACAATAGCGTCGTTAATCGCCTAAAGTACGAAGTTATAACAATTCAAAGACTGATAAAATAAAGACAACAGGCCTATGTAACAACTTATTGGGTCGATAGCTGATTACAAACTAAACTGTGAAGTTGTCTACGAAAATTCGCAATAGGAATTAAAAGCTAATCATACAAAAACTGGTAATGAAAAAGATGACATGATTTTGTCCGATTTAAAAATGTATACATGATTAATTCTGCTAATACAAGTACAGTGTAATGATAGAAGCATTTTTGTTTGAATTATGTGATACTGTTTTATGCTCGTCAGGTTGATTGAAAGGTTTTTCGTTATTGGGAATCTTGCGATATTAAATCACCTGACGAAAGCAACAATATTTAAAGAAACGTTGTATGGTCTTTACTTTAGTACTTAAAGTCTGTTAATTGGCTACATCTTATTGTTACAAATGTAATTTAATTCACATGTCATATCTATATTTATTATTCTTAACGTATTCGTGATTGAAATTAGCATGTATATATATAAAGAAGTGATAAGAATTTTTGCTACCTCTCTTCCTACGTCTGTGTGTATGTATATCCGGGTAATCTTGGAAAAAACATTATATCGGTAAAGCACACCTACGAATGAGGACGAGAGAAGGTGCCCTGCAAAAAAAAAAGTGAAAAAGATAACCTGTTGTGTGACAGTTTCGATGATTTTAAGACCACTTTTAGTGAAATAAAAATCTAAAGAACCATTTAGAAGAAAGTGTGTATGTACAATACGAGAAAATGTAATTGAATTAACTATCTTAATAGGAAATGGAGAGGGTAAAACAATTTATATCCTTGCACTACCACTATTTCACGGATCTCACTTTTAACTATAAAAGACTGCAATTTCTAGTAAGACTTATTATTGTTATCACAGTCAACAAGTCTCAGGAACAATCAATTAGGTTCTGCGGAGTTGTTTTTAGATTATTAGTCTGCCGTGAAAATAATAATGTTGTATTCTCTAGAGTATGTTAAACAAATAAATTATTTATTATTGCTCTTAGAATTGAAACAATTAAGACTTTATAATCTAGATGGGACATTAATTAATATTATGATGATTTTGTTAAAACACTTTACATTATAATTTGTATACTGTATTTGCATTTTACAATATCTGTAAATAAAATTACTTATATTTTACATTGTAGATAGAATTTAATTCTTTCCCTGTGTACTATAGCATTAGTAACGCCGGGAAATCAGCTAGTAAATAACTACATAATCAAATAAACTTTCAATTTGTCGAAAAATTATTTTAATATTATACACAAATCATGTATTGTAGTTTAAATAGCGTAATATGCAAATAAATATATTCCCTTTGTAGAGCTTTTAAATAAAATATAAACACTTCTTTTTAATACACTATATTTAATATATTATGTAAATATCTGTATAAATATATAGATCAGTTTTTCGTTTATCCATTAACATTTCGCAATGAAGAGTTCAATCCCAACGTTTCCATGTGGTTTAATTCTCCGCTTAGTCGGTTGCAAACAGGAGAACTGTTTATGTATCAATTACACCGGGAAAGTCGTTTTGCAGAAGAAATTAAAAACTTAGTAGTTTCCAAATTACTAATAGTGTTTTTAATATACGTAATAATAATATACTGATTATGTTGGCCGAACACGTAGAGTTTAATAATAAACTAAAGTCTTACCAAAGACAGGTAGCTGAAATTACAGGAATATCCCTGGCGATCTTTGATGAATCAAGCATTAACGGTGATCATGTGGAAGAAATCAACTAGCTTCTGTTCAAATATTCAGTTAGAACTTGTAATGGTGTGACTCCACAAATGTGTATTCTCAAAATTGATGCGCGAAACAATGACGTGGATGATGCATTGCACTATTATACATAAAGTGAAAGTTATGCAAAGGAGTGTAGTACGAGGTTTGTTTCAGAAGAATGGAGATATTTCAGGGTGAATAAAATACATTTATGAGTGATACATATCTATGATTACATTATGTGGTAGTATCATCCCCCATCATTCGACGTGTAGCGATATTTATATGAAAAATGCGATAAATCCTAATTTATTTACAAAATTAATTTAAATCACTTTACAAGATTTCTTAATAAATTAATGAATGCATTTATTTTATTAAAAAGTTGTTGTAAATTACAATTTCAAATAATTTCACATATTAATTATTACACTTTATTATATACAAATGCGAGTCACCATTTTAATGCGAAATAATAATGTTAGGATTTTTGTAAAGTAAATCGTGGATTTTGAACAACTCAATTCATTTCCATTTCATAATAAATGTAAAAAAAGAATAATTGCAGTATTTCCACATTACAGATTCCGGTAGAATATTTACCGGTGCCCTGGGAAGTTGGCAAGCGGTTTTTCTACAATGGCCTTCCTGTCCCAAAGTCAATTTTTCCTTGTTTCTGCCACTTTTTCCTGCAAGTTTTTTGTCCTGTTTGACAGGGTTTTATGTTCAAGTGCATTATCTCCAGATGGAGAAAAATACCTCGAGTCTTTTCCTCTGGCTTTTTATACTACGTTCTCCCACCTTGCAAACGTCATCTCATTTACTCCACGATATCCAGAAAATAAAGTTGATTTTGACCAACTTTGGTTTTTCCGACGTCGGCATAGCTTTGACTACTAAACCAATGCATTCTTTTAAGTGTCGGGAAGATTTTGTCGGCATAATTACAAAGGAGGTACTCGATAATTCTCAACGATTGTTAATTGAACCCTTTATTGTGCTATATTTTACAAAAGATTTTATGTATTATTTGTATGATTTTTAACTAAGTGTATCTGAACAATTTCAATATGGTTAGATATTTTATATAACACGAACTACACAAGCCATTTAAATGAAAACATTCGTGTTTAACATAAAATAATAGGCATAACATAATATTTTCTAGTAATATTTATGGAAATATTCTAAATTTAATTTAATTATCAATTATCTACATTAGTATTATCACCTATATTGATTGAGTGATTTCTATAGTTACGAGAGCAATAATAAAAAGCAGCTTAGTAATTCGCCCTAGACTTGATTTCTCCAAAACGTTTAATAGTTTTCCATTCCCGTTGAAATAACGGATGAATGTGGCCAAAAATTTGTCATAAAATAACCAAATTTTAATAACGTGTTTGGAAATAAACGAAGTTTATGGAGGAAGATATCAATCTTGAAACTGGTTTCTGACTTGTTTTAATGATGAAAACTAACATCTTTTCAGGTTATAATGGCATAAGATACCGAAATTTTCAAGAATATATTTAGAATAAATATTTAAGACTGATATCTGGTTTTTTATTTGCATTCATATATTATGTCATGTTATCAAATATGTCCGTACCGCGCTGTATGGAAATTTATCTTAAAATTTTTCTCTTCAATGCTTCATTACCCTGAATAAAATATCTATAAGAATTTTTGGTTTATAAATCTTGAAGAAATAGCGTCCTAAAACTTGTTCTGTATTTCGTAAAGTGAAATATTCATTATGATAGGAATCTTAGACCTATTCAATTGAATTAATATAAGCTTTGAGTATCTGGGTTTTACAAGTTTAGAAGTATAATACAATACTTATATAATATTTGAATAGTATAATCATGTTTAGACTGATTTAATGGATTTATTTTAATTTATAAGTAGCCATAGGGTTTTATCTGTCACCTAAGTAAAACGAACGTGGTAATGAGTCTAATTATCTAATTTTATTGCTCAATATTTTCTTTGATAATATAGATAGAAATATCTTAAACTCAATCGGAATTCCACAATAAGTTGGACAGAATAGGTCCGGATAATTACGAAACGTCGTTCTAAAATTAAAATTTTGAACTAAACCGCTATTTAAATGCTTTATTTAATGTCAGAATTATTAAATTTCCATCAAAGGCATAATTTATTTATAGTGATATAAGTTTAATTATACTTGTTTTACTTACGTGATAGATTGAAGCATGGGATTACTAATAAATTAAAGCAAGAAAGACTTTTAACCCTTTATACTTTCTTAAACCCAATTTTTTAAGATTTACTTTATTAAAAAATAACTGATAAAAATAACCAAAAATATTGTCGAAATTTTTATAATATTGTTAAAGCATTTTTATTATGTTGCAAATATGCTATTTTTATAATATTATTTAAGCATTTTTGTGTTGTAAATATGGAATTTTTATAATATTATTTAAAAAAATTTCTGATGTTGCAAATATGCAACATCATGCACATGTACGTTCTATATATGAATGGCCATTAATCAATAACTTAAAGTTTTTTGGCTTTTTTTATTGTATTCGTAAATAAAATTTGGCTACAGTAAAATTAAATAAGTTAAAGTATAAGAAATCCGACCGAGACCATATATCCACCATTCCTGAATTTGACGGCACTTCATCTGAATAACATGGCGGTGTCAGACGTGGAAACGTTGGGTACAAAAAACTACATCACCCGAATAGAAACCCGAGAACTCTTATCCCAGTCAAATTTATGTTTATTAAATTTAGTCGAAAATAAAAGCTCATAATAAAATTAACTGAAAGTTTGATCCATAATACCATTTTATTAAAATAATTACAGCATTAGTTTTATATGAAATAAATTAAAACAATTTTTATGCAACAAATATAATTAGGACTGATTTATCAATAATTAACATTAATTGCTTAATCATGATTGTAGTGTAATTAGAATACCTTTAGAATGACGCTTAAATTTTATTTCTTGTAAAAACATAGAACACCACAGAAAATAAATATTCTGGAGCTGACTGGCGAGCAGAAAATCTGGACTTTGGGGTTGACTCACAGAAAGCTAGGACAGGCATGTTTAAAGTTGTCCACGGATGACAAAAGTTTCACATTTCCTTAAGTGCATGTTATTTCATATCGGCATCACAATATACTTCTGAGGTAATACTAAAAGTTATGTTGCATTACTATACATTAAAGGGTTAATCCTTTTAAGACTTTCTTTAACATTAAAAGTATGTGGAAGCGCTGTCACGAGTACGTATCAACAGAACATAGATTTCATTTCGTTACTTGGGAGTAAATACTGGATGCTCGTAAATGCTGTTGCCAAATATGTAACTGGCAAAGCGACAAAGGTAGACCGTTATAGTTAAATTCATTATTGATAGCGGTAACGGTTTGAGTCCCTTGCCTGAACCCTAAAAGTCTATATTGCACTATTCTCCACAGACTATTTTCCTGACCGTGACTGTTGTTTGAATTATGTTGATTCTGTAGTCTGTCATAATATACTTACAAACTTCACATTAACTGCATTTTTATTGTGTATTAGTTTTGAGTGTTTATAAAAGACGTAATGCTTTGTTATATCTATTTTTTTTGCTTTTTATGAATTCATTTATATCTGCATTGTGCAAAATTATATTTCCAAATATATCACCTACGCAATGAATCTTAATGTCTTAATTCTATAGGTTTATGCTCTTATTCCTTCCTAACGAAAAAATAAAGTATGTAAAAGATACATTTACGTGCACCAGTGTATGCTCTGTTGATTTACGAGGCAACTGGACGTAACTGGTTCCGCAGTTTCGAAGCCGGAGAGAGAGAATAAAAGCTGCTCTTTCCGGAGTGAGGGACGATAATGCCACAATCAATTTGCGTGGGCAACCGCGAATCCCCTTCTTTCAGCAGAGCGGACCGCGTCTCCTCGCCACCTGTGAGAGAACCAGCGTGGCCCAGCGCCATCTTGGCCGCCTGCCATATCAAAACCTCAAGAAAAAAGGCTGGACCTTTATTGTCGGCGTTTGTTATTGTCGAAACAAATTCAAATTTTCCATGAGAAGTTTAAGGAGGCAAGAGTTTTATGTTCTTTTAATCAAAATATTTGGTTTAATTTCCCTAATAATATTTGGAAATTGAATTAATAAAACAATGAATCTAATAAGAAAAGTGATCCGCATGTATTCTTCTACGAAAAGATTGATATTGATGACCAGAGTGTCTTTTTACTTATATCTTCCAAACATTATGCTTCTTTATTCTTGGAATTTTAATAAAAGTTCGTGACAAAATTTCCAAATAAATAAGGACATCATTTTAAGTAATATAAATTGTGTTTATGGAATAATGGCAGCACAGAAGCTCCAAATGCATATACGCTATTAATTAAGTGTACTTGAATAAAATTGTACTTATTATAAATTACACCGAAACCGAACACAGTTGTCAGTTAATTTCGCGCCGTCATGTTTAGATTATAGACGGTGATAAGCATCTGCTTGCTGAGAGCGTCCTCTTTAAAGTAGGCTGCGGGAGCCGTGGCCGCGTAATGGTAGAGGCGGCGCCCTTCACGACGCCACAGTCTCCATGGCAACGGCGCCCGCCTCCCCTCCACGACGCCTGGTGGGGGCTTCCGATGCATATGCCTCGTGCTCCTGCTCGTCTTCTTCGACACATACTATAGTTAGAAAGTTCGTCCAGAAGGTATTTATCAGCTTACTCAAAAATTGTCATTAACATTAGAAATGTATCCTCTGTTGCGAATCACTTTTATACGTAGTCATGAAAAAATGGCGCATAAAAGGTCAGGTATGTCAAGATTTCCGTTGTTGCGAAGATGGGTAAGATTGATAATCGTTGCATGCCTTAATTACATCTTCAGTTTTTTTATAAACCTATTGAGTTTCTTCATTGATTACTTCTTACCTGCAGTTTTGAAACTCTCGAGATAAATTGTAAGCGCCTTTACTAGATTTCCATTAAAGTTATATTCAATATTATTAATTTTTATTTTCTTACAGAATTATTAACTAAGATTAATCTTAGTCTATGGTAGTAATTTATTATATTGTACATGAGTAAAGAATGAATAAAATCTTCTCGGTACATCCTTTCACGATTTCATTTATCCCTACAAAAGTGTGAGACTGAGTAAAAATGAGGGGTTTTTTTAAAAGTAAACTTTCGTTTTTCCCCTACAACTTATTTTTGCAAATTGTTTAATTATGAATTAAAGTAAACAATTAATATCTTGTAAGCAGTCCTTTAAAATTTTGTATTACTTCTGCTTCATTAAAATCCACTGAGGAATAATTATATACCTGCAACTCTCAACACAAATAGGTAAAATTACGTGTGGTTTGATATCTTACAGGTTAAAAACCTTTCTCATTTGCCACCACTTTCTTTAGATCTAATATCGTAAATCATACCAATGAGTACATAAACTATTTGAATTTTTAATATACACTCAATTATGAAGTTTAATGTTTTCTGAAAAAAATAATTAAAAGTGTTCACAACGGGTGCAATAAATCTAGTTTAATACTTCATTTGATTTTAATCTTCGTTGACCTCCTGTGGTGTAGGGGTCAGCTTGACTGCCTCGCATCACAGAGGTCGCTGATTCGAATCTCGGCAAGGGCATGGACGTTTGTGTGCGTGAGAGAAACTCTCGTCAATTAGTCCCCCGGAAAGGCAAAAATTAGTACCCACAGCAAGGTACCCATAAAGAGTGGCTAATGACCTAAGATGTCAATGCGACTGTAAATAAATCAATAAAAATTCTTTAAAGCAAACATTAAACTCACAGATTTGAATACTATTTCCCTTAAATAATCTTTAGAACAATTTTTATATTATCACGAAAAAAACAACTGTTTCCATATTTTCATTCGTGTAACCTTCCTTCTGTTGACAACATTAAACGATGTAATTGTTTCTATTTATCAAACAATTCGTACGGGTGTTAGGCGATTTTTTTATTAATTCAAAAAACAGTAATTTTGGAATAACATTTATATTACAAATAATTATTGATATAGTTGGGCAGGTTATACATATACAATATTGCTTCCCTTTCATTGGATTCATTCGAGTTTCAACACAACTGTTACATGTCTTCGAATATTTAACTTACACACAAGTAGTATCTATTAAAGAATTTATTCGTTACATAAATGCATACATATATTAATTACACAGATAAAATAATACATCTGGAATAATTGTTTCAGGCAGAGAAACCAATTGAAAGCAGATCTTTAACTCTCCGCGGTTTTTTTAACACGCACTTTGTATGTATAACTGTGAAAACAATTTTTATATCCAGGCAATATATATTTCTCTATCTCTGCCGACGTGCTTTTATAACAAAATTATCAGGCGTCTGACTAGTTGCTTTATTCGTTCCCCGAGGAACAGTACACTCTGCTAATCTCTCTGCCGCCGCCGCGTCCGCAGATTTACAGTATAATCTTATTTACAAGTCTCTATAGCCCAGGTATCATACCGTTATTTCTAGGACGTGTAAAATGTACACCTATCGTTATATTCTTTGGTTACATTTGCAATTTAGGCTGCCTTTTCCGTAAATGTTTTTATGAAATTAAGTAATAATTATTTACAAAAAAAAAAGTTAAATAAAGTTAAAATTGCACAAATCATATTTCTCTTTTTTCCGTATAACTACTTACAAAGGAACAGCAAATTTCTGAAACGCACATTAATTATTTTTTTAATTTTATTTTTGCTTTTGAACCAAAAATGGAGTCCCCGTTTCCTGGGAGAAATGTCACCCAGTCCGTCCGCACGCTCATGGCAGTGTCTTTGCACTTTGCACCACTGGATTAACGTATACTTGCTGCAGTCTTCGCTCCGTAAACGAGGCGTTCCCAAATGAAGATAATCTAGACATGGATCACGGATGACTACGGGTTGGAGAGTTTCACTGGCGCCCTGCGAGCTCCTCCTCGGCTAGTTCGCGTCGCAGGCGCTTGGCTGCGCTGTTGGCGCGCGCGAGGTCGTCCTCTTCGCGGTCCGAGACGTCGCCCTCGGCAAGGCCCTCAGCCTCTTCTTGCTTGCGCTTCGCCGTCGCCATCTCGGCTGCGTGCTTTTTCCGCCACTTTGTGCGCCTGTTCTGGAACCACACCTACGGAAACAAAAAGAAAATTGAAGCATAAATTTTTGTTTAAGGATTCACGTCGTATAAGTATATATATATTATATAGTTCATAAAAATAATTCAAGGAAATTGAAACTTCCAAGAAATTATTAAACATGTGCAACCAAAATCGTATTATGTTGTTTATTGTGAGTAACAAATATTCAATGATTGATAGTCTCAGCCCGAAACTAATAATGGTAAACTGAAACTTTCTTTCATATACAGTCCATAAACCGTCGAACGAAGTAAGCAAAGTGCAACAGTAGTAAGGACGTGGGACTATGCATCCGGTCACCCTCGGAGTTACAGCCCATAAATTACTTATCTGCAAATTAGAGGAACTAATTGTCGAACTCTTGGAGGAAATGAAAAGAAAGCGAACGCCACTCACAGCTGAGGTTAATTATATCTCCGCTAAATTTTAGAATGGAACCGATTTGGCCAGCTGAAACTGTAACTACAGCTTCTCTTAACACAAAGGTGTAGAGAAGGGGTTGTAACCTATGGCTTAAAAAAGGAATTAGAGCCAACGATCATACACATGTAAGTGCCTCGTAAACTCGATAGAATCACAGTTACAGGGGTAGCGTTCACTTGACCTGCAGTTAAACTAGACCACGACGGACGTAATCACGGTGGCAAATCACAAAACTCGTTAATCATATATTTTTTAATTAATTACTTGGAAAGAGAAAATTCCAAAGAAGCTTAATAAAATATTTCCACGCGCAGCTCAGAAGTTCTTAAGCAATCAAATCGAGTGTTTAGCTGCAAAGTATTATAAAGCTAATTATAAAATACTTTGAAAAACCACGCCACACTGTCTTTATATAGTTCAATAATATTGGATTAAATTATAACTTTTTCTCGTGGCCATACCAGAAATTAACTCCGATTAATTCGTCTTCGTCATATAAATACATTAAATGATCCGGATTAAAAATGTTGGAACAGTCAGACTACCGATGAACTAATAGCAAGTTACAACAATTGTATACGTATTTATTAAAAATCAAAACAATTATATGATGATGTGTGTTACCTGTTAAAATAATTGCTTATCTGCCTGAGACAAACTTCCTCAACAAACGTACTACCGTTATGTAACGCTGATATAAATTAACGTATTAATTTAATTTTTTTTATTAATTCCTCGCTGATTATATTCATATCTTACATCTTACAATAAATCATCACTACCATGACGAGAAACAAAATGGGACATTTGGGGCGTGTTCTGAGTTTGTGACGATATTCGCCAGTAATAAGAATTATACTTCTTAAATTTAATATCAAACATATTATCATTGCTTTCGGTTTGATCTTGATTAAGATAGAGATCACTAATCATTCAATATTTATTTTTGCTGATTATTTGGGTATTTCTACCTAAGCGTTATTATATAAAGGAGTGTTAACTGTACTTCAGATAATTCCTTGTTTCATTTTGTACTGCATATGTGCCTCCTGCTGTACTTGTATTTGAATAAAACTATGACTTATTCTGTTGCATCTTATGATGGATAAGGAACACTGAAAATATATATATTCCAATTTTGTGGGTTTGTACGACATATTTGTTGATCATTATCAGCTGAAAATATTTATGAATCTAAAGCGTTCAAACGTAAAACGGGTAGTAGTTCACTAGGAGTGTCTACATAAATTCCGCAATCTACTAATTGATAAAGGAACGAAGTTTGTGTTCACGTTCTCTGATAAGGTGCAGTGAGGGAAATATTACAAATTGTCGGAGGCTCTCTTAGTAACTAATGTTTTAAAATTTAATCATAACGAAACGTTCCTCGTCCTAACCACGACAATAAAATGTCATATTTCACTGAAAAAGTTTAAATGAAGAAGTGAGACGAGTTTACATTCTCCTTTATGAACAAAAATCGACGACGTACAGTGTTCACCATTTCGGTTTTCTCGGAAAATTTAATAGTATTACAGATTTCGCTAGCAGAAAATTAAAGAAGACGCAACTTCAAGAAAACTGAAGTTAAGGAGAAAAACCACGTGGCCAATCACTGTGCAGTAATTTTACAACACGGCCTCGTCAGCACATAATTAATTAATCGTTTTAGTGGGTAGAAATATAAGATAGGTCTAATGAAAAAATTTTACGTCTGATTGAAAATTAATAATAAAAAAGATAGTCAAATAACGACAAAGTAAGTGGTAATATAAGTTCCACACAAACGATCGTTGTCCCTTCTTGCTAAGAAGTGTGGCTTTATTTATATTATCGCTTATTTTGTCTGCATTTGGCTATCTTTTTCATTATTAATAAAAAATAATGTGGAATACCCTATTGTCTAATACTCCAATTCATACGTTGCTGATACATTGGTTATTTACCAGATTATATAATAATATAAGTATCGTTGAAAGTGTCAATATGTTTTTATATATTGTATACAGTTCTTTCATATATATCGCTAGTTCTCGTATTATACACACTGCAAATTTCTTTAATATAACATATCAATATTCGAGGTAATTTAAATTGTTAATACAGCAAATTATACCAAGAAATAACCATATCATTTCAAGTACTTCAGAGAAACATTGGACTAACTTGACCTTTTTCTACTTACAAAATTATCTGTTTAGCCTGATATGCAGTTTAAGGAATAAATTGGAAGTATTCAAAACTTTCATTAATACTTTAGCATTGTAGGAGAGCATAAACGGAATGCAAACTTCGAATCTATTTCGGCTGCTTCGTGGTTTATGTATGAGTGACGCAACGGGAAAAATTTGAAAAATCTTTCCTTAGTTTAGTCATTTGATTGTTCCATTTAGAGTCAGCCGTATCCAGTGGTTACGCTCCTTACGTCTGCAAATTTTTTTCGTAAACGTTCGGTATCTTTCAGTATTTTTGTAGCTGTGTACTCCGCCCGTAATGAAAACTGATGGTAGAGATACTATAAGCCAGCCTCATGTTCCTCCGATGTCAATGGTGACCATGTGTACCTAAGCCAAACTTCTCATATAGTGATGACGTCTTGGAAAAATAATTTTCACTGATTCATTCTAAATTCTGGCAATACATATGTACGTTCAGCCGTTATTACACGACATCCATTAAATTCAAGTTTTACCCTTTGAATAGAGAATTGGCGATCTTTCTGTTTGGTTCTAGACAGCGGTGATGCGAGTCACAGCTGGTGGCCTCTCTGAATCATGCGCCCGCCTCCGCCCACGCCTAGTATTTCTTGCGGCGCGATTCTAGCAGAATACACGTTTTCTGGCGATGTAATATTTGTGGTTGGGGACTGGGGGGTGGGGCGCTTGTTGCCGTGTTTGTCCGCCAGGAACGCTGCTGCTGCAGTGCTAATTACCTCCTCGGCCTCTCTCCGTTTGCCTCCTCTTCCTCGAGTTAGTAAGAGCAGTACATCACCGGCGCTTTAATCATCCTTCCCTTCGCTCCTTCCTCCTCTATCTTTTATCATAAAGTGAAGTCCCGGATAGAGGGCGCCGGTAATCAAGTGTAATTATGCGTTGTATTTGCAAATTACACGGTATTTAGGCCGGCATGTAATGCCCATCAATCATGGCGGCGGGCCCCAACCCCTGCCTTATCGTCTAAATGAAGTGGTATTAGTGAGGCATCTCCGCCTGCCCGGACGAGCAAAATGTGGTCTAGGGGAAGGGTTAATGTCTAAGATACACTAGCCAACTTCGACACACGAAAAACTTATAACTTCGACAAATGGAAACATTAGTAAGCCATACGTACATCAATATTTAAACACGCCTACATACTAAGTGAATTATCTAAGATTTAAAGATTCTCGTATCACATTCCGCCACTTCGACCCCTGACAGATCTTCCTTTTTATTTGCAAGTTTTCCCGTTATCGTTTTAAGCTGTTAGAAGCTTTTTTTCATTATCTATAAATTTATAACATATCATAGAGCAAATAGGAAGATTCAGTCTAGCATTTACTGAGAAAATAAACTAAGATCGTCATTTTTAAAAAAATGCTTGACTCAAAAAGGCTTAGGCGATGTTTTTCTATGCGGAGTTGATAGCGATTTCTAGTGTTGTATAAATGATCTGCTCCGTTTAGAGCAAATAAATTTATGTTTCTCCAGACAAACTTTAAAATTTCTTGAATATACGTACACGGCAATGTTAAAATCCCAAGATTCCGACACAAAAGGCTTGCAAGTGGCATTCAAATCCGCACCCGATATGATTTATACGGCCCTATTTAGAAGTTTAAAAATTTGCAACGCGTGATGTGAACGACCCCAGTTTGCTATGCCGTAAGACATGACAGAACGAAAATATGCATGATATACCATTCTAGATGTATATATATCACTTTCCTGAGCTAATTGTGTAGCAAATTTTGCTAAGTTTTCTAATATGGATGAACACACTCGCAGACTGAATTACGCAGGTCTTTGCACGCACGGCAGTTTCGAATCCTATGACGTAGCTTACTGTCGATTGTTTCATAGAAAAGCCGATAAAATCAACTGATTCCACACCACTGCCAAAAAAACTTCAAAACCACATCTTGGAAAACTTATTTTAATTTGGTAACTGGAAATTTTAGATAAATATGAATTGAGAAAACGTGAGGTCGCGAGAAACAGCATGGCGTGTAGGAGCTCAGTAGAAGGAAGGAGGGTTGTTGTCTTCAGGCGGGAACTTCTTCTTTAGAGAAAAAACATTCAATATATAAACATCTCTGTACTTATCATCTCTTATATTTTACGGATGATATTTATCATGTACAGAGTAATCCAGATCTGACCGCAATATACTTTGCGTGAGAAAGTATAGTTTCCGATGAGCCGTTTCAATCTGTGGTTCACTGCAAACAAATTTTATTTTCATCTAGAGAAAACTAAAATCGTTACCTTCACTTCAAACAGAAACAGTTTAATTTCTAATTCTGAGAACATTGTGGAGCACGCACCTTTTCTTGGTCTGTTGATTGACAATAACTTGAAATGGAATCACCATATAAATAAACTATCGGGAAAACTTAGCAAAATTTGTTTCACATTAAGAGTGTTAGCTCGGAAAAGTGATATATCTACATATAAAATGGTATATCATGCATATTTTCGTTCTGTCATGTCTTACGGCAAAGCAAACTGGGGTCGTTCAGATCACGCGTTGCAAATATTTAAACTTCAAAATAGGGCCGTACGAATCATATCGGGTGCGGATTTGAATGCCAGTTGCAAACTTTTGTTTCGGAATCTTGGGATTTTAACATTGCCTTGTACGTATATTCTAGAAATTTTAAAGTTTGTCTGAAGAAACATCAATTTATATGCCCAAAACGGAGCAAATCATTTATACAACACCAGAAATCGCTCTCAACTCCGCATAGAAAAACATCGCCTAAGCCTTTTTGAATCAAGCATTCGTTATTCCGGAATAAGTCTATTTAATAGTCTTCCGGAGCAAATAAAAACAGTAAGTATACAAAATTTATTTATATACAGTTTTAAATCTCTGTTAGTTAACGAAGCATATTACTCGGTGAAAGAGTTAATAGAAAGGAAGGACAGATTAGATCCTCTTAAATAAAATAGTTTGCGATGATAATATTCTAGAATTTAATTTCTGACTTATTTTCTTTTTCAGGTTCTACGGGAATCGATGTAAGATTTTCTACTGGAAACTCCGTCGAATGTAAATTGAAGATGAATTAAAACACTTATCATTTCTTTATTTAAAAATTACCATCATATTAATATATTTAACGTAGTTTTAAATCATATATTTTTTTTGTAAAGTACACTGTTTGTTTTTGAAACTTTGTATTTGTAATAAATATTCGTTTCATGAAATCTTATATTATGACTTATCCTAGTTCCTCGACCGAGGACTAATGGAATGAATAATAAATCTAAATCTGTTTCCTTGCGTCAATTCAGAATAGTTTTTACTCTACCAAATTTCTGTAACAAAGGTTCGTGCTAAAATGAGCTACGACGTTCTCCCACTAGAATGGCAGGGCAGTGCAACACTAGTTATTTCTCTGCAGCTATACAAATGTACCCCTGAAGTATTTACAAATACAAGATTAAGCTGTTTATTAAATAATCTTAAGGATTTGACCCCAAGTATCTTATCACTCCTTTTTTAAATGAAGCTGATTATTAATTAATCGAATATAGAATAACTTATTCAAATGTATACTGCTGCTAACGACCTGACCTGCGAAGAAATAAAGGCGGCAAGAAAGTTGCAGGAACAGCAGCATCTTGCGCCGAGCTCCGCAGCAGCAGATTAACTTTGGTTCGCAATAATAAAGGAGGCGCCATTAATTGGTGAGCGCCGTGTAACGCGACCGCAGGCGGCGCTGCCGTACGTGTGTTTACAATTACCGCACGCGCATATGGCGCAGCGCAGCTACCCTCTCCTTCGTCGTTTTTCCGGACAACTGTTTCATTATCGCGTGTACCCGCCTTTTTAAAGATGTTTCGAATGCAGTAATATTCCGAAACAATCAAAATTCCGTTTGCGTTACCTCTTTAGTGCCGGCTGCAGGTAATTCCCGTCTCTTTGTTTTTCCAATTCCGAAGGTTTGTTACAAGCTGATGTTCCAATTTTCAGTTTAATATGGAAGCAGGACTTGTTTAGTAGGACAGTGGGGAGGCGACATGCTGTGCACGAGTGCCCATTCCCTGGCTCTACCAGTCTACAGGACAAAGAAACTGGAAACAAATTATAGTTCAAGTATAGAAGAAGGGGAATAAGAAAATTAAAATATAGTTGTGAACTTCAAGGAAGGTATTGAAAATGAAAAGATGATACATAATTAAAATCCCGTTTATAGAAATTTCTGAAAGTAGTTATTAATATTATAATATTGATAAGGATCCACAATGGTGTGTGTAATTTATCATCATGAAATTCCAAGTAATGTCTGATTTATCTGTTGCCCAAATTTTTAGACGTCACGTGCATAATTAGAAACATGCTACAAAGTACTATTAATTGTGTCCGCAATATTAACTAGATCACGAGTGGTGTAAGAAAGTAATTCAAATTGTGGTCTAATCGTTAGCATTAGATTAGCATTGCGAACTCATTGCGAGCGACTGTTCTGAGTTGTTAAGCTGTGTGCGAAACAGGGGAAGCAGGAAACAGGGGGTTTCCTCTCAAGTTGGTGGGCGGAATCATTAGTGCTCGGTCGCCGGCAGAAACCAATAAACTGGCGAATATTGTGTTTCGCTTTATGATACCCAATCTCCCAAGTGTAAGCATGTAATAAATTGCCCGGACTTTTACTTTATTTTTCTCGGGTTTCTCCTTCCGTAATGCGGGCAAGCGATTTCCGGCGTTATTGATCAACAACGCTGGCCTCTGGAGGGATGTTAACTTGCTGGGAGATCATATCGGATTGCCGCACTAAGTCACCTCAGCCTAAAACTTGCCCAGCTCTGCATACATCAATTGGATCTTTAAGTCAAATGAAACTATCGTAATCAAGCACTTCGAAATTAAATATAAAAAAATTAGAATTTCAATGATTTTGTTAAGACTGAAACTGAACATCTTTTCAAATACTAGGTCATTTTATTCGAACAAATGCATTACTAAATTAGTGAATATTCCATAGACGAGTAACATACGCAATTAATAGCAGTTATAAATTATCTCTTGTAAGAATTGAAACTTATTGACACGTGCACGTGTCACGAAATGTGTGCAGGTCCATGACAATTAGAAACACTACTGAAAACTTCAGAAGAAAATGAATAGGTAGTTTATGAGGCTATACACGATTTTAAACAATGTTCGGGGGGCGTTTTTCTGTAAAAGGAATGTCTCGTTGCTGCATTAAACAAATCTTATTTGAATACTAACTGTGTGCTCGGCGTTCCTCGTGAACTTATTTATATAACATCGAAAAAGTATTTAATTCTACATTAATCTTTAGTCAAGAAGGGACTTAACCTAAATCTAACTGTTCCTAAGTCTGTACATACTTTCCACCGATAGTGCATTAATTGAACAGCTATAAAATACATTGAATTTTATTGCATCAATCCCAACAAACATACCTCCGAATTTCTTTACGAATAGAATAATTAAATATACTCCTTGAGTATTGCAGGATATAATTGTCCGTCAGTCTTCAGACATTACGAAAGATTAATTAAATTGTTAGCTAAGTTCACAGTGTAAAAAAATGGGCGCCATATTGAAGCCACTTAATATAGCACGAAAATTAACTTACATTTTCAGTAAGGATCATGAAGTATTTCGTATTGTTTTTTATTATAATTGGATGGAGTATTACGAGATAAAATTATAGTTTTTATTCAATGAAAATATTTCTGCTTTATATTATTACGGAAAAGGAACTGTTTCCTTTGTTCGTCACGTAGTAACGTCTCTCTCTCGCGTGACGTCACGGCCTCTTGGGGCGCAGTAATTTAACACAAATTATCACGTTTTTCAATTATAATTATTTCCCTATTTGTGCTAGGGGTTTCTCATTCCTACAGTACCGTTTCTCGTGTTTTTAATAATCCTGTACCAAGTTTTGTTACAATCTGTCCACGCGTTTAAATCTGAGTAGAAATCAACGTAAATACATACAAATGTCAATCATTTTTTAGTATCTAGATTAATATTCTTAATTTATTAAACTGTAATGAATCTAGGGAGAGTCTGTAACTTTTTCTAAAGTAAGAGAAAATTGATAGGTTCCCGTACAGATAGAGCGTTGGGAAGCAGATTCTGTTAAGATATTTTTTTCTCTTAAAAAAACCTTTTGAGACAAAAAAAACAATATTAATATAAAAATATAAAATAACATCACTTCGTATCTGTACTATAGGCCCTACCATCGTCTACAGCCATATCCCTCTTCCTAAAATATAGCCAAGTATATTAATACAATATCTTTGTTGTGTTATCTTCTCTGATCCGCAAGAATCATAAGGGAGACATTATATCAAATCTAGTGCCAATGTATGGATACAATTTTCAACGCAAGAATAATGATGACATTAATACCTGTCTCTCGATCAAAAAACTGAACCTTAAAATTCCATTACATTTAACAATATTCCTCGTATTTCGGAAAGGATTGTTCATCACATCGGATTGAAACGTATTTCGCCACTACTGAGAACGGTAACGTGTCTCGTTGAGTGAACAAGAGTCTGGTCTGACTAATATTCACCTCAGGGCCACACAAAGCCGTTACTAATTACTAAGCCGCACCTTCCAGCGGTGGTTTATCATAGTCACGTTCAATTATAACGCAGGTTTTAACGTTCATTAATGATAACTCTTGATATAATGACTTGAAAGCGTCATTTCCGTCGGCAATTCGTTTTCAATTTTGCGGCAATTATCCCGGAGGGGCTTATTGACATCGTTCCATCGAAAGCGCTTAATGCTGCGTGACAGACTCCACCACGCTATTGTTATCGAGCTAAATAATTATTTTATTAAACTGTGCCGGCATTAAAAAGACCGCGGCTTGGCCGTCCGAACGCGTCCGACATTTTAATTTGTCCAGGAATAATTTTAGCTGAGCTCAATTTCTCATAGGCGATTCGGGAAAAGGGTGATTAATTGCCATAGTTGGCATCGCAACTCGAATTTTTTCCGCTCCACAAATGACGCCCCGAATTCGAAGCAGGATTTGTGTATGTAGCATTTTTGCTTGTTTGTAGTATAAAAAAGCGCGGTGGGAAAGGAATAACGGGGATGATGAATCTGACACTTTTTGACGTTGAAACTTCGATAAATTTCCAATTAATACTGCACGGACCCCCCACATCGTTGTGTATCAACATTCGGTGTTTTGAATGCGTCCAACCATCAATAATTTCCCCGCAAGCCGATACATCGCCGTTCTACCTTCAATAATTCATCCACCCTCCCTTGTCTCGTAAAATCTAGTTCGTTTCATGAGAGATTATAAAATTACGTTCGACATTTGCAATAAACATTCGGCTGTCGGTGCCGTTGATGGATTGTTTATTTTTAAGCGCGACGGGTGCCCCAGGTTCGCGCTGTGATTCGTCAGGATTTTTTGTTTTGTCTTTTTTGGAGTGTGTACGGAAACATGGCGTCTAGCTGGTGGTTTACAACACGACGGGGAACGACACTCAAAATAAATAAAACTTCATTTGGACGATCGTGTGTCTTAAACTTCAGATTTATGCCCGTGTAAGTTGGTAGCATTAACACGCAAAGAAGTTTTCTTTCATCAAAGAATTATAAATAAAAATAGAAACTTAATCTGGCTTGTATTAAATATGAATATAATTTTTGTGTGATAGCCAAAATTCTGAATTTTTTACAATCAAAATTTATATTTAACTGCGATACGTTTCCTCCCTATGTTCCACAATTAATTAGTTTAACAGAAAAATAATTAGTCTACTTCCAACAACATCCAAGGCAGAATTTTTTGTTAAATGGATTCTATAAATTCACATATTGTTTTGGTAATTTATACAACTGAATAGAGAGGAAACAATATCTAGTTAATTATAAATTTTAATTTTAATAAATACTGACTTCTACCATTATATTAAGAATTTTTTCATTCCAAGTAAGTTATAAAATTATCTGATAGGACATGAGTTGCATTGAATAAATGAATAGTAATAAGAGGCAAGAGTAGATATTTACTAATCTACGTTTTAAAATTTTTTAATGTCAAAATATGGTCTTTTTTACAATACCTCGTCCTTACAAATAAAAATTTCCTAAAATTTTTAAATAAAACGATTAAATTTTCCAATGTCTACTTGAATTTTAAAAACAAAATCGTGTTTGTATGTGAACGTCCTTCGGCCTTTAAGATTACTCACATTAAAAAAAATAATAACGATTATTTTACAATACACAATAGCATAACGTATTTTGACATTTCCACTATGAAGTTGACAAGTTATTTTGCAAGAACTTACATTTCTCGAAATTACGCGTATTGTCATTATTAATATAGAAATCCAGTTTCATGATTATAGAATACAATTATCATGAAATCAGCGTTTGCTGTCGTCATTAATTTAAGATCCATATTTCTTAATGTCCTTTCCTTTTGTAGAGTACGCAACTCGTGATGATGTCACGCGTTTCAAAGATGCTGAAAGAATCCTCTGAAAATTTACTCACATCTAAAATCGTATCTGAAAAGCCGAAGCAATTTCAGTACCCGTTTCATTAATTATTGGCCTATTATTTTTAACAAAAGTACTGGCACATGTTGACTAACGACCAATTGTCCAAGGTTTATGTACTACGCTGTAATCGAAAATATCCCAAATTTTTATATTTTCAATAATTAGTATGCATAAATTAAAATATATCGAGGAAGTAGACAACAGTGTGCACTAATAACACAACAAATAAAAGCAGAAATATATATATATATATATATATAAATTTCAAAAATTAGTTTTTCTACGTTGATGTAATCTGATAGGAGATTTAATATGACGTATTAACAAGGAATGCTAATGTTTCGATGATGAAGTGTTATAACCTCAGAAATAAAGTAAACTTTACAAAATCTTTCATATCCGTGTTCATACTGAATGTAGATGGCAATAAAGACTCAGACGCCTGCCGACTCCGCGTTCTTGGGTCTTTATCTGTCGGACATTTCTCAGCTCAGGGCGATATATCTGTCAGCCACTCAGACAGAAGTCCCCACTTCTTCTCTACTACGTCCATATACAAGTTTCTTTTATCTCTTTATTTGGCGTTCGGTGATGAGCAAAATGGCAGAATAAGGGGATTCTATCTTAGTCTATTTTTATTATTATTCCCTTCATCTTAGCTTGCTCGTAGATATTTCCTTCCTTCGCAAGTGTTTTTATGATCTTGGCCCGACTTCAACGGGTCCCCAGAGACTCGTAACGGACCGCCCTAAGAGCGGGGGTGGGAGGGGGCGCCAGTGAGATTAAACCGTGCGAGTATCTGCTGCGCGGTCAGCGACTCTAATGCCTTAATTTGCCCGCCATCTTGTCCAGATTCAACAACACTAGGCCGCCCGGCAAGAAGTGAAATACGTCCTTCATATTATTAGGTCACGTTCGTAAGTACAATGATGCAGGTCCTATATATATATATATATATATTATTTGAAATGGTAGTATACGAGAAGATAAAATCTCAGTTAATGCTCTTAACTTGAACGCACGAAATCGTTCATTTACTGACTAAGAGGACAGACATTTGATAGGCGGCACAAAGAATTCGCAAGGTTCTAACTAAAACGAGAGCCCACAGCGTGAACAAAAATGCTGGCCGAAAGACAGTTAACATACTTAATTCCAAGAGTATCTATGGGCAATATATTTGAATCCGTGGATCAGAAAGAAATGAAGCAGTACCTTTCAGAGCAAACTTTTTGTTTGGCCCACTTCTGCCTATGACAACACGGCGCAAAATACTTAAGATATATTCATGATTGCCGTGTTGAACACATCATTTAAATAATTGTTATTGAAAATTTTAAAAAGTTTTCTGAATAATCGGACGGTTTATTTCTCATGCCTTTACTTTTAACGAGTACTGTTGGGGGAAGTTTACATAACTTCTATACATTTATATCATTTATTTTTTAAAAAATACAGAAACATTAGGTGTTCTACCATTTTGTTTTCAGTTAACATTAATTTTTTACGATATGTCGATTAAATAAAAAAGTTGTTTCATAGTTGATTCTATGTGAATTGATTAATTTTTATTTTATACAGTTTCGGTGAAAAATCGAGTTTGTTATTTGTCTACGTCATTGTGTACGAACCGCAAAAAATGACCACAGCTGACATAATTGTTAATATTCTCTGTCGTGTCCATTATCTTTTATACATCGAAGTTATATAAAATAGTACGTTTAACTGTTCCATTATTTATTCTATGTCGATGCTACTGCCTAAAACGTACGTAATCCATCGTACTAAATCTCAATTATGCACGAAAACTAAAACGTACGTAATGGAGCGAAATGTTTAATTTATTACTTACGTTGTAATTAAATCGTGTTAAATGAATTTGAATACATATTATTTCTCGAATCAGTAGAAAATTAAAAAAGAAAAATGATCTACGACTAATAAGAATCTGTAAATGTTAGCAGTTAGATATAATGGCGGCATTATGAGAAGTCGGAGTAGTTTCGCTCGGTTTCTGCCAGACAGTTCTCGGCTGCGAAAGGCGAGAGCTAACTTTACTTCTTTACGCCAACAAAGCCACACACATTCTCTCTACAAAGCCTCTGCGTACACGGCTAAAATGAAACCACAAGAAACTGTGAATAACTTAACTTCATAATAAAACAAGGAGCTCTTGTCCTTTATATAAGAAAAAAGATAAAAGTACACTTTTAATATAATGAGAATTCGCGGCTTAATATTCGCTCTTTCCCTCTCAGCTCGGAAAATCTCGTTATTTTATTTTTTTATTATTGTGATTCACGTTCTTCTCTTCTTTTTTAACAGCTCCCGGTCCGCCTCTGAGCCCCCTAGTGGCAGTCTCGCTAATTAAAAACATTGTTGCGGGGAAATGAGATCAGCGTCTCAGCTGTACAGCAACCGCCAACGAAAATGCGCCTGTCACCGCGAAACACCGACACCTTCGAGTCAAGTCGACCGTGATTGCAGTCGGTGCTCCCCATACAAAAATCGACCAGAAAACTATACAAATTTCTGACCGAATCGAAAACTTAAACGCTTGCGGGCAGTAACTTTTCTTTAAATGAAGGAGATGAATTTGATGCGATGTGCTAATACTCTGTGATATGTTGCCTGGTTTTGCAGAAAATTATTAATTATGGTGAAAAGGACTGTTGAAGTTGATGTGCAGAAATAACCATAAACAGTCTCCAAGGTTTTAATTTTATTAAATAATCGGTTGGAAGGTTTCAACTATTTTGTTATAATAATCCTTCCTGTTCTATAATTAAATCACAATGTTGAATAAACAACATAGTTTTATATTAGTGGCTAAGTACCTATAGGTACTAATATTTTTAAAGTTATTGTGATTTAATTATAGGACAAGAAGGATGGTTATAACAAAATAGTTGAAAGCTTCCAACCGATTATTTAATAAAATTAAAAACTTGGAGACTGTTTATGGTTATTTCTGCACATCAAAATTATTAATTTAATGTTGTTCTTCTCTTCCAGATCCGCTTACATATCCGTAGTTGTATCTTCAACCGTACTTCTTCAGAATTCATGGCACGAGTGCGTAAAAATTATTTTAACTAGGGCTGTTTGAAAAGATCAAATTTAGAGTTCTAAAGATAATTATGTTTATACAAGTGAAGAAACGGCTCATATTTGGATTGGTCTCCTGCGCGTTTATAGGCGTATTTTCATAGCGCAGCCATTCCGTTTAAATGAAATTTCGTCTTTAATCAGATTAATTTTCATCGTTGGTGAGTCGGCAGTTGATCGAGAAAGATTTCGAGTCAATTGAAAGAAACGGTTCGTTTCTGAATTAGGTCGATCCCATTCCCATCCGCCGCATTACACGTCGAGGGTATTACCTCAACGCCACGGTGTAGGAATAAGAACACAAGGATCGAATCCAATAAGCCGTGTCCGAAATCCTCCGGCACGCAGTTCTTATACCACCACCCCCTCCCTTCAACAATTTCCTAATTTAATTTCCGAATACGGATAAAATCTCCCTTTGCTGTCGAGGCTCACCCCCGCCAAACGACAGAGCCGAACAAATTGCTATCTATTTTAAACTAATAGCCGCGAGGGCCGCTCTGTTAACAAAAGGCGAGACCCAGGTTAATCTCGCGAGGGTGGCCGACAATGGCCGCTCCGCAAGGAGACAAGCCCTAGTGATTTAAGCGCCGGCATTTTTTGGCAGCAAGGTACTATAAAGGGCCGCAGCAATTGATAGATGCGTGGGCGCGCTTTCATCTCTTCATATAGCCGGGAGAGTGCGATACGTCCGCACCCGGCGATCCCTCATCACGCGTCGGTCCTCAATCATTATCACATGACAGCGCGCCGCGATCCTCATTTGTCAAGGTTTGTACAGAATGTCGCCACAAGCGCGGAGATACACAGCAATCTCACTTTTTCACCGAAACTGTTTTAATCCCGGAACTGTCACTGCGCGGCTTTTATTTTTCATGCATACACCGCACCCTCACGTCCCTCCATAAGATATTTTAACGTTGATATATTTATAGAACTATCCACATGCCAAACAAGATTTATCGTCCGGCGGTGGCGTGAATGCTTTTTTTTTAACGATGGCTTGGCTTACCTAACACACTTGAAATGATTTGTACAGCTATTATATGACGTTCTCCGACGTTTCCACGTGATATGCCTGTATTTTATGTTCTTTCCGATATTAAAAAAAAGCACTACAAAAAATCTGTAATTGAATCAACAAATTCCATTTTCTCAAAAGTATCTACTAAAATTCCTGGCTTACATACGGAGAGTACACAAAATTAAGTGAAACAAATAATTATACTCAAAAATTGTTGGAAATTTGTCGTTCGTTAATTGAGAGATAACCATTATAATTGATTTGTAATATTTATTTGTCAAGTCAAAAAAAAATCAAAAAGATCATAATCGGATCTCTCGCAGAGCTAAAATTATACCTCTGAGAAAGTGAGGGAAAATAAAGATCAATTTGGATAAATCAAACATTTCTCGTATTCAGTAGAACTTACCATCCAACAGAGAGTATTTTGTATAATATACATGACGTTTTACTGAGTTATATTCAGTATTTTATACTTCTCCGTTTTTTTCAGAATAATGATAGGAATAGATTATCTCAATAAAAGTTTCTTTTTTCATATATTGATTTATTTACAGTCGCATCAACAGGTCTCCGACTCAGTATGGGACTGATTTGCTGAGAGTTTCCCTCACGCACACAAACATTCATACCCTCGCCGGGATTCGAACACAGGACCTCTGTGATGTGAGGCAGTCACTCTGACCCCTACACCACAGGAGGTCGGTAAAAAATTTCTTCGGTGACCAAAGAACACTAATATTTGTTACATAGGAGCTTAATTTGACCCACTTCAGTGTACACTAAAGAAGGCCTTATATGCAAAGTTAACAATAATGTTTTCATCACAAGCAAGCACCATGTCTAAGAATAGGTACTATTATTAGGTACTACAACTATCTGTCTTCATATTTAAATTATACAATAAAAATAGTGGCCTGTTAATCAAAAGAAAATTAATTATTCCAATTTAAAACACGACGTTTCGTCCCTGATTGGGGACCTCTTCGGGTGTATGGATGTTACAATGGTAAATCTATTTTTGTATACTTAATTTTTTTATATAATTTCACAATTCACAATTCGGGAACGAAACGTCGTGTTTAAAAATTGAATAATAATTTTTTTCTAACTACAAGATTGCTAGTTTTATTATTTAATAATTATTTACAATTGCTATTGTCTTTCAAAACGGTTTATGGTAAAGTGCTATCAATATTCTTGTTATAAATGATTTCTATAGATATTCATTTCAGAAATGATCGTGTTTTGTTCAACGTCAACAGTCGCATCAACAGATCATGATTATTAGCGACTCAATTTATCTTGTCGGGGGGCTGATTTGTCGAGAGTATCTCTCACGTACACAAACATCCAAACCCTCGCCGGGAATCGAACACAGGACCTCTGTGATGGGAGTCAGTCACGCTGACGACCACAGGAAGTCGGCTCAAATATGTTACAAGTGAGCTAATGCCTTGTTAACTCTAAATATATACCATGATTTTATGTGAGATTTACGTTTTGCCTAATCTATTTAAAATTTACGAAGTCGGAAAAATTAATACACTGATTACTCCATGCAAAATTATTGCTTTTAGCAGCTTGGGGCAGCGTTGAGTCGGCAACAAAATGTTTAAGGCGCGATTATGGGGCTGAATTAGTCGGTATTGTTGTAAAGAGAGAAAGAGAGAGAGAGAGAGGGGGGGGGGGACGAATGTCGCGGAGAAGAAAAATTGAGTCTTCAATACGACCCCGAACTATTTCACATGCTGTAGTTTTTTTTACTATTCGGGAATGTGGTCGTCAGCTGTTCACAAAATACCTTGAGAATTGTTTTAGAAAAATTAAATAAAACACAGGTTGCTTACAAAGTAAATAAGTACGAGTCTTTACACATCTCATGTGGTATAACATATAAAGGTAGAAGGGGGAGAAAAAAACTAAATGTTTCGCGTAACAATAAACTCAAGAATATATGATATTATACTCTTTCGAATGGTTACGTATTTACTTGGTGAAGACAAAGAGTTTTTGGATACGTGAATAATATGAAATGAAGGTACATGGACAGTAATATAGTACAGATAATTAACAAGCTCGTCGTGTTCCTACAAATTACCCAGGCAGATAATTACTGTCCAATTAATCCCATATTCGTTTTAGTAACTAACTATTTTTTAAAATTAATGCCCCTAATGTACATACGACAATAATATATTCGTTTGATACTGCAGATTTATGCCTTCTTGTGGAATTGGTTGTAAAAAGTAGCTAAATATGAAGGAATATTAGTTGAAAACTAAACTGCAATTATACGGCAACATAGGTCCTATATAACCACCACCATGAAAGTTCGGTTATTATCTTCACATGCCTTTTCTGTTCCTCATAACATCTCTCGCGCCTTGGCTTGTTCGCAGTAATGCCCGAAATAACCAATAAATTAGCGGTAATTCGTTAACGAATAAAGTGTGCCTGGCGTGCGGCTTAAGCGAAGTGAGCTAAGCTCTCGCGGAATTGTGTTATTGATACAAATCCTAGTCGCTTACTAACACCTATATCTGCAGATATCCGCCTAAGGGCTTATACCCTCCCCAATGAACACTTTGTTTGGATAATTGTCTGGCGCCGTTATTATGATAACACGGGGCTTAGGCGGAGCGAGCGACCTTCTGTTGGAGGGCTACCGCATGAAAGCCTCTGTGGGGCGACACCAGATGGCCCACAATGGCGCTTGTCAATCACGCGTCTCCCCTTTGACGCCTTCTTGACTTCTAGCCGCTTTTAATCCGCTCAGCCGCTCGGCAGCGATGCATATGGAGTACAGCCCCCTTCCACCATCCTTTCAGCCTCGTCCCAATAAATTGGATTTCAGTTTTAATTGCATTTTGTGGTGCTGCGGGCAGACTTTTCATGTTGGGAGATCCTCTCTGCGGCCCGAATGAATGGGAGAATTAGATTGCTTCTGCAGTCTGAACAAAAAAGAGCTCATATTGAAGGAATATATTGACGGATCTCCGCTCCATCAATGACGAGTAGGAAGCATTCGAATTACATTCTTTCCATCTGGGATATATGTTCTTAACTATTATAAATTTATTTAGAACGTCGATCTTTAACAACAATACACAACAGACTGCTAGTTACAAAGATTAATTAAATAAAAAAGTCTGTCATATATTTGCGTCTTACGCAAGCACCAACATTACACTCGCGATTCAAAAACAATTAATATTTAACACTACTCCTTAATTATTTTTGACCGAAAATCTTCAAAACTTTTACGCGAAAGTGGTTTTGTGAAAATATCAGCCAGCTGATCGGAACCTCCAACATGTCGTAGTTCAACTGTCTTTGCTATGTGCTCTTGGATGAATTTTCTTGGGATGTCGATATGTTTCTCGCCTTTCCTGACTTTCCCTTCATGAGTGTTTCTGAGCATATAAATGGCAGACTGGTTGTCAACGCATAGAATCGTTGGCTTTGTTGATGTCAAAGATATTTAATTCTGTTCCCAGGCGACAGATCCAACAAATGTCATGAATTGCGGAGACAACCCGCTTCTGCAGTCGAGGTTTCTGCTTTTGGGCGTACCAAATAATCGGTCCACCACGCATGATACGAATACCACTTGTGGAGTGACCAGCAGACGTGTCACCACCATCGTCTGAGTCTGCATATGCGATCAAGTTAGTATCTCCATCAAAGAAAATTACGAAGTTGACTGTGCCTCGCAGATAGGCGAAGACTCATTTTATCATTTTCCAGTGGCTTTCCATTGGTTTACTGGTGAATCTGCTCAAATACTGATTTACTTCCATTGTATTTATAGCTAAAAAAACGTATTTTCAGCCCTTCAACAGTCATTTCAGATTTTGTACCATGCAATGTATCTAATTTAGTTAACATTTTATACTCAGTACAATTTCAAATTATTCTCGGAATTTCACTGCTCACATTCAAACCTATCATAACTCGAGCATCAAGATCTTTTTGAATCCAAGTCTTAACTGCATCAAAATTTTTATCTGCGTCGGGTTTCAAGTTCGTTCCATTTGGAATTTCTTACAAGCCTTTGGATTCGAAAGTCAGATCCAATTTAAATTTCCAGAAAAAAATAATTTACTTTTCCTTGAGAATTTTCAAAGTTTCCATTTGTGATGTAACCGAATCCATTTTTCATTATCTTACTTATAAAAATATTTCTCAGTTTATGATAAATTGATCTTTAAATACAAAAAATATTAATTTCAAACTTTGTAGCTCGCAAATCTCTACTAATAACGATCACAGACAAAAATCAGTAATGGGATACGATCCTTACTTTCACCGACAGTGACTCCTGTGAATGACGACTAGTCGATCAAATTCGTCGACGTCGTTGATTTGCAGCTGCAGGCAGACTCTAATGTTCATTAGACGGCATTTCTGATCTCTTCTTTTTAAATTATTCACGCTCAAGCTTAACAAAACTTGAAATTCTAGTTACCAAAACGATAAAGTGTCCTGGGCCCAGTAACCTTTTATAAAATTTATTTTAAAGCTTCAAATTTTAACAACAATACACATCAGACTGCTAGTTACAAAGATTAATTAACAAAAAAAAGTTTCTCATATCTTTTAGTCTTACGCAGTACCAATATTACACTCGCGATTCAAACACAATTAATATTTAACACTAACCTTTCATCCCATATTTTAGTGTTTTATTTTAATAAAGAAGGTTATGTTGTGCACACGTGTACTTTTTTCAACACGCTAGTATACAATCTCAATTTAAGAACCGTGTACGATTGACGTCAGTTCTCAGGAATCCGCATCTATTCCGAGAAAAGAAGGAACGGCCGCGTTTACACCAAATGTAGTCAACATTTTTTTTGTCACCAACAGTGTTGAGCAACAAATTCTCTAGAATTGTTGACAACTCCGCTGAAAACCTGGCTTAATACTTACACTGAAACAATTCCATAGTATTTTCTTACCTATCGGCATATAAAAAGACAGGGAAATAAATAAATACGATTCCATCATTAGTAAAAAACTAGACCATCTTCAGACTGTAACAGTTATCGTGACATGGCATATTTAGAACTATTAGAAAAAAAGTGTGGATGGAAAATAGGCAAACACTATTATCTAGAAATAAATACGCGACTCATGTGAATTTGTGCATTTGGGTTTGTGGCCTTGTTAGTGCGAAAGACAAATGCACGCTGCGAAAAAGGCAAGTGCAATGGGACAACATTAATCGTATTACTAATACTCAGATTTGACTTATCTCTTAAAGAGGCTAATTTCCTATTATTTTTAAGATATAGATAGTCAGGATATGCTATCACAATAATTAAATCATTTTTTCACAAAATTTCGTCTATAAGGATATTTTGTAAATGAGTTCTTTGAAGTCGAAGCCTGCGGTGCCTTTTGGAAGTAAGTAATATATTTTTCGGTAATTTATCAGGTGATAAGGGTGTGTAATACTGTTCAGGAACCGAAGTTGTGGAGAAAGTGAGATCATCGGAGAGTGCGAACGCATCTCAGTGCCATCATCTACCTACTATTAGACCCGCACCCAGGTACAAAATAGTGGTCCATTTTAAAGTATAGTAATAGTTATTCTAATTTTTGTATATGTATATGAATGACCCATCAATACTCAGAAACCATATATAATTATTTTATTACTGTGAAGTGGTAACAAAATTGATAAGTTAAGTAAAATTTTGACACATACATTCGGAAAATAATTTATTTTTTAAAAAAACCAAACCTTTGCTTTGACACTGCACAGGTCGTCAGATATTGAAAAAAATGCAATTTGTCTGATTTATGTTACTTCATAAGTTTTTATAACACTTGACGAGTTTCAAATGTCTGACAAAACAATGTTTCTTTTAAAAATAAAATTTTTTTCTGTCTATATGACCTCACTTCAATTTCATATTATTACAAAATATGATATTTCAGATCCTGAGTTATATCGATAAATGTGGGAAGCGAAAAGCTTATAAAATGGAGACTAATTTATTTGGGCTGTAAAATTATTAATCATTATTTTAATAGAAACTATAGATTAAAATAACGCTTTTATCCATTCATTCTTCTTAAAAATTCTCCTGAAATTATTTATTAAATTATTAATGGAAACGAAGAGAAACTGAATTTAAGGGCAATGTCATTATTAAACGTCCAAATCGATATAGATTAAAATATAAATACTTGTACTGTAATTGGAAGCTCTCAAATATCCGATAAGTTTAGATTGTGATTCAAGTTATTATTGATATTTATGATCAGTTGATAATTGTCGTAGTTAGAAAATAGAAATATTTCTTCTTGAATAATAATAAAAAAATTGTCTTTAGGCGTTGATTAGTAAGGATATTTCCCATAATTACAGCTTCTTTCTTTATCATTAAAAATAATTTTGTTTAACCGATGCTAATGTATGCTTTAAGAATCAGAAATTATCTCCACACACGTAAAACTTCAACTCATATCTTGTTCTTCTACATTTTGTGAGCAGTCGTAACAAAAGTGCGCCAGTGTGGATGGATAATAATATGATAAGGAAAACTGTTTGTCAGCTATGAATTACGATGGATGGAACCGAAATGCGCTTTCAGGGACGTCGCGTTTAATGGCTAGAGTTCCACGACGTAAGTGAACAAAGCGCTATTTATCGCCCTGTGTTGCTACACATGTCAGCGCCGGCGCCAAATACAATTACGACGCCTGGCTCCGCTGTACACTCCATTTACCTCCTGAGAGATTAAATAGCATTACGACATCGAACGGAGAAGGTAATGGCCCGCTTAGTTCGGCATTCATATCGCTAATTCGGTTACATCTCAATCTTACCACTTGTAAACACACCAGTATCTCCCTCTAATGAATTCAGACCGACGCCATGAGACGTCGGGACTCGCCAGTCAGTTGTTATTTGCTGCTACGCCGCCGCTGCTGCCATCTGTCGGCGAGATATCCTAGTTATAATTGGAGGATTAGCTAGATAATTGAATAAAGCCTCGCGTCGGGCCTTTCCGGTTGGGGTGGAGGAAGGGGCTAAAAGGGATTCGTGTAACAGCGGAGAGAGGAAAAACAGAGAGGGAGCTAGGCTCCGTCCCACTAAAAATAATATAAAAATAGTCGGCAGACAGTCGTGTTCATCCCCTCGGTCGCCCTTGCAAGGCCTATTTTCTGTATATCATGATGCGAGGAGTTGTCCTTTCTCCTCTTTTTTGGTTTGTGCGGTCGTATGGCGGCTTACATGCAAATCCCCGCTGAGTTTCAATAAAAATGTAAATATGCCAGGGTGAAGAGAGACGACAAAAAAGAATTAGACGTGGCAGGGAGAAAAGGAGAGGGAAAACGGACTTGGAGCTAGAGTGATACCCTTTTTAGCGGGGCGTTGTTATTTGCTGGGAAGTGGCGAAGTTTGTCCACGCCGACAACCAGTCCGGCTCAGGGGCTCGTAACTGGGAAATTATTCCCTCTGCGAGTACTTTTAATTTTAATTTATTTCATTTCGTTTCCAGGGATTTTTAAGGGCTACCAGAGAAATGAGTATAAGGCACGTTTCTGCTCCAAAATTACCAGCGACATGTCAAGCTCTCGACAAATTGCATTTCTTTCTCCCACTATATAAATATTAAACTAATTAGTAAAACTAGACAGTTTACTAATAAAGTATAACTTTAGATCTAGAAATTGTTTCTTGGACGATTGCGCCTCACTCCGGATATTTTGGTCACGTTTCTTTGTGATGTCTCATGGAGAGTAAGATTATTTTAGAACTAATAATTACTTTTTGATAAAATACACAACTATAAATCGTTAAAACACCTGTCGAAACTAATACAGCAATAATTTCCCTAACACGAAAGATTAAATGCGTACAATTACTTCGAAACAATATTATGATAAATCTTTTGAAGCGACTGGAATTTTCAAATAAATTGACATTTTAAGAGCGGCAAACGAATAGAAAGTAATCATTTAAAAATCGTCGAAGGATATTTTGCTTCTATCTCAGTTTATCGGAGTTTAGTTTTACTTTTATTTTTAATCTATTCAGTTCTACTAATAAGCAGTTTACGTTATTGCATTTCCCTGTATAAACGTTTCTTTTCGTAATTCTACTTTATTACATCCTAAATTTGTACTCTCTCGAGTTTAACCACGAAAAACTGGTTCTGATTAGACAGAGAAACTAAGAAATTATATAATTCAATATAGAAAGAAACTAAGAAATTATATAATTCAGTATAGAAAGAAAATAAGAAATTTATTTTCATCGTAATATTCTATTACAATTGTGGCGTATGCTACAGATAGAATTTTATCCTTCTTTGTTCTGAGATGAAGCTATGACTGAGAGGATTATGCCTCGTCCGGTCATCGTACTTTGCGAAGCTTGACATTGCGGATCATGTTTTAGAGCTTATATTCTAAAGCAGACACGCTTTCACGAAACCAGCAAAAACGTTTCTGCACACGTCAGTGTGAAAATGTTGCAGTGGCTCATATTTCCTATAAATCCAAACTGTACTATATTATTCCTTTCTCAAATAATTCTCCAATACAACAAAATATTTACAAATAATTGAGTAAATAACTAACTTATAAGTGCCTAGGTTGAATATAATTTTTTTTCACATAAAATGAACAATGAACTATGAACCAGAGCTTCTACGCCCTCGCACCCAATGTAAATAAAAAATTTGAAATACATTATGATGAACTAAAATAATAATTGCATGATCAAATTTAGTTGTTGGCTACTACAATTTTTTGGTTATGTTATCTCTATAATTTTAAGTAATATATATCACATTGATGTTAATTGTGGTAAAAGGGCTAATTGAAAACTATTAAAATAATTCCGGTTTTTCACATAGACCCGTGAATCCAACTAGAAACGATATGGCATATGACGCAGTGATATTATTATCAATTTCGCAGTATATTAATAAACATATATAATTTTTTTTATAGTAAGAATACAATGTTTCATATCCAACTTATTAGTAACTTCTCGTTGTGACGATCGGGCGTTTGTGTAAGGAAGCTGTACGCAACACTCAGGCGACCCTAATGGAGTGCAGAAACTTGTCTCATCCGTATGGAGCTAATCAAGCTGCGGCCAATTGCAGTAACAAGCCCCTACACGGCTATTTCCATATGAAAGGACGCGGTCACGAAGGCAATTGCGTCGCGCCGCCCCTCTTAAAGTCCCATCAAGGGAGGCATCGCGTGACCCTGCAATTACGGCTCATTGCATGATAAAGAGATGGCAACATTCGATAGCTAGCTGAAGCCCACAACTTTCTAGTACATAACCAAATTTAAATTCACTATACGACACATTGTAATATTGAAATATAAGTTCTCACTGCCATTTTCCCAAAGGATGTGACTCCGAAGCCTTCAGAATTGAAATGTGCCAACACAAAAATTCACGTTCTTCCTGAATTATTGAATGACACCTCAGATTAAAAAACCATAAATCAAAAAGTGGACTCGGTGAAGAGTGGAAAATGCCGGCTACAATCAGGTGGATACTAAATGATAGCTGATCGAGTTTCCAGTACTAAAAAGCCTTAATATTTGTTGGTTCGTTAACCACCTCAAGGCCAACTCTGAATGGGTAAAGACAATAGCTATCAACTACAATAAGAAAAGGAACAACTTTGGGGTACAAGCTCTTGTGCGTTAACTAATAAAGACGAGAATTTCTTGACTGGTTATAATGTTAAACTCTTATTTGACACAGTCAAGTGGCATGGCACTATTAAGCAGACAATTCAAAGATGTTTCCTGACCACAAATTATTCTGTTTCCTGTTGAGGGTACGCGTTCAGACGTTCGGTTCACGGCAAACCCAAATATATTAGGTTTTTTGCTTCGTTAATAAAATCCGAAGCTTCATCTTAACTTTGCGATAGTCTAACTATCATTATCACCAATGTCAGTCATATCGACCCGTTTTTCAAGATATAGCCCGCGTGTGGAGTAGACCTGGCTCACCGCGCTGGCTGAATGACGATGAACTTATAATGAAAATTTAAAACGTCTGCTTTAAAAAATAGATATAATAGCCACTTGACAGACAAAAATGAAGTAATGAGTATGTATTTGTGTCTATGTAAAATAGCAAACAGATCCTCGATCGTGCATGGATTCAACTCCTGCAATATAATTACGCTGTCCACTACACCGCTGCAGGTCTGATTATACGCTATAATATGCTGTAAAATTGATTTTTAATTTTGATCTAACAATAATAGCTCAACAAAAGCCTATCAGTATCTTTACTCAGATTGAGAAATTTATTACTAGAGTAAGAAGTTTATTGTTAACCTGAGAGTTTTCTTTGTCTGACCACTCAATATTGGCTGCTCACAAACTGTTACGTTTTGCTTTTTTTGAAAACGTGAATCAGTTATTTCAACCATTGTGCGGACTTTTTTCACTCTCTGCGGTACTCACCTTGACTTGTGATTCAGTCATGCCAAGGGCGTAGGCCAGCTTGGCCCTCTCGGGACCGGCGAGGTATTTGGTCTGCTCGAAGGTCTTCTCGAGCGCGAAGATCTGCTGGCCGCTGAACGTGGGCCGCGTGTGTTTCTTCTTTCCGTCCTTATCCACCAGGGACATGGAGGCGGGGCCCACTGTAATAAACAACCTCGTTACGAACTCCATCATGTACTGATATGTTGCTGATGCACTAGCCGAATAACCTTGATTAGCTGCGCTAAGGTAAAAATATTACTCTCTACCGTTCATTACAGGAATCTTTATTTTATGAAAATTAATTCACATGCCATCAATAAAATTCACAGAATTTCATCTGAATCTGTTTGGAGAAACTAAACCTTCTCTTAATTTTATTAGCGACATATGAATTAATTTTCATCTAATAAAGAATACGAATTTTTTATATAAATTGGATACCTGCCTGCTATGTAACTTAAAAAACTATTCTGCCATGCGTTGATTACCATACTATGGTCAGAGAGTTGGTGAACAAAAACAGTTAGCACATACGGTTCGGTCTTAATTTTAGGCCTTTATCGCTGTTGAAACATCAAAAATATGTCTTAACATAAATATGCAATATAAAATTAGCGACAATAAATAACTCACAACGAAACATATAAAAAATATTATAAAAGACTGAATAACATTACTCAAGCAGAAATTTCACAGAAAGTCTACAATTGGAATTTGATCTTTAATCCTGACGATTAAGAAACGTTTGGTTTGGAACACCGTGAAAAATATAAACTTCACAGTGAGACAGGCACGAAGCCAGTGTGTTAAAGACGGTTACATTTAGACACACCGACTTGTTATACTTTGATGTCACTGGCGCGTGAAAGACTTCGTAAGCTGAAGAGTCTTTTTTTTTTCTAATACAGGGCACTAATATCGTGATTTTAGGTGTCCCGTACTGCCTTTCCGAGTATTTTTCAAATCATTAAAAATCTTAAAATGAGCCATTATTGGACCTCTGCTGATGAAAAGTTTTTCAATCCCTTGAACCATAATTAATTTTTGAGAAATCCTTTCATATTGTTTACATACATTGTAATAGGAAAATATATTTCAAATTTTTTGTTCACGGTTTCCGTAGTTTTGGTTCTGCGTTAGCATACCAATTTATTCTGTTTCTGTATATGATGCATTTTATCTGCCGATTCCGCCTACAAAATCGTTGTCCACACCAAGATGTGATCCGGGGCCTTTGGTTTTGTAGGCCGGTGACCAATTATATTGCTGTTACAGAAGGTATACTATATAATATATTACAGTTGTTCACGCGAAATAATATTTTGGATATGTTCGGAAATTTGCAGGTAGTTAAATTTTCACCAGAAAGCTCCCTCGAGGAAAAATATTATTGAAAAGTTATAGGAATCATTAATGTGTCAATAATTTTTATTCGTGTTTTCGAACTCTCCAATTATGTTTAGATTATATTTCCAGAATCTTCCTTTACCGGTTATTAAAATTACTGAACTTGTACTACGATACATTAACACGGCGGTGACTTTTTCTGCGAGTAGAAATAATTAAATATTAATAATAACATGTGATTGAAGGATGAAATACAACTATATGGGTCTAAGACTGACCGAATGTGATAGAAGCAACGCGATAAATTTATTTTTCCGTATTTAAAACGAATATATTTAAACTATTTAAATATTATGAGTATAATATACCATTAATGCTGTTAAATAATTATATTAGGAACAATTAGAAAAGCTTCGTTATCGATAGTAAAACATTAATAACACATCATTTATTCGAACGAGTTTTTGTTCTTTCGAATATTATTTACAACGAAAACTAATACACGTTATTAAGAATATACAACGATAATAGTGAATATAGAACTATGTGGATGCAAGCCAAATGGCAAGATTTTGTATCGGTACGAGAAATGTCTTCGTCTGCGAGTATGCTTACAGGAAAGCGGAAGAGACTGTACATCTTCACGAGATCTCATCTTGTCTTTCCAAGAATATCAGAAAAATGGAGTCCACTTTTCTTTAGGTCTTTTTACAAGGTTTATAGTAGCAATAATGACGGTATTAAGAACGGGAGCCTGGGATTGGTTGACGGGCGCGCGGCTGCGCAGAGGTTGGGGTTTTAAGGCTATTGAGAAGGGTGAGGGATGGAGGGCGCAAGATATAAAGCTCATCCGAACATGGCGCCGGCCGCAAACTCTCTTCAACATCGGCCAGTCTCTCAGCTTCGCCTACAGTTCGCACAAGCAGACGTTTCGCAACACCGAACTTTCTGCTTCGTAATTTATTCGTTAAGAGTTAAACAATAAAATATGTTAAAAAATATAAAAAATGTATCGATTTTATAGTGATTAGGCTAGTAATTATTTGGCACAATTATTTGTCAACATTAGTTTCACTAATACGTTTATTAAAATGTTTCTCCAATTTCGGGGAGACTAGTCTCATATTTTAGTCAGCTTCGCTTTCACCAAATACGACTCCTTTTCTTCGTAATTCTACAGGGAATAAATTCTCAAAGACGTCATACTTTCCTTTTCGTCACCCGTGATCTAATAGCCTCTTTTGTGCTAGTGCTCAAAAAGCATTCATAGCATCCTACGATTGAACTTCTTCGTGAATTTTGCTCCACTGATCAGCGTTTTATCATAACTTTTATTTGCAAAGATTACAAATGAAAATCTCCACTTATCACGGGGTGGAACATTTTGCAAGATATACTTCCCTGTGAATTTGTGTATTGTTCGGAGTAATGATGTAGGTCGCCGCCTCTCCCCTCGTCACTCGAGGAAAGGCCGCCATCTTGAGGCGCGCGTTAGCGAGTAATGAGCGGGGAAAGTTTGCCAATGGCTAGTTATTCAGGCAGCAGTTTGCGGTGTACTTCATTACAGTAAGCTGGTCATTACATCACAGTTAGGCCGGGCCCAACTTAGGCGCCATGTGCTGCGTACAGTCGCATCAGGCAGTCATGACGTTTGGGAAAACGATCTCTTAAAGCCGTTAAACTTATAACAACCCAATTCATGAGTTTATCTAGATTATGTAAAAGTTTATAAAGATTTAAGTCTGCTTAATTCACATGAATATCACATTTATACACATTAATAGATGTGAAATAGTTATGTATTTTCAAGGAAAATATTTCTTTATCATCCTAGTAATATTTATCAATTATGGAATATTTTAATGTAAAATACAGTTAATATAACAGTTTTAAAACTTAATTTCATTATTACGAAGCTATCGAAAGACGAGGTCATTCTGTTAAAAATAAATGCTGAGACGGCCTACTGATTGTTATACCAACGGGAATATATTGCTCTATTTAAATTTTCTTACTTGACTTGGGGATCTTATTTCTTAAAATCATTTAATATTTGATAAAATTTTAAGTGTATGCGCGTTTATTGATTCATTTTTCTTATAAACAGATCCATATACATGTAATGACCGATTCTTCCTCTCGCGGTCCTTGATTTTCGCTGCAAATGAATGTGCGCGTTTTAAAATTCCCTCAGGCTGGAGACAAATTGCCGTCGGCCATTGTTAGTGACCGGCTGACAGGGTTTTTATTGCAACAAACTGCAGAGCGCTCTGTTGAATGTAGAACGCCGAATTAAAGCCGGTACAATAATTTCCAATTGGAATAGAAGCTCACGTGACTGTTGGAGCTCGGTATCATACGAGAGGAACACGAAGTTGGGGGAAGGGTAGGGGAAATTAATATTCCCTTTTTTGTTTGCTAACTTTGCGGCTGTAACGTTGGAATAAATGCCATTAATGCGGGCATAGCCATTTGTGCATTGGAAATCAATCACCTGGCCGGTCGGTAATACGTTAATGAGGCACAGGGCTCGACGTTCCTTGGGCGCCAAATTTTGCGACAGACTGTACGCATTAGTGCGTAATGCGTGTTTCATTGGTTGTTTAGCAAGGCGCGTCTGGAATCGTATAAAATACTAGTTCATACAGAGAAAGAGAGCAAGCGAGCATGTTATGAGGTTTTAAGATGTGCACGCCAGGGTGTAATTAGGGCTCATGTGGGGGCTGTTTATTAAAACACCGCCCCTCCTGCAACCCACAGCCCTCACGAGGTCTTACCTTGCTTTACCCCCTAATTACGTACGGAATTAAAACTCGTAATTAGCAATGAGGCGTCGTGTTCGAGGGAGTGCGTGCCAAGGAAAAGAAAAGGTCCACAGGGACTCAGAAAATTGTGAGCATACTCTAGACAATCAAACTAATTTCCGCCTCAATAATATAGACAAAATAATATAGACCTTGCACGTATCTCTTGCGTCGTCCTTAGTGATAATAATTAAGAATTCACACCATTTAACAATAATTTTAGTGCCTTCCTCTCCTCCAGTTTTTGTTAATACAAAAATCTTATAAGTGTTGTGCATCAACAGACATTGTAATTCGAGAAATAAAGCATAAGTATTAGAAAAACTTATTGTACAATTAAAAACTCCGCGGGTTAAAGTTTAACTTCATTCAGCCATTGAAAAATGAACTATTTTTCCGTGATGTAACTAGGCATAATTTTGGATAAAATCAAGAAGTTCTATTAAACAGATAATTTCTGAAATAGAATATAATATTTATGTAATATTATCATTATATTTGCTTTCAAATGTGGAGGAGATAGTATGAGGTTAGGATGTGGAAGTCCGGTCAATATGTTACTCGTTTAATACTACCTATTTTTCAGGTGTAGGTTTTTTGCCAGCGTTTCCCCTTGTAGATAAGTTTAAATAAAAACAGTTGTAGTCACATAAAAATAGCAAAGGAAAAAGCCTTGATTGCAGATAAAACACCGGCGAGTTGTAAGGAAAAATCCAACGATTATTAAGCTCAACGTCCTAACGAATGGTCGATCAACCTGTGTTTCGCAGACGATTGACCTAGTATCCACTTCTAAAAAACGTAGTGACGTCGATGAAAACCTTTGGAAATTAAATGAATCAATTTCTATTCTTCATGTAAGGGATACGGATCGTGTATCACGTCACTAGGACGTAAAGTCGTTGCTATATATCTGACCTGACGATCACATCGCGCTGATGGGGAATTCGTGAACATCTGCCTACTAGATTAACATACACGCGTGAGGCTAGTGCCTCTTCAAGTATTCAATCACGAAGATGTATACGGCTGCTCTTCTTTAATATTTTGTCCCTGATGAACTACTGCTTCAGGGGAAATATGAACACAGCGATGTCAGGTCCTATCAAGTGTCTCTTTAATTTCTTATCGTTCAGGAACGTGGGTGACAGTGCCTCATTCTCTCACCATCGACATCGATTTCATTTGTTTGGGTATTTATTTAAACTAATATAGGCTACTTTCACACAGACATTTGATTATATAATCCTAAAATGTATTATTTGTATGACCAGTGTGTCGCGACATTCCCGATTATTACTTCACGAAACTTAATAAACAGTTATCGTACCTCCGTAAACAGATCCATAGACATGGCCATAAGCACACATAATTCGTCTGCAGGGAGAAGCCGTATTTACGCCACATTTCTTATGACATGTAAGACGGTAAGAGCCCAATAGTATTAGAAGAAGATGCAATTAATTACTTTATTTTTTCAGTAATAGACTGCCTGCAAGTCATCCTTTTAAAAAAATACTCTCTTGTACCATCCCATCCCCGGAAGTTCAGTATAAATAAAAATTTTAATTTTTAGAGTTCAACTCCTGCTGATTTTTTTTCCATATTTTTTTCTAAAGTTTGTGCTATTCCTCGGTTAACTATTTGATCTACTACTTCTTACTTAAGTAACCTAATGTTACGTACGAGGAATGTTGTTTTAAGAACAAATGTCCCGCACTTTCGGCGAAGAACCACACCCGAATATTTTGTTGATGTAGAACTATCACCAAACGATGACAACGGTGTCAGTTGCTGAAAGGTCGTGGAAAATTGACGATACCACCCGGTTTAATTCACAAAAATATTTTATACAACTTCACCAAGAGAACCCCCTATCATTATAAGATTATAATATATTTTAAGAAACAAGATACTTGAGGATAATCTAAATGGTGGCCACTTGTCTAAAATAGCATAATGATGGATATGGAAAGGGCGATACGGGGGTATGGAGAGCAAAGTAGCCAATTGTTAACTACGGCCCCCGGTCTACCCTGACTATAGCTTAAGTATCATAACCGCCATTCGCCCTAGAGTGATTCAGGACAAACCCTAGAAAATCTGCTTGCCAGGTATTTCGGGCTCTTCGTACTTGTCCCGCACCATTTCGATGACTATAACGGGGGTTTCTGTGCGGACGAAGCATTCGCGACGCCATGCCTCGATCTATTATTTTTATGGGAACAGCAGACAACTCTTGCGGTTTGCCCGTCTGTTGCCGCGGATCATGAATGAATGAATGAAGATAGCCTATGTTATCCCTTTCAGCGAAAAGGTCTCCTACAAGTAGGGGTAGCTTTTAGAATCTCTCAAAATTGACCAATGTGTCTCGGCTTATAGATCTCCGCAGATAGCCCACAATATGGAATGTGTAAATAAATGTATAATTAAAGTGTCGTCTCCTTATTGGTTTTCGGTCATTGACGTGTTGATTGTGACGTCACCTTATTTATTAACAAGAGAAAAATACCAGTTACGGATTAAAATTTGAACTGAAGACCCTACGACGTTTCTTGAGCATTTCGCCAATCTAAGATAATTATTTTTATTAGATTGTCTTCCTTGATAATGTCTGCCGATTGGGAGAAGAAACGTCATAGGGTTCTCAATTCAAATTTTGGTCCATAATTGGCCACTTTCTCTTGTTAGTATTAACTAACAGACATTAATACTGTTCGTCACTCTCTTTACATAAATAGTTTTCTATCTTACAGAATTGTAACTCTTATAATTTTCTGAACAGCGAAGGAATGCATGTGAAGTGGAACGAGGCATATAAAGGAAAAATTAATCCGTTACAGTAAATAGTTTAGATATACTGTTTCAGAGAAATGAAATCCATGAATTTTATTTTAACTATCTGATAACTTCAACTTGGCATAAATACATCATAGACAGATCTAATAGACGAGGTTCTTACTATTATTGTAAATAGCGTTAGTCCAATACAAGAGGCTAAAAGTAATTTATTAAATGCGATAGTGTTCGTAAAAGATCCTTCCGCTGAAGGAATCAGGAATATAATGTACAAAAAATTAATTACTGTCGAAGATTAATTACTGTCATTACAATAGTTCGAATTATATAAGAAAATTTCTTTCAGGACTTTACATTGTGTAATAACAATATAACCTAACTTGTATGTTTACAAATATAAAAAGTCTTAAAACAGTTATAAAATAAAGGTATTGTAATTGACAACTAATGCGTCGTAATCCTGAAAACATTGTTTTGGTTTATCTAAATGTATTTGGATTATTAACTCATATCTGGAGATAAATCTTAATTTATTTCATCTAAACTAATTTCCTTTCTATAATTGAATGAAAATTGAAATGCAAAGCGATTATAAAATAGATGTTGTTAGTTAAGGTATTTACTCTTTCACAAGATATGTGCCAGTTGATAATATGTAGAATCACTGAAGGCCGAGGACCAATTAAATGTGTCTTTTGACACAACCTCTCCTGAATCTCGTTCAGATTTCTGACGGCACGTTTTACTGGCATGAAACATGCAAATTTTGGTTATTATTCCGGCCAGCAGAAATACGCAAAGCGTTTGCAGGCTATTCAGAAAGGAGAACGCAAATGATAATGCCATAAGCAGGGTGAGTTCCCCGCGGTCCCGGAGTAATAAAGACAAGTTGGAGCTTTTTGCCACCTGTCTGGAGGAACTACAATAGTCCACCCCAAAGCCTTCACTTCAAGTTCAACCTGATAAACGCTGTAGCCAACATCGCATAAGAAATGTGCTTCCATTGCCGTTTCATAAAGAGTTGAATATATTTTTTACGTTTTTTTTAAAGAAAAACATTGCACTAATGAAGCAGTCATCTCATAACTATTCAACTAAGTACGTGAAAAATTGCTCCAGCAGTGATGGTTTCTGTATTTGTGATCATGAAATGGGAATTTTGGAGGACTAAAAGCTTTTTTCTTAAACGGGCTGACAATCAGATTATTTTAAATCCTTGGCGAAAAATATTTGCGGTTGTTTGATGAGGACCAAACAGTTCGTATGAAACTCAAGAATTAATTCTGAGTCCCAAATTCTGGAAATACTTTTACCCAAGTGTACTCACCAAGGACACATGCATCATTTGTTATTCTCTCTTAAATACAATGTGACGGAACAATCACGAAGGCACACGCCAACAGCATTAATATGTATTCCATAGCAGGGAAGGACAAGTTTTGAGTAGAGTTATAAACTCATTACCGCATAGTAATGAAGTGAAGCAAGGAAACTACAGAGCAGGGAAGCGCTGTCTCGTATGCAATATATACATTATCTGTTGAGAAACGACGTTATTTATTTTCAAGATATGAAAAGGACTTGGAAAATGATATATGTAGTAACCAAAGTATAAGTTTAGTAATAGTCCTCTGTTTTTTATCAAATATTTTCCAATTTTTTACATTATCTGAGGTTATAATGTAGTAAACATTGCGTGAAGAAGATAATTACTTAAAATAACTTTTATATTCACGTTCAAGTTTTTCTTGACGCTAAATAATTTTATAAATGAAGTAAAGAGTAATAAACTTTTTTTTTTCAAATTATTAGTCTCAAGCTAAATCAGATAAATGTAATCTTCTAATAAATAAAATTTTCTGTGTTTGTGAGTGTGTATGTTCCGCATATACGCGGGGAGAAAATTCAGCCATATTTTGTACAAATATTCCTGTCGAACCGGAAACAAACACTGTGGGGGTAAGACACGACTACCACCCCTATGGGCAGGGAAACTATTCAAACATGCTAAAACGGCCGATATTTGCGCCGGACAAACATTTTTCTGGGTCAATGAGATTGATAGTGTTTCTCCCGATGTTGTTTCTGTATAATTTCAACATTGGAGGTAATAATCCTTAGGGAGGGTGGTGGAGTGGCGTTACATAACAATAACGCGAAAACAATCGAGATTGGTTTCGAATTCGGGGTTATGGAAGTTGCGGAGTTTAACTATGTCATCATTTTGCCGGTAAAGTTGTATCTAAAACAAAGTTTCGCGTATGATATTGAACACGTGGAACAATTGCGACCAAATTTTGTACACTCGCTCCTTTCAAACCGAAAACAAACACTGTGGAGATAAGAAACGAGAAACACCCTTGGGGGGCGGGGATGGAAATTTTAAATCATGCATAAAAGTCCGATATTTGCATCGAATAAATATTTTTTACAGTCAACTAGATTGATATTATTAATCTATTAGGAAACCGGGAATAATAAAAACTGCAGCCGTTCTCGGTGTAATGAAGGAACAAAATATATCTAACCGAGAGAAAAGATTCAATGACGTTCGCTATGTCTTCTAGCACAGTTTGTTTAAACCAGGAATTTTTTTGAATCCCTTAGGATACCGAAGGTACATTTTTACTTATTTAAAGGGCCCGGAGTATTTTAAATTCTCATTCTTATTTTTTACTTTTTAAAGTACGTGGATTAATTGTTAGTTTTGTTAAACTATTTGTTTATGACTTTTTTAAGGTACCGCGAGTATTTATGACTTATAATTGTATAGAGAGAATTGTATAATTCCATTAGGGAGCTGGGAGTGTTTTAAGTGATTTCAGTTTACAGAGAGGATATTGTACTCTCTTAGATATTTGTGGATATCTCAAGATGTCTTGACTCGATTAAGGTACAATGCGTCAACATACCGTTTATGATGAAATTAACATTCCCTCTGAATAGGGAGGTTACATCACTTTTTGACTATTAGATTAATGTAGTATTTAATACTTTTCTGGCTTACATAAATAAATACCAGAGTAACTCCGGGCTCCCAGATTTAATTAAATAAAATGAAGAAGAAATAAAACAATTCCGTTATTTCCCGAATTAATTGTCCACTTTGTAAGATTTAGTTCGAATATACCGATCTGAATATTTTTAACATTGGAATGTTTTATGATGTATGTAATGTATTTTTTTTGTTTTTATGATTTCCGTGCGTCAGCTTTTGAAATATAATTCAGTATTATGTGGTGCTATATCTCAGATTGGTTCTAAATATATTTAGGGAATACTTATTAGAACAAAACTTGTTAACAAACGAAGTATGACAATCTGAACAATGGATCTAAATTTCTTTAAAATGTAAAATGTCTAAGGCGTAATTGGAAGTGACAGAGAATGGGGAGACGGGCGCTTATTCGTTTGAGCCGATGACGCACTCCGTATTAACTGCGTTAGCATCGGCAGGGCCATTCCATTAGCGTACACTAGCCGCCGCTGAATTAATCACTGTACTCTCAATTGGATTTTCCAAGATTAATATCATACGTATAAATGATCCTTTTAGCGTGATTTCATTACGTACTCCTTGGAAAGCAGTGATTGATACGCCAGTTAAAATCACTCCAGGGGAGGGGAAAGGGTGTCATCAGGCACTAACGACCTGCATACGCATTGACCGTTTCTGTGTCACGTAACTTACTTGTGATACAGGTACGAACGTAGACATGGACAGTGAAAGCGACACTGGTCCGAGATCCCCATTCGAAATTTCAATTTACTAACGACACTATCAGACACACGCTTGTGTTCAAACGTCTGAAAGTTATCCACAAAGTGATATCGGATTTCTTAAGATGACTGCACTTAGCACCCTATAGAAGCTCCATCTACATTTAATCAGCGTGGGGGAAGATGCGCAGCATCTTAAATTGCATTCTCAATCAGGTCAAACACACACAAGTGTAAAACTTGATTTTTATAATCAATGATTTCTTATTGGCACATAATCTGCGTTTCACCGATAACAAAAATTCATGTGTCGGTTTAAGAATGAATTCATTTTGAATCATCTGCTGAGAGATTGCAACAGTTAACTCAGGGAATCTACTTGAAATTTGGAATTGAAATTTTGTGGCAACGGTAGTAAAACGTTAATAACGTTGTTTTCTTAATTTTCTTTACTATATTCTTTTATTTAATATTTTAATAACTCGTAATATCTCGTTAAAATATCGTAAACCAGTAAATATATCTAATTCAAACGTCGACTATTTTATTCAACGTTAAATTTTAACTACTTCAACGAATGTTTTTTTTTTTGCAAAAATTCCCTATTTCTCGGGAACCAATAAAGTAAACGATTTCAAACAGCGATCATCGTGTTCTACGATCATGTTTCCATAAAGACGTTACTCATTTTACGCAGTTTTACAAATGGTTTTTGCAAAAATTCCAAATATTTTAAAACTCTTTTTTTTAGGGCAACAGGCTACATGAGGGTAATCCACTTTGGGCAACTCCCCTTTAATAGCATAGGAAGGGATTTGAAAGGGGGGATGCGGAAGGATAGAGGAAGGTAGCCAAGGGTTAACTAGGGATAACGAACTTAAATCTATTACTTCATCTCATATGTTCCTGTATTCTCAACTTACTCTTCTCAGAAACCGATCTAAGCAATGGATAACCCGACATATGCTGATGACTCCTTTAAATTGTACCATCAATTTTATTAAGAAAACAATTTAAGAGAAAGACATTAGATAGTTTCGACAATTATTACCCCGATTGTACACACAATTTTATTCAGGTAGGAACAAAAAAATAAATTCTCGTTGTATTTATATTTATTATTATTAGCTAAATGATTGCAACTATCATAATTGTATAGAAAAAAATAAAATAAAATTTCTATTGCATTTTAAATATTGGCGATAAAGTAGATAGGCTATAACATAAAACTATCGAATAGCTCGTTCATATAAGCCAATGTGATTTTCCTTCCGATACATTTTATTTTTACATAACATATTGTAATACTAATTAGAGGCCAGTAATTATTTTAAATAATTGGATTGTTAACGGTACAAATTCTTAAAAGACAACAATGTCGGCGGGCTTTGTCGCGGGATACGTGCGTTTGCTTGATGGTCAGTCTGGCTGATATTATAGTAGGGAGCGGAACATTGAGAGAGAACGAACAGCGTGGCCCAAGTTTAAAATTCAACCGAGAGAGTTATATGTTTTAAAATCCACGTATAAAGTCTGGACCGAGAGATCCATTGTAAAAACCGCAAAGTAGAATCAAATATTTAGCGCCACATTAAGATTCCTACGCGTATTGAAATCAACATTTTCCACATAAAACGTTGAGTAACAATATGTCTGGCTGATGACCCGGAGATGCAGCATATCCAGTTCCCGAAGGAAAATCAAATAACTGCGACCGAGTGTTTGACCATCAAGTGTAGAATCTGTGATTCATGCCCTTTTAGTGTAAAAAATTAGTGCGCCCGAGCCCCGAAACTAAGTCTTGTACCAGCAGGACTTTTGTAAGTAGAAACCAAAATAATTAAGTTTTTTAAACGATAGTTAAAGGTATTCGTCAGATTTCGTTCGTGTCATTTTGGTTTTGGATTGTTAATTACTTAATTTATAATTTTTTTATTGTTCTTTACCTATCAAGCCCAAGTAAACGACCCTGAGAGAAGTGTTATCAAATTGCTAAATTTTGAGATTTAAATGTATTTAACCACCGAGCAAATGCCGTAAATTTATATTCAATAAAATAAATTGTCTTATAAAGGTTTTGTTTTATTTAGAAGGCCAAACATATTATAAATAAAATATTTGTTTGTTAAATTAAATTTCGGCGTGCCAACGTAGGGCAAATTAATTGTAACACTAAATAATTTTTTGTTAAATAATTCATTTAATTAATTTTTTATCTATTCATTATATTTTGGCTTACACAAAGAGGGGCAATTCAATTAATTATATCAATCTATTTATCTCTTATAAGTATTCATTACAATATATTTATCTAAAAAACCGATAAAAGACCATTGTATTTGACTATTAGTATTATAAATACATAATTAATATTATAAATACATAATAACGGTCACAGAGGATTTAAAATTATACGTTAGAAGATTTCGGTTACTATAACCACATTCAACTGATAATTTAATTATAATATTTTCTTAGACCAAATTACTTCCAGACATGGTTAAATATGTCTTAAAATAGGAATTACATGTTCAATGACCTAGCTCTGCTTTCCAATCCACGTCGGAACGTCCGGCACTTTTAAATTTAAATTTTCATATATTTTACTTCTGTATATTAAGTTTGTCTGTATGAAGGTCGCTTTTAATATTATTATAAAAATTTATTTTAGTTTAGAAAATAATATAGAACCACAGAATCGCCTGAGAAACTAAAAGTTATCGTTACATCTGTTCTAGTACGTTGTACGGCGTATGCCGTTGGAAAGCGATTGTATAAGATGCTTCCTAGTGACTTTGCGTTCGTTGACAGCTTACAACTGAAAGACGGCAATGACAAATGTGTAAGGTGCGGAAGGAGCTGAGTGTGGCCAAAGATGACGCTGTCCCCTAACGGCGAGGGTTGCTCCAGATGTCGCCGATGTCTTGGCACGTTCCGGCGGTAAATATGGCCGCCACGCTATCTCATAAATACCGGGGTTCGGACCATCCCCTCCGTACACTAAATCAGGCTTTCGAGCTGCCCACGTTGAAACGCATATCGACATCCGTTCGAATCTGCAGACATTGCTCATCTGTCTTTCTCTTGCCGTGATTCAATGTTGAGCTGAACAAATAATGACGTGTTATCGGCGTTCGTGAACCGTACACCGGCATTACGAAACTTCGGAACTTGCGTGGGACTTTTTAAACAACAATTTTTAATGTTTCGACATCAAAAAGACTAAAAAAAATTAACGAGAAATATGGGCAGCCATGTACAAAATCGTAAGCCTTTAATCATTTATGAAGGGACGGAAAAAGGGGTTGAAAACATTGACTGAAGAAGGATATAATAGAGACGAAAATATTATTAGAAACAGACAGAGGCCATTTTTACTGCCTCTTAAACTTAGGACCGCTCCAAGTGAAAGTTTATTCATTACCTCTGACAAATCTAAAGACAAGGCTGAAATTTTTGTTTACATAAATTAAACATAAACGGCAGTTACGCAAGACAGAGAAACCTGGACTAGGCAGAGGTCCCAATTATTTGAGTGAGGAACAAAGGCGATAAAATCGGAGAAAACTTGAAAATAGTATAATATATAATATATATAATACTGCTCCAAATTAAATTATCGCAACTCGTATAGTTATACATTTTTTTAAAAAGATATATTTGTTATATATTACACTGATCTGCAGTGTTTCAATTTTTCCCTATTGCTTTTAAATAATTGATTTTTTTGCGCAGATTCCAGACAACATTTTCACACGTTGACATATGACAATGTAAATAAAAAATAAATTCGTTTTAAAATTTTCGTCATTTGTGAAAGTTTGACGTGATACGGAATTTTGAAGTTAATTTTCGGAATCTGCGAAAAAAATCCATGCCGATACACATATTCATTTCTAAACAACAAAACCTTACATATTAGTGTTATTTGTACGATCATACAGTCTAAGGAACGTAGCGTTCGGAAAATATTTTACAGTTCATACATAATTTTGCTGGTTGGGATAATAGTACGCGTGTAGTTGTCTTAGTCTGACTTGGACTCATCGATTCTTACAAGTACGATTTCTTTGGAAGTCTCAAGTAAGGTCAGAGATTTGCTATTAGTTGTGTTGGAGACTAGTGCTAGGGGAGCGGCAGATTTGCTCACGCGTTTAACGAGCAGTGAGATTGCTGTCCAGCGGGAGGCAATGTCTCCATTAACACGGCCACGGGCTTTACGACACTGCTCGTTTTACTGTCGCTATAATCACTCCGAGAACATCGCAAACACGCTACTGCCACGCCACATGAAGCATCCTTAAAATGGACTGACTTGCGTCTTGCGAACATGAAAAATACTGGAAGTGGAGGAAACTCTGATGCAAGTTAGCGACTTTACACCACAAATTTCTCTCGGACGCAAGGTATTGTTTCCAGTATAAGATTGGCGTTGTCGAGATCGTACAGCTTGAAAAGCTAATTATAAAGTATCATTTATATAAAACGGCGGTAATGCTAATATTGAGCAGAATTTAAAGCGTAAATTATACCAATTCATCGTTTCAGTCGATTGTCACTAATCCGCTAGTGGAGTGAGACAAATTAAGTCAACAACAGGCATCAGGTTCAACCAACTACAGACCTTTTAGAGAATCCTTACACACCCTGATCAACCAACTACAGCTGGAGATCCCGTCAATGGACAAACCTGATCCTCAACAAAACAACTTAAATATCAACGAGACCAGTAGAAGAAACGTTCAAGACTATATAAAAATCTGCTATAAAAAAATAACAGAGTACTGGACAAAGAAATTCCTTGTGACGATTAATACACCAGCATATACAAAAATCACAGCATTCAACGAAACAAAATTCCCAAAACAGTTAAACCATAAAAAAACAGATAATCCTCTCTCGAATAAGATCAGAGCATACCAAATTAACCAATAAATTTTTTTTTCAGAGCCACCGTTATGTTCTCAGTGCAAAGAGATCCTAACAACGAAGCACATCCTGCTGAGCTGTGAAGTCTACGTAAGTATGAGAAACACTTTCCGACCTAGCGACAACGGAGTCGACGATTCTAAGGATGCTGAAGTCCATCAGCGATTCTAAATTAAACAACATAATGTAAAATAGAAGCATAGTCTGTTAATAGTAATCTATGTAAACGATTTGTAGATGTTAATGCGACAATAAACATTTAAGTAAAAAATATATATTAAGTCAAATTATGGACCAATGTGTGTACCACTGTGATCAAAATCTAAGGTGAAATTGTCATTTAAAACTCCCGGGTATTAGAAAGGCAGGTAAATTTTTCTTCCTGGGTTGGTAGGACTGTCTATAATATTTGCCAAGCGTCTGTTTGTTAAAAGGTTCAATTATCTCAGAGTTACACGTGTTTTTGTAAACAACCGAAAGTGAATTTTTCGATTTTTGCAATGGGTGATTTTGTTGAGCAAAGAACTTGCATCAAATTCTGTTTGCGGAACGAATATTCTTGTGCGGATACGTTGAAAATGTTGCAGAAGGCCTTTGGTGATCAAACTATGGCACAAAAAAACGTTGATAAGTGGTACAACGAGTTCAAAGAGGGACCGAGAACGCGTTGAAGACGAACCACAATCTGGACGATCATCAACGTCTACCAACGAACACCACGTCCAAAGAATCAAAGATTTGGTGCTTGAAAATCGTCGATGGACAATTAGAGATCTTGCTGATAGTGTTGGAATATCATTTGGCTCAGCCCAAACCATTTTGAAGAATGTTTTGTGTCTCAAACGCGTCAAGTCTCGATTGGTGCCAAAATCGCTCAATTTTTTGGAAAAAAAGCGTCGCGTTGATGTGTGTGAAACTTTGCTGTCTGACTATCAGGACCACTTGAAATGCATCATTACTTGATACGAGACTTGGATTTACGCATACGACCCTGAAACCACCCACCAATCCAGCAAATATCGTGCAAAAGGTGAAGCAAGACCGAAAAGACCACTGCAAAGTCGATCGAAAATCAAGGTCATGTTGACAGATTTCTTTGATTATCGTGGTGTGGTGCACTATGAATTCCTTCCGCCTGGCCAAACTGTCAACAAAGAATATTATTTGAACGTTATGCGTCGTTCGCGTGAAGCTATTCGTCTGAAACGGCCGGAATTATGGGCGAACAACTCTTGGTTCCTTCATAACGATAATGCACCAACCATGTCATACTGCATTGGTTCGTCGCGACTTTTTTGCCAAAAACTCGACTCATATCGTTCCGCAGCCACCGTATTTGCCTGATTTGGTTCTGTGCGAATTCTGGCTATTCAGCAAACTCAAAAGGCCAATGCGGGGACGCCGTTTTGACACGATTGAGGAGATAAAAACCGAATCGAAGAAGGTCTTGAAGGCTATACCGGAAATAGACTATTGCGACTGTTTCGAGGACTGGAAAAATCGTTGGAAAAAGTGCGTTTTATCGGTCGGGGATTACTTTGAAGGGGATGAAATTGATTTGGAAGAATAAATAAAGAATTTACATTTTATAAATAAATTCACCTTACTTTTTGTTCACAGTGGTATATATGGTTTCGAAATGGTATCAAAGTTATCATCGCAGGTAAAGTTTAAATCTCCGCGAACCTAGGCTTTTCAATAGATGATTAAAACCACTGTACGTTTATTAGCGAATTAATCACTTCCAGACATAAACCAATCACTTCGAAGATATATTTAAGCCAACTTTCGTTTTCAAAACCAGTTCTTTTCGTATGGATGCGGAGCCTGATATTTCCACTGGAATTGTCATCGTGTCCGAAACGAAATGATCTGCTCTTCACAGGTTCCGAGAATTTCTCTCATTTCACTTTATTTCACAATTTTGAAACTACTAATGGAATCATTTTAAGAAATATTATTTTCATAAAATATTCTTACAGAAGGAGAAAGTGGAAAATTACTGACCATTCCCATATGTAAATTAAAAAACAATGTCTGTGCACAACTCATAAAAACTAAATAAAATTGTAAATTTAAAATACAGTTGACAATTAAAACTCAACTTTACTCCACCAATTGATGGCCTTTTTCAAGTACAGCAAATGAAGTTACTGAGGATTGTTAACCTAGGGTCACTCGTATTCAAACCAACCAAAGTCAACAGAAAAACAACACTTTCTGAGCAAAAGATCATACATTTTACTAGGAACTTCAGTATCACTCTGGACCTTAATAGAATTGTTATTATTACTTATAATATTAATCATTTCAGATCATATTCCAGAAAAATAGTTAATTTCCACCTTTCGATCCTGACATCTGTCCATTTGAAGTTATGATTATTTAAATAAATATGTTTTGGAATAACCAAGTATTTATCGGTGGCTAATTAAGAATTCACACTTTGTTCCTTTCTGGTCTTTAAAGGCTTTTAGTTTGACCAATATACACAGCATTGAAATCCTTTCATTCGATTTTGTAAACAACAAAATGCGTATTCTCAGGATACATAACATAACATGCCAATGAGTTGCAACGTTTGTAAATAGTGGCAATAATTATATTGGCAAAGCAATTTTGTTATTTCATTATGTAGACCATTATAATACGGAAATACTATCTTCATCCTGGGGGCATTGTGGTCCTAGTGACTTGTTATATAAGAATGCAATACTTTCTAAAGCCTATTATTGATATTAATGTTGATGAAATAAAGAGGATAGGATATTAGTGAAGATGTTCAGATTTTTGGAGTGAAATCTGGGATCGGATAGAAGTATGGCCCTGTCAAAGAGATTAAAAATCATAGCACTTTTTTGGCTGATTGTGTGTTTAGAAAAGTAATGTAGGACGCATCCAGGAAAGGTTTTTTTGAAGTTTTTTTTAGAGTAAGTGAGGGTAATCCACGTGGTCGTAACTCCCCTTTAATAGCATAGGAAGGGATTTGAAAGGAGGGATACGGAAAGGTAGAATAATCTAGCCAAGGGTTAACTAGGGCCCTGGGCTATTCATCCCTGGCATTCGCCAAAAAGTGATGCAGGACAAACCCTAGAAAACCTGCATCAGGTAGGCCAGGTGCTTGGTAGATGTCTCACGCCCTTCCGATGGCGGGAGAGGGTTGGTTTTCTTTGTCACGTACTCAATAATTTAACATTTTTAACTGAGTAGAGCAACGTCAAGAAAGTTAAGACTATTGTTGACGCTATTTTCAACCGTTAATTGCAGTCTTGAATCATAATTATTGAAAGTTTGGACCGTGCTATGCACTTCGGTGGTAAGATATCGTCAAAATAAGTAAAATAGCAAATCGGATCCAAATCAAGCAATGATAAGGAAGTAGACTCTAAATCACGCCTGACAATTTCGACAAAAAAAAGGCGACAGTGGATTTCCCATGGGCGAACGTTTCTGTTGGTGATAAATAGAGTTATTGAAACTGAAATAAAGAGTAATTAAGGATTCGATTGCGTGATATGAACATTAAAAGTATGGTACTTCAGCCTGATATTCCTTTCAGAGTAATTTTATCTTCCACCAACAGTCAACTAGCTATTTTTCTGCAATCAATTTTGTCCAAAGGTCTCACTGAAGAAGCCCATCACTCTTAAAAATCTTTATTCAACTAGTTGAGTCTATCAAAGATTTAAAAATTCCTGCTGATTAAATACCTATTTCTTTGAATGTGGTGTCTTTATGCATCTCTATACCTAATAATCTAGTCATATCTAGCTTCAAATTCTGTTGGCACATATTTAATCAATTCCCAACTATACCTTTAAATGAAGTGCTCAAAGAGCTCAATCTAATTCTGAAAATAAACTCATGAATTTCCTTGCAACAAAAAAAGCTGTATATGTCTTGTTCAGAAGTTTTGTAAATGGTTTAAGTTTTAAAAGCGAAAATAGAATATTTAATCGACAGGAATTTGTTTTGTCCGGTGAATAGCTGTAAGTGTATGATTGCAGGTTCTGGACTCCCCTTCTTGCTGTGGGAAGCGAACACAAAGCAGTTCCAACGGATACAGTAAGCCTCCCAGGGCATGCGCAGTCACGACCACGAGGTACAACAGCTGCTCAGATCACATGATAACAGCCATTCATATACAAAGAAGCACCTTTAAGATCCATTTCACAACGCTTTCATGAGGCCACATGCGCACATGCGTAGAAATCTTTGGCATATCGAGGACCAGGCGTGCGGTCGAGGACGTGAGTCGACTCCAGGTCTGGAACCTGGAATCGCGAAGGTCTTCTCCAGACCGCACCTGCCGAATTAGCATAATTCTGGAGACTTAAGAATACCGTGAATGGTATGGATTAGGGGCAATAACTCACCGCTTATGCCCACGGCGTCGGACTTTATGGTGAAATACGAGATTAATAACTCACGCTTAGTACATAGCCGCATAATAGCAGTTGGACTTTTTTAATATACCCGATGTCCACTACACATATTAATGCTTGTTACCGACACGAGAGCGAGAAAGTCGTATTTATATTACAGCGTTAATAGATTTGGCGAGCATCGGCAACATTCAAAATCGCAAAGATCTTGATAGATGCTTCGCTCATTCTACAAGCACTTAGATAATTGTAAAAAATCACACTGAACTGATTAATAAATTTTCTTGGACATCATGGCTGTTTTGTGACTTTATATTATTAGCTCGCCAAATGAATATATTCATGTTATAAAAGTCTAGATTAGTAGATAACGGAACATATGTATGCAAGTAAAATCATGTTTGAAAAACTGTTAGATAGGAACATTTAATCACGAATAGTTAATTCATTGTCAACCACATCACTAATCCACAACCTCGAAAGAAACCTCTTAAAATAGCCTAACTAAATTTTTCTTCTCGCTAAATTTTAGGACACTATAAATTGAAAAAAATTTATTTAATAATTGACGTGGGAAAAAAATTTTGAAACATAAAGATCTTTTTATAGTAATGCGATACTAAAATGAATGATTCTGCCTTGTAGATGAATGTAGTTTGGTCAAGCGATACGTCTATATCTGTTGTAAGTAAAATTTAATAATAATATTTTGATGTGTAATTTTTAATTAACTACTGAATTGTACCATTATTAAATCAGGTATGATACTAGAATTGACTAAATTCTATTATTTTCACAAATAGAACAGTGAAAAATGTTATACAGTCAATAGGGCAAGAATTTTTCCTATATTATGAAATCAGAAACATTTTTTATTTTGTAAAATGACTTAACCGTTATCAGAGATTTCGTCTATAGTAAAATAAAACGACGAAGGTATGAAAAAGCGGAACTCAATATGAAGAACAATCTTTGATTTTTAATATTTAACGTCATCTTCCACAATAAAGGAACATGTTGTTATTATTATTATTTATTCAATCCTTGATGAACAACTATCAAATGAGGGAACTGTTAACTGCAGTCGTAAAGTACATGAGACATTCTGGATTTATTTAAAGTAATTGTATTGTTACAGTGGAACATGACTTTGATCTCCAAGGGGTAGAATACATAGCAAACTATTTTACGTGCTGATTAACGAGTGCATAGAACAACTTTGCATGTTGAGATTGGCGTTTACCGCCCTTAATGTACTTACAGCTGGTCGTTAAACGAGACAAACGACAGGAGTGATTCCCTAATCTGTGTGGAATGTATAGCCCGCAGATAGGCCCCCGCTAAGTTTATTGAAGCGGCGACTGGCTGTCGTGATTTACCTCCCCTCCAAGCATAAAAACCAGATAATATTCTATATTTCAACACCGGGATTACTCTTAAGCACCAAAAACCCAGTGTGGGGCAAAAATAATTGCCATTATTTCTTTTCGAGTCTGTGCGTATATCGACTGGGAATTTACACGGTGGAACATTAGTCGCTGTTAACATATGGCAAGTTGGTACACATTACTTACAAAGGCGCGTGTTAGTGTTTGAGCTCGGTTGGCGCTCGGATTCGCCCAAAGCCGATCCTCAAACAGACTGGGGAGGCCCATTATTGATACCGAGGCGCAAAGGTGATGGCTCCATGATAAGCCGCGCGCGAAACATTGCCGCGCAAACATGCAGACATCATAGTGACGTCATACGCGCCGCGTAATTACAGAGAGCTAAACACACACACGTGGGCGCGCCAAGCACCTGCTTAGTGATAATCGTGCGTAATGGTCATTCGCAAAGAATTAATTATTAGCAGAAACGTTGAATATGTGCAGGTGTTGGGCGTTTCGTTGTCTAATTTATGAGACCGGGGTTTTAGCCTCGTTATGTGGAACGGCGGTAAGTTTTAGCCCTCCATGCTAAACCACGAGCTTCATGGTCTAGTAGGAAATATGCTGAGATTTTTTAATTCTAACTAAACAAAACTGAAATGTAATTTTTTGAAGTTAGCTTCAGAAAGAGCGATTCTTGTAAACCATTCCAACTAACTTTCAGTGAAGCTAATTATCTGATGGGGATCGCTCGTCGTTAACCAGTAAACAGTACTATTTATATTTCAGAACAAATATGGATTAAACACGAGGTGTCATAATTTACGTGACTAAGGGTAATACTAAATTCGACTTTAAACCTTTGAAAAAAAATCAGTTCAGATGTATTTGCTTTATTGAATATCAAATTTTAACGTTTGGTAGGATTATTTCAGTAATTAGTTTAAGAATTTAGATTAAAATTATATTACAAATAAAAACATTTTACGTCTGACTGAATTAATTAATAATAAAAAGAGCCAATACAGACAAAAAAGGTGATATAAATATCACACGTTTCTGGGATCCTTTTTCCATTCGTCAGGTGCTAATAAAAGCCTAGAGAACCACGACTGCACTGGTCAGTTGACAACACTCAAAAGCGACTAACCCTTCGGTTCTACCTTATAAACATACATTTGATTGGCAAAATGCTAATATTTTAGACATTGACACCAGGAACAATTCCAGACTCATTTCAGAGATGCTTCACATCACAGCTATTAATGTACAAACATAAACTATTAAACTCAATAATTGCTATAATCACTTATTATTACGATAAACCTTCTGTTTTCACATTGTCGTTACTCCCTTATTGGTACGCTAACCCTTTGGCTCCGCCATAGGACGCTTTTGAGGGTTCTCAACTGACCAGTGCAGTTGTGTTTCTCTAGGCTCTTCTTAGCACCTGACGAAAGGGACAAGGATCCCAGAAACGTTGTGTGGTATTTATATTACCTTTTTTGCCAAAATTATATTACGTCAACTATTCTTGTATGATGACTAACAAATCTCTAAAAATGAATGACTTAATAAGTTCATATCCATTACTTACTTTGATAAGGTCATAATTTACGATAAGAGATTAAAGAATCGGTATCAATTTTAGTGGTTTCATTGTGAACTCGGGTGTCTTGCTGCTTTCCCATTCTCAACTGACAGGATTACCGGATGCTTCCAAACGAACTATGTATTGAAATATCCTTCTAGAGGTAAATTACATTTGTAAAAGCTTTCTCTTCTTTTTTTTCAGGTTCAACTCTAGTACAAAATTAACAAACCTCGACGCAACTCAGCTGCCGCGAACGCCACATCATTTTGCATTCCAGCTCCATTCCATCATCTGGCCCACGTCATAAACTGGACGTAAAGCGTCACAATCATCGCCATCATGATGATGATGATGCAGCGGCTGCAGTATAAACACGCCATTAGGATGCGGGCCGCGATGCAAAATAGAGCCGACAGTCACACCAGCATAATTACAGCTCCGCGGGGTTCGGGGAGACTCGCAAGATACTAACAGCTTTCTACATTGGATTTTGTTGTAATATTCTAACACTAACATTTATTACTTGTAACCAAATCATTATTATCTATAATAATCCTTGATGTGTCATTATTCCAATCCGTCCAATTCAGATTTTAAGACGATGATGGGTAGGTACGAGAACTTTCGTATTTAACCTAGACCAGAGGTCACCAAACTCGCCAATGCCGGGAGCTACTTTCACATTTAGAAACTGCTTAACGAGCTATAGCCACTATTCTCAAGATTTAAGTTGAAAAAAGGTTTGTTTTAAAATGTACATTTTTTTTATTTTACAATATATATTACATACCATTTTCAATTAAATTTATTCTTTCTATTCTTGCACCCTACTTAATATTTTAAATTCTAAAAATTCCAAAATTAAATTCACAACAGAATTAGAAAAAAATTATTAATAAATTTTTCGCGGAAACGTCAACGCCGAGAAATCTGAACCTGGTGATCAACCGCAAAAAATTTATTAACAATTTCCACCGGGAAAGCTCACATTCATTAAGAAAAAATTAATTCAATTCAATTTCAATCGTCACTTTCCTTCTCTTCAATCAGTTTGTCTGGTGAGCGAGTATTTGGTCACTGCCATTCGAACGCAATTATCGAGGTGATTGTCAGTCTCTATGCTTCTGGAATTATTTTAAGAAATTCAGGTTCGAAAAAGCATATTCGCACCGTTAGATTTGAGCTGAAGAAAGTCTTCACTCTCAGTGCGACATGGAACAACGCTGAATATTTTTATTGGTAGGAATGACCAGATTTGATCAGTTGGAATTGATTTTAGAATCAAATCATTTTGAAGATCTATTAATTCAAGTTCAAGTAGACCCGTCTTCGTTAAAAGTTTCAGTCACGCAGGCAGAATATTGTCCTGTCTTCACTTGGAACAAAGGTGATGCTGTAAATTGTGCGGGCAGTGCAATTTTTTAAGTCCTGAAAACTGAGATGAAATTTCTCTCGTAAATAGGATAAAGTTCTGGCACCTTTTTGGACAAAAAGAGTTGAGAAAATCTGTGTTTCTCAAGTTGCTTCTTCAAGACAGGAAATTGTTTGACGTGTCCATTTCTAAAGATTGCCTCACAAATCTCCAATTTATCTGAAAATGATATTATGTCTGATATCATTTCCCCTAATTCCTTTTCCTTCCCCTGCAATTTAGTCCATTAATAGTCTTCATGCAGACTAAAAATAAAATAAATAACTATGAAAGCTGAACGGAACGGGGAATCCATATTTTCTCTTTTGTCTAATAACCTTATGCGATCTACCGTTTGGCGTCCCCTGACCTGAATAAGTTATTTTATTTCATACTAGCTATGTGCTCGGCGTTGCCCGTGTACTTATTCATATAATCCCAAAAAAATATTAAATTCTACATTAATCTTTAGTGAAGAAGTGACTTAACCTAAATCTAACTGTTCCTAGTTCCGTACATACTTTCGACCGATAGTGCATTAATTGAACAGCTATAAAATACATTGAATTTTATTGCATCAATCCCAACAAACATACCTCCGAATTTCTTTACGAATAGAATACTTAAATATACTCCTCGACTAATGCAGGAATTAATTGTCCATCAGTCTTCAGCCATTAGGAAGGATTAAATTTATGAAATTGTTAGCTATATTCACAATGTAAACGAATTATCGCCATTTTATATATGTCGCGAAAATTAACTTACATTTTCTGCAAGGATCGTAAAGTATTTCGTATTGTTTTTATTATCATTCTTGGAGTATTTCCGGGTAAAGTTTTAATTCAATTAATATATTTCTCCTTTATTTCATTACGGAAAAAGGAACTATTACCTTTGTCGTCGCGTAGTAACGTCTCTCTCTCGCGTGACGTCACGGTCTCTTGGCGCTCAGGAATTTAACACAAAATTATCACGTTTTTTAATTATATTTCTTTTCACATTTGTGCTAATGGTTTCTTACCTCCACTGTACCGTTTCTCGAGTTTTGAAGTATCTGTGTACCAACTTTTGTTGCAGTCAGTCCACGCGTTTAAATTTGTACAGAAATTAACGTAAATACATACATTCAAACAAATATACATCCTTTTTTATTATATAGACATACGGCATTTAAAAATGTCAAGAGCTGGGCCAGTTACCATATTGTCTTTAAATTACACCCGAATACTCTGAAGTGGAAAGAAAATTTTTACGAACAGGTAATTTAATTTGATTCGTGAATGCGAATCGTCAGAGCAGCCACGTGGAAAGTGAAGAAGAAATATTTTGCGATTCGAACGAGCGCCTAATGACGCGTACGCCATCTGCATTGTTTACAGCTGACAACAATGAGCTGACGCGCTCGTGGCAGGATACCGCAAATTAATTATAATGTCCCCCTCCCCATGTTTGTTTGATTTGGAACGAGTTAATATCGCGATCTAGCAGCAGATGGCGACGCTGTAGCAGCTCGCGATGTGTTGCTGCAAAACAACGGACAGCCGGCGTCGGAACAACTTTCGTCCACTTTTAAATGAGGCCGTGCCTTGTAATAGCTCGAGATTGCTTAGCTGAAAATGGAAACTGAGTAATTCTGCCGCGTTATTAAGCTTCTCAAAAGAGACATCATTCTACAATCGCAGCGGTGTTGTTCCCTTTATGCGTAGTATTCTAAAATAAACTGAGATGCAACAGAGGAGAATTTGATTTTGGGTCAGAGAAAGCTTAATTGGGTGAAAGGAGACATTGTAGGTGGGAATAAATAATTCTATATTTGACTAACAGAATATGACTAGAAAGAAACAATTCATTCCGTCACTACTTTGTGAACTATGTATTAAAATGGTGTGTTAATTGATTTAAGACTCTTTTACCTTAACATCATTAAAATTCATCTGAAACTAGAGCTCCAAAAGTAAGCGTAAACAATTTTAACCGTTGCCAACCAGTAATAAATCACGAGGCTTTTGCCGTTCCTTTCACAGATTGTTAAGCTGTTGTGATACCATAAATTGGGGTCTATTTCGATTGTATATCAATTTTCTATCGACTCTTTTCAAAAGAGGCGAATGGTAAATACGCAAGTTTAATTTAATGCTGAGTAAATTGCTATAAACCTAAATGTATCGATCCTTTAGTTTGTTTAAAACTTGCAATTAATTAGCAAAATTTATGGGATGTATAAAGTCCTAGCAATATTTACTCTCTAATTAATTACTTTAATGGTACTTTGAGCAATCGTGTGCCTCTGATACTGGTAGCTCGTGTGCCTGTTTAAACTGCTGTTCGAATGGGCCATAACTACGCCATGAAGAAGCCAGCTTTACATCTATCCCGATATTTATCTGACGTGCAAAATTACAGCGAAACTCGCAATTCAGGATCGTGTGGTGCTCAGTAAAATACGGAGCAATTTATGAGGTGCAATCTCTTGTTTATGGCCCGTGGTCAATATATGAAAATATTTTACGGTCCGTTTATGTTCAATAACCTCTTATTAATCAACTAGCCAATGAATCACTCTCATCAAACACGAAAGTAGCATTTGCATTCAAAGCCGCAGAATGCATTCGCTAACCAGGCCTTAATCCTTGATTTACAGGATTTTATAGCCGTGGAAATATCGAAATAATCTTTCACTAAACGAAACGCTAATTGGAGTCTCGCCGTTTCGGATAAAATACGTAATTGGTAAGCGTTCTAATCAAAACAATACGTTTAAATGACAATTATGCTCCATTCTTAACTGCATAACATTTAGAAACTCAGAATTACGCAAGAATCTTCACATAACATCTGTTTTGAGGGAATTAATAAACTAACTACATTGAAATAGTGATTGGTAAATTTATAAAAACGAGAGAAAAAAGTTAACTTATTAGAGATACTAATCTTGATACAAAATTATATTAATATCAAGGATCTGAAAAAATGAATACTTGACATTGTTATTCTGAATCGGTAAACGTAATTGTGCTTGAACAAAATGTACGAGTTGTTTTATTATTAAATTAAATATGCCTTAGGCACTAACACGGTTGACGTGAGCTCAGATTCAACTAATGAAACTGATGAAGTCTACTGATAAGTAGAAGAAACGTTATGCTGGTTCTCTTTTTAATGTTTCAAATGGAGCCATTTAATTTTTATTTATTTATTTTACTTTCCATTCCGTTATTCATTCGAATTCGCTGATTAGCAGTATCTTTCTGTCCCTTAATTGTTAGCCTGCCATTGTCATTAAATGAAAACTATTTTATAATTTTTATATTAAACAAATAAACATACTTTCAGTTGTTATTAGATTTGCCCAAATTATAATGTTATTCATTTTCAATTTATCACATATTGGGAAAAAAATCTCATTAATTCTTCATTTGAGATTTGCAGAGGATTAATATTTTCTTTCAACAAAAATCATTGAAGTCTTTATGTATGTAGTACAGTGAGTTATTTGAACTAGCGAAATATAAAGAAATGGAACTAATAGTTAAATATGTTAGAACGAGCCTTATAATAAATTAATAAACTGACAGAAAGAAAAAGTATAAATGTGAAAATTGAATACAGGCCGGTTAATGTGACTGCATATCTATACTACACGCATTTTTGAGACTGAGTTATGGGTGCATAAATCACGAAGAATTGCCCTTAAAAATGCGAACCCGTTACGTTTGTTTAGAGAGGCAAAAATTTATATTTTAATGGTGACGGCACCAGGCCGGCGAGAAATTAGCAACACGCTTCACAGAGCAACTGTGTGTAGTCCATGAAATATAGTTATAATTGCAGCATATATAGCTGTTCGGAGCGCTTTAATTTCAGATCATTGATGGTAATCGAGAAAATATTTGGGGCCGTCACAATAATGTGGACGCAGCCAACTCGCTTGCTGATAAGCCGTGTCAAATGTTTGCTCTATGATAGCGGACATATTTCACATCCGCTTGATGGACAGTCATTAGAGGCACAACGGGATTACTCCAACACATGTTGCTCCGAATTCCTCCATGTCCAAGAAACGCGGAGTCTTCACTTCATCACGCCAATATATTAATTAACAAATTTCAAGAGAACTAGGTTGCTGTATCAGTCGAATGTTACAATTTGTAGGTACGTCATGTTAGAAATTGAATATGGCTGTGGTCGCATGAGAATTGCAAGACATAAATATCAGGAAGGAAATTGGAAAACCAACCAATTTATATGCAACTATTTCGGCTTTTCACTTGATACTGACTTCCTTCAGTGGTTTTAATCTGGTTGACTCAGTAGTTGACTTTTTTCATTCATTTTTCACGTCGATTAATTTAGTCCAACGAAAATTTGGTCATTTTTATAGCAAGAAAGATCGAAGGAGCATTACGCTTCAAGATATTTGTTACTTATTAGTATTATATAATAATAGTGAAAACACATCTGCCACTTACAATATAATTGAATAAACAAACAGCCTTGAGTCAGAAAATTATGTTAATTAACAAAAAATTAAATATACCGACGTTTGTCCTTTTTTAGGAATTCTTCTGGTTTAACCTACAATTTAGAAATGAATAACATAAGTAATTAAAGTTTTTAAGAATGATTACGAAATATTCTCATAATTTAATTTTATATATAAATCCAGCAAAAGAAATTAGAGCCAAGATTTTTACCTACATTGCTCCCTCTCCAACACCTTTTAATGTAAAGTCTGATTATATATAATTTAAACAAAATTTATGATACTTGCTCAATTTAATATTTTAGACATTATTGTAACAAAATACAGTAATGAAATTTAAAACTTTATATTATTATTATTAAGGCAACGAAACATTGCCACACTTCATTGTCCCCTATGAGTTTCATTTCGGTTGCAACAGGCAATACAGCAAAACCTTCAAAATTTTTGCTTAATTTACATATAAAATTAAATTTGTAAAAATATTTTGTAATTATTCTTAAAAAAACTTTATTTACTTTTCCTATGAATTTCTAAATTGTAAATTAAACCTAAAAACATCCTGAAAAATGGACGAAACGTCGATATATTTAACTTTTTTATGAATAAAAATGGCTTTCTGACTCAAGCCCGTTTTTACTGCCCGTCAAAAAGACAAATTGAAATAAATAATCCGAGCGGATAAAAATATACCTTACATATTGGGATATTGACTTAAAACTCGTCTTAAGAGACAGTTCAACTCTTGAAAAACTGGAAATATTTTATTTGGATTTATGTAACGAATTCTTTTGTGAATAATAACAGATGGCAATTAGGAGGAGTGTCAACACACAGTCTTGTCGGCTAGTGATTGATAGGCCACGTTATTAGCAGACTGATTGTCTCGGTCCATTTAATTAACACTCGGTAAAATTGCTATTGAAAATGTTCAAATGTTTACTGTCTGGGAGATTGTAGGAAAAACACTCAGTTAGTTAGCAAAAAGAAAGGAGATGACAAGAATGTTCCAGTTCGATTTCTGCAGTCCAATAAGAGATCTAGGGCGTTCGGTCTTCCAAACCAATTTAGATTTTTGAATCGTTGTAATGTTTCACATTGAGAAATGTAAAAGAGAAAAAAATTCTTTAAAAATTATAACACTATAAGAAAAAGGATACTAAATTTATTTTTAATGCTTTCAAATTTCACTCTTGTTTACTTTCAGTACATCAAATTTTTATTTACCTCCCTATAATAAAATCACATTCGCTTTCATGTGAAATCGATTATAGCAACATAGCTTCTCTCATTTGATTAAACTTTATATTACTTATAATTTGAGTCATAATTCTGACAGTTGACGTATTCATTTTGTGTTTTCTACAATATTAAAATTCATGTTCTGAGTACAAAGAAAATATTTATTTCATTTTCGATGGCTGTTATATGAAGCGTGCAAAGGCAATTATTTCTAAATCAACCCATTTTACAGGTTTTTTTCGGTTAAACATATGCTGTAGTTGCGACTGAATTACGGAATATAAAACGTAAAGTATGCTATTCACAATAAAGAGGTTAACAGGTATGAATAGCAGTAATTCACGTTGACTTTGACCTCTTAACATTCCTTTCTCAATTATTTGTTAAGTAGTTTTACTTTTAAGACTGATGGGAATAAAAACGATGAGTCGGGAAAACAGAAATGTCTGTGAAGCGTACGACAACGAATCCATCAAGAAGGCTTTTCGAATCATTCCTTTTAAGTATAAGAAAAATGTCACGCCGTATTTGCTCACTTTGCAGGCCTTGCATTAAGCAACACTTTCGGTCAAATGTGAAAGAAAAGTTGAGTAAACGTACTTAGCTATGAATTCCAGCACAGGTGTATCATCAACAAGCCATCAATTGTTGGCCTAATTATTATTTAAATGCTGGTATAATTTTGAGGGATTTTTGTGTCCACTAAACCCAAAGATATTTGTAGGTCATCTTGCACCTAGGATTCCAGTGTTCTGTTTTTTAAAAATGAAATATGCAGTACTCTTTTAGAATTTCTGATATTAAAACCGTCATTACTACATGTAGATAATATTTTGTTTCCAACATACTTTCGCATGATCGATTTTGATTGAGAACAGCCAACTACGTTTCATTTTAATCATCAACATTTCTCATTTCATAAATCTGTGCTCATTGTTTTCAAAGCGTTTGTGACCCTCGAAATTGGGTAAGGTAATTCGAAAAAAACTACTTCGACGTCACTTGTCGTTAATTCTCGGTATATAAAACAACTCGAAAACGTTACAAAATGCCGCGCTCCATTATTCAAGTAGAGTAATTTTCGTTTTGAAATTTAATTAAACTATAGTCCTGCTACAAATGTAATGGTTGTGCTGGTGCGTATTCATATCTTTGTGTCGTATCCATATGTCTCATTAGGACGATTGTTGTCCCTAATTAAGTCTCCGAGTGTACACATTTAAAGGTGTTGTCACTGAGTGCAGGACTGCTATGAATACATCATATGCCACCGTAAAACTTTTACTTCGCGCCCCATCCCTCCAGGGGCCGTGCTCCAACCATGTTTTTAAAAATTGAAAATGTCCAATAAAAGGCCGGCGCGTTGCCTAATGTCTGTGTGTATCGCTATCGAGTGTTGCAGGCAAGACATTCACGATTTTTAATTAAACTCCCGGCCTTTGTCCCTCAAATGGTAAAAATGGAAGCCCCATTATTTCACGCAAATTCGAAAATGGTGTATTTGTATCGAGCACCTTGCATGCTTTTTGCAAACAGAGAAACTCCGCTCTCAGCGACGAGATTAACTTTTTTTATCGACGAATGACGAATCGTTTGACGGTGTAATAATGCCATATCCTGGCCAGAGAAGAATCAGCTTCAGTCTGTTTCATAACTGTTCGCAGAATTATGTTTTTATACTTCTATTTTTCTCAACAAATATTCACACATTTTCGTAATTTGGTAATTAATTTTTTACATTGTTATTTCTTACTTTTATTCCAGTAAGAATTGCGGTATTTCAATATTATTATCTCTATAACACATCACAAATAAAAATTTTATTCTTCATTGTGTGGATTTGACTCCTATCAGTTTCTTTAAATTTATCATTTCAATTTTTTCCTTGTTTGTACTCATTATCTTGTTCTTCTAGTAATTTTAACAATAGTTTCTACTATCGTTTCGAGAATATATATATATCTTCAAGTAACATAAAATGTACCTTGTTTTTTCTTACGAGGGCTCCAGTCAAGTTAGAAAATCAATTCGGAAAAACATTAATCCAAAACTCGATATACAGGCTACGACGTGCCTATTTTAACCAACACAGACTTTTTTTGGATGCATTTGGCTTCTAAATAGTTATTATAATTGTAACTAGTCATCCTCGAATAAATTATTTCCAACTATTATACTATTAATAATAATTTGCGAAACGCTCCAAATGTTGAAACCAGTAAATGTCATAAATATGAAACAGTGAAACTGTAAATTTAAGTAGAATAATATTTCCGTTATTAAATTTATGAAGCAGAAGCGATTATTTTATCTTTCACTTATGTAATATGAACTAAATTTTTAAATGGACGTTTTGGTCCATTTCAATTTTGACGTGTCACACTGCGACGTAAAATGGGAAGAGACGATAAATCTAAATAATTTTACTTGTGAAATTACAATTACTTTTGTTAAATGAAACTCGATTGTTTGTATACAGCTGTGGGGCAATTATCGATTAGAATTTTCCGCCGTTTCCTGGTGCGAATGATAAAGAAAATAAAAGTCGAGGGTTAACATCTGTTTAAGAGACAATCGCTTAGTTTTTAAGTAAAATTATAAAGTAAGCGAGCTGTAAGTGTCGTCGTTCAACGTAACTGTTGCAGTGGTGAGGAGGCTGTATCCTGTATCGGAGATGGCGCCTTGCGAGATGCAACCCAGCGACTGTACCGCGAGGCACTAAAGGGGACCCCCCTCTATCATACAGTCCATAACGCGTGCTTCCCTTGATTAACCAGGAATTGCCGGCGACCAAATTAGGCTGAAGGATGCCCCGGCGAGGGGCTGCGGGTTGATTAAGATGGCCCGTCAACGTGTGACAGGTTGAAGCCAAAAATTAATGCGCCCCCACCCTAGACAACATTGGGAGCCACCTGCACGGGGCGAAATATGCCAAAAGCCAAACACGCGCATTTATAATCCCAGCTCAAATATGGCTGCCAATTTGCCACACACATTATTTTAATTCTCAAGTAAATAAACCCACAAATTGGTTCAAAAAACTTATTTATTCAATCCTTATTTCTGTTAAAACATTTCATTAGTTGCGCGTCGATGATTTCGAGTAAGCGTGACGTTCTGCAGCTGTTTAGATGGATTTATCAATCAATAATAACTCTAAACCAGATTTGATGTTTCGGAAATATTGTATATTTTATCTAAATTCTGCATAACATAATGTTTCTTAGTAACTTGAGTCAAACTTACATAATTTTCTCATCTCGACTCATCAGTCGAAAAAATACAAGTTTGTGTTTTTATTTCGCAAAGAAATCAATAAAATCCTCATATAGTACAATTAAGTTATTCTTATTAATAGATCCTTAAAAGAATTATCTACGGAGTATAGTGACAGTACAACTGTAGTACCTGAGCACGACTCTGAATGTAGTTAAAAATGGATATAATGTAGACTATCTATAATTTTTTGTCGATTTTTAAAGCAAACGAAATATTAAAAAATGCAGTTACTGACTGTGTCATGTACTATATTGTGAATTTACGTAGAATTTTAGAAAACTGATACACCTCAACTACACAATCATTTTTAATAGTAGGCCTACTCCTTGGTCAAGTAGAAATTTTAAAATAGTTTTGAAGGGTAAACAGACGATTAGAACAGTGAAAAATAATTTTTTTTGAACCATTAGTTTCCTTGCTTATTTCTACGTCGCGCTGTATTTAATGGTAAAAATTTTTATTTGCTCCAATATTGGTAAATTATAGTCATCAAATTATCTTAATAACTGTTTAAAAAAAGCATTGGTATCACATATTAAATTAAACTCAGTCCGATAGTGGTTCAATAATCGAAAATATTTCGGCCTTAGACGCAATTTATTCGTGAGTATATATTATTAATGGTGCCAAGGTAAGCCATTTAAGAGTTTCTCCGAGGGGCAGCAGTTGATAATTTTAGCATACATCGCTAATCCCGTAACGAAAGCCCAGAAAAAGGTCGCAAAAAGAGGAGAGCGTCCTTGAGCGTATAATTCAGTGCAGGAATAAAGTTGTCGCCAGCGGCAGGAAACAATCCGTATAATTTGTATTTGTGGCGAGGGAGCCAGGAGGGAGAAAGGCGGAGAGATCAAATAAAACAGAACCGTGACCGCAGCTGCGGCCCGGGGCGCTGTCCGCACTTTCTCAACAATATAAAACAGCGCAAATAACTTCGCACATACAAAATCCCAAAAAGTTGTTCTCCATGCATTACGCAGTCGAAGGGAAGATTAAAGAATAAGAATGCGGTCGATTGACTATGCAAATGGAGTAGACAAATGCCCTATGTTGCAACAGAAACGTGTTGTTTCCAATAACGGAATGTTAAATTCAGTTTAAACAGAAGCAATATTAATACAATATAGTTGGACAAATTACAAGCTTATTTAAAAGTCAAACTTATTACTAATGAGATATTAGATGTTACATTAAATTTTTCCATTACTGGAAAAGATTATTCATGAATTTTGCAGAACTTATACAAATTATATTCTGATTTAATTTAAATACATAAAAGCTACTATTTGTTGTAAAATACTGGATTTTATAAGACATTAAATTATTTTTTAAATATTCAAGACTTTCGGAAATATCAAATAAAAAATCATGTACTCGAAATGGAGAAACAAATAAATTAAAACAATTGCATTACTTACACATAAATTGAAATAAGATTTTATTTCAATAAAATTTTTGGAAACCTTATATTGTATTTTATTATCACATTAACATTAGTGTTTCATTATTTAGGTCCGTTAGCATGATGAGTGTGAATTGTAAAATCTGTAAAATGAAGTACGCTTAAGTTAATAACATATGAGCGTTTAAATGTCCATTTCTTAAAATAAATTGGTATCTGTAATGATTTATTAGACCTTGGGTTAACTGGAGAGCAATTTTGTTGATCTAATGTTCATTAAACGTATAATGTAGCATAATTCAATGTAAGAATGGAAACAATCAATTTTTTAAAACGATATTATCAGCGTATATGATAAATTATTTTGTCCTTGTAACCGCGTTTTTATTAAGATCCGCCTCTATATTAAGTATAAAAAAGGGACAGGCCGACGTCCATGTCTTACAATCTCGAAAACACTGTTATTGAGCTGCAGATTCTATATCGCCACCGCCCGGATTTGATTTACTCATTCCTACTCCGACCAAAACCAAAAACCGTGTTTACCGTGTGAAACGAACGAGAAATTCTCTAAAAGTTATTTTACTGGCGAAGGTCCTATAATGGCTTCTTGGAGACGAAAGAAAACGTAAACACTTTTTCCCGTATCTGTTAGGACTCTCCCAAGATAACTTTTCTTTTCTTACGCCTCTCAAGTGATTACGTTTAATTACATTCTGTCCAATCTCACACGAAAGAATTGCGCGTCTTAAAGGATATATTACGCCGAGTCTGGAAGGGAAAACTGTGACAGCGGCACTCTTCATTTCTTTCCGGTCACTGGGCACGTCTGTAATGTATTGTCTTCTTTTTTCTGCCGACGACTTCGGTCAGACTATTTCTGGCGAGGCGGTGTACACCGTAAACATTTCCCCGAGGCCGAAAGTTTATCGGCTAAACAAGCCGCGAAGCCCCCATTGTGTAAATTAAAGAGGAGTTGTATAGCGATGTGCCATCCTCGTATCGATTACGCCAAGGCGCCTGTTACTATGGCTACTGAGGTCCTGCCGGCTCCGGAAATTAGTACCCCTTATTAACATGCTGCACACTACATTATACTAAGTTGCAGTCGAAGGAAATTTTCTAATGCTTGACTTCTCTGTATACATATCTTACATAATAAATTAAATAAAAATAATTACAGGTATTCTTAAGTATAATTAAAAGAATAAGTATATAATGCGCAAGGTTAAACAAAAGAAGAAAAGAGTTGAAAACAACAGGTTACTTCCATAGTTTTCCCCCCGACCCGTCTTATTCGTCCTTTTCCTATAATTTCAACTTACACTTCTTAAACTCGGGCAATCGTAAACAGGAAACTGAATCTTAAACACTCGTGTCCTTAAATTTAAGTATAATTGATTGCTTGAAACGCTACAGACGAAAAGGGGACAGAGAAAATTTACCAAGTACGGGCAGTGCTGATACGGCTAGCAAGAAGAAATTACTCACGACCTTTTATTCCAGTGCCAAAAAATCTATTTAAGATTAATATAGCCTACGTATTCATTTATATTCATAAGATATAATTTTGACCTCATTTAGTATGGGCGAAACGGTTGTTGTAACAAAATGTGAATTAACTTATTTAATCTGTAAATTTTCGTTTCATCTAATAGCGAATATTTTTAATTAATTTTCTACCTTCAGAAAAAAATTATAGAATTTCTTGGGATATTTCAATGTTGAGTAAACACAACATAAATAAGACATAATTTGAAAACAAACGTCACATCATAGTTATAGTTTATGCGTTATATATAATTGAGAAACGTCAATTTAGTGTAATACAAATCAGCATTTACAAGATACTATTTTCAGTTGAAACTAATTCTTACAGCATCATGGTCTACAAAATTTTAAACGTTTTGTTGTACAACATAAATATGAACTATTCATGGACTTCAATTAAATAAAGACCTTTGGTACTTGTAAAAACAGTGCCTAGAATTACTTCTCGTTGAAAAATTATTTTTATTAATGAAAAGGGTGGATTTACGTGTCTTTAAAAATAAAGACAATTAATTTAGCATTTATTGACACAAATAAAATAACGTTAATAATGTATTCTAAACATAGTTTATTTACCGGGATGAAAAAAATTCACTCATCCATTAATATTAATTTAATCGTATTTAATAAAACGCATTCTATTATGAGAAAAAGGTACATAATAACATTTCTGGCCTAAGTTACTTGTTTAATTTTTAGGGAAGAAACTTAAAATGATAAAATATAGAATTAAGTGAGCTTTTATATATTATATTTTTACACTAGACAGGAAATATTTTAGTCTATAAGGTAGTTCATTTAAATAATAATTATCATTATTCACAACTTATTTCAGACCAAAAAAACGACAAACTGAGAGATTTGCAGTAAGAAAAAATTACAAAAAATTGTACGGATTACAATATTGCATCTAGTAAATAAATTAATAATTGTATTTAGCCTATAGCTAATGAGTCTACCAAACGTAGCAAAAAAAATTATTCGTAATTTAATTGCAGACTTATAACGTAGGATACATTACGTTTTCCTCTATATTTTTATTTGAATAGCACTTTACTAGCATGGGAAATTCTAGGCATATACAAGCTATTTATTATTAGTATTCTTCTCGAAATTGAACTATGCATTCGTATTTAATATTGAGAATAAACATAGACAAAAACACATACAAACGTACTGATGTGTTCCAGTAGAACTTTGTTTATCGTAGATTTTCAGTGAACATTTCTGACAGTTATAAATCGCACATAAAATTAAATGTAATTCCAAATTTATGAAAAAACCTACATAATATAATTGACGGAAATGCAGGTGAATAAAGGTGTGTTTCCACTGAAACTCTATTGTTAAATAATTAAATAAAATTAAAATTATTTCTTGAGATACTTGAGAAAAATAAATTATATTAACACCGCATACTTCATCATTTCCTGCGGAATCACAATAAAATGTTAAGATATTATACTGTTAAATCACTTTTTTATGTTCCGTATAGGTCTACATGGAGTTTTTATATTTTATGAAGAATATTTTCTTTCACGCTTAATCTTATTGTCTTGAAAAGTGCATTTTTGAAGATTATGAATTCATGCAGGTTTGATTATAATATTTTTCTGTTCTACCCGAGTCCGTTAAGAGATTCATCGTAAAACATTTCATGTTTGCTGTACTGTATACGCATTTTATCCAAAGTTGCATTTGTACTTCTCATACATGAACATTAAAAATAATAAATTTTATAATTCTCACATAGCTATCATCGCTGCCAAAATTATATGACCAAGTGTTACGATTAGCGACTGAAGGCATAGAAAACGAATTAAACCAATAATTTTTTGGATATTTATAAATATACATTGAAAAATAACTTAACTAGGGTGTGTTATAAAATTACTTACATCAATCTAAAACTACAGTTCGCTCTAGCTGTGTTTAAAATCTATACATGCATATGCTATGTAATAAAGTTAAAATTAGTGCTCTCTATTTCGCAAACAATTATTATGTTGGATATAACAAAATATATGTAAATAACTTTTTGACCATATTTAAATAAAATATATAAAACTTCAGTTTCAGTAAGTACTTCATGAGAATTTACTGAATGGAATATTTTTCTTCATATTTAAGGAAATTATAAAATATTTCGACTTATATTTCTACCTGGCGAGGTAGCAACGCCTGTACAGTGCCCAGCAGTCTACAAACCATCTCTACGCGTTGTTTACTCCGAGCAGCGCTCCTGGCGGCAAAAGCAATACGCCCGCCAACTTTCGAAATTTGTCAATTTGTTTTGTTTGTAATTATAATCCAAAAACTTATATTGTTGTTTCTAATAGTTACGAATATTACAGTATACATACGTGTGTATCAAGGAATACAACGAGCTTTAATAAAATCTATCCAAGGAATGACTCCGTATCTTGATTATAGTTATCTGACGTTCCATTTTCAGCACGCCGATTTTCCTAGCAACAAACGAAACGAACTTGACGGGCACTACGGAATATTGCAGCCGGCCACGTCATTGCTCTCCCTGGACCAAACGTACGCGATTGCTGGGCACTCCACAATACGTTACTGAGGTAATAGATAACAATGCATCGTTTTTTAAAAACCTAGCAAAATTATCGGAAACACCGGGAGAATTTAGACGAAATATCACCGCACTAATACTTATTAATGTGGTCAATAGTCTGATCGAAACATATTAATAACGAGTACTTGCTTAGCGAAGTAAAGAGCACCGTTCACATATCACTGTACTCACTGGCCGCAAGTCGGTCCCTCCAGGCCATTGGGTTGCTGACAAGCCCCTGAAGACCAGGCCAGTAGATGGCGGACCGTGACGTTAGCTCCGCGAGGGGGTGATGGTGTTTGGCTCCCTGTGGCTGCCCGGGATGATGTCCGTGATGGTGATGGAAGTAGGACGCCGCGGCCATGCCCGCCGCCGCAGCCATACCGGCCGCCGCCATGCCCGCCGCCGCGAAGGCCGCCGACGATGCGGCCGAGCGCTGGGGCGGCGCGGACGCCGTGACGGGTGCCGGTCTGCTGAGGATGTGATCTATGCCGTGCGGGTTGCCGCCCCCGCTGGTCGTCGAACCGTTGGGGCTGCCCTTGCCGCTTCCGGGACTAGGACTAGGTGCCGCGTAGCCGGTCTGGTGCTGTTGCTGTTGATGATGGAACAGCGCAGCGGACTTCATCTCCGCCATGGAGTGCAACGCGGCCAGAGGTTGGTTACCTAGCATGAAACCACCCGAACCGGTTCCTCCGCCAGCGCCGCCCCCTGACGGTCCGCGTTCCATATTGAGGTTGAGGAACGACAGTACCGACGGCGACGGCACCACGGGTCCCCCGCAATGCGGTCCACCGTTAAAGTCCAACATCGCGTGGTGATGGTGGTGGTGGTCGTTAGGTGAAAGCTGCTGCGAAGGCGGTGGTGAAGGTGACAACGACGAACGTGACGTCCCCTGGGAGTCGTCCGTCGGGTGCAGATCCCGTGGAGAAGCCGTCGTGGAAAACTAGCTGCGGCGACTACTGCTGGCTGCTGCTAGCCATCGTCCGCCCGCGTCGAGCTCTGAGCTGGGATTAAACCGAACAGGCGGCTGACCTCGCCGAGTCCTTCCCCGCGCTCAGATTGATGACGATTTCATTGGGGCGAGGGTATGGCCCGGTGCGCCATTGGCCGGGGCGTGTTTCCCGCCCGGGCCGCTGCGTTGTCGCCGGCGCGCGTTGATTGGCCGACGTCTCCAGGCCACGCCCTCGAACCCCTCCACGTACACGCTGCCGGAGGTTTGAGTGTTGTTCAACAAGACAATTCGTAGCAGACAGGGCTTTAAATAATGGTAAAAAGAAAGTGGAGAGAGAGCAGCTAAAAGGCGATAAAACACGACCAAATAGAAGTTTGCTCGACTGGAGTGGGTGTAGTGGGGGCGATGACGGCCATGTGTAAAGGGCGCAAGGCATCAGTTCTCTGCCTGTAGCGCCGCCGTAACCAACTTTCCTAGCGGTCCATTATCACAGAGTGCATATTCGCAAATAGCTGCCTTCAAATGTATGAGTCCAGAACTATTCAATTACAACTTATCAATCAGACAGATATAAACTTCCAACTAAAACAATCTCTGTATCGGATTAATAAAATATAATGAACGTATTTAAACTAACGAAAATATTACTAAGCATATATAAATCTAAATTAAAAACAATTTATATATTTTTATTATTTTTACATATGATATGATAAGTTAGAAGTAAAATTATTTTTTATATAATTGTATCCCAATATAAAATGTAATGTAGTCTTCGTCGATTACTTTTTCATATAGAAATATCCTTGTTATCAGTTAGTACAACATTATTTGATAAAAAATATTGAGTCAAAACTGTGAACAACAGAAGTTAAAAAAATTTTACATTGAAAACAGATAAAGTCTTTAAAATCATTCTAGAAAGAAGTTGCCCCATACATTGTGGGTTCTGGGACGGAATGAATATGTTTGTAAAGTTAAATAATTAATATGTATTTAATTTTAAAATTTTCAGGATGTGTATTACATGTAATCAATTTATTTTACGAAGAGGAGAGTTTTTTGTATTTTCATACCAAGTATTACCTCGAAGCATCGCTTTATTATTTTCGATGCATATTTATAAACTATCACAGATTTTATTATAAATATTACGCAGTACTTGTAAGTCCGTTGTTTATCCATTGCTAAGGTCTAGGGCTTCCTTTAGTGTTGCTTTTGTGAAACACTCGAATTGTGGGTAGGGGAGTTTCGCAGCTACCCTTCGCGGTAGGGACACGGACCCTCTCTCCAACTCCATTAATCTCCCGCGTGCTTGTTATGCTGTACTTCAATTTGTTAAGAGGCAAAGGCTACCTCGTTACCCTCTTTAATAATTATATGCTCACTATAAATGTCATTATTATTAAGTTTGATTACTTTTATCTTCGTATTTAAATTTTATTTATTTATTGATGAAAATATCTAATACATAATTTCACATATTGATTTTAATAACGAATACATTAATGACCGTTAGATTACAGTATCACCTCACATTTCGTTTAAATTCCTTAACGGTAGGCTTACTACACTTCGTAATAACACAACTCACAGCAATCTTTAATAAAAATAACTTTTGTTGTTGTTTCTAGTCTTTATTTATTTTCTTAGTGTCGGAACTGTGTATATCTAACGTTATATTGTGGGGTTCAGTAAAAATTTAGTAATAATTTATATGCAATTTCGTTACATTATAGCCGTTACTTCTCTTTTATTATGTTTTATAACCTCAAAAATGTTAGGATGTTTTTAAAATAACTTAATCAAAAAATTGTAATCTAACATTCAATTACAGATAAAAAGATTGTATGGACATTGTCTATTATCGTTTCATGAAATGAGAAATAATATTACTGACAAGTTCAAGAATTTAGACAGAATACATGATTCAGAATATTTTTTTACGAAAATATGTTACAATATACATGCAATGGAATGAAGAAAATGATAAATTTGACGACACATGGTCTTATTATAGTAAATTATATTGTGTGTATTATTTTGTCTACGTATACATTTCTTTTACTAATGTATTATAAATTTAAAGATGATTATGAAACAATTATTTCGAAAGCTCCCGTTCAACAACATCTTATAAGAATGAATTAATTTTAGTGAGACTGTAAGTAAAATGTTTAGCTAAAATATTATTGGCCTCTTAAAAATTAAGTACATCTCCAAAATAGCGAATGCGAGAATATGCGCCTTTGTAACATCTAAAGTGGATGTCTAAAACTTAGTAAAAGTACACAAATCAATCTCAATAAAAGATGAGGTGGTTAATATAAGACCTTTATTACAAAAATACTGCCGCGTAATCTTGTCAAACGTATGCCCAGTTATCTGAAACAAGATTATTGCGGAAGAACTGAAAAAGCTAAATATTATTCCAGACTCAAAAATATCGGATATTAAAGTTTCCATAAGGAAATTCTTCATTAATCCGAAGAAGCTAAATTCCCTTCCGGATTCGATAATGGTGCATTTTGAAGACACTAACTATGAAGTGTATCTAGCAGCGGAGAACGACAACTGCTATAATTAAAAAATCCAGGCCATATCGCGATAACTTGTCCCAATAGACAGACCCAAGAAAACTAACCAAATTCACGATCATAAATATAAGGCGCTTAATCATTCGATCCAGTAAACATATATGAGGAAGAAAACAGTGCCCTACCTATCCCTTTAGTTTAAGACCATTGTACTAAATGCTATAGACTCAAAGATCCCAAGGATCATTATTAGAGATTACCAAATATCCTCTACATCATTCATAAATATACTGGAATCATCTTACCCACACTTAGATGATAAAACGACAGAAATTAGATTTAAAAGGCTCATAAAAATAGCTAAAAAACAAGAGAGTGATTCATATTCAGAAGCAGACGCCTCCTCCTAATAAAAACAGATTATGAGAACAGTAGAGTGGAATCTCAACTGTCTCAGTTACCAACAATTTAATTTTAATGAATGTAAAATTATAATTTCTACTTAATATTATCCAAATATGTGCTAAATTATTCACAAATGCGAACTTTTACTGTATAAATGAAATAAGCCCATGTTTGAAACGTATAATTAATCTCTATGGGTGTTCAATAAAATTCCAATGTACCTAAAATAGTGTAACTGTATCACAAAGTGAAAAAACATTTACAATATTTGCTGATGTTCTCTTTCCGTAACATGTTAAACTTTTTAAACTGCTAATTTCTATGTTATTTATTGGAATCACAACAAATCTTATGTAAACAAGCAGTCTTTGTAAAAATGTGTCGACAATGATCAAGTTGTCGACGCGACCGAAACCTTTTACAAATAAATTAAAAATAAAGACATTTTAAATCAGAGTAAAATTGTATTTTAAGATTTAATATATACACAAAGAAAAGGTAAGAAAATATATATGTAAGCTTATGTAACATCTTAAGTTGTTCATTTAACAATTATAAAATAAAGATGAAACACTTGTGGTAGTCATTGAGTTTTGATTACAGAAGCAAATTTGTAAATCATTCCATTGTATCCGTTATATTGGGCAGCCTATACTCTGGAATGTATAAATCTTCTAAAAAAAACGATAAAATTATTCATTTTACTGTAAATATTATTAAACGACTCTGTTAAAGCTGCTTAGAAAATCTACCTCTGATCAGTAGTATAATTCGACCAAACGCCACTTGAGTGAAGAATAGAATTAATCTGATCGTGGAACACTAGCAAGAAGCACGGAGTTGAGGAAGAGGGGATAGCCAAGCTTCCCACGTGTCGGTGTAGACATCAATACGTACCTCAGTCAAGAAGTGCAGTGTACTAGATTCTGGAACAAACCGTTGACCAATGTTTTAAGAGTATGTGATCAAATAAACAGAAATTTATATTTAAGAAATACTATTAAATGTATGCATACGAACCTTCGCTAGATTTAATAAATAAGAATTTATTATTATTATTTAATGAGAATGTGTTATGAGGTGAACAGGAATTTCTCAATCTCACTATAAAGTAGTGACTTTGTTACGTTTGAATAAAATTTTAAAATTTAAAGACAATACAATATACAGAAAATATTATTATGGAGAGATTATTAGTTCTCATGAGTAATATTGATATTCTTTCAAATGAGTTAAAGTCCTTTGAAGAAATTACTTACACGAAAAAATATAAAGTATATTGAAAACATTAATCGTTAGAATTTCAGAATTTGGTTCCGTTTTTACGTGAAATAACGCCACATTGCACAATCTTTCAGTAGTTTCAAATCTACGATATATTTCAATTGCTCACACTGACATAATAATTTAAGAACCTAATTTAATAATTGATACCAGAGTATCGTTTTTATAGAATACGACATTTAGTTCTTATTACGAATAAGTTTATATTTTTGTAATTTTACTATTGACTGCGTAAACAGTATGTATGAATATAATAAAATTAGTGTTGCAGAATTTCAGATCTTTTTTATTAAATACGTTAAAGATGTGTGAATAGTCTTCAAATTACAAATGTTCTTGCTACTTCTCTCAATTATTTTTTGTCGCCTGAAGCCCAACATCCTGGCGCATGTTTCTTTAGCATTTTCCTGCATCACATTTAAGCGAATTGTCGGGTAGGATCCTTAAACTATTGTCTGGGGGCCCTAGGGACCTTTGGCTGTCTCCACATCCCCCTTTGCTACAATAGGGGAGAGGCCACAACGCGGATGACCGTCATGTATCCGCAACCCGTGACACCTAGTGACAGTCGGAAAATTTTCGTGACTCAGTAAACAATTATTACTTTTCATCTAACATATTAGGTTTTATTTCAAGTTGTAAATATAAATTTGATTATAATAAATTAGTAATTCTCTATATGATACAATATGTAATCTGAAATCGAAGAAAAAAAATCATGAAAAAAAATTGAAAAAATAACACTTGTAAAAAACGTTACCGACTGCTAATCTAGACTAACAGCTTGGTATAAGAAAAAACATTAATAATTTATTAACTAAATTCTATTCAAAAAATTTCTGAGTACAATCCCGTGGCCATATTTCTCTCTGTTATTTAATTACTATCCTCCAAGACACATTCCTTCTTTTTTAAAAAGAAACATTCACTACAATGTAAATATTATAAAAGTTTATGATGACTTTCACGGCATTTTCCTATTTTATACAAACACATCTATACATTTTTTTTAAAATAAATTATAATTTACAGGTAATGTACACTCAGAAAATTTCAATTTAGGAGCGTTTAGGGGACACACAGAGACATTCATTTATATATATATATTTACTTAGTTTTTTAATTATTTTTATTTAATATAACGTTTGCACAACTGATTTCACAAAATAAGGGTATGTAAACATAACAAATATTTTTATTACTATAATATTATACACATGGAATGTTGTATATAACCATTTACTGTTCGATGTCAAATTTATTATATATCTTTGTAGAAATCCTGATAAATATGACAATATTTCCAGTCGAAAGCTCCAAAATAATATGATAAAAACATTGACTGAAAAAGGTTATTTTCAATACGCGGAAGTAATATTTTCTAAGTAGAAAAAGAGAGGAAAATTAATATTATTATCTTTCATAGTCAATAAATACCAAATAAACTCTCCTAATCAAAAGTGTATTTCTTGTTGTTTTTAGGACTCTACCAATCGCATATATTCTATTTGTTTGCCAGAAAAACGTAGTTTGTCTTCGTCGATTCTTTAACTGGACAGAAAGTAGGTACAACACGTTCCAGTAATAATTGAACCACCGTTGTCGTAGAAACGTGTTTTGAACTACAGTAATTATTATGTAAATACGTATAAACGTATTTTATCAAGGATATCTCGTTGCAATGTTTACATTACGCGTCACAATTTATCTCAGACTTATAGGTATTGGCTACAAAATAGATTTTAAAAACAATTCTTATTCTCCAGCCGTTCCAAATTAGATTCTTCGTATTCCATATTTGGTCAAATGGTTTTAGTTCTTTTATGTAATGTACATGGTATTCAAGATATTCATCAAAGAAGAATCTTTCGCTGCCGGAATAATGTTGAATATGTGACCATATCAATCTGGAATAACACTTACGCCTTTGTGTTTTCCCGCTCCCAAACTGGGAAACGTCAATGGCCCATTTCTCTTTTGTGAAGGAAGGCTGACAATGGTTTGCAAGGATATACAAAACAAGTCCTGTTAAAGTATACTGTCTAGGTGACAAAGTTGTGTCTGAGAGAATAAAGGAGTCGCGCCAGGTAACACGCGAACCTTTGATACTGCTAACGGAAGTCATTTGTTAACAACTCTGTGGGTCTTCTTAACAACCGAACTTATAGGCAAGCCATAAAGAATCCGCTGTGGTTTCTTTAGATATTTCGCTCTTTAATATTAATATTGACAAAACTGCCGGCTGAGAGTTGCATCAATCCATTTATTTTATTTTATAGAAATAAATATAAATACACCGTATTTGTCCATTCACATTAATGCTTGATAATCTACTTTTTTTTTTGTTTAAAAAATATTTTTTCTCGTAAAAATATTCGTTCGTTTTGTTCCTCTACCTGTTCAGCATATCAAACATTCCATTGCTAATGTTTATAATCATATATATTAGTCTTCACTTCAGAAAATAGGATACGTCAATGGTTACACAGCCAATTTATATCTGCTGTATTCACGTTCTTATAGTATAAAAAAATTAATGAACAAATAACAGTCGTGTGAATAAAATGTGTCAACTAAAACTAATTTATATGAGTAACAAATAACTTTAGAAACTTTAAGACATTTTTCGGGTATTTTTCTACGTTGCGAAGAAGTGTAAGAGAAAAATATTAAAAGGTCTTTTTCGCATTTCTGCTCTTGAACCCGACTGACACTCGTCGGAAAATATCTGTATTGTTAACATAAGTTTCAAATACTTGCAATACATCAATCAAGCCTTCTCCAAATTGATAATATGGCCCTCCTGATTTATGGGGTTTATTTTTCTTATATTGTCTCATAATAACTTTACATAAATTAAAATATTGACGAGAAGTACAACGTCCCATATATATTGGTGTTTAACATTTTCTTTTTCATTGCAGTTAAAAACAAAACAAATTTGGAATGTAGCAATTACCTTTCACCACAACGTCTATTAAAGTGGAGTAAGAAAGGAAAACAGGATTAATACGTGCAATGAAAACTTGAACTGAAAGATTATGTAATGTTTAAAAGTAAAATATTATGAGCATAGGTGATATTTAATTGTGAAGAACTAATTTACTTCCTTACAGCATATTTCAAGTATCAAGATATGAATTACTCACGTGATTTTTAGTTGCATTAATCATCCCACGCTCCAGTAATAAGTAAAATTTGGTAACGTCTCATAAACTAGTTTTCTTTTTACGCGGAATCTTACAAGTTCGTAGGATAATTTTTTATATTATAAGAGTGAAATGCTGGCTTTGCTTCGGCATATTTAATTAGAAGCCTGAAAGCTCATTTAAAATACGTAAATGGTAATATTGGCTTCAATTGTACGTTATTCTTTGTTGCGCTCGACGACCAGGAATACGATTTCTATTTATAAACTTGTAATACCTGTAAATTATCTAATATAGTAGTCATAGTTTTCATACGGGTAGAAAAATGTTAATATGGTTCATTGGATGATTGCTAAGCAACTTTAGGAATTCGATTGATATTTTATCAATATCCAGATTCCTACAAAGTTGCCAACGTTAGTCCTTACCTTTATTGAGCAAAATAATTGTATCAGTAATTGACCTACGGTCTATTTAAAATGCGAGCAAAAAATGTTCTTATATTTTATTGATCACTAGAAAACTAGTTATGTTTTTCATATATATTTCAAACTAGCTAATTAAATAAAAGTGTTGAGAATAAACCTCATCCATGAAAGTAAACCTCATCCATTAAATATATTTTCCAATACACAACTATCAGACAAACAATATTCAGTCAAGTTCCAAATTTAACAAATACTTCACAAAATACTTATGAAATTAAAATAATAAAGAAATAAGATATGTGATGATTTACGAATATTGTGGTGGTTTAAAATTCTGTTTATAGTAGAGAAGGCCGGCCTGCTGGATGTAGTGGCCAGCGTCATTGCCTCGCATCACAGAGGTCCCGGGTTCGAATCCCGGCATGGATATGGATGTTTGTGGTCGTTCTGGTCACTGAAACTGAGGTTAAGGCTGTGGGAGAATCGATACTCTGACCAGGTATCACTCCTCGATCCGTTTGCAAACGTTCGGGATTGAAATGTTTGAGAGGTGTCGACTTCTACTCGCGTACTCCGAAAATACATTTGTTTTACAGTCGCTTTATTTACAATCTACTTCGTTGCAGAGTATTAAGTAATTTTATGTTTTGTTTTATAGTAAGGTTCACATGACGGGTGAATATCCATTGATGTTCTCTTTTCTTTTTATGTCATACTTTTCTGTTCAATAAGTCTTTTGGCCATCGAAAACACGAATGAATGTATGATCTTGTACGCCGTTGTTCCACAGTGAAGTTGTTACTTCAGAATTTATACGACGCACCCACGCATCCAGCATGGACGTTCATTCAAACGTGTGCAAAATTTATAATTTAGAGACAATGTTTTCGGTCACAGAATTAGTTAATATGTTTATTGTTAGAAATATTAAAACAAAATGAACGACTCAACTACTGACTATGTAAATTTATAGAAGAGTCACATTCGTCTTCAAATCGCTATTATTTACTTATTTTTAATAATAATTTTTTTATTGTCTTCGTGTATGAACGGTTAATTTTTTTTAGAATCGAGTCATTTATACCATATTCTCATAGCATTCATTCGTTCTCCGTTCTGTAATGATGTTAAGACACACAACATATTCATAGGCAAACATACAAATGACACTAATAAGAAACCGCACCAGATGCTAATGATTTATTTTATTCATATAAAATATATAAACTGTATTTTTCGAACATAATTAATCAGAATTCATTCAATAATACAACTTTTTATATAAAATACCTCGAAGAACTACAGTAATGAATCTTTATACAACTCTATAAAACTATATTCGGGTAGGTCTCAGGACTAAAAAGGTTTGTAATTGTGGAAATTTTTAAATCTCCATTCTCTCTCTTTTACGACATTAACACTTATCAGTTCAACTCAATAATTAATTATCTAAATCTTTATTTGATAAAATAATTTTAAATCAACATTGGAAAATTATTATTTTGGACCTAATAAAATAAAAGTGTATCCTTTTTGGATAACATTAAATTAATTAATAATTTTTTGTGATTGATATATGATTTATAAAAATGAAAAATTATTCAACGGGAATTTTCATCACAATGGAATGGGACAACGAAATCTTCCAGTAGATTGAATTACATGTGCCCAAAGCTGCCCACACTTGGTACTCGCCGCAGGGATATTTAAAAACAATAGTATAATCCCTGACTAAGTTATTAATGGGGAGGGTCGATGAACAGTGGGAGCCTGTAGGAGTCTGTGGGAGCTGTTAGATCTCGCAGGCAGAATCTTTTAGGAGAGACGGAGAGGGTTACCTTTGGGAATGCCGTATCCTCTCTCTGCTTTTGATCTAAGGTTCCCCAAGCCGATAGGTGTATGATCTTGGGCATACGATAAGAGTTTCCGCTATTCCCATTGGAATAATCGGCCAGCTGCCTTCTAAACTGGTCGAGGAATGGAGAAGGAAATGCTGCGTCCCCACAGCAAACCTCTCTCCCGCCATCGTAAGGGCGTGGAAAAGTACCAAATGCCCGACCTACGTAATGCAGGTTTTCTAGGGTTTATCCTGTACCGCTTTTAGTCGAATTCCGGGTAGGATCATTAAATTATAATTCGGGGTCCCTAGTTACCGATTGGTTACCTTCCTCTACCCTTACTTTCAAATCCCTTCCTGTCATATTAAAGAGGAGTTGCCACCATGTGGATTACCCTCGTGGAGCCTGTCACTCTAAAACAAAATTAGGTGCAGTCCTGTACGGTCGTGGTCGTTTTCAAACATTCGCTTCCTCATAGTGCGCGCTTTGTGTAGATGAGACATAACAGCCTTTAATTTGAAAAATTTCAGTATAACCAATATCAAAGTCGAGTTAGATTCTACTCTGAGGAAATGTGCTCCTTCGTTTCCACTATTAAAATATTGGCTGACTGAGTTTTAAACGAAACTGTACGAGCCGCCAAGACGAACACCGTAATGGTTGACCGAATGAAGTGATCACGCCAGATAAGATCACGAAAATACAGAAAATGGTATTGAATGACCGTCGACTCAAAGTGCACCAGCTAGCAGATAAGGTAGAGTTTTTAAAAAGTGTTTTACATCTCATATTAATTTAATATTTGGACATGACAAACCTGTGGCGGAAAGTGTTTCAAACGGAACAAAAACTGCGTTGTGAGGATGTTTAATCGAATGTTTGTTGATGTTTCCCAGAGAAAAAGCCGACTTTTTGTATTGTTTCAAACCCATGGATGAAACATTGGTCCATTATTTGACACCTGAGACGAAGGAAGTCAAAACAATGGTCTGAAAGGGGAGAATTGGCTCAAAAGTAGGTGAAAATATTTCCATCGGCTGGCAAAGACTTGGCGTCAGTTTTTTTTAGCATGCGAGTGGAATTATTTTTATTGATTGACTTAAGGGAAACCAATTAATGGTGAGTATTATGCAAGGTTATAGCAGCGTTTGAGTGATGAAATCAAGAAATAAATCTGTCGCATTTGGGGAATGAGACATTGTTGTTTCATCATGACAGTGTACCAGTTCACGCCTTCAAAATCGCGATATCTAAAAACTAATAATAAAAGGTCGAATTGATTCTTCACGCTCCCGATTCGCCAGATTTAGCTTCCTCGAATCAATTTATCTTTCCAAACTTGAAAAAAAGACTGGGTGGCAAACGATTTGCAAACATTGTAGATGGGGAGTCTGTGGTTGATGACTATTATGAGGAGCTCGATAGTTCTCACTGTAAACAAGGTAGCGAAATTGTTGAACATCACTGGGAAAATGTATCGAGCTAATAAAAACGTCCTTCACCCTGTTACCTCGTGAGCTAATTTTTTAAATAAAATTTTGTAAAATTATTTCCTTTCATGTATACTAATTCATTAATTATTAGTCAGTTATTATATGACGATGTGTAATTAGCCATGGAAAAAACGTATTTAATGTGATCCTGTCATTTGGATGGCACCGTCAAGACAGTACTGAGAATATAAAACAGAAAAGTAATTGAAATAATGCATAAATGAATGCATAAATGAATGCAAAAATAGTCATTTTTCAATTAACCTCTTCAAATCATGCACGTAGAGGTCATGACATCTCACAAATCGTTGTGTGGCATTTGACGAACATGGAACTATAAGTCTAATTATGCCTACATCAGTGGAAATTAACCTGTTCATGTATAGTACATGTTGTTACGAAATTTAATTTGCATTGAGTTTATATAATTGTATATCAATAAAATCATTCTACTCTCACAAGAAAATTGTCATTGGTAAAACCTATATTTTTATTAGTAGAAAACAGTGGTTTTCTTAATTATTACTTGATATTAGAAGTTTACCCTATTCGTGTGAGTACTGATCTCATTAATCAAAATGTAATTTTGGCACGTTTGATAGTACTTCATTAATAGGGTAGTTGTTAATTGGTGTTCGTGTTTAGTTGTAATATGCAGGGAAGTCAATAAATTTACACACTCTAACGTAACTTCATTTGAAACGTTTTGCGCTTTACTAAACCGTTAATTTATATTCGATTTTCTTGATACGTTATTTCTTAATTTCGTAAAATTATAGCCCTGATATTAACAAGTCTAATGATTGTTAGACAATTTCGATATTATTACATCACGAAAAAAATTAACTACGTGCCAGCTCTGGATTTGGAGTTTAATCATTGTGGTTTTCAATTTGACGTTCTTCCTCTGACTCGTGCTCTACGATTACTTAAGAATTCTTTATGATGAATTAATTAAAATTTAAAGCTATAATGCTAACGTATACATGAATTTTTATCGTGTTTGTCAAATAGTGCTGTGAGCGCAGGTATCTAGTGCTCGGATGGCACAGAGGATTACTTACTCAGCGGACTTCAGTCATTAAAACTTGGATTTATTTTATTTGACATTTTACTTTAAAATATTTAACATATATAAATTATACACACCATTAAAATTAAAATTATACTAAACATAATATAATTTACTGAATTGCCAGCTATGTTTAGTCCAAAATTAACTTTTTGGTATATTACTTGAGAATAATTTAAAAAAATATTTATTACTTTATGAAACTTTTATTATTGTAAATATTATTAAAGTAAATTATAGCGTATACAGTACGTGCAAATTGAATAGCGTTTACTCCGACATTTTATTTTAATATCCCGTATCCCGTTCTCAGACGGATCCACCGAACATTGGTTTCGAAAAACAAAGTTCACGATTTCACACAAGTCTTAATGTACTGTTTCATTAAATTATAGATTTTTTGTGGATTAGTTTTAATTAAGTCAATAATGATTGAAAGTTTCATGGTCAATAAATATTGTAACATACTGTGTTTTTATTTTTTATATTCAACTTATTCTGACATATTGGGCATTATATTAATTTATATTAATTTTTACACGTCAGATAAAATATCAAATTTATTAGGTCTGGTGAGTCTGTAAGCTAATAAACTGAATTTTGTACTTACAGACTTCATTCCTAAGTTAAAGGAATGTAATTTTGACAGTTTAACTTCGACTGAAAATTTGAATCGAAGTGAACTCTGTGTACTAGCTACAATCGGCGAATTCGTGCACTCTAACCCCTGATTTTTTTCAGCTGCGGAGTCTAGAGGATAAGCTTGGAACAGTGACCGTGTCTACATATGATTTCCAAATTCCTCTTCTACCTCAATAACATGGATATAAATAAAATGTTATCATTGGTTTACAGGAAAATTTGTCATTTCTAAATAAAATTTATAGTTTTGTGAAATGAGGAATTATTTGGTTAGTATATTTAGACAATTCATTCTTTAGTTAGAATCAATTTTAATAAAAACTACTTTTTGCGTACTTGTAGAAAATTGATGGTCATAAGAGAAATTAGAACTCAGTAATGCGCCACATTTTGTCCGGACTATAGATTTAAATATCTGCTGATGGCATACCCGAGCATCAGCGAGATTAAAACGGAATGAAGTTTAAATTAAGAATGAACTTGGAACATGAAACGACGTTTAAATGAAGAATGATGACGGCTTGACTGCTGTTAATTACAGTGTGACGTGACGCGCAGTCACGGTTGGCGGAGTGCCTCGGGACAACGATGTGATTGGACGGAGATTGATAGACACGGCGAAGTCTAAATACTTCCACGAATTTTTAGTCTGCAGAACCGCTTTCGCCGTCTGGGAAGTAACCACATGGCTCAACCGTGATTTCTCCTTCAATACAGTGCTGCGCAGTTGGTTAAATTATCAATCTTTCTTATCAAAAAATCTTTAGTTTTAAGACCAGCTAATTTATTTGTTAATGGCCATTCTGATGCTTTATTTTATTTCACTATGGACTAAATCTATCGCTTCCTACTTTAAACATTTTATTGTTTGTATGGTAAATGTTTCTATCACTGTAGACAATTATTTGTCAGAAATACCAACTCAGTAAAGTTATGTGCATTTTTTAACATATTTGTAAATACTGTGACCCAATAAATTGGTATTAATTACTTGTCGTCCACCGTTCAGTAATTATACTTTCCAAATTTTGAATGTTTTTATTGTTCTTATTTATTTAGGCTGTATTAAATATCAAGAAATTTTATCAAAAATTAACAAATATAACGACATCTATCACTTCCCGAAAGTACCATGCATGTACGACTGCGACTATAATTTAATTATACGTATACAAATACACAACTTTAATGTACACACTTAAGAGACATAATAACAAAAATATCCTGTTCTCAGACGGATCCACCGAACATTGGTTTCGAAAAACAAACTTGACGATTTCACACGTCTTACCTCAGGGTCCCGTGTCTCTCTCATTAACTCTTCAAGACAATGGTTTTGCCACCTAGACCATTTAGTTCACCATACCGTTTCTGATGGCGGCAAGCTCGGCGGGATCCAGTGACGGTTTTTAGCTTGTCCAATGTCGTCATCAAGCGACGCACGGGTTTATCACATAGCATGCCATTCCCCCATTTACATGAAAGACAAAAAATAATTAGATGGATCAAAAATATTAACCAAACAAGAATTCCTTTAAATCAAAAATAAATTCGAGTAGTCTTACTACTCGTTACGAAACGCAATAAAATGTAATACAGACATTATATAGGTTCCCGAAAATACCATACATGTACAACTGCGGAAATACTTTAATTATACGTGTACAAATACACAACTTTAATGTAACAACTTGAAAGAAATAATGTCTAGTCCCGATGTTTAAACTCCTGGCCTGATTAATTGTTAAAAAATAATTCAGCCTAAATAAAGCTCTCACCAGAAATTTAACATGTAATGAGCATATTTAAAAATACAGTAATTCAAATTTATTGACAAATTATTCCGTCGTAAAATTAAAAGAAAAATACTAATTACAGTGGTGTAGAATGTCCGATCGCGGCCCGCGATATCAGTACCCCAAGGACGTTAGTAAACATATTTGTTTACCGCATGTAAGAAATAAAAAAGATAAAAAAATATTAAAACACACAAAACACAGTAAATTTGAAAAACAGCGACTGGCGTAAAATAGCATGTCACTCGACAAAAGCCTGACATAAATTTTATATGGTAGTAATGATCGCTATAGAACTTAACTAATGACCAGTGTAAACAAATGAAGTCATAAATAATTCTGAATGAGTACACCAATAAACTGCAATGCAATTGTTAGATTTTGTTGGACGATAACTAATCCATTCATGGAAGATAGACCTACACCATGAACGGATTTAACAACATTCTGCCTGCGTTAAATGGAAAAGGTTACTAAAATCATTGCAAATGTTGTTCGTCTACAACGACAAATCAATCGCATTACAATTGATATCGAAGATCGGTGTCCAAATATCGAAACTCGTTACAAGTTTCTTTCATTCAACATGCATAACATCTTACCAGTGAAGGTTTACAAAAGTTAATCTTAAATTTAATTCTGTAGTACAAATATACAAACAATCAGAACAAGTAAAAAACTACCCCATGACAAATACAGTACTGATGCAAATAATTTGAACGTTTGGATTACACAATTTAATTTTTTTTCTATGACTATTCGAAGTATTAAAGAAAAATTGTTCAGAAAGCAAGACCAGAAAATTATTAAACTAAAAGCCGATATTTATTTATCGGGAATAATTTTTATACTTGCACCACCTCTATGTTTTTCATTAAGAAGCGATAAAACTTTTCAATTAATATTAAACAATAAAATCCATTACCTGAAGTACTCATGAATTTACATTTTTAAAATTAGTACAAATTACTGTAAGTGAAGTATATTGCTTATTATATGAGCGTTCAGAACGTGTAAAGTTTACTTTACCACTAATTGAAGTGAAGAAGATCTGACCCAAGAATTATTGTATCATGTAGTCTGGCTCCCCCTACACATACTAGAAATGCGGCGTAGAGAGTGTAAGTTAATTTGTTTCGTCGAGAGAGATTGGACTCCTTGCGAATCGACTTGGCCTCTCTTTAGCAAACTGCTGGTTAATCTGGTCCTTGAAACGCTGCTGGACGCTGATCTAATTAAGGAGGGGAGCCGCAGAGGGGAGACGGGCTAATGCTAATGGCTTCCACGGTGCGATTCCGCCCCATGACACGTTATTAAATTAGCGCCACTCAGTTACAACTCTCCACCCCCGCACCCCCACGTCGACATCATCAGCTGTTCCAGGTACACGCGACCTCACTCAAACTTGCTTCGTCGCTGGGAACTTCTGCTTATGTTGAATGTCACAAATTCATAGGATTATTTATATGGACATAATAGAAATTGCTTAATTCATACAAAATGGCACCAAGAATCGTGTGATTGACATAACTTGACTCTGTGAAATAATTGATTCGATATTAATAAAAAAAAATACCAAGACAAACTATCATTTAAAACAATAAAAAGTGCCTCGAAAAATTTCAGTATAACACACTCTTTTTTAGAATAATAAATCAAAAACTACCAATTTAAAACTAGAAAGAAAAAGTTCTTAAGATTTTATCATTGTCCAGAACGAGGATATTTGTATATTACTCTCAGACAGCTGCAACATACATAAAATTCTAACAATAATAACGACCCTTCCTTCTACACAAACTCTCCATGGCATCATAGATACAGGTTCATCATTACCTGAAACTAATAATCGGGTTCTTCCGCTTCCTAGTTAGATGTTCTAACAATATTAACATAATATAAGTTAATACCAACAAGGCTCCCATACATGACATTTACTTTCAATAGGCTATCGACCGAGTAAATGATTTAAAATGAAAGCATACGTATTTATTACATGCCTAGATTATTCAAATTCTTAGTTAATCTAATTCTTCAGACAGTTTTTTCGTTCTTATCATGTTTCAGGTGACGACTTGTAATATTAGAGTGCAACTAATGAAGGCAAGTACCATACTCACGTTACTTTAAATTTATTGTATTGTAATATCGTACTCGCTAAAACTTGGAGTCAAAAATAACGAGCATGCCAATAACGTTTAGTTTTGAGCGAGGGTACGGAAATGGTCAGACTAAATAGTATTAGGTCGACGGAATTCCAGCGTCGCCCCATTTTCAGCTTCAAAAAGAAGAAATTTAGGAAGGGAAATAGGAAAGACGATAACGTAAGGATCTTGGTAACTGTAGTACTGAGAAAATACTTTAACATATCAGAGAGCGTTAGGAAGTTAAAGGTAAGGTTTAATAAATGCATATAATATTGAACTGTATAGAAGTCCTAAATCCATTACACACAAGGAAGGCAATCGAAAGAGTAACTCATAGAGTGCCTCCAGAGAGTGAGATAAAATATCCCTTGCCAAGTGCAGAGGTACTTGCATGAAGGCGGGATATCATTTTAAAGGTTCAGATCAGCCCACGTGATCTGTGGTTGGGCTTCTAAAAACTGGTTAACACTGTATTTCTACGGAGTCTGCATTGTGACCCATTCGGGGTTTAAAACTGTCTAGCTGTTTCCTAACAAGTGTCGCTCAGCATCCGTTAACGTTCATAGCGAAGTTAAATACTCAAGGTGGAGATAAAAAATAATAAGACTATATGCCAGAATTTATATTTCCCGAAATTGTTGCAAGAAAACTTACTATATTTGACTTTGAGTCCGACTTAATATTTTCCCAAACTTGTTTTATATGCGAATGTTCCGTTTCCAGAATATTAGTTTCTACTATTTGCATAAATTTGGGTCATTACAATTGCAAAAATTTCTCCATTTTTACGTTCAATTAAATGCTTAATAGGATAATTATAATAATGTTAACATTATGTTAAAGAACTTTTGATAAAATCCAAAAAGTGATCGATGATTATAGACCTAATGACAAAATTAAAAGTAATCGAAAGTGAAATCAACATGAATCATCTAGTTATAGCGGTTAAATAATATATTCAGTTTAATCGGATCAATAACTACGTTTCATCAATATCAGAAAAACTTTAGGAAATATCACACAGTTGCAGAGTCAATGAAAGAATTTACAAATAAAAATAGGGTTGAACAAGGTCCTCGTATTATAAATGTAATAAATACATATTATTTACCAGTTGTGACTCAAATGAATCTTTTTTTGTGAGACTATGTCTTTTGTAAAATAAAGGTACTATTTTAAGACCAATTGCAAAACCAATAAAATGATCTATAAATCTAAAATAATCAAATTTATTAAATTGTTGTATTTAAAAAATGAGCTAAAAGTTTGACAACAACCAGTAGATTCATTGTATTTCATTTTATGGTTATCTGTTGAAAAATTCAAAATAATAAGCGACTCTTAATCGTGTAATATCACAGGTGTGATAGCATAAAATGAACCATGTTTTAAAAATAAATATTCATACAGAAATCAGTCCTTCATAAAATATATAATTAATTATTGTGTGCATTAGTCCCCCCTCCCTAACCCCACATACACACTCGCCCCGCTCCTTACGTTATTTATGGTCAACCTTGAGAATAGAATGAGATGGGATTCCAGAGCCGAAGAGTCGTTTCAGAGAATCGACACGTGTCAATGAGTGAATCGACTCTGAATGACTCAACAAAAATAATCAACTTAACTTTTCTTCTGTATTTGTTTCTTTACCACCGTACATGTTGCTTAACTTAATCTAACTGATTTGAATTATTTATGAATTTCAGATAATGTATATTCATAATTCTACGACTGTAACAAAAAAAAATCCAATGACAAATAACAGAAAGAAGGAATCAAGACTTATATTAGAAATAATTTTTGGAAATAATTCTTCACATGAGAGATTATTAATATCCGTAGTATATTGGTTCTGATAATACACGTATTGAGCGACACGCGGGTCTCAAATGTGCGCCCTAGCACATAAAATTGCGCCTTGCGCCGTTGTTGCCCGCAAGAAGTCTCCGGAAGCAGAATAATGCTACTTGAATAATGGGCGAGGCTGTAGGATGTTTGCGAGAAGAGCAATTCATTAATTACGACAATAACTCATCACAATAAACAGCAGCGCCGGCAGGATTAGCGGCCTTTATGACGCGTGTTCATCGTATTCGTGCGCCTGCGCATCATACGAACATCCAGGCTGCAGCTCCTTAAACACTGCCACTTAAGCCCAAGAACACTGGCAGTAATTTACTTCATTTTATTTGGGAAACAAGTTTAAACGACAAAGACTTAGCACAATCTATAGGCACGTTCACGGACTTGGGGCCACAACACGCGACATCAACGTTATGTCATTAGAACATGGTACGAGTTACTGACGAAAAGGAAGTACATTCAAACATAAATAAGGATTCTCGGAAGGCATGCCTCGAAAGTAACGAAACTGATATAGAGGTCGGGTTATTGCTATTGCACCTGCTTAATAAGAACGGATGTTGAAGGAAAAAATTAACAATTTTCCAAAATAATCAAATCAATTGACAAAATTAATTAATGCGAGACATGTTTCTATTTTGTGCCTAATTTATAATTTTTTGTCGTTCATAGAAGTACTAGCATTTTAGTCGATTCAATTCGCGTGTCTTTATCAGTTCCTCTGAGGATCTGGCTTTTCCCTCCCACAGTAAAATCCAATTAGTCAGTGTGCTCAATTTAAATTTTTACTGTTTTGCTTTGAGTTCTAAAACAAGTGCATAGAAGTACTAACAGCTGAACTGCTCCGAAAATTTCTTTATCTAATTCTATTTTTTCTTGTCCATATATATATATATATATATATATATATATATTGTAATGCCAATTAATTAAGCCATTAATTGTTTTTAAATAATTTAAATTGTTAGCGAATAAAATAATTGTAAACGGCATGAGCGAGGAACGGAACAATGAGCGGCGAGTTCTGTTTCTCTGTTGAGGAGTCGGAATGGCGATTACGCGCGCAAAAGTATAGTCAGTTAGCGAAACATTGCGAGGAGCAGGAAAAATAATAAAACTTGAGCAGAGACTAAACGTGGTTAATGTATTACCAGTTAAAGTTGTGAATTAATACAAAGTAAAACATTCACGGAAGTATTGCATCTTAAATATTGGAAAGTAATAGTAGTTTTTGTCAGAATAGAACTTTCCAAAATCTTCGTGAAGAAATTGTTCCTGGAAAACATTTGTAAATTATTGTGGAGCGGAGAAGTCAACGAAATACAGCCAAACTTGCCAAATTTTAAAGTGAAGTGTAGAATCAGTGAAAACCAAGGCCTGATATTAAAAATTAAAGCGTGTAAAAGTGACTGAACGAGGTAAAATTGATTTTTCTGGTACCAGACCGACGGTCCGTAAGTAACATAACTTTGATAATATTTGTGAACGATATCTAAAAGGGAAAAGTCAGATTTCGTTCATCTTTAATTTCGTTCACTTTTCATTTAGCTTTCTTTTATTTATCGACTTATTGTTTTTAGGTAAATTTTAAACGGAATTGTCAATCATATCATTAAATCATTTACTCTGTTAATTATCCAACCTAGTGAAGGCCCTGAGATAAGACATATTAAATTTTGATAGTAATTGTTTGTAATTTTTGGAAGCCACAAATCTGATAATGAATTATTTTTTTGTTAATTTTTTATAATCTTTTAATTTAATTAACTTTTTCATTTTGATTATTACAATATATATAATTTATATATATATATATATATAAAATTTAAAATGTGAATACCATCCTTGAGATAGGAACAGTATAATTATAATATTTTTCATAGATAACTTACTTAATAATTATTACATAATTTTTTCAAATTTTACGCCACACCTGTCCTATACTTTTTCCATTCCTGACCCTTCTTAAACCGTCACATAAATATCTATTGTAAGTATCACATACCATACTTCACTCATCCTGCCCACAATAATAGTACGAGAATAGGAGAGAATGACATTTGTTGATACAAAGTATAACTACGTATATACGTATAAGGACGTAAATATCAAAATCGTTGCTGTCTTCACATCTTAATAATCAATAATTGCAATTAATAAATCGATATTTTCGATAAAAGAACAAATGGTGATATCTGCTAGTAAGTGCGAAATTTAATACGAATCGCATTTACAAGTCACATGAAAATATAACATATATATATTGTAGTATAAAAATTAAAATAATATAATAGGACCAATAACAGTAATGGTAAACAAACAATGCCACCACGTTGCGGTGCCAAATAATGTGGCATACAGTTTAAAATATCAAACAAAAAACCACGTTGCGCCCAATTAATCTGGTAAATTTAAGATAAATGAAATAATTTCAACAATTAAATAACGTTTATTACAAAGTGATGTTTAGTTAGATTTTGTACAAAACGTTTTCATAAATTTCACAGCTTTATTGTAGTTCTTAAAATCTTCAGGGTCGCTTATCGGGCCTCTAACAGTTATAGTAATCCGCAATTATAACCGAATAATTAATTAAATTTACAAGAGAAATGTTAATATAGGAAAAGTCTATAAAAATGTGAAGGAATTTTATGAAATCTTAAGAAATCTGACGGTATGCAATTTTATACTAGGTTTACAATGAAAATTTCATACGTACCAAATCAGATCAGCTCTCGTAACACTACTTATTCACTTCACCAATAATTTAAAAGCATTTTATTTAACAGTCCATGGTATTTCACTGCTCGAAATTACGACAGCACAGATCAGTCAGCACAACAAACCGGATTTCCAGGTACCTACAGTCTTTTACTTTGCCATATTTCCGATCAAACTGTCTACCAGACACGTCTCCAATATTCCTTCCACAACCTTTTCGTCCAAGATCTACCAGCCAAGTCTCGAACCAACGGACCTCGGGCAGCTCCCTTTGGAGAGGCTGAACTGAACTTCACTGTTTCATTTCGTGTCGCCTATTGACGACTGTACTGAACTCTCGTCAAAGCTTTTTCATCTCAAAAAGCCGCCGACAATAATACGAATGAAAACTCCACATTGTAACGCAACGCTGACTGTTACCAACAATGTCTGTGCCACAATAATTCGCTGACAATATAACTATTAAAGAAATTATTATGATTAATTTTTTTTAGGGTAACAGGCTACATGAGGGTAATCCAGATGGTGGCAACTCCCCTTTAATAGCATAGGCAGGGATTTGAAATGGGGGATGCGGAAGTGTAGAGGAAGGTATCCAAGGATTAACTAGGTCCTCCGGGCTATAGTTTAAGGATCCTACCCGACATTCGCCTAAAAGTAATGCAGGACAAACCCTATAAAAACCTGCATCAGGTAGGTCGGGCATTGGGTACTTGTCCCACGCCCTTCCGATAGCGGGAGAAGAGTTTACTGTGGGGTCGCAGCATTCACTTCTCCGTACCTCGACCAGTTTAGGAGGCAGCTGGCCGACTGTTCCAATGGGAACAGCGAACAACTCTTACCGTATGCCCAAGGTCTGTGACCCCGGAACATACACCTCTCAAAACATGCCGAGGTGCCTCGGCTTGTGGGAACCTTAGTTCAAAAACGGAGAGGAAAAGGCATCCCCAAGGGTAGCCCCTTCCAGACTCTCCTACAAGGTTCTGCCTGCGAGAGAATAGCCCTCAAAAACAATTAACTGTATTCAATATGCATAATTTACCAATAATAAACATGGAATATATATAGCACGATTGTACACTATTCAATTTTACACACAAGCGTATATTCAGGCTTTAATCTGGAAACATTAGAATAGATCATACAAGATACTTCATGAAATAAAAATGATAGTTAGAATGAGAGAGAAAATCCTTCGCAGGTTACCTGCGAGAGAATCCTCTCGCAGGTTTTTTTTTCCGTTAAGGGTAGAGGATTTTTTTTTTTAGGGCAACAGGCTACATTAGGGTAATCCACATTGTGCAACTCCCCTTTAATAGCATAGGAAGGGATTTGAAAGGGGGGATGCGGAAGGGTAGAGGAAGGTAGCCAAGGGTTAACTATGGCCCCCGGGCTATATTTTAAGGATCTTACCCGGCATTCGCCTAAAGAAATGCAGGGAAAACCCTAGGAAAACCTGCATCGGGTAGGTCGTGCATTGTGTACTTTATATCTTCGCTACTCAAAAGGTATAGACTCTAAAATGCTACTTAAAAACAGTTCAACACAAGTTTAGTCAAACAGAACGTTGTAGAACCATCTAGAAGGCTCTGTGTGAATATATCGCAGGGAAGTGCAATTGAAGCGGATATCTTAACAGAAAAGGGACAGGTTACATCCCTCCACTACGTCATTTCGACAGATCATCCTTTTAACTCAAAGAGATTGCAATTTCCAGGGAGAATTGTTATATCAATCACAAAAATCTATCAATAACAAGTCAACAAGATTGGTCTTTTATGTACTGCGAATCCTCCAACTGTATATTTTTAGGCTGAAGTTACCCTAAAATTATTTCTTATTTCTTTTGTAGTTAAAATCAAACCTTAATCTCAGTTATGAAATTATGGTGAAGTGCAGCAAAGTGTATAGCCTTGATTTATATAAATAGGCAAAAAGATTGATAAACTAGCCAAATAAATTCCTACCAGAAAATATGCAATGAACAAACTATAATAAAAAAAGCAATCAGAGGGAGAAATCGAAAAAGTACGCTGGTAATTTGGACAAAATGCATAAATTTATGTTAAAGTAAGACTACGCTTTCCTCTAATAGGTTCCTCTCATCAGAGTGAATTTACAGCTTCTATAAAATTTGTAGTAATTTTCAAGGGGGCTCTCAAAGGTTTATTCCCTCCATAGTCTTGCCGTGTGGAGCAATTAACTGAAACGGCGCACTATTTATGCTCATTGTCGAAGATAGCTACTTGTAGTTTAATATGTTACTCGTGTTGTTTTTGTTTTGATGTTGTTGAATTAGATAGTCGCAGCAGTGACTAACATAAATGGCTTTCATCTATCGTTATATAATAGGTGCAAAACTGTAAAAATAATTTACTAGAAACTTATAATATTAAACAATATATCGATATAGAATAATCCTCAATTTTTAACGTAATTGAAAGTATTTCAAATATTATTATTAAGCTTCTATTGGGCTCTTTCCCGGTGGTATCTAGAGTATATTTTAATATAATTTAAAGAATACCGTAATATGAATTTAAAAACTTTATTGAAAATTAGGACTTCTGTTTTTAGAAAATGAATTATATTATTCAATAAATTGTAACTATATATCTCTAAAATATTGTAAAGAAACAGTTTATATTGCATGGTTTCATGAACTGTTATTTAAAATTTTTCAATATAAAATCGAGTATTTAATTCCAGAATTGATGTTTTCATTAAAATCTTAAATTTCATTAAAAACTGAAATTTAGTATCGACAATAATCGGAAATATATCTCGTTGACAATATAAAAGAATAAACAGCAGCCTTAGTGATTCAGAAGAGCTATAACACAATAGTGTTTGTTAGTCTACATATTAGTTGTAAAATATTATGAAAAAGGAAATGTTGCCACCTAATCATGAGCAGATACTTAGGAATGCCGCTGATTTAGTTAATCTGATGATCTATTGCCCTGTTGCTCCTCCGAACAACACTTCCATACAAAGTAAGCTGTTCGTCTGATGTTAATGTAATGTGTCTTGATTTTATTGAGAGGGCTGAGGCTTGCTCGCTTTGCTTTTATGAGCATCAGGCGAACCTGATTCGCCCAGGTGAATGATCATTGCTAGCATGCGGCGGCCTCGCTACCGAACGAATGCTTTTTATTGGCCATTCGCGTGAGGAAGACGCCACGTGATGGACGCCGCAACTCCGCAGATGACAAATATATGATATCGAGCTTTAGCCCTAAAAGGCAATAATAATGCTTGCAACAGCAGCGAGGGGTTTAAAACTTATATGGAACATCTCCCGGACAGCAAAATGTGCTGCAATTCGTTTTATCTCGACCTATACGAGTCGATGAGGATAAAGTATCCGACTGGTGGGGTCTTTCAAAGCTAACGGAAGATGTGGAATTGCGGCTATCACGGTGAATTCCACTTACGAATGGGGATACAGTTCGCCTCATAAATACCACTGTACCCCGCCGATTGCTCTGCGGCTAGTCTTAATACCGCGCCGTAAAATGTATCGACTAACTTGGCCATGATTCGGACGAATGTGAGGTAGTTATTGAATAACTGCCGGGGCCGTATCTTTAGCCGTAACAGGCGACTGGATAAATGTCCGAGTGATTTCCTCAGCTAAGTTTCTATATTATTAGCGCTTTTCGTTGTATTAGAATAATGATTTTTTTACTATATATTCCTAATAATATATTTCTCCTTTCATTCTTCTATAGATGTAATTGCTTAAGGAAGTAAAGAAACGAAAAGAGGAAATCATTTTATAATATATAAATATTTCCTTATCCTTTATTAATCATTTTTTTACAAGACCGAATTTCTGAATCCCCATACATCAACCGTTTATAGGCGTGTTTATAATTTTAATTATTAAGAACAAAACGTCCATGGCAAGTCAGAGTAAACCTCACACAAACCTGATCATCTCCCCTTGTTACCACGTTGTTCCTTGATTACCCAGAACTGCACATTCCTGCTTCTCAGGAAACGTCCCATTTTAAATATTTCATTTTTGTGGAGGACATATCAGTGCGCGAGATTAATTTTCGTACCACCCACACTCCCACGGTCAGCCTTTCCGGAAACTTTAGGTTAAGTTATCAGTAATAAATTGTCGACGACCCGAAGCTTCAGAAGGCCTGCACCACCGAATAATATGAGTATTATAATGCTCTACTCTTATGGCTTCCAATTGCGCTCCTCAAGTTAAATACCAGTCAAGAAATTACTCCTTCAAAGCAAGCGCTCATCGATATGACTGTAGCCAAGTCGTACATTACTGAATCAGACTTTTCCTAGTCGGGTTAGGCAATGTAACCAAAACAAAACATGAATAAACCTATTCTCAACTTCCCGTCACTTTTAACTATTATAGTTGATGGGCTGCCGGAAAAATACGGTAATTTATCGCAACCAGGCTTTCGTCCAGTGTGGTGGATTACACATCCAGGAGTCCCGTCGTGATTCAACCATTCTCGTCAACTTCTATTGGGATATGTGCTAATCATTCATATACTTAACAATTTCAACACAATATAAAAATTCTGTATATAATGTTTCAGGATTTACCAACGGATAATTATACGTTCCAAATAATTATGTTATAAAGGAAAGCCCACTAAATCCGAACTACCGCAATTTTTTAACCACCAAAAAGTGAATCGGCCGACATAAAGTGGTACTAATAATTATTTTAGTAAGATAAAAAAAACTTACTCAGTATACACAACAAATTTAAACTGCTACTGCCTTCTATCATGGGAAATCTTCTTCAAGTGATGATGAAGTGTCTGAACATACATCCAACAGTCAATATTCGGATACTTTGAATAATAAACTAAATGAAGAACATATTGAAACATGGGAATGGGTAGCAGACAATCCCAAAACCTCCAATATTCGTCTGTGAGGTGCTGACTATCAATAAATGATAAAAAAAATCACACGGAAATGGCTGAAATCGAACAATACTCCACACAAACTTTAGCTGTCAATACAATAAAATTCAACTTTAATATATTATATTCATATAGAAAATTGACATATGCAAGAAAACATCAAGAGATCTCATAGACGAAATCAAGAATCTGTTTTGATTACAGACTCAAATTAAAGCGTGGGACAAGTACCAAATGACTGACCTACCTGATGCAGATTTTTCTAGGGTTTTCCCTGCATCACTTTTAGGCGATTTGCCTCGTAGGATCCTTAAATTATAGTCCGGGGACACCACTTAACCCTTGGTTACCGCACCCATCCCCCCCACTTTTCAGTCCCTTTCCTACTTTTCCATCACATGGATTACCCTCAAGTAGCATGTTACTCTAAAAAATTATTTACTAAATTATTTATTTATTTACTTTATTTTTTATTCTTCGTTTAGATATTACATATAACCGATCTACACCTTCTTCGTTTTTTTTCATTTAACAGGGATGATTGAAGCCTGTAAGAGCTGTTGTTGGCTCTCACAGGTAGAACCTTTTAGGAGAGAGAAAGAGGACTACATTTGAGGATGCCTTCTCTCTCTGCTTTTGAACTAAGGTTCCACAAGCCGAGGTACCTCGGTCTGTTTTGTCAGGTGTATATTCCAGGGCCGCAGATCTTGGGCATACGGTAAGAGTTTACCGCTGTTCCCATTGGAATAGGCTGCCAGATGCCTCATAAACTGATCGAGGAACGGCGAAGGGAATGCTGCGACCCCACAGCAAACCGCTCTCCTGCCATCGGAGAAGTACGTAATTCCCGACCTACCTGATGCAGGTTTTCTAGGGTTTGTTCTGCATCAATTTTTGAAATACCTGGTAGGATCCTTCAACTACAGCTCGGAGTCCGTAGTTAACCCTCTAACCTTCCCCATCCCCCCTTTAAAATCCCTTCCTACTTTTCCACCAAGTTAATTACCCTCATGTAGCCTGTTAATGTAAAAAAAATTAACAAAAACTTAGTACATTGAATGTAATCTCAGAAACATTTTAAATGTGAAAAATAAACTTAATATTCACAAAAACATAAGAACAATACAACCACAATCCAGATCCAAATATCACACAAGGAAAAAAATGTTAGCTAGCCGAATTCAGTAATAAGTACCATAACAACAGGACGCAATTAAAACGGGAATGTAACATTATCAGGCAAAGAACACTATTTAAACTTATTGAAGTTTGTTAGTCTATGTTTTCGGAATTAATCCTTCAAACAGCATGATATTGAAGATGCTCTTAAAAATGATTAAAATCGATCACAAAATTTCTAAAAATATCGCAGTGACTCTTTCGAGTATTTTCACAAAGAATATTAACGTTAATCACATAAATAAATATAATTTAATTTCAGTGCCTCTATTTTGGTTATTGTTAAAACATTTAAATTCAAAAAGCAAAAGGTCCATTTCTCGTTTCTCCATAATTCTAAGAGGAGGCAATTGTTATACTGAACGATTCCCGTTCATGCTTACATTTTCATTTTCATATTTTCATGTATGGACAGATTATAGTTGATCCAAAATTTGTCTTTTTTGGGTTAGTAGGCAGCGTCATGTCATCACAAAGGGCCCGAGTAAGAAATCTTGGCACTGGCACTATCAGTATCATCAAACCGATTGCGAATCTCCTGAAATCATGTCAAACGGTCGAGTGTCGCATTGGATTGAGCTCACAGGAAACATCAGGAACAACAGAACACCAACTCCGTAACGCCGACCTCCTGATTGACCGTTGCTGCCTCACATCACAGAGCTCCCGGGTTCGAATCCCGGTTGTTTGTGTGCGTGAGAGAAACTCTCGTAAAATCAGTCCCCCGACAAGGAAAAATGGGTTCCCTTACTGAGTCGCTAATAACCAGAGCTGTTGATTAATAAAGAATAGATGAATAAAAAAAACTCCTTGATAATTAATCAGTGAAAGGAAACGTTCCCCAATATTTCTGAATTTCCTACAAATCAATCTTATGAATACAGAACAAACATTTTAGATATTAAGTTGTAACTGAATGAAAGCTATGACATAATGTCAACAGTTTAAACCCTAAACAGTTCTTTGTGAATACTACGACAGGTATGACTTCAGTTTTGGAGCAGAATATGCCACAACATTTCATTCATGATTAGAACGACAGTTTGATCATTTCTTTTTGGTGTTTGTGGGGGGAGGGAGGGGGCATTCGTAGTCAAAGCACTGTCTCAAACTAGAATTGCAGAAGAATGCGTTCTCCACCACTTGCACAACTTCACCTAAATTAGCTTCCGAGACTGAATCTGTACTTTATAATTTATCGAGCGAATAATACTGGAACCAAAAATTTTAGTTTCTGTAAACAATAAAAATATTAACATTGGAGAAACCTCGTAAATTATTATACTGCTTCTTAATTTGTAATTGATGAAGTATCCCCGTGCGTTGGCACTTTCTCCGGAGCTAGCGCTGCAATCGCTAAGTCAAAGACTCAATTCTGACGGAGCTCGCAACCCCTCTCGCTTCCAAGCAATCGATGGGGAGGGAGGGGATATCAGGAGTTGCAGATCTGATTGGATGTATCCATTCCAAAGCGAATCAGAAATTCAAAAGTGACTATCAAACTTTATTCTTCCGAGGAACAGATGACGTCATGAAAATCTATGGAACTGGTAGCGGGAGGGGAAGCATAATGTAGAACCTTTATCATACATTCAGTCGCTATTTGAAATATAACGCAAGGCGCAGAATTCCTTCAGCTAGCAGCTTGCAGCAGAACAGTGTAATTTTGCTTATTTTTCTCTGACAACGCTGTAAATTCATTTTTCCGGCATTAAACATAAACGCCGATGTTCTCAATACTGTCTTGTGTTAAAGCGTCCAATACATTAAATATTTCTGTTTATAAAATATTCTTCTAGAAATAAAACAAATTTACGATCTGTCGCATTTTATGAAATAATCCGTTAATGTTAAAACTATATAAATATCTATTTATAGACGTTATACGTAAAGTATATGTGGGACTGAAATTATTAGATCTCATGCTACAGGAGACTATATTTATACCTAAAATATTAAATATGATCAAAATTGTATAATTTAGCCACGCAACAATGCATTACTTCTTTTTTTATTATATTCGATAAGACATAATTATTAATGTACTTGAACCAAGGACACGTAATATTTTATGAATTTTTAACACCCCACTGGTAGGAAAAAAAGGTAAAACTCGTCGATACACAAACTGGAATAATCTATAGGTCTCCTGTCTGGAATGAAAAACATCTGACTCATTGCCCACACTTGACACGGAGGAATTGTTGTTTGGACAGAAACTTATTCTCGTCTCGTCACTCGCCTCTGTCCTCGCACTGAAAATCGTTTCTCGGAAATCATGAGGTGGTCGGCGAATTTTCCATCACCCAACTGCAGTAAATCTTCTAAATAATTGGGATAAATCTCGTGAAATTTCAGAATGTCATGATATCTTCCCTTCTCAAGAGATTATTAATGAATGCAGGTCTGTTTTATGAAACCTGACGTGAACACCGGTTTTTTTACTCGATAAATGTAGGACAGTCTACCAACTGTCGTGACAGTGTATAAACAAAGTTCTCTATACACAGTTGTGTTTTTAACGAGTACCTATTTCTTTTCATACTCCCTCAGTATATATTTTTATCCTTATTCTGTATTTTATTGCTCCTTCGCCATTTTCGCCTTTTTGAACGTATAAATATCAGTTAATTTGTCAAAAAAGTATACTATCACTATAATTGTTGAGTTTCATAGTATCCGTTTGTACGTTAATTACAATGATGCTGGAGTTAATATTAAGAATTTCTTATATACTTCTAGAATGGTACCTGGTGTCAACATCTGAAATCTTAGCATTTTGCAATAAAATTTAATGTTTCGAATTTATTATATGTTTTATAAGATTGTTTATCGTAGGGAAGTACGATATTACACATATGTTCCTTAAATCGGGTATTAAGGGAACGCTTTTGTTTGCCCTATGCAGCAGGAATTAGAGCAAGAGATTTTGTAAACTACACAATGTTTTCTATAGGTTTAAAGTGCGTCCTTGTGGTTTTTGATCAAGAAGGAAAGAGTATTAGTCGATCTGTAAATGAAGGATATTTCATATTCTTTAAAAATAATGATAATATTTGCATGGTATTTTTACTTGCTTCTTTAGTCATATGAGGGCCAGGAGAAAGTAAAATATTTAATTACTACCCGTCTACTTTAACAACAGTTGATATTTTCCGCTTTAATACGTGTAATAGAAAATCAATACCTATTGGCGTACAATACTTTTAAATTTTTAAGATTTTCGTCTATTTAATTAAGGTTTTATTGGCGTAGAACCCGTACTTGCGAGAGGAAACGTTACGCAACGTTTGATAGAGGACTTGTCGTGACTCTAAAAAGCAAACGTATATTTGTGTGAGTGATATATACCACTGTGATCAAAAAGTAAGGTGAAATTGTCATTTAAAACTCCCGGGTATTAGGAAGGCGGGTAATTTTTTTTCCTAGGTTCGTAGGACTGTCTATAATATTTCCTAAGCGTCTGTTTGTTAAAAGGTTTGATTATCTCCGAGTTACACGTGTTTCTGTAAACAACCAAAAGGGATATTTTCGATTTTTGCAATGGGTGATTTTGTTGAGCAAAGAACTTGCATCAAATTTTGTTTGCGGAACGAATATTCTTGTGCGGACACGTTGAAAATGTTGCGGAAGGCCTTTGGTGATCAAACTATGGCCCAAAAAAGCGTTTATAAATGGTACAACGAGTTCAAAGAAGGCCGAGAACGCGTTGAAGACGAACCGCGCTCTGGACGACCATCAACGTCTACCGATGAGGGCCACGTCCAGAAAGTAAAAGATTTGGTGCTTGAAAATCGTCGATTCACAATTATAGATCTCGCTGATAGTGTTGGAATATTATAAATTTTTTGGAAAGAAAGCGTCGCGTTGATGTGTGTCAAACTTTGCTGTCTGACTATCAAGACCACTTGAAATGCATCATTACTGGAGACGAGACTTGGATTTACGCATACGTCCCTGAAACCACCCACCAATCCAGCAAATATCGTGCAAAAGGTGAAGCAAGACCGAAAAGACCACGGCAAAGTCGATCGAAAATCAAGGTCATGTTGACAGTTTTCTTTGATTATCGTGGTGTGGTTCTCTATGAATTCCTTCCGCCTGGCCAAACTGTCAAAAATAATTTTATTTGAGCGTTATGCGTCGTTTGCGTGAAGCTATTCGTCTGAAACGGCCGGAATTATGGGCGAACAACTCTTAGTTATTTCATCACGATAATGCACCATGTCATACTGCGTTGGTTCTTCGCGACTTTTTTGCCAAAAAGTCGACTCATATCGTTCCGCAACCACCGTATTCGCCTGATTTGACTCCGTGCGACTTCTGGCTATTCAGCAAACTCAAAAGGCTAATGCGAGGACCCCGTTTTGACACGATTGAGGAGATAAAAACCGAATCGAAGAAGGTCTTGAAGGCTATACTGGAAAAAGACTATTCCGACTGTTTCGAGGACTGGAAAAAGCGTTGGAAAAAAGTGCGTTTTATCGGACGGGGATTACTTTGAAGGGGATGAAATTGATTTAGTAGAATAAATAAAGAATTTATATTTTATAAATAAATTCACCTTACTTTTTGTTCACAGTGGTATGTATGTGAGTATATTGATTTTTATAAAATACAATATTATATTCTTTTAAGAAACTGTGCTGCAATTAATTTGAAACCACGAGTATTTTTTAAGGTTGACTTAGTATTTAAATTCCCTGATTACGTAGTTGATTTCATTCTGCTGTTACACCCTACGTTGTACCATAAGAAATGTTTTCTGTTTGTTCACAACATGAAATTAAATTATCTTGAAATTAGCAGAATCTGATTTAGAGGTATAATTCAGCTTAGCAGATTAAGAAGTGTAGTCCAAATTAGTTATTTACTAACTGAGTACTTGACTTTTCCAATTAACTAATAAAACGAAACGACTTCCCAAAAAAGAGCAAACTTTTTTGCGTTAACTTAGAACGTACTAGAATCCACTTAGTTTTAAATGTTCCGATTTTTATGGACAATGTGACTGGTAACAAATGAATAAGTACGCTTTGACTTTCTCTCCCCTCTCGTTCCACTTCTGCATCCTTCGAAGTTGTAACGATCCCGATAAAAAGCTGCTATACAAGTCAGGGAATGTTTATCCGCTGATTAATGTGCCTTGGGTCGCCTCCTGAAAGGGGCTGTTTATGATTTATTACGTAAGCAATAAGTGCAGCCGAACGAGGTGCCGATAAAACCTTGCCCCCCGTTAAACTTAATTTCGCTTTCTGTATTTAACAAGGGTGAAGTTCCGTGCTGCTCTCATGATTTCCGCAGACGCAAATTTGATTTTCTAGAAATAGCTGTTTCTAATTGTACGCAGTTCTTTAATTAGGCTAATCTAGAGGCATGTTGCAATTATTGAAAGATGAACTAAGTGGTCCATTTAGTACTATACTTTAATTAACGCCGGTATTAGTTAGATGAGTTTAAATGTACGTCCAAACCGACAACTACAAAATCTGTAATTAATACATAACAAATAAAGAGATTTATAAATAATAAATAATAAATCGCCAACTCATGCGTCTTGAAAGCTAATGTTATATTCGTGATATTCCTCATGACAATATTTAGTAAAATTGATTAGCCTACCTGTATTTAATTTCTGTTATGTTTTTATCAACGTTGTCATAACTAAAGGAGAGTATGACTTAATTTCGTTTGCTTCGAGATTTAATATTTACTTTGAATTTAGTATTTTTAACGCAACTCAGATTAGAAAAAGATATGTCTGCGAACGTAAGTTAATCTGGCAATTAACATATAAGAATCGGTACCATCTCGACCGGGGTCCTTTCGTTTGCTCGACACACACTTGTCCGATGACCATTTTCCCGACAACAATATCCCGATTGACGTTAGCTCGACATGTCATCTTCCTGCGAAGGTAAGTTTTTACAAAATAAAGCATAATATTAATATTGTAAAACACTTAATATGTTAGTTAGCCTATTATACATGATTATTATTGTAAATTAAGATATTCATTAACGAGTGGAACAATTTCATTCACACTTAGTACACGTATCACTTAAGATCCAGGAACAAACCCTGCGAATTTAAGATAACTCTAGCACTGCCAATTGGAGGGATGGCATTTTAAAAATACAAAATATGCGATAACGGCTTATATTGGCACCGTATAAATAGTATACGGGGTGCCTCATATTCCTAATGTCATTCTCAATGTTTGTTGTGTCTAATTTCATCCCTTAACGGTCTGAGAACAGCTCTTGGTGTGGGGAGAAAAGGGGTGACAAAAATTGCGATAGGTACCAAGATCGAAGTCGAATCCGGTATTTTTGTAGTCCCTGAGTTTATGTACGGCATTCTATCACGGTTAAGTTAAAGTTTAACCGCTATGTGGAAGGTGGTGATAATAACAATTTTATATCGCTCGAGATTGGTGTCGAAACTGGTATTTTGGTAGTCGCTGAGTTTAGTTAAGGTATTGTACCAGTCGTTATAAAATTATTATAATCACCCTTTCCACTTTTACCCTTAGTAATTAATCTTTAACATCACCCTGCTTGGTGAATGTTAACGTCTAGATTTTTTAAGGTGTACACTTCACTCACGCACTGTGCTCTGTTTTCATAAACAGGATTTTATTTTCAAAATTCTGACTAGGTGTTGATTGTCCACGAGTTGTCGGACGACTGAGTTGGCCATAGAAGTGAAGTTTCCTATTTCCCAGATTTTTATTTCTTCCTTAATGGTTGGAATCTGGAGATCCCTATGAAGATCGGTATTTGGGATAGATCATTGGGCAAAATTTTGCTTGGACCCACTTCATGATTGTTAAACAGGTACAGTCTCAATTCTGAAACCAAAGAGCCACGTTGGTTTCAGTATTTGATCGTAAATCAGTAGCTGGAAGGAGACTGAAAGTTGGGAATTTCTTCCAATTATCCAAAAGTTTGATACTTAATTCCGCTTATCTTTCTTAACATGCACTTTTCATCTGTTTGGTTGTTCTCATAGGGTTCAGTGCTGCTCTAAAAACTTTTTGAAAGTAAATACAAGTACTTTATACTTCGTGTTGAAATTATTTTCTGTGTGTGTCACCTTGGGAAAGAACCTTTAGCCTTTTTTGGAGATTTTGAAATCTGAGATTCAATGAGAAAGGGTAATGTTCTTATTAAAGTCAGAAACCTAAAATAGATCTCTTCAACTAAGCTGAGACCCACTGATAATCGGTAACTGTTCTTATTTCAAAACGGTAAGTGATAAGAGCAATTATTCCTTCCTGGATAAATTAAATCTTTCCATCTTTGTGTCTCGTTTCGAAATAATTACTTTTAAGGACGAACCGTTAATGTAAATTCATAATTTTGTCTGCCTTCTTTGGGTAGGAAAGGATCTTTTCCTTGGAGGGTTGTTAGACGAAGACCGAGATGCTATCAAAGAGTCGCCTTAATTTGTCCACGTGGCTGCGTCCGAATGCGTTCGTGACAGCTGTAGTGCGGCGTTCTCACATTATTGACAACACGAGTCGCGTTTTCAATGCGCCTTTGTGGTAACAGCCATGTTTCAAGCCAGGGGAAGAGCTTCTGACAACCTTAATGGACTGCTATGGGTGTAACTGCCACCTGGAATCTACTCGCGAGCATCTACCGTATCGTGCAAGCTTTAAACCTGCATCTCATTTCAGATATTATCATTTAAACCAATTAACGTCAACTGGCATTGTCGTGATTCACGTGACTGGTTTTATAAGAGTCTCCACCTTGTTCCAACCTGAGCTAAACTCTTTCGTGTCACATCCAGCATTTGCAATAGCTGTCTTCACCTACTAATTTTACCATTCATTATACAATCTATCACAGTGTACATCCAGTACTCCTGAAGTATTTACTCTTCCATAACGTTCAAATATTTCTTGTTTGTCTATTAAATCTCAATAACACTGATATAGCACCACTTTTCATTTATAGCCTTTCCAGGCAGCAGTCGTTTATTTTCCCCTTTACAACAATCCAGATATAGCATACATATCTCATACCAATAAAAAAATCCATTTAAGCAAATTTCCATATTCCTACTTAAGTACAGACCACAAATGGAACTTTCTTCCTTATCGTTGTCCTAGCTGAGCTTTCCTATATTTTTTACCTGCACCTCAGCCGACTTGGCCATTTTGTTCCATGAATAACAGAATTCTCCAACAATTTGGGAAATAGTTTTAAAACAATTATTTTCATTGTTTATACTAACCCAAAACTTAATTCGTATTTATTTAGTTTCAATCAAATTTAATCCGAAGTAATTTTTTTTTACTAAAGTTATCTTCTATAAGAAGTCAAGTTTATCTGCGTAATGCCAGCTTCTGAATCAATTGAGGATTGGAAATAAGTTGAATTTGTTGTCAAATATAATTAAATACAATACATGGGCTCACCTGTATAGACAGTTCACCGATTAACCATCCCTTTCCTCTCTGATTCTTCACATATTCATATCTTATAATAAATAATAATTTAATAATAATGAATATGTATTGCATGTATTAGGAACTTTATGTATTACCGTTATCATTACGGCTTAAAAAATATAATTATTTCGAAATTATCTGTCTTTGTATTAAACAAATTACCAACGAAATAATTATTTGTTGACATATAAATCTAATATAATCGGTTATGTAAGTAGGCTCTGGTTTCTTTTAATGTATTGAAACTAACGTAAAAATTAGAATTTCAAACAGTAGATTTTTTTCAAGATACCTACTTTTAAATCATTATGTGCACATTGAAGTAAAATCCGGTTTATCAAATCATATTCCCAAAATTTCCTTATAGCACCTACGCTTACACTTTCGTTTTGCAGCATCTGTGACATTCGGTTTGCGGTTCCGAGGTGAAGTACCTGCCCTTGCCGTTATTCCAGTGAAAGGGAGTCGCGTTGTGTCCGATCGCAGGACCGTGACGGTCGGTGGACATTAATGAAGCCGTTCTGGCTTCTAATGGAGTCGGCTCCTTTCACAGAGAGCAGTATATCAACCACTGCACCTAACTGTCATGCAGCTTATTCACACATTATGTGCTAAATGCTACTGGGCAGCAACCATGAGGGGCTCACTTTCTTCCGGGTTCACTACCCGGTTTTTATAAATTTTTGTTTCAATTAATTTGCTTGAGGAGAAATTAAAATATATTAAACGACCAGTATGGTAAAAACTCGACCGGACCGGGAATCGAGCCCGGGTATCCCGCTTAGTAAGGCTTTAAGGCGGGCGAAACTTTGCTGAAAGCTTCCCTTCTGGTCTTTCTAAATTAAAATAAATTTCATTGTATTTTTTGACTTCAATAATTTTATCATCTTACAAAAGTTAATAAAATATTGGTAAGTTTTTACTACGAATAATTTAAAGGTATGTACGAATTATTAAAATAGATAATTATTTAACTTAAAATTCAAGCTATTATAAATTTAGATCAACACACAGTAACATGCATAACGGTAAGCGACTGTATTTATTAAAAATATACAGTGCTCTACTGCGCAATGAGGTTCCACCAGCACTTCATATCAGAGGTTCTAACCGAAAGCGGTGACGGTAAAGCGGCTGTTTCCGCTCAAACATGATTCTCATAATATTATACCACAATGCCCTAGGAATGCAAAGACAATACAGGATGACAGTTTACTCACTATGTGGGTAATAGTACGTGAAACAAACGTAAAATTGAAGACCTGTAAGAGACATTAGAATAGAAAATATACGTCTATATAAATGGGGCAGAAAACTAATGAAAATGATTCTAGAAAGATGATTGGATGTTAATGAGTCGACTGGAACATGTGACATGTAGTGACTTCCTTTATATCTATGCTGTTATTTAATGATAGTATATTAATAAAATAATTGATGACCTTATACAGACACTTTAATTTTTTTATTTATATTGTAATGACGTTTCGATACCTATTTGCTTCTTCTTCAGGTACTTTCTATTAAATTTTAAAATCTTTTGAGTTTTGTCAACTGACAACTACAGTTGTGTCGTTCTAGGCTCTTCTTAGCACCTGACGAAAGGAACAAGGATCCCAGAAACGTTGTGTGGTATTTATTTTACCTTTTTGTCTGAATTGCCTATCTTTCTTATTCATTATTTTCAATATGACCTAAATATTTTCATTTTTAAATTTTAAAATCGTATGGCGAATCTGAAAAGCAGAGTATAATGATTACTCCGTAAGTATAACATAAACCAGCGTTATATATACTTGATAATGAGCGTAGATCTCGCACATTTTTCAGTGAATACTCTAAGGGGACAATGAAGCATCAACGCTTTCCAGACATCAGTGTTTTCTCTTTGGCTGAATACAAGGAGACAATGGAAGATGTGAGCGGTATTTAGTTTATGTCTGAAAATAAATTCTGAATTTTAGTTTACTGCCAAATTTACCCGGAGCTGAATTAATTATGAGTGTATGTCAAATAAAATGTGTACAATACTGTGTGTTATGTAGATGTCGTTTCATGTCACGGATATATATTGAGTTTTTATATTTAAAAATTTATTTATTTCTTCAAAGTTTGACAATGTTCCGACCTTGGAAAAATTGAAGTCTGTGTGGACTGTAGATAAGTTTCATAACATTTTTCAGTATTACAGTAAGACAGATACGTATCTTATTGGCGAATCCGATGTATTCAATATTTAAATACAACGAATAAATTATGAATATAAAGGAACAAGTATATTGTAAATCAGAATATGAGTATGTCAGCCGGAAACTCGTACCGAAGTGAAAATTAATAAATTGTCGGAGAAATTTAGTAAATAGTGGTTTATACATATTGGCGACTATTAAAAAAACCTTATATAAATAGAAACATATTAGTAAAATTATTAATTTGATGTAATAATTAAGTAATTTAATACAACACCTGATTATCAGTCAAATAAAAACATTAATAATCTTTTAATAGCAATTATTTGAAGTAGCTTTATTTCAATAAAGACACCTAATTTTCCAAATAAATTATATATGTTGTAGTAATAAAAACCATACCACTATTCTAAACATTACAACATCCTATGTCAAGTATAACCAATTTCCGAGACATGCTCTTTAATATAAAATATACTTCGGCTTCCACAATAGCTAACTGAGGATCGCAATTTCAGTTATTGATCTGCATCAGACAATCTGATGGAACTCAAAATCCCAGGGGAAAGGGAATTAACTATCGAAACGCAAGTTCCATAGAAAATAAATGAGCATATATTTTTAGTATAGGCACAGATTCACTACATATCTAAAATTTAAGTATGGCTCGTTTCATACTTTCAAAATAAATAATTATAAATAAAATTTTAAATAAAGACAGCTACACATGAAAAATAATACAAATTCTCTGGTTGTCAAAACCGGCACTAATTTATATAATTTAAACCAACCTTTTATACTATTTATCTGATATTTCATATCTTTTTATAATCCTTGAGCATCCACTTTGTACTATTATATCCATAATTTTTAATATCTTTATTGTAAACCTGATATAACTAAAACATTAAATTAAATTAACTGAATTATAATTTTTAATTCTCTGTTTTGGCCTTTTTAATAATTTAAACTATACAGATTAAAATACTTATTGAAATTAACTTAGCTACTTCATGCTGTGTTTTAGTGTTCAATGCCCGTTTTATATCTATTTTCACATTCACTTACATCAAAATTGTACATACCAAAGTCTTCACCAAATATTCTCATATGTCCGATACTAAATATGTGGAGGAACAGTAGCTACCAAGACTGTCAATTTATATGACCATTCTACTTATTCTCTTGCCTCAAACTCGGCTTTCCTTGGTCATTCATTTTATTATAGGAAAGTAAGCAGCCCCGGATTCTATCGCATCATTTCTTATATTATTTCTGAAAACCACAGAAACTTAAATCAAAATTACCGGGTAGTGGTCCGAAATCTCGATAGGTGCGTTGTTCTGCTATCAAATATTTTTTCAAAGACCTTGAGGTTACAAGAAGAACCGAGAATCGATTCAAAGGGAAAATATTCAGTATACATACGTGAGAACAGTCCAATCAGCCACTTACACGTAATTAGAGAAGCAGTGTCAAAGAAGATCGAATAACTAGAAATAGCACACACTAGAGGTGGAAAAAAGAACCGAGAATGGATTCAAAGAGTCTATTCTTATAAAAGAACCGTCCTCTAAAACGACTTAGTAGATAGAGTTACGCTCACAGTTCGAGACGTAGAGTCGTGACCGAGTTGATTGAGTCGGTGTATGAGCGAATTTCTTGAGCCGTAGGGTCGTGTGGAGAGTTGCTCGAGTCGGCTCTTGAGCCATTGGCTCGTGAACGAGTCTCTAGAGTTGAGCCGTTGAAGATCTCTTTGAGAGTGATTTACAAGTTGAGTCGTTGAGTTGAAGACAGATTCGACTCTGGTTCTGAATTGAAAACGTTATGAGCAGTGTAGAATTAACAAACAGTAACCCTCGTATTAAGTTTTGAAATGATAGGCTTAGTTCCTTCAACAGACAGTATGGTAAAGTCTTAAATATTGCTAAAATAATCAAGACAGAAACCTAATTTTGACTTGTTATTCTTACAACTTCTCCACATTCATAGCTAACATATTATTCCTAGAATTTTTTGTGCTTTCGATGTATATAGTTTTGTTTAACCTTTTGAATAATTTTTATATGTTCTGAAATCACTGACCCTATCTCATATAAACATTAACAGCTTTAATTTACAAGATATTTACAATGAATATGCAGAATATATTTGATCCAGATACATAGTTTAAGTGTAGATAATACTGCAAATTATTACTATAATTTATAACTATATATATTAGTAGAATTTTTCGGTTCCAATAAATCCCGGAAGGTAGTCTAGGACGAAGTCACTGCCCTAACCCAGGGATTAAACCTTGTTCTCAAGGACTGTGAAGTCATATGGTCGCCAATCTATATTTAGAAGGAAGTGCTGATTTTTTCCGTTAGAGGTTGATCATGACGGAAAAAAGGAGTCAGCTGATTTCCCAAAAACTTTCCAGAATGATTTGACTAATTGCAATATTAAATATGTAAAATAGTTGTAGAAATATTTTTGTATTATTTTTGGTAAATAAATAACTTAATAATTATTCCATATTTTTTTGTTTAATTTTTTTTGTGTATTTGGCCACCCCCCCCCCTTCCCCTCCCAGACCTTACTAACGTTATTAATGTTTAACGTTCATCACCCCCCATTTCCTTCCCGTTCCTTACTAACGTTATTAATGTTTAACGTTGAGAATAGAATCAGATTGGATTCGGATTCCCCAAGAGTCGTTTAAAAGAATCTACTCGTAGAAATGAGTGAACGACTCAACCAAAAGAAATCGATCTGCCCATCGCTACGAAGACCTAATACTTCCATCATTTATGACATATTTGTCGAGTACGGTAGCGCTTTTCATATTTCATCGTGTCATATTGATCTGTTTTTTCATGGAATTCATTATCAAAATCTCATTCTTTAATTGTAACGAGAATCGAAGTTTCTAGAGCCTAGCAACGATCTGAAACCAATCGAGTACAAACTTAGCCAAATTCGCTTCACATTAAGAGCGTTAGCTCGGGAAAGTGATAAATTACACATCTAAAATGGTATATCATGCTTATTTTCATTCTGTCATGTCTTACGGCATAGCAAACTGGGGTCGTTCATCTCACGCATTGCAAATTTTTAAACTTCACAAGAGGGCCGTACGAACCATATCGGGTGCGGATTGGAATGCAACCTGCAAGCCTTTGTTTCGGAATCTTGGGATTTAAACATTGCCTTGTACGTATATTCTAGAAATTTTAAAGTTTGTCTGAAGAAACATCAAATATGCCCTAAACGGACGAAATCATTTATTCAACACTAGAAATCGCTCTCAACTCCGCATTGAAAAACATCGCCTAAGCCTTTTTGAATTCGTTATTCCGGGATAAATCTATACAATAGTCTTCCGGACGAAAGAAAAACTTTAAGTATACAAAATTTATTTATAAAGAGTTGTAAATCTCTGTTAATTAATGGAGCATATTAATCGCTGAAAAAGTTAGTAGAAAGGAAGGACAGATTAGATCCTCTTTAATAAAATAGTTTGCTGGTAGCCTATCAAGTTATGCTATTATTTTACGATTATAATATTCTACAGTTTAACGCCTGAATTATTTTCTTTTTCATGTTCGACGGGAATCGATGTAAGATTTTCTACTGGAAACTCCGTCGAATGAAAATTGAACATTAATTAATATACTTATAATTTATTTAATTACTAAATATTGTTATTTTAATATATTTAACGTAGTTTTAAATTATATAATTTTTGTAAAGTACAATGTTTGTTTTTTAAATTTTGTAATTGTAATAATTTATTATTTTCATGTAATCTTATATTATGACGTATCCTATTTCCTCGACCGAGGATTAATGGAATGAATAATAAATCTAAATGTAATCCACCCAAACTAGATTCGCTTGAAGATCTGAGGTGTGAGATATTCCGTCATGTGTAGTAATAATCCGTACACTTTTATCTACTGAAGTGTAATATTATAAATTACAGTATGACTGCTTTCCCAAAATTTAAATTTTAAAAATTTTAAAAAAAATAGTTCCCCTATTTTCTACACATTATATATATGAGTACTTGAAAAATGAGTATACTTTTTCATGTCTAGAAATTTTACAAAAAATGCTTACGCGAGTTTCAATCAATCCAGGTAATTATTACACTGTAGTTGATGTCATATTTGAAGAAAGACCAATTATAAGCTATTCTACCTCTAAATAAACATGCTTACCTGACTGGTAAGACCACATACAGTTCGGCATCGTGAAACATGACCAGAACTTCCACGTCAAACCTCTTTATTATTTTTTTTTTTTAGTGATTTACTGACTATTTGTAGCATGTCGGTTAACACTAAATGCGAAGTCTAATAAAGACCAATCCGTTACTCATAAACGACTTTGTAACCAAGCAAAATTGATTATCAAATAATTACTATTTCGTTCCATTAAAGTTTACTCAAAGTAAAATTTCCGTTCCTCATTGCCTAATATTTAAGTCGTTTTTTTGTAATATAACCTCAAACAGGTTTCAATGTCTTCATAGTAATACTCTAAGCTCAATATTGAATTTTTTTATCAATTTTGAAATGGGCTTTCTGCCGAAATAGACAATCATACACAAAACAAAAATTTACATTATAAAAATTTATAATTAACAAAATCTATAATTATATAATTTGTCAAAATTATTATGTTAAATGTATATAAAAATGACCAGATTTATAAATTATACTTCTAAAAAAATTGTCAAAATTTACTATTTCTAAACGTGCCATCGTTCCAAGACACATACGTGTCTATATTGCGGATAAATCCAGCGGGAATAACTGTCTACGTTCCTATGGTCCAGCTAGACATTGAATCTCATGTCACACAGTACAACATTGTCTTAATACATAAAATTCAGAACGTCATTTCAAAAGTAAAAAGTTAGCACGTTTGAGTGTTATATACCGATTATAAATACGTGTACGTGAATATGTAAATATTTTTAAACTCGATATTTAAAGTGATGTCATAAAATCCATAACGTAGTCAATGTATTTAATTTTTATTATTATTAATATAATTATAAATAAATATTAAATTAATTATTTAATTTTAATGTATTTAGTATATTAAAAGATTTTAGAATAATACATATATACAATATATAAATATATATATATATATGTATATATATTGTAATGCCAATTAATTAGGGCATTAATTGTTTGAACATAAGATTTTAAATTGTTTGAGAAATCTATTATTGCGGCAAGAGTTTCTATAGCGTCAATGTAGCCCAGCTCTGTTCCTTTGTCGGAAGGTCAGAAAATGGCGTATGCGCGCTAAAACTCAAGACGAGAGTTCAGTTCGCGAAAAGACATCGTCGATGTATAACTGTTAGTTGGTGACGAGAATTCAACAGAGTTGGCGATTAGAATTTAACAGAGTTGGTTGGTGCCTGGACATTTCTGAGGACGAAGTAAAGAATTCACGAAAGCATTACATCGAGACTTGCTAAGTAAAAGCAGTTTTGCGTCCATAACCGGCCAGAAATAGTAAAATTTCAGTTTAAGTCCAGAGCAGTAAAGACTAGCAAATCTACAAACCACGGAATACACCAAAGGTAAGCAGAATTCACCTAAGGCAAGCAGTCAACAGATAGCTGACAACAAAAGGGAGGATCATCCGAGTTCCTGACATCCTATAAATTTTGGCTTAGAATCAGTGTCAAATCTGTGAATCTTAGAATCAGTGTAAAATGTCGCAATAGTGTATTTCGAAAACGAAAGGTATGCTGGAACCAACTGGACAGATGTGACTAACAAATTACAAAATAATTATTTATGTAAACGTAATTGAAAGATAGAAGTCAGATTTCGTTCTCATTTTAAATTTCGTTCCAGTTTAAATTGTTAATCAGAGTTAATCTCTTTACTTTTAATTTCGTTCTATTTTAATTGTCAAGTTAATTTCTTTTCTTTTAGTCGACGTATTGTGATTTGTTTGTTAATAAGATTTTTAAACATAATTGATGTGTCCATTACCAAACCCAGTGAAGACCGTGAGTTCTGATATTTTAAATTTGTAATTGTTTTTAAATTATTGCCACAATAAAAATATTGTTTGTAAATTATATAAATTCTTTTATTTAATTAACGCCTTCCAGTTTATTATTACATTAATAGCTTCAACGAGAATTAAAAATTCATTTAATTAACGTATTAATTTATATTACAATATATATTATATATATATATATATATATATATATATAGCTTGCAAAATTTTTCTTTTAAGGTTATTAGGTAGTTTATTTAGGATTTTCACATTATTATAATGTATTTTAGAGTTTAAATTTGAAAGACGTAGTGATAATCCCGCATTTGTTTTTTGTATTGTGTTTATCATTATTCCCGTGATTATAAATTCTCGTAATAATATTTGTACACCTGTGTTCTATATAATTTTTGTCGCATTTTTATCCTATTTATACTTATATATATATGCAAAATATAAAGTATAGTTTTTGGTAATGTCACTTTAACTAATGTAATGTTAATACAGGATATAACAGTATTGAGTAGGAATTTTGATTGAAAATGTTTGTCGCAGTTTAAGCTGTGAACACCTGCTGCAGCGTAACTATTAAGGCGCTCTTTCATTTGTATCGTATTTGGCCACGTTGCCCTGCCGGCAACTCTGCTGGCGAGTATTTCCTCGTTAGCCAAGTAGCCGCATTAAAAGTGAGTTTGTGTCGTGATGGAGTCGATGAGAGGACGTGAGCGCTGTTCCGGGACGAGGCGCACGCACTGGGGGACCTTGTCACATATATCACGGCTATAGTACGGCGATACAATGGTCTACAGCTGTGTCCAGCTGCGCTGCCATGCGATGCGCATCTCAGCAAAAACGGATTATGGTCATTTAAGAGATTCTGCCGGCAGAGAATTTGGTGACTAGATCCCACTGCTTTCCACTGAAGGATCAATCAGAAATAGTGTCTATTCAGTCACACATTTATCATATCGAGTGAGACTTCATCTTCCAGAATAAAATAGCAAAATCATGATATAGATATTATCGAAAAGTAAAGGGAATTCCCTTAGATTAACTACATTTTATAAATGTATTCTCAGCATATCATGATACGACTTTTATATGAAGTTATGTTCAAAATAATAAAGGGAACCAATACACGAAATTATTTGCTTACTAGCTGAATGCCCCGTGTTACCCGGGTATTTATTTAAATTGGCCATAGAAGGAATTGATTCGACGATTTAGCGTCATTGTTAGGAACACTTACCTATTAACGCTACCCTCCCGAGTGTTTAAAAAATCAAGCCGAATTAAAAGTGAAAAATACTCGCTAACTTAATAAAGTCACTTAACAGAATAAAAAAATATAACATTTAACTGCACAGAGACCAAAAAATAGCTCGTACCATAAGAAAATAAAAAATACAACCGGTACCTTAAGAGGGTGAAAACTACTCCGGGTAACTTTTTGTCTACAACGTCCACCTCCACGACGAGGAACATAAAATTTCATTAACCATAATTTTTAATGTGAGAATTCATCTCAGCGACTCCTATAACCACGGAATCGACACCAATCTCGATCTTTTTTGCATTCTTTTTTGTGTAAACACCTTCCACCACCACCCGTACATATGCTTCACTCTCTTGACTTTTGGAGTACATATTAGACACTTAAATAATCTAGAATAACACTATCAAGTCCAGCGACTCCGAAAACTTTGTATTCGACCCTAATATTGGGTCGTTTAGGAATGTTTATAATTTCACCCCCTCCACCCTCCACCTAGAGGTGGTTGGTGTCTCTTAATCCCTCGGTGTTTTCTGCTGAAGTAACATGTGTATAAAGTTAGGTAGAAATTTCTCAACGCGTTTAAGATTGTACAGGGATATTTGTTTCACCCGTTTCCACTCCCACTCCTAGGGGTTTAACTACATCTAAACCAGTATGTTACATGTCAGAATTAACCGTCTCGCTTGTTTACTCATTACATTTATATAACGACCTCTCACCCACTTCCTCCCCCACCTCCACACCTAGGGGCTGAACTACAACTTAACTGCCATACTGAATGTCAAAATTAAACTCATTGACTTCTATAACCCTAGTATTGGCACAAATCTCGGTTTTTTGCGTTATTTTTATACAACGCTCCCTTACCTGTAAGGGGTTGAAATTATACACTAAATCATCTGGAGATAAACTATTGACCTCGTCAACCCCGAAAACTAATTATTTGACGCTAAAAACAGCCGTTTAAGTATGTTTTAAAATTTTACCCCGGTTCACCCCTTGGAAGTTGGAAGTTGCCTAATGCTTCGGAAAGCAGTCAGAAACCATCGCACCTGCGCACAACAACTCACCAAAGTTTCATCGCACTGGTATAGGAACGCACAGAGAACACACAAAGAGACACATTCATTTTTATATATATATAGATTATGTCATACCGTGGTTACGCTGACCATATATCGTATTTTCCTCATCAAAATTTTAGTTTTCTTCCCATTATTTTTTGATGAATTTGTTGATTCTGGCTTAACATATTAACTACTAGGGTAGGTAAATAAATACTGAAAAAATAGTAAAAAATTATTTGGAGTTTATTCAGCATAATGTCCTTTCAGCTTCATAATCTTCTTTCAGCGTCCCTCCACTTTTTCTAGCAATTCAAACATGCAGTTTTTCAAAAATCCTGAAAATAGGCATTTGTGTAGGCAATTATCTATGTCCTGAATTTTTTCGAGAGGTACATTTTTCAGGTTAGGTAACTTAAAAAAGACTCTCGTGCTCAAATCTGGTGAACATGATAGACGCGACAGCAGTTCGAAAGTCAATTCGACAACATGATGAAACAGTACTTTCTGTTTAGTCAAACACGGATAACACTAATAATATTCAAGACTGTCTTGACATAAATATGTGAATCTGTTTTATTTTACACAGATTCCGTAATTGACCGTCAAAATTTCAGAGCACTTCATGTTCCGTTTCACAAATGACGGAAATGTGAATATTTTATAAAGAAGTCGTTGCATGTCAACTTTTGTAAAGTGTGAAATGTTCTCTGAAGGGTTGAAAACATTATTTAAGGAATAGATAAGCATATATATCTAGTTGGTAGTGGAAATACAACTGTTTTATCTGTATGACGTCACGATATCAAGGTGATTGGGATATTGCTCTTGGCTTCACATAATTCCCTTGCTTTTTGTGTGAATGGAACTCCAGAAGAAGGACGGAACATTGGGTTCGGCGGCAGTGGTCAGTCACCTGGCGAAAACAAACGTTTCGCTCCCACTGGTTGATCTCTCGAAAATACTGCTGCCACCTTTACACACCAAACTTGAACTAATGAAGCAATTCGAGACAGTAAATTCTTTAAGTAACTTGTTGGTAAGTTTCCATCAATCATGTCCAATGAAATTAAAGTTGTCATTTTTATGGGCCCTCAAATACGAAACTTAATGGAACTTGTTGACGTCAACACAACGAAAATGGTGTACTTTGCGTATTTTCATTCCCTCATGTGTTATGGCATTGGCAATTGGGGCAATTGCTTCAGGAGCATTGAAATATTCAAGTTGCAAAACCGTGCCATTAGAATACTTTCTAATACGGAAAATAAATTCAGTTGTAAACCGTTGTTCAAAAGTCTGGGAATATTAACTCTTCCTAGCGTGTTTATTCACGAAATTTTAAAGTTCGTTAAGCGGAGCATGAATCTTTTTCAAACGAATGGCGAGTCTCGCGATTACGAGACTAGAAATCGCTCAGGCCTAAGATCGGACAAGCATCGCCTTGCTCACTACCAGAGAAGTATTCACCATTCAGGGATAGTTTTATACAATAGTCTTCCTCCAGATGTTAAGAACAATAAGAACTACAAGAGTTTTGGGATTCAATGTAAAAATATTCTACTGAAAGGCGAACGATGTTTTACTCAGTACTGGAGTTTCTTGATCGTTTCCCTGATAATTAATTTTTATTTAAAATGTGTTGCTAATAATAACTACTTATTTCATAACTTGCTTAGTCTCTCTTGGTCTTTTCTGCCCTTTTGTTTGTTTCTTTATGTACGGCCTGGGGTTTGCAGATTCCTCGTCGCTCTGTTTCGTGAAGTCGTTTGTGTTTCCTCCTAGTGTGCGTCTCAAGGTTTTGTGTTTATTCTTGTGTGATGTGTGATTATATATTTTATGATAGTTAATTCTCAAATCATTAATTATTTACTAGTCCGTATTGAATTTTTTATTAGAAATGTAAGTATTATATTATACTTTCAGTATAAGAAATGTCATTTTTGTTGTTATTATTAATATATTTTATTTTGTGTTCCAGAATTTTAGTATTTTTATGTAAACTTATAATTATTTATAACTGTAGCATCCAATTATTATATTGTAATTTTATCTAATGACGTATCCTATTCCCTCATACGAGGACGAATGGAATAAAATAAATAAAATAAAAAATTAATGGCATACAACACATTCGAGGAAACCACAAGTAAGTGCGAATTGCGAACTTCAACTTAAACCAGAAATGTGGGACACAACGTTTTGGGGAAGACGAAGGTTTCAAGTTAAATCACTTTCGGACATGCTGGAATCCTATAAACTGCTTGGTTGTAACATGAGCGTCAAAATTTACATCCTTCATGCTCATTTCAATTACTTTCCTAACAATCTTTGTGATTTTTCGGAAAATCGTGTCGAGCACTTCCGTCTGGATATTAAAGTGATGGGGAAAAGAAACCAAGGAAAGTTGATGGCTGACTATTGTTTGACGTTGAACAGAAGACATTAAAAAAATTTTTTTGAAGGGATGACCAGAGATGTTTAGTTCTTAAAAAATCATTTCATCTATCCAGAGAACATTTTCACATATGATAACGTTGCCATAATGGAAAAATCATATTGTTTAAAAAACTTTCACATTTCCGTCATTTGTAAAAAAACGTGACGTGATGCGGAATTTTTAGGTTCATTCTAGGAATCTAAGAAAAAAAAATCCTTTCAGAGATGCCTATTCATTTGAAAACAACAGAAAAAAGTTTCAAAATTGCTGATCATTGTGATCTTTCTTTAATGCTTGTCTAAAGAGACCAAAAATATGCGCATCTTTTTATAGTTAATCTTTTTTTAAAAATATGTGGATAATTTCGCGGCATACCTAAACTGTGACTGTGACCTTCCAGTATGATTAAATTTGAATTCACCAACACCAGTTAATATGCAGAAAAGCATTGTTTCGACGTTTGTTTTTGTATCATCAGCAGTCATATACCAGCGTATAACTAGTCAGAGCTGCGGTGAATAAACGCCAGGGCTATTTTGTTGGCTCTTTCCTATTGTGAGAATACCTGGCAGTCATCTTGCATTATTTTTTACTCCATTTTTCATTAAATATTGAAACCACTGAGCTATTGAATACAACTGTGACCTCAACTGGTTCGCCTGCATCTTCGTCGATCACTTCCAGTCGATATTTTGTGTCCCAGTGAATGATGGGAATAACTGAAAGATGTCCGAACACATTTAAACTCATTCACTCCATTTCAAACAGTTTTAAACGCTGGGTCACAATTGACATTATGTTCATGCAACTCGGTTTCGATCTCTTTCGACCTTTTGTCTGTCAAACGGATATGTTTAGTTACTGTCAGCCATTCGGTTATCATCGTTTGAAAATAATAATACAAACTTTGGCCAACAGTAAAAATAAATTCACGCAATAGATATGTTTTAAAATTTAACCGTAGAATATTCTCCTTTTGTACTATCAGAGACAAGTTTTAAATATTTGAGTACTAATTTCTCTTTCATATTAAATTTATTATCCTTTTTATGGGTCTTATATTTAGATAACGTCTTTTTTTCATATCTCTCTCTCTATCTATCTCTCTCTATCTCTCTCACTATCTATCTCTCTACCTCTCTCTATCTCTCTCTATCTATCTCTCTATCTATCTCTATATCTCTCTCTATCTATCTCTATCTATCTATCTATCTCCCTATCTATCTTTCTCTATCTATCTATCTCTCTATCTGTCTCTATCTCTATCTCTCTATCTCTCTCTCTCTCTCTCTATATATATATATCTATCTATCTCTCTCTTTCTCGCCGCATTACCACATTCCCTGTCTGTGCCTTACCGTCTTCAAAGGCAGATATGTTCTTTATTTTTTCTGAATTTTACTATTTATTTTTTATCTAGGTTGCACAAAATTAAAGTATGTGGATCCGAGTACGTTTTACTTCCTGAGTCTTTCTTTCTTTACTCTCCGGCCAGGCAACGGAAAAACTCTTTTAAGTCGCTGGTAACCCGGGGATGGTCACAACGGAACCTCTTCTTAAATTTAAATTCTTTAATTTAGATAAGGCTATGGGGCATTCCTTATCAAAACAAGCAGTTAGTTTAAGTTTTAGTAAGAGACTAAATCTTATTCTACGAGCAAACTAAAGACACGAATAATGAATGGTGTGGGTTTATAAAGTTGGATACGACGAGTCTTTTATTCTTGTTTTTCACTACTTAACGGGAAACTATTAATTATTTCAAATAATTTATTTAATGAATCATTTAGATATTTAAAAATAGACTAAACCACAAACGTGCTTGTTTGACTATTTTCACTTAATAATTCACTTAATATGTTTTCAATTACATAAAGAACTGATCTCCGGCAGGTGAACCTCCTCGGAGGGCTCGAGGGGAGTTACATTTGGGGATGCCTTCTCCTATCTCTGGTTTTTAACTAAGGTTCCTTTAAGTCGAGGCACTGCGGTCACTTTTAAGAGGTTATGTTCCGTGGTCTCAGACCTTGGGCATACGGTAAGAGAATTCTGCTATTCCTATTGGAATAGTCGGCTAGCTGTCTCATAAACCGGTCGAGGCACGGAAAAGGAAATTCTGCGTCCCCACAACAAACCACTCTCCCGCCATCGGAAGGGCGTGGGACGAGTACCAAATGCCCGACCTACCTGATGCAGGTTTTCTTAGGGCTTCCCTGCATCACTTTTAGGCGAATTTCCGGGTAGGATCCTTAAACTACAACCCCCCCTTTCAGTCCCTTTCCCATGCTATAAGAGGGGAGTGACCACAATGTGGAATACCTTATATATAACCTGTCTACACCTCCTCCTCCTCTTTTTTCTGCTTCTTATTTTTGAATAACCTAGAAACTTAACTTTCTCTTTTTTATCATGAACTTTAAAAAATAAGATCATTTAATTTTATCTTTTACCGGTGACCTGAAAAGGCTCAGGTATGTAAATTATATGACGGATTCCTCTTTGTGAACATTTTCAAATAATGAAGAAGTTTTATCCTCTCTTTATAAAATATAATTATAAAGAAAGCGTTGGAAACGTGTTCTCTATTTTGTTTAAAAGATTTGTGCTGGTTGCTTTTATTAAAAATTTTATAATGCACGGAAATTTAAATACCTAATTACATAAATAAATAGTGCCGATTTCTACCCTACAATGCAACAATTCAATTCATTTAACATTTCCAGTGATTCATATTGAACAACCGAGAGTGTTGTTCACTGTTAACGAATGTGTAAATATTGTAGTAAACGGAACTCATTTTATATCTAGAAAAATCAGAAAAACCATCTAGTCGATCATTCTGACAAATACTGACAAAACACTTTATTATCTAAATGGATCTCAATAAACAGTACTTTCATAAACATTCTAGTTGGTCTCCCAGCTCGTCTTACATGAACTTTCTACAGGAAAAATATGTGCAGTACTGGAAAAGGATTAGAATTTGCTTTTATGCACGTTTTAGTCAAAGAGTTCCAGACGCACTGACTGAATAACAGCACGACAGATGGATACTTTGAAGATAACAATTACCTCCTTGAGATTTTTATCTGGGGGGCACCTAAAATTATTGGATTATTCAGTTGACATTACTAATACAATCATTTTATCACGTCTCTTGGATCCCCGTGAGACAACATTTGCTATAAGTTCCTGGGTTGATAACATTTTCACATGCAAATAAGCGCCAGTATCTTTATTAATCAATAACTTGAAAACCGAAGTACTTTTTGGTATTTACTTAAATTACTTTTCTTCGAAATTATAAAATGTCTGTGTTCAAAGTATACTGATTATATATATATAAATACACAAATAACAGACCAAAACTAGTGCGAAATTAAATACCACTCACCTTTTCTGCAATCCTTGTTAGTTTCGTCCGGTGATTTAAAAAAATGCAAGAGACGTAAGATGTGTTCGCCCAATCGCCAAAGTTTGTTAAGTGATAATTTCTTTCTTCTCTCTTTTACTATCTGAACCTTTCAGACTCTTTTCCTCTCTTTCTCTCCCTCTTCCCTGTTGCCTCAGTCAGTCTGTCTGTTCACATATTTTGAAATATACTAACTGACATTCAAGGAAGAGGATCAGTATGAGATTGCCCATCATACAAATTTCTTTTAACCTTTGGAAAGTTGGGTTAGAAAACGGTGAAGACGAAATATTTATAATTATAAATAAACTACTACTTTCTATGTTTACAAGATAGGTGTATAATAATGTGTAAAATACAAAATTTGGCAACATTGGAGAAAATATAAGTTTTGAGTCCAATTTTTTTAAAAAAATATTGGTTTTTATGACCAATAAATATAATCAAGTCGTAATCCACGATCCGAGATAATATTTGGAATAACTCCACGTGTGGTATATTAATTTTTGATGGACGAGTCGTACATGACACTAATCCTCAATTGTTTTGCGGATAACGTGAGGGGCGAATAAGATGGCGGCACGTGGCTTACACGCGTTCACAGCTATCGACACGTGCCGTCGCCAAGTTAAACACCGATTACGGGCTAATGCCATCGGCACGGTGCTGCAATATGGACCCCCGTCAGATCATCTTGCCGCGTTAAACAGCCCATTGCATCGCAGAAATTACTGTTGAAAGGCCATTACCGAGTGCGATAATACACCGTGAAACACGGCCTAAGTGCGCAATTTATCACCTAGCGATGTGTTCGCCCACAGGGCTTAAACTCGCGAGATGGATCCGAAGCGATGTCATTAGTTTCAGCTAAACATCCCAACGTCTCTACAGCTCCAATTTCAGCTACACTTTCAAAATAAAATCAAACTGCCATCTAATTTGCAACCGAATTACAAGCTACAAATAACTTTACCATAATATTCCGATAAAAGTAAATAATTACTAATAAAATTTCCAGCGTAATTAGAAATTTTTCATAAATCAGGCCAGAAACACCCGAAACTTGGCACAAATTTTTCTGTCTGTAATATTGACTAGCCCAGTCTGCATCCTTTACAAATATATTGTAATAATCAACAATAAGGCGTTATTTAAATGAAAAACTTATTAACAATTTAAAACATAAATATTTATTTTGTTTTGTGGCAATAAAGATAATTACAACAAAATTTGAGATGTTTCTCTCTCTCAGGGCCTCTACTGGGTTTGATAACGAACACAACAAATTGATTTAAAAATCTTATTAACAAACAGTTCACAATTTACCTAAACAATATGTCGATAGAAAGAAATTTAAAAGTAAAGAAATTAACTCTGATTGACAATTAAAAGAGAACGAAATCTGACTTTATCCTTTAATTAAAGTTTACAATTAATCATTAGTTTTGGTTTTGTTACTTACATACTGTCCAGCTGGTACCAGCATTCTTTTTGGTTTCGGAAGTACACTATTTCAAAATTATACACTGATTCTAAACATCGACCCACACGATTGAAGTCAAAACTGATAGGCTCCCAGGAACTCGGATGATCCTCCCGAATGTCAGCTATCTGATGTCTGCTTGCCTTACAGGAATCCTATGATTCGTAGATTTATTAGTTTTTTACTGAATTGGACTTAAACTGCAACGTAGATCCTTGAAGATTTATTTTAACTGTTTATTCTTTCGGAGCGAACTAACTTTTCTTTCGCTCCTTGCTGTAGACTTAAACTGCTCTTACTTTCCAATATTTACGCTGCAATACTTGCGGCGTGAATGTTTTGTTCGTATTACAACTTTAACTAGTTATACATTGACGATGTCTAGTCTCTGCCCAAATTATATTACTTTTTCTGCTCCTCACGATGTTTTCCCGCCAACTGACTCCTAGTTCTCTCGAGTTTTAGCGCGCGTACGCCATTTTTGACTTTTCAAAAAAGCAAAGTGAGCTCGCTTATCTCATTGTTGCTTTGTTCGATCAGACCGCTATAATGGATTTATCAAACAATTCAAATTTTATGTCCAAACAATTAATGGCCTAATTAATTGTCATTACAATAATAAATTTTCTATCTAATTGTTCTGAGATAAGAGCTGGTAACAAATAAACATGCGTGTAACAAATCACGGACGAAGACATTTTTAATTACAGATATTATGTGAAAACTGCATCCCTCGTACCTAGATTCATGTTCAATTTAATAGACCGTACATAGTATTTTGAGTTCCCTATAGAATAATTTCGGAAATTTCAGCCTTTTGATGTAACATTTACTACACTTTCGATAGAATTATTTTCATTCAACCAAAAATTTAGGGAAATCTAAACAGCCCTTTCAGCACTGAAAAAGGTAAAACAATTTGTGAATTAGTACCTTATACATTTTTATAACATTCTAAAACTTACAGCACACGTAAACTATTTTCGTTTAAAAATCAACATTAGTAAAAATATATCCTTCAATGTTTTCACATTGAACTCAAAGTACAAGTAATTTCAAATTACACAGTCCCAAAGTTAATAATAGTTGGTTGATCAAAGTTCAGTAGGCGCTACTACGTCAAGGCACATAAATTTCTGTCAAGAAGAATTTAGTTAAAATGAGCGTAAGTGTACTGTGACCATAACGAGATTTTGTTGTTTTGTTTTTGAGGGTTGGCAAAACTGAGTGGTAGAGGGGGATCTCCCTACAGAGCGAGACGTGCAGGAACACGGTAGTACGTAAACTCACGTTGTAGTGTCCAGTTGCGTGAAAGATGACGATAAGAAATCACGCCAAGTGCGAGCCACGTGCTGTGATCCGCTTTCTACTTGCGAAAGGAATAACACCTAGCGAAATTTTTTCGCATCTCAAAACGGTTTACGGCGGTGTTATGAACAGAACGAGTGTGTTTAATTGGTGCAGGGAGAAAAGTGGAGTCAGAACAAATGTTCATGAAGAACAGAGGAGTGGAAGTAAAAACAATCATGGCCTCAGTGTTTTAGGACCTAAAAGGCATCATTTCTGTCGAATTTCTGCCTCAGGTTGGAGACCTTTAATGCACAACGATATTTTGACCAAAAAAAAAGGAGCATTGAAAACAAAATGAGGGAATTTCTGACTAGAGGAGAGTGCTTGTTGCACGACAACGCCCGTCCTCACATTGCCTTAGTCACCAAGGCACTTTTGGTTGCGATGTTTAGAACCTCCCCACGTATACCCCTAACTTGAAGCCTTCAGATTATCAAAGTTTCACGACCCTGAAGGCACACATAGGTGGAATTAAATTTGCAACTGACGAGCAGGTGCAGAAAGAGGTTCTGAAGTGCGGGAAGGACCTGCCAGGAGAGTCCTTCGAGGAGGGCATAAAGAAGCATTGAACGGGGTGGTGATTATGTGGAACAAAAGTCAACAAGTGTATCAACAGTATCCAACATTTTTTTCAAATACACTTTCTAAAAAAAATAGAAAAATCTCGTACACTTACTTTCTGAACATGCATCGTAATTTCGGCTGGAATTTCATACACATTTAGAAATTTATCCACAAAATTTTAATTAATTATTTATATTAGAAGAAATAAATTGTAATTTAATAATCAACTTACGAATTTTTTTATATTTGTACCCGAAGAGGTTCCAAAACAAAGGAACAATAAGTAGTGATCATTTTTATTTTATTATAATATTTCTGACGAGTTCGTTGGTTTATTAATTTAAAATGCAATTTAAGCTACATCTTTGTTTGTCTGTGAATCCAACTAAGCAATATGGTATTTTGGCTCAAAGCAACCAAATAAATATGCGCGTCCAGTCAGCATTCTCAATTTTCATCTTGGATGAGGAACCGAATTTATAATATAATTTTTTATTTCAAAGTAATGTACGTAGTAGTTTCTTTTACAACTTCCAAATACTGCAGTCTATAGAAAGTAAAATAATCTAAGAGAACTCTCAAGAAAACCCAGGTACTATCTTTTCGCCAAAAAACAGGACCTCATCTTACCACCCGAAAAAGTTGTATATTTCATGTATTAAATATATCTACAATTATAGAACACCATAAATAAAAGGTGTGTGGAAAGTCTAACAAGACAGTAACAGTGAGACTAAAGAAAAATGTTTACACTCGTTTCAATGAAGGGGTGTATTAAAATTCTGGTTATGGGTTTTGATGATCACGAAGAGAAATTGACTGAGAATAAATAAGAACATATGTGAAATAATTTATCATTTCAATTTTATTAAATTGTTAAAGAATATATTTATGAAATAAAAATTCAAGAAAAATGAAAACTAATGGAGGGCTAATACACGCTGTATTTATATAAAAGAGGAAGAAACATCTGCAAGAGTTGTAGAAAGTGTATAAACTAGTTTTAAATTCTTTCTAACTCAAATTTATCAAAGAACTAAAAAACTAAACCACTTGACATTAAAATTTGATGAGTATGGTGACACAATTTTGAGTTTTCCGCGAATTAAGAAACTATGTGAAAGAAAGCAAGTGACTGACGCAACAAACAAGACATAAAAACGGTTCAGATATTTCCTTCGAATTTCAAATGTTAAATTGCGGCAGGGGAATAATTTTTTGAATGGTATTCGTTAAGATAGGCGCCTTGTAAGTGTGAGGCAGATCTTGTGATATTACTGGGATAAAAATATGGAATGAAATTCGTAATGGAAGCGGTGATGTGTAGTGTGTGTGAGTAAGATAGTAGTAGGAATAGTTCTTGGCAAAAGGGACACCGGAATAAAAGAAAAATATATAAAGTATCGACAGTTTTACGTAAATAAAGAACATAAGGAGAAAATTAAAGGACGGTGCTAAACGAACTATATGACTGCCGATGAAAAATAATCAAATGGGTGCGAAGGATCATGGTTGAGTTCTGGTTTATTTCGATTTTAAATTAGTGAGTGAATTTGTTGAGGAAGCATAAGACATTATCTGATTTATACAATCGCCATGTACAAGTTTATCTATAATTCCCATTTATTGCTGTCGATTTGTAAATTAACATTTCCCCGAATAAATCAGTTTTATTTGACCTCGTGTTCTGTTTTTTTATTGCCTAATTTTATTTTCTATTCTCTTTGTTCCAATGAAAATATCCTTCCCTTTTAGAGTATGTATATCGCACTTTTATTCCGTGTACGTAAATGTTTTAAGCTCGTAAACACGGGAAAGTAGATTAGATGATTCGGAATGAGCGTCCTGAATGCCCCCCGCCCCTCGGAGCTGGGGAGATTAGTGACACCGCTGCTGTCAGATAAACGCAATTACGAGCCGAGACACACGCGCGTGTGCAGATGTTTGACGCGACTTCTTACGCACAACCCTGCTAACTGAATTACTCACCGAGGGGAGCGCATCTCAATATCTTACACAACATTAATCTCAGCATGCTCACTTGCTATATATTCACGTTACGCCACATAAATTTTATTCTTCATAATTACAAAACATTTACTAAATCAATGCTTCCACCGTTATTGAAACAGCTGTTTAATTCACTTACTTATGACCTAACCATACACAGTATAAGCATGTTACAATAAAAGTCTGAGATCCATTACACTGTAGACACAGAATGTTAAATATCGGACATCAAAAGTATCAGCACTTAAAACATAAAAGGGATATAATTTTTGTGGATCACTATGGGAAAAATAAAATTACTTAACATGGGAAAGTATACTCAAATATATTGTAATAAACAACAAGTAGGCTTTAATTAAATTAAAGGATTTGTCCCACGTTGTGGTGACATTTAATGTAATAATCAACAAGTACGGTTACAATTAATTTTAAGGAATGATTAATAAAATTATTAATATTTAAAGTTTTTATTATTTTATTTCTTAAAAATACACATTTTTAGCCCTATCTTTGTATGCTGGTCTTTGATCAAAATTTAGAAAACTTTACTTTAATTATTTACTATTTATGTTGTTCTAGCAAATACACATCAATATTTACAATCCAATATGTTGAAAATCTCTTAATCTCAGGGTCGTCACTGTGTTTGATAATTATGACACGATTAATGTATAATTTGACTATTAACAATTCAAAATATAAAAAAATTAACCTAAAAACAATATGAAATATAAGTGTAATGAAAGATGAACTAAATGAAGTCTGAACGAAATCTGTCTACCCTTTTAATTATAGTTTACAAATTTATCAAAGTTATGTTACAGGCCGTCGGTCTGGTACAAGAACAATTAATTTTTACCTCGTTCGGACACTTTTAGACACTTTAATTTTTAACATCAGGCCTTGGTTTTCACTGAATCTACACTTCACTTTAAAATTTGGCAAGATTGGATGTATCACGTTGACTGCTCCGCTCCACAGTAATTTACCAATGTTCTCCTGGAACAATTTCTCAACGAATATTTTGGAAAGTTCTATTCTGACAAAAACTGCTCTTACTTTCCAATATTTAGGCTGCAATACTTCCGTGAATGTTTTACTTTGTATTAATTCACAACTTTAACTGGTAATAATTAACGACGTCTAGTCTCTGCTCAAGTTTTATAACTTGTTCTGTTCCTTGCAATGTTTCTCCGCCAACTAACTATCGTAGTGCCTCCCGAGTTTTAGCGCGCATTTCCATCTCGGCTTTTCATCAAAGCAACAGAGCTCAGCGCTATTGTCGCTTTTGGTCGATCGAATACCGCTAACATTAATTTATTCGCTAACAATTCAAATTATTAAAAAAACAATTAATGGCTTAATTAATTGGCATTACAATATTTTAAGTCACGTGTCAGCAGACAAAAATTATAATTTAAATTTATAATAGAAGTTGTTGGAAATCAGGAAGATGAAAGATAAACCATGGTTCGCTTTGTTGAGCACGCAAGATGACACGCTACACTTAATGACATTTAAATTTCTAATTCAGTACGAGAAAAACAAGAGTGTAAACTGACAGTACTATATAGGCTCAAAATGATTGCAGATAGCTTTATCGGAACAATATGAACAGGAACGAGTGAAGTGATATTCTCCTACTTCATTATGGAGTTTAATTAAGTTTAAAGCAAATTATTTTTGAACTGATGTTAGCTATAAGTTATAATGAATATCTATGACTGGTAACCGTCGGATTCTATACCCAATTCATACATTTCTTGTATAATTTGTACATAAACAAATAAATTCACAAAAGTCAGAAAAAATTAAAAACCCAATTGATAAAAATATCATTAAACAAAGTTTCATTCTTAATTTACGTTGGTAATTATAGTTTTACCAATTGCTTTTTAATTTTATTTCTGACTCGTAACTATTTGTGGTACAATTAAAAAGTCAGCTAAGTATTATTATTTTGTGTATACCTATGAACATGTACTTAAGCCTGCTGGAAGTTGCAAACATTTAACAAATAAAAGGGTAACATTAAAGCAAAAATTATGAATACATGAAGACGAACTTCAATCACAGCTATCAGGTTGAATGTTTCATTTCCAAAAAATTCAACCACTTGGCTACAATCTTACTAAATAGCCGAATTTAAGAACAAAAACTCTTTACAAAGATAAAATCTACTGAGATCTACATAGTATTCTATGTTTCTAACCAATAACATGTTATTCAATTTATTGGAACAGTTTTAGTGCCCTCTACTTTTTAAGAAAAACCACTTAAGATAAAAATTATTTTCGGAGTTCTAATACTTTCCAACTATACAATACTAAATATGTGCCAATTTTGTTTCACAGTTTTGCTTATAATAAATTTTCTAGAAATCCAACATTCACTGTATAATTCTGAGAATCAAACACTTAAATATTTTTTTTCTGGAGATGACCATTCACAGTTGCTTATTGTTTTAATATCGGTAATATATCTATTAAAATTTCATAATGTGGGGCAAACATTTGATTTGATAATTTATGTGTCTATGGGTTATCTGTTCGATACCAATTAAATACTCTAGATGATGATTCTGGGCTATTATTAATTATGATGCTAACATTTGCCTACTTAAAAAAATTACTAATTACTTGATATTTTTAAGTTCGTTGAGATATTTAGAAAAAATTAAAGTCAATCTCACGGAGATACATACTTATTTCAAGTGCATTCCATGGAATCTATGACATGAGTCAGAAGCGAGTACAGGAGCACAGATTTGATTAATATTGAGTCATCTTGTCCTCTACTGAGGAAATAGGGAAAATGAAAATATCATTATGTACATTAATAAGACGATAAGTTAGTTGTAGAATGTAAATTTTAAAAAATACGAATAAGAAATGTATAAATGATAGGATGCATTAATTATTATTTTTAAATGTATTACAGAAAGAATAACACAATGAAAACATCTAATTCATGCATTGAGGAATTTTAAAAACAAAAAATTATCTAAACGAAGAATAAAAATTAAAGTAAATAAATGAATCATTTCGTAAATATTTTTTAGAGTAACAGGCTAGATGAGGGTAATCCATGTTGTGGCAACTCCCCTTTAATAGCATAGGAATGGATTTTAAAGGGGGGATGCGAAAGGGTAGAGGAAGGTAGCTAAGGGTTAACTAGGGCCCCCAGGCTATGGTTTAAGGATCCTACCCGGCAATTCGCCTAAAAGTTATACAGGGAAAACCCTAAAAAAACCTGCATCAGGTAGGTCGGGCATTTGGTACTTGTCCCACGCCCTTCCGATGTCGGGAGAGGGGTTAGCTGTGGGGTCGAAGCTTTCCCCTCGCCGTGCCTTGACCGGTTTAGGAGGCAGCTGGCCGACTATTCCAATAGGAATAGAAAACAACTCTTACAGTATGCCCAAGGTCTGCGACTCCGGAACATACACCTCTCAAAACAGGCCGATGTGCCTCGGCATGTGAGAACCTTAGTTTAAAAAACCAGAGAGATGTGAAGGCAACCCCAAAGGTAGCCCCCGCCAGTAAATAATCTTTTTTTTTAAGTAATGCAGGACAAACCCTAGAAAAACCTGCATCAGGTAGGTCGAGCATTTTCTTAAAGCTTAAAGCTTAAAATGAATAAAAAATTGTTTACTGTAATATCATAATTCGAAACTCTCGTTATTACGCTGTTCGTAAAATAGCACGAAATTATGAACAGAGAGTAGTAATATTTTAAAATGATACTTATTTTTTCTAAATGTTTCTACACACAAAGAATGGTATGGTACGAAATAACGTCGATTTTCCTGGTGTATTGATTTTATAAAATATGATCGATTTATCAACCTGGCCATTTGTTATTACAACACAACGTTTCAGCGAAATTCATATCCACCATCATGTGACAATTAAATAAACAACCCACCTAGTTGATAAACCAAGAATCTTTTATTAAATTATATTGTAATTTGAGTATTGTGCAAAAAAAAATTTTAAGATCCGTTTAACCAGATGTTGTTATTTATATTACTTAGAAGGTAGTTAATTGCATAGTTTCATTTCAGTTGACTCGAAGAAGGAAAAGTCACTCTTTTCCCTACAGTGAACGATTACAAGTTTTCTTTCCGTTTTTACGAATTGTACGAATAGAAAGACTTCTTATAACCTAAGCGCAGGGTAAAGCTAAGAACTGAAAGCTTCTGAGAAGTAATCAAAATTAACTTTTTTTTGTTGTTTGATTTATTTCTATAAATGCTATACCACGAATAAATATAAAATATGTCTATTGTTACATTCCTTGCATGCATTATATGAGTAAGTAAATTTCTAAAAGCTTTGGTTGGAAATCAACAGCTTGGAATAGCCAATAATCTTCAATCCTTAATTAAATTTTAAATAACAATGGATTTCGAAAAATATCTATGAACCAGTAAATAGTGTCAGAATTTTCCATTAACAAATTTTAACCTTTTACCGAACTCACAAATAAACATTTACATGCATTAAGCTAGTGTATCGCGTCATCGTTTTATTTAATAACGAGTATGTGCGTGGGAATTCAATATTTTCATCCATGAAGGATCTCTCGTATGTAATTATGGTAATGCCCAGTCGCGCATTTACATGAGACCCCTGTAGCTAGTAAGTGTGGATTTCAGACGTCAAAGAGAATTACTTTCTATAACGGATCACGTCTCCCCTAAGAAATGGATTCGTCCGCCATTACGAATCAACCACGCTATGTTGGCACCGTTTCCGTCGAGATCGTTATTAAAACAAACTGTTAATGCTAATGCTACGCATAATAAAATTTCAAATTTCTCTTAGAGTTCCACGCGTGAATATGTGGTAAATACGTATAATACGTAAGTATTATGCGTATTTTCACATTCACGCGTTGAACACTAGGTACATGACCAATACCCCACAATAATAAAGATGAATTCTACGTACTACAACATAGAACAAGGGTTGTAGTATGCACGTGATTGTAAAATTATTCGCAAAAAAGTACGTAAAATTAATATTTTTAATTTTTCTCGGTTTAAGAAAACCTGGAAATTTATTGATTAATAATACAAAAATATAGGCGGAAATTGGCAAAAAAAAACATGTTGTTTAAAAGGGTCGAGGCAGAAAAAGGTTGGAAATCCAGGAATTAGACAGAAAATTGTTTTTGCTGCATTCTAATAACAAATTGCTGTTAGTAAATAAAATATCACTCAAATGTATGCGTGATTAGTAACTAAGACGGAAATAGATATAAAATTTTACTTCATATAAAAAGTCCACCTTATCAGATAAATAAAGTCACATAACGGACAAAAATGCTAAATTAAATACAATTACACTTTTAACTCAGACGTTTTATATATTATAATTTAAAGTTCACCTTGTCGAAGAAACGGTGGCTTGTAATCCACTTTAATGAAGGGTATTCCCTAAATGTGATCAAATTACCAATTGTCCATATAGTATACATTAATGCGCTTGTAGGATTTAGGTGTCATCAAGCTCATTGACTCAGTGGCCGGCCACCTGCTAACCGTGAGAGAATACACTCTGAATCATAAGCGCATAACTCACGCACTTTGGCGTCCAAAAAAGAGAGCAAATATTTCGTCAGGAATTCTGAATTTTGTTGTATTTTCTTAGTATTTCAGGGCAAAAATTCCGTTTAGTTGAAAAACTACAAAAAATATGTAAAGCAAGGTTAATGTTATTTTCATATCGTATGTAATCAGTTACTATACACACGCAATGGGCAAAGATTGCCAATACAAATTCTTGTATCAAAGTTTATTTGCAAGACCTTAACTTATATCTGCTACATTCAACTTACATTTTCATACAATCACGTTTTAATTAAAAGTGATACGAATTAGTTTCCCTATATTGTGATAAAAATTAACTAATTATATAAATGCAACAGGAGATTACGAGTAAAATAACTATGAGATATAAACGTTCAGTTAGAATTAAATTTATATACGCATAAATAAAAGCCCGATGTGATTTTACTGATTTAAGGAAACATCAATGATTAAAATTCTTGAGTTTCGTTGGCAGACAGTAACCACCATCCAAACGTCGCGGCCAGATCTTAAAGTCATCCGATTGGTCACCCTAGAAAGCCCCGAATTATTTACTATCAACAAATACAGAGTAAAAAAAATCTCGGCACACACACACACAAACAAACGACGGACAAGTCACTTCTCGAAGCAGAACGATGTGAAATCTGAAAATCCGTAGTAATTCAAGCCCGTATATGAATCAAACAAAGAAAAACTAAACAGATGGTATAGAAGTTATGAAATAGAATATTTAACAAAGCAACATATTCAACAACTTTGCAGAAAATTTACTTCAACTGTTGGGGAATTATCAAGAAACTCATTAAAATATTCTTTACACTGATTCTCAAAATTCTGGAAGTTATTGTTCTTTACCTCTATTGAGGACTATTATATAAAAAATTATCCCTGTATGATGAATGCTTTTGTCGTAGATAGCAAGACGATGCTTGCCAGATCTCATAGCTGAGTGATTTTTAGTCTCGTATTCGAGGTATTCACAATTCGTTTGTAACAGCCTTCCTGAACATGTAAACAACATCAACAAATACAACTCATTCGTCAAGAAGTGTAAAACTTTTCGTGTAAATGGAACTTATTACTCCGTACACGAATTTTTGAATCGGTATCACATTCGCTGAACTGCCTTGCCTACTAAATTGCCGCGTAAGTAACAAATAAGTAAATAGAGTGTCCATTTTTCCCATTTTGGTTCTGTTTTCTTTTTTAGTAAATATCTATAAAGACATCCCTGCGTACCTAGTGAAAGGAGATGAATACCAGGAAGTGATAAGTGTCGTGTGCGTGTTTCTTAACGAATGTGTGTATGAATGTGGTGACTGGAAAAATGTGAACAGTGCCTTATTGTAGATATAATTCTCGGGTCTCAACCCGTGCCAATGGTAATTTAAATAACAACGTTTTTGAAAGCAAGCTCCGTCATCGTCATCAGGTTAACTGTGACGACAAAGGCGGAGCTTGCCGTCGAAACGTTGTTATTTAACAAACAATAGGCCCGGGTTGAGACTCGAGAATTATACCTACAACAGATTCACCGGGAAAATCGTCTCTCTCAGTGCCTTATTGATATGATTTTTTTGTGTAACTTATTAATTAATACTATTAATATTAATTCATTTTATATGTAATTTATCTATTGTACATTTGTGACGAATCCTATTTCCTCATTTGAGGGCTAATGGAGAATAAATCTGTATATTGTAATTCCCAGTTAAGAAGGACATAAATTTTGTTCTTATTTCATCAGATTTGTTTACCAACTCAGACTGGGGATTCTTGAGTGGTTTGTATATAAAAAAAGATTATAATAAAATGATGGATAAGCGGCTCTTAAAGAAGGGGAGGACTATAATTGGACGTTTAGCGGCTCTTAGAGCTAATGGTTTTGACAGACATCGGGACGAAACCCTAAAGGCATAATGACAGAAGTTTTGTGGACACACAATTATATTAAAAAGGAATGTTTATTTTAATTGTATTGAGTGGCTCTCGGAGCGTGAGAAAGCCAACAGTTGGTGTTTGTTTGGCGAACGTGGAAACTCAAAAACTGTGAAAAAAAAGGAATAATCTGGAGAGGGGGAAGTGCATAGAAAAGTTAGTGTGGTGTCAGAGTTGGGAGGAGATGGACGTGGAGTGTGGTGCGAGAATCTGAACGAGAAAGACATAAAAGAGTTGGACTGTAGACCTCAAAGGAGGAGGACGTGAAGGCTGTAGCAGTGGAAAATAAAAAGTAGATGCTGAAGTGTAACTAAATGGTGGTTTACTGACTTTATGGAAGGATTGAATCATTAAGATTGTTTGAGAGAAAAGAAGAAAGCTTGGAGATAAACATCATTGGGCATTTCGAAATATTTCAAACAAACTGAACATTTAGTGCTGGTGATAAATATTCGGTCAAATTGAATGGTGGCCGTGACTGAAAATAAAATAAACATTTTAGTCCATGCAAGCAGTCAGGAGCCGGGATATCAAAAAGAGTAAAGTGAACGTGTCTGTGAAGCGAGTGTAAAAGTCTGTGCACAGAAGGTCATTGTAGAGTAAAGTGCATTCCTGAAAAACCCAAATAAAATTGTAAGTAGACATTCAGTAATAAATTCTGTAAATTGTTAAACAAGGGTAATGAGTCAGATTTCGTTTTCATTTTATTTAATTGCATTGTTTAATTGTAAATTTTAGTTTTCCGTTTCCTTATCAACCCAGTAAAGACCCTGGGGTACAGAGTCTGATTTATAAAATGTAACTGGATTATTAGTGTAATTTAATTGTTGAGGTAAAAGGATATAAAAAATACATACAGAGATATTCTTTAGTTGTATTCTAGATTAATAAAATTGTTTTGTTTATAAAATTTAATAACTTGTTTAATTTAAATTCCTATAATCATAATTATCTATAGTTTGTGTATTCAATGGGAGCAAATTAATTAATTTCCAAGTTTCAAAATAAATAAAATTAAAAAATAATTATCAACAAGAGGGGTATTACAATATACATATATATATATATATATATATATATATATATATATATATATGTATATAAATACTCCATATTACAAACCTTAAAATTTCACGTATGAATACACTCCAGTATTCGTAAACTTTTGAAGATAGTCATACAACTAGATCTATAATTCGTTTTTGCAACTTGACTATTACAGTGCTCATGGAGCAATTGCGATGCTAAAGAACACAAGCGAATAAAAATACGCAAAGAATTTGTATGCAACATGTTGCATCATGTTCTTAGGGAATAGTTAACTGCCTCTGTAAAAGGAGTGAATTCACATTTAAAATTAAAAACAATGCTAACCTGATTAAATATTTGTACAATTGTCCATTTGAACGTGCTGATTTTGTAGTGAACTAAGAAAACTGAATTGTTAGTGCTTCGGTGGCTCTACCGTATCAGAATGTATCGTCCCTCTAATCAGGGCAACCGTTGTTTGTCCACCCTGATTCATATCCAGGCCTGTCAATAACTGTCAATAACTCCCGCAGAGGAGGGACGGCGTCTGTGAGGGGAACATCATAGCACTTTAATTAAAAGAATGAGCATCGTATGGCATGGTATGATATTAGCGGCCCCGTCCCCATCCCCGTCGCCGTCCCCGGCCCCGGCCCCCTGGCTGCAGCCTGCCGACCTAAACAGCTTGCTAACAGGGGCGAGCGATGCGTCTTTGTTCGCCCCTCCCCACATGCTCGCTAACTGTAATATATTTGCGAGGTCGACCCCCACTCCTCTTAAACGGTTCTCTAATATTACACTGTGTACTTTAACTTAATTAGAATGTTCCGTGGAGGGCGCGAGGTGTGATATACGCAGCAGCAAGGCGCTGTTTGACATCGCGTCTTTATGCCGCACTAACCGGTTATGGCGCCGTTCTCCCGATAGTAGAGATTGTGGCCAGTAACGATAATTGTATTTGTAGCAAGTGGATTAAGCCAAACGGTGTCCCGCTCGATCTACATCCTTATTAAGCCCTTCTGCATCCTCGCTTTACTCTTGTAATATATTCAACCATGCGTCTGAAATTCGAATTCTAGCAAACATAGTTTTCCTCTGAGATGTCGATAAAACACTCATTTTGTTTAGAACAGGGGCAGATATTCAGCATTTTTAAAACAATTTATTTTAATTTACAATACTGAATTCTAATTCTCATAATAATAATAATTTTCATATTCTGTGGATTAGTATTTAACAATTCCGATTCACCCGGTACACGAAATGCATTTCATATGGATTCCACGCATTTTATCCTCACATTCTGTCCTGGAAAAGATTTCATTGCATGTTACCATGTTAAAAAAATAAACTACAAATTTTAATATATGTTAGTAAATAGTGACATTCAATAACGTCGTTCTAAAGAAGACATTTTAGTAAATTACAGACAGAATTTTGAATTGTCGTACAGAGAAATACTTACAATAACTAATAAATTTTTATAGGGACTACATGTATTGCAGTTAACGTTATACGAGTTCAAAGTACGTACATGAAACGGTCCTTTTTTAAAGCCGAGAAAGCTAACTGCAGATAAAGGTTGAAAACGTTTCCCAATTCTGTATTTTGTGGTATTCACATTTAACGCTCAGGATTTTCACCGCATGTAGCCTATTAATAAGAAAAAAAGGTTACTGGATCACTCTCGAATAATAATATATAATTCTATAATATATATTATTTAAGGTGAGATTATTATTGAAAATATAATCACAACTGTTATTTAAGGACCTATAGTCACTTTATACATTAATGGTATTACATTTTTATATGAAACATTTTAGAAATTAATCTATTATAATACAGGGATTAATTTCCAAATTGTTTGTATAAAACCGATTTAAAGTATGTACTATGTTCAGTCAATACAAAATGCTCATCAGTAGGAAGTTTAAAGTTTAATCGGTGCTCTTTTATTCTGGTTTTTAGGATCAATATAAACCGCATCACAATTGGCGCAAACATATTTATTAACTACAAAATGAACGTCGCCGTGATCATGAGGATCTTAACAATTATCGTGAAAATGAGACAATGCCTTAAAATAGTTATATACATTGCTCATTGATATGTTTAAATATCCTGGTAATTTTTAATTGTAAATTCATATAAAAAGGAAGAACAATAGAAATATTAGGCACTTCATTCTTGTTGTTTAGTATTATTATAAGGTGAAGTTTAATTAATACTAGATGGGTGCTTGGCGTTGCCCGGGTTGTCATATATCCGTACCTCTTGATTTGTCTTCGGTTGCTATAGTGTTATTTTTATGTATCTCACCTCGACCCCTATCCAAATGTTCTCACCTCCCACGCCGAAAGGGGTTGAACTCATTGATCCTGAAAAGTTTCTTTCGACGAATATATCGGCCGTTTTAACATGTTCGAAAATTTTCCCCCGTCCAACCCCTCTACTGTGGGTTAAACAAATAGTTGAATGTCATAATTAAACTCAGCAACATCCAAAATCCCAGACATGACTCGAATCTCGTTTTTTTTGCGTTATTTTATGTAATGCCACTCCACCCCCACTCTTAAAGGTGAGCTCCCTCCAAGTCCGAAAGGGGAAAAATATTTTTTCCACCCTTCCCACCCCCGTCAAATCCCGCGCGTTGCCCAGGTTGTCGTAAATAAACTCAGTGACATCCATAACCCTGTATTTGACTCAAATCTCGGTTGTGTTCGCGTTATTTTCATGTAACTCCCGTCCACCACTACCCCTAAGGGTGCTGCTCCTTTCCCGTGCTGTAAGGAGTTGAAATTATACTCAGGTAGCATCGGTAGAAACACTATCAATCTCTTTGACCCCTAAAAATATTTATCCGACTCAAATATCGATTTTTATAAAGTTTGAATATTTCTACCCCCGCTCCTGGGGGTGGTGGACGAGTTTCACCCCGACAGTTTTTGTTTCCTGTTCGCAAAAAACACGTGTACGAAATTTGGTGAAATTTTCTCCATCAGTGTAGAGTTTTATAAGGAACATACAAACAAAAATGCAAACAAACAAACACTCTGCTTTATTTATTAGAAGATTGAAAATAATATTCAATAAATAATATTTTTTAAATTAAATTTTTTCTCGTTTATATTTCCATATACACCGGCCTTAAAAATAATAAAATCCAAAGATCATATTTTCCCATTTAGCCGCATGTTAAAGTGTCTCAGCCAAGGATATATCCGTTTATGCTTCAGGGAAGAAGACTGTTGGAACTAAAAATATGAGTGTCATTGTATTGCCCCCTCCACTCAAACAGAATCAGAATTCCCTTTGCGTGCTCCACAATTGCACTTGAGAATATTCCTTAGTGGTCGGCGAAGAGGGGGCGGATTGATATCGGTCCGAAGGATACAGAAATGGCATATGAAATTCGGAACGAAGGACCCCCAGCAAATATTCGGCAGACAGGCAGCTGCTACAACTTATAGGGATATTTTATCCCCCCAAACGCATCCGACAAACAGAGAAAATGCATAAATATAAGATACATTCGATTTCCGAAATAAAATACATTTTTTTCTGTATTTGACCTATAAAACCAGCTTTGGAGTGATTTATCGGTTCCACCAAATAAATATACAAACTTAATAAATTCCAATATATTTTTATGAAAACTACTGCCTTTATTCAACATGAATAAATGCTTTAATTCTACATTTTAGCGTAGGATTTCTACAGTTATAAATAAATATAAGGAAAACTATTTTAATTTCCCCGTTCTTATATGAAGTTCCAATGTACAATGCAGTCTCAGAAATGTACTGCTATCTCTGCTTTCTGTGTCATCATTCAGCCGAAGAAATACTTGGTACGAGTAGATTTACCTCTATGAGGCTGCCTGTACCCTATACATGGATAGAGTACCACAGCGTCGAACCGTCGGTCTAATTCTTCATTATACCACTTCTTCTAATCCTAAACATCGTTTGTCTTCTATTCTTCCGCTTCTACTTCACGTCCATTTCTTCGTCTTCCGTTCTCCACTTAATGTTGTCTTTTTCAACTCCGCCAAACAAATCAGTGTCGATAAACGTCTAATAGAATTAATTTAGAAATTGTGTGAATGCTTGAATAATAAATTAAATATCGTAGAGATCCAAAAATAAAGTCAGAAATGTTTTCAAGATACGGCACTAAGGACAAATTAATGCAGAGGTTTTGTCGCTAAAGAAATATTTTGTTATTTAATATGAATCATCCTATACAAATCCTCATAGCTGACTTATTTAAATAGATCAGCTGAAAAAAGAACTATATATTGATATATACATATATATATGGTGAATATAAGTTCGCGAATATGAGTGATTAAATTACATATTATCATTATGCCATACTAACTATTAATATGAATTTTGACTCATTTAGTCGTTGGTTTCTTACGTTACAGCTTCAATGGAGGAGAGGCGTACACGGTTAGGATAGGCCGCGACTGTACCGCATCTGGAAACGCTGGTCATTCCCTTTTTATATATTCCCTTCCCGGCTTAGACCGCGATATTAATAATATGAAAACTGCCCTGATGGTGCATCTTCTATTCTGCCATTTTGATTCAATTTCGATGTCGGATCCAGAGACGCGGAGTCCCCAAGGCGATTTGGCGCCAGGTGCGAGTGGCCCAGCAACTTTTGCTGCGGGATGAGAAAATTTTCCAACTGACCATCAGGAAAATCCCTCTCACATCTTTCTACAATGGAATATTGATACAAGCATAGCCTCCGAACGGTCGAGGGGGAAGGTGGAGAGATTTTTACAAGGGTGTTTGATATTCCCACAAGAGCTTAATGGGTTCCGCAGGACTAGGAGATTGCGCCTGTAATTTATAAGTGCAACCGGGACGCAGGTGAAAAGTTCGCTGGCCATCAACACGACCACCAGCCCTTAAAGGGCTCACTTGCTACAGAATTTACTGAAGGCACCTGACGAAACTTTACAAAATTTGAATGTATTCCCAATTTTTCCCACGTGATGTACAATTTTTCCTAAGGCTTCTAGTATTTACTAAAAAAAGACCAAAAATCCCTTATTTAAATGGATTGGAATAAATTTATAAACTTTAGTAACTTAATAGAAATTTTCTATTTTATAATGTTTGATTTTTAAAAAATGATACGATAAGAGACGATAGATCGATGTTTGGAACCGTAAGCTAGCAACTCTGTTCGTATTCGTGAAGAAAGAATATCAGTTCGGAAGATACAAATGATAATGCAGCCCTAGAACTACTCGATGTAATTCAGGCATAAATCGATAGATTTCAGTTCAGAAGATAAATAATAATTACTTTATTTAATCACAAATTATGATCGGTCATGTGTTTAATGATGTGGTAGCTGTTATTAGGATACGCTAGTACGTAGAACGGAATATAGACTTTGCATCAGTTATTTCATACTCTGTACCTTCAAAAAAATTGTTATATTTTGTCAGGTTTAAGCTTTATTCAAGAACCAACTAAAGAAGTATAAAACTGAAGTCCGGTCAGCAATAGGTAATTTATTCAGAAGTATAAACATCTGATAAACAGGTGTGACCGTAACACATATTTTGCTAACAATTATTTAAACACCAACAAGAACTTATTAACGCCAAGCACCATATAATATTCAAATAATCTGTAATCATACTAATTCCTTCTCGGTGAAACAATTCGTTTTTCAAAGCTTCATTGAGGCGTAGAAATTCGTAGTGGCAGTTAAATGTCCCTTGGCAGAGCTAAATCGAGTAGTTCTAGGGCTGCATTATCATTTGTATCCTCCGAACTGATATTCTTTCTTCACGAATACGAACACAGTTGCTAGCTTACGGTTCCAAACATCGATCTATCGTCTCTTATCGTATCATTTTTTAAAAATCAAACATTATAAAATAGAAAACTTCTATTAAGTTACTAAAGTTTATAAATTTATTCCAATCCATTTAAATAAGGGATTTTTGGTCTTTTTTTAGTAATATTAAACCGGTTTGCTCATAATATACAGAAATTTGTTGACGATTTATCAATCCCTGCTTGTTTTATAATTTTACTCAACATACTTTTCAAAGTTTACAAATGCCTCTATTTTTTCAAGTCCTGACCAGCACGATCAAGTTATTACGCACGCATATTAGCGTATTGTTCTTTATCCTAATTGAACCCCGTATATATATATATATATATATATATATATATATATATATATATATATTGTAATGCCTGTTAAGTGAGGCATTGTTTGTGATTGATTATCTGGATTGTTGGAGGGGCATTATGTAATGTGTTTATTTAGGTCTAAGTTTTTCTTCGTCTTGGAAGTGCTCGTTGGGTGGTCTTGAGAATTCGAAACTGTGCACGTGCGTATGGGGGGTGGAAAAGACAAATAGGCCCACCCAAGTAATTGCGGGTCCTGCCTCGATTGTTGGTTTTGACATGAAAGAGTAGTTAGCCATTTGTTGACTACGGAACTGCAGCTGCGTAATATAAATCTTGTGATAATGGAAGAATCTGTCAACTGGCAATCGCGACGAAATTTTAGAACAATGGAAAAAGTAAAAGACTGGGAGGATATAAGGGAGGAGATAAGCTTTTGAAGGGCAGTTGTTCAGCGCTCACCGAAGCTGGTGGATGTGATTAAGAGAGACATTGTTTAAGCAGAGTCATGGTACGTTTGCTGAGATGGCGGTGGCATTAAGGTCGGTGGTCAGAAAGGACAGAAAGTTGTCGAAAAATTGCTGTGTAAAGTTGTAAGGTAGAGATACAGCAGAATAAATTCATCGAGATACAGCAGAAGAAATTCATCGAGATACAGCAGAATAAATTCATCGAGATACAGCAGAGTAAAGTCGTCGAGATATAACAAACTTTCTTTTTAAAACCACCAGTACTTAGTGGAATCTGTGAATTTAATGGAATCTGTGAAAACCCCACCACGGTGTTCGAAAGGTAAAAGTATCCTGGGCAGCCGTAAGTAGCAAGAGAACAGTAAATTTTTTTGTAAACCGGCTTAAAAGATAATGTCAGATATCGTTCTTTAGTTTTTAAAGTAAATCTTCACCGAGCTACTTAGAAGTTTTCAATCCAAACCGATAAATAATGCGGTAAAAGGCTAAAATCTGCAACTCTTAAGATTCCTGTAAGCAAGCAGTTAGTTGGACCGAGTAGATGTGCTAACAATTAGGCAACGGAAGCAAGGGTTTGCTTCATTACAAAGAACTTGAACATTTTCGTGCTGAAGGAAAACGACATCAGATAACCGACCAATTAGGAGGATCATCCGAGTTTCTGGGAGCCTAGTAATCGCATTTCTACTGAATCTGAGAGAAAAATTTAGAATCTGTTTAAAAATTTTGCAATATAGTGTAATTTTGAAACGCTAAAAGAATGTTGGTACCAGCCGAACAATACGTAAGTAACCAAAACTTTAATAAAATCTGTAAACGCTAACTAAAATGGCAAAGTCAGATTTCGTTCGCTTTTCATGTAGCTTTTCTTTATTTATCAGCACATTATTTTGAAGTAAATTTTAAACTGTATTGTTATTAAGATCTTTCAATAATTTTCACTGTAAATCATCAAACCAAGTAAAGACCCTGAGAGATTAAGAGATTTTCATTTTATTGTAATTGTTTGTAAATTTTAGAAGCCACAAATTATTAATAAATTTGTTTGTTAAAATTTGATTATTTTTTCATTTAATTAAGCCTATCATTTTGATGATTACTTTTAATAGTACAACAAAGTGGGCAAAAATTAAATAACCCTAATTGTTGATTATTACAATATATTATGGTATTCGAATTATAATATAATCAAACCCCACGATGTGGTGCCAACTAATACGATAATCTATTTAGGAGAATCGAATTTATTTAATTATTGATTTAAATGAACTATTATGTATTGATGAAATAACTATTGATCAATCAAATTTAAAATAAAGAAACATTTATTACAATTTAAATTTAATTAGTTTTTATTTACCAACTTTATACATAAATGCCACTACTTTAATGAGATTATTAAAAACTTTCAATGCCGCTCATGAGGCCTCTAATTATAATAGTAACCCGAAATTAAATAACCAAATTTAGAAAACAATATTGAATATTGAACTGAATTTACGTGAATATTACAAAATGAAAATGGCAGAACAAAGACTGAAGAAATCTGACGGTTCGGAATATTATAGCAGGTTTACAATAGATTTTTGTACATACCAGGCATCGGAGTAGCACTCTTATCACATTAATTATTCACTTCACCTATTATTTTATCTTTTGAGTTTATATCTCAAATTATTTAAAGGACTTTAATTAAACAGGCCATAGTATCGCACTTTCCACACAACCTAAGACAACATATGCGATTGCATACCTAACACACCACAGACAAAACTTCCAAATATTTCGGCGAACAGTAATAATGGCGACAGCAAAGAAATTGGAATTACACTTCCAAATATCATTTCAATTCAACTCACTATAATCTTTCAACAACAGCCAGAACATTTCCTACAATTTACACTTGTCTCCTTCAATCTCTAATGCCAACAATCTTAATAACTATTTTTTACTCTTCGACTTTTACTTGCGGAGTCATTAACATGGTTTATAAGCAATCATAATAAGCACTGTCTGACTGCCACATACAAAAAACTTTTCCCATTCGCTCATATCGGAGACTCTGACCAACCTTCTCTGTTCAGCACGTATAGACTCAAACAGACCGCCACCGGTCAGCATCTATCGGAGACTGTTTTTCTACACAGTTTCCAACATTACACATTGCCGACAATAATACCGTTGAAACACTCCACATTCTTACTCAACGCTGACTGTTGCCTACAATATTACGCTGACAATAAAAATATTAAATAATTAATAAAATCCTTTCATTACATATATTGGTGGTCACTACAATATTTAATATATATATATATATATATATATATATTGGTAATTAAAAAATTATGTAATTATTTAATGAACAAAATTTTACGATTTCACTGTCGGCGGCGTAAATATAAGAACTGTGTACAATAATATGCGACCTATAATGCTATGCGCATTGTCGCGAAGGCATGGCTGGACTCGTGGAACTTTAGTGTGTTTTTGGGTGACGTACAGGATAGTCAGAGACAAGAAAGAATGTGTGTTGGGAGTCGGCGGAGAATATAGCAGAATATGTTCTGAAAAGCTTTAGTGTGTGTTGGGAGTCGAAATACAGAGTTTGTTCTGGATGGCAGCAGGGACATAATATTTTAAAGTCCCGGGTTTCACAATTACGAGTTGACAATCGGAAGTATTTGTCCATTGGCAAATTTATGGAATCATCAAAGATTTGAAAATACGATATCAACTGTAAAGAGAAGGAAGTGTTGAGTCTAAAAATTACAATCACATTAACACATTAATTTCAGTGAAATATGGTCTGTCTGTCATGTGTTTTAACAATAATCGAGTGAGTACGAGCCCCTCTGAAAAACAAAATCGTAATGTAAATTAAAAGAAAATTTATTATCTGTAAACCTGATGTAAATAATATTTATCGTCGTTTTCATATTTCACTAATTGTTAAAGTTAAGAATTTTTCTCATAGTAAGTTTTTTGATTTTATTGGAGGCCGATTTTGTAAATTAATGTATTATTACTATATATATATATATACAACAATCTTTGTAATAGTATTGTTTTTCAAAATGATGTACGTATAGAATTGGTTCTGTAAGAAAAAGATCATGTGCTTTGAAAGGCACTTGAACAGATTGCGTATGTTGTGGGTTTATGAGTTCTCAAATATGTTTTTTATTTTAAAGGATCCTTAAGACAATATGTAGACGCGTCTATTGGTAAAATGTGAACGCTCATTGATCCGTGAGAACGTAAAATTTTGAAGGTCTCATCACTGCGACCGAGTAAGGGGATAAGTATTTTAGCAGTAAAAAGTTAGAAATGTTGTGGAAGCGTGTTCAAGCAGGGCTAGACCCGGGGAAGATGTTCGTCGGTGAAGTTGAATAGCAGATTTTGGAGAGGAAAGATGTAAGAGTTCGGCGATTAAGAAGGCAGAAAATAGGTGAAGTCTGTCATTAATATTGTTCGATATATTTTGAACATTTTTTAATTGAATGGTGTCTACAGCCAAAATATCTTGTTGGCCGTTAATGATTCTGATCACTTTAAGTTTCTCTACTGGCGAAACATAGTGTGGTTTGCTGATATACTTTGATCACTGTAACATTGACTGGTGTCCACGGGCGAAACATCTTGGGTTCCGTAGGCTGGATCCTCAACCGTCTGGAGCTTGTAAAGGAGTGATCTGGATGTGCTTGTGGAAGTGAGATCCAGAAGGTGCAATTTTGTGGACTTCTTGGCCTGTTATAAAATTTAAAAAGTTCTCTAAAGGATTTTTTTTTGTATGAATAGTGCGGTGTGCTAAAATTTTGGCTTAATCAGTAATTGTTGGGTTTAGTGTTTATGTTATTGTAAATATTGCATAGTTTTTGTGCCGTCAAATTTCATTTTTTGTAATCTTAAATTCGGAGACTTTTTTATATTTGGTAAATGCAATTTTAATTGTTTTCTTAATTTCCATGTTTCATTGGAATATATTAAAAATATTGTAATGAACAAAATTAATTACATTCTATATTTATTAAAGCGCCCTGAGCTGAGATTCTCATTTGTAAATAAATTTATTAAATCTAGTATTAACTAAATTTCTATTTTATCATTTCAATCATTTGAATATTAAGAATCTGATAAATTTGAGTATTACACTACATTTTCAATGTTGGGCAACTAATATTTATTTAATTAGTTCAAATAGTATATTACATTATATGACTCCCAACTGTGAGGAAAACTCATATTAGAATTATTTTAATAATTTGATGTGAGTATCAGAATGCATTGTTTCTAAATATTGCTTTTTGCTGTTTAACAGAATACTGTGCCACGTCAGCTGAAAACATACCTGATCTTTTAATCCAGGAAGTCGTGATCCCTTTCCAACGATATTTACAACGGCTCTGTGGGAGATGTTGGCGAGCCGCCTCTCCATTCCCTACTCTCCAGGCGTCTCCAACCACACGCCAAATGAAGATGTGTGTGCGAATTAACTCTGCCGCAGTGCTTTTAACGGTGCTGACTTGTGCTCCCTTAACGGTAGCAATGCTTCTTGTCTAATATTAACTTTTGTCCGGCTTTCTTAAAACATGCCCCTTCCGAATTTCGTGCTAACACAATGTGATAGCGATTCAAATGCCGTGCCAGACAGAAAAGAGGACATTTTACGCTCGTACTTATACAATTAAGCGAATACGTAATCTAATTTGATGTTTGAGAGATATATATTACCCTTATCCAATTTAAAATGTAAAGCTTTATTAATTTTTGAAACGCAAAACATTAGAAACAAACCTGTATATATTAAGCGAAGCAAAATTTATATTACATTTAAATATAAATGTGTAACGCATATTACTGTAATTTTAAATGACTTGGAATATAAAATCACGAAAAAATAAAGAAATATTAATTTCTACATGTTATTTAAAAACAATCGGAATTATATGCTGCATAAGACAAATTAAATGTTATGATAATTAAGTAAATTTATTAAGAAGTTGAATGCATAAAGGTTGTATCCAATAGCCCGTGGGTGGTAGTCAATCCTTGGCTACCTTGATCTACCCTTCAGCATCCCCCCTTTCAAATCAATCCTATGCTATTAAAGGAGAGTTGCCTCCACGTAAATTATCCTCATGTAGCCCGTCACTCTAAAAAATGGACATATGTTTTATTTAAATTACTGTTTATAACCATCCTAATACTCATGAAGTACGGGTTATGAGACATAATAATGTGGTTAGTGACAGTACTTTTAAAAATCGACGCCATAAATAATAATTTTTTTACTGACGAGTGCAGTTGTGTGCTCTAGGCTCTTCTTAGCACCGGAAGGAAGAGACGAGGTTCCCAGAAACGTTGTTTGGTACGTATATTATCACTTATTTTATCTGTATTTGGCTATCTTTCTTATTATTAAATTCCTTATCATCGTCTGTCTGAATGATATTTTGTGGTTCTTGCTGACCTATTAGAACTTTTATTTCTTGGAAAAACCATAATGTTGGTTTTCTGACGTCATCTATTCCAGTACCGTTATTTTAAAAAATCCTTCAACCGCTTCATTTCTTTTATAGTTACTGCGCATGACTTAAATTTTTTAACTGACTACAACTCAACAGAATCTGGATACTTCTCTGTACATTTACAAAGTATATGCTCGTATTGTTCATTTTTTAAAAAAAATATTACTATAATCATTGCATTTAATATTCCACACAACTGGTAAATTGTTTAATAGATCTATACATTCTAAAATAAATTTCCTTTGTTCATGTTTTATTTGTTTATTTTTTACCCATTTCAAAGTAAATTGTTAAATGTTTAATGAGCTCGTCCTTACTGTAGTACGATGTTCACTGCGTGGCTGCAGAGGTAGAACTGAATCATTATTGCCCAATATTGCCCACAGACACGATACAATATTTTTATATTGCGCAATAAATATCTAGCTGTTTTTGATTGACTCAATATATTGTGCGATCTTTCAATACGGTATATAGACCGTCAATAGTATTGCGCAATATATTGAACGCTTAACATCGCTGGTATCACCGGCAACAATGTAGGGGCAATTGAAATGTGCACAGGTCGCATGACGTCTGTAGTATTGAGGAGTTCATAAGTTCGTAAACATATTGTTTTCCCAAGAGCAACGAATGTTCAGTGTTGAACAGTATTTTAACAGTTCGCATGCATTTGTTGTATACCAATCAATTTCGTGTGAAATATGCGGATATGTAACAGTGCCTAGCAATTCGACAATAACGAGATTAATCGATCGTTTTCGTGAAATCGGATCATTTGCAAACAAGAGCAGAACGTCCCAACTGACGACAGTGTAAAGTGTACACCTTGATGTCAAACTTACATGGGCAGAACGTACTGGCAACCTGGTAACGAGATCAATAAAGCGACTTCGCTCATTAAAGTATCTACTGGACACTCTCATTATACACGAAACGTTTACTATACTTGAGCCTGATCTGACGACTATGAAATACGCTTGCGGCATTTGGAGTTTTATTTGCCTACTTACATATCAAACGCATACAAGTTATCAAAAACAGAGTACAACGGCTGATTACAGATGCACCCCGGTTTATACGCAACTAAGTTATACTTAGAGATGTATAACTACCGTAACAGAAACAATAAAAATTAATTACAATAGACTACAGTCAACAATGATAAATCTTCCAAACCAACTGATTCAAGACCTCGCCAAAAATCATTTGCTTTCACGAACCCAACGTCGGCTAAAAAGAAAACGCCCACAGGATGAAATAGAGAAATAATGAAAACATTTACCATTAAGAAGAAACTAGTAAGGGGTAACCGCTGGGTTGTACCCTAATACATGTATTCATGTCATATGTAATCATATCATATCATCTGGAATATTTTTAACATATTAATAAATGAAAAAATTTACGTCTGACTGAAAATAATGATTTTGTCAACTGACCAGTGCAGTTGTGTTTCTCTAGGCTCTTCTGACGAAAGGAACAAGGATCCCAGAAACGTTATGTGGTATTTATATTACCTTTTTGTCTGTATTGGCTATCTTTCTTCTTCATTCATACATTTTAATAACGGTGCCACACGTCACACATCCAATGAAACAATGCATATCTTACGCGAGTTTTATGGTAAACTTATAATCTCCAAAGGATTTCGGCCTCCATGTTTTCGAGATTTAACGCCTCCAGATTTTTTCCTGTGGGGGAAAATGAAAAGTTTATAAGAACAGGCAGTATCACCAGAGAAAATGAAGATGAACATAATATCTTAGATTAACAATATCAGTGTCGGCGTACTCCATAAAGTGGTCACAAACGTGGTAAAACTACTTCGTGCATGCATTCATGAGCACGACAGCCATTTTGAACATATGTTCACGGTCACTCTGGACAGTTTTTAAAGATATTTTTACTAACTATGATTTGTTTATGTCACGTCGTTTGAGCGTATTTGGTTTACCACATAGTTTTGTTTCTATAAATTATCTTTAAAATCGCAAGCTACTTTTGTATTTCGTCTTTGAGAAAGTCTTCCAGATGGGAACGACTTTGTGTGAAAAGCTTTTCGAGGATCGCTAAGGCGCAGACTTCATGGTACATCAAATTGCCAGGTTTAATTGTCCTGTCATGATTGACCACTGACATTCTTGATGGTATGAATTGCCAGTTATCCTGCAGACCGGAATGATCAGAATCTCAGTGACTGACTTTTAAGTTGTACGCATTTTCTTAATCGCGCGTATGTAACGAAGTATGTAAACTGAGCTGTGAGCAATAATCAAGTGTATACATAAAGAGCGTAGGTTTTCGCGACGGATATTCTGTATAAAGAGTTCTCGGGTTTCCGGTCGGGTAACGTGATTTGAGCACAACGTTTCCATGGCTGACACCGCCATCTTCGTCAGGTGAACTGAAGATGGCGGTGTCAGCCATGGAAATGCTGTGCGCAAATCACGTTACCCGACAGGAAACCCGAGAACACTTTATACAAGTATATACATGTTTGGAGTATTCGTTCATATCGAGATTCGTAGGTATATGATGTTCCACAGGTTTGTGAATCTAAGGAAATAATTGCGAACCACTGATGACAACCATAAAAACTATATAATATTGGATAAATAGAGTTCTTGTATTGCTCATTACGCTTAAAGATGCGTTCCTGTAGAACTGTAGTTGATAATGAGGGATTTTTTAAAAAAATGCGTAAAAATAAAATATGGGCTAAATGAAATATGACATTTCTGTGTGCCGATTTTCTCTTCCTTTCATAGTAGTGTATTGTAATACAATATAATAGAAATATTAAAATGAAAAATTTACGTCTGATTGAAAATAATGACATCAGCAGATTGTCAACAATACGTAGCTATGGAATCTGATACATACCACTGTGAACAAAAAGTAAGGTGAATTTATTTATAAAATATAAATTCTTTATTTATTCTTCCAAATCAATTTCATCCCCTTCAAAGTAATCCCCGTCCGATAAAACGCACTTTTTCCAACGCTTTTTCCAGTCCTCGAAACAGTCGCTATAGTCTTTTTCCGGTATAGCCTTCAAGACCTTCTTCGATTCGGTTTTTATCTCCTCAATCGTGTCAAAACGGCGTCCCCGCATTGGCCTTTTGAGTTTGCTGAATAGCCAGAAGTCGCACGGAGCCAAATCAGGCGAATACGGTGGTTGGGGAACGATATGAGTCGAGTTTTTGGCAAAAAAGTCGCGAAAAACCAATGCAGTATGACATGGTGCATTATCGTGATGAAGAAACCAAGAGTTGTTCGTCCATAATTCCGGCCGTTTCAGTTTGGCCCGGCGGGAAAGAATTCATAGTGCACCACACCACGATAATCAAAGAAAACTGCCAACATGACCTTGATTTTTGATCGACTTTGCCGTGGTCTTTTCGGTCTTGCTTCACCCTTTGCACGATATTCGCTGGATTGGTCGGTGGTTTCAGGGTCGTATGCGTAAATCCAAGTCTCGTCTCCATTTCAAGTGGTCGTGATAGTCAGACAGTAAAGTTTCACACACATCAACGCGACGCTTTTTTTCCAAAAAATTGAGCGATTTCGGCACCAAACGAGACTTGACGCGTTTGAGACACAAAACATTCTTCAAAATGGTTTGGGCTGAGCCAAATGATATTCCAAGACTATCAGCAAGATCTCTAATTGTCCAACGACGATTTTCATGCACGAAATCTTTGATTTTTTCGACGAGCCCCTCGCCGGTAGACGTTGATGGTCGTCCAGAGCGCAGTTCGTCTTCAACGCGTTCTCGGCCCTCTTTGAACTCGTTGTAACACTTATAAACGGTTTTTTGTGCCATAGTTTGATCACCAAAGGCCTTCCGCAACATTTTCAACGTGTCCGCACAAGAATATTCGTTCCGCAAACAAAATTTGATGCAAGTTCTTTGCTCAACAAAATCACCCATTGCAAAAATCGAAAAATTCACTTATGGTTGTTTACAAAAAAACGTGTAACTCGGAGATAATTAAACCTTTTAACAAACAGACGCTTGGCAAATGTTATAGACAGTTCCACCAACCTAGGGAGAAAAAATTTACCTGTCTTCCTAATACCCAGGAGTTTTAAATGACAATTTCACCTTACTTTTTGATCACAGTGGTATATACACTTTGAATATATTTATCGCTATTAATAACAGTGATGAAAAGGTTGGGGTAACACTGAGCTACAGATTTTAAAATTGGCCAGAATGTTCTCTCCGGCATTATGCTTTTAAAACGCTGATATTATTTCATTCAAAGGTTATGGTGGGCTTCAGTTGGTTAACATCACCGCTCACTCACGAAGATCCTTGATCACTCGTACTCCGCACCAGCTCGGAATAGCAGTCAATAGGCAGCTGGTTCAAAACCGAGAAGCACAAAATACAATAGCAAGTCCCAGGTCGGACTCAATTTCTCCCAAATTTGCGTCAGCTTAGCACCGCCTTACAGCCAGTGACTTAGAAAGCAATCATTAACATTTCCAACACGACCGGCAGGGTTTGTAGTACGTACCAGCTCTTCGTTCTGTCTCTCTCGCCACAATCGCATCTAAATCTGGTGGTCGACTGTGGTCCGACTCCTCAGCGAACTGTCCGCCAGACTATAATTTCGGATCAATGATACTTATTCGGCTAACCTCCTCGAGATCCACCAGTCGACTCTCGCTGTGAGATTGTAATTACGGGAAAATAGACAATCAGACAAGCCTCTGTGAATATACAGATAAGTCCAGTAGATTATTCCAAGTATAAGAAGCTAATTACATCAAACATCATTTTAATGCGCTCCAAAATATTTAATTGAACCACGCTCATTCATTTTGAAAAATTCCTATAATAATAAAATATAATTAATGAACGTATTCCTACTGCAATATGCTTTAATTACATTATGTTTATACCTTACATATAACATAACTAACGCTCTCAATACGGATTCAGTTTCATTCGACTAATTATTTCATCAAATACAATTGTATTGCAATATTTAAATTTTTATAATTTTCGGGTAATTATCCATTTAGTTCAAACCCATTATTCGTAATGCAGGTTGCTTACATAATTTGTGATTTTACATTCAATATAATTTTTAACATTACAATATAAACTGTAAACGCTCTTCATTCCTACTTAAAAATAACAAATTAATTAATTTCCGTTTTTATCCCAAGTACTTTAAATTTATTAAGTAAAAATGTTTAAAAATCAAAGGAATTCGTGAATATGCACCATGTTCATTTGTTATGTAATATTATAAGTTGTAAGGTTCCATTTTGTCACTAATTTATTAATGTTATGCTCTTGACATTATGAGCAAATTGTTTGTGGTAGAAGACCAGCTAAGACCCGGGGTTTTCATCATCATGAGGCCGAACACGGCTAGAGAATAAAGCAGAATATGAGGCGCGGTTTTTCGCAGAAGTTTAATATATGTTTCATGCGATTATTTCCCGCGCACCTTGCGCAGCCGACAGAAGTCTCATATTCAGCGCTATAGGAAACACATTAGGCGCCGTGACTGTGCCATCTTTCATGCATTACGCAGCGGTCGGTACTTCTATATTCATGGAGGTTTACTTTGTAGCACGATTTACACCAGCAATGTTAGCGTCACTTTGTGATTGATGCCGACGATTAATTGGCATGGGGAACCACACAAATCCGCGCACGCACAGACCAGAGATTTGCAAAACATGTGTGCGTTGCAGTACTTAACGTGTTCACATAAATCAGAATTTCGCCAACTATGGTGACCGCAGGCGTACACGCAGAGTTTATTTCATATTTTCGTGACCTAATACCATCTTCACAAAAGAACTGCACGATTTGTGTAGCTTTAGTGAATATTAAGACATCCTGACTAAGGAGAATTCAACTTAATTTCTGTTAATAACAGGGTAGACTTTTGCTTTTTAATGATTATTTAATTTAAAATCCTACGTAAAATCCTGCTGACCTAAAAGTATTTAGTATCTAGGCCTAAAATAATTACAATATGATTGTATTTTTCTAAAAACACACGAAGTAATTACATATACCTTTCATACCATACAGTAAATTAAATCAGTTTAACACGGTTTCATTCACTTAAACAAATATAACATGTCTTTTAAGAACATTTGGAAAGATACACGCTTTTATTAGTCCAAACATAATTAATTTTAATGTATGTAATAACATAAGCCAGTTTGTAACTAACAACATTCTATTCTTATAAACCATTTGCTTAGATACAGAACTTTTAAAAATTTAAGTATCTCTATCTACTTTTCTCTTGGACAGAGTGAATTAGTTAAGCAGGCATCGAAATAAAGTTTTAATTAAATATCGAATCAGTATCCTTCCTTCCTTACAATACTTTCTGAATGATTTTCTGAACAGTAATGATGAAAAATATCTGACAGAAATAAACAATAAAATACAATGATTATTAACAATAAAAATTAAAAATATACATCTGATTGAAAATAATGAATAAGAAAGATTGACAGAGTTGACAATTTTACTTCCTCCCTATTCAACAGAATATCCTTATATATCTGAAAGATGAACATTAAAATTAAAGTACTTAAAGGCATTTTCATAGGGCTATTCAATTTCAATTTTGTGTAATAAAAGTTGTATGCCACATTCGCATTAGAAAGTAATAAGAAAAAATTAACTAAATTAATATGTAAAAAGTGAAAAATTTACTGATTGAAAATTAATAATTAGAAAGATAGCCAATACAGACAAAAAAGTGATAATATAAATACCACACAACGTTTCTGGGATCATTGTCCCTTTCGTTAGGTGTGAAGAAGAGCCTCATTAATTTACGACGTTTCGCTCTATTTTAGGACCTCTTCTGGTTGAACTTTTTTTTAAAAAAAAATTGAATAATTCATGCATAAAATTTGGAGCCTTTCCTACTGCAACCGGATCTTTGCCTCAAAATTATTAATTATCCAACCTGAAGAGTCCAAAATGAAGGACGAAACGTCTTAAAATTAATTGTTATTAATAAACATAATTTTGTGAATCAAGTCCATATATTTATTGATTTCATGAATAAACACCGACGTAACATAAATTCATTATTCACAATTACTAAATACAATTGTTAAGAAAATTATGCAATAGTTTTCAAAGAATGCGGTGACAAAAAATATAAAAAATTTGAATATATATATTTATATATATATAATCAATCAGTATCCACCCAAATCACAACAATACAAATAAATATTGATAATATAATAAATCAGGCTGACTGAGTAACAAAAAACGCTGTTTTTTATTAGTAGTAAAAATATTTTTTCACGAGTTTTTCCTTATATATAATATTAATGACTGTCTACCTAAAATATTTTTAATATTTAAAGTTTATTCCATGAACAATAAGTTTTTATAAGGTAATTTGTTCGTAGCAGCTATAAATGTCCAGCATCTAGCGACTTCTTCATTCTGTTTCTTGGACTTAGCAATTTTGCTAGTATTTGATTTGGATGGTCTTCTATAATTTCATGGTGTTTGGTGCTTCTTTTCTGGATAACTTTTTGAATTGTAGGGTCTGCATGGATAATGTCGTTCCATACACATCATGGAAGATATTTGAATTGGATCGCTGAAGAATTACAGTATATATTTTTAAGGTATAGTCCCACAGTTCGATTGACCAAGTTCATAAAGATTCAATGACAGTTTTACAATTAAGGATTTTCCTTAACGAAACTTCGCATTTTATTCCTATTAGCGACCTCAATTACAGGAACAATGATTAAATAACTAACTGTCATATACGGGTACGGTTATGCTAACCTACATTTATAATAAATATTCACTGAAAGGTCCACAAATCAACCCGTAAACGAATTAACCAAAGTTGAACCAGTATCAAGTTTTCTTAGTTTCATTATTTTGTTACTTCTGGCTCTATCTATAAATTATTGTACAGCTAATCTAGCCTATTCTATATATATATATATATATATATATATATATATATATAGCTTAATCGAAATCGTTTGGACTTTCTTTTGAGAATAAAACTAAAAATTTATAACGCCCACAATTTTGTCTCAAGACGTCGGATGGCAGTTTTACATTGCACCAAATTTAGTTACGCATCTATATAACAATAATGTGAACACTTACGTAAATAGTATTAAACAAAAAATTGATATAGAAGATTGTAAAAATATATTTAAAAAAATATAATGCAAAACTTGTATATTGTAGAAACGTCTATGAATGTTAAAAGCCATCATTTCATCATAAAATCTGAAGCCATCAGCTAAAACGAATACAGATTTATCGAGTCATTTAAAATATTACAATCCTTGTGTCCAGTGGGAGTTTGTAAAAATATTGCGTAAAGAACAAACACGATTTCAAAAGAATATTATTAAAAAGAATGTAGATTAACGATTGAGAAAACATTTCGTCAACAAGAGAAGTGATACAGCAGCATTCGGTACATTTTTGCTGCTGTCTTAAATAAAATCAAAATGATAAAAACATAACATCATATCAAATCATTTTTGGAAAACAAAAATAAGTCAAACACGCATACATTTTCTGTAGAATAATAAATTTAAAATATATAGCATGTTGATAACAAGTAAATGCCAAGCACATTGTGATTGTGACTATATCGTTGAAAGCTTCTGAAACATTTTAATGTAGACAAACACTTTAAGAAATAAAGTGAGAAGATAACATTGAGGACGTTATGATTTTATTATTATAATTATATCGTATTTACTGTCCTTGTACCATAACATAAACGAAATTATATTTAATCTTAATTGAATCAGCCGTTCACTTGTCAGAGCTAAGAATCTTGTCACAGGCCTGTGTAATAACGATATAAAGTCTTACCGTTTTCATGTTTTAAAGCGATCAAAGTCAGAGTGGCAGACATAAATTTATATGACATCGTATTCGGATTCCCAAAAGCATGAAACGTAAATAAATACTAAAAATTATTTGATTCTAAGCAATGTGTTGTCAAAACTACTATTTTATTTATATTGATTATTAATCACATTGTAAGCTCATTGAAAGCTGGGCTTGCGTTAAGAAATAGTTTTTAAGTGTCAAGAGCAACTGCAACGTATTTACTCAGTTTATTCATGAAATACGAGGATATCGATTTAGGAAAGTCAATATTTAAGTTTTATAACAAATACTGATGCGTAGTATTTGCTATATAATTTTAAAATTATTTCCTCATGCACAAAGAAAAATTTAAACCCTCTCATGCGCTCAATATAGTTACATCCATCTTAAGACAAATATGTTCCATTTGGATTTAAAAAGCCCTTGCTCGTAAATAAATTCGAAATAGCTACACTAATAATAAGAGACGTACACGAAGTTTTTGTCGGTAGAGTATGAATTTATTTTAGCTGGTACATTAATGTATTGTCATAAATTCATCGTTCCTCCCTGTATCAATTCCAACTTTTAATATCCAAACACTACAAATTATTTTTATTGATACGGGAATAAGGCCATGGCATTCGAATCTTGAAGTTTAATTTTAAAAGTAATCCGAATCGTAAATCAAACGGTTCACAGCATTAAAAGAATTAGGGTGCAGAACCAGAGAAAAAAGTTTGACGGCGAACTAAAATCCATTTTCGAAAGCAGCAAGCAGCAAAGTTATGTACAGCACGTGTGTTTGTCATTTGCTTTGCCGACTGGGGAAGAAAAGAAGTTAGCTTTAACCCCCTCTCTGCCTCACTTTACTCCCTTCTCTGGCAAATGAGTCGGAGACAACTGGCAACCAGAGAATATATCAGAAATATGAATTAATATCCAAAAAGCAGGTAAAAGAATATACTGGCCAGAAGAATAGAAACGGGACGAATCTGCTTATATAAAACATGTTTTGATCTTCTTATTCATTCAAATATTGTCTTCTGACCCCTCTCCCCAAGAAAGTTTGTTCTTTCCAACTATATATATATATATATATTGTACTGATTAAAAAGGATATTTATTAAACAAATTATTTGCCACACGTTGGTGACGCCAAAAATGTAATGAACACTTAAGAATTAATTAATTAAACACTTTATTGCAAAAGATAATTAATAATTTGAATTCCATAGTTACTTATGAATCAATTATATTCATTTTTTTAAAAGTGAAGGATTGCAAAATAATTACGAAATTCTTTAGCAACTTTGCAAGACAATTTACTTTTATTCAGTTGAAATTTACAACATTTTTATATGAGATTATTTACATTTAAAAATTTTCAATTTTATTGATTTTACAACTCTTTTCTCAGGGTCATTTATCTGGGCCTTCTAAGTCAAGAAACAACCTTTATATTTACGTTAAACAATCAAATACCTTTACAACCAAAGAAGTTAAACAATCAAATAAAACATTATATCGAAATCTGACGACTCTACCTTTAATTATCGTTTACAAAACTTGATCAAATTTGTTCGTACTTACAAAACATCTGCTGGTACCAGGCTTAACTCTCTTGGGCTCGGGCCACACCACAATTCACACTAAAAGGCCATGAAATCACTGAATTTACATTTGACTAAAGAACACTGTCGTAACTCTGGATCTCCTCTGGAAATCGAAAGATGCAAACTCCTTCTGGATTATTGATTAGACAAATTGTTCCGAATTATTTCTCTCTGGCGGTCACAGTACTAATAGATTTTTTATTTCGGCGTGATTTATTTGGTTACTGCTTGTAACTTTATCGTTGAAATTGTACTGTCCAAAACTTCTTACTCAAATTTAAGTTTTAACCTTTCCGGATGAATTTGTGCCTGCCATCCTGCTCGCTGTCTGACTTCCAACTTCCGACTGTTGTTCCAGAAAACGCTCGAGGCCAAACAAAGCTCGCCTATACATTGTCGCCTTTGAAATTGGAGCCGCTAACAATCCACCACAAATATCCAATTATGAAAATCATTAATGGCCTCTAATTATTATATATATATATATATATGAATGGATGTGTAAAGTTTGATACGCTTGGATTAATTTTAGTCGAACCTAGTCCACACATGAATTGGAGATTAGTGTCAAATAAATAGCTTTTCGATAGCTGACATTAATAAGTGTCACTCTGGATGTAGTTGAATGTTAATTATAACTCGTAACGGAAAAGCAGGAGAAACCCCCTAGGGAAAGGGCGGAAATGGGTGACATAAAAAATCATGAGAAAACGATTGACCTGGGTGTAGGATCCCTCGTCACTGTGTTGAATTCTGATATTCAGCATGTCGGTTAATTTTCAGGTGAGTCACCATAGGAACAAGGAGGGATAGGCGTCGAGAAACGAAAAAATGTATTACTGTAAATTCATACTTTGTGTCGTTGAGATGCCGATTAAGTCACGTGTTTAGCCCTCGTAGGTGTGCGGTTGGGTAATGGATAATATTCAAAATGACCATGAGTTTAGAGTCAAACCCATTCCTCTTCCCGGCAACCATCTAGCAGTTTATGAATTAAAACACCGATTTGTATATGAGGTTGAGAACTGTTCCACTTTCCCGAAGCAACAGATTTCTTCGTTTCCAAATATTCTAATTTTTAAAACTGGGCGATAATCAAATCTATTTATGATCATAAATCATTCACATAAATCAGAATAAAACAGTTGTTTACAAATATGTATAGTAGAATTTAATTTGTCATTTACATTACTGCATTTTCAAATAAGACGAAGAGAGCAACTGCTAGTCGATCCGTTTGACTAATTATTCGATCGTCAGAAGAATTATTTCAGAAAACATTTTATTACATTTAGAATGCGGTGATATGCTGGCATTATTTTTTATTTTAACGTTGGTAAGTAAGTAAATGTTATATATTGTATTTTAAAGGATTCTTGATTAAAAATCTATCGATCATATTAATTTAAAAAACGACCGTTATAATGCGTGCTAAACTCGTATATGTCCCAAATAATTTAATATTTCACATAGCAAAGAAATACACTGTTGAATTGTAGTATCATACACTTTTCATAAGAAATCAAAAGAAAAGTAATTCATACCACATTACCTTACACCTTAGACACGCCATACGACGAGCGAGAAGAAGAAGTAGACGTAGACATAGTATGTATAAGGTAATCCACGTAGTCGCCGCTCCGCTCTAATAGCATATGAAATGGACTGCAAGGGGGAATGCGGAAACGTAAGGCAAGGTAGCCAGGGGTTAACTAGGTTAACATGGTGCAAGAGGGTCATCCACGTGATGCGTACTGGCCCCTCGCCCTTCCGACAGCGGGAGAAGGGTTTTTTGTCGGGACGCAGCTTTACTTTCTCCCTGCCTCCACCAGTTTAGGAGGCAGCTGGCCGACTGTTCCAATGGGAACGGCGGACAACTCTTACCGTATGCCCAATGTATCGACCTAGGAACATACACCTCTCAAAACAGGACGAGGTGCCTTGGCTTGTGGGAAACTTTGTTAAAAAGCCAGAGAGAGAAGAAGGTATCCCCAAAAAGTTCTCCTTATACGTCGAGTTCTTAGAATTATACAATATAAACTTTCAACCAAAGGTGAGTGAGCATCATTCCTTTTCCTCTGCAATCCATAATAATACATTAATATCCTACAACACTACCATGGTATTGTACAAAAACACATCTGCCCTTATTATATAGCAGAAACATAAAGTCAATAACCGCCTCAGAGGCTCCGATACACAGAATGACTTCCCTATTCCATCAATTACCATCTCAATAAGATATATCCACTGTAATTCCCTAGAAACTATTCATATCCATTCAAAAAAAATAAGAGTACTTAAATATCATAAAATATAATACATCCCTCTTAATTGTGCTTTTATTTGGCTGTTTATTTATGTAATTTGAATACTGAAATAAAATAAAATTATATTACAAAATTAATCTGTTATTAAATTGTACATATTGTGTTGTATGTGGTATGTATGTATTGTACATATTATATTGAATCAAACATTATACTATTATCAATAGCACATTTTATTGCATATAAACAATGTAAGAAATGCAGATATCTACATAACTGATCAAACGTCTGTGTAGTATTTCAAATAAATAAAATTATAAGAATTATTGACTCTAACCGAAGCAACCCTTAATTCAAAATATCAGCTTCCGAATGGTGCATCACGTACATGAACATTCTTTATCCTCATTAAAATTAAAGTTAAAGTACATTTTCTGAAAAACTGTAAATGAAATATGCTGGGGAAGAAGAAGTGCACAAAAGTTGATGACATATATACTGCTATATTTTAGTATAGAGCTTTCAAATATTCGCATTTCCTTTTTCATCTCATGTGAAAGATGTCTTTAGGCAGCAAATTTTCCTCAAAAGTATTCCCGGAAAAGAAAACAGCTATAAATGAAATTAAATTTATGTTGTATGTTTATATGACGATATTGATTTCAAATTAATGTTTCATTTCGTACTGTCTGACTACACGAATTTTTACATCTATCTTCAAGCCGCCGAATAATTGTCATGTCTACATATTTGCTGAATATGTACTACGTAAGTGTACAGCTTTTCCTCTTCGGTACGGTTTTCCTTTTTATTTATTTAACTTTATTTATATTAGCCTTAAATACTGTTCATTAGCAACTAGTACAACTGTTACATTTAAATTTCGAGGATCAAATTAGTTTTCTTCGGCTTTGTTGGATTCCGTAATCACGTTGATGTCGTTTTCTTCAAGAATGTGTTTCCTCTCTTGATCAAATTTGGGGTAGAACTTGATGAGGTTGTTCTATTGTGATCGGGGTATTACACCAGTTGGTCACATGTCGGAGGGGCGTTTTGTTTTCCTTCCTCTGTTTTCAGTGTTCAGCAAAAATCCCTGACGACATCCCTTCGTGGTGTGACAGTGCGTCCATATAAATAAAGTAATGTAGCAGGCAAAATGTGTCTACTACATTTGTCATCTAATCATTGTTTGTGATTTTCTATCGCTTTAATGTTTAATGTTTAAAATTTATTTACATAGAGTAAATAATTAGGATCATTTATGTTGTATTCCATTTCACTATAATATCTGATTAATGTATACCGAAACTAATTAATTATTATGTAATTACATATGTAAAATCTGTGACGAATTATATTTACTCAAAAAAGCGTAAATCTAACTTTCTATCCACATTGTGTCGCGGTTTGTCATTCAGAAAAGTTTATCGCCCTTTCTCTTCTATTCAACTATAACGATGTCAGTGTAACGTGAAACTTTCCAAACCGTTCCCCATAAATTAAATATCCGGAGTAAATACAGAATATAATTTTCTTTTATGAAAATATAAATTGTAAAATTAACATATGCGTCACATTGCTCTAAAACAAATTTCTCACATAAAGAGCTCTAATATATTATTGTTAAGTTCAAACTGTAAACTTTCATTTTCTCCGTAGAATTTAAAAATTTACAGTATTGAAATATATTTGTTTTATTTTCGTCTGTTTTTTAAATACTGTATATTAAAAAAATTAACGACATTTTCAGACATTTTCAAATATTGTATTTAACACTTTTACGACTTTTCATTACGTTATTGTACTTTCTTCAAATTTCAATATGGTTATGTTACTACAGTAACAATTTTGTTTCATAAAATATTTCAAATCACAGATATTTCAGTTTGTATTTCTTATTCTTCTTCTATTTTAAAATTTAAATTCAAATCAGAAGTTTTCAAAAAATTTTAAGTTAATTATGAATGTTATCAATTAAAAAGTAAATACGAACCTTCATTTTTAAAATTAAAATTACATATTTGTATTAAATATTTTTATTTTTTTTAAAATTATATCGAAAGTTTAAAAAATATCTGATTGTAAATATTACATTAATTTTAACTATCATCTTGTGAATTTAATGTGTATTTTTTAATATATAGCATTTCTGAGAAATTACATTTGAACCAATTTGGTTCAAGTCTAAAATTTCCACATTATTCTAATCAATTTCATGTTTTTCTTCTTTAAGTAAGGTAACAACATTATGATTTAAAGTTTTGTAATTGTTTTTATTTTCTTTAAATATAGTTTCAACATCAAGTTTAGTTTGACCTATGTAACATTTTCCACAATTAAGCTGACACCAATATTTTTATTTATAGCATTGTCGTGTTTCTTTTTTAATTTTGTCTTTACTTCTGTTCATAACTTTGTTTGTTATTAATTATAAAGATGATTTAAAACTTATTATTTGTTAATATTTTTTATTTGTTTCACTTATGTTACCACAATACGACAATATCTTAAATTGCTTAATTCCTTTTTTATCTTGATTATTTTTATTTTCATTAGTTTTCTTCTTCTTGAATTTAGTATTATAGATATGGTTATTAGTTCTTTTTATATATGTTTATAGCCTTTAATGGGTAAGAATTATTAATTAAAATATATTTATCAATTTCAATATATTTTTTGTGGTATTCGTCATTTGATAATTTCAATACTCAATCAATCAGATTAAATATCATATATTTTTTCTTATACGCGGAATGATTTTGTAAAATATGTAACACTCGTTGAATACGTTGGCTTCCGGAACCAATTAGGTATTAATAACAAAATATTTAAAGAAAATAATTTTATTATTTCCTAATTCACTAATAAATTGAAGATTATTGTGGTAGCTATTAAAAACTTTTGTGAACTTAATAATTTACTTTTATTTAAAATACAAAAATCTTATGGGTTTACGTTTTAATTTATTTAAACATTTAGCTACAAAATCTCTCATAAATAATTCAGAAAAAAATAATGATAATGGAGGTTCTTCTATTTTCTGGTAACATTTATTATCTAACATTTTGAAAAAACATTATGAAAAAAAATCATGTTTATTGAAACTTTAATTTTATTCCAAGGGATTTTACAACCATTATGTTATCATGAATGACACAGACATTAGGAATATATATGTTAAATCTAGTGATAACGGATATTAAAATTTCTGAAAAGCTCTTTAATTTACAGTAGTTAAGTTACCAAAATTTGATCTGCAAAAATTTAATAGAAATATATAATTGTAGTAAATTTTAGAATCCCGGTATTTACGAGGGTGAATCAAATATAAACAAGACTTATTTTTTTAAATATTTATTTTGATTTTAAACGCACAAACATTCATAGTTTATTTTTCTACATAATCTCCTGATTTATAAACACATTTTTCCCAGCGTATAGGTAATTTTTTAATTCCTTCCACGTAAAAAGAGTCAGGTCGTGTTTGTAGCCAATTGCGCACATATGCTTCAACCTCATTATCGCTGTGGAATTTTTGCCCTCCCAAAGCTTCCTTGAGAGGACCAAAGACATGGAAGTCGCAGGGAGACAGGTCTGGACTGTATGGAGGGTGTTCCAGTGTCTCCCAACCCAGTTGCTCCAATTTTTGTACGGTCAGGGCTGCTGTATGGGGGCGAGCATTGTCATGGAGGAGAATCACTTTTCTCATCGGAAGGTCTCGTCTTTTGCGGCGATATGCAAGTCTGACCTCAGTCAAAATTTGGCAGTAGTATGCCGCATTAATTGTTCTGCGCTCATGCAAAAAATCAAGGTGCAGCAGGCCACGCTCGTCAAAAAAAACGGTAGCCAAAACCTTGCCAGCCAATAATCGTGACTTGGCTTTCACTGGTCCGGTTTCTACTTTCTTCCTCCACTCCATACTCGCTTGTTTCGACTCAGGGGTGTAGTGATGCACCCACGTTTAATCACAGGTGACAATGTGAGAAAGAAATGGGTCTCCTTCTTCCCGAAATCGTGCAAGAAGACGCTCACACACTTGAAAACGATTCAGTTTCTGGTCAATTGTGAGAAGGCGAGGAACCCACCTGGCACACACCTTGCGATACCCTAGCTCCTCTGAGAGTATAGAGTAAGTGCTCCCATAACTTATTCCAACCTCAATTGCAATATCCGAAGTTGTTAGACGCCTATCACCTTCAACAAGTTGACGAACACTGTCGATGTTGCCCGCTGTAATGCTGGTGCGGGGTCTGCGGTCACGTTCACGGCCCTCCACGAACTGTTTATGCCAAGCAAACACTCTAGCTCGCGACAGCGTCTCTTCCCCGAACTGTGCAGTCAATCTTCTCAAGATTTCGGCCGGTTTTACACCTTCTGCATCTAAAAACTTGATAACAATACGTTGCGCAATAGAGGGAGGTACCTCCTGCTCGGACATCGTAACGATGGACACTGAGCGAGTCTATGATGATGAGTCACGTGCTTCCCCCACTCCTGACAAACCAACCTAACAGCCAATAACAGCGGAACGTTCTTCCATCACTATTGCGCGCGCAGGTCCAAAAGTCTCGTTTATATTTGATTCACACTCGTAGATTGAAACACACGCATAATATGAGCTTACACTGACAGGTTAAGCTGAAATATGTATTATTAAAAATGTTATTAAATCTTAAAGTGAATAGGAATACTGAACGGAAAATAATCACAGGTTGAAGGAAATGACGCACAAAGCGTTTGGTGATACAATTATTGCAATTGGTCTCCGATCTACAAAATTATGTGTAGCAGAAATATCCTATCACCTGTTGGTGAATGCAACGCTTAATATCTCCACTAACACACCACATTTAAATTAACGCAAAATAAAACTTAAAATTTTCTATCACGAGCGAGAACACTAACGCTCGTTTTCTCTCTTTCCTTTTTATACCTTTATAACCACTAGAAGTTTCATATTCGGTTCCTGATTTTTTAGTGAAACGTAAAGGCAAAAAAACCTGATTATAAATATGAATATATTCTCAATTTTTTATATGTAATTTAAAACCTAACTGAGACCACACAGTTGAATAGTTCTTTACTCTTGCTTACGATGTATTCCATTACAATTATATACAGTTCCGGAGTCACTGCAGGAACTTTCCTTTTGCGATATCTATTGCCATAAACTTAGGCAGAATCGTAATAAAGAACTTTTTAAGTATGACAAGGTCATGATAAATGTCAATGAGATTCAACTGTAATTAACGAACAAGAAACGAAGTGAAAAGCTCTCAATGCAAAATGGGCTACGACATTTGTTCCTTATCCTCCACCCCCCGTTTCCCCACTCACTCACTACCACCCTGTCACTCTCTCTCTCACCCCGTATGATGGGTAGGGACTCCAGCGTCCTAAATTCTTTTAATTTTGCAAAGTCTCCTTCTTTCTTCATTCTGAGAAGAAATCATTTTTCATTTAAGTTTAATTTTCGCAGTTATAATTCTGTCATAGTGGAGAGAAATTAATGACTTTTCGAACACGTCGAACGCTGCGCGGAGTCCTAGAGGGCAAGGGGAGTGAGAAATAAAGTAGCTCCTAACTTTTTAGTATTATTCTCTTAGTTTTTCTGCGAAGATTAGCGCCATTCGCATAGCTTTTCCCCACCCTCGCTGCGCGCCATCACGATCTGCTTTGAAATGGCCTCATCCATAACATCTATAAGCTCTCTCCTTTTTTTTTTCACAGGCGTCTCAAGCCAGACGCCTGTACCCTTGCCGCTTCTTACACGACATCCGTTTTTATCGAGATAATTTCCTCCGCGCATTTCAACTTTGGCGTTGTAAAAGTATCGTTTCTCATTCAGTTAAGATGATAGTTTACGTTCCCCTCCCGTATAATTGCAATTTTAATCTGTTCAGACTTTGGCGCCGTTTACATATCCATAATTTTTAAACCCTGGATGAATGTTATGTCGATAATGATTATGATCAAGTTGGAAGTTTTTATTCGCTTCCTAAGCGGAAACCTTTCGCTATAAGATACTAAAAGAAGAAGTACAAAAGGAATTAGCTCATGAAACACAGCCTAGGTATTGACGAAATTTTCCCATTTTAAGTTTCGTGACACATGGTGGCAAAAGGTGAGATCTGCTTCAAGAATGCCGAAATTTGAATTCCGGCATTAGTGAGTTATAAAAACACCTCTAAACATAAAATTCCGAAATCAAACAGAAATATTTTTCATACGACAAAATGTTTCTTTATTCATAATATTTTCAAAACGAAAATAATTAATTATTATTAAACCAAGCTATTAATAGGCATTCAATTCCAGATATATTTGAGTAAAAACAAAGTGTGCCTTTCATTTTAAATCTCCCATTTCAAGTACACCAAATCACGCCATGGAAATATTTGTAACCATAGTCCATTACTGAAAGTTTTCGCGAGGAAGTCCTTAATAAAAAAAAATGTGGATAAAGCTGTCAACGTTTCCGTTGAGCAAGAATATTAAAAATTGTTCAAGTAAATCAGCCGGGTAAGGGAAACGACGTTTCGATTGAGGACACTGCAGTTGTATTTCAGTTCTTCCCTGTAGACTATTCCGAAAATGCCGTGGCCAAAGCCTGGACCTATCTGCACTTATTTGTCCAGTATTTACATCGGAGAAACGGTCTCTTTAAAATCTTGGCAAAAATTGATATTAAATAATAATTTTAAAAAGTATAGACGCTACAAGTTTAATAATGCTCAACAGTTCTTCAATCCTGTAATGTGTTGATCGGTCTCAAAATAAATATTATTCTCCCTTAAGATCGTCTACCAAGTATAAATAATTATATTACCGATGATCCCTCATGAATTATAAGTGTTTTTCTGTGATACCTCGTGAAAAATAGTTTTTATTCGAACTTCCCGTTGTAAATGTGTTGAAATATTTGACTTAATAATGGCTAGGTTTTATTTTAATTCTATTTGAAGGCATTAGATATAATAATTATGTTACCTAGTTTCATACCAGTAAAAGAACGAGAGCTTTAGAACAGAGAAATATTTTAACTGGCCGAATTGGTTGACCAAGGTGTATTCTCCGTTGTTGAATCATGCCTTAGAGAATTTTAATTGTAAACTAAATTTGAGAATTTGTAAAAATAACATAAAACACAAATAGACTAAGCCAGTAACCCAGAAAATATAATAAAATAGATGTAAAAATACAATCATATTTACCTAAATTTAAATTTTTGAGCGTCATAAATACATAAGCTTGTTTATTTAAAGAATAAAACATATGACTGTTCTGAAAAGGATTTATTAGCGCTGATTTAATTGTAAATAAAGCATAACGATAGTTTTAAGCTTGTATTTCACAATATTTAATAAAACTAATTCAATTGAGGATTCTGAATGGAAAATATTAATCAAATTGACGCGTGATCATGTAGCCATAAAAACGCAGTTGACATCTAGCATATATTATATATAAAACTGCGTTATTACTTAAAACAATTATCTATGGCATATTTATTCTGATTTATCCAACTGCTGATGACGTTTGTCTGACTGTCAACATTTTTCAAATCCTACGCGATTCCAGGGCTTCGTTTTACATGTCAACTTATTTTATAATATGATAAATTTGTGGCTATTTTTTTCTACATAAATATGGATTAGGTAGTGGTCTTTGGGAAAAGTGGTACATGATGACACCCAAGTTAATGGTTCAGAATTACTGAACTTAACATATGGCGAAATTATGAAAGACCGTATGTTTATAGTTGTATATATACTTTGATTTAGAACTTCTTTATTTACAGTCTAAATAAAATAATTCATCATAGAATGTTTTAGAAACTAGTGTTTCAAATTCATCTGTAATTTTTTACATTAGTTGAAGAAATACTTACACATTATTATTTGTCGATCATATTTCAGAATCAATATACATTTGTTATTTTTACCATCCCATTGCGACAGAATCCTAATAGTATTAATTAATTTTATTGAGACTGTAAATAAAGAGTTTTTAAATCAGAGTACACATATGACGACATTTAAAGTTTCGTTTCCCATTTTAAATTTTGATTGAGGGATCTGTGTTGAGATGACGTCATCGTAAAAAATGAATTCAAAGCGGGATCTTGGAGACGCTATGCGTGTCTTGTCCAAGCCAATGACGCTTTGATAGGTCGCCTGAAATTACTTTCCCTGACCACATCCCAAGGGATATCCTTTCATTTCTATGCTAATTCCCATATGCTATGGTTTGTCCTTGAGAGCCGACGCTTCTTTCTTATAGCAGAAATGCTCCAATGTTTTTCCTATTCATTACAAAATTTTAGACAACCTCTACGTTGAGTATTCAATCGTATGCTGATCTTAAATGATAGGAAAGTCTCAGGAGAGAAAATTTGTGATATTTGTAAAAATTATTTTCTTATGAATTGTCACGAATTTCAATTATATTCTTTTCTACCGTCCATCAAAAGTCATGTGATTATAATTATAGAACCAACGGTGAACTTCACTATCCCCAGAGCTGACAAACGTCGGCTTTCTCTTTATGAAATAAGTCTGCACTGTTCAGGAATAAAGCTATTTAATTGTCTTCCTCCAAATTTTAAGAATATCAGAAGCTACAATCTATTTGTATATAATTGTAAACCTTTGCTTACTAATGGCGCGCATTATTCGGGCATTGGATTCGTCAATCGGTCGGAACCTAATGCTTATTGAATGGGTAATGTTTGAAATTGATATAATCGGTGCTCTCTGTTTGTCTGATACTTCTCAATTATTCTTTTTTTCAGGATAATAATTGTCACCGGATGAGATATCCAATCTGAAAATTTCACTGCTGAGACCCGCTGCCAGAAAAATTCTTCTGGAGTAATCGAAAGTGTAGGGATAATTGTGAAGTGTAGCCTTATTTATTAAGTGTAGTGTTACATTAAAAACAATTTCATCTAACATTCCATTTCATTTCATCTACCTATTTTATATGTATTTTTTATTTTATATAATTTCTCCTTTTGTGTATTTCTTATATTTTTTATGTCTACTTTATAATATTTTTATAGCTCTCATTACATTTCTTTTAATGTATTTTATGTTTAAGTATTTAATGGTATGCGTTAATTTTGACTTGAATAATTTACTCAATAGAGGGCTAACGAATTAATAAATGAATTTCAAGCTCAACCCTTTTAAGTTCTCTCTATCCAAACCACCTTAATTCAGAATCTTTAAGTCACGCACCAGTATTTCTATTCATTTATTAAAAACCGTGTCAGCTTCGTTCTTCGAATATCTTTAGTTGTTCAATCTAATAAAAATTACATTCAACCTCAATCAGCTCAAACCACTATATCCCGCAAGTTTTTTACTGATACTGAAAAATTATATAAAAGCCAGAAATCATATAATTTAACGGCGTTGACATTTAATCTGTTCTGCTCACAATTTCTACTAACGATATAATTTTATTATAGAATCTTAGCGATAAAAATGTTTGCATATAAGAAAACATCACAAAAATTATATTATATTCTATGTTGCTCATCATGAAAACCTTTTCTGCAAATGGAATCAGAATCAATTTCGAGTTTTATGTCGAAGAACCCAGAAGTAGGCGCATTTTATTACAATCGTTACATAAATTACAAAATCAATAATCATAAGTCATACATTTGTACAATAAAATACTATTATTATTGAAACCTTTATCCAGTATGTTTATTAGGCGAAGTACAGAGCTTACGTTAATATAAATGCCAATTATGTTCAATTAAGATGTGTTGTAAAATTAAAATTTAGTAGAGATAATGATGTGGGAATAAATCTAGGTTAAAATGAATTTAACTTCGCGAAATTTAACTTTAATAGCAAATATAGAACACAATTGAAGAGATAAACTTGTATATATGTATTAAGCCAATAAATTTTCGTAGGAATTATTTTCCTTCACTATCTGAAGTATTATTATAATAGTAAAATACGAACAAACAATATATAAAGAACGAATTATAAAGAACTGTAAAGTACAATTAACTTTATAAAGCATTGGTTATATAATACGACGAATCAATAGCGATTTATTACAGAAATAGTCAATATTATTTATGGCATCAGAAACTTTTTTATGTTTAACAAATTATAAAATAACTTCTTTTCTATAGCTGAGTAACGTTTACTTCGATTTTAATTCCAAACGTAGCATGATAGCACTCAGATAATGCGAAACAGGTCATAATTGAAGTAATATATGTTTTGAGCAACTTAATTTGATGAAAATGAAAATGTCAAAATTATGAAACCTTGATTGAATGATAACGTCGTATTCTATGAATAATGAGGGGAACTATAAAACACGCATTGTAGGTTCACATTTTTGTTAAACTTGATTTTTAAAAAACTTTAAATATGTTTAAAATTTATTATCAAAATAAATTATAATTAATTAACATTTTGTTGAGGACTTTAATAGCACATTTATCTCAACCGATACATTTTTTGAATTCGCCGTCTTTATTGACCTTTAACGATATTTCCTTAAAACTTTTCAGAATGAACGATTAAGACTCTCTTTTGGATAACACATTTTTAAATGAAAAGGTTAAAATAGAACACACTGAATAATTAAGCCGAACGCAATAACAGAAGAAGAAGAAAAGCAGACAATTTGTTTAGACTTTTTTGATTCTGAACTCAAGCAATAAGGTCAACGGCCATGCGAGTGTTTCAGACTCTCAGCTGTATTCGTAATTCATGTAGTCTGTTACTCTAAAAAAAAGTGTATGTTCCGTAGAATGAAGCCTGTGATAGATGTTATTAGCTCTCGCAGGCAAAAACTTTTATGAAAGACTGAGAGGGCTACCTTTGGAGAAGCCTACTACTCTCTCCGTTTTTTAATCTACAGTTCCCACAAGCCGAGGCAGTTTCGAGAGTTGTATGTTCCAGGGTTGCAGACCTTGGGCATACGGTAAGAGTTGTCCGCTATTCCTATTAGAATAGCTGGCCAGCTGCCTCCTACACCGGCCGAAGCCGAAAGGGGAATGCTGCGACCCCACGGAAAACCCCTCTCCCGCCATCGGAAAGGCGTGAGACAAGTACCAAATACCCGACCTAGGGTTTTCCCTGCATCACTTAAAGGCGAATTGCCGGGTACGATCCTTCAAACTGCAGCCGGGATTCTTGTTATTGGCAGAATCTAATTAATTACACGCACTTTAAAAAGAGACTATAATATTGCGTTTTAATTGAGTTTCGGTGTGGGATTTAGTTTTCCTCGTTGGGTTTCGAAGGCCGAGGGCATTCAAATTTCGGGAAATTAATGTCGGACTCAGATTCATCAGTTTTCTTACACAATAACATTGTTCATCCTATTCTTCGCCAGTATCATAAATAATAAAATCGACCGATTATATCAGTGTTCGTAGATAGATAGGATTTATTCTCCATTAGCCCTCTAACGAGGAAATAGGATTCGTCACAAATGTACAATAGATAAATTCATATAAAATGAATTAATATTAATGGTAATAATCACCACATTCATACACACTTTATTTAAGAAACACTCATACAACACTTCCTCTTATTCACCTCCTGTCGCTAGGTACGGAGGGATGTCGCCATAGATATTTACTAAAACAGAAAGCAGAGGCAGGAAAACAGAACCAAAATGGGAAAACTGGACAAACTATTTACATATTTGTTACATATTCGGCAATTTTGTAGGCAAGGCAGTTAAGCGAATGTGAGACCGATTCAAAAATTCGTGAACGGAGTAATAAGTTACATTTACAAGAAAAGTTTTACACTCCTTGACGATTGAGTTGTAGTTGTTGATGTTGTTTACATGTTCAGGAAGGCTGTTAAATAGTGCGGTACCGGAATAATGAACGCTAGACTCGTAGAGACTGAGGCTGTGCTTGTCAGACCTGAGAACTGAACGGTTTCTTGGGTCGTAGTGAAGGATTTCAATTATTCTCAATTAATTATTCGTTTCACATTGACTTATTTACATTGGACGTTCAATTTATCATTTTTCTGGTACTTATGGTGCACGTATTTAAAATAATAACAAGTGAAGAATTTGGAATTGGTGATAAAAGTGAATTTCTAATTATACACCTTCTAAAGCGTGGAGCTATTTTATTTCATAGCCAATCAAAGATCTGCAATGTATTTTGCACTCATTAAAGTCAATTGTTTTGGTTTGTTAAATGTAATATTAAAGTAACTTTATTAATCTGATTTCGTATTACGGTCTCTTAATTGCCTGAAACTAAACAGCTAAAGGAACAATGGTTTCATTTAGATGTTAATTGTCATCAAGCAGTATTCCTTTGCTTTACAAGAATTAAATACGTCATGTTTAGAATCTTTCATCTTTTTCAATGGTGTAACCTGATGGTACGTACTAATTCGAACTCGAGTCAATATATTCATTTCGAGGTCTAGTACCTCTAATGGCAAAATCATATATGATTATGAAACATGTCATGTGTCAGCTCCCTTAACCGTCGGGTTGGTGAAGTCCTCGGATTGTTGACACCTGTAGATGACGTGTGGAGCATGGTCCCGTTGTCCCTTTTTGTAATTCTCGTCTCTCAACCGATGTCGAACAGTAAGTACGTCTGATATTTAACTGAGAGCCACGAAAATCCAGATATCTGCAACATTACTTAAAAATCCTTCAAATATGAACAGCAGAATGGAAAATTAAAATAAATGATCACAGATGACATTTACATTGAGAAATGGTGAATTCCCAGCAGTCTCATTCATTAGTTATGATCATAATTAGATAAAATAGCCAATTGACAGACAAAATGAAGTGATATAAATACTCAAAAGCTTTTGAGTTTTTCAGCCGAATTGTGTGGTTGTCTGACTCCTGGCTCTTGTGTTTTTAATCACGTGACGAAAGGAAACAAAGTTTCCAGAAACGTTGTGTGGCTTGCGTACCATCACTTCATTTCGTCTGTCATTTGACTATTTTCTTTAATTATTATATTTTTATTCAGTAGTTAAGATCGTATTATGAAGCTATCATCCTTACTTTTAATTTTATTGCTTTGATATTTTGGGTCATCTGATGTTGCCACATTGCGTTCAGAAAGCTCTTTCTATCTTCTGCACCTAATTGAAACAACAAGGATTTCGAAAACGTTGTGCGGGACTAATTTTGCCACTTTATTTTGTTTGTGTCCTGGCTACCTCATTATCAATTTGCTATTTTTAAATTAATAGAAACGTTTATATATTTTCATTGCATAACTGTTTCAAGAACTTTATCACGCTGCCTAACTGTTTCTGTCTTTAATCCATTAATTTTCGGAGTTGAACATCAAACATATTTTCACTGATCGGTCATGATTGCGTCTGTCCTTAAGTAATGAATAAATTAATTCGGCGATTATCTATTAGTTGAACAATCCATTTAACCCACTGCAGTGGCGTAGTGGTCAACGTCATTGCCTCACATCACAGAGATACCGGGTTCGAATCTCGCCGAGGGTTTGGATGCTGTGTTTATGTTCACTGCCAACGTCAGTAAAAAAAGGACTCCTCTGTTACTAAGCCAACACACATTGACCGACAGAATATTCAATTATGATTATGATAGAAAAAATTATTTTCTTCTATTTGTCCTAACGTTTCACTAAAGACCTCACGGGAAACAAAGTCTGGAAAGACATACTGGATAAGATTGAAAAACCAATTTACATTCGAAGAGGTTATCATAAATAAATTTAAAATCCAAACAATACTCCAAAAAAATCATGCGCAGGAAAATTTTCATTCGTAGACAGATCAATATGGATTGGAACAATTTACCTGCAGCAGTGTTTGAGAAGAATCTTTCGGCGAAAAGATTTTAAAAAAAGTGCAGTTTTTATTTTCCCTCTAAAATTAACTTTCTTTAATGTGAAGTGATTAAAAGTGTGGTCAAATTATCAGGGCAAATTCGAATTTCTAAGACATTCTTTTCAAATTTGTTTTATTTATCTGTTTACTCAGTTAAAATGCATTCGGCATTGAACCCGATCGTAGGAAATATCTATCTATATATATATATATATACTTATATTACATTTTTTTAAATTTTGTTACTTGTCCAACTTCTTGGGACAAGCCCTATGGCAGCTTGCATTGCTACAAGATACTTTATAGTAACTTAACTATAAAAAAATACTAAGTTGAACAATATTTTTTCCCTGTTCATATATTTATTTATTATATGGTTTATTTTCCTTATACAAAAAATGGACACTTATAACCCACCAGTGATACTGGTAAACTGTAATAACTTTCGATCGTTCTGTTCATAAAGAAAAATTACCTATATCAGACCTTTATTTCCTAATGAATATTCCTTACCCTGGTGATTTATCGATGATTACATAATTTGATCATGAATTGTCGATATGTGACTCACGATTGTTGTGCACTACGTTCTTCAGTTTTTGATTCCTAGATAATCCGTAGTGGCTACCTTAATTTCAGTAGAATATATTTTATTCTTTCAGTTCATCAAGTAGATTAGTACTTTTAATTTTTAATGTATATATATGGTTTATTTTATAAGGTTTATCATTTTTATTCCATTTCAGAAGGATGGAAAAGATCAGCCGCCCCTTCCTACCGTCGTTAGTAAGGCTCAGGGTTGGCAGATGGCAATATAATACCATAGGAGAGGCATTGAAGAGTCCATTCACGTCTGCAGCTGATTATCATTTTATACTCATGCCGAAGTCATTGATTATCCATCACGAGATACGAACCAAGTTTCTTCATAACCACGAGGACATTGTCGCCAGCGGTCTCATACTTTTTTAGTCGTTACAAAGTTTCGTGGAAACATGCAATGAATCCTGGGGACGCCATAATATTGGTCTCGTGGCACGTGTGGCATAGTCTCTCTGTATAGAGCCGATAAGTCGCCATTCGAAGCTGCAACTACTCCTCAAAATACATCGTTCCATTCAACAATTGAGCCGTTCTGCGTAAATTCCTCTAAATACAACACGTCATATTTTGTATTAGACGGCAATGAATTGGTTGAACCTCCTATATATTTGTTGATGTAGTGATTCACAATAAGAAGTCAATTTTTTTATAGTACAATGTACTTCATTTTTATCGCTATTATCAAAAAATACAACCTTTGGAACATCGGCACAATTTAAAGAAATAATTTATTTTATATATATTTTCTATTCAGGTTTGAAATCAGTTTACAATCACACAGGATTTTCAATCGGTTCCTCCTTATTCTCAGAAAGTAAAGTAAGAGTCGGAGTCACGAATGTTAAATAAAATAAAATACGATGTATAATTCTGGTTCACCTCAAAACTGTATGAATAACAAATGAGTTACACAAAGCTCTCATTTTTTATTTGCGAGTGGGGCTGCAGAGACAGAGTACAACATTAAACCAACTACATAAAAAGTAAAGATCACGAGGTGCAACTCTCTTGGATATAAACAAGATGAATTAATCAATTGGGCGTCAAAGAAGATCCGAGTTAACAACTAGAGATACAGAGAATGCAAAGAATTACTGAAACCAAGCTAAAATATATATTATTCGTTGTTTCATATATTCAATTTCTGTTATACCATTCATATATATATATATATACACCTCTTGATAATTAATTTTAAATTTTTTTTTTAAACTTTGTCGCTCCAAAATATAATAATCGACAATTCTTTAAATTTTTTGTTTCAAGTTATTACCCAAAATTTGTTTTTTTAACAACTTAAAAATTAATTAATTTGCTCCCATTGAATACCCAAACTATAGATAAGTTTTGATTATAGGAATTTAAATTAAACAAGTTATTAAATTTTATAAACAAAACATCTTTATTAATCTAGAATAAAACTCAAGAAATCTCTGTTTATTTTTTTATATTCCTTTACGTCAACAATTAAATTACACTAATAATCCAGTTACATTTTATAAATCAGACTCTATACCCCAGGGTCTTTACTGGGTTGATAAGGAAACGGAACACTAAAATTTACAATTTAAACAATGCAATTAAAATAAAATGAAAACGAAATGTGACTCATTACCCTTATTTAACAATTTACAGAATTTATCACTAAATGTCAACTTACAATTTTATTTGGGTTTTCAGGAACGCACTTCACTCTACAATGCCCTCCTGTGCACAGACTTTCACACACACGCTTCACAGACACGTTCACTTTATCCTTTTGATATCCAGACTCCTGATAGCTTGCATGGACTAAAATGGTTTTTAGTCACAGCCACCATTATATTTGACCGAATATTTTATCACCAGCGCCAAATGTTCAGTTTGTTTGAAATATTTCGAAATGCCCAATAATGTTTATCTCCAAGCTTTCTTCTTTACTCTCAGACAATCATTGATTAAATTCTTCCACAAAGTCAGTAAACCAACATTTAGTTATACTTCAGCATCTATTTTCCACTGCTCCAGCCTGCACGTCATTCTCCTTTGAGATCTACAGTCCAACTAACTTTTCTATCTGCTTCCCCCTCTCCAGAATATCCCCTTTTTTCTTTTCCCACAGTTTTTGAGTTCCCACGGTCGGACCTCATCTGACTTTCTCACGCTCAGAGAGCTACTCATTATTGTTAAAATAAACATTTTCATATAATTGGATGTCCACAAAAACTTTTGTCATTATTCCTTTAGGATTTTGATCCGACGTCTGTCAAAACATTAGCTCTAAGAGCCGCTAAACGTCCAAATTATAGTCCTCCCGTTTGTGAGCTTTTCCGCTGTCACTCATCAATTTATTATTTTTCTTTTTTTTTGCCAGCCACCCAAGATTTAGCAGTCTGGGTTGGTAAACAAATCTTATGAAATATGAACAAAATTTACGTCCTTCTTAACTGGGTATTACAATATACATATATATATATATATACATATATATTGTAATACACAACATTTATAAATTTATTATGAATTGATTGAAATGAATTTAAAATGATTTTGCCTCACGTTGGCACGCCATTTATGTAATACACAAAATTAATATTATTGAATTGGCTCACGTTATGGCGGCATTAAATGTTATTAAAAAAATAATTTATTATTAATTGAAATAAATGGACATAATTATGGAAGTTATTGAACGAAAGGGTGTTGAAAATGATTACACTGGTTCATATCTCTTAAACAATTGGTTTATTTTACACAGATATTTATTTATTTATAATAAAATTTACTTGTTGAAACTTTATATCATTTTTTTTATACACAATGCGATTTCCTGTCATCTCAGGGTCTTTAATTGGGCCTTTTTAAATAAAGAACAATAAAATTTTTACTATTCACTATTTACAAATAATTTTATAACCTTCAAAATTCAATCAAAACGAAATAAATTAATATGAAATTTAAATCGAAATCCTTATTTAACGTTTACAGACATGAATTTAAAATGTTACTCTCTACTTATTGTTGTACCGGTACCAGGCAAATGTAAGGGTTTTATAACACACTTATCTCTTTGAACACATTACAGGCCATGTATCACTGAATTTACTTCACGTCACTTTGCAATGCTCCGGTATTGTCCACCAGACACAACTGTTTTGAAAACTGTCGTCCCGCCGATATCCGCCGACTTTACTTTGAGCTCTACGATTGTCTCTAGTCAAAATATAGATTGCCGCTCTCGTCTTGAATTACGACCAAATCAAAACCTCATTCTCTCCTTTACTAACGTACTCCATCAACTGCCAGACTCTATTACTTTGGATTTCACAATGTCCTGTGGCTGTCCAACAAAATTTCACTCCTTCTCCACATATCAATGTTTCGTGACTCAACTGCATTCAACGAGATTTTGTGGCTGACTACTGTGCCCCGTAGCTTATGCGCGCTCCAACAACAATTTCCTGCCTGTTCATATATTCTTAACCATTATTGTATTTGTGTGTTCGCCGATAACAATTTATTTCAAATGTCGAATTATTAATTCTTTAATTGCCTTTCTTTATCATTACAATATATATTACATTATATATGTATTTAATAAACAACCAAATGAATGCTAATTAAATGAATCAATTAACACAAAAACAATTAATTAAAATTTGAATGAAAGTTAGCCACACGTTGAAGACGCCAAATATGTAATAATTAAAAAGGTGGTCTTAACTCATAGGAATAATTAACAAAAATTATTTTGTATTTTAAAATTTATTGTTGATAATTACACATTATTTGCCCTACTTTACACGGCAAATTCCGTCAATTTAAGAAACAAAAATCTCAATTTTATTTTAATAATTCGTGGCGTTCTATGAAAATATAGCTTTATAATTTTACAATTAATTACGTTGAATTTCTCATTATCTCAGGGTCACCACTGGGTTTGATAGGAAGAACAAATACAATGAACTAAAACATTAACAATCTAAACTCATTGAAGTTAATGGGATACTATATTAAATACAAAAATAAAATAAAACGAATGAAAATAAAAATGCAAACGAAATCTGACTATACCCTTTAATTATCGTTTACAGTCATTAATAATTGTTTTTTACTCACGACAGTGCTACTGGTACCAGTTCGGACACTTGTATCTTGAAGTCAACGCCCACTAAACACACCATTATACACTGATTCTATTCATTTGATTTTGAACACACGGTAGTTGCTCTGGATCTCAGCTATACTGGAACCTGGATTATCCTACTCTCAGACAGTTGCCGGACGTAGATCTCCTCAAAGTCTCCCTATGCGAAAATTAGTTCTGTTTGTGAAGCAAAACTTCTGCTTCCAAACTGAGATTTTATGAGTCTCTCCATCAAACTGTTTACGTGCGTTTATGTAAACTATTATATCGCCGTTGGACTTCCTAGATATCCCTATTCATAATTCTGGATCCGCATACTTTTACTGTTTCTAATTCTCTATGAGAACCAAACTGCTATGTCCCAGTTCTCGACGCATACATTTCCTTACGCGTCTTGCCGCTGACTGCGTTCCTATAGGCGCGCGGTCTCCAGTCTCCCACTGCTAACAAAGAAAGACCCGCTGCGATTGTTTGTTTTAAGCACCCGTTCCGCCAGCAATTAAATTATATTAGAAACAATTTATAGCCTGTTTAATTGGTATTACAGTATATATATATGTATATATATATATAAATGTATATATATATATATGTATATATATATATATATGTATATATATATATATATATATGTATATATATATTACATTATATATGTATATATATATATATATATTACATTATATATGTATATATATATACATTACTAAGAGATCAAATAAAAAAAATTTAAAAAAATTTTGAAAAATTATTACACAATTATAAAAACGTGAAATTTTGTTGACAATTGTGTTATCACACTTGCACCAACGTTTTTAGTTTAATTTTTTATATGTATATATATATATTACATTATATATGTATATATATACATTACTAAGAGATCAAATAAAAAAAAATTAAAAAAATTTTGAAAAATTATTACACAATTATAAAAACGTGAAATTTTGTTGACAATTGTGTTATCACACTTGTACCAACGTTTTTAGTTTAATTTTCTATATTTGGAGAATAGTAGGCATATATTCCCTACTAAATCGAGACCAAATACTTATCTCAAATATTAATAATCGGGTTAAACTTAAAAACTATATAGTATATAAGAATTATTATTGTGGAACAGACTTTACTCCAGTTAATAAATGTATTTACAATATTGTTAAGAATAGTAACGTTAATGATTGTGTATTTCACGTCTGGATGTAACCGTTAGCATAAAAAGATTTGATAATACAAATATTGTGATAATATTTAGTAATTACAAAACAAAGATAAAACAAATTCAAGCAGACAGAAATTAATATACAACTGCAGGGAATATATGTGCGTTCTAAATGACGATTATAATTAGGAAAATTACAAATATATAAAAATACAAGACTCAGCAAGGAAAACTTAGATACTTTTAAAATATATGATATATCAATTGAAATTAATGAACTAAAAAATGTAAAATTGAATATTAAAATATTTCGTGAAATTGAAAATGTACAAATTACCACTTATCACCGTCATATTCAATATATACTCTTAACTATAGATATAATATTTTTTGTCCTAATTCTCTTTTTTTATTTAGAGTAACAGGCTACATGAGGGTAATGCACATGGTGGCAACTCCCCTTTAATAGCATACGAAGGTATTTGAAAGGGGGGATGCGGAAGGGTAGAGGAAGGTAGCCAAGGGTTAACTAGGGCCACCGGGCTGAAGTTTAAGGATCCTACCCGGTATTCGCCTAAAAGTGATGCAGGACAAACCCTAGCAAACCTGTATCAGGTAGGTCGGGCATTGTATACTTGCCCCACGCCCTTCCGATGGAGGAAGAGGCTATGAAAAGGAAAAATATTTAAATATATCCTAAAATATAAAACTGCGGAAAAAATTTCAAATAATGAAGATGTAAAAGATAACGTATCCTTTTGAAAAATTGGGAGATGTTTTGCAATCTGATCTTTAGATTCTCCGTAAATAGTACTGAGCCACTGAAAAGGCTTTTTTATCCTAAGCCACATGTAGACTTGCCAGAACAGAGACCAGATGCTGTCATAAGTCAGATCTGATGCTCACGTGATTATATCTTATCTCGCAGTACCTGCAAGGGCCTGCCTTTATCTAACAACAACACATGGCCCTCCTCCAATATAAAAACCGTACGGGCATCTGCATTGGTCAGTCCTGTTCTGAATCTCAACCTAAGACATATGTAATTTCTATTCAATAAAACTTTTTAAACAAAAGTTGATCAATATAATTTGTCGCACAAAGCTTTTTCAGTGCCAATTTTTCATGGAGGATGAAATGCACAAGTTCAGTTTATAATTCTACGGCATCACCTACCTCACGCACTTTTAGTCTGTGATCTACCATTACAATATTGTGAACTTTTTCAGTGTTTTCCTGAGTGGTGATCACAATTGGACGGCCGGAGCGAGTTTCATCTACTGTTCTTCTGCGACCTCATTTGAACTCATTGATCCAGCAGTAAATTATCATCAATTCTGGTGCAGAGTCCGCAGTAATTTCATCAAATTCAGTTCTGATTGGTGCTTCAAATAAAAGTGTTTAAAGACAGCGAGAAATTCTTTTCTTTTTTCAGATCATCCGCCTGACTACACATCTAACACTACAAATGACTGCCAACAAAAAACTACGACTGGTAATTCGTTTGTGTGTGTGTGTGTGTGTGTGTGTGTGTGTGTGTGTGTGTGTGTGTGTAGACAGGCTATGTTTTTAAAACTTTTAGGAATATCTTTGAAAGGATCATTTTTACCATGAATTGCGAGAAAGTGAAAATTTCCCGCTCTTTCATAAAACTTTACCAGACTTATCGAACAACCCTTATATAAGGTGAAAGACCGATGTTTAGGACGAAGAAGGTATAGATAGGCTATATATAGGGTAATCCATGTAGTGGCAACTCCCAACTTATAGCATAGGAAATGGACTGAAAGGGGGGATGCGGAAATGTAGGGAAGGTAGCCAGGGGTTAACTAGGTTTTTTTTAGAGTATCAGGCTACATGAGGGTAATTTACGTGGTGGCAACTCCCCTTCAATAGCATAGGAAGGGGTTTGAAAGGGAGGATGCGGAAAGGTAGAGGAAGGTAGCCAAGGGTTAACTTGGCCCCCGGGCTATGGTTTAAGGATCCTACACGGCAATTCGCATAAAAATTATGGGAAAACGATAGAAAAACCTGCATCAGGTAGGTCGAACATTTGGTACTTCCCACTCCCTTCCGATGACGGGAGAGGGGTTTCCTGTGGGGTCTCAGCATTCCCCTATCTGTGTCTTGACCAGTTTAGGAAGCAGTTGGTCGACTATTCCAATAGGAATAGAGGACAACTCTTACCGTATTCCCAAGGTCTACGACCCCATAAAATACATCTCTCAAAAGGTGAAAGACCAATGTGTAGTTGCTTCAGAAAAAGTTGTCGGGTTTCCACACCGATACAACTGCAATTAGACTCCGCCGTTTCGACGACCGCAATCTCTGTCATCATCTACTTCGCCTGGAAGATAAAGACACTGCTTACGTTCGTCTAAAAAAATCCTTCGAAATGAATAAAAAGTTGAATATGATTCTTAATTTGTCATTGTTTATAAATGTATATATGTTATTCTATTTACTCAACAAAATTTAACACTGGCAACAAAATAATGTTCCGTGTTTCTGAGGCAAACAAATTAATTTTGTTAACATGTATTGCAATGTCAAAAAATAGATTCGGGTTATGACCATAGGCCAGGAAATAATTAAGTTCGTAACCTAAGGGTCCACTGTACGACAACCGGAATAAATTAGTGCAGCTCAAGGAATATTCAATTTCATCTTTTGCGAAAAATACAAAAATTACATTTTTAAAAGGGTATAATTTGTAAAGGGTAAGTCAGTTACCAATAATAATATTATTTATATATAGCAACTGCCGTATTACATGTAAAAATTAAAAAATATAGAGGAGCATAAACTGTTTCTTCTTGGAGAAATTAGCCTATGAACATGGATATTTAATTATTTGCTATCTATTATTTGTGTTACCCAAAGTACATGAAAAAATAATATTAGGTAAGTAAATAAGGGTTTGCTTTATAGGTCAAAAATATCACAACCCGTCCTGGATAATTTAGAACTTCGTAGATACCTGAAAACGCAAAAAACTACATGTCGCCTAAAACAAAAATGCCCCCCATTTTTGAAAAGGACACAATAAAAATTAAATAAACTTAGTTTTGAACTAAGAAAATAAAAGGGAATGCACTAATAAAATGTGAAAATTTTCTGAGATGGTGCGGAAACCAATTCCTTTTTTTACTGGACTAAACAGCAAAGCAACTCTGTTCATCAGGCGAAGAGCACAACAGAGCCACAACACGAGAGAACTCATGAAAGTCATGACTTACTATATTCGGAGCAGCAGGTATTTCGACATACAGCATGGGAGCAGCTGCAGGTATTTATATCCATTAGGGTAATCTATTGTTTGTCCTTCGTATTTTCCTCTATTTATTTGGTCTCTACAACATCTTTCTACTCAGGGAATGGAATACTCCAAAAATACTTATATTAATGAACCTTTAGGTCATATGAATCTGTTGTTTTTAAAATTAATTCCCTGATATAGCCTATTTCTAAGTTTTTGTTGTGTTCATGGGTATATTGTGCTTATTTTAAAAGCTGAAGCAAGATAATAATAATCGCGTTTATTGATTATTTAATTTATAAGTAAACTATCGACAAAAATAAAATAAAATTCTCAGATATGCATTTATATATATACATAAATGCATATATATATATATATATATATATATATATATTTTGTTCTTATTTCATCAGATTTGTTTACCAACTCAGACTGGGGATTCTTGAGTGGTTTGTATAAAAAAAGATAATAATAAAAAGATGGATAAGCGGCTCTTAGAGAAGGGGAGGACAATAATTGGACGTTTAGCGGCTCTTAGAGCTAATGGTTTTGACAGACATCTGGACGGAACCCTAAAGGCATAATGACATAAGTTTTATGGACATACAATTATATTAAAAGGAAATGTTTATTTTAATTGTATCGAGTGGCTCTCGGAGCGTGAGAAAGCCAACAGCTAGTGTTTGTTTGGCGAACGTGGAAATTCAAAAACTGTGAAAACAAGGGAATATTCTGGAGAGGAGGAAGCAGATAAAAGTGAGTTGGACAGGAGACCTAAAGGAGAGTTGAACGGGAGACCTCAGAGGAGTTGGACGTGAGAGTTGGAAGGAGATGAACGTGGAGTGTGGTGCCATAATCTTAACGAGAAAGTCATAGGAGTTGAAGTGTAGACCGCAAAGGAGGAGGACGTGGAGGCGGTGATAAATATTCGGTCAAATTGAATGGTGACCGTGCCCAAACATAAAATAAACATTTTAGTCCATGCAAGCAGTCAGGAGTCGGGATATCAACAGGGATAAAGTGAACGTGTGTGTGAAGCGTGTGTAAAAGTCTGTGCACAGAAGGGCATTGTAGATTAAAGAGCATTCCTGAAAACCCCAAAAAAAATTGTAAGTAGACATTCAGTAATAAATTCTGTAAATTATTAAATAAGGGTAATGAGTCAGATTTTGTTTCATTTCGTTTTCATTTTATTTAATTGAATTGTTTAAATTGTAAATTTTAGTTTTCCGTTTCCTTATCTACCTAGTAAAGACCCTGGGGTACAGAGTCTGATTTATAAAATGTATTCTAGATTAATAAAATTGTTTTGTTTATAAAATTTATAACTTGTTTAATTTAAACTCCTATAATCATAATTAACAATTAGTGGGGTATTACAATATATATCTATATATATAATATTTATGATCCTATGTCATAAAAGAGTAATTATGCAATTTATCATTTACCAAAACTGTCCACTCATGAATTGTCAGCATTAGCGGCAGAAACGGAGAAGATAGAATCTATTTTTACAGATGTTCAGACTGTTGCCGGTGTAGTGCGTAAAATAAGCAAATGATTTCGGGGAGTTGTGACACACTACAATTTGCCAGATACGTAATTTATCATGTAAAACACACTATACATCAAACATATACATTGAAGTAAAATTTACCGTGTAAATTAGAAAATAATGTGCATTTAAGCGTTGACTCCGAACAGAACATAAGTATACAGCGATTACTGCTGTATCATCCATCTCCTGTTTAGAGTTTTGTTATGTATACAGAAAAAATATTACGGAAAAGATCCCACGGATCTTCCAAATATACAGTCTTTGGTTTTGAACATCATGTTTATGACAAACCAAACTATTTTAATTAAGTTCAAATCGCAATAATTGTACTGTATTTTTCAGAAATTATGCCATATTACTTTGTCATTGGGTGATATACAGTTTTATCTCATTCATGTAACAACATATTAATTTTAATAATAAGAAGAAGTAAGATAGCCAATTACAGCATCACAAAAGAAGTGAGAATATAAATAACACACAACGTTTCTGGAAGCCTTGTTCTTTCTTCAAAACGCAGAAAAAATTCAAGAGCCTAGAGCGACACAACGGACCAGTGCAGTTGTGTCTCCCAACGCTACTGCGTTTCTTCTCCATCTAAAGAAAGGAAGGCTTCCAGAAACGTTGTGTGGTATTTATATTCACTTCTTTTGTCTGTAATTAGCTATCTTTCTAATTATTAATTTTCAATCAGTAAATTTTTCACTTTTTAGATATTAATTTAGTTAATTTTTTCATTTTACTTTCTAATGCGAAAGTTGCATACAACTTTTTTTACACAAAATTTAAGTTGAACAGCCCCTATCAATATACTTAAAAAGGACGTTAATTTTAATGTTTATCTTTCAAATATATAAGGATATTCTGTTGAATAGGGAGGAAGTAAAATTGCAGACTCTGTCAATTGAATTCGAATCATGAATATGTTTATAGCCTTTTATCCTTACGTACTGACACTAAGATGTAATTGAAAAACATATTAATAGCCGCTGACGAGAACGTCGTAGAAGTTCTCGTCCTCTCCGAAACAATAGAAATTACCGTTTCATAGATGGAGCGAAAATCATTTATGTAACGTGACGGATTTTTCAATTGACACCAGACAAAAAAATGCATCTTAAAATAAATTATTTTTACAGTATGTTTAGCTGTATTTATTAACCTATAATATTACTCTTTCTACGTAACTTTGAAAAACTTAAGCAAAATATTTATCACCACAGCTCTTTTTGTACTGAGTCACAGTACTACTCAATGTTTAAACAATTTGTAAACCGAGTTCTTTTAGACGATTTAAAAAGTTTGGTAAGCAGTGGAGGTAATAAGGACAAAAAGTTAGGTATTTATATTTTGTGACTTTGTAGGTAATCATATGATTAATATAATGAATCTGTACATCGCTAGATTAATAAATTTAATAAAAATTCAATAAAAGTAATTCTAACGGAATGAATGTTTATTGCATAAATTTATAAACGGTTCGTAAATGAATTATTATTATGATAATTATTACATGCTATAGTGTGTGTTGTCATAAATAATCTCAGCGATTTGACTCGAATCTCGGTTTTTTAAGCGTTAATTTTAAGAAACGTCCCTCCTCCCCACCCCTAATCGTGCTCCCCTCTCATGCCGAAAGGGGTTGAAATAATACACAGAAAAACATCGATAGAAATACTATCAATCTAATTAATCCTGAAAAATATTAATTCAACTCGAATATCGGCCGTGTTTGCATGTTTCAAAATTTTCACCCCTGCCCCTGGGGGTTAAATGGCAAATTTAATGTCATAATTAAACTCAGCGACATCCATAACCTTGGATTTGACTCCAATCTTGGTTGTATTCGCGTTATTTCCCCTCCACCCCCACCCCTAACGGTGCTCCTTTCCCATTCCGTAAGGTTTGAAATTATACGCAGTTAACTTCCGTAGAAACACTATCAATCTCACACCGAAAAATATTTATCCGACTCAAATATCGGCCGTTTTAGAAAGTTTGAAAAATTCCACTCCCGCTCCTGGGGTGTGGTAGGTCTGTTTCACCACAACAGTGTTTCTTTCCCTGTCGCAAAGAACACGTGTTCGAAATTTGGTGAAATTTTCTCCACGTGTGTATATTTGTATGCGAAACATACTCTCATACAGGCAATTTTATTTTTTAGAAGATTTAACAGTCAGACATCATTATTTTATTATTGTTGTTGTTTGTATTAATACATTTTTAAAAAATAATACAAGGAACTAGTTAAAAGTCAGTCATAAATTCATTATTGGTGTAAGAAACAGCAGAGCGATTTACGACTGCACCTTCCTTAGTGGCCTCAATAAAGTTACCTGTTTAGGTCACCTCTATCCAAGGCAAACACTGCACCAGCTGCAAAATAACACTTACTGAAAGTCAAATGCATAAACGTCGTAACTCAAAAACTGTTCCGCGATTGGGTAGAGCCCCATTCCCTTGCTTTGCAACACAAAAATATGCTCGCAGAGTCGGGCCCCATGGACGCCTTCTTATTGTTAAATTTTTTACGAGCGGGAGGGGTTCCTGGCGTAACACAGGTATAGCGGACGAATACGAACACATCACGCGACCACAAAACAAAATGTTTGCAATTTGGTTTCATTCCAAGACCTGGGGAAGGCCGCACTTTACGACACACTCCGGAAGCTCATACATGTACTAGAAAATCCAGTGCGGTCGGAAAGCAATCACAGATAAAACATGGCGTGCTTCGCTTTAATCTCACTGTCGTTGACCTAAAATATTGAAACATAACCGCAAAGTCGTCTATCTGATGTCGAAACGAACGAGCACTTACAGAAACTCCAAAGATTTAAACCCTTCCATAAATAACAGCTAAGTGTTGACAGTAACATTAGCTTTGGATAGGAGAGGGGATGGTGGCTTGTATAACTTCTCACGAAGCACGCAGTATTCCCAGAAACATTCGTGCTTCTACAAAATGCGGTGTATAGGGCTTTTTGACAGAACAGCAGTAGAAACCTTACTGCCTCGAGGACGTACAACCGCATTAAAGGAATAATTTTGGCATTCGATGATTGCATAAAAATATATATTGTAATAATTAAAAAGGATATTTATTAAACAAATTATTTGCCACACGTTGGTGACGCCAAAAATGTAATAATTAAAAAGAGATTATTTAATCGGCCCACGTTGAGGCTCCGAAATGTAAGAAACACAAAATAATTAATTACTTTATTGTAAAAGATTAATTAATTATTTGAATTCCATAGTTGGTTTATGAATCAATTATATTCATTTTTATTTAAAGTGAAGGATTGCAAAATAATTACTAAATTCTTTAGAAACTTTACAAGACAATTTACTTTCATTCAGTTGAAATTACAATATTTCTAAATGAGATTATTTACATTTAAGGTTTTTCAATTTTATAGATTTTACAACTCTTTTCTCAGGGTTATTTATCTGGGCCTTTTAAGTAAAGAAACAACCTTTATATTTACGTTACTCAATCAAATTTCTTTACAACCTAAGAACAATCAAATAAAACGTGAAATCGAAATCTGACGAATTTAACTTTAATTATCGTTTACAAAACTTGATCAAATTTGTTCGTACTTACAAAACATCTGCTGGTAGCAAGCTTAACTCTCTTGGGCTCGGGCTCACCTCACAATTCACACTAAAAGGCCATGAAATCACTGAATTTACAATTGATTAAACAAAAACACGGTCGTAACTTTCAGGTCTCTCCTCTGGAAACTGCAAACTCCTTCTGAATTATTGGTTGGACAAATTGTTCCGAATTATTTCTCTCTGAAATTGGTGGCGGTCACAGCACTTATAGATTTTTATGTCGGTGTGATTTATTTGGTTACTACTTGTAACTTTAACGTTGAAATTTTACTGTCCAAAACTTCTTACTCAAATTTAACTTTTAATATTTCCGGGTGAATTTGTGCCTGCCACCCTGCTCACTGTCTGGCTTAGAACTTCCAACACCCGACTGTTCTTTCCGAAAGCGCTCGCGGCCAAACAAAGCTCGCCTATACATTGTCGCCTTTGAAATTGGAACCGCTAACAATCCATCATAACTATCCAATTATCAAAATCATTAATGGCTTCTAATTATTATTACAATATATTGACTGTATCCTAAACGCACGATTGCAATTACTTTAATAGTTATCAATTTATTAATGATACAAGTAACTACTAAATAAAATTATAAAAAAAATTAACCATGGTCAATGAAATAGTCATCTATAAAACTGAGTAAACTTTTCACATTGTCTGATAATATAAATCATTTTTAGTATTCCTTGTTGTTCATATTACAGGTTTACTTTCCAAGTATTAACCTTTCACCAGTGAGCTAAAATAAAAATGTTAATTTTGAGTGTTCCGACATGCAACTGCAGCAGCCTATTTATTCATTTTTGTTGTCAAATTAGTACTCTTTTTCAGTTAACTATTCCATCTGCTACTGCGAGATCCTACTCCTGCCTACTTAATTGACCTAATATTAAGCACTAGAAAATAGAAACTACCACACCTGAATATTTTATTAATCTAGAACTACAGAATAGAATATTTAATAAGAAACAGCCTACTTGACAGTAATACAAATGGTGGCCATTTCCCTAAAATAGCATAGGAAGGGGAATATGCGGAAAAGATAACAAAATAGCCAAGTACCCCGTGTTAAGGAAGCCGCCCAGCATATGTGATGCAAGGAAAATCGTAGAGAAACATGAATCAGATAGGACGAGCTCTCGGTACTTCTCACCCACAATTCCGATGATAGGGTTTGCTGTAGGGATGCAGCATTCCCAACACTATGCCTCAACTAGATTTTGAGGCAGCTGGTTTACTGCATCAATGGGCTCACACTCCTCTCAAAACGGACCTAGGTGTCTCGGCTTACGAGAACCTTTAGTTACTCCGGTCTAGAATCGAAGAAAGAAGAAACACATACGCTTTACTAACTCCGTTCACTCTCATCTCGTATGAAGGCTATATATATATATACATAGAGTAATCCACATAGTGGCCAGTCCCCTCTTATAGCATAGGAAAGGGGGGATGCGGGATGCGGAAAAGTAGAGCAAGGTATCTAACGGTTAACTGGGATCCCCGGGCTATAGTTTAAGGATCCTACTCGGCAATTCGCCTAAAAGTGATGTAGGGAAAACTCTAGAAAAACCTACATCAGGTAAGTCAGGCATTTGGTACTTGTCCCACGCCCTTCCAATGATGGGAGAGGGGTTTGCTGTGGGGTCGCAGCATTCCCCTCTCTGTATCTTGACCAGTTTAGGAGGCATTTGGCCGAATACTCCAATAGGAATAGCGGGCAACTCTTACCGTATGCCAAAGGTATGCGACCCCGGAACAAAATAGGCCGAGGTGCCTCGACTTGTGGGAACCTTAGTTCAAAAACGAAGAGAGGAAACGGCATCTCCAAAGGTAGCCCTCTCCGTCTCTCCATAAAGGTTCTGCCTGCGAGAGAACAGCTCTCGCATGCTTTCCTGGGTATGCTCATGTCGTATAAACTTGAAATATTTATATAATCACTTCTTTTGTCTGTATTTGGCTATCTTCCTTACCATTAATTTTCAATCTGAAGTAAATTTTTCGTGTTGAAATATAATATTTGCGTTATAAATAGCAGGAAAACGAGTCTTTATCGTCTCTTTTTGACACTTTCGGAAACCAAGTACGTGCTATGATTGCCTTGGAGACCAAAGCGTTGAAATCAGTCCTTCCACGTGTTCTATTTCCGGAATATTTGTTGTAGAAGTTTGATATTATAGCAGAGAAGATATGATTGAACGCATTATGAACAGATTGGGTCGTTAGTTGAAGAGCTGTTTAATTCGGTTATACAGTAAAGAAGTATTTTAGTTACAAAAAGTAAAGAAATCATTTACTGTGTAGACTTCTTATTAGTTCTGTAATTTCAATTTTGTAATGTAAAGTAAGTTTGAACATTTTAAATGATTTCACTCTTACCTCATCGATTAATTATAATTATAAAATAAAATATTACAAACATTCTTCATCGATTTTTCTGAGTAATTCAATTATAGATTTGGTAATTTCTAAGAGAAAAAGTAACTGTAGAATGCTTTTAAAAAAAACCGAAAAAAATATAATCACTGAAACACAAACACATTATATTACTTTAAATAACCAGTACAAAGTTATTTTATGTAAAATAAGCCGTTTTCCAGTGCCGATATTAGGTAGCACACCAAAGCAAAACGGTAGTAGAAATAAAAGAGCTTAAAGGAACGAAAATATCAGGAAGGGTGTATCAAATCAGACATTAAAGTTTTAAAAAAAAATTCTTCTAAAGGCAAACCTATAGGCTCTATGCACTCTGCCCCCACTATATAAAGTCCGGGGTAAAATCTTGTTTCAAAATTCACTGTGCAGAAATAGGAGGGTTGTTCGTACTCTTAATTCTTCTTGTTATACCTTTGTCTTTGGCCTATTACTTTCATATTATCCGTTTCTCTACCAGACTACATATTCTCCCTCACTAAGGTTTCCTTTTCAACTTCTGTAACTCTTAAACCTCCTTAACTTAAACCGATCTATAGTACTCACTAATGATAATACACCGTTGTTACAAATTTTCAAACCTATGATTTCAAATAAAGGTTATGCTTCCTTAAATGTATAGGATATAACGAAACCAGGGCAGGTTGAAATGTAGAAAAAAAGAAACCTGGAAGCATTTAATATGCGGTGCTACAGCATGGTCAAGATTTAATAGAGAGACAGAATAAGTTAAGAGAAAGATTTATAACTAATGGCGTGGGAATAAATCATTCGGAGCGTTCTGACAAGTCCACGCATACCGAGACGCCCAGGAATAGTAAACAATATAATATACGGTAAGGTTTATGGAAATAATATTAGGAAAATACTGTAATTACTTGTAAAGAGATGTTTTCTGGTATTTTATTGCTATCTTCGGAGAATAATAAGGTACAGAGAGAAAATAATTTAAATTGCGTGAGTTATTAAAGATGAAACGAATAGTTACAAACGTTTCGAATATAAAATATGTTCGTCTTCAGGGAAAAGCGTCCATAGAAGTACCTCGATAGTCGAATCTCTAAAAACAACTGAATTTAGAATATTTATTTCGTTAAACAGTGTTCGTACACTAAGGTCATCTCCGATTCTTAACCTTTCTTTCGCTGAGGCCGAAAGCTTTTTACTGTTCGAAACTTTGTAATTATCGTATTCCTTTCCTTATCTTCGTCATTCACGTACTTCCACTTTACCTCTCTACCTTATTCCTCTCCGAATTTAGACAGTGAAATACCCGAAAATTGTTTTCAACAAATTTCATAATCAGTGATGAATGCAGATATCACGCCCTAGTTTAAGGGTGGAAAGGTTCATTGTATAGAGGTTTGGTCCCCTGATCCGTGAGGCCAGAAGATTAAACAAAGGATATATAAAAACAAAAAATAAAATAGAGCGAAATATTGTTGAAAATCTCGACGTAATTTTCAAAATGTAACTAATTCGTCTCTCTTTTTTTTGGAGGTAAACTGCATTAAAATGTTGAAATTGTTAAAAGTTCACAAAGCCAGCGGAAAGGCAGATTCTTATCCCGATATTTTATGATTTTATGACAGATATTAGAAAAGGCTTTACCGATTATTGAAGACTTTGTGGAGATAATAGAGTGTAGATCGTTTTTAAGATTATGAAGAGTCAGGGACTAATGAGGATAGTAGGATACTGTTAGAGATGTTTATAATATACTTATGACAAAGCAGGCAAGTATGGAAGAAACAAAAGTGCGCGGCGCCTTTCAATCTTTCTTCTTGCAGCACTCGTAGATCTGCCAAAAACGTCAGTGGTAAGGAAGCAGGCCACTGAACAAATGAAAAACGAATCCAGACGAATCGATAAAACCAATTTCACGTCATTTAGGTCACCGTCAATTTTGTATATATTAGTAATTCTTTTCTTTGTGATAAATGACTTCGGATAGTAGAGCCCACAATATTTCCTGTAAAAGTATTATTTTCTAATAAACTGAGCATAACAATAATAGCCCTTACAATATTATTATCATTTAATAAACATTTTTCAGGTAATATAATAAATCATTAAATTAAGTGCAGCAAAATATATGAGATAAAATAAATAAAATATTATTTTATTACAATTTATAAATTTAGTATTTTGGTATAAGAGTACTGTGATATAAATATTTTTCCTCTTTCATTACAGTTTATGAATTTAGTAGGGAGCAACTTTTGGCACAACTGCACCAGTCGGTTGACAAAACTCAAATTTTATTGGTAACACTATCGCTGTCCTAGTATTTTACATTACATTTATATTCGTAAAAATTGTTGTTTGTTCTGGTGTAACACTTAAAAATTCACGAGACACCACTGTTCAATCGGGTCAATCAAGTCAGCTCAATCCTCTACAATTTCCATGAATATTCACAACAAAGTGGACTGTGATCTGAAATGGTCAAAATATTAGACTTAAATGTGCTTTTGACTGAAGCGCGCGTGTTAAGGGAAGTGTTAACTTTGCATGTCTGACTAGTACAAAACACAATAAAAAGATAATGTTTGGCATACCAACTTCGGGGTATGCACATTTGTTCAATTGGAAGAATCATAATAAAATACATTTGTGGATTTTATCAGTAATTGTTTCAGTTTAAAATTTGATGTTACAATAAAATATATTGTAATGATCTGCCTTTCTATTACTTAATATTAAAAAAAATAAACTTTATTACAATGAAACTACAAAAAATACAAAAATACATTAAAAAATATTGTTGGGCGCCAGCAGATATACATTGGTCAGCATAAAATTAAAATTAGCTCTGGCTTGATTAAAAAGTTCTCCTTCTCAACAGGGTAATGTGGGCGGTTCGGTGGCTATTCAATAACAGAGCCTATTTCCGCACTGTGTAAAAGAATTTCACTTTTGAATGTACTTTACATATATTGTGATGCTTACTTTACTTGTGGCGTCAGCACACGATCTCCTTCTTCGGCCTCCCCGCGATGGACGTCCCTCAAAACCTCTGCGTCTCCGTCTCCCTGTCTGCCTGCGTCTCTTCTTGCGTCTCCCTGTCTCCGTCTCCCTGCTTTTCCCTGCGTCTCCGTCCCCGTCTCCCTGCTTTTCCCTGCTTCTCCGTCCCCGTCTGCCTCTTTGCCTCACGGGTTCGGAGTATTTATTCGAACTCCGCCCCCCCAAATGACGAACCCGCGATTTCAGGCAGAAACACGTGCACGCCTAATGTATTCATACTCAGGCCTCCTCAGGCCCGCGGCCCTTAAGGTTGTTATTCACTACAATATATATATATATATATATATATATATATATATATATATATATATATATATATATATATATATATATATATATAAAAGACTAGGAATACAACAATTTTGTGGTAAACCATATAATTTTTGTGCTAAGATGTAAATTTCTTTTAAATTTGGAACAGTAGCATGGATACAAAACTTTGTAAGTCTGAAAATGAAGAAATTATGATTAGTGGAGTGGGAAAAACAACTGCACTGATTCTTGCAACATGTTTTATTAAAATTTTTGCCCGAAATCCAAGTTACTAGAAAAGTTGAAAATTTATATAAAAAGGTTTTGTGTTTTTTTAAAAAATTCACTTGATTGAATAATTATTCTGGAAATAACTAATAGTTTAAGTTAATAATGTTAATATTGAAATATCTACTATATTATGATCAATGAAACCAAATAAAAGAACATGTAGTAATGAATACTAATTCAAGAATGAGTTACAAATAAAAAATATATAGAAAAATCTTAAAATTTTGTTGGTAGCTTAAACTAGATTTGGTACACTGAAATTCTCTAGGCAGATCAAAATAAATTTAATGAATTAAAATAGTTTAATAAACTATAATTTCATAACACTAGTTTTTTATATCTTGGGGAAAATTAATGGAAAAATTACAAGTAAAAAATAACAATTATATATAACTTGCAAAGTTTTGAAAGTTGTGTTGATGAAAGCTGCACAGTCATTCACTCCCCTTATATTGTTGTAGGGGTAGGCTGGAGTTCAGTTTAACAAGATCCTTTGCTGTGGCAACTTTGTATTGTTAAAACTATTCTAAAAACATTGATGCAAGGAAGTATATGTACTCTGTTTATTCCACAGTCTATCGAGGCATTCGCATCTTATGGAAGAGTTTGGGACTTGCTATTAAATTTATAGGGTTTGGGGTTGAGAGTTAGTTTCTGTGGCATTTCAGTTTTTGTAAGAACAATTGTACCCTCCTGTAATGAGTCGGTTATTGTTTCTGTATTGCTCTGGGTAAAGCTAAGAAATCAATTAAATGTTCAATAAAGTTACAAATATGGTTTTTGAAATCAAGAGAAGTAATTGAGAGGATCACTGCATGAAAAAAATAGAAAAAAATAATATGTTTATAGTCCTGACAGCTATGAAGGGATGTTTGATCCAACATTAAACCAATGGAAAAAAAGTGGCCTACTTAATTGAAACGCAGAATTTTTTACTCTTACAAATTTGCAACCTACTTCTTCCATTTTGTATCTTATTCACCTACTGTGCACATTATTCATTTTCCTTATTCATTTCCACTTTGTAGAAAATGAAATACTTGAATAATATATCTGCAAGCTTCATTCTACCGCTATCAAATAACTTTAATTCTACAAGTTTCAGGATAAGTTGTATTTTAAGAATCTCATCAGTAAAATTTAAGAGATGATAAGTACAGGGTGTCTGTTTATCCCATTCATAAAGATATGATGAATGTTTTAAAAATGATAGTAGTCTCCCCAACTACTTTCAAAGGAGACATTATCTGCAAACAAACAGAACTCTCCTCGCAGGTAATGCTATACCTCTCAACCTATACTAAGGTTCCTTGCAAGTCAAATTGAATGTTCATTTATTTACAAATTGGCCTGTAAAGGCTGTAACTTCATTTTTCTAGTATCACACAAGAGACCTATTAACTAGTTATACATATAATACTGGGACCATTAAAAACGGATTCTTCTTAAACTAACATACAACATTGGAACAAGATTTGAATTTAGTATTTATTCTTAATAATTATGTTGTTATGTTGCATAAATTTATAAATCTCAAACAATAATTTCTGTATAAAAAGATGTACAATAAGAAACACTGTAAATTCAATTCAATTAAAATATAGCAAATCTCTTTTAAAAAATCCTGAAAAACAAATACATTTGATAAAAACAAGCCTATTCAAAATTCACTAATTATCCATTTGTTATTAACATTAAAATATTTTGTACAAAACTGAAGAACTATTTTTTATTAATCTGTTTTCAACTAGAGGTTTCCAGTGACAAGACCTGCAGGACCACGTCCTGTTTTTGTGATTGCACGTAATGGTGTAAATCCCAACTCATCTTTTGGAATCCCATATTGCTGTAGTTTACCCTCATATGTCTCCAGAAGGTCATCATGAGCCTTACAAACACGTGAAAGTTCATACTGCAAGTCATTAATGGTTGTATTTTTCCGATTTAGTATTTCCTGAGGAAGGCAAGCATATCATTATAAATATAAAAAGTCTTTGTTAGATGAAAATTAAGAAAAATATATGAAGTAGCCAATAAATAGACAAGTCAGCTGAAGAAAAAATGTAAACTCTGTAAGAATCACATGCTGCTCAAACCAGGCAAAAAATTCAAAAGCTTTTTTTGAGTTTGTTACCTGGTTTTTTGACTTGTCATTCTTACAGCACTTATTATTTTTTCATCACCTGATAAAATCAACAAGAATTGCAAAAATAATTTGTGGTATTTATCACTTAACATTGTCTTTTTATTGGCTACTTTATTATCCTTTTGTTAATTTAATTCTAATTTTAAATCAACAAAATTAAATGAGCATGACTTAATTGAGGTAAGATCAATACCATTCTACAATATTCATATACTTAGAATTTTAATTCTGATTTCTATTACAAAACCAGTTATTTGACTCTTGAAAATAGAAAAATGTGAAAATATTATCTGTAATGATGATAACTATTGATGAATAAATTGAGCTTGATCACAAATTTTATCATAAATGTTTTCATTTTAATTTATCATTTTATCGGAGACAGGGTCTTAATCAGGAACAATATCCATGATTTACTAAGAGTTACCGAATACATAATTGTCTATTAGTCAAACTTACAAATAAAATATCAATTCCAGGATTCAATATTTCCAAAAAGAAATATTTCAGCCATTCAGTTGCTAAGCAATGGATATATCATGAAAGTAATTTATTCTTCACACAGAATTTCCAAACAATAATTTATAATTGATGGTATATTAATACATTATCCTAATATTAATATCATTATTAACATAAATTTATATTTTACATATAATCTATTTACAACACTACATGCTGTTTAAAATTGTTTGAACCACACAATTTAGAAAAGTTACTATATCTAATTGTAATAGCAACAAACAAAATATGTCATTTCAATCTCAGTTTTAATATGCAAAGAAAAAAATTATCGTAAGACAAACCTCTAACTTCTTGTTAACAGCAGAGACTGCTGTAGGATCTAAATGAGTAGCAGCAATAACTTCACTCATTTGCACATCTTTTTGTTCTAATAAACCAGTGATAGCTGTCAGTTTCTTTTCTAGTAACACATTCTTCAATCCTGTTTTCTGTTGTATTTCCATGATAGCAGCAACAAAACGATTATGAATTTCATCACGCTCTTTTTGTAACTGCAATATAAAAATATATGAAAAATAAACATAATTTTGGTTAAAATGTAGCATACTAATCTTTGACATTACCTTTTCAAACTTTAGTTTCAGAACTTCATTTTCCCATTTTAGATTTTCAGCCTCTTTAAGTGAGGAAGATAACCTTAATTTTGTATTCTGGAAACCAAAAAAAGTTACTATAGACTTTATTTGATTTAAGCAAAAACATTATATTAAACTCTTGTTCATAACAAATTAAGGTAGTATTGACAAATTCTATGTGAAATATTACTGAACACAAATTTACAGCAACAGAACAAACAATCTACAATTTTGATGTGGACTCTTCTTTGATTTTATTTAAAAATAAATGTGAAACCTTCTAGTTGTTCGCAAGTTCTCGATCAATGATTTAACTGTAATCATTTGTTACCAATGTTATTGTTATAAAGCAGAAAAATGTGGTACAAAAGTTTTGTTTCTTACGGAGCTAGTTTACAGTGGTGAATGAAGGTACTGATGACACAGAAAGAGACATTTTTCTATAGTGGAAACCTATTAGATCCAACATTGAAATTTGATTTCTGATAATGTTTCTTAAATTATATGTGCAAATATGAATAAAATAAGATAAACACAGCCAATTGAAACCTTGGAACTTTTGAAATGTGGTATTAAAAACAAGGTAGATGTTTAAATGAACTGATAAAGGATGAAAAAAGAAAGCTTTAGGAAGTATTATTGAGAGAATAAATATATAAGAACAAATGGCATTAACCATCATGACAAGAGGGTATGATAGAAGAATACAGAGAATTTTGAAGTTGAGCACATAAAATAAACAATCAAGAGAACAATTTATTTGATAGATGTGAAGGAAACATTAACATGGCTTCGTATAATACTGAAAGAAAAGAGCGCAATACTTTCTCTGCCCTCCCAATACCCATACTATCCTCCAATCTCCACCACCTTCATCCTCCTCATTTACTGTCTGTCTTTCTATCTCTCTCTCCTTCTCTTCCTCTCTACTTGTCTTATGACTGGCACGCAGTGTATCTCTCTGCCTCTCTCTCATAGTCACTCTCTCTGCATCTCTCTCCATGTCTCTACCCCAAAATCTCTGTCTCTTTTTTCTCTTCTTCTTCCCCTCTATCTATATATGATGACTGTTTATCACATAGCATCAGCACCTGGTGGAGATACAGCACTACAATTTTGATTTCCAACTGCCTGCCTTCTTGATGAACATTACCAATTGCTTCCTCTTACTGGTTAAACCTGTAATCTTAGATTTATGGAGTGCTGAATTTACAAATTTTCTTTAACTACCTTCCTATAATCTCTTCACTTATCTATTATTTATCTCTTATCTAAAATATCTCAATTATCCTATTTTCATTTTATGGCTAATTTTTCTTCCACTACAGTATTCTTTAATATATCTGCCTGAATTTTCTGCTATATATAAGCCACCAGCTGATCAAACAAAAATGAACATGAACAGAATTAAAATACAGTTCAAAAATGATACAACATAAATTATTACAAAATTTTGATGTACCAAAATCATCTAATACATGGTGGTAAATTGATATTATAATGTATTTATTGACATTTAGCCAACCAATCTCAATTCATACTGACATAAAAATAAAAAAAGATAAAATACCCATTTAACATTTGCTTATTATTTATAGAGAACCAGAAATGTGAGTAGATGATTGCTGTAAGAACACAAAATATAATGAATGAAGTTCATGAGATATTGTTTCCAATTATTAGATTTTATGAATGAATTTTATTGGCATTGAATTCCCTTCAGATAAAAATAACAAAAATCATTAGGTTTGTTGAAAAATACCTTCAGATATGGTACCCATTACAAATGTAAATGTTCAAGTACAAATCTTTAAATATATAGTACAGGAAAAGGATGAACATATAATTTTTTACTGATTGCATGATATTTTACATGATTTTTTATATAACTTTATTACCTTTAAATATCTATAATGAATTGATGAGTTATGAGATTGTAAGGTGCATTTTACTTGCTAAATATTTAATTTAAAATGTAATACAATAGTCTGAAAACAATCACAGATATATTATAGCACACAAGTACTTACTGAAAGTATCTGTTTGTCTTTATCATAATTGTCCATTTTTGCAGTTAGATCTGATATTGCAATTTGAGATTTCTGCAAAGGTTCAAGCAGCTTCTTATTTTCAAGTTTTACATCCCGTAATTGTTTTTCCATTCGTTGTTCTCTCTTCTTTGATTCTTCTAGCTGTTCCTGTGATCACACCATTCAATCATAAGTAATAAAAGTAAATACTTCAACATAACTTCTTAAGAAAATTGTAATTATGGAATAAAATGTTTGCATCATAACAAAATATTTAAATTTTTCTTTCTCTTGGTAAAATTGGTTTTCAGGATATAGTCTGTTTTTCCACAATTTAATTTTTTAATTAGTCTCTTTTCTGTGTTTTAGCATTACAGTTATTCACATTATTCTGAATGTAATTTACTAAATCTACTTTATCCAATTGTTTTATATAAAAAAACCAAACTACATTGTTTTGACTATCTAAAAATTTTCTAGGATTCTTTTGTATCAAACTTATAATTTTCCAGTTTTCCTATATACTAGTACACTTATTATTTGTTGTGTTTTTATTCATTTTATTATTGTTGTATTGTTCACATAGGTAAAAGAAAGCCAGATTAAAAGTAACATTATTTTTAATTAAATTAATAGAAATAAAGCAAGCCACTCATCCAGAAATACAGTTTAAGTTTGGTACACAGTAAATGAAACACAAAGTAAACAATTTAATAAATTCATAATGATTAGTTTTGCAAACAAAATATTTTCAATATCAAAAGAACTGCAAGATAGTAATAATCACATTGAACCCATTTGCATCATAGAACCATAAACACCCATAATGAAATAGTATGTGCATCAACCTCAATAGAAGGGCACTATTATCTTACTCAAAAACATAACTACAACATCCTATGGCAACATGAAGCAACTTACATACCCGACAGATGAAACTCACAGCCAGATGTCCTGGGCTTACAACCTGTCAAGGGCATCACAACTACACTTTACCTCATGGTCATACAGGTCCTGACTACAGACCATTATCCAGTACTAATTACTGAGCCACTACTCATAATAGAGACAAGTTCAACTATTGGTGGGCAAACTGGGATTTGTTCCAGGAAACTCTTGATAGAAACATGAACCACACAGACATCAACAGAAAGGTGAAAATTGATCAGTCTGTTATACCGTTACTGCTGCCACAGAGGATGCAATATTTGAGGCTACCAATTGTAACTCTACACCAACACAGGACAGTGCTTCCTGACAATATATAGAGTTGACAGCCGTAAGAAATAGACTTAGATGGAACTGGCAATAAACTATATTCTTAATATGCAAAACACATATGAACAGTCTCATAGACAACATTAGAGAACATAACAAAGCATTCAAAGCAACAAGCTCTTAGCCAGCTTCAATACCTCTTCACACTCCACATGAGAGACACTTCACACAGGAGGCATGCCAAGTACCAATGCTTCACTGACCAGTAGACCATGCCTACAAAACTCGGAGAAATCTCAACTGCTGGCTGACACTCTAGAGAGAACATTTGAACCAGATCCTTCAGATCTGATATTCTCACGACATTTGTGTCTCTATGGCATACATATACATGAAATCAGCTACTAATTGTTTTCATGGCCATATTTACGTCAGTAGTATGTACCAATTTTGGGGTTTTTAGACCTCATTTTGACTCTTGGCTTATCCTTGAGAATGTTCAGAGCTTTCGAGTGAAATGTCATCAAGAACACCAGAACAAAACACAACCTAAAACCCAAAAATTGGTACATAATATTGAAATAGATTAAATCAGGTGGAATATACAACAAACTCACCCCAGTAAGATGCCTGGTTTGGTTGGCATGGCATTCATAATTGAGTTCTCAAACAGCATTCCCTTTGAACACTCAAATGGATCACAAACATCATGAGTACCATTTTCTGCACACAACACGTAATGGACACCTGGAAACAGGGGAAGGTATTGACTGACCTTTTGGAAACCTGGGAAAGACCACTCACTTCCAACCAACTACAGGCTCATAACTTTACTTTGCCCACTTAGTAAAGTAAGAAGTAAAGAAGGTTATTTTACAAAGAATCACAAAACACAGCACAGAAAATGATCTCTTAATCTGAGAAATTTGGTTTTAGGAACCTACACTCAGCTACTACTAGTAGTTGAACACCTAACATGAGGGTACAGTCTGGAAAGGTCCACAGCAGCTGTGTTCCTTGACACTGAAAAGACTTTCAACAAGATGTTTTCTCAACTCATACTCATCATGCAGGACATTCTTTGTTGATATCAACACCACAAAGTCCACTATAAGGGGAATATATCCAGGAATGCATCAAGGAACTATCATAGGGCCTGTCCTACTCAACATCTAACTAAAGAATGTCCACATAATGCCAGAAACCCACATCACCATATTCGCAGATGATACTGCCATCTTTGTTCTGTGAAGGTGACCATAGCACTTAACAATAAACTACAACATGTACTGAATGCACTTGAACAATGGTTATCACAATGGTAATTTAAGGTTAACATTGGTAAATGTCTGGCACTTCTACTTACACATAGGGTACAACAAGCATGTGTTCATAAAGACTGTCCACCATTCTCACTTCACAATCACCCGGTTAAGTATTATCTAGAAGTTGCACATAATCTAGCCCTAAAATTGAAGCTCTATACCACAACCAACATCAGAAAACCCTAACTAGATAAAACAATGATTTCATACGGTTAACAGAACACCACCCTCAACACATTATCTGATCATGCCCTACTCATTTGTCCAATTCTGACAAATGTTGGACTAGTAGGGGGCTATGCAGCCAAGTCCCACATCCACAACCTCCAAGTTGTTCAAAACAAGGTCCTCAGCATCATCACATAGGCACCTTGAAGGACATGCACTAAATATTTTTTTTGAGAATTGAACATTCTGTTACTTATGGACATTATCATAAACATGTAGATCAAACATGCCATACACTTCTTCAGAAATATACAATTCTTGCATAACACTATCATAAGGAGTCTCCACACTTGCTTACGAATTATACAGGATATATTTGACGATCCATCATTATGAGAATAGAAAAGGATTGATATACATGAGACCCAAGGCCAACTACCAACTTAATCCTTCCAATAAAAAATGTTAATTGCATGTTACTGTTTCACAAGAGAGCAGTAGCCTAGCTCCTGAGCCATTAAACTCACCTAACTATTACTGAGATTTTCTTCTTGGTAAGGAGATCCTTCAGGTCAAATTAGCAGAACTTTTTATCCTTTAGTTCATTCAGCCCTATGGTCAACATACAGTTTCTCTCACTATCTATCTCTGTTAATGACCATATTAATGGGTATTATGCCCTCAGGTGCAGATAAAACACAAGTACTTATTCTATGTGTTCCAAATGTCCAACTTACTCTGTTTCAATCTGAATAAAATACAAAACTTGGATCTCAACACAGCTCTTTGCGGCAAACACAAAGAATCTAGCAAGGTAACTTTCTGGGGTTCACTCGAGCTTTAACTTATAAAAACATATTGAAAGAATTGAATCTAAAATAAGTAAATCTATGTATGTGATAAGGCAGTTAAAATCTTGCATTAGTCAAATTTTTTAATCTAGCATATAGAATATTACTATGGAGCCAACAAATTACTAGTTAGAATTAATGACTAAATAATTACTTAAAAAGTTTAAAAAACGTGAATTTATGCCAAGTTTTTAAAACATTCTAAAAAAGAATTTAATTTACTAAGGCAATTGATGAATCATCTAAGGCTAGTAAACACTGTAATGTAGACTATATGAAGGGGAAAATAGCATATGAAAAAATATAACTAAAATAATTAAGAGTATTGGGAAATGTAAATAGATTGGTATAATGAGATTTCAGAATAAGTAACAAGTCTGTCAATTAACTAATAACTTCAAACCTTATATGAAATAATATCTAAAAGTGAAATAACTTTAATCTAAATCAAGAACTATGTTTCCATGTAATAACTCTGTCCTATTTAGGGTAGATTTAAGGTGGATTAGAAATATTCATACTCAAGGAAACAAATGAAAAAGGTGTTTATGTATCTAATATATAAAATGTATGTAAGTGTTTTATGTGCTGCATATAAATTTACACACATGGAGGTAATTTCAACCAAACTTCAAACACATGTTACTTATGATATGGGAACAAGACATATCCAGCACCCCTCAGGGTGGTGGGGGAATGAGGTGGCATTTTAAAAATATGCAAAAATGACCAATAAGAGTCATTTAAATAGTTTGGTATCAGCGACAGTAATAGCATCACTCTCAATGTAGTGTGTCTAATTTCAACCCATAATAGCTTGAGAAGGGAACATCCACAGAGAGGAAGGGGGTGACACATAAATAATGTGAAAATGATCAAGATTAAAACTAGTTTTGGAACTCACTGCATCGAATGCTTACAAATGTTATAATAAGGGGTAATGGTGGGAAAGAGTTAATTATAAAATGTGCAAATGGTCCAAGATTAGTGTCAAATTTAGAGTTTTATAGTTTGCTGAGAACAGTAGTGATATTTATCATAATGGTTAATTTTAAATTCAGCCCCTTCAGCATGATGGGTGTTCCACAGTTAGAAGGGGAAAATGGTCCAAAATGGCCCATATTAATGTCAAATCCATGCATTTTGGTGTTGTGGGACAAAGTGTGACACTTCCAATGCCAGGTAAGTCACATGTTAAACCCACATCAATATGCATTATTTTTAAGTTAATTTATTAAAATTAACTTTTAATCCACAGACTTTACAGTTGTGATAATTTAATATAATAAACATATTTACAAACTGTAAATATTTAACAAATAAAACATAATAAAAGTATTTACATTTTGTAAATATTTAACAAGTAAACTTAGGGTCTTGGATATGACCCTTGTCATTCCAAGTTAGAGACGACAGACCAACTAACTTGATACAACATATTAATGAAGGTTTGCCAGCATGATGTTTAGGATCGATCTGATCATCAGGGAAACTTCATGTTATGAAATTCATTACAGAGGTTATGGGGATATAGGAAGAATAGATATGTAGGGAGTATTTAGTGCTAGTTGGTAGGTAGGGGATAGAGTTAAGTAATTCCAGAGTGATTAAGGGGGAGGATGATATCAATTGGGACTTTACATTTTAGTCTGTGGTTTGGTGAAGGAGGGGCTAGATTACTGTAGAAGAGCTAAATGGTTGGATTTGGATGGTTTATGGAGCTATTTATTAGGGACTTGGTGGATTTATGAATTATGGTAGGAATTAGGGGAATTTTACAGTATTTGTGGATAACTGAGTTGTGATGGTACCAGGGGGAATTTGAGATTACATGGAGAATTTTGTTTTGTTTGTTTTGTATTTTGTTGGAGTGGGAATAGGCAGTGGATCCCCATATGGCACTTGAGTATGACCATACGTGGTGGATAGATAGAGAAGTCTTTTGGTGCTAGGGGATATGGGAGATTTTCTGTTGATAAGAGGGAAGACGTGTTTTATTTTGTTGTTGATTCTGGAGATAATGTGGGCTATGTGAGGTTTCCATGATAATTTGGAATCGAAGATAAGGCCTAGGTATGGTGTAGTATGTTGGGTAGGTATTTTGGTACCATTCAGAAAGAAGGAGTGGTTGAGGTAATGTTTGGTTTTAAGGGTAAAGAGAATGATTGTGGATTTGGTAGGATTTATACTGATTCTCCATTTTTTGGCCCAGTTTTCAATATCATTTAGGGTGATTTACGTTGATATGCAGGAGATGAAAAATGGTTAATTATAAAATATTCAAAATGAACATGAATTCATCTCAAATTAATTCCTTTTATAAATAAATACTCTCACAATGCTATGCACTCAGCTAGTTATAAATAAAAATTATAGTTGTTTATTAATCAGACATACAAATTTAATGTACATGATTTGTTGATATTAAATATCTCAAAGTGGTGATGAGTAGAGGTATATTACTACATAAGTTTGTGGAATAGAGGAAGATAAATATTAATCATAGCATTATACAAATAAGGAATGTAAAACTAATGAAACATAATAAATTAATTCTGTTGTAGTATCATTTTACATATGAATGACTGGTAAGCCTAATGATTCATGTGGAACCTTAACAGAATATCTAATAAACAGGAACAGCTGTTATTATTTTTTTAAGGAATTTTCAATATAATAACAGATTTTTAAAATTATTTTTAATGGCAAAGAATAATTACCTTCAGGCTGTTAATTAGAGACAAATTATTTAAAGTGATGTCATTGTAATAGCATTTTATTTCAGAAAATGCTTTCTCATGATTCTGCATCAATTCTGTTATATGTTTATTTTTTCTTTCTTCTACCTCCATAAGCTCCATGTCATATTTCATAGATAGTTCAGAATATTGAGTGGCTAGTTTTGTTTCATATTTCTCTTCTATTTCTCTTGCCTCACTTTCAAATTTAGCTCGAATTTCACTTAATTGTTTACTATGCTCCTATTTAATAAAACCAAGGCATTATTAAACAATGTTCAAAATCAAATTGTAAACCTTCAATGTTCTATCTTATATACCACTTTGACATTTCGAAGTTCATCTTGTTTAGCTAATTCTTGCTCCTTTAATCGAACCTTGAGATCTTTCTTATCTTTAAGAAGTTCCATTTCTTGTTCACCATAATCATCTTGTGCCATCTTCAATGCAACCATGCTCTCTGCCTATTTGAAATAAGAACATTTCAGTTATTAATAATTTAATATACATAATAAACAGTTATGGTGGCTAACCTGAAATTGACACTCGACCTTGCCACACAGTTCAGAAGGAAGTTCTTCAAATTTCAGCCTCTTTCATCTGACCTGAGTGGCTGACTTTCAATCATCAGGTAAGTCACCCAATCTCTCTTTCATCTCCATACAAATTGTTTATATATATATATACTAATTTGGTGACAAAGTCACATTCCAACTTGGATAGTGAGGAGGGATAGAAATAAATAATAGGAGAAATAGAAGGATTAAACTTTATGTGAATTCATATGCTCAAACGTAGAATCACACACATAGAAAATCACAAGTTCAAAGCAGGGAAAAGGAAGAAAGAAGAAGGAAAGACTGAAAATATTTGACCCAGGCAGGACTTGAGCCTGCATATCTGCTTATATCACTTAAGGAAAATGTGACGAGGACAAATTAAATAACACATTTAGATAGGAAAGAGAAACAGTGAAGTCGACTTACCTGAAATCAATAGTTGGTCCAGTCTGGCTGAGGTGAGAGAATATTACAAATTTAAGGGGGCCTGAACTGTATGCTGACTAGGCATGATTTCATTAAATATTATATATATATATATATATATATATATATAATATTAGTAAGGATATGACATTGCCAAAAATAATTGTGATATTGATATGGAAAGGAAAGAGTTATAGCTTGTGGCTTACCTGAAAGTGAAGTACGGTGTAGCCATAGAGAACTGAAGGTTGTTCTTCAGATTTTTGGAGGCTCTCAGCCTTCTTCTTCTGGAAGGAATGTTACAGCCAGCCAGTGCACGGAATGGTGTAGCACTCCTTCCTGAAGAAGGAGGCTGAGAGCCCCCGAAAATTTGAAGAACAACCTTCAGTTCCCTATGGCTACATCGTACGTCACTTTCCAGTAAGCCACAAGCTATCTCTCTTTCCTTTCCTTTCCATACCAATATATATATTGTAATATACAAAAAGAAACCCTACAAACTTTTAATTTAATACATGTTTCAAAACCTATTAATATAATATACAACTTGAAGATATAAAATTATTTACTGTTTTTAACTTTGAAAAACAATTTAATATAATAATGACTATTGAAATATTGAAAAAAAAAATTTTAGTTTAATTTATACCAAATCAATGAAATTCCCATAAAGAATTTATTAAAAACAGAAAATTTATGTTACACAAGTTTTTTTTGCTGTGGGTATTTAAATGAGACTCATCTTATTTTCCCAAGGCATTTTATGAGGCATTGGAACAGTATAGAATTAAAATGAAATATGATATTTACAAAATATCAACTTAGAAATATCCCCAAAAAAATAACACTAAATTCAATTAAATTTGACGGTATAATAATTGTTCAAGGTTTACAAGATATTTACCAAATTTAAAATTAAGTCTACATACATTATGATCAATCTTGAATTTCACTTGCACAGAATTTAAATAAACACAAACTTTAAACAAATGAAAACTTTTACTTTTGAAAATAGGCCATTTTATTGCAATTTACTTTCACATCACACACAAATTAAATACTCTATATCTCCGGGCTACAGAATTACTCTTGTTGCCTCGAGATGGTTCAGAATTATTATCAGAAAGGTAATACATTCCAGGGAAGTTGGTCAATATTATTGTGATAAAAATAATGCACAGATCACAAAATAGTTAATGTCTGATAACCAGCCAATTACAATGTCAAAGTATTTTTAAAAACTTCCATAATCCTTGTATGATTCCAGATGACCTCACCCAATTGCGATATTATTCCTCTTGATGACAGGCAGACTAATAATTTCACTGCAGATTCAATATTTAAAATGTTTTGAAAATTTACATTAACATTAATGGTCTGACTTCTCTTTGCTACGAGTACAGTCCAACTATACATTTTCACTGACCAAATTCACCCTCCCTCTCACATTAATGCTATCTAGTGGTGAGAACTTGACACAGTGTGGTCCCTCATATGAATTCGGCCAGTGACATTTGACATATTACATTGTTGCTGAGACAAAAGCACTACAGAAAAACACGTCTGTGAAAACTCTGGTTTCAGCATTCTCACCCCACCCTGACTGTTATAAAATATTCTTTCAATGTCATGGCCATAATCTTACACAACAAAATTTATATTTATATATATATATATATATATATATATATATATATATATATATATTGTAGTGAATAACATCGGTAAGTGGCCGCCCTTTGTCCACGGGCCTGAGAAGGAATTAATTAAACGTGCACATGTGCCCGAGAGGCCCCAAGAAGCCAAGGGTACGCGTCCCTTTTTTTCTCATTGTTTGGGGAGGGGGGGGGGGCGGAGTAAGAATATATGCAGAGAGACAGACAGAGAGAGGACTAAAAGTGTAGTGAGAGAGGCGAGAGGGTGGAAAATTTGGCGAGCTGTAAGGAACCAAAGTCCATCGCGGGAGGCCAAAGAAGGAGATCGTGGGTTGCTACAAGACCTGTGATGTGCTGCAAGTCGGCTGACGCCACAAGTTAAAGTAAGGGTCACCATTAATGTAAAGCGCATTCAGAAGTTAAAGATTTTTTACACAGTACAGAAATAAGCTCTATTTGTGAATATAAACCCAGCCGCCCACATTACCTTGTAGAGATTTGGAATGGATTTGGATTTGGTGGTGAGGAAAATACCAAGGACAGTTGATGATGTATCTATACTTTATTTATATATCTATACTATATTTTGAAATGTTTGGATTTTATTAACATGGAAATTAGCTGCTGTGCCCCATTTGTTACAAGAGTATTGCCAGGTAGGGAATATTAGTGATACATAGATAGAATATTAGTGATACATATATCAGATTTTTGGGTTTGAGTGACAGTGCAGAATTAGGTGATAGTAACAGTTTTAATAATCTAAATCTTGTGTTTAGTTGGTTTTTTGTTCTAGTAATATGTAAAGACCATGAAAGTTTATGATCTAGAATGACGCCTAGGTATAAATGGGAGTCAGGCTGTGCAAAAATAAAAATTCAATTTTCAAGGACATGAGCCCCTTTATCAGGATAGTAGGCCTGAACTGCATGTTGGTCAGCACAGAAGAGCCTAACTGAACCATCTGTTGATTTAAGGTAAGTCAGCAACTCTGTCTCTCTCTCCTATACAAATGAGTTAATTAATTTCACCTTTTTTAAGTGATTTTTATATATTGTAACATGATTATTGGTTGTTAGAGGGTCTCTATTATAACCCATATGCCTTGGTTGGCAGCCTTTGTTGTTTTTGTAGTCTGCACTATCAAATTGTTGTGATGTGTCACAGTTTTGACCAAAATGCGTGAGTTAGTTTAATCTCCAGTAGGAGCTTAAAGGGAGCAGAACAGTTGAGTCTCTGATGGGAGTTCATAGTATGTATGGGAGCTCACAGAAAACATATTGTAAGTCTTCATTAGGAACTCACAATGACTGGATCTCAAACTAACCTTGCAAAGTGCAAACAAGATCAATGAGCAATTAAAGCCAAATCCTGAGAATATTGTAAATGTCTCATGTCTCAATTATAATCAATTTGTTGAGTTGGAATAAAGTTTTGGTAATTTCTTTAATAAAAAATTATCTGGCGCCCTTTAAATATTTGAGCAACTAGAACTTCAAGAGAACTGAGCTAATAGTCAAACTGTGAGGCTATATATCAAATTTAATGCATTATATCGCTGCAATAAGGAATGAGGAATTGATTATATTACACAAATCTGATGAAATTTTATAAATCAAAACAATTTTATTTACCTAGAATACATTTTAAATAATTGGACTCGGTACCTGCAGGGTTTTTACTGGGTTGATAAGGAAACGGAACAAAAATGTTACAATTAAACAAATACAGTTACAATAAATGAAAAACAAAATGAAACAAAATGAAATGATTTAAATGATTGAAACGAGTGAAACAAACAAATCGAATGAAATGAAATCTGACTTTTAACCCTTTTTTACTATTTACAATTATGAATTCAGAAAAATAAACTTACAAGCTCTCTGGTCCACACACTCACTTCATACAGGCTTAAAAGGCACCAGGCTGTGCTCACATTCTGCTTTCACAGCCACCTCCTCTTGACGACGTTACCCTCATGATGAATTCAAACACCTATGCTGGCAGACAGACCTCCATGATGAAACTCCCACCGACTGTTGACGACTGATGTCCAACTAATTACTCCCAGCCGCCTAGCTTGGCCTAGCATCCGATGATCTCTCCTTTTTGCAAACTCCCGACTGTTCATAACAATTGTTTCGGCCACTTTAAATTGGCCCCGCGTCCGTCCCTGCGGACCTGCACCATCGCTCTCTCCCACTAACATGTCCATCTCCCATCCACATGAAATGATAAAGAAGCCTCCCCACTGACACGTCCGTCTCCTCTCCCTACTGAATGTTAAAGATCTCACTTTTCTCATACAACTGCCCTCTTATTTATATCCGGGCTCCAGAATCTTCCCTTGTTTTCACAGTTTTTTTTTGCATTTCCACTTTTGCCAAACAAATACCATGTGTTGCCGTTCTCCCGCTCCGAGAGCCACTCAATCAATTAAGTTAAATGTTTCCTTTTAATATAATTACATCGTCCAAACAACCTTCTGTCATTTATGCCATTAAAATTCCCTCGTACAGATGTTGCTCACAACCAATTAGCCCTAAGAGCTGCAAAATGCCCCAATTATTAGTCTTTTCCCCCTCTAAAAGTCACTTATCCATCATTTTATCATTATTTTTTTATATGTTCAAACACTCAAGGATCCCCAGTCTGAGTTCGTAAACAAATCTGACAAAAATAAGAACAGAATTCTGTCCTTCTGAGCTGGTTATTACAATATATATATATATATATATATATATATATATATATATAATACAAATAAACATCTTAACATATTAAAAATTACTGTAAAGATTCATAAAAATATATTACCTTATATTCAGACAAATAATTTTGGTGCTCATACAGCAGATGTTTGACTTTTTGTTTATAAATTTTTAACTCTAACTCATGTTTTTCTTCGGCTTCTTCAATTTCTCTATCTTTGTTTCTAAAGGATTAGTAAACAGAACTCATGTTATATATTTTAAGGAAGGATAATATATCTTTTATAATATAAGTTCTTAATGTATAGTAGACTCCCAACTATCTGGCCTAATGTAACAAGAAAGCCTAGATAACAAGAATGTTGGATAGGCTGTAGTTCTATAAGTATACACTAAATGCCCTGCCCATATCATTAAAATACACAAAACTTATATTATTTTCTGACCACTTAGTATAGGCTAGTACTTCATAAATGAATCTTATGTACTGTAACTTGACAAACATTCCACTATATTTGTCAGCCAATACAGATCTAACAAAGTGAACACGCAGCAAGACAGGGAAAATCTGTACTTAGCATGCTTTAATTTCAAGTATTATGCACAAAGGAAGATCTAGTAGTCACCTGCTTGAAATACCTTGGCAAAGTAAAGTAAAATATTCCGTATTTTATTACAGAATATTATTTATGTAACTGTCCTGCAAGCATACAGAGGCCAGATTGTTAAGAAATGGTACTTAGATATGTCAGTAATGTGATCTGTCCAGACTAGAAACCTTAATTCAGCCCTATTTTCTTCTAACTGTTGCCGTGTAATTTCCCAAAATGTTTGCAATTTGTCTCGTTCAAGTTGGAAAAAGTTACGTTCTTCTCTTTCTCTGTCTATTTCTTCTTTTAAACGTACAGCAAACGTTTTTAACTGTTCATGAGACATTTCTGTTGTTGAAACACCATCAACAACAAAACCAGCTCCATCCTTGCCACCTTTTCCACCCTTCTTCTTTGGAGGCTATGGAATAATATTACAGTCAGCACCTTGTTGCACAAAGCCAATAATACTATTGTACTGAAGCTGGAAATTACCATGTTTTATATATATTCTTATGAATATAGCAGCACAAGTTATTAACTCAAAGCCTTCCTTTTTTTAACAAGTTCTTGCTATGCTTTTGAACCTAAAACAATCAAATAAATTAGAACAAATAATAAGCAGATATATTCTTTAATCTAGGTGGCAATTATCTATATTATAACAATGATAGATTTATAAGTAAGATTATTTCAATTTCTGTAATACTTTTGAAATACAGACTAGCCAATATTAAACTCCTTCCAATATGTTAAAAAATATATAACAGGGAAAAATACATTATTCCACAAATATGTTTCAGACTCAAATTAAATCAAATACACTGAATACTTATTTTACTGATACTTTAAAGCACAGTATACCAGACAAGTCTCCATTTTTTCCTAATAGAAAGATAGTTTTTCAAATTCCAAGTCCTTTAAAACATTAGTTTTAATATAAAACAATATGCTTCTCAGATTATGCATCTTTCCCTTGCATTAAATCAACTGTCAAAATATGTCTAAAGTAATTTCTGTAAACAAAAGAACAAGGCAATAAACAATATGTCATTTACAACCAAGTCATCACTTTTCTAGGAGCACTAGAATTTCCTTTTTACTTTGGCCCAGTGTGGTGTGTAAATCTATAAGCTGTTTGGAAGAATTATAAGGAGTGTCTAATTTTTTTAACCCCAGTTGCTAAAGACCTTTGTAATGTTACAAATATAAAGGGCCTTATACCCCACTCAATTCTCCTTGAATATTTTACTATTATGGAATTGATATGATAATAGAAATTTTATGATTCAACTAAGAATACCCCTGAAAAAGTATAATATACCTCAACTATTAGCATCAATAACCATTACTGTACATTTATCTCAAGATTTCAAACTTCAACCACATCTATTAAGGTTTTTTTTTAACTTTATCTTCACATATACCTGAATTGACTGGTCATACAATGATTAAAAATTCTTGTACACAGCTAACTCTAGAAAAATTATTGCTACCAAGAAGTTAGGTTCAAACCAGATTCCTTGATTGTGCTTATAGAAAATACACTTACATGCATCAAAACCAGTTTGAATATAAATCATTTGGCAAACAAATCACAATAAAAAAGATTAGAAAAAAGTTTAACATATCAGTTCATTTGTATTGGATTAATGAAAGTTTTAAATCATACAAACAAAAATTTGTTTGCCTGCTAATGTATTTATAATTAATTGTAGGCTCAATTAAAAGTTTGTATGCACTGATATATAAGGACACTAATTATTCCATAATAAGCATTAAAATCTTAGGACATAACTTATTTCTGTAAACAGATTTAGACATCTTAGAATTTAATTATTTTACATCACCATATTAGAATTTGCATTTAATCATTATAATTTGTAGATATACATTCAATACTTGAATATGTTATTTCTTCTCATAACCATTTTCATGGCTAAGAAATATTTATAATATTTATCTGATTCATCTATTATCCTAACTAAATGGCATACAAAGCATATTGTTTCTGAAATTAATTCCTTTTCATTTAAAAAGAAAGAGTTCAGACATTGTCATCAAATCTCTGTGCTGATATTAACATAATAACAATAATACCATTCAAAAATTCATATAACAATAGTTAAGTTACTTTCTGACAGTAAAATTAATTAAATGAACTGTGGGACAGATCAGACTCATTTATCTTATTCTTCACATTCTAATGGTAAATATATTCAAACAAAAAGGAAAATGTTCAATATTATTTTCAAAATATTGAAAAGAAGGTTTTACCTTACAGAATATTAAACAGTTTTACTCTGGGCTTGTGCTCAATATTTCAATAACTATTTCCGAGATTTTCAAGAAATATAATTTAAATTAATTTTATACATATAATATATGACAATATTGACAATGTATATGTATTGTCCCTGTTGAAGTATTCTTTGATTTGTAATGAAAATCCTGTTTATAAGTTCAATAATTTGAAAAATATAAACAGTCTGTTGCCATGACAACAGCGATATAACGATATAAATTAAAATCGAATATATCGATAACACTGAAGATTAAACAGACAAAATGAAGTGATAATATACATATCGCATAACGTTTCTGGAATCCTTGTTCCTTTCGACCACTGCGTTTTGTTTAAATCAAGAAACCGTAATTGTCAGTATGATATTTTGGGATATCTGAAATGTCTTCAAAATAAACTCAACGCTCAGTCATTCCAGTCTAGCTGCTTGTACGCGGCTAATTAATGTTAGTATTGGCGTTCTTGCGTAAGAAAGCTTTCGTGCGATAAAGAAGCTGCCGCTATTTAAGGACACTTTGACGCACAATTATTAGTAATGGGTTACCGGCGCTCAGAGCGTAGCGTGGCAGGGCCCGACAACGTCTCGGACGGCACTCTGGGGGCAGTAAAAGTTAGTGAATTCTGTAAATTTTTTAGCCTTTTGTATTTAAATGCATAAATAAGGGGGCGGTGAATCTGGCCTACTGTTGGCATGGGAGAAAGATCTTTAGTGTAAAGGAAGCTAATGTCTAGCGTGCTGGCCAGCACGAAGCAATAATCTGCTAATGGTTACAGTAAATTACAAGAAGTGGTGTCCTGCCTAAATGATTGACAGTCTCTATCAGCGAAAACGTATAATTCTAGGAAAAATTTAATACCAGATGCATTGATATGGGATTTAATAGCCGTAGCTTGTATATTGATATTAAGAGTATTGTTGTTCTGGTTTTCCATAAATAATCTTTAGACACGATACGTCAGTTAACGTGTCCACCTTTACCAACGCGTATATGCGTTCGGAGGAACGTTATATCTACTACCTTCTTTTGGTGCAGATTCGACATGAAACTGATGTCTTTTCCAGGGAACACGAACCTAGAAAGGGTGTCAAACCAATACTAAAAATAATCTGTAAACTGTCATTGTTCGTACGAACAGCAGTGTGTCACTTCCAAAAATTCCATTCCCATTATGGGTTCTATATTTATTTTCAGGCCTTTATAAATAAAAAAGCGTGTGCTTGAAGAATATTGTGCAGTAATTCATTATTCATCTTAAATGAGCGTTTAATGGAAAATTGGAAATATAATACGGACAATATGCCTATACAAAACAAAATAACCGCACAAAATGGATGCCGCTTACATACCTTGTAGCAGTATACAAGTTTTCCTCAAGATCGCAGCACTAACTGACCCTTAATATCAAGTATCTTACACCATTACCCCTCTCTCCCCTATATTGTGTTTCTATGGTAAATATTGTATTACTCGAGAGAAATAATTAGTCGTGTCATAATACGACGCGCAGTCATCCACTAATCTGGGATTGTAGAAGGGATAAGAAGGAGCTCACTTTAACACGAACCTTTGTTACGTCAACTAGGTAATGTAAAAACTATTCTAAAACATGTTAATGTATTGTGTTCAATTCCGGATATGTTGCGCAACAAACATCGCACCCATAAAAGTTAAATTATGATAAGTAAATGGTAAAAATATGGTGACGCTGTCTGTATATACCTTTCGTAAAAATATAATTAATGTTTTGAAGAATATATGTTAATTGTGTAGCGAAACTGGTATAATACGAACCTATTGAAATATTGTGTTCCAATACTAAATGGATATTATTTTTCCCCAACGATGAATTTTTAATGTTCTTCGAACACGGAATGTTACATCATATGTCGGAAATGATGTACACGTTGTTATACAACTCTGAACCCGCTTCATTTTATTTAAAAACAGTCTGCAGATCTGCTTGTGATGTGCTTCTCACGTACGCGGTAGTTCCAAAATCTAATGCACATCAACTTTACGAACAGCCTGTATAACGGGTATTGCACACAGTAAGTCAATATTTTGCGTAATTTATTTCTCAAATAATTTTCGTTTCATATAATAATAATTTATTCATTAACGAATTTCTGATAGTGTTATTTGACCAGAACTTAATTATATAAAATATTACTATTAATTTAATATTTACTTTATTGCATCTCGTGCGAATCAATAAACGATAGTCCATTTATAATTTGTTTATAGACATTGTTCGGCCTATAAAACATTTTTGTAAAAAGGTTATACAGATCTCAATATTGTTTGCTTTAAGTAAATAAATATAATTGCAAAACAGAGAGAAAAGGTTTATTAATAAACCTATCATTCAACGTACCTCAATCCTCCGTTATTCGCAGCCTGGCTGTCGCGACCGAAATATTGGCCGTAGGCTGGTCGTGACTGTTGAATCGAGCAAGCTGGACGTGGAAAATGGTATAATTATTTACCTTTTGTCTCGAAAGAAACGAAAAGCGAAAAGAAGATATTGGTTTCAACAACAACTATGGAGCGGCACACAAAGGGTTTATTTAAAAAAATATTTCAAAACTCTAGGATTCTCCTCACACATTACATTTGTGATTTTCTCCAACGTCCTCCTATTCACTTCACGATCACTATACTCTTCTGCAGATATATCCCAAATTGTCTTTCGAATCGCGCATTTATGGCGTGGGATTACGTCTGGCTGCTGCAACAAGTGAGCGGAGACTGAAGGCAGCCCCACATATATTCAACGAATATGGAGCGTGATAAGTTATTCCCTTGCATAGTCTGGTATAGATGTTTTTAAAAACTAAAAAAAATAATGATGCTATGGGTTTGTCCAATGGTTATGAAAAGAGACATGTTGGGAGCATTCTATGTTCAATTTGAGGAGTTGAGAAAATTTGAACACAAGTTTTTCAATTATTTTCGTATGGGTATTGAAAATTTCGACAAACTTCTTACACGGATAGAAAAATCCATTCAAAGCCACATCACATTATTCAGGGAATGTATGATAGATGCCCCCTATACAAATGTTGCAAATCACAATCGAAAAAAACGTCAAGTTATATTTATTTATTATAATAAAATATATTTGCAAAACGTCAGACATAAAATACAACATACAATAAAAATTTAACCACCACTATTCACTTTATCCCTACTTTCGGACTTTTCAGATAGATTCTAAAATTTTAAGAAAAATAAATATCAAGATCCGACTATTTAGTGGACACTCAATGTCAATTCCAAACAGAGATTTAATTATCGCGTCTCGAGAGGTCTAAAGTTTGTAGAATGTGTAAAAATATGGAGGATTTTTCACAGAACTATAAACTTACATCCTTAATTGATATTGTAAAGTTTCTTGAAAGGGACGGATACTTTGTCTATAACTGGGTTTAGAAGTACGAGAAGTGAATGAGTAAGTGGTGGAATTTCATAAAATAACGTAAGAAACGCGATGATGATTACTTTTTAACTCACACGGAATCAGTAACATGGCATTTCTTACATTTAATATATGGGAAAACAAAACTGGCAAAATGTGTGCTTAATAAATAATATATATTTTTTGGAACTACCGTAATTTCCAATCTGTTAAAATTAGTTTTAACAAAATAAGTACAGGTATTGTATTGTACTCTCCATATTGCGTTCTTTCTTTATCAACCATATTTTCATGCCCATTTTTTAATTCCCTGCAGACTTCTTCCCAAGAATTTCTATTCTGTAATCTGTATTTATGTATTTCGCTACTTTTGTTCCACCATACGAGTCGATCATGAATTAAATTTATAAGTAGTTGTACATCCTCCGTGATAATCATGGAAACTTTATAAGTACAAAAATATTTTACTTAAAGAACGCATATGATGATCCAGGAAAATATAGAGTAGATGAATCGGGCCGGGTAGATGTGAAACCCTCCATAACTTAATAACCCTCTAAGCTGACACACTTGGACGACAGCCGGGACTCTGTTGTAGGAGAACCTGGACCCATAGACAACGGCCCGACTGTCGGCTGCAGGGTTTAACGACAACGACACCGTGCCGACCTAGTGTGAAACGTCTCAAAAGTTTAGAAAACCTTTCTGTAGTGAATCTGATGTCGTTTAGCCGATTGTTGGGTAAATGTGAAACGAGTCTAAGCTAACATTGTAGCCCGTTAGCTGCCGTGCAGTTGTGTCGCTTCTAGTGGCTGCCGCAGCCAGTATTTAATGGCTACCTAGTGCGCGGGTTCCAATAAGCCGCCAAATTTCTGACTGACTGCGCAGCCATTATGGAACGGAAAGCGTAGAACCCAACACAGTGGAACCGCTACGACGCTTTACAACCCGACTTTTACTGGCATGGTAAACTGATACGATTTCCCTACTATTCAATGCACCATTTTTTCCCCGTTTTTTTTTTATAGTAACAAGCTACATAAGGTTAATCCACGTGGTGGCAACACACCATGAATATCATAGGAAGGGATTTGAAAGGAGGGATACGGAAGGTAGCCAAGGTATAACTAGGGCCCCCGGGCAGTCGTTCTGTCAAGAGTCTTTGTAAAGTGCGCCTCTCTCTCTCAGTCTTTGCTGCGAGCTAAATGCCATTGAGCCGTGAGAAATAGGCAAAGCTATCCTAGATAGTCTGCATTTCTTGAAATAATGAACATTTAAGAAATCCGAGACTCGTTCCAGCCATTGGTGGTGGAGGACTCGACAGAGCTAGGCGTGCAAGGATTTGTGAGATTGTTGTTCCGATCCTCAATATGAGCAACGCTGAAGATAGACAAGCCCCAATGGCTGAATACTAACCAATTAAGACGGGAAGACAATCATGGTGAATTTCGCGTAGCGTAAATTTACCCTGAGAACGCACTGACGTACATAAACCAGTCCTCACACGTCCGTCCGTACGCTGAGGCTGCTACCTCCTATGTAAATAAATCAGTCCACTCAGTTAAGAACCTACGCCAGACAGCAAGCTCTGCGGACCAGGGCGAAAACGTAAAGAAAAAAAAACATAGTAGATTCAAAATCCAGATTTACTTTCGTGAGTCGTTAACAGCAACCACGGTACATACATTCGGTACTGCACCTTAATAATATAATTATTATAATAATAATTATGAAGCATTCTTTTTATCTTCCACTTTTTACCATCCACTCCTAGTCTATGTGTGTGTTATATGCATGTTTGCTTATATTCCATTATCATGACTTTTCCTTGAGCGAGAGAAAGTTGTTGGCCATGTTCACTGTCAATTGTCCAGGGTTTGAATTCTTCACTTCACATTAGAAGTCTGATACAGCAGGGCAGACAGCTTAATGAATGAAAAGCCAGTGGACAGATACAATTCTAAACTGTACCTAAATGAAGGCATATATGTGACAAGAACTCCACAGGAAATAACAAATTGAAATTATGATGATAGAAAAATATAAGTTGACAATATATAGTTAATGTAATGTGCAAGTGTATGGTGGCTATAGTATTAAAATCATGAGCTGGATAGTCACTGTCATTACTATTGTCAAGGGACCAATAAATATAGGAAATGTTATAAGTTTCAATGTGCACACTATGACAAAAAAAAACTTTTGGAAGTACCTGTATAGAAAAGGAGGCTCCTGGTTATGAGTTGAGTCAGTCTAAAGAAATCATTGTGTGCAATATTTTGAATATACATAAATAGTTGTTAACTGTCTGTTTTTTAGATATTCTTTTTTTACTTTTATTCATCATTTAACATGATATAATATAAATATATATATATAATTTTCTTCTGTTCATTTTCAAATATTTTTTGTTACAAGCCCTGCAGGACCATAATCAAGAGCAGTAGGTGGAGCTAATGGAGCAAATCCTAGTTCAGATTGAGGTATTCCTAAGTGGTGTAAATATCCTTCATAAGTTTGTAGCAAATCATCATGAGCTTTGTTCATTCGTTGAAGTTCATACTGCAAGTTCTTTATTGCAATGTTTTTGCTCATCAGTAAGGCCTGAAATAATCCAATTACTTTATGAAAAACATCAACTTATAATCATTTATGTATTCTCAGTATGTCTCAGAATGTTATATGTTACCATTTAAAAAATTGCAGTAATTGAGATTTGATAACTTTTAGTTAAAAAATAATGATTATTATTTTCAACATAATGCACCTATTACTGCTTCATAATGCAAAATATACATAAATTAAATCAATTTATACACTGAACATTAATTTTCATAATATATACATTGAACTAATTAATGAGATGAGAATGACTTAGCAATTCTTTTCAGAGTTAAGCTATATTTTTTCCAGTGGCCTAGTTTAGGGACAAATGTATGAAAAAATAAATCAAGTGTTGTAAAAACATTACCTCCAAATTTCTAGTGGCTGATTCAATTTCTTTAGGATTGATTTTCGCAGAACAGAGAATATTATTCAGTTTTATATCATTTTTCTCTACTAAGCAAACTGCTTCATCAAGTTTCTTTTCAAGAAAATCACTTTTCAAATTCTTTTTGTAACATGATCTTAAAACTGAGTTCATAAAACAAGACTTCATAGTAGCAACTTCCTTCTCGAGCTGTTCAAATAATAAAGTGAAATAAATCTTTGAAACATTTAAATGCTCCATAATTATTCTCATGTGTACAAAATGAAATTTATAAACACAGAAAGCAGTTTATCTTTGATTTAATAAAGATATTATAAAATTGTTTTGAGAACAGTACAATGAATGAGTATAAAATAATAAAAATAAAATAAATTAAAGTTGTAGAAAATAATAATCATAATCACTTGATGTGAGCATTCTGAATTTGTAAAGCTGATCATAAAATGAAACCATTGCCATTATTTATTATCAAGGAACATATAATTCTGTCTAATACTGCCCAACCTTTAAATTAGGTACTTAAATTATACCTGGTACTTTAAATTAGAATCAAGGTATCAGGTAAAGAACAGTTATGAGATGTTTTACAAAAAAAAAAAAAATATCAACATTCAGTAGTAAACCTACTGCAGCCTTTCTTTCTTTTAATGGTATTTCTGACTTATTCTAATGCAAGTATTTCCTGCTGTATTTCTAACTTAAATGTCAGCCTGTATTAATCTTATTTCAGAATATGGTTTCTAAAGAAGTTGAATGTTTCCCCATTATGTTGGCCCAATACATGACTGGTAAGTGTTTAAATTAATATAAACATCCATCTCCATTCCGGTATTCCAAGTTAATGATACTGATCCTACATCACAGCAGTTTGACTATAATATAGTCATCTATAGTCATATAATATAGTCAGAGGAAAAAGTGACAAGATCAAAGTAAATAACACAATTAGATAGGAAGGATAGACAGCGAAGTTGAATTACATGAATAGTTGGTCCAGTCGAGCAGAGGTGATAGAATAGTACAAATTTTCGAGGAACAGAGCACCCTTCATCAGGAAGGAAGGTCTGAATTGTGTGCTGGTCAGGCAAGGAATGGTATAAACACTCCTTCCTGAACAATGAGGCTGAGAGCCTCTGAAAAATTTGAAGAACATCTTTCACATGTGGCTACACTGCGTTTAAATTACAGGTAAGCCACAAACTATCTCCTTTTTCCTTTCCATACCAATTATCACAATTATATAATATATATATATATATATATATATATATATATATATATATATATATATATTCAAACTTGGATAGTGAGGAAGGATAGAAATAAATAGGAGGATTGCGCTTTATGTGAATTCATATGCTCGGGCAAAGAATTACGCACATAGAAAAGCATATGTTCAAAGCTGAGAGAAGGATGAAAGAAGAAGGAAAGACTGAAAATATTTGACCCAGGCGGGACTTGAACCCACGTATTCTGCTTAGTACATAGACGCCTTAACCATCTCGGCTACTGGGTCAAGTTCCTGACCAGGCAAATATAGACAGTCTTATTGTGAACAATTAATAGTTTTTAGTGGAGGAATGGATAGAGTAGAGGGAATGAAGTATTAGGAGCTTCCATTAAGTTACGAACACTGCCTGTCTTCCTTTTGACCTTCCACAGTGACTCACTTTATATAGGACATGAATGTGAAATAGGGCGTAGTTCTTAAATTTTCAAATAGTAAGGCGTCTCTCAGTTTTCACAATAAAAAATAGTTTCTGGCAAATTTCTTAGTCCAAGCTGTCATGTGAGTACTTACACTGTCTTCAGACATAGTCTGAACTCTGAAGACAGCAGTAGAGATTGACTGCAGAAACGTCAACATCAAGAAATCTGAACATGGTGCTTAACCGCAAAAAATTTATTAACAATTTTCACTGGGAATGCTTACATTAATTATGTTATTGATTTAATATTAAAGAGGTGAATATAGAAAAGGATAATTAATTATCATTTAAATAGTACCAGGCTATACTTTTTCTCAAGCTCTTCATTAGAACGTTTAAGGGCATCCCAGTCTCTCAGACAAACATCCAGCCGATGACTGCTTGACTAATAACAAATATTAATATATATTATCTTTAAATATAAATATATTATTACTACAAAAACAAAAAAAAAGTAACTTTTATTGATATTTACTTGTATAATTCAAATAGTACAAGCTAGTATCTACTTGTGCACCACATACATCTTCATTTATTAATTGGGGAAAAAGATTATTCTTTACTCAACTTTTCTACTGTAGTTGTAGAACAACAATTTGAATAATATTCAATTTCCTACAAATGTCACCATATTGTCAAAAAGTAGAATGCTACAACAATATGTGAATGGTGAATACATTAACATTGTATTACTCTGTTTTGGCCATCAACGAATTAATAGTATTATATTTATATTTTAACACATTTATATTATTTTTACATTTTATATTTTAATTTTAAAATTAATTAACTTAAATTACTGTAATGATTTATAGTGTTTCTACTTCACATTCAAAAAATTAATTAAAAATAGTAATAAGGCCTATTGAGAAACCATTTTTTTATTTTTAAATGTCTCTGATTGAAGGTTTCTAATAACCGTAGGGAGTTTAAGGCCTTCATGCCACTAGTTTGGAAGCTATTTAATTACTTCCCCAGTCTGCACCTGGGCACATCCAAGCACATTCTGCTCCTTGTATAGTGTTCATGTAATTGATCCTGTGTTGTACAAACTTCCTGATTTTTCTTTAGGTGCAGAAGAATACTATAGATAAAAATAGATAAATATACTGATACAGCTGTCATAAATTTTAATGCAGGAAATTAGGGTTTACATGATGCTTGGCATTATTCTCATTACTTTCTTTTGAACTAAAAATATATTTTGGACATAAGTTTTGTGACCCATAAGTGAATGCATTGAAGTAAGGCTAAATATAAATTTTGTATGACCTCTAATGATAGACAGCATTTTAATTTCTTTATTACATATACTCTAGATGATTTGATGATAATGCTATCAATACATGACAGCTTAGAATCTATATGTATGCCCAAATAATGGTTATTCACTAAATTGTTTAATCCAAAAGTATATATTTGTGTTTCTGTTTCTTTAAGCATCAATATAAATAAAATTATAACAAAAGTATCCTTACTGCAAGGCATTTCTTATCTTTTGTGTAATTATTCATTCTTCGAGTCAAATCTGCAAGTATAGCTTGAGATTCTTGAACTGGTAAAACTAACTTTTTGTTTTCTTTCATATACTTCCGCAATTCCTTGCTTAATACAATTTCATGCTTTTTGATTTGTTGCATCTTTTCCTGAAAATATGAAAATAAAACATAACAAATATCTGCCAAACAAAAAATTATATATTCACCATAGCCAAAAATCAAACACATGCAACCAATGATATCCACATAATTTATCCATATGATACTCTTCTCAACTAATCTACCTTGCAGTTCAGTTCCAGTATGAATGAACTTTAATTGCAGAAGATTGTGTTTTACCCTCATACATACATTCTGTCAGCTCATTTTTGTCAAACATCTTCACAATAGGTTGTATCTATGCAGTAAATCCTTGCCATATGCTGACTGTCAGTCTGTCACCTATCAATAACCATACTATTTATCTTGTGTATCCTGTCCAAGGAAATTTCAGATTCTACATATTCCATTATATTTGAAACTATTGACTTATTTCTCACAAAATTATTATTCCTGCAATCTGCAAACTAATTTTTATAATATTATACAATTTACTGATCTATTGATTTGATTACCTATTTTTTTCTTAAACATCATCTTAGCCTACAATTTAATACCTGTATATCCTTGAATATCACTGTGATACAATTAGACAATTTCATGTGTGAATTTTTAATTGTTACTATGCTGTCATTTCCTAAATATTATTGCTGAGAAAAATTGTTATTATACTGCTTCACTCTGAACTGTCTTACAGTAATTTTACAATTGCAATTTTTTTGTTACGTATTTATAAGTGTCTATGCAATACTTCAGATACAAGATCTGTTAATACTACACTGGAGGGGGGAAAAATCCCAATACCAAATTGTTGTGCTAGAGAAATAAATTTATTAGGTGTATTTGCACATCTGATAGCTGATAGTAGAGCCACTATGAATATGAAAATCACATTTGCTTTAATGGCACAATGTTAACTTCATGAGCATTGTTTATTTTCAAGAATGCATGTTGTGAGCTAGACTTTATTTAATAAATCTTTAAAAAGACAAAAAAAGACAGTATCTGTATTTTACTGATTTGAAAAACACCAAGTGATAGGATTATGAGAAAATGCATTATCCTTTTTCAATATTGCAGAAAGACTTGGCAAGGATGTATCCATTGTGCATGATTTTTGGCAGTAGTGGTCATGGGAAGTACTGAGTGCTCAGAACTGGCAAGTGTGACATGATATGATAGACAAGAGACACTGCTCAACACATCTGTGCAAAGCTTCATCGTATTTACACTGTAGTTCTCATTTCGCAACAGATCAGACCTTGAAAAATAATAGACCTCCTGTGTGTGTCTATATATATATTAACTACACATTATTTTAATTCAGGTTACAGACAATTTTTCTCTATCTGTACATGAGTGTATTTTTTTCTAAACACAGAAAAATGTATTACTGTTTACATTAACATAGGTTATTTACACATCCAAAATTGAATCCAGTTCCTCCTTCTATATTGCTTTAGTTGACATATTTGTTTAAATCTGAGCAAACTGCTAACACCAACTACATATTTATGTTTTGGCAACCATTTCTTACTTATTCTCTTCAGAAATGTTCATTTCATCATAACTTTGTTGTGATTAGAAACAATGTCAGATCAAGTGTCTGATTTAATGTATAATTCTTGGTTTCTAAAATGTTATATCCCAACTTCTTTTTCCTGAAGAAGGAGATTATGCCTCTGAAAATTTTAAGAACTTCCTTCTGTCTTGAGTGACAACCAAAAAGCTTCAATTTCAGGTAAGCCACCACCTACCTCTCTTTCCTTTCCATACAAATTATTTTGACAATTTTACATTCTTACTTGTAAATATATATATATATATATATATATATATATATATATATATATATATATATATATATATATATATATTTCCCTCACACAGTTTGTCCTCACCAGAAATTACTTTTCCTTCCAAGACAACATCTACCATCAAATAAGTGGCACAACTATGAGAACCCAGATGGCCCCTTCTACACCAATCTGTTCATGGGACGTCTAGAACAGGCCCAACTAAATTCCTCCCTATTAAAACCCCTGGTCTTGTGCAGGTTCATAGATGACATCTATGTATGGACCCACAGACCAGATTCCCTATCCGAATTTATCCACGCCTTGAATTCCAAATACCCTGTAAAGTTCACTTGAACCACTAGCCAACCAAAGTCACTTTCCTAGATGTTGACGTGCACCTGAGGTCTGGCACAAACAACACATCTGTCCACATAAAACTCACGAACACAATCCAATAACTGCACTTCACAAGTTGCCACCCACACCACTCAAAACGCTCCCTCCCACCCCTCCATGTACATGCTCCACCTGGAATAGTCTGGCCTCTTACACTAACCGGATCCTCAACCCCTTCATTAATAGAAACTATCCCAATGACCTCCTCCAAAAACAGATAACCCATGCACTATCAAATCTCCAAATACCCACACCCACTCTGGACCAAAACAAGAAAAGTAGTCCACCTCTAACAACAACCTAGTTCCCAGGACTACGAAAAATCCAATTCCATTCTCCACCTAGCATACACTTGCCTGCAATCCAACCCTGATCTGAAAACCATCCTCCCCACTATACCCCTATAGAAGAGACTTGAGCAGGGTTAGGATATACAGAGCCGGGAGCAATAAGTCTAGTTTCCTAAACTAATGCTTTATTTCACCATGTGGTGCAACTCTGGCCGTTGTTCAGAGAGCAGAGGTACATGTCGCGCGAGAGCCGGTAACAGAATGGGTTCTCTCTGCATGCATGCTGTAGTGGCTCGGTAGGGTCCCGTTACTTGGTGGGGAGCGTTGTTTGCATCCCCTAGCAGGGCACGTAATGGGACCTTCTTGCTCACATGGGGGCACAGAATATTCGTCCCCACACTTGCCAACTGCCCAAGGGTTGCCTTCAGATGCTCACCCAACCTCCGCAATTTACTTGTCCACCCCTGCAAAACCCACACCTCCACCTGCCCACCCATGCTGGGTTGGAGACCTTGTGGTAGGAACAGATGCCATGTCTGCTCTATCTTACAGCCCACCACACAAAAACATACAAAAATCAAAGATAACATTACCTGCCTCTCATCCCACACCATCTACCAAATTAACTTTATACCCTACATTCTACATAGACCAAACAAAAACACCCCTCCCTGAACAAATAGCCAACCACTGTCAATCTTTCCAAAATTCAATTCCAAGTAGCTGCTCACGCCCTAAGCCACAATATAAACAATTTCAAGTAATGCTTCACACTCACCATCCTTAAAGCTCTACCCCCTAAATCAACAGAGACAGAACTCCATTAATGGGAACTCTCCTTCTAACATGTCTTACAGTCCAGGCAAATGACTGGACTCATCATCCTTTAAATAGTGCCCTTCCTACCTGCCACCCCCACTTTCAAGAGTCCATGTGAGTAAGTATGAGCATGCTTATGTATGTATGTGTATGCATACATGTGTGTGAATATCTGTGCATGTTTATATGTATATGTATGCTTCAGCATATATGTATGTATAGGGTGCCTTGAGAGAGAAAGTTTCATGGCCTGGTGGGGTGTTATGGGATACTAGCCGTGCAGCAGTCAAAACTTCACAGTCCGCACCGGCCAGAGGATGGAATGGTGTAACACTCCTTGCTGAAGAAGAAGGCTGAGAGCCTCCAAAAATTTGAAGAACAACCTTCGGTTCCCTATGGCTACACCGCACTTCACTTTTAGGAAAGAGAGGTAGGTGGTGGCTTACCTGAAATTGAAGATTGGCATTGTCACTCAGGACAGAAGGAAGTTCTTCAAATTTTCATAGGTGTTAGTCTCCTTCTTCAGGAAAAAGAAGTTGGGATATAACATTTTAGAAACCAAGAATTATACATTAAAACAGTTACTTGATCTGACATTGTTTCTAATCACAAAAAAAGTAATGATGAAATGCACACTGCTAAAGAGAATAAGTAAGACATGGTTACCAAAACATAGACATGAAGTTGGTGTTAGCAGTTTGCTCAGATTTAAACAAATATGTTAAGTAAAGCAATATAGAATGAGTAACTGGATTCAATTTTGGATGTGCAAATAACCTAAGTTAATGTAAACATTAATACAATTATCTATGTTTAGAAAAAAATACACAAAATTCACTCATGAACAGATACAGAAAAATTTCTACAACCTGAATTAAAATAATGTCTACTGAATATTATTTTGCTCTGCACATTACTTTTATAATTAATATGGAGATTTGAGCTGTTTCTGATTTCAAAAAATAAATGCTAGTTTAAATTACAAAGATATTTGTAAATAAGCATTTGAAAACTGTTGGAAGTTGGCTTTAATAAATGGAGTACACATCAATCTCTCCCCGGCCAGAGCTCTCTGGGAAAGTTCACCTGCGAGAGAATTCTCTCGCAGGCTTCCTTGTACATCAATTTCACAGAAACAAAATTATATTAAAGTGATGAAAAACACTCCTAACAGAGTGAAAGAAAATAAGTATTTATAATACCAAGATATTTACCTTTATACCATTTATTAAAGATAAATTGTTTAGAATAATTGAAGTATAATACTCATTTATTTCAGTAAAATCTTTTTTATGAATTTTTTTCAAATCAACAATTTGTTTATTTTTCCTTTCCAAAACTTCTGAAAGTTCCATGTCATGTTTCATACTCAAATCAATTATTTGTGTCTCCATATCTTTTTCATATTTTATTTCCATATTTTTAAGTCTCTCATTAAAAATTGCCTTTGATTCCTCTCGTTCATCATTTTGTTTCTATGTAATAAAAACACTAATTAATCATAGAATTATTTTTCAATTTCATAAATCTGAATTTATGTAAAATTACCATTAAAATGCTAAATACATTATAATTTTAAGAAAATAATTCATGGAAACAGTATTAAATTCCTTTGTTATCTTTTCCAACAGTCAAACAACTACTTTATGATCTCGTTAATGACTATTTCTTTGTTGCACATATTTACATTTCTTGTCAACATAAATTTTTTGTTTATATGTGAGAAAATAAATAATTTACATATTTCGCTGATATACCAATTTTGTTTAGGTCACCCATAGAATATAGAGTAATTGTTTAATTTTTGCCAACCATTATTTAAAAAAAAAATATATTAAATTTTTTTTAAAATTACCATGAAATTATATTATGAATATATAATAAATTATTAAGTTCTATTATTAAATGTGAAACACAGGGCAATTATATTCTGCAGAAGGAAGCCAACACCTCTGAAAATGTTCAGATCATTTGCCTGCCTAACATGGCAACACCACTATCTATTTCCATATATGGTATGGTATGAAAAGGAAAGATAAAAATTAAGTGAAATTTACATGAATTTTAGTTTCATCCAACCTTGGTGGCCCACCTAAGCCAGGTTAATTGCCTTTCATGAGGAATAGGTGTCATGTTTCCCGTATCCTTCAACCATCTACAATCTTTGACAAATAACCGACTACAAAATCAAGGAAACATTTCTTGCCTCCACATAATATACCAGATTAATTGCAGACTCTGTTCTGATTTCTACATCAGTAAAAAAAAATCATTTCCGAAATGTGTTGCTAACCACCACAGCACTGTCTAAAACAATATCACCAAAAGATGCTTATGCCCAAATCCACATCACCAAAAATGTTGACCAATACTTCACATTGACCCCTCCATTCATTCAACACATCCTTTAGTATTGGACTCAATATCTTCTAACAATGTGATCCTCAATCCCATACTCACATACTTTTTATCTTCTAATTGGTTAAGTATGTACATGTGTTGCATAATTATGTATGTTTGTATTATTTTGTTTTCTCTTATTTTCCATCATTGTGACATTTCCTTGAGAGAGTTGTTTTTTTATTGGGTGTAAATTGTTGCTAACAGCTGGCCTGCCAGAGTTCATTATTCAGTTCAGCCATAACTGTCTTTTACCTATATGTATAATCTCATATACTGACAAAATAATTTCCTGGAGAGTAATTGGGTAATAAATGTAAAGATTATCAAAAACATTATTTTATTTAATATTTGTTCCTGACATATTTGATACAATTTTACTCTGTTTATAACATATTTCAAATACCTACTTTCTTGAATTATTATATTACAATTTTATAACAACCACCTCTGTCTCAAAAGAATGAAATATGAAAAAATTATTATTATGTATTTACTAAAAAGTTTAGTTCCCAATATACAATATACACCTCATTATGAAAGCACAAATGTTTTAAAGAGATCTTTACTCAAAATCTGGAATTAAATATTGTTTCATTGGTAAAAGAAATATAACCCAAGAAAACATACAATACTTTATTTCTTATATACAATTAACAAGTGCTCAGTTGTTCCATTTAAAAATAAATATTATCACTTAATGTGATCAGCGAATAAAACAACTTTCACAATCTTGAAATTTGAAAGCAAATAATTATTCTTATTCGGCAATTTTGATCATATAGTTTGCTACATAATTCAAGAATTAAAACTTAAGGAAATTAGTCTGCCTCAAATTTATTGACAAATGAATCAAACTTAACCCCAAAATTTTGTTTCTTCTTTACTTTCTTGCTTCTAAAAGATTTTTTATGAATCTCTTCTTTCAATTGTCTTTCAAGTTGCTGTTGTTGGCATTTGTTCTGTATTTCCTCTGTTCTTAGTAATAGTGACATTGCTTCCTTTGGTTTTACAGGATCAGGCTTAAAATTGCCTTCACTTATAACCATTTTTTGAATTTCACTCTTCTTTTTAGCCTTCTCCAATATTTTTTCTTCAACTGTGTCTTTACAAATGAGTCTATAGACTGTGACTTGTTTAGTTTGTCCTAATCTATGGGTGCGGTCCATCGCCTGCTCGTCAACAGTAGGATTCCAATCACTGTCATAAAATATTACTGTGTCAGCAGCAGTAAGATTAATTCCTAAGCCACCAGCTCTTGTGCTTAATAGAAATATAAATATGTCTTCCCTTGACTGGAAGTTAGCTATCATATCCCTGCGCTCAGATATTTTTGAAGACCCATCCAATCTAATATAAGTATATTTCTTATACCACATAAATTCCTCTAATAAGTTTATCATTTTCGTCATTTGGGAATAAATAAGAACACGATGCCCCTGTTCTTTAAGTCTTTTTAATAATATATCAAGTACACACAATTTACCAGAATCAGTGATCAATGAATCTTTATCTGGCATAAATATCTTTGCCCAACCATTTAAGGGTCTTGCCGCTTCTAGGCCTCCTATTTCTGTTGGGGAAGATGAAACTATTTCTGGTAATCCATACCATACTGTATTATATCCATCTTGACAGGAACAACTGTAGTGGTCAGACCAGTACCATACAGCAGTACAACTACTACAGAAAATAATTCTGGGGGTTGCACTAACTTTTGGGCAGAAACATAGGAGAAATGATGGTATTTGAGTTGGTTCATCTTTTATAACTTTAACAGGGTTTCTTTGACAATGTTTATTGGAAGAAAATAAACACTCTGAATAATTTTTCTTGTAATATTCAACTGTAGTAGATAAATCTTTTATTTGTGAAAACTTCCTTGGCTGTTTTGCATAGTTTCTGTATTTTCTATAACTATTATACGATACAGTCTCTTCTGTATAGTAAAAGGCTTGTTCTGTATGACAGTAAGTCAGGTTTTCAGTTTCTAGCCTTGCTGTAAATATTAAGTTTTTAAGTAGAGGTCTGTATTTTATAGATGCCATTGAAAATGGCAATAGACATTCCATTAAAAACAGTCTATGGGTAGCATTAGAACCAAGTTCTCCTTGAGTCATAAACAAAGCAAGTTCATGAGCAATTGTTGAATCCTGAAAATGCAAAATTTCTCTTAATAGGCCCCCTAATGTTACTTTACTCAACTCAGATGAAGTCATATCAAAGAATCTTATGAAAGAGAAAATACTATTTGAGGTTACACAATTTCCTGACTTAGGAAACAATGCATAATGGATGTAATCAGAATGAAAAATATTCAACAAATTGAACAAAATGTGTTTCCGTAAGGGATATTTCAAAATGAGACTAAAATTAAATATTAATTTTGGTACAATGTATTCATCTGTTTTCAAAAAGTATGGCGACTTCACATCACGACACTCAAATAAATCTGGATGGTTACATACTTTACGTAATTGCATTATAACATTCATAATACTCCCTGTTTCATTCCCAGTTGTATTTATTTCACAAGAGTTGTGAAGCAAATCATCAATGCATATCTTATCTTTAAGAACATTGTAAAGAATAGTTTGCCTAGGTGTGAGTGGACAGTATATCATTTCTTCTATCTTATCAGTTAATTCAGTCATTACATCCTTTTTGGTTCTTCGAAGTATGAAAGGCTTTAATATAAGGTGTAATCTTGATAAGTGTTTACCATCAACTCCAGTTTTATTCTCAACACTATCTTCTATTGCTTTTGAAAACCATTCATTGAATTCATCATGTGAATCAAATAATGATGGCATTATTACATGCAAGAGTGCCCATAGCTCTGCCATATTGTTTTGAACTGGAGTCCCACTAAGAAGAAGACGATTCCTGCAACTTATTCGTTTCAGCAATTTCCACCTAACACTATTTGTGCTTTTCAAGGCTTGTGCTTCATCTAAAATCAAATAATGCCACTTTATTTGATTAAAGTACTTAAAGTCTCTAATTACCAGCTGATAACTAGTTATTACAACATTTAATTTAACACCTTCTATTTGTAAGTCCTTTTGATTCCAAAGACGTCTAAGACGTTTCCTATCCTGAGGGCCTCCAGAATATAAACCAATATTAAAGGATGGAACAAATCGGTTAATTTCTTGTTCCCAATTATGAAGAGTAGATGTTGTGGAAATTATAATGAATGGACCCCAAACATCATAATTTTCAGCAAGATGACATAAGAAAGCTATAGACTGTATAGTTTTACCCAAGCCCATTTCATCTGCTAATATGCCATTAATGCCTTGATCATACAAACTTATAAGCCAATTCATGCCTTTTAGCTGAAATTGTTTCAAATTACCAAGAAAAATGGTTGGTTGAGGCCATTCGGCTGTAACATTTTGGTCATTATCTTGAAGTACATTATACGAGGCACAAAATTCATGAGTTCTTGCCTTTTCTGCCTGAACAACATTATGAACATTTCTTAAAGCTTTAAATTTCATTTCTTCACTGTCATAATGGTCTATGTCAGATAACAAAGGAATGGTATCTTCATCTAAGTGGTTTAAAATTTTACTCTCTTCATCAATTGATTCACCACGTTTCTTACACATGAAATGAGCATATAACTCAGCTTGAGTTATAAGAAAATTTAATTTTCGTTGTTGCCTTTTAGCTTCCATTAATTCTCCATTAAATCTCCTTTGTTCTTCAGCTTCTTTTTTTAATCTACGCATGGTTTCCTTTTCAACGCGTCCATATCTCTTCCAATAATTTTGTATATCTTTAGCAACATGCTTAATTTTCCAAAGTTTGTCCTTCATATTTTTTTGTGATTTAATCGCTTTAGGACGATTAACTTTCATACATGCATAAGCCAATCTCTTGCAACCAGCCAAAATATCTTTATGATTGTTGATCTTAGCTCTCTGTCTTTTACCAATTTCTCTCAAACATAATGAATATATTTTGTTCCATCTCAAGGTGTAGGTAGTATTATTAGTAATACTTTTCATTTTCACATGAGGTAAAATTGTCTGATCTTGGATTCGATCATGACAACTAAGTTTAGTATAGACACTTCTTGTACCTGTCACAGTTTTATTATCACTAACAGAACTTTCAAGGGACTTTCTTATTTTTCTGCGATTGCCATAATTATTTTTATTTCGTTTTCGTTTTTTACTGATTATAGACTTTTGATGCTCCAGAAACCTATCGTAATTGGAAAGCAGACCAGATCCATAATACTTGTACTGGGAATTCTCAGAAGTTGAATAATATTTTGAACGAATCTTTTTCTCTTTAATATGCATTTTTAACATTATTTTTAACTTTGTATCATCCATCGGTTCATCATCAGAAGAACTTGAAGTATCACATACCAATAACTTTTGTAGCCACTCCCTTTCAGTTCCTACATTTTCAAAGTTAAACAAACGTGCTCTATCATATGATAACTTCCTTGCTGTTTTAGAAAACTCTAATAGTACATCAGATTCTGAATCAGAACATTCCTTATGAGCATTTTCAAATGCTTCTTGCACACATGATAAAAAATATTTTAAGTCTAAACTTATTTTAAGACGCTGGATGTGCAAAGGTTCTGCTATTTGCTCCATTCTCAAAATTAAAAGTTTTAAGAAGATTAGATCCTAGTTATCAATATTTTCTCTGGAATGTACATATGGCAGTGCTGCACGTGGTTACCAATACTGGAAAAAGAAAGACAAAAAATGCCTTTATCATTATCAATGAAACCATTTAATTACATAAGACAAGATTCTTTCAGTAGGAAAAGTTTGTATCAATCTAAACTTTGCACCATTCATGGCTAAATTGTGCAAATAATATATCTATGGTAAATAACTTAGGTGTTGAATTTATCCAACAAATTATGTTTAAGGGGAAATTGTATAAAAATAAGGTACATATTGTGTTTTAGAAAATATTTAATTCAAATGTAGAAATTTATAAAACACAGTTTGTAAAAAATTTCATTCCTATTAACCCTTTTTTAAAATATGGGAGCATTTAAAATATCCGTAGGACGCAAGGCACCGCCAAGGATATTTATAATTAATGAATGTAATCTTTCCCGGTGTAAATTGTACTCGATGAGTCGACAAGACACGCATTAATCGTGGTTAACGGCCTGAGATCGCAAATTTATAATTTTTATCAGTTTCGGATGTCATTGTCGAATGCTGCCAGGCACAAGGAAATTGGTCTGCGGGCGCTGAGTAGGTAAGACCTGTAAAGATATGTTCTCATTTTCATTCTTCTGTTCAGTGATTTTCGACGCCCTTATCAATATTCTTAATGACTGAGATTGTTAGGCAAATCAAAATCTTTAAGAAAAAACATGGATTTTTCTCACACATGCCGACAATTTTCGGTTGATAAGATAATGTACTCAAAAGTATCTATTGGCTATTTTGTATATATGTTACGGCCAAAGCCAAAAGATAGCATATAGGTTGCAGTCCATTACTGTTAAATTCCCGTAAAATTTATATTAAAGTAATAAAACACACCAATTAATGTTGTTTGTTTATTATCCCAATAAATAATTAATATTCATAATTACATATATTTTGACGATTAAGTTATATTTAAAAATCTATAAGGTAAGTCATTGCCAAGATCAGCTACAATTGTGACTTGAATTAATGAGAACAGGATGATTATGTCACATATAACCATAAGGTTTAGTTCACAACATTGTCAAACATAATTAATATATATAAAGTAATAAGAAAATTACACGACAAATAAAATGGAACATTTTTCTCTAAGCCTTCGCGACTAACTCATCTTAAGGAACTTCAATATTTGAATATATCTACTTTGAGAACATTAATTTTTGTTGCCCTTCGTGAGCAATTAACCACGGACGTGTGTGCGAAGTGGACATGTAGTGTCAAAGCCTACGGCACAGCACCATCACACCGGAAATAAAAAATGTGCCGCCTACCGGACAGCCTTGTATCAGCACGTCGAATTTTGGCCAGGGATTACCGGCCACTTTGCGAAATGGGCGGCCAAAGTAGCATATACACTGCTTATTTCAAATACATTGAACATTGGCCACACCGTTCGGCAAAAGTGCGAAATAGTCGGCAACTTCCAATGATACATCTAATGTTCAGACATCCGGTCTGATGTCAACATAGCAAGACTTTAGATCAAGGAATATATGTATACTTGAATATCACTAATTCGAAGTGGATACATTTGAAGCTTAAGTGAAGCGATAAAAAATTAAACGAAAAGTTTTGGTAAGTATGGATGAGGCATGAAGTGTCTAGACTTTTAAGGGTACGGAACACTCAAGAAATCCCCTTTATTTATCAATGATAAATTTAAAACACTGCAATTTTAAATAAGAGTAAAAAATCTTTATTGGGACTATTTCAAACAATGTTGTCAAAAATTAAACTGTTTCAATGTTTTAGTAATAATTATTTTAAAGTTTGGTTATGTCCGTCAGATGTATACAGCTGATTTGGAGCAGCATCCAATAAATATGTTTTTTGTATAAGTGTAAGCTGAAAAGCCTGTTTCACAAAGATACATTGTGACAAAAGGGAGCAAAGTTAAGATAGCCTGTTTTGCTACTTCAAGATATTTACTTCTAACACCAACCCAAAACTCGTTCAGTGACCCAGACTCAAATATGCATTTTAATGCAGATGAACTCAATATGTACGAGTGATTCGTACTCCAGGACGGTTAGAGTTAAAGGTTAACTTCAAATGATAAATGGTAACCACTCTCAATATCAGTATCCGGAAAGTAATCTGACAAAAATTTCAGCAGGCATACAAACGTCCAGTGATGACATTTCGAATTTCATTTGGTAATTCGAACACGTTTTCTTGCAGAAAATTATATTTTTCTTTACGACACAGGCAATCCATAATTTTTTTCTTAAACGCCGATGCATTTCTAGTATTTGAATTTCCTTGCAAAAGTGTAATAATTTCGTTGACATTTCCAAAATTTCAGCAACGTAAATTTATTTTATAAGTCATTATGCAATATATCGAAAAAGAGTTACAGGCGCAGACATGTTTTTTCCCATTTGGAAAACCTTCAGCTCGTAACGAAATTCATATAAACTGGCCAAAAAGGAAGTCATCAGTGTGAAGGAGGAGTGATTCATCTTCAAAGCTTCATAAATAACTTTCTTTGAATCAGATGGCATTGTTTACTCCAAGGGGCATAACGATGCAAAACGCAATGCCTGCTATTACAACCCGGCGCATATATATTTTTTTCCTGCGTCACGGTCAAGAAATGCATCAACTGTCATTTTCAACAATGAAAGAAACAATTGAATGTCGTGCCGCGCACAAGAGCTTAAACCCCGTTAAAACCCGACGCACCCGAGCCATATTTTGGGTTACATTCTTTTTGCGATATTCCAAAATAATAGTTGTGACTAAAATGTAATTGATTTAAAATAACTCTGGTGACTTTTCCACGGAACCCACTTTGGGAATCGCAGACTAACAAGACGGCCAGCCAAGTTGGCAGGGCACATACACCCACGTTAGATGATTTAGTGATGGAAAGTGGCTAAGAATACACAGTATTCACTGATTACGAATCGATTTTTAGCAAATAATGGGGTATGAAGAGGCTGACCGGAAGAGAATTGAGTTACGTCAAAGTAGGTATGAGTTTTAAGTTTAGTATCGAAATGCACAAGAAAATTCATATTTTGCTTTAAAGTAAATTAATTAAAATTAAGTTGATTACAAAGTGCTAGCAAAAATTGTGGGAAATTGAGAACAGCGAATAGAGTTCCACGCACGGTAGCACGGGTGACGTCGCTTCGTATCCACTACAACATAAAATCTATTGCCATTACGATTCAAAAAAAAAAATCTTCTATATAAATGGAGCACGATTCAAGTAAAAGATCCTCTAACGTGATAATTTCTCAGTACCATATTTCTTACCTTACGTAATGCAGACAATGTATTTTGTCCCAAAGTTTTTGCAGCAGCAACAACTATGGATTAATATACAATACAGTTTATAACCAATTTCATTCAATTTATCTTTTAAATTAAAAAAAAGTTTCGGCACGTTTTTTTACCTTCTTCAGTTATTTTCTGCTGGCAAATTACAATATACAAATTTGTTATTATCATAAGTAATGATTTTACAGATTGTGGTTAAATCAAAATATATTATACAACTAACCAATGCAAACGTGTTTTAAATTTAATAAATAAATTGTCTGAAATTGGTTATAAATTGCATTATATATATTTCTTATAATACAGGCGTCAAAATTATAACCTTTAAACCCATGGATTAACACCAAAATAACCTATAATTTTCTATGAAAAAAAAAACGTTTGAATAAATAAAAAGATTACTATTCCCATATGACACATATCTTTCGTCAAATAATTTATTGCATCTGTTCGGATTTTTCTATCCCATCAAACTAATTCTATCTCTACGGATTCCTTGAAAATGAGAAGCATAGTTTCAGAAACGATATACGCAGTAGCACGGATGACGTCACTGTACAGGTAACACAAATCTTGTAGTTATGTTATTGAAATGAAAAATTCAAATATTTAATTTACGTATAGTTATGGTATGTTTGAAATTTCAGTTACCCGTGCCTGCCAAAGTTATTTCGAGCATTCAGATTTTTTTACTTTACTTGCAAAGCAATTTTTTTCTTCAAATAATTGATACCAAACTTAAAAATGACTAGCCAAGTTAAATTATCAAATAGTTTAAAATTACTTTGCACATATAAAATCATAATTTATGTAAAATCTGACTTATTCCTCATCCTTGAAGTTCTGCTTTGTAGGGCATCTATGTAATATGATCAAATAAAATTAAAGCCTTAATTACAAAAACAGCTCTCTGTTTGTAGTTGTTGATTTTTCGCTATTACCTATTGTTCGTTATATACAAAATATGAGAAGTATACAATCAAAACAAACCACGATTGTCAATCTGCAATGTTTGACATTTCGAATTTCATTTGGTAATTCGAACACGTTTTCTTGCAGAAAATCTTTTCGACACAGGCAATCCATAATTTTTTTCTTAAACGCCCATGCAATTCTAGTTTTTACATAATTTTCAATTTAAATATGACAGTCTGCAACCGCCAATGTTAAAGAAATTGATAACAATAATGGAAATTGTTTAACTTAGTTAAATTATTATATAACGAGTTAAAATAATGTTTACATAAGCGTTATACTAAGTAATTAGTCATTATTAAAAGATCTTATACTCACCCATATTATCGTATATTTCTGCCTACAATAGTTGAATGCAACAAGCTTCACATTCAAAAGCTGTAATTGTATTCTAAAGTTTCATATAAAACTAAGAAGCGATAATAGTTTTAGCTTCAACAATAAATTGTTAAGCGATGTAAGGTTAAACATAGTTTTGTTTAAGAGTATGACAATCTATATTCTTTGGCCAGATGACGTAAAATACAACAATATCGCAGACTTCTCAACGTGTTGAAAGGATATCTCCCACATTTACCAACCGCAAATCATAAAACTCCTTGGTAGCATAATTGCAGGAATATTGTCACACACCAGTGATTTTCTAGCGGTGTTGCGATGTCTCGTACTTCCCACCTTACAACTTGCCCACAACATGCGAAACGTTAATGATTCAAGAAAGAATACTTGTACTTTAGAACTTTACGTCGCACTGGGGCAAAAGTCAAATATTATTATTTGCAATATTTACAAAATTATAATTACTGGCCTGAAATTAACGTTAATTTATTTTTGATTATATTTCTACGATCTGACTGACCAAGGGGCAACTTTATTCAGTGACATATTTTTAATATTATTAAAATAATATATTTTAATAAATAAATAAGCAACACAGCCAATAGGTCAAAAAATTTTATCAAACCAAAAATTCGTTTGAATACAACGCTTTGTCCACAATTTTGGGACTTCTTCAGGTAATCAGGTGGAAACCAAAATAGTAAAATTTTTATAACAATTTATAAATGTAAATTGACCAAAACAGTAAAATTACGAAAACAAATTTACAGATTTGATTTAAATTCTATTAAAACAATGGCCTAAATTATACAGGCGCAGTCCATGGCTCTAAATTCAAAACTGTAAGTCAGTATTAATATTTTAACGTAATTTAATTCAAATCTGTAAATTTGTATTACTTATTATAAAAATCACGGTACAGGAGATAACGAATAACCGTTAGATTTATGTAGAACAGAACTTTATTTACACACACAAAGTATGACATAGAAACATAGGCCTAAGTATTTTACAGGAACTTACCCCGGTTGGACAGAAAGATAAACAAATAAACAAAAAATGATACAAAGAAATATAGTAACAAACCAGCGTCAAAGCACGAGTTGTATGTTTATATTTGTAACAACTTATTCAATCATGTTTTTATCAATGTAAATTTCTAACTTATCATATAAATTTTACTGATTAGGTATTGACCTGATTACCTGAAGAAGTCCCAAAATTGTGGATGAAACATGTTATTCAATCGAATTTTTGGTCAACTAAATTTTTCTGACATATTGGATGTATCGCATTTTTTATTTTTTAGAACATTTTTTATGCAACCACTTTCCTCGCAAAACAGTTTCAATCTAAATTCTAAAAATATATTAAAAAAGCGAATTTATGTACAAATGACTTAAATGAATGCTACCTTCATATTTAGCTATTTCTATACTTATTTTAAAAGGACAACAATTAGTACAGAAAATTAGATTCGTGCGATTTGAACCGTTCAATGCATTTAATCTAATTTATAAATATAAATTTAATTCGACTAAAAGTAACTATAAAATTCTCAAATTTCAGAAGGAAAGGAAATTCCATCAATTAACTTATTTTGACTTCCGCGATGTAACTGACGATCTTTCTATTTCCAATGGACAAGTCAACAAAGAAATTTTACAAATAAAAGTTGTTACACAATTTCATGGCGGATACAAGATCTTGCTGATGACATTAAGGAAACCCCCATTCAAAGGTTGTAAAATTTTGTGAACTCGTTAAAATTCAGTTTGTTGATATTTCCCGGTTAATTTGTTGAATAAACAATTTTCGGTTTTCAAATCGGCTGTCGTTTGAAGAACGTAGATTTTGATTAATCGGGATTGTCACCGGTTTTAAGCCTCGAGTCTCAATGCCACCGAATGAACCTTTCTGAACGCCCAAAAGTCCCGGTTTTCAAATTTTTCTGTTATATATAAGCATGTTCGTCCATCCAAATTGTAATAGAAAAATAGCTTCAGAAGAATGGGTTGTTATATTTTCGTGCATAAAAATGAAATTTCCCGAATAATATAAAAGATTCATATCGCGTATGCGACTATATTTTCTCCATACCAGGGCATAAAGGTAACGTTGCGATAATATTATCATTGGGGATTAAATGGACAGATGTAAGAAATTGTCATTGTTTATATATAATTGAAAGTATTCTACAATGCATTGAAAATAATTATTTCAATTGTTGCCAAACGTATGATTATGTACTTTTAAAAATAAAGTAGTGTTGTAGAAAGCCAAATGTAATGAAAAATATATAAGTTGATGTTAAGATGGGTTTTATTCCCATTTTTGTTTAATTCTGACCGTGCATGTTCCAATCAAGAAATAATTAATGTTAAATTTGTTAATTTTCTTTTCTTATGTTATACAAAATATAAATTCAGTAGAAGCTACATGGCAGCCCGAGCGAGTCAAAATGTTAGGGAGAGGAATAAATAAAGTCATCTTAATACTGTCCCAGTTTTTTATTGATATTTTATGGTCGCGTCAACCTAAATGATATTGGCGACCGTCTACGTTATTTAACAAATAGGGTACACAAATAGTCATTCTAGTGCGAATATTGTGGTTACATTCAGTTTATTCTCAATTAGGTGATCAATTTTGGCACTGGATATGAAAGCTAGTAATGCAGCGATTGCTTCTAGATCAGTGCAGAAGTCTTATGTATTGAATTTGGCTATTGTCTTGTTTCGTCTTTCTTTGTATTTTCTGCATACAATGGTGAGGGATTGGTTTCAGGGACTACATATGGGTTAGGGTGTTCTGCAGAAGAGGTGAAGCATGCGAGAGGTTGGCTTGGAGGGATCTTATCCTGGAGATCAATATCTGTTGCTTTTTGTGGAGGTTCTTGGGAAGTATCAATTCAGATGATGATGTTATTTCCTGATGGAAGAGTCCCTTGTTTCCAGTACACCACCTTGTTGCCAGGTTGATTATATTTTCTTCTCGAGCGCCTTGTATTGGTCCGAGGCTGTGCATACTGTGGATGTGTCATGCTGTACGCTGGTAGCGAGACCGTCCGCCGCCTCGTTTCCCGCTATATGGGCATGAGCGGAGATCCAGATGATGTAGATTGATTTTTGACATGCCGATATGTTCTGATTTTTGGGTCCGTTATGGATTTCAATTCTTCCTGGCAGTCAGAGTAAATTATTAAGTTGTTTAGAGGGGATTCAGTGCAGAATTGGAGAGCCATGAGAATTGCGTAGATCTCCGCTGACGTTATGGATGCTGATGAATTGATCTGGACCACTATCCTATGGTTCACGTGTGGTTTGTGTATCTTTTTTTTTAGGCATCAGTATAGGTAGCTGGGCAGGATTTCCATATTTCTCGATCATGGTGTGGAGATAATCGTTGGCCTTTTCTCGAAATATTCTTTTTGGGATTTGGTTGAGTGAGATGTCGATGGGGAGTTCCGCTAATTTCCACGAGGGAGTAATGGACGTTGAATTGTGGTCAGGGAGGATTGATATTAGTTCCAGGAGGTTCTTATTGGCAGAAGTGTGGAAGGGAAGAGGTATTTTTGTCCCGGTTTGACTTGCAAGAAATCTGACAACCCTAATGCTCGAGAAAAGATTAAGATAAAACGGGCTTTACAAAGCACTAACAGCCATTGTGGCATACACAGACATGTTCTTGCAATAAAAGTATTACCAACCCTTATAATTGTCAATGTCAATGGATTTAACTTTAATAATTCTTTAAAAACCCGCCGCATTAAATTGGGTTTTTAAATACTGTTAGATAGCGAGCATTCGGAATAAAGCACTTTTGCTGCAAATTGAATACAGTGACAGCCTATTTAAACTTCTATACGATTTGTTACCACTCTCAGCTAGTATAATACAGAATGACAATTACATTTTATCAAGTGTTTACAAATTAATGATAAGTAATGACAGTCCCTACATTACATACATTTTTACGAAGGTTAAGCGATTTATCTGTCTCTTGGAGAAAATAAAGTCAATATATTTAAAATGTATAATAAAATTTAAATTCAAGAGAAACTTGAATTTTGTGTTAAATCTGCAGAATATATTAGCATATCCTACTTTTCTACCGGGAATAAATTACTAGGTGAGTATTACGGATGAAGTTTTAAGTGGCAGAACACCCCCAAAATTAATTGAATTTTTTTATATGATTTGAGTAAAAACGCCTCCGAGATGTGTGGCTTGCTGAAAAAATACGGTCATAGAAGTTGGCGCCGGTGTGACAGAGGCGTGCAGAAAAAATCGTGCCTCCAAACAAAGGCAGAGGATTATGGAAAAAAAGCAATATTCCGGGAGCTAACGACCATGCCAAAATTTAAAAGGACAGTTTATATGTACAACTTGGAAAAGGAAGAAGTCTGGGAAGAGTATAAGTAAAATGCAAATTTCTGATATACCTATTCGAGTGGAAGGAAGTCTGTGAGTGTGAAGGAGTAGGAGAGAAATGTAAAGTTCAAATTAATCACTTGAAGGAAAAAAGGTCGGATCGACGGAAGAAGAGAAGATGAAGATAGCTAAACATCGCCGATGCCGAGAACTATTACGCCCACAAGAAAAAGAGGAAGCTGGCTACGGATTAGAGATTTCCTGCGAAGATTTTCCGGTGGCTCAATATTCTACCTACCTGGGAAGCGCTTAGCCCGTTGCAAATAGCAACAGGTGTGTTTCTATCTGCGACTTAAACAATTGAGATTTCTGTCGAACGTATATGCCTACACATACGATCCTTTTGGGTCATTCCATAAATAAAATTTTAGTCACCATCTCCAATCTTGCTGAAATTTTGAGTAGGAACAGATATGTATCTGAGACAATTCTGTGTAAAATTTCACCTTCATAAGTAGTATACCTGGGGTCCTGGGGTCTCCAGCATAAAAATCACTCATGCGCCACTGATGCACATTCTAATAAATTGGCAACTTTCAAGTACTACTGTTGTGAAACTGTAGCAGCTAGCTTCCTGAAAAATGGCAACTACAGGTAACTTTTTATGCTCTACATGAAGGTTGCTGTTCCAAGGTTTAAAAAGTTTTAGTTTTATTGCTGTTATCTCACAAATTTGCTGAAAAAAACCATCACGTTCATTTGAGGCAGATTTGTCGTGCTTATAACTTTGGAACAACACGTTCTACAAACTTATGCTTCGGTGAACTAACTAAACCCATTACTGATTTTAAGCTGCCAAAGTATCAGGTTTCAAGCTCACTTTGTTGTCAAGATATATGTTAATTAATATGAGGTTCAAATTTTGTGAATTTGCACACACAAATTGCAAAAAACCTTTTGCTACAATCAACTTCTTTTTGTTACCATTGGAAAGAGCAGACTTTTTTTATGTTAAAGTCATCTTATTTCACGTTTGAGACTCATCACTTAAGACCAGAAAAGTTACTTTGAAAATTGCACTCATTTAAATAACATGATATATTGCACGATTGTGATGAAAGCAAATCATTTGTACTGGTTCATTCAAACTACTGGTGTTTATGATGCTTAATTCAACCAAGTGGTTTTTATATTTGTTTTGCAATATTAATATTGTTTGTATGCTAATTGGATAGTTTATTTTCTTTACTGCAATTTGTCCATTTACAATTTGAAACTCATATTTAATAGCGTATGTCTTGACAACTAAGTGATCTTAATAACTGATACTTTGGCAGCTTAAAAGAAGTAATGGGTTTGGTTAGTTCACCAAAGCATAAGTTTCTCGAAGGTTTTGTTGCAAAGTTGCAAGCAATGGAAATATGATCCAAATTGATGTGACAGACAGCAACTTTCTTTCGGTATTTGGAGTGGAGCACTCTTAAGGGTGGGGGTGGAGTGGATTTATATAAAAATAACGCAAAGACAATCATATAGGACTCAAATCCTGGGTTATGAATGTCAGTGAGTTCAATTATGATATTCAAGTTGCCGTTTAAGTACCTCAAGCGAGGGTGGTTAGGGGTGGAAATTTTCAAACATGCTAACACGGCCGATAATTGAGTCAGATATAAATTTTCGGGGTAAAAGTAATTAATAGTGTTTGAACCAATGAACGTGAATAAAATTTCAACTTTTTACGGAATGGGAAAGGAGCTCCGATAGGGGTGGGGATTGAGTTCTGTTACAAAAAATAAATAACTGGAATACAACCGAGACTGGAGTGAAACCTTAAGTTATGGATAACGCTGAATTTTATTATGACTTTTAACTAGCACTTAACATCCCAGGGACGGGGGTGGTCAGGAGGTAGAAATTGTCAAACATGTTAATCTACCGATTTTTGCGACGAATATTAATTTTTCTGGATCAATGAGATTCATAAAATTTCTCAACGTGTCCTCTGAGTATAATTTCAACCCCTTTCGAGCTTAGCAGTAGAGCACCCTTAGGGGTAGGGGTTTGCGGATTGCTACAATAAAATAACGCGAATACAACCGAGATTGGAGTCAAATCCAAGGTTATTGATGCCTCCGAGTTTAATTAAGACATTCAATTCGTGATTTAACCTCCAGGGGCGAGGGTGGACAGAGTTGTTGGGGGTGGAATTTTTCTAACGTGTTAAACGGTCGATATTTACGTTAAATAATTCATTATTGACGTCAATAAAATTTATAATATATCTACAGATGTTGTTTGTAAAATTTCAACCCCTCTCGGAAAGTATACTTATAGGAGAGTGTTGAAACATTCAAACATGCTAAAACAGCCGATATTTAGGTAGATAAATATTTTTAGGGATCGAAAAGATACGTAGTATGTCAACTGATGTTATATGAGTATAATTGCAACCCCTTTCAGTATGGGAAAGGAGTACTCTCCGAGTTGAGGGTGGACGGTAGTTACAAATAAATAACGCGAATGAAACCGAGATTACACTCAAATCAAGGGTTCTGGATGTCGCTGAGTTTAATTATGACATTTAATTGAAGTTGTGAAGGTTACTGGGGTGGAATTATTGAAACAAGAAATAACGACCTATATTAGAGTTAAATAAATATTTTTCAGGGAAATTAGAATTATAGTAATTCTACTCAAGTTATGTGTGTAAAATTTCAACCCCTCTTGCGGCCTGAGAGTGGAGCATGGTTTCACAAGAAAATGACGAGAAAACAACCGAGATTCGAGTCAAATCGAAGGTAATGGTTATCGCCGAGTTTATTTATGTCAATCTGTACAACGTGCAGGGGGTGGACAGGGTGGTATGAATTGGGCGGACGGGGCCGGAGGTTAGAAATTTAAAAACATGTTGACGGGTAGTTTTTTGCGGATAATTGAAATAATAAATATTTATCCATGTTTTCCGTGTTAAATTTCAACCCCTTTCGGTATTAGAAGGGGAGCTCCCCTTCGGGGTTGGTGTGGAGTGGCAATACATAAATATTACGCAAAAGCAATAAAGATTGGAGTCTAGTCCAGAGTTATGGATGTCACTGAGTTTGATTATGAGATTCAATCGGCCGTTTAATCCCCATGGCGGGGATGGTACGGGATGGAATTTTTAAATATGTAAAATCGTCGATATTAGCGTGGAATAAAAAAGCCAATCCGTTTAAGCATGAGAGGGTAGGGATTGAAAAATCCTAACATCCTAAGACCACCGATATTTGAGTGGGATAAATATTTTTAGTGGTCAAAGAGATTAATAGTGTTTCTATCGATGTTATCTGAGTATAATTTCAACCCCTTACAGCATGAGAAAGGAGAACCCTTAGGAAGGGGTTAGAGGGGCGGGGTGGAGGAGAGAGCGACTACATACTTTGAACATGCTAACCGGCCGATTTTGCTTTGAATCAATTGAATTCGGGATCTACGGGATTCGTCAAATTTCACTACTCTTATGATAATTTCCACCTCTTTCAGGATTGGAAGTGGTGCACCCTTAAGGGTTGGCATTACAAATAACGCAAACACATTCGTGTTGGGAGTCGAATCATGCGTTATGGATGTCACCTTTTTAAATTATGATATTCAACTTAGCGTTTAACCCCCGTTGGCGGTGGTGAACGGGGGTGGAAATTATTCAAACATGTTAATCACCCGATGTTGCGCCTAATATTATTCGCAGTATATTCAATTCGGAATATTTGTCTGGCTTAAGGGACGATAACGTTTAGGGGTGATGTTTGGTGGTTGCGTTACAGCATAATAATGCCCATACGACCGAGATCCAGGGATAAGGAAGTCGTTGAGTTTATTTATGACAATCTGGTCAACGCGTGTTGGTGGGCGACGGTGAGAGTTGGGCATGGGCGGTGGTGGGTGGTGTTTGGCGGCGGTTTAAATTTGCAAACATTTCAATCGGCCGATTTTTGCGTCGAATAATTATATTTCGGGATCAATGAACCTTATAATATCTCTTTACATGTTCTCCGTGCATTAATTCAACCCCTTTCGGGTTTGGGATGGAAGCATCCATAAGGGTAGGGGTGGTGTGGCATTACTTAAAATTATGCAAAACAATGGAGATTCGAGTGGAATCCAAGGTTTTGTATGTTACTGAGTTTAATTATTACATTAAACTTGCCGTTTAACTCCCCCAACCGTGGGTGGTATTTTTAAAACATGTCAATTGGCCGATTTTAGCGTCGCAATAATAGTTTTCGGGGTAAATTAAATTCATATTTCTCTGGATGCTCTCTGTGTAAAATTTTAATCCTTGTCGGCAAGGATGGGAGCAAGATTAGGGGGGGGGGGGGGGGGACTTGTGGAGCGTTACATGAAAATAACGCTAATACGATTGCGGTATCGATATCTCGGCACTTAATTATGACTTTTTGTTTAACCCAATGTAGAGTGGGGACGTGGATGGAAATTTTGTAAAATGTTGAAACGGACGATATGAAAGAAACTTTTTCGAGGTCAATGAGTTCAACCCTTTTCGTCGTGGGAGGTGAGCACATGGATAGGGGGCGAAGTGCATTACATAAAAATAAAGCAAAAGCAACCGAGATTCGAGTCAAATTGGGGGTTATGGATATACGACATTCCGGGCAACGCCGGGTACCCAGCTAGTATAGTTAATAAAATAATTGAAATGCCCATTCGTTTTAAAGAACTGTAATGTTGAAAAATAAATAGAGTATACTAAACCTGTTTTAGTTCATTTAAATCATCTTGAGATGCGAGTTCTTGTTCTTTTAATTGAAGTTTCAGTTCCTTCTTATCTTTCAAAAGCTCTTTCATACGTTCTGTGAAGTCGTCCTTTTCGATCTCAAGTTTCGTATCTTTTGCTGCCTGTAAATGTATGAAAGATACAATATATTATTTTTCTGTGTTGTTTGCCAATGTCTGTCATTGAGGATATCATAATACATATTATTTCTCTTAAGCCGAAACGTCCTTTCATTAGCTTTTTAAACAAGAGAACAACCCTCATAAATCTGGTGTCTATGGATACATAATTTTTTATTGTGGCTGCCTTGGCTATTTTTTTCTACACTTTCGCTACAAATATTAAACATGGGTTTATAGTAATAAATACACATCAAAAGAAAACTTAAACACGTTCGGCAAATATCAGTCAACTTTGATAAACAAAATACTTATATATTATTTTTTTTGAATTCCCAAAAAATAATTAAATCCAGTTAAACATAAATAAATTAATTCGATTCCCAACACGATACCACAGGCTTTCGGAACATCCTACTGGCCGTGGCAATGACTGCAATCTTACAACGTTCTCCTTAAAGATGATTTAATACACTTTTTTAAACTCTCGGCGTAGTCAACGATAGCCAATATATATATGTTGAGATGCGAGCTCTTGTTCTCTTAATTGAAGTTTCATACACACACACATATATATATATATATATATATATATTAAAGTTTTCTAATTAGATAGAATAGCCAAATAACAGACAATATAGAGTGATAATATTAATACCACACGCTTCATATTGTCGGCAATTTACCTATTGTATCTAATTAGTATAATTTTATCGCTGACGTATTATATTTTAATTTCAACAAAAGTTTTCATAATCATGAAATTTCACATAATTCATATACACACTATGACTCCGATATATACGATAATAGAATTACTACGGAATGTAAAAAGTGTTGAGTGTTGCTTGGGTAGGCCAAGGTCCTTAATGGGCTGTCGAACCAAGAGAATGGGGGGAAAAAAGATCAATTCAAGATTACTAAATAATTCAATTACCTAAATGATTTAAATATTGAGCACGAGAAACCCTCAGTAATGTAAACTTACTGTCCATTAGCATTTAATATCAAAGAGCCGTTGCTAGAATGAAATTATCCAGTTCGGGATGTGAAGTGAATGCTTCCCGCAAATATAGTACACGATGTCATATTGTTTCATCACGCAGTCTCAAGACACAAAAGCTATTTAGAACCACATCGAACAACAATTTGCAACAGGAGCGCGTATTGTGTCTAGACTTCAAAGGCTACCAACCTAGAATTGCTCACTTCACTAAAAAGGATACCATAGGATTGAACAAGATCAGATTCTTTAAAATGATAAATTAATAAAATATGGCGAAAAAACAAAATAATTTTTTTCACTACAATAATTAAGTTACAAATAAATTAATTAATTACAGTTTACAATCAAAATTTAACAAAATATATCTAAAATTAGTGAAAATTCTAATGAAAACAAAATTATAAATTAAGTGTTCAAATGGTTAACTAACATTGTGAAGAAACACGTACACATTTATTCCCATATATAATCATATCTTAATCATCAAAATATGATAAATTTTTGTATAATGTATAACTTAGCCATTCTTAAACAATAAATACGACCTTCATACAGAGAAACTTATTGTTTGTTTTAAACTTTACCTATTTATTTAAAAATGAAAGGGTACTATTTAATTAGAATAGTAATTCTACTAGCTACTATTATGCTAAAAGCAAGAAAATTTCAATTCGTGTATGTTTACTTAGATTATGAATGATTTCTTGTATATTTTAAGTCTTAAAATAAAATAAAGCTGTATCAACAAAAAATTATACTTCTATTTTTTTATATATTTGCAAAATCTGCTATTATTTGTCTAGTTTTCAAACTATCTAATATTTCATATTATATCGAAATAATGTATAGATGACCTTAAATAATTTTTTATAATTCTTAACTGTTGCAACTGTAACTTGTAGATCAAGAAATATTCTTAATCCTATTTATATTTTTGGAAAAGTTGACATTAAATTGTTTGTATCAAATGAAACTTTAAAGCGTTATTTTAATAGTACAAATCATTACCGTTCATCAAGAACCTAAACATTAATCGGAATCAATTTATTCTTAATTTTTTGGCCGTATTTCATTATTCGATTACCACATAAGTTACACACAAACTGCAACTGAGGTCCCAAACCCTAAAACGAATTAGTGGGCCTACATGAGTAACTGAAAACTGATTTACACAATCATTTCATGTTGTATAAAAACGTATAAAAATATTATTGCGGCGATTTTTATATATAGTTACTTATACCTAGGAAAACAATTCATCTTTCAAACGTTATGAAATCTTTTAGGGACTTGACTGTTGTAGCTAATCCAATTAGAATCACTTTCTTGTTAGGTCTGATATTTATAACAGATTGCATGCAATTTTATATTTGTTCAAAAATTAATAAAGGATGTAGTGACTATAAAATGTATATATTATCATTGGAAATCTGAGTGCTTATGAACAGTTTTCAGACCTACATGTAAACTTTAATTCGTTTCGTAATTATTTCAATGAAAATGTTAATGAGACTGCGGTGTTTGGATGTGTCCGTTGTGTTTTCTGATCGTGAGCATCATTATCACATGTTTGTGATGGACGTGGATATTATTTACAATGTTGTCATTACATTCATTTTTTATAAAGGTAGTTCGTTATGTTGTTAGAAGATTTTTACATGTTAATTGCATGATGATGTAAAATCCCTCTCTTAGTCGAAATGGAAAAGAAAAGCAGCTCCGAAACGGAGTTGGACGAAAGCGTCATGCTCGAAAGGTACCAGCTATTTCCATGACACGTGAGAGTCTACTCAGTGGTATATGTAGCGAGAAATAGCAAGACATACGAAATGCGCAATAGGAGAAGAGAGAAGATTGATGGTGAACAAACTGTTGAACGCAAACTGCCGTAACGCTACTATTATTCTGAAAAACATAATATTTTTACGAATGGAATATACAGACATTGGCAAGTCTTTTTTACCAAACACTGAACTTGTCACCTCTTAACTTATACGGATGAGGTTTTTGGCGTACAACATATGAACACATTATATTTCCTTGGGAGAATGTTTTATAATAGTTTTTACACTACCAAGGAGCCGTAATAACGTTCTTGTTAAAGTGAGCTTCAGCCTATTCCCACTACAATCCCAGGTCAATGGACGACTGCGCATCGTATTTTGAAGCGACTAGCAATTTCTCTCCAAACGGTGATCAGAAATTCAGAAAAATACGTCTCTCTAGTATTGACGTAAACTACATTCTCTCACGTCCGACACATAGTCTCATGGGAGCTGTAAGTTTCCCACCCCCTATCTCGAATCTCGATGATAAAACAATTCGTTACTCCGGATGGAATTGGCCGAAACAAATTAGAACCCATCATAATGTAAACCACCCAACCTACACTTTTAGTTTAATAAAAAGAATATATTTAGACCGTTTTATTGGAAACCAGATGAGTGCCCGCATTAACGGGATATTAATTTATTATATAATCCCGGATAATGAATTAATAATACATTAATTTCTTTGTAATCATTTCATTCAGACAGCATGGAGAGTGTCCCTACCTATGCCGACCGGGAAGGGAGGGGGCTAACTTCAGCTAAACCAGGATCGTTACAGACGTCACTTGAATCGACTCAAGAATTGTCCTGATACATTAAATACAAACGGTACCTTAAGAGAATATAAAAAATCACGGTGATTGAAAGAGTGAAAAAAATTCTCAAAATGATAATAGAGTCAAGAATACTTCCGGTACCTTACAGGAGTAAAAATACGCCAACAGGGTTATTTCTACAGAATAAGACCTTTCGAAGTCTTGTGCCGTACTGAGAAAATCTACTGCACGACCCTTCAACTTCCAGTCTGCAAAGAGCCTAATTGGAATATTTGGATAATTTTGTGAGGGGCAATCTTTGTAATATAGATTGCCGTTAAGAGTGAAGTAAACTTCATGAAAAATGCTGAAGACTATAGAAACGAGTTAAAATTCCAGTTTTATACTTATGTATATCTACGTGATATTATTTTTCCGTATACTAGCCACTCCCTTCCAACGAGTATGGATAAGTATGATCATTTATTTTCCCTGGGTTTCCTAATTTGAGTGGACTATGAACAACTGCGATTTTAGCTGACTGGATCTAATGCGCGTTGAAAAGAAGAGCTCATTCATGCGAAAAACGGTTTAACGAGAATTTGGATGAATCATTTTGCCCAGCATTCACGTACAAATGACGGCCAGCTAAATTTGTATTATCGTTGAATTGTGGGATCGTTAGCATATAAAAGACAGACAAAGAAATTCAAGTCGTTATTGTGTAAATAAGAATTGTTTCTTATTTATATATCATCTTAAATAAATTGTAGCAGGTTATAAAAATTACTAATATATACCTTAAATTCCTTCAAATTCATTTTCTGATCGTGATATATGAACTTCACTTCTTGTTCCAAAAATTTCATTCTTTCCCTGTGCTTTTCCTGGGATTGTCCGATTTCGTAGTCCCGAAGTCTGTGAAAAAAACAAGTAAGCTTGATTGATTATAGCAATTGACCGAGTAGGATAGATATTAAACCATTTATTAATAATTATAAATTATATATACAAAAACCTTGGATTTCGAGATTGTTTTAAAAGAAACTATTATTTCCAAATTTGTGTTGAAGGAAAGCGTTGGATTTGTTTACGCTTCGTGACCTTTTCTATAATTACACATCAGTAAAGGTAAACATAATATACTGTACTGTATAAACTGTATCTGCGTATATTTATATTGTAAGTTTCTCTTTGGCGGCTAGAACCCAAACAATGGGGCAAGCGTGGGCCTGTAATTGTTGGGGCCTTTAAAAAGTCAGTCCTAAGTCTATCTTTGCGGATGCCTTGTCCTCTGTATGGTTTTTTGAACTAAGGTTTCCACAAGCCGAGGCACCTTGTCCTGTTAAGAGAGATGTATGTTCCGGGGTCGCAGACCTTTGGGCATACGGTAAGAGCTGTCCGTTATTTCCATTGGACAAAACTGGTCGAGGCACCAATAAGGGAATGATGCGTCCCTACAGCTAACCCCTCTCCCGCCATCGGAAGGGCGTGGGGCAAGTACCAAATTCCCGACCTACCTGATGCAGAACTTTCTAGGGTTTTCCCTGCATCACTATTAGGCGGATTGCATGGTACGATCCTTAAACTACAGCCCGGGGGCCCTAGTTAACCCTCGGCTACCTTGCTCAACCTCTCCGTATCCCCCTTTCACTCCCTTTCCTATGCTATAAGAGGAGAGTTGCCACTATGTGGATTACCCTATAAATTGCCTGTCTACACTTTCTTCGGGAGCCAAGGCGGAGTCTCAAGTCGGGAGCTGAGACGAGCAGGTTCTCGACACAGTTTCTACTTGATGCCACGTGATGGAGAAAAACCACGCCTTGAGTAATTCATTTGTCTCATATTTCGTTGAGTAAACCATTAAAATAAACAAAATTTGGTTATTTATCTGATAAATTATCTGATATTTATCTAGCACCCAAGAATCGACGGATCTTAGGAGTTGTACGCATATAGGAAATAGGACTCAGGAAATATTATCGTCATATTTGTAGCCCAAACTGGTGGGGCAAACCTGCATAATTACTACGATACATATATACTTTATATATTTTACCTTAGTAAAGCCCTCTCTTCACCTAATTGATGTCGAGATAGTTCCCAAAATCTTTGTAATTTGTCCCTCTCCATTTGAAAGAAATTGCGATCTTTTCTTGTCTGCCATAGATCCTGTTTCAGCTCAAAGGTAAATCGTTCCAATTCTTCTCTCGTAAATTTATTGATGACGATTCCGTTAATAACGGGTCCTTCCTTGTCTTTCTTGTCACCTTTTCCTTTTCCCTTTGGTGGCTTCATGAAAAAGTGAATTGTATTTAAATGATTATCATGAAAAGTATCAAACACTTTAGAGGTAGTCTCTTAGAACTAATAATTAATATTTACTCTTAAATATGAATTATAAATTATTGTTTGCTTTCAATTATTTGTAGATAAAAATCACGAGATCAACGTATTTACTCGTAATTGATATGGCTGTACTACACTATTATCAATTAACGAAATTTGATAGAAATATGAAACTTATAAGCAATACATGACTGGATCCTGTAATATCATTTGGACGTCCATACATACAGCACTGTAAAGGATCCAGACAAGCAGTGTATTAGTAAACAGCATGTAAATCTTTGACAATACTCCGTAAAACTAATAGGATGCAGTGTAAGCAAGAGACAAATAAATTGCCTATTATTGTGTACCACACTTCGTGCGCTGATGAGCCGCAGATTATAAAGGTACTCGTAAACGCGAAACCTCGTTACGTCATGAGATGGAGCTGGCTCGCCCCTTATCCAGAAGACGTCTTATCAGTCTGGACTTTGTGTTCAACCTATAACCCTTGTACACAATGATGGTTTGTCTGAAACTCATTAGAAGACGTCGTCAAATGACTCTGGAACTTTGTGTCTAACCTATAACCTTTGTACACAAGAGTTTTGTATAAAAGCAACGAAAGCCGAAGCTCGGTGGTTCACTTCATCTATCATTTCATTGCAACCAGATATCTGTAAACTCGACAACAATAAATACTCATTGTTAAAACTCCATCTTCTGTTTCATTTAACAAGAGTTGATGCGGGCCCTAGTTAACCCTTGGCTACCTTCCTCTACCCTTCCGCATCCCCCCTTTCAAATCCGTTCCTATGCTATTAAAGGGGAGCTGCCACTATGTGCCCTCATGTAGCCTGTTACCCTAAAAAAAAGTACCTGAGGACAGTAATCCAGTATAATTTTACATTATAGAAGGAACACCTGGAAATATAATTCATGTAGTACAATAATGACCTAAAATGAAGTGCTTATTAACGCACTATTAATTGCGATAAAAAAAATTCAAGTTATTAAAGAAAAGAAGAACCTGGATTCGACCTTATTTAAAGAAACGAGAAACGCTTCACAATTTAAGCAAAGAATTAATTCTTGACAATTACTCATTTAAAAACTTCATCACAATGTCGAAGGGCTACTTTGAATATTTGCTTAAAAATTGGGCCCATGATTGAGAAAAGATTCTATGCGACTGGATACTCCTATAAATCTTTGACGTATTTATTCAGAATTTCCGATTGTTTAATTTCGCACATCGTTCGAGAATTATGCGTAGGATTAATAGAAGGATTAAATGAATTTATTAAAATATGTACAGGCTAGGCCTCTTTATTATTATTTCAAGGATCTAAACTTTTTGTAGGATTCTTCATTTTAAAAAAAATGCCAAATTTGTTGGTTATTGCTTGCCAACCATCTTTCTTCACTTGGCGATCTCCATCTACAGTCCATCGACTTCACGTCCCATAATGATGTATTTGAGCGAACTTCATTGATAAATTCAACAGTTTTATCGTTTGACCAATTCATGAGTGAATAATTTTACACAGAGAACAAAGTGTAATATTAATTGACAACACATCTGATTGACTACAGAGACCTCCAGGTGAGGTCTCGGAACTATTGTGGCCCGGCAAACATTTCTTTATTTTCGACACAGGACTGATGTCACTGGCAACACGCCGGCCATTATTTAAAATTTTGGTAACATTGCCCGGCTATACTGAAATATTGGAAAGCCATAAGTATCTATTGCCGAAAATGTTTCTGGATTTAAAGCAAAATTGCCTGGCCAGTATTGCCGGCCACATATTGCCGTAAAAAGCTGCTCGATAAATTTAAAGTGTTTCAAACAACAATACACTTTGGAAAAATTCGGAGTCAAAAGTAATATAATTTTATTTTCACCAGCTATGGAATAGCCAACGTAATGTTCGTTTCTCATTATTTCTCACTCTACTAAATTACGGAATAAAGTATGAGTGTAATGAAAAACTTTATATTGTATATTATATATATACATAAATCGTTGTGTGTCATAAACATTCAGATTCAAAGCTGTCGCTAAAAATGATGTACCAACGTGAAATGACTTCTACAGTGGAATGGTCTTCCAAGTTTACTTGTAGAAAAAGTAATCGGGTTTGCAATTTACTGTTTTCAAACTTAGGAGAGTACACTTGTCTTTAACACGCAGGAAATTTTTTCAAATCAATTAACATTACGTACAAATGTACCAATTTTCTGTCATTCTTTTGAACTTGAGGAGATGATGATATGTCATTGAGTAAATAGTAAAGTATACACTTTTTTGAAACATCATGAACGTTAATAGAATTTAAAAATAATTTACGCGTAGGTTGTTTCTTTATATACCGATACGAATGAATTCATTACTTTTTTGTGATTCATCCACGTGGTACAATGAGAACTGATATGCGACGTGGCATTGAATCAAAGCCTAAAATAGCCTGAATAAATAAGGAAGCGTCGGCGGTAAGCCGATAGAGGATGTAGCAGCAGCACATTGATGAAAGAATTGACGTATGAATGTGGAGGTGAATGAGAGTAGTGAATCTGTAAAGTTAGGACGCCATTATGGCAAAAAATTTACTGTTGTGAATGTAAATAAAACCAAATAAGCGACATTTAAAAATGACAAATGTTAGTATTTTTCAAGTCAATTTAAAACAACCTTATTGTAGAGTATTTTCCACGAGGAAGTGACTCTGACCATCCAGGTAGATGTCGCTGCTGCTACGACGGCCGAGAAGACAACCAAGTTGTCAGAGAGGAGAGTTCGGATGTTTGTTCAGATTAGCGTTACGATTGTGTAGTTGGAGACAGGGTTACGAAGTGTGACCAAAGAATAGCCCCGTGGTCTGGGTTGAATGTTCTGATCGTGACGAAAGGTTATTCTGACTATCTTGTGAATAGAAATCTTTCATTTTGTTTTCAACGTATTAGTGTAGAACAGAATTAATCTACATAATGGAACATACTTAACTGTATTTATAAATAAATTTCTAGCCAAAGGCTTGTTAAATTATGTATGTTTTTACGAGGCTCGAAATATGTATATTCAAAGTTGAAATGCAAAAAAAATTGTATCTGACCGTCCTAACTCCTACCTCGCACTTAAACGCTGACTCGGGTGCATACTTTTATATTATAATAGCTGAGTGCCCGGGTATTTATTTAAATTATCCCAGAGTAGGAATTGATTCGACACTATCCTCTTGGTAAACATTTCATTTAACCAGCATCAGTATTTGAAACATTTATCCATTAACGGAGCCCTCCCCAACCTAACCCCTCGGCATCTAGCATCAAATAATCCAGGATGATTTCTGACGGGAATTCTCCTACTACATAAAAAAAGTATCTAAAAATCACGACGAATTAAAAAATATTCGCTTACTTAATAAAGTCTAAAACTACTCCGGGTACCTTAAAGTAATAAAATAATACAATATTAAACTCAATAGGTACCAAAATATAACTGGTACCCTAAGAATATAAAAAAGTATGCCCGGTAACTTAATAGGATCAAAACTACTCCGGGTAACCTTTTGTCAACCGCGTCCACATCCACGAAGTGGAACATAAAATTTCATTAACCACCATTCTTAATGCGAGAATTAAACTCAACGACTCCTATAACCCTGCAATTGACACTAATGTCGGTCTTTTTTTCTTACATTTTATGTAAACCCCCTTCCACCACCATACTCTGTTGCCTTTCTGAGTTGAAATATGACACTTTAAAATTCTAGAATGACTATCAAATAAAGTCCTCCCGAAAACGTTTTATTCGACGCAAATAATGGGCGTTTAGAAATGTTTTTAAATTCCATGCCCTCCACCCCCATTCCTAGAGGCTGTAGGCGTGTCTTAACCCCTCAGTGTTTGTTCCTGGATCGTAAAATGTGTATAAAATTTTGTACGCAATTTAAGACTTATATTGACAATATTATATTGAAATTTGTTTCACACCTTTCCACCACCACTCCTAACGGCTGAACTACATCTTAATCGGTATCATAAATGTCATAATTAAACGCAGTAACTTCCATAATCCCTGATTAAATACCAGTCTCAGTTGTTTACTCATTACTTTTATGTAACGAACATTCACACACACACACACCTAGGGGCTGATCTACAACTTAACTTACATAATGAATGTCAGAATTAAACTCATTAACTTCCATAACCCTGGATTTGACATCCAACCACGGTTGTTACGTGTTATTTTTATGTAACACCCCCCCCCCCCCCCCACCACCACCACCCCATCTTCTTGGAGCTTTACAGGGTTGAAATTCTTCTTGGAGCTTTACGGGGTTGAAATTATACATTAAAAACATATAATAAAAATTATCAATCAGGTAGTGCCTAAAAAGTAATTAATAGACTCTAAAATCGGCCGTTTTAGCATGTTTTTAAATTTCACTTCTGGAATTTCCTAACGCTTCGAAAACCCGACAGAAACCTTCGCGGGCGTGCGCACAACTCACTTAAGTTTTATCCTAATCGGCTGAAAGGTTAGGGGACATACAGACAGACATATATATATATATGTAGTTTTTATAAGATTTTTTTAATCTAACGTTTGCACAACTGATTTCACAAAATAAGTGTATGTAAGCATAACAAATATTTTTATTACTATGATATTATACACATAGAACGTTGTATATAACCATATTCAATGTCAAATTTATTATATATCTTTGTAGAAATCCTGATAAATATGACAATACTGTAGGTCGAAAGCTCCAAAATAAATGTGATAAAAACATTGACTGAAAAAGGTTATTTCCAAGACGCAGAAGTAGTATATTCTAAGCAGAACAAGAGAGGCAAATTAATATTATCATCTTTCATAGCCAATAAATACGAAATAAACTCTCCTAACCAAAAGCGTATTTCTTGATGTTTTTACAACTGCCTATTAAATCTACCAATCACATATAGTCTATTTGTTTGACAGAAAAACGTAGTTCGTCTTCGTCGATTCTTGAACTGGACAGAACAATATAAATATGTCATCTTTCGAAAAAGTAGGTGTTCATAAGTTCGAGGAGGATTTAGCGCTGGAGAGGTTATATTGATAGTCGGTTCAACTTATGATTGGAGTTGGATTCCAGGTGACAGTGTTTTAAACTCTCATTATTAAGACCCTGCTAGCCGGTTTCGATTCCCGGCGATAGAATCTTGAGCCGCAGTCTCAATGGCGAACGCTGATACTGGCGTGATACATCTACACTATTAATATACCGAAGCCTAACAATAATAAAAACAATTCGAGCGTTATATACGTCTATAATACGAAGATGGGAGATCCAAGTTAATTATAACAATTTTACTATAACGTATTAACATAGATAATGTTAGGAACACAAATAAACTGATCCTAAAATGTATATTTTCTGTTAGTCGACTACAAATTTTATCCATGTTGTTTGCTTCAAACTCACCATATTGTATCTGCAGGTTGATGAACAGGATTTGAAATTAGAGAACCCTTAGAGAAGCAGAGACTCTTGCAATGTTCACATTAATTTTTATTTAATTATATATTATTTAACATTCGCAGATTAAGAATGCATCCAAAGATAAAATGATTAATCTTATAAGGAAGCAGACAAAGATATAATATTGTCTTTTTCACTATGGGGGCTATGGAACGCGATTCATTTGCAAATTTCCAAGATCGTAAAACAATATTCTCGGAACATAAAAAATTAAAGTTTGTTCATTAAAAACTAATAATATATTTTATATATAACATGTGGTTTTTTATTTCGTACCATGAAGAAACACGTCGTAGAGATCAACTAGGTGGGACTCTTAAGCAAATAATGCCTACAAGAAACACAAATATCTCAGCTTGATTAAACAAATAATATGGACGAGTCGCTTGCCCTTTAGATTTCTGTGTCGACAGAACGTGATTTTGTGAGATGTGTATGCTTAAACAATGACGATTAGTTAATGGATATTAAATCTATGGTAATAATGAATGAAAACGGTGAAATGAAAGCACTTGAAAACATATGCATTGGAAAATATTCCAAAAGTCAGATATTCCATATCCTTATACGATAATTGAAAAACATACCAAAAAAAATCTTGTATGCGACAATAATTTGTAATGAGTTGTACTGCTATGAAACTATATTCCATACTATAAAAGCTTTCAGTTCCATGAAGTTTCAGTGAACAGTAACCACGTACCTCCACATGTCGTTCGTCCGGGTCCCGCAGTCTCGGTGGATGGTAAGCACGTTCTTCCGCTCCTCTCGCACTTGTTCACAGAGTCCTTTCGCATTTACGTTCGTTCTAGTTTTTCGTATCTCAGCAGTTCATCGTGCAAGACACAATACTAAACAAATTTATTGTCCGTACAGGTAATGCCGAGCACTCGCTTAGTCTTATAAATTGAATTGGATATGTGTGCGCATGTTCTGCAAACAAATTTTAAAAACGCAGATCATTTTAAACCAAAAGTTATACCCATGTTCCATGCAATCTGGAAACAAACACTGTTGGTTTGAGACAAAACTACAACCCCTAGAGGTAGTGATCGAATTTATAAACATTCTACAACTAATTTATATTAATGTCAAATAAAAACATTTCAATGTCAATGAGATTGATAATGTCTCTTCCAATGTTTTAGTGTGAAATTGTAGCACCTCTAGGGGTGAAGGGGCATTACATAAAAATAAGAGATTATTGTCATATCTGAGGTTATGGAATTCATCAAGTTTATCCAACGAACAACTACCGTAGCCACAGACCAACTGTCAAAATCCACACAATAAAAAACTGAGCACATCTGTTACTCTGTCTACTATACTGAAGTATACGAACTGATAACTGAAAAATACCACACCCACAAAAATAAACTCCCAATACTCCCCAAGGGTTGCCTTTAGATGCCCACCAAACCCCTAAAAAATCCTCACCCACTCATCCTCACTTATACGATAATTGTCAGCCTTGTAGTAGATGTATGCACTCTCTTTCAATTCACAACAATCTTCCACATTCCTGGACAAATATACATCTACAAAATTGAAGAAAACATAACCTGCCTCTTCTTGGACATAATTCACCAAATAAATTGCACTATTTCTGGAATTCTACATCAGCTAAGCAAAAATACCTTGTCACATTTCTAACCAAAGCAGCACTGTGAAAAACATAATTATCAATAGCTGCTCATGGGCAGAGCCACAACACCTACAATTTCAACCAGTGTTTCACGGTGATTCTTTTTAAAGTCCCATCCCCTGATTTCTCAGATAATTAACTATTTCTGGAACCACCTTCCATGGAGTTATTTGGTCATGGAATGAATATCCTCTAACTCCAGCCTTTCCTCCTAACCATTTACTTTTCTTCTTTTATTTGTCAACTTCCCTCCCTCTATCAATGGTGTGATATTCTAAAAGTTATACATGGTGTATAAGTGATGAATAACAAATTCCGTAATCTCTGAGAAAATACTAAAATTATTTTGGTTTTTTGTAAAGGATAAAAATAAAATAAAATTTAACAAACAGTAACAACAATAACTTTTTGCCACTTCTAAAATACAGATGTTTTACAAATAAATAATTGATATTAATGACTATTCAATTGTTTACATTTGTATTATATGATTCTGCAATAACTTCATTTCTACAAAATCAAATACAATATGAACATTTTAAAAGCACACATTTATTATAGATGACATAAAATTAACATAAGTTTATACTTGAACTATAAATATTATTGTCCCTTGAAAATGCTATCTTTACCAACGTATGCGTTCTCTATATTCTTCATTAACACTCATGCGCTTTATACTTTCATATCCCAGAATTATTGCAAAACTAAAACAAGCTGACTGGACAAGGCGAGCTGAAAGACCTTTAGTGAAAATCCGCATCCGTTCTTCAGTCCAAAGAATATTGAATGTTTGATGAATTGAATCTAATCGTTGAACCTGAGTAAAATAATAATTTTAGTATATAAGTTTGTTGCACTATTTTATGAATTAAATTTCAACACAATACTAAACTAAGACTATAATATTTACAAAATTGAGATTACTGTACAGCATATAGTTCATCTTTCTTGTTCATATAAATTATTGTGACTGCCACATCATCCTTAATTATATTTTTGCATGACATAATGTTTGTAATAAGACAAAGTACAAGAATTTGTTAAATTATTTTCCATAAGATGGTCTTGAATGCAAGATGCTATACCACAACACCAAATATACATATCACCCAATCCAAATATGTATTTATTCATTTTTAAGGGAAATTCTTATTTTCACCGAACAAAAAAATATTTATTTAAATAAGTCTTAGCAGAACTGTGAATAATCACAGTACAGATAAAAATACAATAATCACATAAAATTACCTGTAGACGAGCGCGTATTATATCTAATGGATTAGTCAGCAGGGTAGTTGTAAAACCCCCTAATGTCCCAGATACACACTGTATTAATAAGTGTGACACCCAATTAGGCAAGATAAGATGAAGCTTATCTGAAATTCATTAATAGCATCTATTTTAAAAAATTACAGTTATTATTTAACAAACTGTCTAGAACATTCTATATGCCTGTTGATAACATTTCAAAACATAAATATAACAAAGTAAACAATTAATATTTTATATAAATTTTATGAAAGCACTGAATGTTTAAAATTAAATTTAATATATAAATACAAGTAAATTCCTCAAAATGGAAACTTATGAACTTACCTTTACAAGCTCCATGTTATGTATAATGCTAGATACTTATCTGAGCTTAAGTAAGGATGTGACATTGTCAAAAATAATTGTGATATTGGTATGGAAAAGAAACAGAGACAGCTTGTGGCTTACCTGAAAATGAAGTATGGTGTAGCCATGCTGCAACACTTCTTGAAGGAAAATTTGAAGAACTACCTTCAGTTCCCAATGGCTACACCCTACTTACTTCATTATCAGGTAAGCCACAAGCTATCTCTCTTTTTTGCTTTTCATACCAATATCACAATTTTATATATATATATATATATATATATATATATATATATATATATATATATATATATATATATATATATAACATTGGTTTGGAAAGGAAAGAGAGTTAGTTGCATGCAGTTCAGACCTACTTTCCTGAAGAATGGGGATCAGGTCCTCAAACATTGAAAATTTTATTTTGTCCCAGCTAACTTCCAACTTGTCAATTTAAGATATGCCAACTGCCATCTGTCTCTCTTTCCTGCCTAAATAATTTAATCAATTTGTCACATTTCCTTATATATATATATATATAAAGCACTTAAGCAAAATATGACAAGATCAAAATAATTAACAAATTTGGATAGGGAACTGAGACAGGGTAGCCAACTTACCTGAAACCAGAAATAAAAATCAAATTTTCAAGGACCTGACCCCTCTTCAATAGAATAGTAGGTCTAAACTGTGTGCCAGTTGGGCCTGCCCATGAAAATTTTATTTTCATTTCTGCACAGTCCTACTGGAACAACTGCCAATTTCAAGTAAGTTAGCTACACTGTCTCTATTTTATATCCAAATCTGTTATTAAAGTGACCTAGTCACATTTTCTATATATACGTTGAAGTCATTACCTAACATCCAATACGGTAGTAAACTTCTTCAGTTTCATTCCAAAGAAATTATATTCCATTTCTCAAAAAAAAATTTAAACACTAAAATGACATCTCAATAACCGATTTCTTTTACAATTATTATTGTCAAATTAAACTTTCAAAATTTTATTCCTAATTAATAGCAAGAATGTTTCACCTTGATAAAAATGATAAAATGCCCACCACATTGCACTGTTGGGCACATATGTGAATAATGAGGCAACATATCCTCTGTAAAACCCTCTAAAACCATCTTTAATGTAAATCTTTCTAACAATTTCACAAGTTGTATCCAATCGAGACTGCCCAGGTTTCAATGTTACATCTAGTGTATTGATTGACATCTGAAATCAAACCATATAATAAATTTGTATGTAAATCTATGGAATACTGCTAATTCAATTAACAATTGCATATATTTTCTTGTTAGAATAAATTCAAGTAACAAAGGTATACTGCACTGAAATCTGAATATTCCAAAAGTTTTTTGGTGCCGTCTTCAATGTCATGCAGTTCATAAGTTTAAATCACCTTAAGATTACATATCCAAGGTCGATACCAAGAGAGTCAATTATTTGTTTTTATTTTAATATATGTCTGTCCCACAAAGTGACCCTGAGAGTCCAAGACATTTCCATGAATTGATTAATTAATTAATTCATTTTATTAGCATACTTCATTTCAGTCCTAATTTTATTGTAAATATATGTATGTTTTATTTAAATTCAATTTGTTACTTATACCAAATTATCTTATAATCCCCACCCATAAAGTAATAGTAAATATTACACTAATAAAACCCTATTTGACATAGTATATAAACAGATAGTCTCATTACACTGTCCATTTTTTAAACCCTTCTTTAAAATATATTAGGAATTAAAACATTTTGATATTAATAATTCTAAATCATCAAAATCTGAATTATATTGTTTGAAATGCAGAAGATATTTATGAAGAGAGTTATGAAGTGATTTCAATGCACACTAATAGTCCCATAACTCCCACAATTAAATCAATTAATGAAAATTGGTCTACAATTGACTCATATACAACTATAAAATATAAAGTAATTCATGTGAAGGGCTTTAGTTTAATATTAGAAATTTTATCTTTAACCTTAAAAATAAATGGTTCAAACAAATATATAATTTGCCTATATGAGGTTGTCTAAGGCTAATCTCACACGTGCTTGATCTCATGTACTGGGATGTATTGGACGTGGTGGACACATGGGAATGCCATTGACCAGTCACATGAGTACATACATGTGGAAAATAATGTGATAAGAAAATAGCTTTAAATTAATGATAAAAAATATCTAAATTATATAAAAATTAAATATTTACTAGAATATAGCTTTTCACACACAAAAAGTATTAATCAATTTTGGATAGTTAATATAAAAAAACATGACAGTAGTTAAATAACAGAAAATGTTTTAATACTGATTGCAATATTAATGAGGAATTATCATTTGATGAAGATAAAAAAAAATTATGGTTGGATTTTTATTCTTGTTAAATACAGAATTTTTTATTTATTTAGAAATTATTACAAATTACATTATTATTAACAATCTTTTAATTAATACCATTTTTAAAAAATTTATCTCAGGTAATCATTACACCTCGGACAATGAGGTGAAGGCAGCTGTCAAGTCCTGGATTTTAGAAAAGTGGGAAGAATTTTTCAGTGACAGAATGAAAAATCTTGTTATACATTTGAAGAAATGTGTTAGCCTTAATGGTGACGATGTTGAAAATAAATATATGCTGTTGAAGCTTAAGAATTGTGCTTTAATGTACTTTTTGCCCGATCTTGCTATATATTTTTATTCATGTTCTACAATCAAGTGAGCTTTACTTTTCAGCCTACCATCATACAATAATAAATAAGAGGAAAGTCACCTACATCACACTCGCAATGTCCCTAATTTTTCCTTGTTGCTACCACACTTTCACTGAAAGAGCAACGGGGCATTCACTTTTGTCCTTGTTCCTCTTTGATACTCTACGATGTGTAATAAAAACGATGCTAACAAGTCTGCATATCCAAGAAGCCATATGAAAGCTTTTCTATCGCCTTTACGACATTCTGCTGAACATGGATAAACATAATGCCCTTTACTTGTGGTCTGAATGGTAAATTTGACCAGTTTGCTGGGAAATCTTCAAAAACAAAGTAATTTCTGCGGAGTTGACACAGCCTTTGATCACTAAATCAAACAATCATTTTGAAATGTCTTGAGAATTTAAGATAGTGGGCACTTTGCATCTGGTTTTAGTTCTTTCTAATTTTCTTTGGGGAAATTATAAAGGAGTTATGTGATTGTACAACAAAGTAAATAATACACTAAGGCCAACTTCACAAACTAATATAAAATAATTTTTTCACCAATAATCAATGAAAATATAAATACAAGTGTCAATATTGAAACGAAAAACTTATTAATGGCAAACTTATGGCAATACCAAATTGAGTTATATTAACCTATGTTAAAGATCTTGCATACAAAAATATGAAGTTTGCATAAATGAGAAATTAACAATTTGTTAAGTACAGTAAAAGATAGGATATAACTGAAAAATGCTGTAGGTTATACAACTTTAATATTTAAAACTGGAGGTTTATCACTACCAAGTGACATTAATAAGGATAGTTTCTGAAATTATATAATTAAATTATTATGTAATATTGTGATGTAGTAATACTTAGCAGCCCACAGTTTGCGTAACAAAGGTATTTTGAGGGCCGGAAGATGGCAGATGTAGGGCAGTAAATTACGAGTGTCCAATGGTGGGTTCACTTGTTTTCAGGATCAGACCCCACCGAAATGTAAAGGGAATACAGGACAGTCACATAGGGTCTGCTGAGCAGAGAAGTTTAAAATCTTGTGATGGACAAGAACCCATAATAATAATAATATTACAAAATTACGCCTATTTCATTGAAGAATCTTAATTAATTGCTCTGATCCTATGTGTAAAATGGAATGTGTTTCTTTGTGTAATCAGTAAGTATATATTGTGTGTGTTTATGGTAAAGGCTGTGTTCAAATGAGTTGTTAGCAACTGGAACAGTTATGTAATTTGTGATGGAGATGGTTCGCACAGTCTGAGGTTGCAATAATTCGCAAATGATGCAGCAGATTTTATGTGCATTGTACCGAATTAAAAATACAGTGATTGAAAAACTAGAAGAATGCTTCTGTGAAAGTTTTGGACATGTTTTTGAGACCAAGAACGTATAAGATACGGAGAACTTTGGTGTGGTGGACAAATTTTCTCAGGATGTTGTCTTGGAACATGTGGAGACGAATGCATGTATGTCATGGGACATGAGTATGGTGCCCTGTTAAGCCGAGCAACTTGAGCAAAAAGTTAATTTCTATATTTCACAACTCAGAAAGCTATGTCTGTGTTGGGTGCGGAAGTGCGTGACATGTGCCAGGATTTGGCGAATCAGCCCATGCAAGTGCTCGAGAGGCTGGGAACCATGGAGAACAGTGATATGTGGCAACCCTGCAATGTTGGGATGGGTGTGGGGACAGAAATTCCCAAATTAGATGACGAAGCAAATCCTACAGACTTCATAGAAATATTAGATAATTTTTTTATTCAAAATGAGTTCCAAATACACGAATGGCATGGTTATTTAAACAATGCTTGGACCAAAGACCCATTGCAGTTGTCGGTGACTTTATGGAGCTGCATGGTTAATTTACAAAACTGACAGTTTGACGGCGGAGGTGGAACAAATGGACAACCAAATCACATAATGTGCGGATGGATTCAATGTAGCGTTACTAATAATGTATATCTTTTAAAAAATACTATCATCATTATTTGTGTATATTTTCTCTGTTCCAATATTATTATTCTACTATTACACATTTCAATTCGACAATGTAGAAAGACCTTATTTGCACATTTTCTAATTTGTGTATTATTTCATTAATAAGTTTTGGACAATGTAGCATTATTTGTTGACTTATTTGCATATTTTGTATTTGAGTATATTGTTTTATTATTATGTATTTTAGTACAACATTGTAGCATTGGCTGTTGAATTCTATATTTTAACATTTGAGTATATTTACCTCTATATTGATATTTGTATCATTTTGCTATTATTATGTACTTATAGTATAAGAATGTAATGTTGGCTGTCTATTTAATTTGAGCAAACTTTACATCTTATTATTGTGAACTTCAAGTCTACAGATGAATCATATTAATAAAAAATACTTGGTATATATTACCAGATAGATACATATATTTGTTTATTGATTGATTTAGTATTACACAAAAGGTATATTTTCATTTATTTGTTAACCAATTATATACGGTGGGTCATTATAATGTTTCTGTTACCTGCTTATTCATGTTCTGATAAGTATAGCATGTTTTCTAAATTTTATAAGATCTTGATTCGTTCCTGATCTTTGTAGCAGTTCAAAAATGAATGCATGATCTTAAGGAGGCATATTGTAATGTAGTAATGCTTAGCTGCCTGCAGTTTGCATGGCAAAGGTATTTTGAGGGCCAGAAGATGCCAATGTCAGGCCGTAAATTAAGAGTCTCCAATGGTGGGTTCACTTGTTTTCGGGATTGGACCCCAGTGAAATGTAAAGGGAATGCTGACAGTTACATAGGGTTTGCTAAGCAGAGAAGTTTAAGTTCTTGTGATGGACAAGAACGCATTATAATAATATTACAATATTGATATTTCAAGTGTCTATGCTGTCAATCAGCTGAGAAAGCATTTGGCAAAAATATCTGTATGAAATGAATTTTAATTTTATGTACAAGTATCCATGTACGTTTCAAATTTAACTGTATGAATATGACAGAAACTGTCAAATTTTTTATTCAAAGTAATATAGATTTTTTTATACGAAAGCTGTATATGTTTATTACATTCTAATGCAATTCACAAATGACTAAGCATAGGATATTAGTGTTGTGAAACAGTCAATCTTCTTTAAATAATTTCAATTGCTTCCAAATTATCTGGATGTTCTGTCTCAAATTCTAGAATTCTTACTTTTTCCATTATCTTTTGAAAACAGCTATTTAAATAGAGAAAAATATATTTTTCATGATACACATGCTAGCAAGTTTATGATAATTACCTTATTTCTTCCTGATCGATCAACAACACCTAAAACCATTAAGTGCTGACTGAGTACATCAAAAGGAACAATAATAGTTTGTCCTACGAGTGATGCACAACCACCTGCTACCAACGCTTTTAAGCGTGAATCAAAATCACTGCGTGTCAGTAAATGTCGCATTCCTTCATAAGTGGAAATATAAAATACTCCAGATACAATCTGAAATGAGCTGATCCAGAAACCACGGTAGAGCCCAGCCACTCCTTCATGGTGATATATGGTTCTGCATGCATCAAGCAATCCTGGACAAGAAACTGGTGTTTTATAAAATATAAATAGCACAATTAATGTTTTTACATGGTTGGAAACAAGACAAGCATTAATGACACACCAATACACTTGGTCAGCAGTAAACATTGTTATCTACTTGATTAATAAAAGTTCCTATTTTGAATATATACTAATTACCTGCCAGTTACAAAACTGAGGACTTTAACAAATAACACACAGTGATTATGTTTTGATTTTAATATTGTCATATATTGAGAATAATTAAAATTGAATTTTTATGCTAAATTAAATTAATGTGTTTACGTTTTTGTGTTATGAAAGAAAAAAATAATTGTTAAATATGAATAATATTTATGACGTATTTTAGGTTCAGTATTTAAATTTCAAAGTAGCATTTAAACTATTTGTAATAATCACAGCAAAGGTGAATAGAAGTCATTGCAAAACATAATTCTGTTACAGTGATATTTTATCTCTGTACTAAAATTGTAGGTTTTGCCTATATTTTAAAAATATAAACACAAAAAAATATTAACAATTACTACCACAAGTATCCAGTACATGTTTGATAAAATAAGTATAATTATATTCCTCAATATGAGAAAATTCTTGAATTTATAAAGCAAGTAAAGTAAATCAAAATTTATTAATTAGAATTATACAATTTAAAAATACATGAACCTTAATAATAATAATAAAAACAATTGGAATCGACTGTATATCATAGACGTCAATCAAGAAGTACTTCTGTTTTTAATGGATGATGAAATAATGGGCAACATCATACACTCACATTCAAATTCGGTATATAGATGTGGAGACAATATGTATAAGTCCTGTCACAAAAAATTATTGAATACACAAGTATGATATTAGTGTTATCGTGCTGCAGACAGTAAACTTAAAAAGCAATTAAAATCAGCAAACTAAGTTTATCACATGACACCATATTCACTCAAAAAAAATATTAATACATTAAAGAAAAAAATTTAAGGAAATAAATAAACCATGCTAATTTAACAATCAACTGAACAAATTTTACAAACAATAAAACTTTTAATTACCATAAATTAAGATATCACAACTGTTAGCAGAGGCAAGCCCCTTTTTTTTAAAAAAAAAAAAAAGCTTGATAATTGCTTCACACTAGAGACAATGTCTGTGAAATTTATTTAGACAGTCTACTGTTCAATTAATTTAAAACTACGGAAGTGTAAATATCAACAGTAATTTAGATAATTAATAATCATAAAATTCTCTCATGTAAGGTTATGCTGAGTTGACCAGTTTAAAATGGATAAATTAAATAAAAAATGTTTATAAGTATACTTAAATTGACAGAATACATACTTAAGTGGTTAACAATTACCTTTGTACATTTGGTCATGTCGTTGTACTTGCAACCTTGTTTTTATCACAGTCAGTGGATATAGGAAGCATCTCACAGAAAATGAACTTAACATACTTAAAGGAAAAAATTTCTTTTTGTCCATCATATCCCATTCTATAGTCTTTATGAAAGGTGTACCTTCCACGGAAGTAATATCTTGCCACGCCATATTTCAAGTGTTTTATTTAACCTTTATCGTCCAAATACAGCATGTTTAAAAGTAAAATATTTCGAATAATGATTCTACAATTCCGTTGTAGAAACATTGACGTTTACAGTTTCAGAACATTTTACACATACGATGTTCATATATAACAAAAACATAAAGCGAAATAAATTAATATATTATAATAAACTGGAGAAATTTTAGAAATTATTGCTCACTTGTCACAACTATTAGTTTAATCTACAAATTTCACCAAATGTATCGTTCGAAAATGCTTATTGAAATATCTCTTTCTTACAAATATCCATTCCATTGAGATCAATTATTAAAGAAAGGTAAATGTTTGCTTCCAATGCCAGAACGTATAGACGGTTTCAAATTCATGATTTAATCCCAGTGCAATAACCATTCTGACTTCTGCTGCAAATTTCAAACATCATGAACAAAGATATTCCGTAAACATCAGGTGATTCACGAATGATATTGGTCACAAAGACAAACTTGAATTGTCGATTTTATCGATAGTTGAACAAATATGCAAATATATTATCAGCTGCATAACACGTTGGAATATATATAAACAGTTCTCGGGTTTGTACCCGGACCAATGGAGAATTCAAACACAACGTTTCCATGGCTTGCGCTGCCATCGTCGTCAGTTGTACTGATGGTGCCAGGAAATAATAATAGTTTTTATCCGAAATAAATCCGTGAGTCTTTATAGGGTTAAGAGTCCTCTTCGGCATTCGTAATTGAATATTTATATTTGGTGGGGGTCATTGATAATTCATGAATTATTGAAGTAACCTGGTACCAAGCCGACTGCATCAATTTAGGGTAAGAAGTAAGAAAAATTGTGGAGGAGAAAAATTATTTGGCGAGTCAAGCGCCGTCGGAACCCCGAAGCCGCCACCCCCTTCACGACCGAGCGTAAAGTATAATCATCGTGATTTCCTTACGTGAGAATCTGGTAAGGAATGAGAAGAGGAACGTAGGTTTGTGTGATTAGGGTCCCGCAGCAACGATTTTGGTGACCTACTCGGCATTTGTGTAAGAAACAAGTGAAGCCTAGAAAACTTGCATCAAGTAGGACGGTTGGCTGTGGAAAGTCGGATTGAAGGTCACATATACGGATGAGACCTGAAAACTGTAAAGAAAATGTATGGTATTAGACATTTTAATTTCAAATAAGGAGGCTCATATCCCGATTGTTCTAGATGTGATACTTGAAGCAGAAAACAGTTTATGATTATTTGAATGGAAAATTCTGCTGATTATTAATGTGCGGTAACTTACCCGGTAATTTATCAATTAGATTTTCCTGAAAAAGAGATGTTGATTATTGATGTATATTTATATGAGTTCGTGGTGTGACGGATGGATTCAGATAATTGGCAGAAGATTCCGGTAATTAATGGCACGAGTTGATCAGGATGAGGTTATTCTTTTTACGTATTCCAGGGTCCCCAAGCCCCAAGAGGCGGTTTCTCATCTTACACCTTGTGTCAAGCAATGGGTTTGCGGGTATCTGCCATGTTCGTTTGCGACACGAGAAAATACTTCTTTCCATAGGAGTACGGTTAAACGCCTTTTCTTGACAGAGAACTCTACGTCCGTAACCCGGAGTTCACTAGGCAGCATGGCTCGGCCAGTGGTTGGTTAATTTTAACGCGTTTATATTATGTTGTGGTGTAAGTTAAGTAATAAAAACAATTTAAAATGTGGTAGAAGGGATTGGGCAGAGGTGGGCGGGGGTAGAAATTTTAAAAGATGTTAACCGACCGATTTTTGCGTCAAATAAATATATTTCGGGATCAATGAGATACATAAATTTTCTCTATATGTTCTCCGTGTATACTTTTAACCCATTACGGGATTGGGAGGGGAGCACCCTTTAGGGTAGGAGTGGAATAGCATTACATAAAAATAACGAAAAATAATCAAGATTCGAGTCGAATCTGGGGTTATGGATGTCACTGAGTTTAATTATGACATTCGACTTCCCGTTTAACTCCACCAAGGAAGGGTGGGCGGGGTGGAAAGTTTCAAACATGTTAAAAGGTCGATTTTTGTGTGGTATAAATATTTGTCACCGTCAATGACATTGATAGTATTTCTGCCGATGTTGTGTATAATTTCAACCCCTTTCGGCATGGGAGTTGAGCTCATTTAGGGATAGGAGTCGAGGTGCGTTACATAAAAATAACGCAAAAAGTAACCGAGATTGGAGTCAAATTGAGGGTTATGGATATATGACACAACCTGGGCAACGGCGGGCACCCAGATAGTATATGTAATAAAATAGTTGGATATACTTATTTGCGTGGCATCCAAACGTGGACTACAACCCATGTGTTATATACACAAGTAATCAACATTACCACTCCCAGGATTCCATGGAATCCGAAGTTGAAAGCATTTAAATTAATATCGACATTTAATTTTCTCAATCCAAACTTAACAAGTTTTCTCTAACATTCTATAAATAAAAGTAGGCCTATATTTTGAAACATATCAATTACATCTTGAATCCTATTATTAGTTTGAAACAGTTAATAACTGTTTGGCTTACAACGTTTGACTTCTTGTCGACTATGACACATATGATTTTACTGTATCATAAAGCATGTGAATAACAATCGGTAGGGTCCCGTTACTTGGTGGGGAGCGCTGGCTGCATCCCCGAGCAGGGTGCGTAATGGGACTTTCTTGCCCGCGTGGAGGCACGAAATATTCGTCACCTCACCAGTCACCCGCCAAGAGACGGAGTCAGAGTAGAGACGTTTTTGTGCCAGAGCCGCATTACATTACAAAAATAAATAAATATGTACAGAATATATATAAAAAAAAAACAAAAAAAAATATTTACAAAACAATGTGTGCAAAATGATCTATGGCGTGGGCGAGTAGCGGTCAAATGAAATTGTGGAAACTGCAAAAAAAAAGACACCTTTTGGAAACTATTAGGACTAGAAAAAATATTAATCTTAGTGTGTTGAAAATGTACTTTGTAGGGGAATTTATGTAGAAACTTAGCGCTTCACGGTTAAAATGGATAAAAACTGAAACATGGTAAAATATTTCCTCCTCCTTTTTTTCCTACTATATCAGTTAAAAAAGTTTTTATCTCCAAAATGGGTTGCATTGTTGTGACACAAATCACTGTCTACAATGCTCCTAAATTTTCTATCCTTTTTGGCTTCAATATAAATTAGTTCTATGTTCTCCAACAACAACAAAACACAAGTGGTGAATTCTGTTGATTTATGGACATATTCAATATTTAAGTAATGGTATAAAAGGTTGTTGTTCCAGCACACACAATTCTAAATAGAAAATATTACAGCGATATACTGTGAAATCTTTAAGGTCATATGGATCTCAAAGAATACATTTCAAAGCAACGTGTTGGACCATAAAAATGAAGGATAGTGCAATAATAATTCGGTTTCTTAATATTTCACATAAACAATGTTTTCCTTATGGTTTAGATTTAGCACTGTGTAACTTTTTTCTTCTCCCTAATAGGAAAAAAAACACTTTTGAGAAAAACATTTAGTATCATCACAGCTATGTTGATTCTGGATGACATTTCAACAACTTTCTTATAGCATTTCTTCACATACTAGGGGAAATGGTGATGCAAGTGTAGTGCTTGAAATGGAGATTACTTTAAGAAGGTTTAATAATTTGGAAGATGAGTGACAGTGTCTTATTAAAATATTATAATTAATCTTTTATTAGTTCTGGAATATTAATAATAAAAGCTGTATTCAAATATATATTTTAAGTGTTCACAATTAGTGATAAAATAGGTCTATAATTATTATTTTATAATATAGTTGCAAACTACCTACATTACATTTTGCTAGCTCATTTTAGAATGATACCTACATTGCTTTCCCTTTAATTACTGTATTGTTGGGCTTAATTCCTATTTTATAAATATTTAAGCTCTATATTTTTGATGATGCCCACAACATTATTACACTGTAAAATTTGAAAAATTATTATTTTAAGAGAATAAATATATTTGAATTGAAGGCTGATATTGAACAACAATTTCAGAGTGATTTGGTTGATAAAGCAAATTGTATTGTTACAAAATTTATTTACTTAGTTCCATTAAAGTAAGCAACATAAAATTCCAAAATAAATAATATTCAATACACAATATAATCTAGTATTTTTCGCACCACAATTAATTCATTTAAATTTCTATATAAAACTGATCCATAACCTTAGTCTGGTCCTGTAAATAATTTTATTACATGGATGAAGTTTTCTCGGGATTCCAACCGGGTAGCGGAGTTTTGTAAACACAACATTTGAAGAAGATGGTGGTGCAAGCCATCAAAACGTTGTGTTTACAAAACTACGCTACCCGAGAAAACTTCATCCAGCAACTACACCGGGAAAACCTAAGTTCCTTAATTTTATTACATGCTTTTAATAGCATGGTATTTTATCTTTCATTAACACACATTGTTCATAATACAGTCAAAACAGGTGCAGAGTTTCTGCCAATATGTAGAGTCCATTATTATGAAGATATATCAATACTCTGTCTTGATTGCTATATTTCATTCATAATCAAGCATCATTATTCCATTCAATAGTAACAAGAATTGAGGGTCGGTTTGTAACATAAGCATAAGTTGCACAACTGCTTGAATACTTCAATCTAAGTGTCAGGAAAGAGTGAAGCACTCTCTGTGCGAACTTGCCTTATGCAACTGGATGTAGAAGTTGACAAGAAATTTTGAGAAAGATATTGTAGCATTCTATGAGACCTGCCAAAAGTACTGGGGCAAACATTTTTAAAACTATAAAATGTTCATATGGGTTGTCTTAAATTCCCAGTCAGTGTGGTTAGATGTTCGAGAAGACATAAGATTTGTTAACAAAATTTCTAAAACAAATAAAGTGGATGATAATTAATTGTTTGATGAAATAATTAACCTCAGACAATTTGTTACTCCAGAAATGAAAGAAAAATGGGATCCAGAGAAGCCAAGTGTGTCTAACCACATTTTATATGTATCATGACAACTTAAACTTAATAGTTCAATTTGCCTTGTTCCTTCCTGGAACCAATGCTGTAACTGAGAGACTGTTTTCATTGGTTAATGATTTGTGGACAGACAAAAAATCTCAGTTAAAAGTAAAAAAAACTGGCAGATTTGTGGGTAGTCAAATACAACTTGGAAATGCCATGTGAAAAGTTGTATGACATGATTTTGCAGAGACCTGGTTATGAAGAGCAATTCACTCAGAAAAATACAAATGGTTTAAGAGTTTTATGTTGAACTCTCCTCTACAGTATTAAAAGTAAAAATAAACTATACAGAATTTAAAAAAAAAACAAATAAATAAACATGTCAGTAATAGTGCTAGTGAGCTAGTCTGTATTACTGTCTCTATCCTAACACTGAAATGGAAGAATATGGAGGTGGGAAAAACTGGTATTCAACATTCAGTGTCATTTTTATTTCTAGTTAACCGTAAATGAAAACTTAAAAAGGAGGATGTTTAAAAGTCATTTAAATGATCAATTTAAAGAGCAGTGTTTGAAATTTAAATACCCTACCCCAAAAATTTCATGTGCGCCTACTTACGCTTTGCATCCTGCTTACTATCTTTCAAGATGTGGTCACTTTACATTACATCTAACTGAGGTCTGTTAAAATACCTCTAATGTACCTATCTCTACCTAAAATATTAATCATATCTCTGTTTAGAATTGTGTGAATTATATCTAACTCTCTTTCAGTAACAAACATAAATGAAGCTGAACTTTTTTACTGTATTGCTGGTGGTGGCTTGAGTAAAAATCAAATGAAAATAATTGAACTCCTGACAAATGAAAATAATAAGAGTATAAAGTTTAATTAGCACTTTAAAATTTGTATATTATGTTAACAAGGGTTGAAAAACTTTAAAAATGAAAAGAAAACAATTATATCATTAAGAATAATAGTTTAATTACAATTTGTAATTAAAATGTGGGCATATGATGGCAGTGTTTGTCATTAATATGAGATAAACACCTGGTATATGTTGGGTTTTATGAGTAATAACTCCTATTATATTAGTTTTTATGGGTTTTTATTAGCAGAACACGTTCAGCGAAACGTAACACACAATCACAACTACAACAAGAGATATATATATAGCAACAACAATGTACAGTCAAAGACTACATATGAAACTATTCCACTTTCACAATACTACCACAATGACAATTATTCAATGATATTAATAGTCAATATTCATCACCCCTCTGTAATTGTCATTGTCCTCGATCAATTGTTCCTTCTTCTAGATTTACAACAGAAAAAACTTATTTAAGTGGCTATTTGTTTTTTAAATTGTTGAAATTTAGTAGAATTCAAAGGTTTTGTGAGTAAATCAGCTATTTGTGAATTTGTTGCACAGTAATTAAGTTTTAAATCATTGTTATCAACCCTTTCTTTTATATAATGAAACCTAACGTCTATGTGTTTAGATTTACGATTCAAAGTTCCATTATTCACAAGGCTTATGGCACTCTGATTGTCAACGTTGAGTGTCACATTGGTTGGCTGTCCACTCAGTTCTTCAAGAAAACTCTTCAAAAACATCAAGGTTTTTGTAGCTTCGGCCGCAGCGATGTACTCCGCTTCAGTTGTTGATGTTGCAACAATAGGCTGCCGTCTCGACGCCCAGGAGACAGGACCACCATTGTAGAATACAATGAAGCCTGTGGTACTTCTTCGGGTTTTCTCATCTCCGGCATAATCAGCATCAGAATAACCAACAAGAGCATTCTCCAAACTTTTGTTGCCCAAGAGATACGATATTCCCGTGTTCTTGGTCCCATTAATGTATCTCAAGGTTCTCTTTATGTTCATCAGGTCAGCATGGGTTGGTTTTTCCACATGACGTCCACATATTCCAGTGGCATGAGCCAGATCAGGTCTCGTTTTGGTTGATAGATATAAAATGCTTCCTACTGCCTCTCGGTAGGGAAATGTTATTTCCTTCCTCTCGATTGCTGGAACATGAGGATTTCCCACAACAAGAGGTGTTGACACTGGTTTTGAGTCACTCATATGATATTTGTCAACAACACAATTTGCATAATCTCCCTGCACCAATCTCAACTTCTGGTCAGAAATCTCAAAATTTATTCCTAAATAGTTGCTGGGATTTTCCTCAATGGTTATCTTGAACTCATTTTTCAAAGTTTCCAAAATGTTCAGCATTTGTTTAGTATCAGACCCTGCAATTAATCCATCATCGACAAAAATTGACATAAATATAGAGCGGTTTGGGTTCACAAATACACATTGCTCAGTCTTAAGGCCAGTTAATTGATGTTTTTTTAAAAAAGTTGTGATTCTCTTATTCCACTGAGCAGGAGCCTGGCGGAGACCATAGAGTGATTTTTGCAGCTTACAAATCTTTGTTCTATCTGAGTAACCTTCAAGTAGCTCCATGTACATCTCTTCTGTGATCGTACCATATAGAAAAGCAGTCTTCACATCAAATTTCATCAGTTTGTAATTTTGTTTTGCAGCATAGGCTATCATTGTTCTCAGGGCTTCAGTACTGACAACAGGACTAAAAACATCATTGTAGTCCACTCCAGCTTGCTGCTGACAGCCTCTAACTACAAGACGAGCTTTGAAACGCCCATCATCCTTCACTTTGAATACCCATCGACTTGTGAGAATTTTCTTGTTCTTCGCTTCAATGCGGTTGACGAGTTTCCAGGTTTCATTTTCTTTATGCGCCATCTTTTCTTCCTATATAGCTTCTTTCCATCTAGCTGCATCGTCTCCAGAGATTGCCTCTTCATATGTCAGCATAACATAATCATTTAATCTCTCTGGTTTCTTTTTTATTCGCTTTCCTCTTCCTTGAACTTCATCATTTCCAGGTGTTATGTTTTCACCTGGTTCTTCAGGGATCGCAGTGTTCGTCTCATATTCATCTTCTTCAGTTGATGCATCTGAGTTATCTTCATATTCAACAGTATGGCCTTCATTATTTGGAATTTCTTTTCCATCATCTCCAGTGCTTAAAGACAATAATGACTTTCTTTTAACTTCGTCTGAGATATATAGTTCATTGGTAAATGTAACATCACGTGAGATTATTATAATCTTCTTGATTGGGTCCCACAGTCTATAACCTTTTGTTCCATACCCGACAAAAACACATTTTTGAGAACTTTTGTCAAGTTTATTTAAGTATCCAAGTTTTCTTGCATAAGCTATTGAACCAAATAGTTTAAGATTGGAAAGATTAGGTTTTCCACTTAACCATTTTTCAGCTGGTGTGCAATCCAAACATGATGTCGGACTTCTATTCAACAAATAATTTGAAGTATAGAGAGCTTCTCCCCAAAGTGACATATCGAGGTTGGATTCGAACAATAGTGCTCGAGTCTTTTCCATCAGTGTCCGATTGAGGCGCTCTGCACGAGCATTGAGCTGCGGTGTGTGTGAAATCGTGTAGTCCAGCACTATCCCGTTCTCTTTGCAATAATTTTTCCAACTGTTTGAAGTATATTCTCCTCCATTGTCTGAACGGATTTTGTAGACCTTGGAGTCCCAGTATCGTTCTGCTTCTTTGATATATTCCTTCAGAGCATTCACTGCCTCACTTTTCTTTGAAAGTAGGAAAACTTTGGTGAAGTGTGTACAGTCGTCAAGCACAGTCATGAAATACTTCTTCCCGTCCCACGTTTTACATCCGACTTCACAAAGGTCGGTGTGAATTAGTCTCAATGGGGTTTCTGCACGTTTTTCATTTTTTAGGAAAGGTTTCCTTACTTGCTTAGCTTGTTGACAGACATCACAGACCATTACGTCTAAAGAGCTGGAACTTATGTCAAACCCAATTGACATTTTGGAAAGCTTCTGCATGTTCTTTAAACTAAGATGTCCTAGTTTTTTATGCCAATCAAGTGGGGTCAGCACTTCAGAAGAAATATATGCACTTTGTTCAAAAATCGGCCGAATTTCTATAAGATACAAGCCTGACTTGTTCTTCTTTCCGGCAAGGACAACTTTATTATTCGTTGTAATGAGTACCTCATTGTCGGAAAACTTCACTTGGCCGCCGTTTTTAGTGATTGCTGGAACACTGAGCAAGTTCCTCTCAAGTCCGGGAATATAGAGAACATTTTTAAGGTCACAAATGGTTGTTACTATTTTACCGACACTTTTTGCTTCCAAACACTCGCCCTTTTTTGAAGTACGTACGACGCGGGAAACGCATTGCTTTTCAGTCAATAACTTTTCGTTCCCGACCATGTGCGAAGTAGCAGCTGAGTCCAAAACGAAAAACGTGTCCTTACTTTCACACGACAAAAGTGCACTTGTTTCCTCAACACTAAGGTAACTTACTTTGTTGTCACTGGTCGTAGTTCTATTGTTGAAACTTTTCTTCTTGAAAAAACATCTATTTTCCGGGTGATTTGTCTTCTTACAGAAAGTGCAAGTAGGGTACTTTTTAGGCATCTTTCTGTCATTATTTTTGGGACAGTTCCGAATAAAATGTGATCTGGAATTACATCCATAACATTTTAATTCGTCGGTTTTGAATGCAACGGAGTTATTTTCAGTAACTGAACAATAGCGCATTTCGTCCCTTATCAAACGTGCTTTGAGATTTTCCAATGTTTTTTCTTCCTTCGAAGTCGAATCCCAAGCGGTTGTAAAATGAGGCTGAAAAAACTTGGGTAAAGTTGACATAACGCGTGCGATGTGCATTTCGTCACTAATCTTCTCTGATGTAGCGTTTATCCTAACAACAATGTTTTCCAAAACACTCAGGTTTGTAGACATGTCTTTGTTGGAATCATATTCAAAGCGAAAAAATTCCTCCAAAAGTACGTTTTGTGCCTGGGTTTGGTCCCTCATAAACAAACTCTCCAACTTCTTGTACATATCTGCAGCAGTATTGCAATTTATTATGTGTATCTTAAATTTCTTATCAATCGTAAAAACAATTATTCTTTGGGCTTTAGCATCATCTTGCTCCCATCTTGATCTTTCTTTTTCTGTTGCCCCCTCAAGTTTCTTCTCGCCGAACACGACATACTCGATCGCCGATGCACGTAATAAAACACTTATATCAAACTTCCACATAGCGAAGCTGTTTTTATCAATTAATGTTTCCACAGCAGACAAGTCTGTGTCTTTCATCGACATTTCGGCACTTGTATGTTGTTTTTTAGCCGCAAGGAAAGAGTTATTGTCGGTCAAAACTTACCACAATTATAAACTTGAGTAGAGGTTATGAACCGATCTTTCTAACACTCACGTATCCTAGTTTCGCGAACTTTTATTAATGCCTGGGCCCGTAACCTGTTGGGTTTTATGAGTAATAACTCCTATTATATTAGTTTTTATGGGTTTTTATTAGCAGAACACGTTCAGCGAAACGTAACACACAATCACAACTACAACAAGAGATATATATATAGCAACAACAATGTACAGTCAAAGACTACATATGAAACTATTCCACTTTCACAATACTACCTCAATGACAATTATTCAATGATATTAATAGTCAATATTCATCAGTATATACTCTATAATTATATTAGAAATTGTTGCATACACACATATTGCAAATGTCATTCATCACCTGAGGATCTGTGTTTACAATCCCACATGTTTACTTAAGCTAAATTGCACTAATTCCCATTTACAGATTCCTGGGAATATATGAAGTCCACAATTCATTCTCAATATTCCACAGTAATGAAAAAGGTTTTTCCTTTCGTCTGAAATGAATAGACTAGAACCTTTCAAATTATTGTGCTCCAGAAGAAAGCTGAAGCTTAAATTGACTGCTAAAGTAAGCACTGAGGGTTTGAAAAAGAATAGGCGAAAGAGGGAAACTTTGGAGCAGATTAATAGTGAAATACATTTGAATTTAGTTATCTTAAGTAAAGACAATATAATTACGAAGTTGGATGATGTAAAAACTGCGATATGGAGAGACTAGAGCAGTCGCTATACTGACAACATAAATTAAATGAGATGATGCATAAAAACGTACAACTCTATTTAGTGGCATCATTTGGAATAAAATGACATCTACACTGCAGTTTCAGAATTGAAGGGTCCCGGTTTCAACAAAACGTCTATTGTCTTACTTAAATATTTTATTTCTGTAATTTGTATAAATAATACAAGAACGTCATCCGCATAATAGATTAATCATTAACATAATCGGAGGTTTAGTAACATTTTCTAATAAAATACATTGAATTTTTAACCAAAAACGAACAATATTAATCTATAATTTACATTTTGATGAACTGCCTTCTTTTTCATGGAACGCAAGTTGTTTGTTGGATTCCGTAAATGCTATAATTTAGCCTACGCAAAATTACTTTGTTTACGTTAAATTAGTCTCGATAACACGTGCGTGGTGTCGAGTTCATGATAAAACGAGTAACTTTGTAAAAGAGTTTATTATTGCATGTAATATGTTATGAAATAACATATCTAAAGGATAAGATTGGTTTATTCGTTTTGGGTGAACTCCCGGTCAGTGCATGAAATTACGAAACGCCGTGTATCCGAGTGCTGAGGAGCACAACAGTGACTCGTGCAATACGTGACACATACGGTTATAATTATGTCAGGTTAGATTTGAATTACGTTATTTAATTATTACAAAGACGTCCACAAAAAAAAATTAAATGACATATCCAACTTATGTTTAAAATTAATGTTATGTCCTTCGTCAGTTTTATAGGGTGTAAATGATAGTGCATGGACTCAGTAATTTATAAAAACAATTTCATTTAAATTCCAGAACTATACATTTATGCATAATTATTTGTTACTTGTATTCAGAGAATGTTAATTTTTTTGCAGAACATAACCCTTATTCAAAGTACTTACAAAATGTTAAGATAGAAGGAAAGGATTTCCAATATTTTGATTTACCAAGATTAGGTTCAGAGTATGGTAAGTGTAAAATGATATAATGTTATTTTAATGCTTTAGTATACCGTTGACAGCAAACATAATATATGTTTTTGTTATAATGGTTTTGTTTACTTTAATTTAAAATTGTAACCATACTGTGTATATTACTTATCTGTTATTATTGAATCAAGGTATTATTATATTACTGTATTGTATTTTGAAATGATGTATCTGATTTATTTTTTTATATTTCTCCAAATAGCCTGTTTTACCAGTTTTTTTTGTTTTGGATTCAATTTGTCACATTAAATTTATTTTATAAGTAATATATCAGAAGCAGAACTCCACCTGTGGGAACTTTCCTTCCAACATGCAAAGCCATTGACTCAACATCCTTTAAATAGTGCCTTTCCTACTTGTACAAGTGCATGTGAGTGTGTATGAGTATACTTATGTATGAACGTGTGTATATATATATATATATATAAGCACTATTCTCAAAATTGTTTCATTCAGATCTTGATGGAGAGAGATGTGACAGGGAAGGTTGCTTACGAAGATGGAAAATGCATAGTACACTTGCCTAAATCATGCCATTTTTCCTTCTGTCCAGCCGGAACACAGTTCAGACCTTCCTTCTTTCAAAGGGGGTTCAGGCCCTCGAAAATTTGCACCATCTGTCACCTCTGCTTACCTTCCCTTGCCACATCTCTCTACATCAAGATCTGCATGAAACATTTTTGAAAATTGTGTTTATTTTTTAACGTGGGAATTAAGACATACTCCAGGTATTTAAAATACTTTCAATTTGTCATGTTTCTTGTTTTTTAAAAAGAAAATATTAAAATCTGTGTATGGGCTGCAAATACGAGTCATAATTTACAATTCTATTCTTTGAAAACCGCACATCAATAGCACCTTCTGTTTCAGAAATATTTGTGGTGAAAGTTTTAGGTATATAAGTGCTACGCTTTCTCTCTTTCCTATATATATACATATATATATATATATTATCAAAATAATTGGTATGGAAAATAAAGAAAGAAAATAGGGTAGTTTACCTGAAATAGAATTTCTGTGTCACATTTGTGGTCAGGCAGAAATTTCTTCAAATTTACGCTATCCTCTTTCCGGATATCAGTTATTCTGAGAATATTACATAATCCTTAGTTTCTTATATAAATATTTACTGCACTGTGTGGTCGACCTGCAGAAAGTAATCTTTTAACCCAAATCTATTTTAAATTGCAAAGAGAAGTAAAATTTGAATATATGTTTCTGGCTAACAAATATAATCCTACTGTATGAATACATATGATTTCAGACAAACTGCCATTCTCAATAAGAGTTTTACTAGAATCTGCTGTTAGAAACTGTGATGAGTTTCAAGTCTTGAGGGAAGATGTTGAAGCTGTATTGGCATGGGAAAAAAATCAAACTGTGGAAGGTGGCGTTGAAATTTCTTTTAAACCAGCCAGAGTCATACTCCAGGTATTTAAAATGAATGAGATAATTTTATATCTGTCATGTTAAATTTTTGCACTTGCTAATAGTCTTTCAAAGTTTTTGTTGCTAAAAAATGCTGTATTACTTAACTTAGAACTTGAAAAATTTGTTGAATGTAGAAAGAAATTAAATACAGCAGTAAATCTGTAGTAAACCAATATCCTGTTTGTAAACCAAAAAGGCAGGCATTGGCAGCAGCATGTACATCACTTGTTTGACTTATAATATGGGGCATCAAATTTGAACTGAGTTGGAACTGAACAGACCATTGTAGAATTCATAAACAGGTTTGATGTTGTGTATGACTCCCCAATTTTGGGTAAGTTTTTTTTCAGCTTAGAAGGAAACCCTTGTGGCAAGCAGCACAAGAGCAAGGCTCTGTGGACTCTATAAAGTGAATGCAGATGAAGCAGCCTGATAAATGATCATCTGAATAAACCCACAGTATTACCTAAAAATGATCATAGCCATTAAATATAGAAAATAAAACAAAGAGAGTATTCATTTGTGATCAGAAATATAAGGGGCTGGAATAATTCATTGGAGGTACTAGAGAATTTCCAAAGAGCACAAAAGTGTTAAATAAAATTCTCCAATTACTTTCAAGTTCCTCCTGGTACCTTCACAACTCAGTTATCCACAAAGACCTTGAAATTCCTGCAGTTTCTACCATAATTCTGAAATCCACCAAGTCATTAATCAGTAGCTTCATCGACTACACAGATCCAACCATTACAGCATTCCTATCCTCCACAAAATGGGACTTGTTGTGCATCTGAATTGAGTCCCAGTGTGTACTAGCCTTAGAATAAAGAGCATTCGTCAACTGGATTGTGCAGTTGTGTTGTACTCATGGCTCTTGCATTCTTCATCACCTGACAAAAGGAACAAGTATTCCAGAAAAGTTATGTGGTATTTATATTATCATATAATTTTGCCTGTTTTATTTCATTAGTATATTTTTATCACAGTCATATTATATTTTTAATTCAAAATATATCTGACACTTCAGTCTTGAAATGTACTCAAAATATGTTACTATTTTTTTTGACATTTGTTGAAGGGAACCAGATTTATTTTTGTACTCTAGCTATTAATACATGAAAGTATGTTTATGTTTATCTAATTATGGCATATTGCTCTGATTATCATTTAAATAATTGACATGAAGGTATTGTATTATTTATCCCTCTTTCTTCAGTATGGAAAGGAAAAAGATAAAAGTGGTGACTGATCTGAAATTGAAGTTGGGTTTAACCACTAAGGACAAGAGGAAGTTCTTCAAATTTTCAGGTGTGTTGGCCTCCTGAAGACGGAGAGTTTCAAAAGGTGGAGTTCAGCATCTTGCACATCACAGGGTAGGGCTTTAAGGACAGATACTGTGAAGCAATAGTTGAAATTTTTGTGTTATTTCTGGGAAGTTGCAAACATTGGGAACTGTTTTTTTGGGGAATGCTGTGGTGGTCAACATTGCATTTTAGGAATAGGTGTTTTAGTTTGGGTTATGTAGAATTCAGGTCAGTCTATAATTTTCTGTTAAATGATGTGGGAGGAGAAGCAGGTAATGTTTTCTTTGATTTTGTAGGTGACTATTTGTGTGAAGTATTTTCGAGAATTGCAGTAGATTGTAAAATAGCACATACAAAGCATCTGTTCCTTCTGCAAGTCTGGGAACCCTTCTTTGGTGCTGTAAGGGTGGGTGGATGAGGATGTTGTGCAGGTTGGGAGAACTGGAGGCAACTTTTGGGCAGATGGGAAGTAGTGAGGTGACAATGATTTTTATGGTAGACATTTATATTATTTCTCATGATTTGTTGTGTTATTTCCTTATGAGAGAGTTAGTGGATTTGTTTGGTGTCTATTTTTACTGTCTAATAGTTGGCTGGAGTTTTGAATTCAACACTGTGTGATCAGTTAGCATGAAGTGCAATGACTTAAAAAAAATTAAAATCTTTCAGGGTAGATAAGATTCTTACATGTATCATAAAACTCAGTGGTGAAGCAATTATCCCATACTTAATGAGTTTGTTTAATATGTTAATAAATAATTAATCTCTGCTGGATAATTGAAAGATGGTGATAGACATACTCATATTTAAAGGACGAAATAAAATTGATATAACTATAAACCAATTGTTTCTCATCAGCCTTTGACTAAATGCTTGAACACACACAATCTTCCTTCATAAAGCTGAACTGATAAAACAATGGTTCTTTAATGAGTAACATTTAGGGAGGGTTTGTCTAGTGAAAGAAAGGAACTTTCACATGAAGCAGATAACAGGGGACTTATAAACAAAATAATAGATTTTGTGAAAACTTTTGATGTTGTACCACATTGAATATTAATTGAAAATTAGACAGAAGTGTCATACTTCAGGTTCAGGAATTTTAGTGACTGAATATGGAGAATAAGATTGGATAATGGTACTCAAATCAAGGAGATGTGATTATGTGTTCCTCAGGGATCCATGATAGGGCCACTTTTGTTTCTTATTTATATTAATGATATGTTGGTTAATGTTAAGTCAGTCATTAGACTGTTTGCTGACTATTGTATCATATGTATAATACACAGTATTTTGGTTATAACAGATTTTCAAAATGATCTAAATACAATAAATAGTTATCATAATAGGAACTAAATGGAGATAAATGGGGAAGAAAAGTAAATAAGTATTGTTTACAAAATAAAGGTCTGAAAATTATAGCATAGATGGTGAAGAAATAATGCAAATTCACTGTAAGTATCTGCGAATTTAGTTCAAATCTAGGGTGGAATTACTTAATTCTATTAATAAAATATTAAAGAAAGGAAGCTCTAGAGCCAAAGAAGTAGCACATGAAACATTCTCCAGAGAAAGTGCAGTGAAAAGCAGCTAAATTGGAGATCAGTGAGTGGGAACCATTAGAAGAGAATAAAAAATGGCTGGCACTGTGTGTTCTTTAAATCTCATTTTGGTCAGAAAGTGTGGACAGAAATGCAGTACAAGTTAATAGAGCCAACATTTTGGCATTGGGGACCATAAATTTAATATTAAAATCTGAACTAAAAAAACAGATATGGGTACATTCAATAAAACTATTGAGGATTGAATACTTTGCCTACTTTGCTATTTGTGGAGAATCCTCTTTTGATGATATTTAAAAGGCTATATAATCAAATGAAGTGAGGGTGGAAGAAGTAATTGTTGAAAAGTTTTACATTGTAATTAAGGGATATTCTTACTTTTGTTAGTTAAATTGTTAAAATGAAAAATTACATCTGATTGAAAATAATGAATAAGAAAGATAGCTAATTCAGACAAAAAAGTGATACCACACGTTTCTGGGATCCTTGTCCCTTTTGTCAGGTTAGGCTTTTGAGTTTTGTTAACTGACAAGTGCAGTTGTGTCACTCTAGGCTCTTCTTCACACCTGACAAAAGGTACAAGGATCCCAGAAACGTTGTTTGGTATTTATATGATCACTTTTTGTCTGAATTGGATATCTTTCTTATTCATTAGTTTAATTGTATTTGTGCTCATCTTTTTTTATGTTATTTTATGTTAGTACCATTGGGATACTGTGCATTTGTACTTAAATTATTTCAAAAACCATATCCTGAATAAGGACACCAGCACCTCCAAAAGTTTGGAATGCTTATTTCTCTCTAACATGGTGAAACTAAATCTCAATTTTAAGTAAGTCAGTAATTCTCTGTCTCCCTTTCTTGTCCATATCTATTCTTTGGTAATTTGAAATCAGTAGCATTTAAATATTTACTTTTAATATTCCGTGTGTGTTAATTTGTAGGATTTCACTGGAGTTCCAGCAGTGGTTGATTTTGCTGCTATGAGAGATGCTGTTAAAAGGTTGGAAGGAGATCCAGAGAAAATTAATCCAATTTGCCCTTCCGATTTAGTAATTGATCACTCAGTGCAGGTTGACTTCAATAGAACGTGAGTAATTTATCTCAATGTTACATTAATTACACAGCTTTTCTTCAACAAATATAAATCCTGTTCATATTTAATCAAATAACACTGACATTGACAACCAACATAAATGTATTTTTTTCAATACCAGTTTTCCTATATGATTTTCTTACTTTTATAGGGATGATGCTTTAATGAAAAACCAAGAATTAGAATTTGAACGAAATAAAGAAAGATTTATGTTTTTGAAGGTAAGACTTAGTAAGTAATTAATTAAAAAAGGTAATTGGTCAATGCTTAGTGTACAGCTGCAGATACAATATGACCAATGAGTGGTGAGAGCAGTTGAGTGATGCTGTTCATAGTTATGTTCAATTGGGTGAAATGGATTTGAGTAATGGAAAATCAGGGTGGCTGCTCATCGCTGTAGTTTCTTCACTTGTATTGAAGCCTTGTTAAAAAAAACAATTCAACAATAGAATAAATAATAATAAACTCTCAATTATTTATCAAACTTTTCACATTCAGGATCTGTCCACTTGAATAGCATGCTCTTTATATAAAAAAACTAATATTGTTCCATCAATTTATTTATCACACTTCATAACTCCATGACAACCAAAGGCAAAAAGCACCAAAGCAAACCCAAAGACATAACCCATACTTCATCTTATTATTATTAACTTTCTATAAATGGAAGTTTATTACATTATCCCCCCTCTTTTTTAGATTGTCTCAAATTTCCCTTTTTATTTCCTGTGTGCTCCCAGTTAATCTGAACCATTCAATTAAACACAATCAATATTCACATTCTTCTATCAATTTCTTTTCCACACCTCCAGTACTTTTTATGCTCCATCTTCTTTGTAGATATACATTTCACACACACTTCAAATCCAAATTACTCAGAATGCTTTACTTATCCTTCTGTTTGATCATATCATTTGATATTTGATATCTCCCAACTGATCTTAATCCTTGCAGATTCATTTAATTTCCAGTCACTCACCAAATGATTATATATCTTGCATGGTCTTTTACAAATGCAGCTTTCCATCTTCCCTTTCCCTGGCTTGAATACTTTGTGTTGATCATTTATAATATTCTTATTTGCATCATCTACAATATCTTTAAAGTTATGTGTTTCGTTTTCCACAATTATTTCATTATTTAATTGTTTGACATTGTTATAAACATAATGATCACAAAAAAATGTTTTAAAACTTTCTTGCAAATATCTGAGAAATATTACTTAATTTAAAATCTATTAAATTAACCATTAATATGTTACATTCAAAATTATCCTTCTGAAAATCTTCATCACTGATAATTTTATTTATGTAGATTAGATTTTATTAGTTCCATTAGTCCTCTGCTGAGGAAATAGGACAAGTCAAATTGATATTACTTACAAATGTATGAATGAGATATACAGTCACTCTAGATGTTTAAGAATATACATAAATAGTGAAATGAAGAATTTAAACTGTACATATTTGAAATTACATGAAATAGGTTCAGGGAGAATATAAGGAGTACTATATACGTAAATATGAGAGAATAAGTTAGGATTACAGAACATAACACAAGTAAGAAATCTTAAATATAAAGTAAGGAACAAAAATAATTGCAAGCTGAACTTCACTTAACTAATAACACTAAAAAGTTTTCAAAAATAACACTGCACTGCACAAATAACACTCCTATTTGCATATTGTCTTCTTGTACTGATGAGCCTTCAAAGTTTGTCACCTCTAGAAGAATTTATCTGGCAGCTCTTCTCAGTGGCTGGAAATCTCGTGTGGGCGCACGACAGGAAATAAACAATTGTGAATTATCAGTTGGACATATAGACTATAAAAATTTATGTATGTAATCACTTTCATCACCATTTGTTACTGATACTGGACACAGGTTTTAAATATTCACAATCATTTTTATATAACTGTACCCTGAAGAATTATGCATTTTCTGAAATCCTTACATAATTTTTATCAATATTGCTATCATTAATATAGTTAAAAGCATCCATTTCTCATGCACCAAGATTTCCATAAATATTATTAATGTAATTGTCAAGTATATTTGTATTTTCTGAAATTCTTGAAAGATTAGTAATTTTTATTCGCTGTTGATATATTGATTTTTTACAAGATTGATCATCATTTGACTAGTAGGATACCCTTGTTACAAGATCTTGTATTGAAATAAGTGCTTGGGAATCTGAAACAATTCAGTGATACCTGTATGAAATTTATTTAAATGAGCTTTGAATTTTTGGACAATGTGGTGAATATTACTACTAACACACTCATTAAAAGTTTCATTGTCAGATCAAGCTCATTAATTTCACTTTAACTTCTAATTTGGTGGAAACTGTGTAAAAAATAGGTTTTTCCTTGATCACACTCTTCTGCTCACACTTATTTCCATCTACATCCTCTGTTATATGTGATTTCACTGTTCCATTTAAAACATTTTCAATTGGTTTTCCATCAGTTATGTGTTTCAGTTCCTCAATATGAAGAATTGAATTCTTATATTCATGCACCTCAGAAAAATTAGTCCAATAGACTGCTTTATGTTCATAGAGTTGAAAAGTCTCAAATTTATTATATCCTGTAATGCCTATTCAAATTTATTGTATTTGTTGGCACAATTATTTTTAAGTTCTTGGTACTTTATGTAAGAAAAATGTGGAATTTCTGAAGTGTCAGTAATTCTGGCTTTTCATAATTCTTGCAAGCTTCATTAATTTTGTTTTCTTAAGGTTCTTTCCTATCACTCAAAGCTCCTGAACTAACTGCATATAATAATACATTTTGATTTTCTTCAATAACAATTCTGTCACCATAGCTATATCCTGGAGCACTTTCAATATGGAAGGGAGTTCAGTACGGTCATCATCAATACATCAATACATGAGGTTTCTACGCAATCAATGCAAAGTTTATCCACTGTGTAAATCATGTTAATCTGATTTGCAATCAACTTAATCTGAATTAGCACACTGTTTTAACAATCCTGCATCTGGTATATCAGCCATTTGTTTCTAGAAATGCTCAATTCTTTCATCTATTTTATCATATAAGTTTCTCACCTCAATCACTTTTTTTTAAATATCATTCCTTAATCCTTCATAATTACTCTGAATCACTTCTATTTTGTTCATTAATATTCCACACCACTTGTTCATTGTAATGTTCTTCTCCTGACCCATGGACTACCTCATCTCCTCAACATCTTCTAACTCTAAAGCTTCCTCCCCTTCTTCATTCTCTTGAACTATTTGGTTATTCATGAAATTTTAAAGCATACATACCCTGATATTCAAAGGTCCACTTTTGTGCACCAATATATATAATAAACTCTAAATTATTTATCAAACTTTCCACATTCAGGATCTGTTCACTTGATAAGCATGCTCTATAAAAAAAATACAACTCATTATCGTTCAATCAATTTATTTATCACTCTTTACCATAACTCCATGACAACCAAACAAAACCACGAAAAACACCAAAGCAAAACACAAAGACATACCCTATACTTCATCTTATTATTATTATTAACTTTGTATAAATGTAATGAGCTTATTACATTATTACAATAGGATGAGTGCCAATAATAAATCTTGACTGAAAATAATTAATCTGTTTTATTATATTTTTAAAAAGGAAGTAAACAAAATTGCTTTTATAAATATTATCTTGCTGGCCAAGCCATCCAGAGTTGTAGAGCAAATTTGACTTCCATTTGCAACTATGTTTGATGTAAATAAACTTTGGTGGTCAAATACATGAAGGCAGATGTCTTTCTGACTTGTGACAAAAATATTTTATGGCTTCAATTACAGAACATCTACCACCCACATCCTATCAACATGACCATGCCACTCCTCAGACTCATCAGTGCTTCAACTATCTTCACAAGTTGCTAAAAGTGGGGTCAGCTACAAAGAGACAATCGTAACAATGTACACAGCTATCACAGGGTTTAAAATAAACTATGCCAAACCCATTTGGATACCTAATAATGCCCCATCAAACACAAATGCTCAGCTTGGGTGACTAACTACATAAAGCTGCACCACTCCAACACACAAGTGAAAATGCTAATTGTGTCCAGTTCAGTAACAAATTTCAGAATTGCAACTGGATGCCACACAATGTTTCCAACTGGCCACTTATATGTATGTTTTTATGTAATCTACAAATGGACAGGTTTCCTGGTGACAGATGCATGAAATTCAGTAAATTAATATAATTATTTTAAATAAATTAACTGCACAGAGGGACAGTAGTTCATAAATATTGTAGTAATCAGTTCGCTTGCCCACCAGTTTTTGGGTAAAAACTGTGATGATTGTATGCTGACTCTTTATTTCCATTGTGAAGAATAATTTCTGAGTAGCATACACTTACAAATCATAAGATTTGTCAATTCTTTGGCGCCAGGTTATTTTATCAAGTGAATAACCAAACTTTGATGATTTTAATAGTATATTTATTAAAACATGAAAGATAAATTCCTCAGGCATGATTTTGACCTACATAACATGTGGCTTTACATACACTTTTGTAGATCATTTACTCACTTCCGCTCTTGACTTGGAACTGACCTTTCAAGGTGACAACAGTAATTCTCACTCGTCTGCCCCAATTGTTGAGAACTCAAAAATACACAAAATACCCCACAACACAAAAAATTACAAAGACAACTCCTGTTGATATCTTACAGTATACATAAAACATGTAGATAGGACAGAGAGACAGTGAAGTCAACTTACCTAAAATCAATAGTTGGTCCAGTCGGGCTGAGGTGGGGGAATATTACAAATTTTTGAGGGCCTATAAATTTATAAAATTCTCACACTTCAGCCCAACTATTGATTTCAGGTAGGTCATCTACACTGTCTCTATTTCCTATCTAAATATGGGGAGCAAAAGCATTTAAGAACATGTTGATTGTACCTCCTGGACCAGAAATAGTTCACCAAGTGAATCTGGAGTATCTTGCTAGAGTTGTTTTCACTTATTTTTACCTGCTGTAACCTGATTCAGTTGTTGGAATGGATTCCCAAACTACTAGGTGTTCTAGGATGGGGAGTTGGTGGTAAGCTGATCTATATTATATTTTGAATTGTTTTATAATTTTAATGGAGTCATTTATTAGTAGGGAAAAATATTTCTCCTGCCAAAAAATAAGATATAGATAGGAAAGAGAAATGGTGAAGTCGACTTACCTGAAATCAATAGTTGGTCCAGTCTGGCTGAGGTGAGAGAATACTACAAATTTAAGAGGGCCTGAACTTCATGCCAACTATGCATGATTTCATTAAATATAATATATTATATATATATAATATTAATAAAGATATGACATTGCCAAAAATAATTGTGATATTGGAAAGGAAAGAGTGATAGCTTGTGTCTTACCTGAAAGTGAAGTACAGTGTAGCCATAGGGAACTGAAGGTTGTTGTTAAAATTTTCGGAGGCCTACTTCTTCAGGAAGGAATGTTACAGCCAGCCAGAAAAGCATATGTTCAAAGCAGGGATAAGGAAGGAAGAAGAGGAAAGACTGAAAATATTTGACCCACATATTCTGCTCAGTGCTGTGTGTGTATAATTTCTTTTGGCTTTACTTTTCCCTTTTTTAGAGTGAAACTGATGCTGAAACAGTAGATATACACATCAAACTAAATTGTGTGTGAATTGTTCTGCCATTAATGAATGTTAACAAAATGTAAAATAAATACTTCCATCTTGTTTCTTGTACATGTATTTCTATTTTATTTTCAGTGGGGAGCAAAAGCATTTAAGAACATGTTGATTGTACCTCCAGGATCAGGAATAGTTCACCAAGTGAATCTGGAATATCTTGCTAGAGTTGTTTTCACTGATTCTTACCTGCTGTATCCTGATTCAGTTGTAGGAACAGATTCCCACACTACTATGATAAATGGCTTAGGTGTTCTGGGATGGGGAGTTGGTGGTAAGCTTATGTATATTGTTTTTTGAATTGTTTTACTATTTTATTGGAGTCATTTATTAAATGGAACAAATATTTCTCCTGTCAAAAAATTAGCTGTAAAAAATTTGAAAGCTTAGTCTTTTTAAAAAAATAAATGAATCAGTAATTTGGCAAAGAAATGATATGAATGTGGTATATTCTATTTTACTATTAAATTCCTATACACTTCAAAAGTACTCTGAAAAACTCATGGCATCAAAATAAAATTTCCAATTTTAATATTAGGATCTTTCTTAAGACTGCGTGTTTTTGACAAAGTGATTACAAGGACAAGAAAATTTCAATACACGAAATGTCATTGATATAATATAACAGACAAAATTAAGTGCTAAATAAACGAGGATTACAGAAATGTTTATTTAGCACTTGTACATAACACTTACGGAAAATGTGACAAGGTCAAATTAAATAACACATTTAGATAGAAAAGAGAGACAGATATGCCGACTTACCTGAAAATCAATAGTTGGTCCAGTCTGGCTTAGGTGAGAGAAGATTTCAAATTTTCAAGGGCCTGAGTCTGAACTGCATGCTGGCCAGGCATGCCGTTCAGACCTTCTCTCCTGGTGAATGGGGCTCAGCCCCTTGAAAATTTGTATTCCATCACTGCTGCCAGACTGGACCAACTGTTGATTTCAGGTAAGTCGGCATCGCTGTATCTCTTTCCTATCTTAATGTGTTATTTAATTTTACCTTGTCACATTTTCCTATAAGTGTTAAATTTATATTACCAATGACTGGATTTCAATACCCTGATTTCTAGCGTGTGTGTCTCACCCATGGTGGTGGCCCTGCTGTAATGAAACCAGAAATTTCCTTGATGGTAAATTATGTTGGCACACATTATGTCTATGACTCCGGGTGATCCAAAATGCAATGTGATGTCTTGGATGAAAGAAGATTTTTGAGTAAATTTTCTGAATTTCTCAGTTGTGTTAGACCAAACTGAAGTTAACACATTGAGTTACTTGGTCAGACAGCCTACTTCTCTATTCACTGTTATTCCCTCCTCTACCTCTATTCATTCCAGAACTAAATAACATCTTACCACATTATATTTCCTGGGTTTTGAGTTAGTCACCTAGTTTGTGTCATTCTGACTCCACTTTTAATCACCTGATGACAGAGACAAGGATTGCAGAAACATTGTGTGGTATTTATATTATCAGTTTCTTTTGACTATTTGGCTATTTATTTACCTAATATTATTTTATTACAGGTATTGAAGCAGAAGCAGTTATGCTTGGGCAAGCAATTTCAATGTTACTTCCCCAAGTTATTGGCTACAAAATAACAGGAAAATTAAGCCAGTATGCCACGTCTACTGATTTAGTTTTGACCATTACTAAAGTAAGTTTGAAACTATAATATTTTATGTTTTAAATATCAGATCAGTGTAACATATACTTAATAGATAATTTTATGGTGCTGCATGCTATTGAATTGAAAAATTAATAAACTACAGACTAGTTTGCTTATTTGAAAAAATATATAATTAAATATATTTCTATATTAATTGATAAAGCTGGAATTGTAGTTAGTGGCTCAGAAATATAGCCATAGATTAACTGCTGCAGCAGCGACAACTTACTGGAGGTCCAGCCTCCTGTAGTTTTGTTCAGAGTTCCTTCCTCTTGGAATCTACTCTGCATCGATGATGTATAATATGACCTGAAACATACTATCAATTGTCATAACTAAATGTCGCTTATTTGGATTCATACATCGTAAATGATTTGCCTTAAAGGCATCCTAACATTTTGAAGCACTCCTCTCATTCACTCACACATTCATTCTTGCATTCATACCATTGTTCTGCTTCTTTTTCTTATACTATAGCAGATTAACTGAACAGAGAATTTAATATAAAGAAATAAAAATAATTGTAACACTTGCAATACAATAACTACAGATTCCAATTCATAACTTCTAACTGGTGATATTAACAAAATGTAATCATTCAGCATTATTCAGAAATTTTGTGTGTGATTAAAAAAAACAACTAAACATGTCCTAACATTTGTGATATTTATCATACAAATTATTTATTTATTGTCGAACTTTTATCTTTAATTGGTTACATGTATGACACTTTTTTTTGTTTATTTACTCTTAAAATTTTAATTTGTAGATTTTACATTTGCATTGATGAAAATGAGTAAAAAAAATATAACATGGTCACTCGAAACAAGTTGAACGTCCATAGATCTTCCTGCCCTTAACTTTCTTGTTGGTGTAGATAACACACATAAATCTGTATTACCTGGAAGTTCTGTATGTAAAAATTTACTCACAATTTGTTTATTGCCATTCTTTGTTATGATAAAATCCTCAATTGCCCTCAGTAATCAACATTGGGGTAAAGCTGATTTCCTCTCTGTGACAGAAAATTATGTTCATGACATGTCTGAAGACAGTATAATTCTCACTTTTTTTACTTCTGCTTTTAAACCTTAACTTTATCTATGTCCTACTGTCTCAGTGTTAAATCACCTATGTCTAGTTATGTTTAGATCTTGGGATGTTTATGTCACATAACATTGTGATATGATACAACATAAAATGTTTATTTGTCCATATTAATTATTACAGGCGGGAACAGCCAAGAACAAAATAAAACTGCAATGCCCATGTACACAAAGAGTTTACATATGCAACAGTTTAATTCCTGGATAAGATAAAACATTGTTATTATAATATTATTAACTTTTCTCTAATCAAGTTAGGATTGAATAAATAATATTAAATTAATGATAAAATGCTCTAAAAACTAAAATTGACTACTTTTAATGGTTACAGCATCTTCGGCAGTTGGGAGTTGTAGGGAAATTTGTAGAGTTTTTTGGATCTGGTGTGGCTGAATTGTCTATTGCTGATAGAGCAACAATAAGTAATATGTGTCCTGAATATGGCGCTACTGTAGGTTTTTTCCCTGTTGATTCAATGAGTTTGACTTACTTGAGGCTTACTAGTAAGTATATTTGGATTTGAGTACTTGATCCTTAGTCATTAAATTATATATTTAAATAATATATATTTGAGGCCATCAACCAAAAAGGGTGTTTGTGACAGAGTAAAATGTGAGAATGAATATATAGATAGCTGAGTTTTCTGAATAATTTAGTATAAGTAAAAGATCATTTTCTTTGTCAACTTGAATATAATATAATTCTGATGAAAAAATATCTGACATGTATAATAATGTTAATAAATAAACAAACAGCCTTGTTTAAAATATTTTGTAATAATTCTTTAAAAACTTACTCATGATATAAATTTCTAAATTGTAGATTAAGCCTAATAGGTCCTAAGACAGGACTAACTGACAGTATATTTAATTGTTTTTGTTAATAAACAATTATCTACCTTCTTTCACACCAACCAGAATCACACATAGCAACAAAACTTCATTATCCCCTACAACTATATCCCCACTCCCAAAACTTTTCACCTCTCCCCAAATCAAAACCACAATAAAAAAAACTAAAAAACAAAGTCTCCCCAGGTTATGATTGCATCACCAACTGGCATTTAAAACATCTCAAAAAACAAAAAAAAACAATAATACTAATCACCTATATTTTCAATGCCATCCTCAGAACCACCAAATGAAAGCACACCACCAAAATCATGTTACCAAAATCTCACCCCGAAAATGACCGTCCAATAAGTCTCCTTCCTGCAATTTCCAAACTGTTTGAAAAATTACTTCTCCCTCGTTTAATCAACCAACTCTCCTTCCCAATTGCCGACACACAATACAGTTTTTACCCAAAGCATTCGTGTTCCCATCAATTATACTTCATCTCCAACCTCATAAAAAAACAACTCCTTTGAACAACACATTTGTATACACTGACAAAGCTTTTGACAAAATCAAAGACTACCTAACTGACACCCACTACAGAATATTTCTCAACTACCTTCTCAACAGAACCTTTTTCATCAAAATAAATAATCACCTCTCCCAACCCCACCCTATTGCTGCAGGCAATAACAAGATTGTGTTATTGCCCCCCTTCATATACAATATCTTCTCCCACTGTATCCCACACCACTAACACAATCTTTTTTGCAGACGACATTGCCATCTCTTAGCAAACCTCCTCTCTCACCTCCAGTATCTAGTCTCTTCAATCAGCACTCGTGAAGCTAGGGTGTTGGTCCAAATAATGGGGAATCAGCATCAATCCCACCAAATCAGTACCGTCCCATTCACACTAACCAAAAACCTTCCCCAAATCTCCCTCTATCTAAACAACTCACAAATACACAAAAAACATAAACTTCCTATCTAGGACTACTCTTTGATTCAAAACTCTTTTGGAAATCACACAATAATCACCTCCTCTCCAAAATCATCCTTAAATTCAGAATCCTATATCCCCTCCTAAACAGAAAAGCTCCTTCCATCATCAACACAAAACACCTCTTATACTTTTCATAATATAACTCAACTGGTTCTACGTCTCATCCATATGGGGAGTAACAGCCAAAATCCAAACAAAACATAATCCTTTGCACCATTACTAACTCTTCATTGTACCTAAGAAATTCCATTCTATTGTGGGGATTATCCATTTGTCTGACCATGGGGCAAGGTTGTTACGAGTGGTTTTAAGTGGATGAAGACCTGTTGTGAGGGAAGTGGTTTTGGTTTCTGGGTGAATGGGAATGTGGAAGTAGATGTGGCATGCCTGAAGTTATAGGGCGAGGATGGGAGAGAGTATTATTAATTCTGACCAAGAAGGAATGGTTTGTGAGGTAGTTTAGGAGAATTTTGTAGTGAGTACCGTTTACTATGGTTTGGTTTTGGCTAAAAGGTAGGGATGGTGAATTTTTTTGAATTCCTTTTGGTCATCAGTGAATGAGGTTGTATAGGATAGTTTGTTCGAATGAAATGTTGATAAAATTGGTGAGGGAGTAAAGTTGCTGGTTGCAGGAATGCTTTGTGCAGAATCCATATTGGGAGTTGGGGATTAAGTGTGTTAGTCATTTGGTGAGGTCTGGTAGAAGTAATTTTTCACAACGTTTGGATAAGAGACTGATAGGACAGAAGTTTTCTGGGAGGGATTCCATTGGGAGGTTTTTTTATTGTGACATAAGTGAGCGATTGGGTAAATAGTTAGGGTAGACGGGAGAGTTGTGGTTTGGGGAGTTGGTTATCGATGAATTTGTGGTGATTGTTGAGGAGGGGTTTGGGGAGAATCATTATTGCTTTATGCCACCTACTTGATTTTCAAAATATTTACATATCAATCATTATAATATACATAAATAATATATTAATTTCTTCAAATAACATGCATCCATACATTTTATATTCCATTTACTTTATACTCATTCATCCAGTATTTTAATAAGTGCACATTCTTGTGTTTTATTGAGTCATATTTCCTATATTGTAGTACAATTATGTTTTAATTACGTTCCTCCTGAATTTTCAATAATTCATCTTGTTTTAATGATTTAATTGTGAAGAATTCTTGAGTATAACAATAATTTATTTGGAAGGTGTGTAGCTAGGTTTTTGTCTACTTTAACTCAGTTATTTCTCTATGCACACAAGCATTCTGTGTTCTTATGTGGTTTTTTTATTTATTAAAATTAACTTTTAGTCCGGAGACTTTACTGTTGTGATAATAATATAATAAAAGTATTTACAATTAAAACAATTAAACAAATAAAACATAAGGTATTTACAATTTGTAAATATTTCACATGTAAACTTGTGGTCTTGGATGTGACTCTTGTCATTCCAAGTTACAGATGAGAGAAATCAACTAACTTGTTAACCACATATTAACATCAATCTGGTCATTTGGGAAACCTCATGTTTAAAAAGCATTAAGAAGGTTATGGGGTAGACGGGAAGACGGATATTTAGGGAGTATGTAGTGCCAGTTGGTAGGAGGGGGCTAGATTTAGGTAATTCCGGAGTGATTTAGGGGGAGGATGATGTCAATTGGGAGTTTATGTTTTAGTCTGCTATTTTGTGAAGAATAGCTCAATGGAGGGATTTGGATGGTTGATGGAGCTATTTATTAGGGACTTGTTGGATTTATGAATTATGGTAGGAATTAGGGGAAGTTTACAGTATTTGTGGATAACTGAGTTGTGATGGTACCAGGGGGAATTTGAGATTAAATGGAGAATTTTGTTTTGTTTGTTTTGTATTTTGTTGGAGTGGGAATAGGCAGTGGATCCCCATATGGCACATGAGTACGACCATATGGGGCGGTTTAAGGATAGGTAGCGGTGTCTTTTGGTGCTAAGGGATATGGGAGATCTTCTGTTGATAAGAGGGAAGACTTGTTTTATTTTGTTGTTGACTCTGGAGGTAATGTGGGCTATGTGAGGTTTCCATGATAATTTGGAATCAAGGATAAGGCCTAGGTATGGTGTAGTTTGTTGGATAGGTATTTTGGTGCCGTTGAGAAAGAAGGAGTGGTTGAGGGAATGTTTGATTTTAAGGGTGAAGGGAATAATTGTGTATTTGGTAGGGTTTATGCTGATTCTCAATTTTTTAGCCCAGCTTTCAATATCATTGACGGGGATTTGTAGTTTTCTGGAGCACGAGTCTAGAGAGGATGTTCGGAGGAGTATGGCAATGTCATCTGCAACAAGTGCTGTTTTAGTAGATAGGTTTTGAGGTATGTCGTGAAAATAGAGGTTGAAGAGGAAAGGACCTAGGTTGCTGCTGTGGGGAACGCCAGAGGAAATAGGGAAGGAATTTGAAAGTGTATTGTTAAATTTGACAGAAAAGGAGCGGTTAGTAAGGATTCTAAGAGGGAATCATTAAGTGGGTCTTTGATTTTGGAAAGATTGGTGGTTTACTTTATCAAAAGCTTTTTCTGCATCTAGGAAGACAGCAATGCATGAGTTATTGGTGTCGAAGGAATTATTGATGTAGGATGTTGGGTGCAAGAGTGTTTGGGTCTAAAGCCGTTTTTTGAGCAGGATGAATGAGGTGGGTTAATTCTTAGCCAAGGAGGGGAAGAAGGAGTTTTTCGAACAATTGGGATAAAGAGGGGAGGAGACTGATGGGTCTATAACAATTGGGACAGGATTTGGGTTTGTTTGGCTTTGGGATCATTATTATATATGCACGCTTCCAGGCTGTTGGGTAATATGTTGTATGGTTGATTGCATTGTAAATGATTGTTATTAAGGTGGAAGCTTTTTCAGGGAGGTATTTCAGATGGGGGGGGGGTGATAAGGTCTTGAACAGCAGAGTGTTTATTTTTTAATTTGTTTATGGTAGAGCAGATTAGGGGAGGAGTGAATAGTTTAGGTAGAGGTGACAGTTGAAGAGGTTGGGGGAGAGTGCTATTGAATTGGGATGTGAGAAGGTTTGCGAATAAATTAGCTTTATGGGCTGGAGAGGTATACCATTGGTTTTGATGTTTGAGAGGAGGAATATCACAATTAGGTTTGGTTAGGGTTTTGGTTTTTCTCCATATGGAGTAGTCGGAGGAATTCAGTTGTTGGAGATGATTAAAGTAGTTTGCGTCAAAGATGTCTTTTAAAGTTTGTTTGAGCTGTCGGGCAATAGTGGGTTTTGTCGGCTTGGTATTTAGATTCAATCCATCTTTTACGATAATATTTTTTTGTGTAGAAAGTATTTTATGATAGGGTTTAAGGGATATTAACAGCGTTTTTTAGTTGGGGGTGGAAAGTGGGAACCTGATCAAGAAGAAAGGATGATTATTTGCAAGTTGTCAAGAGCTGTGTCAATATCAGAAGGAGATTTGAGTGCAATTTGTAGATTGATTTATGGGTCAATGAGAGAAAAGTAACATTGCCAATTTATGAAGTGGCTGTTTGTATTCAGAGAAGAGAGTGGAGATAGAGTAAGATTAAGATGGGCGAGATAAGGGAAGTGGTCTGAGGAAAGTTCGTGCAGTACTGAAGATTTCATAAAGTAGTAAGAGGTTTTATCCGTGGGTTCAGGAGGGCTATAATTTGGTGTGGTTTGTGGAGCATAAAGTTGTATAGGTTGTTTCATCTGGGATTAGGAATTCTGGATCCAAAATGGGGATGCTTAGCATTGAAATGAAGGGAGAATGGCATGCATTTAGGAGTTTAGACCAAAAGTCATGGGCTATGTTAATTGATTGGTTGTTAGCGAGGTTTAGTGTTAATTGGAATTTGTTGATCGTTGTGGGAGGAAGCTCATTATGATTAATGGAGTTTTTAATGAGGGTGGCGGATCCTCCTTTTCTAGTAGATTCAGGGTGGTCTGCTCTATACATTTTGTACCCATGGAAGTTGATGCGGTTGGTGGGCGTGAGTTTGGTTTTGGACAGAAGGAGAATTTCTATTTCGTGGCTATTTATAAAAAGGGAAAGTTCATGGAATTTGCTGGAAACTCCTTGGGTGTTCCATGTGCATATGGAGAAGTTTTTGTGAGGATAAGGGTTAATTTATTTGCTTCAATAAGCTGGGGTAATAGGGTTGAAAGGAGATTAGTAAGTGGAGTGATACAGGAGATAAGGCTATCAATTTTGGTGCAAAAGGATAGAAGTACTTGGTCTGGGTTCGAAGTGTTTGCTTGGGTTGATTGTGTAGGATGTTGTACTTGTGAATGGGGGGGATTTTTTATGATACTGTCATAAGAACAGGCATTGCTAATTTTACTAGATGTAGGTTTGGAAGTTGTGTGATTGGGAGTGCAGTTTAAGGTTGATGAGGTAGAGGGTTTATATAGGTTGGGTTTATTGTAGAAATTTTGAAGCGATATATAATGGTGACAGCCCCGGTAGTTCGCAGTGTGTGGACCTTTGCAATTGGGGTAGAGGATTTTGGGTTAGGACATTTTGAAGAGAGGTTACAGGATTTGCAGCGGACACAACCGGGGGTGGGGGATTGTGACAGTTTTTTGAGTGACCGAAGGCTTGGCACTTCATACATTGGACAATGGATCTTTTTGGTTTTGGAGGTTCTATTTTTATGTGACAGTGGTATACAGTAGATATTTCAAAGATAGTATGGTTTTTGTTCGATCCAGGAAAAATAGAGGAAGCGTTGCTTTTGGGACCGGATGTCTAACGGGTAGATTTTGGGTGGGTGAAAATCCTAATTCTTTAATTTCTGTTAATATTATTGTTGTATCTGAATTGGGGTGAAGGCCTCGAATGACAACTCTGAACTTTCTCTCGTCTCTAACTTGGATTGTGTGAAATTCCATATTGTTTTCTTCAAGGTATTTGATAACTGCTCTAAAGTCATTTATTGAAGATGTTTTTAGTTTCAGTTTGTTATCTGACATGATGTATATAAATTTATCACGAAAGATTGTTTTTAACTGGTTTAGAAAAGGATTTACATTATTAATGTTACTGATGAATATGGGAGGGGGTAGCACTTGGCGGGTGTGGGGGGAGGGACACTATCTGTGGATTCTTCTGCATTTTGAAAAATTTGGAATTGGTTTGAGGAAAGGAGAGTTTTAGTTGTGTGATGTTGTTGAGTTTGGAATGTTAGGTGGGGTATTTGAGGGAACACTGTTTCTTTTTTTTTGAGGAAATAGTTGTAAAAACTGGGGAGAGAGGGATAGGTAATTCACTATAGTTTGTTGTAGGCTGGTTGAGGTTTTCACCTTCTAGATCCATATCCGTGATGGAGACGGGACCCTCAAGGTGGGGCTGCTGCATTGCGATGCTGATGCTCTCAGAGATGTAGTAAAGTAGATGATCTCGAAGATGTAGTGACGACGGATAATAATATTGGATGATGTTTTTTGAGTCTTGAATATACCACTCGGTGAACTTCGATGAATTTACATGTATTGCCGGTGTTGTTATACACTTTTGTAGAACTATTGGGCACTTGTGAAAGCAAGAAGTAAACAAAACATACATCTGCTCTGCTTGACTAGCAGGAGTGAAGTGTGTTTGTATTACAAATTATATTCAATTATAAAGTAAATATTTGGATGCTGTTAGTATTATAATTTGTTTATTGTAGTTGAGTTCAAATAGACTTAATTTTCACTATCATTTATATTCCTTATTCTAATTTTAGATCGAGATGAGTCAAAAGTGAAAATTATTGAACGCTATCTTCAATCTGTGAAATTGCTTCGAGATTATTCAAATGAAAGTCAGGATCCAGTGTACTCAGAAATTGTGACATTGGATCTGGCAACTGTTGTCTCATCTGTCAGTGGCCCTAAACGTCCTCATGACCGAGTATCTATAACAGATATGCCTGCAGACTTCCAACAGTGCCTTTCAAACAAGGTAGGATTTGCATTATAAAACTGCCATCATGTAAATATTAGGATAACTTTTGTTAAATATTTAAAACTGTGGAATTCATGTAGTGAAGTAAACCATGAAATTTACATCAACACACTTTACTTTATTTAGTCAATGTTTATACTCAACCCACTCGACATACGTCACTGTTCCATATGTTCAATCACACCAAAGAATAAACAATTACATTATGCAGATTTTATATAGTCAATATATGAATGTTAAATTGGTCAAATCGTAACACTTGTCAACTGAACCATGTAATTCCAAATAAGAAATATTCTTCAAGTCTACATATTTGAGTGTAATAGACATAAAAACTGGTTAATCACATTGAACTGGAAACTACATTAATTATTTTGTAAATCATGAACATTAATTTTGTCATAACTTTGAAAATTGTTAATTTGTAATTGGTTTAATTAGAATATCAGCAACTTGTTCTTTAGTGTTAATAAAACATACATTGATCACTATTTTGCTCACTAAAACTTGAATAAAGTTATATTTTTTGCCAACATGGTTGAGTCTGTTATACTACTATCTTCCAAATAGTATTTTCTTCAAAAATCTTCACAAGTTGTGTCATTTTGATGCCCACATCAGTCAGTAGTTCACTTTGTGGTAAGGTTGTTTAATGAGACACATAATTTTATATAAAAAATTACTTTAATTTATCATTAATTAGGTGTGATATAAAATTATTTGAATTTGATAACAAAATTATTTTGATTCACCATTATACCATAATATTATACATTTCATTCACACATATACAGTTCAATTAGAAAATATTAGGATGGAACACAAACAAACTACAATAAAATGACAATTAATATAGTTTTAAAGAAAGGTAATGAAAGATAATCACAGAATTTGCTTACATAACCAGCAGGTGTCATCTGGAAATGGCGAGCAGTATCCTTTTTCTTTCTGCTACGGAAAATCCTCCTTATTTAATTTCTGTAATGGGAGGCACCTGCCCCACTTGGATCTTGGTCCATCTCATTCATTTTTATGAACAAGCGTCCTTGCTGTCCCCCAAGCAACTCCTTACTGCCTTCTCAACATCAGGGCTGACCATTCAGTTCCACTGCCCAGTGACCACCCGCTGCATTGTCAGGACAAAAAACCATCCCTCCCACTTCCTGGATTAGAGCGTTATTTACACAAGCAAATTACTTTCCCTTGGTGCACACTTTTTATCTGCTGGTCTTCAGTCAAATTATATAAAATTTTGTACTCCAAAAATTGTAAATGTGATACATGATCACACTGTAACTTGTTGCTGTAGCCAAGGCAATATATTCAGCTTCTCTTAAGGCTGGCTTTGGTACACCACTAAATCAGGTCTAGTAGTAAGAATTACATACATTAGGCATCTCATAAATTGACAATAAGGCTTGGATTTGCCAAAACCACCTCCTTTGTCTATTCCAGACTTTATTTCTATAGGTGTCTTGGTAGGATTACAGTACATGCTAAAACACTCCAGTAATCTTTGCAAGTTGATTGGTTGGCTCATTGTAATTCCACCTTAAGATTTTATCAAAGTTATTCCAAGAAATACCTTTTGCTCTCCAAAACCATGCATATGAAAAAAGACACTTGAGTGCAGCCTTGATTTAATTTATATATTCAATATTGTCTGCAGCCATTATGATGTCATCCACATATAGACAAAGATAGAATTTGCAGTAAAATTCTCCAATATAATTGCATTTATATTGATGAAATTTGAGACTTTATAAACAAGTCAAAGGTGGTATTTCACGTTCAAGGTGCTTGTTTCAGCCCATACCTTTCTAATTTGAATACACAGTTTTTGTTCTGTGAAAAACCTTATGAAATCTTCATATGAATATCCTCTCGATGTTTCCTATGCAAAAAGGAATTTTTCCATGTTATTGTGACCTATACAAATCTTCCTCTACTTGATACTAAAGTCCTCAAGGACTTGTGTCACACGAGTTAAGGTTTGTGGGTCAATCCGTATAAAATTAAGCAATGGTTGTTGTTGCCATATTGTGTTCTGGGGCGCAAAGAGATTGATAGTGTTTCTACTGTTGTTATCTATGTATAACTCAATTACAGCATGTGAAAGGAGCACACTTAGTGGTGGTGATGGATGGGTGTTACAAAAAAATATTGTGAATACAATCGAAATTAGAGTAATATCCATGGTTACGGATGTTATTAATTTTTAATTTTGACATTCAATTGGCAACTTAACACCAAGCGGCAGAAGTGGAAATTTTGAAACGGTTGATATTTGTGTGGAATAAATAATTGGCAGTTAATTAGATTGTTAGTATTTCTACCAATGTTGAGTGTATAAAATTTCATTTTGGATTTGGAGAGAAGTGAACAGTTTATGTAGAGGTGACAGTTGAAGCGGCTGAACCGTACTAACTATAATTGTTTCACAATTCTCATTAATTTATAGTATAAGTAACTTAGCCTTAGGTGCAGTATACATTCCAAAATGCAAGGGATTTGACATATGAATGTTAATCATAACAATTTCATATCTCTATATGAGGTCCTTAAACAACAAAAAGAATTTGATAGATATTTTCAAAGTGGTATCTATATCTCACCCCTAAAGCAAGTATCAATGAAACGTAAAAATAATTTACCACCAAACCTATCACTTTGAGCATTTAATGTTTAGCTGTAATCCTGACCCTCTGGCGACAAGTTCACAAGTCCCTGAGAGTTTCACATGTACTGCCTTAGGACTTGTGCACCTATCACAAAGGGTGTTATAAATGACCGCACTCAATATCGAAGGTACCTTGTATTTTGGCGTTGGAAGAAACTCTTAATCCTACTGCAAATCCTGTTGTATGAAATCAAAAAGATGTGAGTGTTCACATCAGCCACATTTAAAAAACTAGGTGACTGATGTGACCATTCACCTCCATTTGATCAAAGCACTACATGGTCTGCTCAGTGTGGTTCGAAGAACTTCCATTTCCCCTTGATAACCTGTAATTATACGATTATTTTAAGATCTTTTCAAATTTTCCATGACATAATGATGTAACACAATTTTTAAATGAATTTTTATGACCTCATAAAATATGATATTGTCATCCTTTGTCTACAACACTAATCATTTTTGCACAAATTAGTTGTAGCATATGTTCATACCTTGTATGTAAAAATATGTTGTTCACAAAGCAATAAGGGGAGATTGATCACATTAGCCACATTGGATATAACATTCCGCTAACATGACCATTCATCCTGGATTGCTTGGGTGAGATATTTTTATCAAACGTTGCATTTCACTTAATTCAAAGGTTAAATAACACTTTACGACTTCTGGTAGAGAACAACTTGTGTTTTATATATCCAAGCATGATGACAGACAGACCATACCCGGTGAGGACAATTTAACCACACCAGGAGTGGTTTGCCAGACATAATGAGGATTAATTAGTTGTATCACGCCTTTAACTAAATCACTTGCTGCTCAGAATTACAACAGTTTTTCCACATGTGACACGGATTTCTTTCTCATTAATGAATGAGATGAAGTTAACATGCATTCAAACATATTGCTTTTAATCTTCTTAATATAGGATAAGTGATATTATAGGTTATTCTTACTTACATTTTCTCCTGAAGCCTTCCTGCTCATAGAGGCAGACACGATAGTCCATAGGTGCAGTATACATTCCAAAATGCAAGGGATTTGACATATAATTGTAAATAATAACAATTTCACATCTCTATATGAGGACCTTAAACAACAAAAAGTATTTGTTAGATATTTTCAAAGTTTTATCTATATCTCAACCATAAAACAAGTATTAACGTAACAAAAATAATTTACCACCATACCTATCACTTTGAGCATTTAAAGTTTAGCTGTCATCCTGACCCTCTGGCGACGAGTACACAAGTCCCTGGGAGTTTCGTACATACTGCCATAGAACTTGTGCACCTATCAAAAAGGGTGTTATTAAAGACTGCACTCAATATCAAAGGTACCTTGTATTTTGGCGTTGGAAGAAACTCTGAATCCTAGTCCAAATCCTGTTGTATAAAATCAAAAAGATGAGACTGTTCACATCAGCCACATTTCAAAAACTAGGTGACTGATGTGACCATTCTCCTCCATTTGATCAAAGCACTATATGGTCTTGTCAGTGTGGTTTGAAGAACTTCCATTTCCCCTTGATAATTTGTAATTATAGGATTATTTTCATATCTTTTCAAATTTTCCTTGACATAAATATGTAACACAATTTTTAAATGAATTTTATTAACCTCATAAAAGATGATATTGTCATCCTTTGTCTTCCATACTAATCATTTTTGCATAAATTAGTTGTAGCATATGTTCATACCTTATATGTAAAATTAAGATGTTAACAATGCAATAAGGGGAGATTGATCACATTAGCCACATTGGATATAACATGCCGCTAATATGACCATTCATCCTGGATTGCTTGGGTGAGATATTTTTATCAAACGTTGCATTTCACTTAAATCACAGGTTAAATAACACTTTACGACTTCTTGTACAGAACAACTTGTGTTTTATATATCCAAGCACGATGACAGACAGACCATACCCGGTGAGGACAATTTAACCACACCAGGAGTGGTTTGCCAGACATAATGAGGATTAATTAGTTGTATCACGCCTTTAACTAAATCACTTGCTGCTCAGAATTACAACAGTTTTTCCACATGTGACACGGATTTCTTTCTCATTAATGAATGAGATGAAGTTAACATGCATTTAAACATATTGCTTTTAATCTTCTTAATATAGGATAAGTGATATTATAGGTTATTCTTACTTACATTTTCTCCTGAAGCCTTCCTGCTTTTAGAGGCAGACACGATAGTCCATACGTGCAGTATACATTACAAAATGCAAGGGATTTGACATATGATTGTAAATCATAACAATTTCACATCTCTATATGAGGACCTGAAACAACAAAAAGTATTTGTTAGATATTTTCAAAGTTTTATCTATATCTCAACCATAAAACAAGTATTAATGAAACATAAAAATAATTTACCACCGTACCAATCACTTTGAGCATTTAAAGTTTAGCTGTCATCCTGACCCTCTGGCGACGAGTACACAAGTCCCTGGGAGTTTCGTACATACTGCCATAGAACTTGTGCACCTATCACAAAGGGTGTTATTAAAGACCGCACTCAATATCAAAGGTACCTTGTATTTTGGAAGAAACTCTTAATCCTAGTCCAAATCCTGTTGTATAAAATCAAAAAGATGAGACTGTTCACATCAGCCACATTTCAAAAACTAGGTGACTGATGTGACCATTCACCTCCATTTGATCAAAGCACTACATGGTCTGCTCAGTGTTACTTGACCATACATCCTGGATTGCTTGGGTGAGATATTTTTATCAAACTTTGCATTTGACTTAAATCACAGGTTAAATAACACTTTACGACTGCTGGTAGATAACAACTTGCGTTTTATATATCCAAGCACGATGACAGACAGACCATACCCGGTGAGGACAATTTAACCACACCAGGAGTGGTTTGCAAGACAATGAGGATTAATTAGTTGTATCACGCCTTTAACTAAATCACTTGCTGCTCAAAATTACAATAGTTTTTCTACATGTGACACGGATTTCTTTGTCATTAATGAATGAGATGAAGTTAACATGCATTTAAACATATTGCTTTTAATCTTCTTAATATAGGATAAGTGATATTATAGGTTATTCTTACTTACATTTTCTCCTGAAGCCTTCCTGCTTTTAGAGGCAGACACGATAGTCCATACGTGCAGTATACATTACAAAATGCAAGGGATTTGACATATGATTGTAAATCATAACAATTTCACATCTCTATATGAGGACCTGAAACAACAAAAAGTATTTGTTAGATATTTTCAAAGTTTTATCTATATCTCAACCATAAAACAAGTATTAACGAAACAAAAATAATTTACCACCGTACCTATCACTTTTAGTTTTAAAGTTTAGCTGTCATCCTTACCCTCTGGCGACGAGTACACAAGTCCCTGGGAGTTTCGTACATACTGCCATAGAACTTGTGCACCTATCACAAAGGGTGTTATTAACGACCGCACTCAATATCAAAGGTACCTTGTATTTGGCGTTGGAAGAAACTCTTAATCCTACTCCAAATCCTGTTGTATAAAATCAAAAAGATGAGACTGTTCACATCAGCTACATTTCAAAAACTAGGTGACTGATGTGACCATTCACCTCCATTTGATCAAAGCACTACATGGTCTGCTCAGTGTGGTTTGAAGAACTTCCATTTCCCCTTGATAGCCTGTAATTATAGGATTATTTTCATATCTTTTCAAATTTTCCATGACATAAAGATGTAACACAATTTTTAAATGAATTTTATTAACCTCATAAAATATGATATTGTCATCCTTTGTCTTCAATACTAATCATTTTTGCATAAATTAGTTGTAGCATATGTTCATACCTTGTATGTAAAATTAAGATGTTAACAATGCAATAAGGGGAGATTGATCACATTAGCCACATTGGATATAACATGCCGCTAATATGACCATTCATCCTGGATTGCTTGGGTGAGATATTTTTATCAAACGTTGCATTTCACTTAAATCACAGGTTAAATAACACTTTACGACTTCTTGTACAGAACAACTTGTGTTTTATATATCCAAGAACGATGACAGACAGACCATACCCGGTGAGGACAATTTAATCACACCAGGAGTGGTTTGCCAGACATAATGAGGATTAATTTGTTGTATCACGCCTTTAACTAAATCACTTGCTGCTCAGAATTACAACAGTTTTTCCACATGTGACACGGATTTCTTTCTCATTAATGAATGAGATGAAGTTAACATGCATTTAAACATATTGCTTTTAATCTTCTTAATATAGGATAAGTGATATTATAGGTTATTCTTACTTACATTTTCTCCTGAAGCCTTCCTGCTTTTAGAGGCAGACACGATAGTCCATACGTGCAGTATACATTCCAAAATGCAGAGGATTTGACATATGATTGTTAATTAAAAACAATTTCACAACTCTATATGAGGACCTTAAACAACAAAAAGTATTTGTTAGATATTTTCAAAGTTTTATCTATATCTCAACCATAAAACAAGTATTAACGAAACAAAAATAATTTACCACCGTACCTATCACTTTGAGTATTTAAAGTTTAGCTGTCATCCTGACCCTCTGGCGACGAGTACACAAGTCCCTGGGAGTTTCGTACATACTGCCATAGAACTTGTGCACCTATCACAAAGGGTGTTATTAAAGACCGCACTCAATATCGAAGGTACCTTGTATTTTGGAAGAAACTCTTAATCCTAGTCCAAATCCTGTTGTATAAAATCAAAAAGATGAGACTGTTCACATCAGCCACATTTCAAAAACTAGGTGACTGATGTGACCATTCACCTCCATTTGATCAAAGCACTACATGGTCTGCTCAGTGTAACTTGACCATACATCCTGGATTGCTTGGGTGAGATATTTTTATCAAACTTTGCATTTGACTTAAATCACAGGTTAAATAACACTTTACGACTGCTGGTAGATAACAACTTGTGTTTTATATATCCAAGCACGATGACAGACAGACCATACCCGGTGAGGACAATTTAACCACACCAGGAGTGGTTTGCCAGACATAATGAGGATTAATTAGTTGTATCACGCCTTTAACTAAATCACTTGCTGCTCAAAATTACAATAGTTTTTCCACATGTGACACGGATTTCTTTGTCATTAATGAATGAGATGAAGTTAACATGCATTTAAACATATTGCTTTTAATCTTCTTAATATAGGATAAGTGATATTATAGGTTATTCTTACTTACATTTTGTCCTGAAGCCTTCCTGCTTTTAGAGGCAGACACGATAGTCCATACGTGCAGTATACATTCCAAAATGCAAGGGATTTGTCATATGATTGTAAATCATAACAATTTCACATCTCTATATGATTACCTTAAACAACAAAAAGTATTTGTTAGATATTTTCAAAGTTTTATCTATATCTCAACCATAAAACAAGTATTAACGAAACAAAAATAATTTACCACCGTACCTATCACTTTGAGTATTTAAAGTTTAGCTGTCATCCTGACCCTCTGGCGACGAGTACACAAGTCCCTGGGAGTTTCGTACATACTGCCATAGAACTTGAGCACCTATCACAAAGGGTGTTATTAAAGACCGCACTCAATATCAAAGGTACCTTGTATTTGGCGTTGGAAGAAACTCTTAATCCTACTCCAGATCCTGTTGTATAAAATCAAAAAGATGAGACTGTTCACATCAGCCACATTTCAAAAACTAGGTGACTGATGTGACCATTCACCTCCATTTGATCAAAGCACTACATGGTCTGCTCAGTGTGGTTTGAAGAACTTCCATTTCCCCTTGATAGCCTGTAATTATAGGATTATTTTCATATCTTTTCAAATTTTCCATGACATAAAGATGTAACACAATTTTTAAATGAATTTTATTAACCTCATAAAATATGATATTGTCATCCTTTGTCTTCAATACTAATCATTTTTGCATAAATTAGTTGTAGCATATGTTCATACCTTGTATGTAAAATTAAGATGTTAACAATGCAATAAGGGGAGATTGATCACATTAGCCACATTGGATATAACATGCCGCTAATATGACCATTCATCCTGGATTGCTTGGGTGAGATATTTTTATCAAACGTTGCATTTCACTTAAATCACAGGTTAAATAACATTTTACGACTTCTTGTACAGAACAACTTGTGTTTTATATATCCAAGAACGATGACAGACAGACCATACCCGGTGAGGACAATTTAACCACACCAGGAGTGGTTTGCCAAACATAATGAGGATTAATTAGTTGTATCACGCCTTTAACTAAATCACTTGCTGCTCAGAATTACAACAGTTTTTCCACATGTGACACGGATTTCTTTCTCATTAATGAATGAGATGAAGTTAACATGCATTTAAACATATTGCTTTTAATCTTCTTAATATAGGATAAGTGATATTATAGGTTATTCTTACTTACATTTTCTCCTGAAGCCTTCCTGCTTTTAGAGGCAGACACGATAGTCCATACGTGCAGTATACATTACAAAATGCAAGGGATTTGACATATGATTGTAAATCATAACAATTTCACAACTCTATATGAGGACCTTAAACAACAAAAAGTATTTGTTAGATATTTTCAAAGTTTTATCTATATCTCAACCATAAAACAAGTATTAACGAAACAAAAATAATTTACCACCGTACCTATCACTTTGAGTATTTAAAGTTTAGCTGTCATCCTGACCCTCTGGCGACGAGTACACAAAACCCTGGGAGTTTCGTACATACTGCCATAGAACTTGTGCACCTATCACAAAGGGTGTTATTAAAGACCGCACTAAATATCGAAGGTACCTTGTATTTTGGAAGAAACTCTTAATCCTAGTCCAAATCCTGTTGTATAAAATCAAAAAGATGAGACTGTTCACATCAGCCACATTTCAAAAACTGGGTGACTGATGTGACCATTCACCTCCATTTGATCAAAGCACTACATGGTCTGCTCAGTGTAACTTGACCATACATCCTGGATTGCTTGGGTGAGATATTTTTATCAAACTTTGCATTTCACTTAAGTCACAGGTTAAATAACACTTTACGACTGCTGGTAGATAACAACTTGTGTTTTATATATCCAAGCACGATGACAGACAGACCATACCCGGTGAGGACAATTTAACCACACCAGGAGTGGTTTGCCAGACATAATGAGGATTAATTAGTTGTATCACGCCTTTAATTAAATCACTTGCTGCTCAGAATTACAATAGTTTTTGCACATGTGACACGGATTTCTTTCTCATTAATGAATGAGATGAAGTTAACATGCATTTAAACATATTGCTTTTAATCTTCTTAATATAGGATAAGTGATATTATAGGTTATTCTTACTTACATTTTCTCCTGAAGCCTTCCTGCTTTTAGAGGCAGACACGATAGTCCATAGGTGCAGTATACATTCCAAAATGTAAGGGATTTGACATATGATTGTAAATCATAACAATTTAACATCTCTATATGAGGACCTTAAACAACAAAAAGTATTTGTTAGATATTTTCAAAGTTTTATCTATATCTCAACCATAAAACAAGTATTAACGTAACAAAAATAATTTACCACCGTACCTATCACTTTGAGCATTTAAAGTTTAGCTGTCATCCTGACCCTCTGGCGACGAGTACACAAGTCCCTGGGAGTTTCGTACATACTGCCATAGAACTTGTGCACCTATCACAAAGGGTGTTATTAAAGACCGCACTCAATATCAAAGGTACCTTGTATTTTGGCGTTGGCAGAAACTCTTAATCCTAGTCCAAATCCTGTTGTATAAAATCAAATAGATGAGACTGTTCACATCAGCCACATTTCAAAAACTAGGTGACTGATGTGACCATTCACCTCCATTTGATCAAAGCACTACATGGTCTGCTCAGTGTGGTTTGAAGAACTTCCATTTCCCCTTGATAGCCTGTAATTATAGGATTATTTTCATATCTTTTCAAACTTTCCATGACATAAAGATGTAACACAATTTTTAAATGAATTTTATTAACCTCATAAAATATGATATTGTCATCCTTTGTCTTCAACACTAATCATTTTTGCATAAATTAGTTGTAGCATATGTTCATACCTTGTATGTAAAATTAAGATGTTAACAATGCAATAAGGGGAGATTGATCACATTAGCCACATTGGATATAACATGCCGCTAATATGACCATTCATCCTGGATTGCTTGGGTGAGATATTTTTATCAAACGTTGCATTTCACTTAAATCACAGGTTAAATAACACTTTACGACTGCTGGTAGAGAACAACTTGTGTTTTATATATCCAAGCACGATGACAGACAGACCATCCCCGGTGAGGACAATTTAACCACACCAGGAGTGGTTTGCCAGACATAATGAGGATTAATTAGTTGTATAACGCCTTTAACTAAATCACTTGCTGCTCAGAATTACAATAGTTTTTCCACATGTGACACGGATTTCTTTCTCATTAATGAATGAGAAGTAGTTAACATGCATTTAAACATATTGCTTTTAATCTTCTTAATATAGGATAAGTGATATTATAGGTTATTCTTACTTACATTTTCTCCTGAAGCCTTCCTGCTTTTAGAGGCAGACACGATAGTCCATAGGTGCAGTATACATTCCAAAATGCAGAGGATTTGACATATGATTGTAAATCATAACAATTTCACATCTCTATATGAGGACCTTAAACAACAAAAACTATTTGTTAGATATTTTCAAAGTTTTATCTATATCTCAACCATAAAACAAGTATTAATGAAACAAAAATAATTTACCACCGTACCTATCACTTTGAGCATTTAAAGTTTAGATGTCATCCTGACCCTCTGGCGACGAGTACACAAGTCCCTGGGAGTTTCGTACGTACTGCCATAGAACTTGTGCACCTATCACAAAGGGTGTTATTAAAGACTGCACTCAATATCAAAGGTACCTTGTAATTTGGCGTTGGAAGAAAGTCTTAATCCTAGTCCAAATCCTGTTGTATGAAATCAAAAAGATGAGACTGTTCACATCAGCCACATTTCAAAAACTAGGTGACTGATGTGACCATTCACCTCCATTTGATCAAAGCACTACATGGTCTGCTCAGTGTAACTTGACCATACATCCTGGATTGCTTGAGTGAGATATTTTTATCAAACTTTGCATTTCACTTAAGTCACAGGTTAAATAACACTTTAGGACTGCTGGTAGAGAACAACTTGTGTTTTATATACCCAAGCACGATGACAGACAGACCATACCCGGTGAGGACAATTTAACCTCACCAAGAGTGGTTTGCCAGACATAATGAGGATTAATTAGTTGTATCACGCCTTTAACTAAATCACTTGCTGCTCAGAATTACAATAGTTTTTCCACATGTGACACGGATTTCTTTCTCATTAATGAATGAGATGAAGTTAACATGCATTTAAACATATTGCTTTTAATCTTCTTAATATAGGATAAGTGATATTATAGGTTATTCTTACTTACATTTTCTCCTGAAGCCTTCCTGCTTTTAGAGGCAGACACGATAGTCCAAAGGTGCAGTATACATTCCAAAATGTAAGGGATTTGACATATGATTGTAAATCATAATAATTTCACATCTCTATATGAGGACCTTAAACAACAAAAAGTATTTGTTAGATATTTTCAAAGTTTTATCTATATCTCAACCATAAAACAAGTATTAACGTAACAAAAATAATTTACCACCGTACCTATCACTTTGAGCATTTAAAGTTCAGCTGTCATCCTGACCCTCTGGCGACGAGTACACGAGTCCCTGGGAGTTTCGTACATACTGCCATAGAACTTGTGCACCTATCACAAAGGGTGTTATTAAAGACCGCACTCAATATCAAAGGTACCTTGTATTTTGGCGTTGGCAGAAACTCTTAATCCTAGTCCAAATCCTGTTGTATGAAATCAAAAAGATGAGACTGTTCACATCAGCCACATTTCAAAAACTAGGTGACTGATGTGACCATTCACCTCCATTTGATCAAAGCACTACATGGTCTTCTCAGTGTGGTTTGAAGAACATCCATTTTCCTTGATAACCTGTAATTATAGGATTATTTTCATATCTTTTCAAATTTTCCTTGACATAAAGATGTAACACAATTTTTAAATGAATTTTATTAACCTCATAAAATATGATATTATCATCCTTTGTCTTCAATACTAATCATTTTTGCATAAATTAGTTGTAGCATATGTTCATACCTTGTATGTAAAATTAAGATGTTAACAAAGCAATAAGAGGAGATTGATCACATTAGCCACATTGGATATAACATGCCGCTAATATGACCATTCATCCTGGATTGCTTGGGTGAGATATTTTTATCAAACGTTGCATTTCACTTAAATCACAGGTTAAATAACACTTTACGATTTCTGGTACAGAACAACTTGTGTTTTATATATCCAAGCACGATGACAGACAGACCATAACCGGTGAGGACAATTTAACCACACCAGGAGTGGTTTGCCAGACATAATGAGGATTAATTAGTTGTATAACGCCTTTAACTAAATCACTTGCTGCTCAGAATTACAACAGTTTTTCCACATGTGACACGGATTTCTTTCTCATTAATGAATGAGATGAAGTTAACATGCATTTAAACATATTGCTTTTAATCTTCTTAATATAGGATAAGTGATATTATAGGTTATTCTTACTTACATTTTCTCCTGAAGCCTTCCTGCTTTTAGAGGCAGACACGATAGTCCATAGGTGCAGTATACATTCCAAAATGTAAGGGATTTGACATATGATTGTAAATCATAACAATTTCACATCTCTATATGAGGACCTTAAACAACAAAAAGTATTTGTTAGATATTTTCAAAGTTTTATCTATATCTCAACCATAAAACAAGTATTAACGTAACAAAAATAATTTACCACTGTACCTATCACTTTGAGCATTTAAAGTTTAGCTGTCATCCTGACCCTCTGGCGACGAGTACACAAGTCCCTGGGAGTTTCGTACATACTGCCATAGAACTTGTGCACCTATCACAAAGGGTGTTATTAAAGACCGCACTCAATATCAAAGGTACCTTGTATTTTGGCGTTGGCAGAAACTCTTAATCCTAGTCCAAATCCTGTTGTATGAAATCAAAAAGATGAGACTGTTCACATCAGCCACATTTCAAAAACTAGGTGACTGATGTGACCATTCACCTCCATTTGATCAAAGCACTACATGGTCTTCTCAGTGTGGTTTGAAGAACTTCCATTTCCCTTGATAACCTTTAATTATAGGATTATTTTCATATCTTTTCAAATTTTCCTTGACATAAAGATGTAACACAATTTTTAAATGAATTTTATTAACCTCATAAAATATTATATTGTCATCCTTTGTCTTCAATACTAACCATTTTTGCATAAATTAGTTGTAGCATTTGTTCATACCTTGTATGTAAAATTAAGATGTTATCAAAGCAATAAGGGGAGATTGATCACATTAGCCACATTGGATATAACATGCCGCTAATATGCCCATTCATCCTGGATTGCTTGGGTTAGATATTTTTATCAAACTTTGCATTTGACTTAAATCACAGGTTAAATAACACTTTACGACTGCTGGTAGAGAACAACTTGTGTTTTATATATCCAAGCACGATGACAGACAGACCATCCCCGATGAGGACAATTTAACCACACCAGGAGTGGTTTGCCAGACATAATGAGGATTAATTAGTTGTATAACGCCTTTAACTAAATCACTTGCTGCTCAGAATTACAATAGTTTTTCCACATGTGACACGGATTTCTTTCTCATTAATGAATGAGATGAAGTTAACATGCATTTAAACATATTGCTTTTAATCTTCTTAATTCTAGGATAAGTGATATTATAGGTTATTCTTACTTACATTTTCTCCTGAAGCCTTCCTGCTTTTAGAGGCAGACACGATAGTCCATAGGTGCAGTATACATTCCAAAATGCAGAGGATTTGACATATGATTGTAAATCATAACAATTTCACATCTCTATATGAGGACCTTTAACAACAAAAAGTATTTGTTAGATATTTTCAAAGTTTTATCTATATCTCAACCATAAAACAAGTATTAATGAAACAAAAATAATTTACCACCGTACCTATCTCTTTGAGCATTTAAAGTTTAGATGTCATCCTGACCCTCTGGCGACGAGTACACAAGTCCCTGGGAGTTTCGTACGTACTGCCATAGAACTTGTGCACCTATCACAAAGGGTGTTATTAAAGACCGCACTAAATATCAAAGGTACCTTGTATTTTGGAAGAAACTCTTAATCCTAGTCCAAATCCTGTTGTATAAAATCAAAAAGATGAGACTGTTCACATCAGCCACATTTCAAAAACTGGGTGACTGATGTGACCATTCACCTCCATTTGATCAAAGCACTACATGGTCTGCTCAGTGTAACTTGACCATACATCCTGGATTGCTTGGGTGAGATATTTTTATCAAACTTTGCATTTCACTTAAGTCACAGGTTAAATAACACTTTACGACTGCTGGTAGATAACAACTTGTGTTTTATATATCCAAGCACGATGACAGACAGACCATACCCGGTGAGGACAATTTAACCCCACCAGGAGTGGTTTGCCAGACATAATGAGGATTAATTAGTTGTATCACGCCTTTAATTAAATCACTTGCTGCTCAGAATTACAATAGTTTTTGCACATGTGACACGGATTTCTTTCTCATTAATGAATGAGATGAAGTTAACATGCATTTAAACATATTGCTTTTAATCTTCTTAATATAGGATAAGTGATATTATAGGTTATTCTTACTTACATTTTCTCCTGAAGCCTTCCTGCTTTTAGCGGCAGACACGATAGTCCATAGGTGCAGTATACATTCCAAAATGTAAGGGATTTGACATATGATTGTAAATCATAACAATTTCACATCTCTATATGAGGTCCTTAAACAACAAAAAGTATTTGTTAGATATTTTCAAAGTTTTATCTATATCTCAACCATAAAACAAGTATTAACGTAACAAAAATAATTTACCACCGTACCTATCACTTTGAGCATTTAAAGTTTAGCTGTCATCCTGACCCTCTGGCGACGAGTACACGAGTCCCTGGGAGTTTCGTACATACTGCCATAGAACTTGTGCACCTATCACAAAGGGTGTTATTAAAGACCGCACTCAATATCAAAGGTACCTTGTATTTTGGCGTTGGGCAGAAACTCTTAATCCTAGTCCAAATCCTGTTGTATGAAATCAAAAAGATGAGACTGTTCACATCAGCCACATTTCAAAAACTAGGTGACTGATGTGACCATTCACCTCCATTTGATCAAAGCACTACATGGTCTTCTCAGTGTGGTTTGAAGAACTTCCATTTTCCTTGATAACGTGTAATTATAGGATTATTTTCATATCTTTTCAAATTTTCCTTGACATAAAGATGTAACCCATTTTTTAAATGAATTTTATTAACCTCATAAAATATGATATTGTCATCCTTTGTCTTAAACACTAACCATTTTTGCATAAATTAGTTGTAGCATATGGTCATACCTTGTATGTAAAATTAAGATGTTAACAAAGCAATAAGGGGAGATTGATCACATTAGCCACATTGGATATAACATGCCGCTAATATGACCATTCATCCTGGATTGCTTGAGTTAGATATTTTTATCAAACTTTGCATTTGACTTAAATCACAGGTTAAATAACACTTTACGACTGCTGGTAGAGAACAACTTGTGTTTTATATATCCAAGCACGATGACAGACAGACCATCCCCGGTGAGGACAATTTAACCACACCAGGAGTGGTTTGCCAGACATAATGAGGATTAATTAGTTGTATAACGCCTTTAACTAAATCACTTGCTGCTCAGAATTACAATAGTTTTTCCACATGTGACACGGATTTCTTTCTCATTAATGAATGAGATGAAGTTAACATGCATTTAAACATATTGCTTTTAATCTTCTTAATATAGGATAAGTGATATTATAGGTTATTCTTACTTACATTTTCTCCTGAAGCCTTCCTGCTTTTAGCGGCAGACACGATAGTCCATAGGTGCAGTATACATTCCAAAATGTAAGGGATTTGACATATGATTGTAAATCATAACAATTTCACATCTCTATATGAGGTCCTTAAACAACAAAAAGTATTTGTTAGATATTTTCAAAGTTTTATCTATATCTCAACCATAAAACAAGTATTAACGTAACAAAAATAATTTACCACCGTACCTATCACTTTGAGCATTTAAAGTTTAGCTGTCATCCTGACCCTCTGGCGACGAGTACACAAGTCCCTGGGAGTTTCGTACATACTGCCATAGAACTTGTGCACCTATCACAAAGGGTGTTATTAAAGACCGCACTCAATATCAAAGGTACCTTGTATTTTGGCGTTGGGCAGAAACTCTTAATCCTAGTCCAAATCCTGTTGTATGAAATCAAAAAGATGAGACTGTTCACATCAGCCACATTTCAAAAACTAGGTGACTGATGTGACCATTCACCTCCATTTGATCAAAGCACTACATGGTCTTCTCAGTGTGGTTTGAAGAACTTCCATTTCCCTTGATAACCTGTAATTATAGGATTATTTTCATATCTTTTCAAATTTTCCTTGACATAAAGATGTAACACAATTTTTAAATGAATTTTATTAACCTCATAAAATATGATATTGTCATCCTTTGTCTTCAATACTAATCATTTTTGCATAAATTAGTTGTAGCATATGTTCATACCTTGTATGTAAAATTAAGATGTTAACAAAGCAATAAGAGGAGATTGATCACATTAGCCACCTTGGATATAACATGCCGCTAATATGACCATTCATCTTGGATTGCTTGGGTGAGATATTTTTATCAAACGTTGCATTTCACTTAAATCACAGGTTAAATAACACTTTACGACTTCTGGTACAGAACAACTTGTGTTTTATATATCCAAGCACGATGACAGACAGACCATACCCGGTGAGGACAATTTAACCACACCAGGAGTGGTTTGCCAGACATAATGAGGATTAATTAGTTGTATAACGCCTTTAACTAAATCACTTGCTGCTCAGAATTACAACAGTTTTTCCACATGTGACACGGATTTCTTTCTCATTAATGAATGAGATGAAGTTAACATGCATTTAAACATATTGCTTTTAATCTTCTTAATATAGGATAAGTGATATTATAGGTTATTCTTACTTACATTTTCTCCTGAAGCCTTCCTGCTTTTAGAGGCAGACACGATAGTCCATAGGTGCAGTATACATTCCAAAATGCAGAGGATTTGACATATGATTGTAAATCATAACAATTTCACATCTCTATATGAGGACCTTAAACAACAAAAAGTATTTGTTAGATATTTTCAAAGTTTTATCTATATCTCAACCATAAAACAAGTATTAAGGAAACAAAAATAATTTACCACCGTACCTATCACTTTGAGTATTTAAAGTTTAGATGTCATCCTGACCCTCTGGCGACGAGTACACAAGTCCCTGGGAGTTTCGTACATACTGCCATAGAACTTGTGCACCTATCACAAAGGGTGTTATTAAAGACCGCACTAAATATCGAAGGTACCTTGTATTTTGGAAGAAACTCTTAATCCTAGTCCAAATCCTGTTGTATAAAATCAAAAAGATGAGACTGTTCACATCAGCCACATTTCAAAAACTGGGTGACTGATGTGACCATTCACCTCCATTTGATCAAAGCACTACATGGTCTGCTCAGTGTAACTTGACCATACATCCTGGATTGCTTGGGTGAGATATTTTTATCAAACTTTGCATTTCACTTAAGTCACAGGTTAAATAACACTTTACGACTGCTGGTAGATAACAACTTGTGTTTTATATATCCAAGCACGATGACAGACAGACCATACCCGGTGAGGACAATTTAACCACACCAGGAGTGGTTTGCCAGACATAATGAGGATTAATTAGTTGTATCACGCCTTTAATTAAATCACTTGCTGCTCAGAATTACAATAGTTTTTGCACATGTGACACGGATTTCTTTCTCATTAATGAATGAGATGAAGTTAACATGCATTTAAACATATTGCTTTTAATCTTCTTAATATAGGATAAGTGATATTATAGGTTATTCCTACTTACATTTTCTCCTGAAGCCTTCCTGCTTTTAGAGGCAGACACGATAGTCCAAAGGTGCAGTATACATTCCAAAATGTAAGGGATTAGACATATGATTGTAAATCATAACAATTTCACATCTCTATATGAGGACCTTAAACAACAAAAAGTATTTGTTAGATATTTTCAAAGTTTTATCTATATCTCAACCATAAAACAAGTATTAACGTAACAAAAATAATTTACCACCGTACCTATCACTTTGAGCATTTAAAGTTTAGCTGTCATCCTGACCCTCTGGCGACGAGTACACAAGTCCCTGGGAGTTTCGTACATACTGCCATAGAACTTGTGCACCTATCACAAAGGGTGTTATTAAAGACCGCACTCAATATCAAAGGTACCTTGTATTTTGGCGTTGGCAGAAACTCTTAATCCTAGTCCAAATCCTGTTGTATGAAATCAAAAAGATGAGACTGTTCACATCAGCCACATTTCAAAAACTAGGTGACTGATGTGACCATTCACCTCCATTTGATCAAAGCACTACATTGTCTTCTCAGTGTGGTTTGAAGAACTTCCATTTCCCTTGATAACCTGTAATTATAGGATTATTTTCATATCTTTTCAAATTTTCCTTGACATAAAGATGTAACACAATTTTTAAATGAATTTTATTAACCTCATAAAATATGATATTGTCATCCTTTGTCTTCAATACTAATCATTTTTGCATAAATTAGTTGTAGCATATGTTCATACCTTGTATGTAAAATTAAGATGTTAACAAAGCAATAAGAGGAGATTGATCACATTAGCCACCTTGGATATAACATGCCGCTAATATGACCATTCATCCTGGATTGCTTGGGTGAGATATTTTTATCAAACGTTGCATTTCACTTAAATCACAGGTTAAATAACACTTTACGACTTCTGGTACAGAACAACTTGTGTTTTATATATCCAAGCACGATGACAGACAGACCATACCCGGTGAGGACAATTTAACCACACCAGGAGTGGTTTGCCAGACATAATGAGGATTAATTAGTTGTATAACGCCTTTAACTAAATCACTTGCTGCTCAGAATTACAACAGTTTTTCCACATGTGACACGGATTTCTTTCTCATTAATGAATGAGATGAAGTTAACATGCATTTAAACATATTGCTTTTAATCTTCTTAATATAGGATAAGTGATATTATAGGTTATTCTTACTTACTTTTTCTCCTGAAGCCTTCCTGCTTTTAGAGGCAGACACGATAGTCCATAGGTGCAGTATACATTCCAAAATGTAAGGGATTTGACATATGATTGTAAATCATAACAATTTCACATCTCTATATGAGGACCTTAAACAACAAAAAGTATTTGTTAGATATTTTCAAAGTTTTATCTATATCTCAACCATAAAACAAGTATTAAGGAAACAAAAATAATTTACCACCGTACCTATCACTTTGAGCATTTAAAGTTTAGCTGTCATCCTGACCCAATGGCGACGAGTACACAAGTCCCTGGGAGTTTTGTACATACTGCCATAGAACTTGTGCACCTATCACAAAGGGTGTTATTAAAGACCGCACTCAATATCGAAGGTACCTTGTATTTTGGAAGAAACTCTTAATCCTAGTCCAAATCCTGTTGTATAAAATCAAAAAGATGAGACTGTTCACATCAGCCACATTTCAAAAACTAGGTGACTGATGTGACCATTCACCTCCATTTGATCAAAGCACTACATGGTCTTCTCAGTGTGGTTTGAAGAACTTCCATTTCCCTTGATAACCTGTAATTATAGGATTATTTTCATATCTTTTCAAATTTTCCTTGACATAAAGATGTAACACAATTTTTAAATGAATTTTATTAACCTCATAAAATATGATATTGTCATCCTGTGTCTTCAATACTAACCATTTTTGCATAAATTAGTTGTAGCATATGTTCATACCTTGTATGTAAAATTAAGATGTTAACAAAGCAATAAGGGGAGATTGATCACATTAGCCACATTGGATATAACATGCCGCTAATATGACCATTCATCCTGGATTGCTTGGGTTAGATATTTTTATCAAACTTTGCATTTGACTTAAATCACAGGTTAAATAACACTTTACGACTGCTGGTAGAGAACAACTTGTGTTTTATATATCCAAGCACGATGACAGACAGACCATCCCCGGTGAGGACAATTTAACCACACCAGGAGTGGTTTGCCAGACATAATGAGGATTAATTAGTTGTATAACGCCTTTAAATAAATCACTTGCTGCTCAGAATTACAATAGTTTTTCCACATGTGACACGGATTTCTTTCTCATTAATGAATGAGAAGTAGTTAACATGCATTTAAACATATTGCTTTTAATCTTCTTAATATAGGATAAGTGATATTATAGGTTATTCTTACTTACATTTTCTCCTGAAGCCTTCCTGCTTTTAGAGGCAGACACGATAGTCCATAGGTGCAGTATACATTCCAAAATGCAGAGGATTTGACATATGATTGTAAATCATAACAATTTCACATCTCTATATGAGGACCTTAAACAACAAAAACTATTTGTTAGATATTTTCAAAGTTTTATCTATATCTCAACCATAAAACAAGTATTAATGAAACAAAAATAATTTACCACCGTACCTATCACTTTGAGCATTTAAAGTTTAGATGTCATCCTGACCCTCTGGCGACGAGTACACAAGTCCCTGGGAGTTTCGTACATACTGCCATAGAACTTGTGCACCTATCACAAAGGGTGTTATTAAAGACCGCACTCAATATCGAAGGTACCTTGTATTTTGGAAGAAACTCTTAATCCTAGTCCAAATCCTGTTGTATAAAATCCAAAAGATGAGACTGTTCACATCAGCCACATTTCGAAAACTAGGTGACTGATGTGACCATTCACCTGCATTTGATCAAAGCACTACATGGTCTGCTCAGTGTAACTTGACCATACATCCTGGATTGCTTGAGTGAGATATTTTTATCAAACTTTGCATTTCACTTAAGTCACAGGTTAAATAACACTTTACGACTGCTGGTAGAGAACAACTTGTGTTTTATATATCCAAGCACGATGACAGACAGACCATACCCGGTGAGGACAATTTAACCACACCAAGAGTGGTTTGCCAGACATAATGAGGATTAATTAGTTGTATCACGCCTTTAACTAAATCACTTGCTGCTCAGAATTACAATAGTTTTTCCACATGTGACACGGATTTCTTTCTCATTAATGAATGAGATGAAGTTAACATGCATTTAAACATATTGCTTTTAATCTTCTTAATATAGGATAAGTGATATTATAGGTTATTCTTACTTACATTTTCTCCTGAAGCCTTCCTGCTTTTAGAGGCAGACACGATAGTCCATAGGTGCAGTATACATTCCAAAATGTAAGGGATTTGACATATGATTGTAAATCATAACAATTTCACATCTCTATATGAGGACCTTAAACAACAAAAAGTATTTGTTAGATATTTTCAAAGTTTTATCTATATCTCAACCATAAAACAAGTATTAACGTAACAAAAATAATTTACTACCGTACCTATCACATTGAGCATTTAAAGTTTAGCTGTCATCCTGACCCTCTGGCGACGAGTACACAAGTCCCTGGGAGTTTCGTACATACTGCCATAGAACTTGTGCACCTATCACAAAGGGTGTTATTAAAGACCGCACTCAATATCAAAGGTACCTTGTATTTTGGCGTTGGCAGAAACTCTTAATCCTAGTCCAAATCCTGTTGTATGAAATCAAAAAGATGAGACTGTTCACATCAGCCACATTTCAAAAACTAGGTGACTGATGTGACCATTCACCTCCATTTGATCAAAGCACTACATGGTCTTCCCAGTGTGGTTTGAAGAACTTCCATTTCCCTTGATAACCTGTAATTATAGGATTATTTTCATATCTTTTCAAATTTTCCTTGACATAAAGATGTAACACAATTTTTAAATGAATTTTATTAACCTCATAAAATATGATATTGTCATCCTTTGTCTTCAATACTAATCATTTTTGCATAAATTAGTTGTAGCATATGTTCATACCTTGTATGTAAAATTAAGATGTTAACAAAGCAATAAGAGGAGATTGATCACATTAGCCACATTGGATATAACATGCCGCTAATATGACCATTCATTTGGATTGCTTGGGTGAGATATTTTTATCAAACGTTGCATTTCACTTAAATCACAGGTTAAATAACACTTTACGACTTCTGGTACAGAACAACTTTGTGTTTTATATATCCAAGCACGATGACAGACAGACCATACCCGGTGAGGACAATTTAACCACACCAGGAGTGGTTTGCCAGACATAATGAGGATTAATTAGTTGTATAACGCCTTTAACTAAATCACTTGCTGCTCAGAATTACAACAGTTTTTCCACATGTGACACAGATTTCTTTCTCATTAATGAATGAGATGAAGTTAACATGCATTTAAACATATTGCTTTTAATCTTCTTAATATAGGATACGTGATATTATAGGTTATTCTTACTTACATTTTCTCCTGAAGCCTTCCTGCTTTTAGAGGCAGACACGATAGTCCATAGGTGCAGTATACATTCCAAAATGCAGAGGATTTGACATATGATTGTAAATCATAACAATTTCACATCTCTATATGAGGACCTTAAACAACAAAAAGTATTTGTTAGATATTTTCAAAGTTTTATTTATATCTCAACCATAAAACAAGTATTAACGTAACAAAAATAATTTACCACCGTACCTATCACTTTGAGCATTTAAAGTTTAGCTGTCATCCTGACCCTCTGGCGACGAGTACACAAGTCCCTGGGAGTTTCGTACATACTGCCATAGAACTTGTGCACCTATCACAAAGGGTGTTATTAAAGACTGCACTCAATATCAAAGGTACCTTGTATTTTGGCGTTGGAAGAAACTCTTAATCCTAGTCCAAATCCTGTTGTATGAAATCAAAAAGATGAGACTGTTCACATCAGCCACATTTCAAAAACTAGGTGACTGATGTGACCATTCACCTCCATTTGATCAAAGCACTACATGGTCTTCTCAGTGTGGTTTGAAGAACTTCCATTTCCCTTGATAACCTGTAATTATAGGATTATTTTCATATCTTTTCAAATTTTCCTTGACATAAAGATGTAACAGAATTTTTAAATGAATTTTATTAACCTCATAAAATATGATATTGTCATCCTTTGTCTTCAATACTAATCATTTTTGCATAAATTAGTTGTAGCATATGTTCATACCTTGTATGTAAAATTAAGATGTTAACAAAGCAATAAGGGGAGACTGATCACATTAGCCACATTGGATATAACATGCCGCTAATATGACCATTCATCCTGGATTGCTTGGGTGAGATATTTTTATCAAACGTTGCATTTCACTTAAATCACAGGTTAAATAACACTTTACGACTTCTGGTACAGAACAACTTGTGTTTTATATATCCAAGCACGATGACAGACAGACCATACCCGTTGAGGACAATTTAACCACACCAGGAGTGGTTTGCCAGACATAATGAGGATTAATTAGTTGTATAACGCCTTTAACTAAATCACTTGCTGCTCAGAATTACAACAGTTTTTCCACATGTGACACGGATTTCTTTCTCATTAATGAATGAGATGAAGTTAACATGCATTTAAACATATTGCTTTTAATCTTCTTAATATAGGATAAGTGATATTATAGGTTATTCTTACTTACATTTTCTCCTGAAGCCTTCCTGCTTTTAGAGGCAGACACGATAGTCCATAGGTGCAGTATACATTCCAAAATGCAGAGGATTTGACATATGATTGTAAATCATAACAATTTCACATCTCTATATGAGGACCTTAAACAACAAAAAGTATTTGTTAGATATTTTCAAAGTTTTATCTATATCTCAACCATAAAACAAGTATTAACGTAACAAAAATAATTTACCACCGTACCTATCACTTTGAGCATTTAAAGTTTAGCTGTCATCCTGACCCTCTGGCGACGAGTACACAAGTCCCTGGGAGTTTTGTACATACTGCCATAGAACTTGTGCACCTATCACAAAGGGTGTTATTAAAGACCGCACTCAATATCGAAGGTACCTTGTATTTTGGAAGAAACTCTTAATCCTAGTCCAAATCCTGTTGTATAAAATCAAAAAGATGAGACTGTTCACATCAGCCACATTTCAAAAACTAGGTGACTGATGTGACCATTCACCTCCATTTGATCAAAGCACTACATGGTCTTCTCAGTGTGGTTTGAAGAACTTCCATTTCCCTTGATAACCTGTAATTATAGGATTATTTTCATATCTTTTCAAATTTTCCTTGACATAAAGATTTAACACAATTTTTAAATGAATTTTATTAACCTCATAAAATATGATATTGTCATCCTTTGTCTTCAATACTAACCATTTTTGCATAAATTAGTTGTAGCATATGTTCATACCTTGTATGTAAAATTAAGATGTTAACAAAGCAATAAGGGGAGATTGATCACATTAGCCACATTGGATATAACATGCCGCTAATATGACCATTCATCCTTGATTGCTTGGGTTAGATATTTTTATCAAACTTTGCATTTGACTTAAATCACAGGTTAAATAACACTTTACGACTGCTGGTAGAGAACAACTTGTGTTTTATATATCCAAGCACGATGACAGACAGACCATCCCCGGTGAGGACAATTTAACCACACCAGGAGTGGTTTGCCAGACATAATGAGGATTAATTAGTTGTATAACGCCTTTAACTAAATCACTTGCTGCTCAGAATTACAATAGTTTTTCCACATGTGACACGGATTTCTTTCTCATTAATGAATGAGATGAAGTTAACATGCATTTAAACATATTGCTTTTAATCTTCTTAATATAGGATAAGTGATATTATAGGTTATTCTTACTTACATTTTCTTTTGAAGCCTTCCTGCTTTTAGAGGCAGACACGATAGTCCATAGGTGCAGTATACATTCCAAAATGCAGAGGATTTGACATATGATTGTAAATCATAACAATTTCACATCTCTATATGAGGACCTTAAACAACAAAAAGTATTTGTTAGATATTTTCAAAGTTTTATCTATATCTCAACCATAAAACAAGTATTAATGAAACAAAAATAATTTACCACCGTACCTATCACTTTGAGCATTTAAAGTTTAGATGTCATCCTGACCCTCTGGCGACGAGTACACAAGTCCCTGGGAGTTTCGTACATACTGCCATAGAACTTGTGCACCTATCACAAAGGGTGTTATTAAAGACCGCACTCAATATCGAAGGTACCTTGTATTTTGGAAGAAACTCTTAATCCTAGTCCAAATCCTGTTGTATAAAATCAAAAAGATGAGACTGTTCACATCAGCCACATTTCAAAAACTAGGTGACTGATGTGACCATTCACCTGCATTTGATCAAAGCACTACATGGTCTGCTCAGTGTAACTTGACCATACATCCTGGATTGCTTGAGTGAGATATTTTTATCAAACTTTGCATTTCACTTAAGTCACAGGTTAAATAACACTTTACGACTGCTGGTAGATAACAACTTGTGTTTTATATATCCAAGCACGATGACAGACAGACCATACCCGGTGAGGACAATTTAACCACACCAGGAGTGGTTTGCAAGACAATGAGGATTAATTAGTTGTATCACGCCTTTAACTAAATTACTTGCTGCTCAGAATTACAATAGTTTTTCCACATGTGACACGGATTTCTTTCTCATTAATGAATGAGATGAAGTTAACATGCATTTAAACATATTGCTTTTAATCTTCTTAATATAGGATAAGTGATATTATAGGTTATTCTTACTTACATTTTCTTTTGAAGCCTTCCTGCTTTTAGAGGCAGACACGATAGTCCATAGGTGCAGTATACATTCCAAAATGTAAGGGATTTGACATATGATTGTAAATCATAACAATTTACATCTCTATATGAGGACCTTAAACAACAAAAAGTATTTGTTAGATATTTTCAAAGTTTTATCTATATCTCAACCATAAAACAAGTATTAACATAACAAAAATAATTTACTACCGTACCTATCACTTTGAGCATTTAAAGTTTAGCAGTCATCCTGACCCTCTGGCGACGAGTACACAAGTCCCTGGGAGTTTCGTACATACTGCCATAGAACTTGTGCACCTATCACAAAGGGTGTTATTAAAGACCGCACTCAATATCAAAGGTACCTTGTATTTTGGCGTTGGCAGAAACTCTTAATCCTAGTCCAAATCCTGTTGTATGAAATCAAAAAGATGAGACTGTTCACATCAGCCACATTTCAAAAACTAGGTGACTGATGTGACCATTCACCTCCATTTGATCAAAGCACTACATGGTCTTCCCAGTGTGGTTTGAAGAACTTCCATTTCCCTTGATAACCTGTAATTATAGGATTATTTTCATATCTTTTCAAATTTTCCTTGACATAAAGATGTAACACAATTTTTAAATGAATTTTATTAACCTCATAAAATATGATATTGTCATCCTTTGTCTTCAATACTAATCATTTTTGCATAAATTAGTTGTAGCATATGTTCATACCTTGTATGTAAAATTAAGATGTTAACAAAGCAATAAGAGGAGATTGATCACATTAGCCACATTGGATATAACATGCCGCTAATATGACCATTCATCCTGGATTGCTTGGGTGAGATATTTTTATCAAACGTTGCATTTCACTTAAATCACAGGTTAAATAACACTTTACGACTTCTGGTACAGAACAACTTGTGTTTTATATATCCAAGCACGATGACAGACAGACCATACCCGGTGAGGACAATTTAACCGCACCAGGAGTGGTTTGCCAGACATAATGAGGATTAATTAGTTGTATAACGCCTTTAACTAAATCACTTGCTGCTCAGAATTACAACAGTTTTTCCACATGTGACACAGATTTCTTTCTCATTAATGAATGAGATGAAGTTAACATGCATTTAAACATATTGCTTTTAATCTTCTTAATATAGGATACGTGATATTATAGGTTATTCTTACTTACATTTTCTCCTGAAGCCTTCCTGCTTTTAGAGGCAGACACGATAGTCCATAGGTGCAGTATACATTCCAAAATGCAGAGGATTTGACATATGATTGTAAATCATAACAATTTCACATCTCTATATGAGGACCTTAAACAACAAAAAGTATTTGTTAGATATTTTCAAAGTTTTATTTATATCTCAACCATAAAACAAGTATTAACGTAACAAAAATAATTTACCACCGTACCTATCACTTTGAGCATTTAAAGTTTAGCTGTCATCCTGACCCTCTGGCGACGAGTACACAAGTCCCTGGGAGTTTCGTACATACTGCCATAGAACTTGTGCACCTATCACAAAGGGTGTTATTAAAGACTGCACTCAATATCAAAGGTACCTTGTATTTTGGCGTTGGAAGAAACTCTTAATCCTAGTCCAAATCCTGTTGTATGAAATCAAAAAGATGAGACTGTTCACATCAGCCACATTTCAAAAACTAGGTGACTGATGTGACCATTCACCTCCATTTGATCAAAGCACTACATGGTCTTCTCAGTGTGGTTTGAAGAACTTCCATTTCCCTTGATAACCTGTAATTATAGGATTATTTTCATATCTTTTCAAATTTTCCTTGACATAAAGATGTAACAGAATTTTTAAATGAATTTTATTAACCTCATAAAATATGATATTGTCATCCTTTGTCTTCAATACTAATCATTTTTGCATAAATTAGTTGTAGCATATGTTCATACCTTGTATGTAAAATTAAGATGTTAACAAAGCAATAAGGGGAGATTGATCACATTAGCCACATTGGATATAACATGCCGCTAATATGACCATTCATCCTGGATTGCTTAGGAGAGATATTTTTATCAAACGGTGCATTTCACTTAAATCACAGGTTAAATAACACTTTACGACTTCTGGTACAGAACAACTTGTGTTTTATATATCCAAGCACGATGACAGACAGACCATACCCGTTGAGGACAATTTAACCACACCAGGAGTAGTTTGCCAGACATAATGAGGATTAATTAGTTGTATAACGCCTTTAACTAAATCACTTGCTGCTCAGAATTACAACAGTTTTTCCACATGTGACACGGATTTCTTTCTCATTAATGAATGAGATGAAGTTAACATGCATTTAAACATATTGCTTTTAATCTTCTTAATATAGGATAAGTGATATTATAGGTTATTCTTACTTACATTTTCTCCTGAAGCCTTCCTGCTTTTAGAGGCAGACACGATAGTCCATAGGTGCAGTATACATTCCAAAATGCAGAGGATTTGACATATGATTGTAAATCATAACAATTTCACATCTCTATATGAGGACCTTAAACAACAAAAAGTATTTGTTAGATATTTTCAAAGTTTTATCTATATCTCAACCATAAAACAAGTATTAACGAAACAAAAATAATTTACCACCGTACCTATCACTTTGAGCATTTAAAGTTTAGATGTCATCCTGACCCTCTGGCGACGAGTACACAAGTCCCTGGGAGTTTCGTACATACTGCCATAGAACTTGTGCACCTATCACAAAGGGTGTTATTAAAGACCGCACTCAATATCGAAGGTACCTTGTATTTTGGAAGAAACTCTTAATCCTAGTCCAAATCCTGTTGTATAAAATCAAAAAGATGAGACTGTTCACATCAGCCACATTTCAAAAACTAGGTGACTGATGTGACCATTCACCTCCATTTGATCAAAGCACTACATGGTCTGCTTAGTGTAACTTGACCATACATCCTGGATTGCTTGAGTGAGATATTTTTATCAAACTTTGCATTTCACTTAAGTCACAGGTTAAATAACACTTTACGACTGCTGGTAGAGAACAACTTGTGTTTTATATATCCAAGCACGATGACAGACAGACCATACCCGGTGAGGACAATTTAACCACACCAAGAGTGGTTTGCCAGACATAATGAGGATTAATTAGTTGTATCACGCCTTTAACTAAATCACTTGCTGCTCAGAATTACAAAAGTTTTTCCACATGTGACACGGATTTCTTTCTCATTAATGAATGAGATGAAGTTAACATGCATTTAAACATATTGCTTTTAATCTTCTTAATATAGGATAAGTGATATTATAGGTTATTCTTACTTACATTTTCTCCTGAAGCCTTCCTGCTTTTAGAGGCAGACACGATAGTCCATAGGTGCAGTATACATTCCAAAATGTAAGGGATTTGACATATGATTGTAAATCATAACAATTTACATCTCTATATGAGGACCTTAAACAACAAAAAGTATTTGTTAGATACTTTCAAAGTTTTATCTAAATCTCAACCATAAAACAAGTATTAACGTAACAAAAATAATTTACTACCGTACCTATCACTTTGAGCATTTAAAGTTTAGCAGTCATCCTGACCCTCTGGCGACGAGTACACAAGTCCCTGGGAGTTTCGTACATACTGCCATAGAACTTGTGCACCTATCACAAAGGGTGTTATTAAAGACCGCACTCAATATCAAAGGTACCTTGTATTTTGGCGTTGGCAGAAACTCTTAATCCTAGTCCAAATCCTGTTGTATGAAATCAAAAAGATGAGACTGTTCACATCAGCCACATTTCAAAAACTAGGTGACTGATGTGACCATTCACCTCCATTTGATCAAAGCACTACATGGTCTTCCCAGTGTGGTTTGAAGAACTTCCATTTCCCTTGATAACCTGTAATTATAGGATTATTTTCATATCTTTTCAAATTTTCCTTGACATAAAGATGTAACACAATTTTTAAATGAATTTTATTAACCTCATAAAATATGATATTGTCATCCTTTGTCTTCAATACTAATCATTTTTGCATAAATTAGTTGTAGCATATGTTCATACCTTGTATGTAAAATTAAGATGTTAACAAAGCAATAAGAGGAGATTGATCACATTAGCCACATTGGATATAACATGCCGCTAATATGACCATTCATCCTGGATTGCTTGGGTGAGATATTTTTATCAAACGTTGCATTTCACTTAAATCACAGGTTAAATAACACTTTACGACTTCTGGAACAGAACAACTTGTGTTTTATATATCCAAGCACGATGACAGACAGACCATACCCGGTGAGGACAATTTAACCACACCAGGAGTGGTTTGCCAGACATAATGAGGATTAATTAGTTGTATAACGCCTTTAACTAAATCACTTGCTGCTCAGAATTACAACAGTTTTTCCACATGTGACACGGATTTCTTTCTCATTAATGAATGAGATGAAGTTAACATGCATTTAAACATATTGCTTTTAATCTTCTTAATATAGGATAAGTGATATTATAGGTTATTCTTACTTACATTTTCTCCTGAAGCCTTCCTGCTTTTAGAGGCAGACACGATAGTCCATAGGTGCAGTATACATTCCAAAATGCAGAGGATTTGACATATGATTGTAAATCATAACAATTTCACATCTGTATATGAGGACCTTAAACAACAAAAAGTATTTGTTAGATATTTTCAAAGTTTTATTTATATCTCAACCATAAAACAAGTATTAACGTAACAAAAATAATTAACCACCGTACCTATCACTTTGAGCATTTAAAGTTTAGCTGTCATCCTGACCCTCTGGCGACGAGTACACAAGTCCCTGGGAGTTTCGTACATACTGCCATAGAACTTGTGCACCTATCACAAAGGGTGTTATTAAAGACTGCACTCAATATCAAAGGTACCTTGTATTTTGGCGTTGGAAGAAACTCTTAATCCTAGTCCAAATCCTGTTGTATGAAATCAAAAAGATGAGACTGTTCACATCAGCCACATTTCAAAAACTAGGTGACTGATGTGACCATTCACCTCCATTTGATCAAAGCACTACATGGTCTGCTCAGTGTAACTTGACCATACATCCTGGATTGCTGGGGTGAGATATTTTTATCAAACTTTGCATTTCACTTAAATCACAGGTTAAATAACACTTTACGACTGCTGGTAGATAACAACTTATGTTTTACATATCCAAGAACGATGACAGACAGACCATAAACCAAGTATTAACGAAAGAAAAATAATTTACCACCGTACCTATCACTTTGAGCATTTAAGGTTTAGCTGTCATCCTGACACTCTGGCGACGAGTACACAAGTCCCTGGGAGTTTCGTACATACTGCCATAGAACATGTGCACCTATCACAAAGGGTGTTATTATAGACCGAACTCAATATAGAAGGTACCTTGTATTTTGGAAGAAACTCTTAATCCTAGTCCAAATCCTGTTGTATGAAATCAAAAAGATGAGTGTTCACATCAGCCACATTTAAAAAACTAGGTGACTGATGTGACCATTCACCTCCATTTTATCAAAGCTCTGCATGGTCTGCGCAGGGTGGTTTGAAGTACTTCCATTTCCCCTTGACAACCTGTAATTTAAGGATTATTTTCTAATCTTTTCAAATTTTCCATGACATAAAGATGTAACACAATTTTTAAAAGAATTTTTATAACCTCATAAAATATTATATTGTCATCCTTTGTCTACAAAACTAATCATTTTTGCATACATGAGTTGTAGCATATGTTCATACCTTGTATGTAAAATTAAGATGTTAACAAAGCAATAAGAGGAGATTGATCACATTAGCCACATTGGATATAACATGCCGCTAATATGACCATTCATCCTGGATTGCTTGGGTGAGATATTTTTATCAAACGTTGCATTTCACTTAAATCACAGGTTAAATAACACTTTACGACTTCTGGTACAGAACAACTTGTGTTTTATATATCCAAGCACGATGACAGACAGACCATACCCGGTGAGGACAATTTAACCACACCAGGAGTGGTTTGCCAGACATAATGAGGATTAATTAGTTGTATAACGCCTTTAACTAAATCACTTGCTGCTCAGAATTACAACAGTTTTGCCACATGTGACACGGATTTCTTTCTCATTAATGAATGAGATGAAGTTAACATGCATTTAAACATATTGCTTTTAATCTTCTTAATATAGGATAAGTGATATTATAGGTTATTCTTACTTACATTTTCTCCTGAAGCCTTCCTGCTCATAGAGGCAGACACGATAGTCCATAGGTGCAGTATACATTCCAAAATGCAAGGGATTTGACATATATTTGTAAATCATAACAATTTCACATCTCTATATGAGGACCTTAAACAACAAAAAGTAATTGTTAGATATTATCAAAGTTTTATCTATATCTCAACCATAAAACAAGTATTAATCAAACATAAAAATAATTGACCACCGTACCTATCACTTTGAGCATTTAAAGTTTAGCTGTCATCCTGACCCTCTGGCAACGAGTACACAAGTCCCTGGGAGTTTCGTACATACTGCCATAGAACTTGTGCACCTATCACAAAGGGTGTTATAAAGACTGCACTCAATATCGAAGGTACCTTGTATTTTGGAAGAAACTCTTAATCCTAGTCCAAATCCTGTTGTATGAAATCAAAAAGATGAGACTGTTCACATCAGCCACATTTCAAAAACTAGGTGACTGATGTGACCATTTACCTCCAGTTGATCAAAGCACTACATGGTCTTCTCAGTGTGGTTTGAAGAACTTCCATTTCCCTTGATAACCTGTAATTATAGGATTATTTTCATATCTTTTCAAATTTTCCTTGACATAAAGATGTAACAGAATTTTTAAATGAATTTTATTAACCTCATAAAATATGATATTGTCATCCTTTGTCTTCAATACTAATCATTTTTGCATAAATTAGTTGTAGCATATGTTCATACCTTGTATGTAAAATTAAGATGTTAACAAAGCAATAAGAGGAGATTGATCACATTAGCCACATTGGATATAACATGCCGCTAATATGACCATTCATCCTGGATTGCTTGGGTGAGATATTTTTATCAAACGTTGCATTTCACTTAAATCACAGGTTAAATAACACTTTACGACTTCTGGTACAGAACAACTTGTGTTTTATATATCCAAGCACGATGACAGACAGACCATACCCGGTGAGGACAATTTAACCACACCAGGAGTGGTTTGCCAGACATAATGAGGATTAATTAGTTGTATAACGCCTTTAACTAAATCACTTGCTGCTCAGAATTACAACAGTTTTGCCACATGTGACACGGATTTCTTTCTCATTAATGAATGAGATGAAGTTAACATGCATTTAAACATATTGCTTTTAATCTTCTTAATATAGGATAAGTGATATTATAGGTTATTCTTACTTACATTTTCTCCTGAAGCCTTCCTGCTTTTAGAGGCAGACACGATAGTCCATAGGTGCAGTATACATTCCAAAATGCAGAGGATTTGACATATGATTGTAAATCATAACAATTTCACATCTCTATATGAGGACCTTAAACAACAAAAAGTATTTGTTAGATATTTTCAAAGTTTTATTTATATCTCAACCATAAAACAAGTATTAACGTAACAAAAATAATTTACCACCGTACCTATCACTTTGAGCATTTAAAGTTTAGCTGTCATCCTGACCCTCTGGCGACGAGTACACAAGTCCCTGGGAGTTTCGTACATACTGCCATAGAACTTGTGCACCTATCACAAAGGGTGTTATTAAAGACTGCACTCAATATCAAAGGTACGTTGTATTTTGGCGTTGGAAGAAACTCTTAATCCTAGTCCAAATCCTGTTGTATGAAATCAAAAAGATGAGACTGTTCACATCAGCCACATTTCAAAAACTAGGTGACTGATGTGACCATTCACCTCCATTTGATCAAAGCACTACATGGTCTTCTCAGTGTGGTTTGAAGAACTTCCATTTCCCTTGATAACCTGTAATTATAGGATTATTTTCATATCTTTTCAAATTTTCCTTGACATAAAGATGTAACAGAGTTTTTAAATGAATTTTATTAACCTCATAAAATATGATATTGTCATCCTTTGTCTTCAATACTAATCATTTTTGCATAAATTAGTTGTAGCATATGTTCATACCTTGTATGTAAAATTAAGATGTTAACAAAGCAATAAGGGGAGATTGATCACATTAGCCACATTGGATATAACATGCCGCTAATATGACCATTCATCCTGGATTGCTCGGGTGAGATATTTTTATCAAACTTCTCATTTCACTTAAATCACAGGTTAAATAACACTTTACGACTTCTGGTACAGAACAACTAGTGTCTTATATATCCAAGCACGATGACAGACAGACCATACCCGGTGAGGACAATTTAACCACACCAGGAGTGATTTGCCAGACATAATGAGGAATTATTAGTTGTATCACGCCTTTAACTAAATCACTTGCTGCTCAGAATTACAATAGTTTTTCCACATGTGACACGGATTTCTTTCTCATTAATGAATGTGATGAAGTTAACATGCATTTAAACATATTGCTTTTAATCTTCTTAATATAGGATAAGTGATATTATAGGTTATTCTTACTTACATTTTCTCCTGAAGCCTTCCTGCTTTTAGAGGCAGACACGATAGTCCATAGGTGCAGTATACATTCCAAAATGTAAGGGATTTGACATATGATTGTAAATCATAACAATTTCACATCTCTATATGAGGACCTTAAACAACAAAAAGTATTTGTTAGATATTTTCAAAGTTTTATCTATATCTCAACCATAAAACAAGTATTAACGTAACAAAAATAATTTACCACCGTACCTATCACTTTGAGCATTTAAAGTTTAGCTGTCATCCTGACCCTCTGGCGACGAGTACACAAGTCCCTGGGAGTTTCGTACATACTGCCATAGAACTTGTGCACCTATCACAAAGGGTGTTATTAAAGACTGCACTCAATATCAAAGGTACCTTGTATTTTGGCGTTGGAAGAAAGTCTTAATCCTAGTCCAAATCCTGTTGTATGAAATCAAAAAGATGAGACTGTTCACATCAGCCACATTTCAAAAACTAGGTGACTGATGTGACCATTCACCTCCATTTGATCAAAGCACTACATGGTCTTCTCAGTGTGGTTTGAAGAACTTCCATTTCCCTTGATAACCTGTAATTATAGGATGTTTTTCATATCTTTTCAAATTTTCCTTGACATAAAGATGTAACACAATTTTTAAATGAATTTTATTAACCTCATAAAATATGATGTTGTCATCCTTTGTCTTCAATACTAATCATTTTTGCATAAATTAGTTGTAGCATATGTTCATACCTTGTATGTAAAATTAAGATGTTGACAAAGCAATAAGGGGAGATTGATCACATTAGCCACATTGGATATAACATGCCGCTAATATGACCATTCATCCTGGATTGCTTGGGTGAGATATTTTTATCGAACGTTGCATTTCACTTAAATCACAGGTTAATTAACACTTTACGACTTCTGGTAGAGAACAACTTGTGTTTTATATATCCAAGCACGATGACAGACAGACCATACCCGGTGAGGACAATTTAACCACACCAGGAGTGGTTTGCCAGACATAATGAGGATTAATTAGTTGTATCACGCGTTTAACTAAATCACTTGCTGCTCAGAATTACAACCGTTTTTCCACATGTGAAACGGATTTCTTTCTCATTAATGAATGAGATGAATTTAACATGCATTCAAACATATTGCTTTTAATCTTCTTATTATAGAATAAGTGATATTATAGGTTATTCTTACTTACATTTTCTCCTGAAGCCTTCCTGCTCATAGAGGCAGACACGATAGTCCATAGGTGCAGTATACATTCCAAAATGCAAGGGATTTGACATATATTTGTAAATCATAACAATTTCACATCTCTATATGAGGACCTTAAACAACAAAAAGTAATTGTTAGATATTTTCAAAGTTTTATCTATATCTCAACCATAAAACAAGTATTAATCAAACATAAAAATAATTGACCACCGTACCTATCACTTTGAGCATTTAAAGTTTAGCTGTCATCCTGACCCTCTGGCAACGAGTACACAAGTCCCTGGGAGTTTCGTACATACTGCCATAGAACTTGTGCACCTATCACAAAGGGTGTTATAAAGACTGCACTCAATATCGAAGGTACCTTGTATTTTGGAAGAAACTCTTAATCCTAGTCCAAATCCTGTTGTATGAAATCAAAAAGATGAGACTGTTCACATCAGCCACATTTCAAAAACTAGGTGACTGATGTGACCATTCACCTCCAGTTGATCAAAGCACTACATGGTCTTCTCAGTGTGGTTTGAAGAACTTCCATTTCCCTTGATAACCTGTAATTATAGGATTATTTTCATATCTTTTCAAATTTTCCTTGACATAAAGATGTAACAGAATTTTTAAATGAATTTTATTAACCTCATAAAATATGATATTGTCATCCTTTGTCTTCAATACTAATCATTTTTGCATAAATTAGTTGTAGCATATGTTCATACCTTGTATGTAAAATTAAGATGTTAACAAAGCAATAAGAGGAGATTGATCACATTAGCCACATTGGATATAACATGCCGCTAATATGACCATTCATCCTGGATTGCTTGGGTGAGATATTTTTATCAAACGTTGCATTTCACTTAAATCACAGGTTAAATAACACTTTACGACTTCTGGTACAGAACAACTTGTGTTTTATATATCCAAGCACGATGACAGACAGACCATACCCGGTGAGGACAATTTAACCACACCAGGAGTGGTTTGCCAGACATAATGAGGATTAATTAGTTGTATAACGCCTTTAACTAAATCACTTGCTGCTCAGAATTACAACAGTTTTGCCACATGTGACACGGATTTCTTTCTCATTAATGAATGAGATGAAGTTAACATGCATTTAAACATATTGCTTTTAATCTTCTTAATATAGGATAAGTGATATTATAGGTTATTCTTACTTACATTTTCTCCTGAAGCCTTCCTGCTTTTAGAGGCAGACACGATAGTCCATAGGTGCAGTATACATTCCAAAATGCAGAGGATTTGACATATGATTGTAAATCATAACAATTTCACATCTCTATATGAGGACCTTAAACAACAAAAAGTATTTGTTAGATATTTTCAAAGTTTTATTTATATCTCAACCATAAAACAAGTATTAACGTAACAAAAATAATTTACCACCGTACCTATCACTTTGAGCATTTAAAGTTTAGCTGTCATCCTGACCCTCTGGCGACGAGTACACAAGTCCCTGGGAGTTTCGTACATACTGCCATAGAACTTGTGCACCTATCACAAAGGGTGTTATTAAAGACTGCACTCAATATCAAAGGTACGTTGTATTTTGGCGTTGGAAGAAACTCTTAATCCTAGTCCAAATCCTGTTGTATGAAATCAAAAAGATGAGACTGTTCACATCAGCCACATTTCAAAAACTAGGTGACTTATGTGACCATTCACCTCCATTTGATCAAAGCACTACATGGTCTTCTCAGTGTGGTTTGAAGAACTTCCATTTCCCTTGATAACCTGTAATTATAGGATTATTTTCATATCTTTTCAAATTTTCCTTGACATAAAGATGTAACAGAGTTTTTAAATGAATTTTATTAACCTCATAAAATATGATATTGTCATCCTTTGTCTTCAATACTAATCATTTTTGCATAAATTAGTTGTAGCATATGTTCATACCTTGTATGTAAAATTAAGATGTTAACAAAGCAATAAGGGGAGATTGATCACATTAGCCACATTGGATATAACATGCCGCTAATATGACCATTCATCCTGGATTGCTCGGGTGAGATATTTTTATCAAACTTCTCATTTCACTTAAATCACAGGTTAAATAACACTTTACGACTTCTGGTACAGAACAACTAGTGTCTTATATATCCAAGCACGATGACAGACAGACCATACCCGGTGAGCACAATTTAACCACACCAGGAGTGATTTGCCAGACATAATGAGGAATTATTAGTTGTATCACGCCTTTAACTAAATCACTTGCTGCTCAGAATTACAATAGTTTTTCCATATGTGACACGGATTTCTTTCTCATTAATGAATGTGATGAAGTTAACATGCATTTAAACATATTGCTTTTAATCTTCTTAATATAGGATAAGTGATATTATAGGTTATTCTTACTTACATTTTCTCCTGAAGCCTTCCTGCTTTTAGAGGCAGACACGATAGTCCATAGGTGCAGTATACATTCCAAACTGTAAGGGATTTGACATATGATTGTAAATCATAACAATTTCACATCTCTATATGAGGACCTTAAACAACAAAAAGTATTTGTTAGATATTTTCAAAGTTTTATCTATATCTCAACCATAAAACAAGTATTAACGTAACAAAAATAATTTACCACCGTACCTATCACTTTGAGCATTTAAAGTTTAGCTGTCATCCTGACCCTCTGGCGACGAGTACACAAGTCCCTGGGAGTTTCGTACATACTGCCATAGAACTTGTGCACCTATCACAAAGGGTGTTATTAAAGACTGCACTCAATATCAAAGGTACCTTGTATTTTGGCGTTGGAAGAAAGTCTTAATCCTAGTCCAAATCCTGTTGTATGAAATCAAAAAGATGAGACTGTTCACATCAGCCACATTTCAAAAACTAGGTGACTGATGTGACCATTCACCTCCATTTGATCAAAGCACTACATGGTCTGCTCAGTGTAACTTGACCATACATCCTGGATTGCTTGAGTGAGATATTTTTATCAAACTTTGCATTTCACTTAAGTCACAGGTTAAATAACACTTTACGACTGCTGGTAGAGAACAACTTGTGTTTTATATATCCAAGCACGATGACAGACAGACCATACCCGGTGAGGACAATTTAACCACACCAGGAGTGGTTTGCCAGACATAATGAGGATTAATTAGTTGTATAACGCCTTTAACTAAATCACTTGCTGCTCAGAATTACAACAGTTTTTCCACATGTGACACGGATTTCTTTCTCATTAATGAATGAGATGAAGTTAACATGCATTTAAACATATTGCTTTTAATCTTCTTAATATAGGATAAGTGATATTATAGGTTATTCTTACTTACATTTTCTCCTGAAGCCTTCCTGCTTTTAGAGGCAGACACGATAGTCCATAGGTGCAGTATACATTCCAAAATGCAGAGGATTTGACATATGATTGTAAATCATAACAATTTCACATCTGTATATGAGGACCTTAAACAACAAAAAGTATTTGTTAGATATTTTCAAAGTTTTATTTATATCTCAACCATAAAACAAGTATTAACGTAACAAAAATAATTTACCACCGTACCTATCACTTTGAGCATTTAAAGTTTAGCTGTCATCCTGACCCTCTGGCGACGAGTACACAAGTCCCTGGGAGTTTCGTACATACTGCCATAGAACTTGTGCACCTATCACAAAGGGTGTTATTAAAGACCGCACTCAATACCGAAGGTACCTTGTATTTTGGAAGAAACTCTTAATCCTAGTCCAAATCCTGTTGTATAAAATCAAAAAGATGAGACCGTTCACATCAGCCACATTTCAAAAACTAGGTGACTGATGTGACCATTCACCTCCATTTGATCAAAGCACTACATGGTCTGCTCAGTGTAACTTGACCATACATCCTGGATTGCTTGGGTGAGATATTTTTATCAAACTTTGCATTTCACTTAAATCACAGGTTAAATAACACTTTACGACTGCTGGTAGAGAACAACTTGTGTTTTATATATCCAAGCACGATGACAGACAGACTATAAAACAAGTATTAACGAAAGAAAAATAATTTACCACCGTACCTATCACTTTGAGCATTTAAGGTTTAGCTGTCATCCTGACACTCTGGCGACGAGTACACTAGTCCCTGGGAGTTTCGTACATACTGCCATAGAACATGTGCACCTATCACAAAGGGTGTTATTATAGACCGAACTCAATATCGAAGGTACCTTGTATTTTGGAAGAAACTCTTAATCCTAGTCCAAATCCTGTTGTATGAAATCAAAAAGATGAGTGTTCACATCAGCCACATTTAAAAAACTAGGTGACTGATGTGACCATTCACCTCCATTTGATCAAAGCTCTGCATGGTCTTCTCAGTGTGGTTTGAAGAACTTCCATTTCTCCTTGACAACCTGTAATTTAAGGATTATTTTCTAATCTTTTCAAATTTTCCATGACATAAAGATGTAACACAATTTTTAAAAGAATTTTTATAACCTCATAAAATATTATATTGTCATCCTTTGTCTACAAAACTAATCATTTTTGCATACATGAGTTGTAGCATATGTTCATACCTTGTATGTAAAATTAGATGTTGACAAAGCAATAAGGGGAGATTGATCACATTAGCCACACTGGATATAACATGCCGCTAATATGACCATTCATCCTGGATTGCTTGGGTGAGATATTTTTATCAAACGTTGCATTTCACTTAAATCACAGGTTAAATAACACTTTACGACTTCTGGTAGAGAACAACTTGCGTTTTATATATCCAAGCACGATGACAGACAGACCATACCCGGTGAGGACAATTTAACCACACCAGGAGTGGTTTGCCAGACATAATGAGGATTAATTAGTTGTATCACGCCTTTAACTAAATCACTTGCTGCTCAGAATTACAACCGTTTTTCCACATGTGACACGGATTTCTTTCTCATTAATGAATGAGATGAATTTAACATGCATTCAAACATATTGCTTTTAATCTTCTTATTATAGAATAAGTGATATTATAGGTTATTCTTACTTACATTTTCTCCTGAAGCCTTCCTGCTCATAGAGGCAGACACGATAGTCCATAGGTGCAGTATGCATTCCAAAATGCAAGGGATTTGACATATATTTGTAAATCATAACAATTTCACATCTCTATATGAGGACCTTAAACAACAAAAAGTAATTGTTAGATATTTTCAAAGTTTTATCTATATCTCAACCATAAAACAAGTATTAATCAAACATAAAAATAATTGACCACCGTACCTATCACTTTGAGCATTTAAAGTTTAGCTGTCATCCTGACCCTCTGGCAACGAGTACACAAGTCCCTGGGAGTTTCGTACATACTGCCATAGAACTTGTGCACCTATCACAAAGGGTGTTATTAAAGACTGCACTCAATATCAAAGGTACCTTGTATTTTGGCGTTGGAAGAAACTCTTAATCCTAGTCCAAATCCTGTTGTATGAAATCAAAAAGATGAGACTGTTCACATCAGCCACATTTCAAAAACTAGGTGACTGATGTGACCATTCACCTCCAGTTGATCAAAGCACTACATGGTCTTCTCAGTGTGGTTTGAAGAACTTCCATTTCCCTTGATAACCTGTAATTATAGTATTATTTTCATATCTTTTCAAATTTTCCTTGACATAAAGATGTAACAGAATTTTTAAATGAATTTTATTAACCTCATAAAATATGATATTGTCATCCTTTGTCTTCAATACTAATCATTTTTGCATAAATTAGTTGTAGCATATGTTCATACCTTGTATGTAAAATTAAGATGTTAACAAAGCAATAAGGGGAGATTGATCACATTAGCCACATTGGATATAACATGCCGCTAATATGACCATTCATCCTGGATTGCTTGGGTGAGATATTTTTATCAAACTTCTCATTTCACTTAAATCACAGGTTAAATAACACTTTACGACTTCTGGTACAGAACAACTTGTGTTTTATATACCCATGCACGATGACAGACAGACCATACCCGGTGAGGATAATTTAACCACACCAGGAGTGGTTTGCCAGACATAATGAGGATTAATTAGTTGTATCAGGCCTTTAACTAAATCACTTGCTGCTAAGAATTACAACAATTTTTACACATCTTACATGGATTTCTTTCTCATTAATGAGTGATATGTAGTTAACATGCATTAAAACATTTATTGTCAGTCGTAGATCTTTCTTATTCTGAGAAGGCTGATAGTGAAATACAATACCTAATAATAAATATTGCTTTTAATCTTCTTAATATAGGATAAGTGATATTATAGATTTTTCTTACTTGCATTTTCTCCTGAAGCCGTGCTGCTCATAGTCCTTAGGTGCAGTATACATTCCAAAATGCAAGGGATTTGGCAAATTAGAAATCATAACAATTTCATATTCTCTATATGAGTATCATTAAAGAAAAAAGTATTTGTTAGATGTTTTGTATTTAGTATCTATTTCTCAACTCTAAGGCAAGTATTAAAGAAACATAATATGAATTTATCTCCATACACTTTTAGCATTTATTGTACAGTTTTCAGCTAATTCCTTTGCTGAACTGACTATGTTGCTATTTTCCTTTATCTGACAGCACACTATTTTATGAAATTGTTAGACTTTTATTGACCATTGACATAATGGTAACATTACTTCAAACAGTTAGTTATTGATTTTAGCTATGCTTAGGCCCTGATGATTGTTTGAGAAATCTGCATTGTTCACATGTTAATTGAAAAGGAGTATTTTTGAAATTATGCACAATTACTCTGAAGGTGTGTGTTAATTAGAGAATAGTAGAAATATTATTCTGAAAGACAAATACATAATAATATATAAAGCTTTGAAATCTCTTTAACAATATAATTGTAGTATATGAGATATTATTGTTTATATTTACTCACATTGGAAGCCTTCCGGCTTATAGAAGGCGGACGGCAGAGTCTTTTTCGGAAGTATACATACCAGAATGAAAAGGATTTTATGTGAATGATTGTAATTTATTCCAATTTCACTGCTTTACCTTTAAATAAAATAATTGTTATTAGCATATAAGCTAGCATTTATGCAACATCACAATAATATACCTTAATTTTGTTCATATTTGCCATATAATTTATTACTGTTAACTGGATCATACGGGGAAGGTACACAAGTCCTTGGGGTTTGATACTTATTGCCTTATGACCAGTTTAATATGAACTTAAACATCGGATTCCAACGTAATTCTTAAGACAAGATATAAATGACGTTTGTATTATACAATATTGTTGTAGACTGGCTACTTCTTAGTAAATGCAAATTTTCATCAGTCACTAGTCAGTAATTGTCAGCTACGGGCAAGGAGATAATAAACATTTCTAAGTTTCGTCTCTTATCAGAGAAAATTAAAATCTAGGTAGTATTCACATATGAAAGTGGTTTTGCAGAATCACATAGATTGCCTAACCCACGTATCCTGAAAAATGTTTACCTGTGTGTTGCTTCCAGTATGGCATTCACGTTTTAACGACTTCAATCTTTCCCACTGCATGGTTCTGTATTAACCAAACCTCAGATAGCTTTAAAATTAATTCGACATGAATGGGTCGATCAATTTTTGGATTCAAGACTAGTACTTACAGTGTAATACATAATATATATGTGGAAAAGCATTAAGATACATAGTCTATTGGAAATATTGAGTCTGCTTAGACAACATTCTGTCATTCCTTAGATGAGCATATTCCTAAGTAAATCTGATAATCCTTACAGTTGTGACTGCTGAAATTTTAGTCCATAATGACGTAAGAGAAACTGAGTGAATCATACTGGGCTAAGTTAGGGAAGACCATCATTTATTTGATGAATATCTAGTCACCATGACCGACAGACCATTCCGGGCATGACTAAATTTACCATACCAAGAGTGGTTCTGAAGAATCAAGGAGGATAAATAAAATGTGGTATTCCTTCAGATACAGTAAATGATAATTTCTTTAACCTTGTACTGACCAAAAGTCTAGTTGCGTTGTGGCCGGTCTTGAAGTTAATAGTTTTTCGGGAACACATTCTCCTGCCCTTCCAGGGGTGCCGGACTCATCCCGCCAGGTTGTAGGTATCAAGTTATTCCCGTTCCCTTTGGAGGCTTGGAAAAATGTCTGTAGGAATGCAAAATCAAATTTATCAATTGCTACAGATAACTGAGTAATAATGAAGATTGCCAGAGTTTATGACAATTATTGTTAATTATAGTACACCATTTGAAAATCAGAAAAACCTTTCAGATCTGATGAAATTCATATTTCACCAGACTATTTTAGCAAACTCAACGCAATTACGATTATATCTGACACGCTGAACGGTTGTCAAGAAAATCGAATTAACTACACGTAGAATTTCAAACCGCAAAATTTTCTGTTTTGGAAATTATGAATAAGGAAAAATAATAAAGTACAGACGAAAGAAGTTAATATATAAATACAACACAACGTTTCGAGAAACCTTGTTCCTTTCTCCAGGTGCTAAGAAACTAGAGCGACACAATTCAGTTGACAGAACTCGGAAGGCTCGTCACAAAAATAAGCTTGTATTAATTATTATAAAAACGATAAACCACAACCACTTTTACCATTATGAAATAATTTTCTTCGTGCATTTGTCCCTAGCACAAATCCGCGGAAGTAAATTTGCGACTGATAGAACTTTGAAGATAGTAGTTAGTCTATACCTCGTTATTGAACTTTATAAAGAAAGTATTTCGTAATTATTCACAATTGGGTTAAAGTTAATTTTACCTTATTCCTTTTGATTGCATCGTTAAATGTTTTAACTGAATAAGGCACCCCTTTCAGAAAAAAACCATGTTACACTGATTTATTCTGTTTGCAGTATTATTAATAGATTTAATGAAACGATTATTTATCAAGTATCAGCATTACAAAAGATTACTTACCTATGTCGAAAAAAGTTTCCTCCCAATGCAGTCACTCAGGTTGCGTTACTGCTGCCATACTGACAGGGAAATTTTGCGGACTTCCCTTTAAAGCGGCGACCCAGGAGAGGGGATGAGTTCTTTACTCATAGGGCGCGGCGGTATGAAAATTTTCTGCTCTAGTGTGGACAAAGTGCAACATTGTTTTAAAAATGTACGAAATTTGAATTGAAATAAAAATATTTGTTTTACTTATTGTAACCTTCCACACACATATTTTTACATAATTAAATATTATACTATTAAATTATTGAGATCGGCACCCGGATATTCAATTTTTTTTTGCAGTACATAAATTTCAAATTGATTGAGTTAGGTGGAATGAATAATTATCATTTCCCTTTTTAACAGGTACAGTAACATAAAAACCAATATTAATTACATATTAATAATTATGTTCAATCAGACGTTAATTTTTTCGTATGAATATTTGACGCCCAACCGTATTTTTAGCATCTTCTAATTGTTTTTAACGTATTTATTATGTCCTCAGTGTTTATTATTCCTAAATTATATTTTCCTCACAATCGCATTCAATATTTAGTCGTATATTCTATTGAATATTATAATTCATATACGAAAAGTGAGATTTCATTGATTCGAATTTTTTTACCTGTAGTGCGATTAATTGACCTATGAATTATGCACGAAGACCTATGAAATATTATTTGAATCCCGTTATCTTAGTTAATAATTGTAATTCTGTTGCGCGTAACATTAAGATTTTTCTTGTTGGAACTTTAAATTCGTTTAATTTTTATACTCATTTTTCGGCTTTTAATAGATAGTAAAATCTAAAATTAGTTTTTAATCATTTAAAAGACTTACACCATTACTGTTTCATAATATCATAAATTCAGATCAGTAAACGAAAATTTATACTACGTAGGTGCTGAATTACAATGAATCGCAGTCATGTCAAGTACATTTAGGAAATAAGATTTCTCTGAACATGAGCATAAGAGTAGGTGAACCTTCCCAGAGAGCTCAGACGGAGGTTACCTTTGGGGATGCCTTCACATCTCTCTGGGTTTTTTTTAACTAAGGTTCCCACATGCCGACGCACCTGGGCGTGTTTTGAGAGGTGTATGTTCCGGGGTCGCAGACCTTGGGCATACGGTAAGAGTTACCCGCTATTCCCATTGGAATAGTCGGCCAGCTGCCTCCTAAACTGGCCGAGGCATTGCGAGGGGAAAGCTGCGTCCCCACAGCTAACCCGTTTCTTGCCATCGGAAGGGCGTGGATAAAGTACTAAATGGCCGACCTACCTGATGCAGGTTTATCCAGGGTTTTTCCTGCCTCACTTTTAGGCGAATGCCGGGTAGGATCCTTAATCATAGCCGTGGAGCCCTAGTTAACCCTTGGCTACCTTCCTCTACCCTTACAGCATCCTCCCTTTCATATCCCTTCTTATGCTATTAAAGGGGAGTTGCCACCATGTGGATTACCCTAAAAAAACAATAAGAGTATTGCAATGACGGTCTCTGTATTAAAACTGAATACTAATTACATTTTAAATTCCCAAATAAATTTTGGACGTATTACATTTGGGTTAGCTACAGAAAAGATAAAGTCGCAGGTGGCAGCTAGGTATTTGCGGAAGTGAATTATTTCCTTGTGTATGATTCACTGTTGTACCACTCGTTTTCACACGGAAAAGTATTTCCAGCTCTAAAACTAGTCTCAACTAACATAAGTATAAAAAATTCTCATTATATTTAAATTTTATAACAGGTAATAAAGAGAAAAATGGCAATGTTTTAATGTGATATCCGCCAAACCTGCATGAAAACATCATTTCCATTTTAATCAAGGAGGACAATACGGACATTAAGTCCATAAGACTCAAATAAATCCTCCTAAGGTTTGGTAAACCGTGGGTCACGTACATTTTTCATAGAGCAGCAAGTTACGGAGCAACAGATTGCCGATGATTTAATTGAAAGTAAGTAATTATTCGCCTATCAAGGGTTCCCGTCTAAACCAGGCAACATAGAAATAATTTTTCATATATTCAAGCAATTGCAGTTAGTGTGCGGTGAAGATGTGAAACCGTTGTAACGTGAAAAATAATTTTCTTCAGTGTGTAGGATTGTAAAACTGATATGTTACAAGTGTTTGACGTACCATCTGTACCATCAATAGTTTTTATTGACTATATTTTGTAGTCTCCATCGACGATATTTTTGCTTAACACATGTCGAAAAATTAAATTAATTTCTTATGTGCTAGATTATGGAAGGTTTCTGTTGAAGACAGAGTAAGTTTTAATACTCGTGTATTAAAGTAGCGAGGAGTTTTCTTGTGAAATGAAGTTTCGTAGCGATCTCAATATAATTTGTAACATGCTCGTACATTTATAAAATTAAATAAGTTCTTAAAGATTCTGTGATTGAATTCTACTATTGAGTGGCTGTTACTATTGAACACCAAATGACAAAATTGTTTTTTAAAATAATTAGTATCGAGTTTATTGACTTTTACGTTGTGTGTGGCGAAGAAAATTGTCACTATATGGAAAATATAGAGCCTTAAGATTTTATTTGCAAAACTATGCAATATTCAATACATTGATCATAATCTACAACGACATGAAATATATATTATCTTTGTGTAACAACGGATATGTTTTAGACACTTCACAGGTATTTTATTATTTATTATTAAATTTGTTAATCCTTACATTGCTGTAATAATGATTGGTTTTATTTATTTTAGGAAGGGCAGAGCCATATTCTGTTGTGAGTTACACGTATGATAGCGCATGAAAGATTCCATGTCAAATAAAAATGAGAATTAATATTTATAGGTTTAGTTAATAGAATTTTTAATGTAATTTTGAATGTTCATTCTCGATATTGTGTAAGTGAAAAAAAATTTCAGGGAGCAGGTAGGAAGTTAAGGAACACAACATTTCCGGCTATGAGTCAGAGGGTTGGCGCCTACTTCATTACTATGCGGAAAAGTTATATAAAGGACTGTAGCCTTGTTCTGTAAAAATTCTTGAGTCTTAAATGCGTCATGCCAATATAATCATAGGAATAAAAACATTTTTTTTAAAAAAAAGTGCGATATTATGTAAAAAGTATTGTTTTTTTTTACAGTTTCTTTAAAATTTGACATTAAGGGATTTCATTGAGTTATAATAACTCAATATTTTATTTTTGTTTCGTATCCGTCAAACTGAAACTTTTAGAAATATAGACGAAAGTTCTGATTTAATTTACAATTAATCGCGTCTTGTTAACTGTTCTACAATTAAAATAATTATATTTTTGAGATTGGGCTGTAAATTTAAGTTTTTAGTTCAGAAATAAATAATAGACAACACTTATTCATAGATGCATAACTTTAAAGAAGTGGTTTTGAAACTTTTAATTGTATAGGTTGTGGCCAGTAGTGAAAAACCAATTTTTCCTTATCTAAAGGTCTAGGGAAAAGTTTCTGTTGCTTTAAAACCACGGATTGCGCCTATTTTCAATTTTTCGCTAATACCTAAAGTATGAAATGAATGATTTTAGTGAAAACAATGTTCAGTAATAAATTTCAGAGCACAAAATTTTGTGGCGGATGGTATATTTAATTACGAAATTTGTTCGAATAAAACGGTCGAAATCGTTCTTCAAATATATAATTGTATTCCTTTTCAAAAAGTTTGTAGTTTGTCGTATTAATACTGCTATCTGTAAAGTGGTTGGTGATACATTCATTTTTCTTTCCAACGCATTATATGGTTTAAAAACTGCATTGATAATTGCCGAAAGTGTAGTCATTTTACTTGCTGGTTGGCTGAACTGGTAGCCGCCGTCGTACCCAAAGCTGTTATGCAGTGCTCGGGAAATGTGAGTAATGTGGCACTTAAAACATAACATGCAGTAGATGTATTTATAGGGACCGTTGCACTCTCAAAATCATATGAATTCGATGAAGTAATAATTGTGGGAGTATATGCAGAACCCTTGAACTGATGATAGTGCTTTGAACAATCATTTAATGATAAAATGAAAAATTTACGTCTGATTGTAAAAAGTAATTGTGCCTGCGGATGCATTACTGTTTAGGCTACAAAAAAAATCGGCAAAAGATAATTTATCAACTGTAAGGAGTGTCCAACCAGCACAATATGACAGATTCGTCATCATTTTGGTCCCGATTAATCTGTATAGATTGCCAAGCTATAGGAAGAGTAATAACCCTACTCAACTAGGAAACCCACGAAAAATGCTGTCTGTTTTATAAACATTTGACAACAATGAAAAATAAACACCAATCAAGTTTCGGAACAATCGTCCACATGTTAATCTTTGAAGACGTAACTATATCACAGAATATTATCTTATGGTAACGTCCTGTAAGAGTACAACAGTGCGTGACTGTAACACCAACTTAACGGAATTGTACCGGGTGATTTTATTCAATATACGTTGTCAAATTCCAGGCCCTTGGCTCGATCTTTGGCAGTTTTTTAGACAGTAAGCGTATTATTCAGTTTGGGCGGAGAATTACTTTGAATTATCAACCTTTTATTACAGCGTCTAAATGTACTTGTATTATGAAGATACTGTACTAGGGCCTATTAATAAAGAATGCAGTCTTTATCGGTGTAAAAAATGAATTAAATCTTCTCGGGCATCTAATCGAGTGTAAAAATGGTATCGGAGACGTTTTTATAACGTTCACGGTTATCGTCTTCCAGCAAACTGAAGACGATGACTGAACGTCAAGTATCCGCAGCGGATACAATTTTTCACTCGCTAACAAGTCCTAGAAGATTCTATTCATATCGTAGTATTTTTGTGTAGTTAACATATAATGGCTATTTTTCATTCAATAGGTGTTGAGGGAAGTTCTTCATTTCGCAGCCATATTCTCAGGCAGGTTTTGTGAGATGTTACTTGAAGCTCCGCCTCTAGGCGGGATGAAGGCGTTCCCGAGTCGGGCGGTGCTTAGCTTCAAAATGACAGTAAATTTATGGTTTTCAGGTGTATATGCTGGATAACTAGTTCTTAGGTTTCCACCTAGCGTCGAAGAACTACTCATCCGAAAGTAATTTTGTCTGTCTATTCTTTAGGACCGAGCGATTTTAATATACATTTACATTCCTCGATTAGGGATTTCGTAACTGCCATCATTTAAATTCTTGTCTGTCTGTCCCGCAGAATTTTCACAAGGAAACGGTCTGTCTCCGTTTTGTGATATGGAAGCGTAAGAAAGTTTTGAGCTACACAAATCGTCATATCCGCCATCTTGATACAAACGGCGGGCGATGTAAACCCTTGATTTTGTTCGTTTTTCGCAGGAAATGATGGATTTATTTCGACGAAACTTTATTTCGTTCTTGTGTAGAGTCGTGGCAATGTTTTAAGCAATATGAAACTGTAGTCCCTCATCTGAGCTAAAATGGCAACAAAAACGGTTACCTGCAAATGTAGCACAACTTTTAGGCTTAATTGTCATCATCAATTGTAAAAGTTAAAATGTAAATTTCGTGTGTTTGTATTCATTAGGAAAGAAAAATTGTGGGGGGTAGAGTGGGGAAGTGCGTAATTTTATAGATGGAACAAAGAAGTAACAAATACAATTAAATAAATAAATATGCTTATAGTAAAACAATGATTAATAAGTGACGTGATAAACAAAAGTTATAGCACCAAGCTGAATCATATGTGCAAAAGTTTATGAACTGTGCGCAATGTTTTAATTCCGGATTGAATGACGAGTAGGTTCCTTCCGCGCTAAATTTCCATTAAAAGTGCGGTTTGTCGTTGCCCAAATATTTTAGTGTTAATACTTTTCTACTGATTAACAGACAACAAACGATCATTATTTCTTGTCCTCAAGTTTCGATACTGTTTGTTCAGCGTAATTGAAAGTAGGTTCTGGCACACCTTGAACATGTTATATTCCGAATTTAATACAGAACACAATAATTTTATCAGAGTCATAGAATTTAAACATTCGTTATTTGTTCAAAATAAAAAACGTCGATTTTGTAATCGCCAACTTATTACATTGACATAATTTGTGATCCCGAGATTATCATATGTGATTGTGCTATTTTTATAATGGCACTGCCCAAACACGAAATTAAATGCAAGTTTACAAGCCGGAACGTGACACTTCTATTTGCTTGCAATGTTTTTAAAAGCATTCCACGGAGGATGCTTTCATTAATGCTGGCAGTAATTTATCGTGAAGAAAGTCGTTTATAAATTTGAAGATTTTTAATGTATTTATGTAATCAAATTCCACCGTATACAGCCATTTCCTGATGATTGTAAAATTGAGCTGAAATTTGTGAACGAGAAGAGATCCGCTCCAATTACTTACACAACTATAAATCAGAACATTTGATGGCATTAGTTTGCCATCTTTGAAAATACTGGTCTATATTAACGCAAAAAAAAAATATTTTATCTTATCTATATATATAAAAATGAATTGCTGTTCGTTAGTCTCACTAAAACTCGAGAACGGCTGAACGGATTTATCTTATCTTAGTCTTGAAATGTTCGTGGAGGTCTAGGGAAGGTTTAAAAGGCGAGAAAAAATCGAATAATTTCCGGGAAAACCCTAAAAACAGCCCTTTTCTATTTCCCATACAAACGTTTTCTAAATAAAATACAAATCTACACCAGTCGAGCAATTTTCACCAAATTTCGTACACGTGTTCTTTGCGACCAGGAAACAAACACTGCCGTCGGGGTGAGACGCGTCTTCCACCCCCAGAAGCGGGGGTGGAAATATTTAAACATACTAAAACAGCCGATATTTGAGTCGGATAAATATTTTTAGTGGTCAAAGATATTGATAGTGTTTCTACCAATGTTATCTGAATACAATATTCATCCCCTACGCCCTGTGAAAAGGACACCCTTCGGGTTTGGGGTGGAGATGCTTTACAGTAAAATAACGCGAATACAACCGAGATTGGAGTCAAATCAAAGGTTATGGAAGTCACTGTGTTTAGTTACGACATTCAAATTGGCATTTACCCCTCAGATGCAGGGGTAGCGGGGTGCAAATTTTGGAACATGCAAACACGGCATATATTTGCGTTGAAGAAATATTTTTCAGAGTTAATTATAATGATTAGGGTTCGAGTAGCGTTACATAAAAATTGCGCAAAAGCAGCCGAAATTGGAGTCATATCGGGGGTTATAGATAAATGACATCTCTGGTAACGCCGGGCACCCAGCTAGTATATATATATAAAATATAAAATTTCAATTGAAACCCCGTTACCTAAGTTAATATTCGTAATTGTATTACGCCTATATTTTAGAATATCCTTGTTGAAACGTCCAGATTTGATATAATTCCCAATCAGTGAAGTTATGTACGATGGTGCTAAATTGCAATGATTCGGATCATAATGTCAGCTACAGATAGGAAGTCAGATTTCTCTGAACATGATAATAAGAGTATGGCAATGGCAGTTTCTGTATTAAAACTGAATACTAATTACATTTTAAATTTCCAAATAATTTTTGTACGTATTACATTTGGGTTAGCTACAGAAAAGACAAAGCCGCAGGTGGCAGCTAGGTATTTGCGGAAGTGTATTATTTCCTTGTATATGATTCACTGTTGTACCACTCGTTTTCACACGGAAAAGTATTTTCAGCTGTAAAACTGGTCTTCTCTAGAAGACTTGAACAGAAGTATGATAGAATCTTATTCATTTTAAATCTTATAACAGGTAATAATGAGAAAAATGGCAATGCTTTTATGTGATATCCGCCAAACCCGCAGGAAAACCTCATTTCCCCTAAATCATGTAGGCCTAAACTGACATTTATTATATGCGTGTCATATCAAATCCTCCTATGGTTTGGTAAACAGTGGGTCACATAAATTTTTCATAGGGTGGTGAAACTGAGAAACCGTGGCACGTGAAACATAATTTTCTACAGTGTGTAGGTTTGTAAAACTGATATATTTCAAGTATTTGACGTACCATCTGTACCATCAATAGTTTTAATTGAATATATTTTGTACTCTCCATCGACGATATATTTGCTTAACAAGTGTGAAAAATTAATTTAATTTCTTATGTGCTACAATTATGGAAGCTTTATGGTGACGATAAGTTACGTTTTAATACTCGTAAGTTACAGTGGCGAAGAGTTATTTTTTGTGAAATGAAGCTTCCTGGCAATATAAATTTATAGCATGTAGCAAAAACGCACTGCCTTAAAAATCATTAAATTCTATAAGATTGTGTGACTACTCAATTCTACTGTTTTTCAGATTATTTTCAGTGAAACAATATGGATCTTAGGAATGTGAATACAGTCAAACTTCGTAGGCGTATACTTTCATACAGTTTTTTTTAAGTAACTTCTGTTTTTGTATTATTGTAAGCGTTTCTTTTATTTAAAGAAGCAAAGTAATAAGCATAAAGTCTATTCAGTTGCCAGTAGTATTAAATACTGAATGTCAAAATTGTTTACAAAAATAATTACTATGGAGTTTATTGAGTTTTATGTTGTGTGTGGCGAAGAACATTGTCAATACATTTAAAGAATAGTGGAGTAAGAGTTTATTTGAGAAGCTATGCAATATTCAACATATTGATCAAAATCTACCACGACGGGAAATATAAATTATCTTTATTTAACGTATATTTTTAAACCAATTCATAGTTATTTGATCATTTATTTTTGAATGACTTAATCTTTATACCGCTGTTGAAATCATTGGATTTAATTATTTTAGGAAGGAATGAGCCATATCCTGAAGTAAATTATATGAATGATAAATCTAGAAAGATTCAAAGTCAAATAAAAATGAGTATTGAGATTTATAGTTTTAGTTAATGGAATTATTAAAGGAATTTTGAATGTTCATAGTAGATATTGTTTAGTTAAAAAGAATTCTTAGGGAACCGGTAGAAAGATCAGGAGCACAACATTTCCTGTTATGAGTCAGAGGGATGGCACCTATCATTACCATGCGGAAAAGTTCACATATAGTACTATTAATTAAACTGTAAATTATGCACGAATCCCATTAACTTTGTTAATAATTGTAAATCTTATGCACCTATAATTAAGATTTTTGTTGTTGGAGCTTTAAATTGGATTAATTTATATTATAATCTTTCGGCCTCTTGTAAATAGTAAAACCTTAATTTATTTATTATTGATTTAAAAGGCAGTAAACCTTTTCTGTTCCTTAATATTATAAATTCAGATCTGTAAACGAAACGTTATAGTACGAAATTGCTGAATTACAATGAATCGCAGTCATGTGAGGTACAGAGGAAGTAAGATTTCTCTGAACATGACAATAAGGGTGTGGCAATGACGGTTTCTGTATAAAAATTTAATATTAATTACATTTTAAATTTCCACAGAATTTTTGGACGCATTACATTTGGCTTACCTACAGAAAAGACAAATTCGCAGGAAGCTGCTAGGTCTTCGAGGAATTGAATTATTTCGTTGTGTATGATTCACCGTTCTACCTCCCGTTTTTACATGGAAAAGTATTTCCAGCTGTAAAAGTGGCGTTCTCTAGAAGGCTTTATCTGAAGTATAATAAAAATTTTATTGAATTAAGATTTTATAACAGGTAATAAAGAGAATAATGACAATGTTTTAATGCGATATAAGCCAAACCTGGAGGAAAACGTCCTTTCCCCTTTAATCATGTTCATCTATATTGACATTTATTATATGCAACTCAAATCGAATCCACCAATGGTTTGGTAACAGTGCGTCACATACATTTTTCATTGAGCAGTAACTTACGGAGCTACAAATAGCTGAAGGTAGACTGTTTACATGAAAGTTAGCTATTATTTGCCTATCAAGGGTTCACGTCTAAATCAATCAACATAGAAATAATTTTTTATAAATTCAAGCTGTGAAACCGCGGGAACGTGAATAATAACTTTCTACACTGTGTAGGTTTGTAAAACCGATATGTTACAAGTGTTTGACGTATCATCTGTACCACCAATTGTTTTAATTGAATATATTTTGTAGTTTCCATCGCAGATATTTTTACTTAACAAGTGTGAAAAATTATATTAATTTCTTGTGTGCTATATTATGGAAGGTTTATGGTGACGACAAGGTAGGTTTTAATACTCATGAGTTACAGTGGCGAAGAGTTTTTTTTTGTGATATGAAGCTTCCTGGTAATATAAATATTATAGTATGTAGCAAAAACGCACTGCCTTAAAAATCATTAAATTCTATAAGATTGTGTGGCAACTTAATTCTACTGTTGTTAAGATTAATTTCAGCTAAACAATATGGATCTTAGGAATGTAAATACAGTCAGTCTTCGTATATAGGCCTATACTTTCATACATTTAGTCATTTTTAAGTAACTTATATGTTTTTGTATACATGTAAGCGTTTCTTTTATTTAAAGAAGGAAAGTTATTACTATGGAGTTTATTGACTTTTATGTTATGTTGGGCGAAGAACTGTGTCAACTTAAAGAGTAGTGGAGTATGAGTGTATTTGAAAAGCTATGCAAAATTTAACATATTGATCAAAATCTACGACGACGGGAAATATAAATTATCTTTATATAACAACGGTTATTTTTTAGACAGTTCAAAGTAATTTGATCTTTTATTTTGTAAATGCGTTAAACTTTATAACGCTGTTTTAATCATTGGATTTAATTATTTTAGGAAGGAATGAGCCATATCCTGAAGTAAGTTATATGATTAATATCTCTTGTATGATTCCAAGTCATATAAAAATGAAAATTGAGATTTATAGATTAGTTAATGGAATTATTAAAGTAATTTTGAATGTTCAAACTATTGTGAAGTTAAAAAAAAAATCTTATGGCGCAGGTAGGAAGATCAGGAACACAATATTTCCGGTTATGAGTGAGAGGGTTGGCAACTACTGCATTACCATGCGGAAAAGTTAACCTGTAGTGCGATTAATTAGCTTATGAATTATGCGCAAAGACTTTGGAATATTATTTGAATCCCATTACCTTAGTTAATCTATTTAATTCTATTGCACCTATAATTAAGATTTGTATTGTTGGAACTTACTTTGGTTTAATTTTTACACTGAATTTTCGGTCTCTTGTAGATAGTAAAATCTAAATTTATTTATTATTCATTTAAAACACTGTAAACCTTTACTGTTTCTTAATATTATAAATTCAGATCTGTAAACGAAACGTTATTGTACGGTGCTGCTGAATTGCAATGAATCGCAGTCATGTGACGTAGTTAGGAAGTCAGATTTCTCTGAACATGACAATAAGGGTATGGCATTAACGGTTCCCGTATTAAAATTGAATACTAATTACATTTTAAATTCCCACAGAATTTTTGTACGCATTACATTTGGCTTAGGTACAGAAACGACAAATTCCCAGGACGCTGCTAGGTATTTGCGGAAGTGAATTTTTTCCTTGTGTATGATTCACTGTTATACCATTCGTTTTCACACGGAAAAGTATTTCCAGTTGTAAAAGTGGTCTTCTCTAGAACTTGTACTGAAGTATGATAAAAATCACGTCGTATTTAAATTTTAATAACAAGTAATAAATAGAAAAATAGCAGTGTTTTAAATTTGATATTACACTAAACCTGCATAAATACCTCATTTCCCCTTAAATTATGTACACCTATACTGACACTTGTTATATGCGTCTCAAATCAAATCCTCCTATGATTTGGTAAACAGTGGGTCACATACATTTTTCATATAGCAGTAAGTTACGGCGCTACAAATTGCTGAAGGTTGACTGTTTACATGAAAGTTAGCAGTTATTCGCCTATCAAGAGTTAACGTCTAAATCAAGCAACATGGAAATAATTTTTAATAAATTCTAGATGTGAAACCGAGACAACGTGAAAAATAATATTCGACAGTGTGTAGGATTGTAAAACTGATATGTTACAAGTGTTTGACGTACCATCTGTACCATCAATAGTTTTAATTGAATATATTTTGTAGTCTCCATCGACGATATTTTTGCTTAACACGTGTCGAAAAATTCAATTAATTTCTTACGTGCTAGATTACGGAAGTTTTTTGTCGAGGTTAGGGTACGTTTCAATACTCATGAACTACAGTAGCGAGGAGTTTTCTTGTGAAATGAAGTTTCCTGGTGATCTAAATATAATAGTATGTAGCAAAAACGCACTGCCTTAATAAACGTTAAATTCGATAACGTTGTGCGACTACTCAATTCTACTGTTTTTCAGATTATTTTCAGCGAAACAATATGGATATTAGGAATGTGAATAGTCAAACTTCGTAGGCGTATACTTTAATACAGTTAGTCTTTTGTAAGTAACTTCTGTTTTTGTATACTTGTAAGCGTTTCTTTTATTTAACGAAGCAAAGTGATAAACATAAAGTTGCTATTAGTATTGAATACCGAATGTCAAAATTGTTTACAAAAATAGTTACTACGGAGTTTATTCAGTTGTATGTTATGTGTGGCGCAGAACATTGTCAATACATTTAAAGAATAGTGGAGTAACAGTTTATTTGAGAAGCTATGCAAAATTCAAGATATTGATCAAAATCTACGACGAGGGGAAATATAAATTATCTTTATTTAACAACGTATATTTTTAAACCAGTTCATAGTAATTTGATCATTTATTTTTGAATGAGTTAATCTTTATACCGCAGTTGTAATCATTTGATTTAATTATTTTAGGAAGGAATGGGCCATATCCATATCAAATAAATATGAGAATTGAGATTTATAGTTTTAGTTAATAAAATTATTAAAGTAATTTTGAGTGTTCCTACTAGATATTGTGTAGTTAAAAAGAATTCTTAGCGAACAGGTAGGAAGATCAGGAACACAAAATTTCCGGTTATGAGTCAGAGGGATGGCGCCTACTTCATTACCCTGCAGAAAAATTCACATATCGTTGTATTAATTGAACTGTAAATTATGCTGGAATCCCATTTTCTTTGTTATTAATTGTAAATCTATTGCACCTATAATTAAGATTTTTCTTTCTGGAACTTTAAATTGGTTTATTTTATATTCTAATCTTTCGGCCTCTTGTAAATAGTAAAACCTTAATTTATTTATTATTCATTTAAAACACTGTAAACCTTTACTGTTTCTTAATATTATAAATTCAGATCTGTAAACGAAACGTTATAGTACGAAGTTGCTGAATTACAATGAATCGCAGTCATGGGAGGTACAGAGGAAGTAAGTTTCTCTGAATATGACTATAAGGGTGTGGCAATGACGGTTTCTGTATAAAAATTTAATATTAATGACATTTAAAATCTACACAGAATTATTGTAGGTATTACATTTGGCTTACCTACAGAAAAGACAAATACGCAGGAAGCTGCTAGGTATTCGTGGAAGTGGATTATTTCCTTGTGTATGAGTCAGTGTTGTACCACTCGTTTTTACATGGAAAAGTATTTCCAGCTGTAAAAGTGGCGTTCTCTAGAAGGCTTTATCTGAAGTATAATAAAAATCTTATTGAATTTAAATTTTATAACAGGTAATAAGCAGAAAAATGGCAATGTTTTTATGTGACATCCGCCAAACCTGCGCGAAAACCTCATTTCCACATTAATCAAGGAGGCCCATACTGACATTTAGTCGATGGGACTGAAATAAATCCTCCTAAGGTTTGGTAAACCGTGATGACAATTTTTTTCATAGAGCAGTAAGTTACGGACCTACAAATTGCCGAAGACAGAATGTTTAAATGAAAGAAGCAATTATTCGCCTATCACGATTTAGCGGCTAAATCAGGCAACATAGAAATAATTTTTCATTAATTCAGGCAATTGCAGTTAGTGGGTGGTGAAGATGTGTCAATGTGGAAAATATTTTTCTGCAATGTGCAACAGTTTGTAAAACTGTTGCGTTACAAGTGTTTGACGTACCATCTGTTCTATCAATAGTTATAAATTAATGCATTTTGTAGGCTTCATGGAGGATATTTTTTTTAACACGTGACGAAAAATTATATGAATTTATTTTGTGCTAGATTATGGAAGGTTTCTGTTGAAGACAGAGTAAGTTTTAATACTAATGTATTAAAGTAGCGAGGAGTTTTCTTGTGAAATGAAGGTTCGTGGCGATCTAAATATAATAATTTGAACCATAATCGTACTTTTATATAAAAAAAATTATTTCATAAAGATTCTGTGATTGAATTCTACTATTGAGTGGCTGTTATTATTGAACACCAAATATCAAAATTGTTTTTTAAAATAATTAGTATCGAGTTTATTGACTTTTATGTTATGTGCGGTGAAGAAAATTGTCAATATATAGAATATATTGAGTCTTAAGAGTTTATTTGAAAAACGATGCAATATTCAGTACATTGATCTACAACGACATGAAATATATATTATCTTTATGTAACACGGATATGTTTTAGACACTTCACAGGCATTTCATGATTTATTATTAAATGTGTTAATCCTTACATTGCTGTAATAATGATTGGTTTTATTTATTTTAGGTAAGGCTGAGCCATATTCTGTTGTAAGTTTCGTGTATGATAGCGCATGAAAGATTCCATGTCAAATAAAAATGAGAATTAATATTTATAGGTTTAGTTAATAGAATTATTAATGTAATTTTGAATGTTCATTCTCGATATTGTGTAAGTGAAAAAAAATTTCAGGGAGCAGGTAGGAAGTTAAGGAACACAACATTTCCGGCTATGAGTCAGAGGGTTGGCGCCTACTTCATTACTATGCGGAAAAGTTATATAAAGGACTGTAGCCTTGCTCTGTAAAAATTCTTGAATGCGTCATGCCAATATAATCGTAGGAATAAAAATATTTTTTTTAAAAAAAAGTGCGATGTTATATAAAAAAGTATTTTTTTTTAGATTTTCTTTAAAATTTGAGATTTAGGGATTTTATTAAGTTATGATAAATCAATATTTTATTTTTGTTTCTTATCCGTCAAACTGAAACGTTTAGAAATATAGACAAAAGTTCTTATTTAATTTATAATTAATTGCGTCTTGTTAACTGTTCTACAATTAAAATAATTATATTTTTGAGATTATGCTGTAAATTTAAGTTTTTAGGTTTCAGTTCAGAAAGAAATAATAGACTACACTTATTCATAGACGCATAACTTAAAAGAAGTGGTTTTGAAACTTTTTATTGTATAGGTTGTGGCCAGTAGTGAAAAACCAATTTTTCCCTATCTAATGTCTCGGGAAAAGTTTCTGTTGCTTTAAAACCACAGAATTTCGCCTATTTTCAATTTTTCGCTAATAGCTAAAGTATGAAATTAATGATTTTAGTGAAAACAATGTTCAGTAATAAATTTCAGATCACAAAATTTTGTTGCGTATGGTATATTTAATTACGAAATTTGATCGAATAAAACGGTCGAAATCGTTCTTCAAATATATAATTGTATCTCTTTTCAAAAAGTTTGTAGTTTGTCGTATTAATACTGCTATCTGTAAAGTGGTTGGTGATACATTCATTTTTCTTTCCAACGCATTATATGGTTTAAAAAATGCAATGATAATTACCGAAAGTCTAGTCATTTTACTTGCTGGTTGCGGCCGAACTGGTAGCCGCGGTCGTACCCAAAGCTTTTTTGCAGTGCTTGGGGAATGTGATTAATGTGGCACTTAAGACACAACATGCAGAAGAGGGTGTTGATGTATTGATAGTGACCGTTGCAGTCTCAAAATCATATGAATTCGATGAAGTAATAATTGTGGGAATGTAGATCCCTTGTTCTGATGATAGGGCTTGAACTATCATTTAATGAAAAATTTACGTCTGATTGAAAATAGTGAATAAGAAAGATAGCCAATTCAGACAAAAAATTGATAATGCAAATACCACACAACGTTTCAGGGATCCTTGACCCTTTCGTCAGATTCGAAGAAGTACCTCATTAATTTACGACGTTTCACCCTATTTTAGGAACTCTTCAGGTTGAACATTTTTTAAAAAAAATATATAATTCATGCATAAAATTTGGAGCCTTGCCTACTGCAACCGGATCCTTGCCTCTAAATTTTATGCCTGAATTATATACAAAATTATTAACAATACAGCGTGAAGAGGACCAAAAAGAGGACGAAACGTCTTGTAATTAATTGCTATTAATAAACATAATTTTGTGAATTTTGTGAAATGCGGTGACAAAAATGTACAAAATTTTTAATATATACACACACATATATGTATCAGTATTTATTTGCATTTATAAATATTGATAATATATTAAATCAGCCTGACTGAGAAACAAAAAACTTTTTTTTTAGAGGTAAATTTTTTCTTCTTCCTTATATATAATATTAATGACTGTCTACCTAAAATATATTTAATATTTAAAATTTATTCCATGAACAATCAGTTTGAATAAATTTGTTCGAAGCAGTTATAAATATTTTTATTATTTATTTATTAATATTTACTTTTAGTCCGGAAACATTACAGTTGTGATAATAATATAATAACAGTATTTAAAATTAAACAAATAAACATAAGGTATAAAGTGAAAAAATTTACGTCTAATTGAAAATAAGAAAGTTAGCCAATTCAGACAAAAACGTTTTTGTCGCTTTTGAGTTTTGTCAAGTGACAGGTGCAGTTTTATCCCTGTAGGCTCTTCTTAACACCTGAAAAAAGGAACAAGGATCCCAGGAAAGTTGTGTGGTATTCTAATTATCACTTTCTTGTCTGAATTGGCTGTATTTCTTATTCATCGTATAATGACGTTTGTTTTGATAGCCAGGAACAGGACTTGTTTGAGATAAGGTGCTTAAACTACTTCATTTAAGTATGAAAAATATTCTTCTCCTCCGTGCTTTTACTGGTTGCAATACAACTTCCTCACAGTTTGGTCGAGGAAAGTTAAAATATTTCACTGATTTACAAAAGCTAGCACAAATAGAGGAAATTAGAGGTGTGCTTATGAAGTCCATATCCGATGAAATATCACAACAGGGGAAGGTATTTTCTTAGCATTGTATATTACAGTCGTCAAATGGTTATTCTAAATCGCTCACAACACTGAGATATCAGCTGTTTACAAGGTTTACAGCAAAATGAGTATTTAACCTCTCCAGTCTACAACCAACTCAAGATTCTGTGCACCAACATTCTCTCTGATTAGGAATTGTAAAATATCATGATGAATAGAGGGGGTGGGGGGGGGGGACAATTCACTTTCTAGAGGACTTTGCAATTTGACCAGAGACTCAGCTCTTGACTCAGTCCTGATAGTTATTTGTTGCTCATTTTGATGAATGATTACACTAGTGCTTGTAACGGCATAAAAGCAGGGTTGAAGTGTTCACAAATTTGTAAGAACTACAGTGGATTTACATGTGTAAATGTGCTTGAATTATCTCATGTTACGGAGGGTGAAGAAGACGAAGCAACTGAAATTATGGATCAATCCCATGGAGTACTCTTGAAAGAAAAAAAATCTCCGTCAGCACACGTCGGTCATAAAATGGCAAATAACCAACTATTACTGCGTAATGTTGTATTATAACATATCGTTTTCAGTCAACTACTGGACGACGTCGATGATATGTCAACTACTTCCAAATATGGCTATAATTCCAGTCCAGTAGCATCAAAACAGATCATAACATGTAATAAGATATTATTAATTATACATGTTTTGGTAGTTCTTTCATTATTATATACGGTTTCATTACTATGAATACTGAAAATTATTTTTTGTTATCCTATCTGACACAATAGCAATCACGATATTATCCAGGATGAACAAAACAACCGCAATTTTCTGTAGAGTATAACAATGAATACATGTTTAGACGTGATTTTGGAGGTTGTGAATCAAAAATTTCAACTTATATTTTAATATAAATAACATTGAGGAATATTCAGATAAAGTCTCACTATAATAGATCCAATTAAGGTAAAGGAGTAACTGCTTAGAATACCATTGTGAACAAAAAGTAAGGTGAATTTAATTATAAAATATAAATTCTTTATTTATTCTTCCAAATCAATTTCATCCCCTTCAAAGTAATTCCCGTCCGATAAAACGCACTTTTTCCAGTCGTCGAAACAGTCTGAATAGTCTTTTTCTGGTATAGCCTTCAAGACGTTCTTCGATTCCGTTTTTATCTCCTCAATCGTGTCAAAACGGCGTCCCCGCATTGGCCTTTTGAGTTTGCTGAATAGCCTGAAGTCGCACGGAGCCAAATCAGGCGAATAAGGTGGTTGCGGAACGATATGAGTCGTGGTTTTGGCAAAGAAGTCGCGACGAACCAATGCAGTATGACATGGTGCATTATCGTTATGAAGGAACCAAGAGTTGTTCGCCCATAATTCCGGCCGTTTCAGACGAATAGCTTCACGCAAACGACGCATAACGCTCAAATAATATTCTTTGTTGACAGTTTGGCCCGGCGGAAGGAATTCATAGTGCACCACACCACGATAATCAAAGAAAACTGTCAACATGACCTTGATTTTCGGTCTTGCTTCACCTTTTGCACGATATTCGCTGGATTGGTCGGTGGTTTCAGGGTCGTATGCGTAAATCCAAGTCTCGTCTCCAGTAATGATGCATTTGAAGTGGTCCTGATAGTCAGACAGCAAAGTTTCACATACAACGCGACGCTTTTTTTTTCCAAAAAATTGAGCGATTTTGGCACCAATCGAGACTTGACGCATTTGAGACACAAAACATTCTTCAAAATGGTTTGGGCTGAGCCAAATGATATTCCAACACTATCAGCGAGATTTCTAATTGTCCATGGACGATTTTCAAGCACCAAATCTGTGATTTTTTGGAAGTGGCCCTCGTCGGTAGACGTTGATGGTCGTTCAGAGTGCGGTTTGTCTTCAACTCGTTCTCGGCCCTATTTGAACTCGTTGTACCACTTATAAACGGTTTTTTGTGCCGCAGTTTGATCACGAAAGGCCTTCCGCAACATTTTCAACGTGTCCGCGCAAGAATATTCGTTCCGCAAACAAAATTTGATGCAAGTTCTTTGCTCAACAAAATCACCCATTGCAAAAATTCACTTTTGGTTGTTTACAAAAACACGTGTTACTCGGAGATAATTAAACCTTTTAACAAACAGACGCTTGGCAAATATTATAGACTATCATACCAACCTAGGGAAAAAATTACCTGCCTTCCTAATACCCGGGAGTTTTAAATGACAATTTACTTTTTGATCACAGTGGTAAGATTAGTAGTTAAGTAGTTAATTATTGCTCCATTCCCCAGCGCGACAATAACACCGCGGCCAGTCTGGTCGCAACCACGCAGTAAAATTGTATTGTCGCAGTTATCAATGCAGTTTTAAAACCAAATAATGCATTACAAAGAGAAGTAAATGTTCTACAACTGTCTTTAATGACGAATGTACGACCTACAATTTTTGAGATATCAGCAGTAGAAATACAACAAACTGCATTCATTTCGAAAAGGACGAAAAATATATATTTGACGATTTCTGTACACCGTTTTCAATGAAATTATTCAAGCTTCAGCTATTAGCGAAAAACTGAATATAGCCGCAACATTTCGTGGTTTTTAGTCCACAGAAACGTTTCCCCGAGGCCTTTCGAATTGGAAAACTTGGGTTTTCACTACTGGCCACGACATATACAAGTAGCTAAAAAAATACTCTACATTTTGCGTGGTAAGATGTATATAAAGCGGCACGAAGAAAAGTTGGATGACATCCTATATTTGACAATATATTTTTAAATTAGTAAACTGCAGGACTAATTATATTAATTTACTCTATTCTCCTTAACTGTAACTTCCCTTATTTAATTTGTAATGAAATTGTAACTTCATACATCTACCACCAGGCAAACTGCCCATTTGTAGATTAAAGTAAATACATATTTCACTATCAGCGATCGGCCGCAAAGAAAGTATGCGGCCATTGATAGACAAAAATAAGTAGGGTGGGGGGTAGAAACTAAGCTTTATGGCAGGTCGATGTTTTTTTATATAGTTGCCAGGGGAAAAAAAATGAATTCTACTACTAGGGGAAAAATGTACCTGCAGTTAAATTTTTATTGCGCATACATAATGACATTTATAATTAAATGTTTATCTGCGTCACTAATACACAAGTAATCTTTAGATGCTGATGTAGGGTATTGCATGTTGTCAGCGTACTTTTCATAGGATGTCACGTAATTACTACTAGACAGGATGATAGGTGTTTCTCACTTAGGCGACTTCAATATTTTGATTTAATAATTTTCATTTCAGAAAACGCAGATATAATGCGGTTATTTGAAGCGCAATTTGTTTGTTTTTTCTCGGTTGTTATTTTACAATCTACTCTTAACACTTTACAGTAATAAGTAAATTCTGTGGTATTAAAGCTGTTTGACTTGAGTAGGTCACCGTCCAGTGGCAGGTCTTATGGATTTATTCAGTGATGTCTTCTTGCCATAATCTCTTCAATCTTCTCACTACGGGTTGTTGGAGGTACATGTATTTGTTGTGTTGGTTTAGTGTTCTATGTTTTCTTTTGGTGGCACGTGTCTTGATAGTTTTCTGCAATAAATGGAATTTTGAGGTCGTGATGGAGTTGCTGACTGTGCGCAAAGTCTTTGATTGGAAAGTCTGCAAGATCTTGATATTTGATGGTTTGCTGCATCCCCATAATTCGATCCCGTAAGACCATGTAGGTATTAGCATGGTTTAAACATGAATATTTCTCCTCAGATATAAAATACCAAAATTTTGCATCACTTGCTTTGGCTTTCAGATGTTTATGCGAAATTATCTGCATTATCTCATTTTTGACAGAAGACAAATGTAGATGGAAGGTGAATAAAGTATTCTCGATCTTCTAACCGAGTAAACAATGGTATTTGAACGTTGCCATAACGTTCACTGTCATCGTCTGAATCATCAATGACTTTATAGGGTAACGTAGTTCCGCAAATTTAGGACTCGACAACGACAACGGAGTAACAAGGCCAGATTTGGCTCTCCTTCCGTAGTTTCTCCAAGCGTTTTACACTATTGGTCAATTCATCCCCGTAGAGGTGGGTTAATAAAGAATGCAGTCTTTCTCGTTGTAGAGAAACTGAGTAAACAATTGTATTTGCGACGTTTTGATGACGTTCACTGCCTTCTTACTCCGTTGTCGAGGCAAAGATACACTTTCTAAATTTGCGTAACTACGTTATCCAATTAAGTCATCAATGATTAAGACGATGGAGTTAAACGTAATGGAAACGTCACAAATACAATTGTATACTCGGTTAGAAGCCCGAGAAAGGCTACGTTCTTTATTAGATAGAAGGTGTTTGATACTTCAGTTGCAAATTTTTCAAGGTCTATACACAAGAGAACGGATAACTCATAAAAGTTACAATATTCGTCAATTTGACAAAATCGGAAAAACGTCTTTAAAAGTCAGTCAAAATATTTCTTACTTCTATCACGTAAATGTCGCAATTTAACTCAGAACTTTTCCTTACTTTCAAAGCCGAAATATTTTTTAAATCTTTTACATTTAGCTGATTAATTTCTTTTGAAAGTAATTATGGTGGTAATCATGTCGGTAATGGATTTTATCTTTCCCTTGTAGCTCTGTAAATGACATGCCTCATCTGTTACGAAGTATCTCGGTGCAATTTTTTAATTTCAGGGAAGAATATTGACATATTTCCGTGATCGATCGTTTGAACATCCCTGATTTATTCTAAAAGTTTTATTTTCTAAATTTTAATGTTTATAGGCCTACAGTTGACGGCATTAAAACATTTTACGAAACAAAGAATTGACCTAATAAAATCTTAATTACAATTTTCGTAGTGAAATATGTCTGATTCTCCATTCAATAATAGAGTTCTTTTTCTAGAAGTTTGTTTAGACAAAAGAGCACACAGAAACATGACGAATTTACAGCGGACGAGAAGTCCAAGATTTTATGGACAGAGTTCGGGAGATGTAAAATCTTAATAATAGTAATATTAAAATTAATTGATATTCATTTCCGGTGTCTATCCATTTTTCTCTGAAGATAGACAAAATTGTTTTTTTTTGTGAAACGCTGGATTTTGTCTTTCATCTTAAACAGTTTCGTTATAAAATTCTCAACTAATAAATATATATGTTCATCTGCCATTAAATATCTCCCATCTAATATGTAGGGTCAATTCATTTTTATTAACAATTTAAAATTGTTAGAAATCACACTCTAAAACTCCGAAATTAGTTTTGGGTAACAAACTTTACTGTTATAATATGTACGTTATAAGTGAATATGCGGTTACTAGTTCATAATCACAACTCTATATATTCCGGTATATAAAAATTAATATCTTTCTGTGAGTACCCTATGCGCCGCTAAACAATTCATCTTATTGCGATGAAACTTTGGTGAGTTGTGCGCACCGCCGCGAACGTTTCTGTTGGCCTTTCGAAGCGTTACGAAACTCCCAAGGGGTGAACGGGGTGAAATTTAATAACATGTTAAAATGGCCTATATTAACGTTGATTAGTAACTTTTCGGGGTCTATGAGATTAATAGTTTCTACCCAGATGTGTTTAGTGTATAATTTCAAAGCACTTAAGCACCCACAAGGGAGTGGTGGGTGGAAGGGAGTGTCATAAAAATAAAACAAAACAATCAATTACTTATTCTGACATTCACTATGCCACTTAAGTTGCAGTTCAGCCCCTTTTTGAGAGGATGGGGGACGGATTGTAAAAAAAGGTATTACAGACGTTTTTAGCGTGGAATATTTAGTTTTCGAGGACGATGAAATTGATCGTTTTAGTGTATATTTCAACCCAGTACAGCATGGGGAGACAGCAGCACTAAGGGCGGAGGGCCTTTACATAAAAAAAACGCTTAACAACTTAGATTGGTGTCAAATCCAGTGTTATAAATGTCAATGAGTTTAATTCTGACATTCACTACGTCAGTTTAAGTTTTATTTCAGCCCGTAGGTGTGAGTGAAAGGCCGTTACATATAAGTAATAAATAAAAAACGGAAACTGGTATTGAATTGCGGTTATGGAAGTCACTGACTTTAATCTGACATTTACCGTACTGGCTAAGATGTAGTTCAGTCCCTATGAAGTGGAGTTGGAAGGGGGCGATTCAAGTTTCTGTATTCAATATTGAATGCGTAGACCAATTTCTAGCAAACCTATTACACGATTTACTTACGATCCAGCAACAAACACTAAGAGGTATTGACACGTACACGCTCTAGGGGTGGAGTGGGGGTGGGTGTAATTTAAAAACATTCATAAACGGCCGTTATTAGGGTGGAATAAAACGATTTCGGCGTCTCTTAATTTGATAGTTTCATTCTAGAATTTTTGAGTGTCTAATTTCAACTCTAAAAGCCAAGGGAGAGAAGCACCCTTACCTTACGGGTGGTGGTGGAAGGGGTTTACATAAAATGTAATTTATAAAAGACCGTTATTAGTGTCGATTCTGGCGTTATAGGAGTCGCTGAGTTTCATACTCGTTTCAACCATGGTGATTAATGAAATTTTATGTTCTCCCACGTGGAGGTGGACGTGGTTGACAAAAGGTTATCCGGATAAGTTTTGACCCTCTTAAGTTACCGTGTAATTTATATTTTGTTAGGGTACGAGCTATATTTGGTCTCTATTTAGTTAATGGCTGTATTTATTTACTCCTTTAAGGTACCGGGAGTACGTTTAGACTTTATTCTGTTATTAGCAATTATTTTTTTACTGTTTTGTTTCGTCGTGAATTTTTAGACACTCTTATTTGATCTAGTACGAGAACTGTCGAGTTGTTAAAATACCGTCAGTCACCATCTTGGTTTATTTGAAGTGGGATACCGAGGGGTTAGGTCGGGGAGGACACCTTAAATGTGTAAATGTTCTAAACACTGGCCTAGATATAGATCTAGATTTATTCATCATTAGCCCTCAAATCAGCAAATAGGATTCGTCACAAATGTACAGTAGATCAATTACATATATACAAAATTAATATTAATAGGTTACACACACACACACACACACATAAAAAAATCATATCTGTTAACATTTGTCTAGTCACCACAATCATACACACAATCTTTAAGAAACACACACACACAACACTTATCACTTCCTTGTATTCATCTCCTGTCGCTAAGAACGGAGGGATGTCGACATGGATATTTACTAAAACAGAAAGCAGAGGCAGGAAAACAGAACCAAAAGGGGAAAACTGGACAAACTATTTACATATTTATAGCATATTCGGCAATTTTGTAGGCAAGGCAGTTCAACGAATATGAGACCGATTCAAAAAGTCGTGTACGGAGCAATAAGTTCCATTTACAATAAAAGTTTTACACTCCTTGACGAATGAGTTGTAGTTGTTGTTGTTCTTTACATGTTCAGGAAGGCTGTTAAATAGTGCGATACTGGAATAATGAACGCTAGACTCGTAGAGACTGAGGCTGAGAACTGAACGGTTCCTCCATGATTGTCCCACTGACTTGCAAAAAGGTTCATGTTGCGTTTAACAAATTTTAGTACTTCTAATATGTAAGCGCTAGGTAGAGTCAGAATATGAAGTCTTTTGAACATAGGTCTGCTGTTTTTTCTAGCATCTGATCCTGATATAATTCTAATAGCTCGTTTTTGCAGTATGAAAACATCCACACTACGAGAACAATTGCCCCAGTTGGCAATACCGTAAGACATATGTCAATGAAAGTACGCAAAATAGACTAGTGAAGCAGTTTTATTGATGCTTGTTAAATTAAATTATTACCAAGATGTTAGTGTCGAATAAATTCCTACTCCGGGCTAGTTTAAATAAATACCCGGGAAACGACGCGAATTCAGCTATTTTTTATATTTTTTGTATCATCTATAATGACGTAATATAATGTAAGGTTCTCGATAGAATATCAACAGAGTTTCAACCCATATGTATGGGTGTAGACATAAGTTCTTACTTTTTCACTTTTAATTATATATTTCCATCTCATTACTCGTTATTTGATTAAACAATGTTTTCCAATTTCTAAAAATACAGTGAACCGTTTGGAGGACAGATGCTTATTATATATCTTTATCATTATTGTCATTCACTTTAGTAATTTGGGAAACCAGAGAAAGTTTAAATAAGAAAGAATTTCATTCGACTTTATGAGATGCAGCAGCTGTCATCTCTTTTCACATTGAGCCACAAACACTAAATTTGAGAACATTTTATTAATTTTACTTTGTATAGGCCTACTCTTTACCGGATACTAGATAATGCATCATAATAGTGTAAAGTGGTTATTTTAATAAGACTTTTACACTAATTCCTCAAAACAAAACTTCACAGGAAAGATTATAGAAACATATTTACGACAATACTTTGCTTTTCAATTTTTAATCAGATTCGAACGAGTCTACCAATAGGCTTTTAATAGGTTTATTTCGTAAAGGTGATTGGGCTTGTTTTCCCAGTTTCAAATGTCCGATCAATAGCATTACAAGAATTTCGATACCATTCAGTATTTTAGATCTAATCCCAGAATAAAAATCGGTTATATTTAGCGTGCTTGTTGGAAGACGGCTCTGTAAGGAAAGTCTTTATTACTTCAACAATAGAGGCGCCTTAAAAGATCGTTTGAATAATTGCTTTATAGGAGATACAGCGGCTTTGAGTGGGGTTGCAGCTTTCCAAACCATTGTCGCCGAAAAAAGATCCATTATTGCAAAAATTTTGTAATGTAATACGTGCTTAATAAGTAGTACTTCCAGAACCTTTACTGATTAAGCTACAACCAAATTCGATTAAAAATAATTTATTACTTATAAGAAGTGTCCACGCAGTACATTACGACAGATTCGTGATCATGAATAAACTGCACAGGTTGCCAATCTATAGGATGATTAATAACCGTCTACAACAAGGCAACCCACGAAAAATATTGCCGGTTTTATAAACGTTTGAGAACAGAAAAACATCAACTATCTTGTAGTTAAAACATCTCGTCGTTGTTAATTAGAAAATAATTTTAAATAACCATTTGGATCCTATTTATCCACATCTACGTTTCAGAAAAATTGTCCTAATTATTATTGATGACGTAGTGGGTGAATCAAAATTGATTTACGTAATATAACTATAAACCACATATTAAATACATTATTCATAATTGCTGACACCTTCCTTCGGAGATTACGGTATTATATCCCATGATAATCACCCGTATGTTGACATTCAAAAGTTGTACGACTATAGTAAATTTAATATTCATTCAGAATTACATTTCGTTATAAACATTTTTTCATCCTCTAAATTTAACTGAATTTAGACATAAAAAAAGTATTATTTTTCTGCTTATATCATGTGATGCTATGGGTGTAGGTCACAACGAAAAATAACTAACATAAGTTCCTAGCCATTTTTAACTGTAGATTCCGTGTGAAATTGCTTGATGCTCCGCCTCTAGGCAAGATGAAGGCGTTCCTCAGTAGGGCGGTGCTTAGTTTCAAAATGGCAGTAATATTATTTGGCAATTTTAGTAGAATAATGATTTAAATATTCTGACATTTAAGATAAATTATTAAGTTTTTTAGTCAAAAAAATGTTCAATTAAAAATTACACTACGATCCGCAACTAATTTATAATTTTAGTGTATCTTTTACGTTCAGTATGATGTGAAGGTTTTCTTGCAGCAAATTCAATTTAAGAGGAAATTCGAAAATTTACCATTGTTTCCACTTAAGTATCTGTCTTTGCCTTGTTGAATAGATAAAATTTTCGGCAAAGTCGACGCCTTAATTTTCTTTGCGCTTCGGCAATTCTCTAGGTTTGGATAGGGAATGAGATCGGATATTGTATTGAAATTAAACTGCGAGGGATTTGAGGTCAAACAAACGAAATAGGCATCAGGTTGCCATTGTAAAATATTTACTTGTCGACTTCGTATTAAAAAAATATCCGATCTAAAAGTTTTCATTTTTCAATTGTCTTCCATTTATTTTTGGTCACTTTAAAATGACTAGTATTAATTAAAATTTACTGTTAACGCAAGCGGGGGTATAGAATGACTATAAGAATAAAGTGGTAGGCCTATTGTCAAGATATTTGATTTTAAATACGCATGTTAAAATGACTATTTTCCTAGGTTACAAGAAATAATATTTTGTATGAAGTTACGGTAATTTACTAACTTAAAGGCAGATACAAAAAAAATTGTCTATTTTCGAGAGTAGTCCTACTTTTCACTGGACAGGCACGCATTGGTTCATTACATTCAAAAAAAATTCCTCCCAATAACACTTTTTAACAATATACAACAATAAGCTCGGCTTGTTGCAATATTGATAAACCTCTTTTGTTAAGAAAAAGTTTGAAACAATATAGGGATTTATTGTACATTAAATAATTCAACTCAAATATATAACTTTTTAAAATTTACTTGTCTTAAAAATGGCAAAATACAGACACAAGAAGTGAGATACAAATACCACACAACGTTTCTGCGAACCTTGTTCCTTCTTCAGTTTTATTAGTACCTGAAGAAAGGACCAAGTTTTCCAGAAACGTCGTGTAGTATTTCCATTATCATCTTTATTATGTCGAACTTGACTTCGTAGAACCACAGTGGGAGACGTAACGAAACATTGTAGTGTAGTCCTGTGATCAATAATTCAATAACAATAAGCTTTAGCTTACGTAACGCAGTGCATATGGTTATGAACTGAATTTTTTTATTTTAATGTAAGATTCGTCACTTTTATTATTCCCATGTCGTTCCTCGTCTAAATCAACCCGTCTACGCATTACATTTCATTTTCTAAACATTATTCTATGCGATAATATAATAATATATATCCTGAGGGAACGTAATAAAGAATCAGTATAGTTACCAATATGCAGATTTTTTTGTCTTACAGCTCCTGTATCACGCGTGAAACGAACGTATAGGCTACACCAAAATTGTTGCATAGATGTGCGACATATTGTAAAAAAAAATAGCGAATATCAAGCATTGACTTACCGCCAAATTAAATACCTATTAAAAGATTTGTAAAGCGAATGATTAATTTATAAATCTGAAGTGTTGAATATAGTTGCTATGATAATAAGAAAATAAACATTCAACATACGCAAATTAAACTAACTACATTCCGTCAATCAAACTACAATGAATTGACTTATGTTTAAGTTTCGCGTAGATATAACTCCGCTTTTGAACGAATTTAAAATATGAACTTAGTGGGAAAAGTCTGTTTATAGACGAATTAAAACGTTTGAAATCAAACTCCGAACTTGGAATTACAATGGCACTTCTTCCATACTTGAGAAATGTAACTCCTTCAGAAACACGGCAGTAGGGCCAGAAAATTAAAAATCATTAATCTATTTTGAATCTCAATATAAAATATTTAGATCGGCAAACAGTACTTTGATGTAATATATTTCCACTCTAATTATACACGTGAAAATTGTTGCACAAGATTTACAAACAAAATTGATCACAAAACACTAATGAGAAATAAAATCGAAAAGTTAGACATAAAAAAAATAGTAAAATTTATGTAATTGGCAACGCGAATTGCGATACTTCTGTTTGCTATCAGTGAAAATCACTTAATGCGACTGTCGACCAATGCTAAATGACGTGAGATTAGAAAGTTTCGCGTGCATCCCCAAATATAGAAAGAAAGTTGGTTGGCTTCAGTAATTTACATCACTAGATACTTCATCACGCAAAACACCAGATTACACTCTAGACTAAACTACAATGTCACGTTGGCGTTTGCAACGCTGAAACTTATAGAACACCAATAATAAATTTGCAATAATTTCATGGCTGTAGTTGTAGTAATAGCTGGATACTACTGAAGTACCATTAAATGGCGCGCCAAACACTCCTGCTATTCTCAATACAAACATTATTTGAGTATCTTATAAGGGAAATTAAGGTATAACCGCAGTGAAAATTGGCCCTATAATACACAGAATTAGACTAGTTGTTCAAATAGGGGGAGTGGGAGATGAGTGAACGCTCTAGTGCACAAGAATAAAAACGCGGGTACAGCAGTTTTTAAAACAAACTTCACAAAATTCATTAACTAGTACCACAATTAGACAAACTACAAATGCTCAAGTTTAAGAGATTTACAAATCCAGCCTCAAAATTATAAAATAAAAATGAACAGTGAAATGCAGGTAGAAAAGATAACATTTAATGTTAATTATTAAATTTATTGAAATTCTTTGGCTAACACATGACAAACTCAACATTTACAATACATGTTAGCTTTCTTACGGCAGTCTGCAGATCCACTTGGCTCATAGACAGGTACATATGAAACAGAAAAAGCAAATATAAATAGTTGGTTCATTGAATGCGTTCGATATTATAAAACAAATACTACTTTAATAAGTGAAGAAGAAAAAACCTTTCAGAAGACCTCATTCCCCGTAAACCTAAAACATAATTTAAAATATTAAATAGCATCATTAATATTAGTAAAGAAATGTCAAAAACATAATTCTGAATATTTTTCAATGACTAGAATTGCGGTTAAAGAGTGGATGCTAAAAGAAACTAATAATGTGATAAGAGTCTAATACACCATACCACATCAATAGTTCCTTCAATCTCCTACTCTACTCTAAGTTAACAGTTAAACATAACCCAATACGACGATCGCATCTTGCGGTACGTGGTGAACGACACCCGGTGAGGATTCAAATCAGCAGCCACAGCCAAATGTCGTTCGCCAAACACAACAAGCAGCCTTTGACGAAACTATCCGGTATTCAACCTTGGTGATCTAGCTTTATGAGGTCGACATCATCATATAGCTAGCTCACCAAGGGAAAATACTCCAGATCAACGATATCGGTTGAAGAGCAGCAGAACGGGCTGTAGTACACTTAGCTTCGCTAGTCTGATTTTATGATTCTGAATATATTCATAAAATGAGACCACCAAAGAAAAATCTACACAGCAAACACCAGAAACTGAATGGAGTACATCTGAAGTCACTTACAACTACATTTCGCAGTTTATCAGCCAGAGCAGGAGGTAATTACTGCTGTGATATGACTAATTACACATAATTCACAGCAATGATCACCTCAGCTACGACTAAGTGGGCAGAAGTCGGACATTGATGAAAGATTGTGGGCAGCGTTAGGGGAACTATACCCGGTGATGAAATTCTACAGACACCAACCGAACATAATTCACCAAGCACGGCGCACTGGAACAAACACTTCGCTGCTAGGTTCTGAATACTTCATCTTTAGTGAACTAGCTTTATGAGAATACATATAAATCACACAGTTAGTTCACCAAAGGAAAGTAAATAGAAATTTCACCTCACACGTCGTCTCGTTAAACTTGGCAAATGGCGCGCATCGTGGAAGTATGCCCGGCAGCTAGGTCGAGAGTACGGTCTAGTCACATGGAATATATATGTCACTAGGCCGACTCCAGACACAGCTACCAAGCAACAGCGATCTCGTGCAGCAATGAAAAATCCGCGTCAGGCGAATCTGAACCCGGTGAAAGTTTGAAAAATCTTCCACAGAGCAAAGAATCGCCTAGCGCAACGATTTAGATCAGAGTGCTGAACAGCTACGGCAAAATTCCTGTGAACATAACACATACCTTGATTATCCCTTCGTCGTTACTCCACCGTTACCCAGCTTAGAACTGAAGTAGGCTACGGGTTGCAGGGGCTTATATTACCGTGACGTTGTCGGTGGAGGGGAGCGGAGAGGGGAGAAGCAGCCGGCGTCTCATTGGCTCGTTTATTGCAAATGTCTTGCCTTACACATGATTTTTATATTCTATATTTCTTGATAAAATTATAAATGTAGGTTTGATTTGTTTTAATTCGCGCATTTCCTGTAACCGTAACAAAAATTACGTTCACGTTCTTTAATTCTTAAAAATAATTCTGGTTTCTCATCGCTAAATAGATGTGAAGAAACGCAGTTGAACGATGCATTAACTATAATTCATGGAATAAGAGTCAACTGCTGATATATAGCAAATTTTTTAATGTACCTCCACATAATTTTATAACTTGACGTTTAAAGATATCGCTAAATAAAAATTCAATTAGCCTCTATATATTTAACTCTTTAATCGAAAATAATTGGCTATAAATCAATTGATAAAAGTATAATTTCAAAAGAGGTAGCCTTGGAAGGTTTACTAAAAAATTATTTACATATCAATTTTTGGCATATTTTGATTGGCAATATTATTTATAATACTCCACCTCCAATGAACACCTGATGAAGTTTTAAATGAAGTACGAAACGTTGTGTAGTTACATTTTAATTATTAAATTTTTTCTGACTTATGCCAAATTTATTTCTTTGTAATAAAATTAAATTGTCATATTCATGATTATTAAGTTTATTTGATAATATTTAAAATTTCAATTCGCATACATTACATTTATTTTGATTTTCATCGTCATACAGACGAACTTGCTGTTAGCAGGTAGACGAAGTTTTTATATTGATTGTGTTGTGTAAACATCGTCGCATTCAGAATGAAACGTTACGCGGGAAAATTTAACATATAAAATCCGCTTATAGAACATTTTCGACGGCTAATAGAATGAATCAAGACTCAAATATTTCACTAACAGACTTGTGACTATTGTAAAAAAATCGAATACAAGCAGATTCAGTTGAAATTCGGGATTCTTCGAACGTTGTTTCTAAGTTGTGAATTTGTAAATGTCTACCTGGTATTTTAATACCTCTAGCTACAATTTATTATTCGTAACCATGTAACAAAAAAATAGATTTTTAATAATTTTCCATGAAAATGTCGCCAACTCAATCGTGAAAGATATGGCAGGAATCACTTTCGCAAACCTCTTCTCACGGGAAAACAAAAATTGGAAAATAATGATTCCCAATTTTATTCGACATATAATTCTCTATAACTAGAATACTTGCTTATAATTAATGGTAACGTAGCTCATTGATGACAGAAATCTTTTACGAATGCACTGCAATTGTTTTACAAAGAGGACAAGTGTTTATTTTGCAAGTGGTATGCAGTCTATTTACGGACTATACTGCCATCCGAAAACTTCCTGGAACTAGCGTTGCAATGTTGCCAGATTTCACTGCAGAATCATTCCCCAAATTTTGTGGTACAAATAAACAAAAAATTTACTACGCATTTTCGGCGACACTTGATATGTGCGAAACATTCGGAATGCAATAAACATGGCGTACCGCAGTACAACGTAGTTTGTTAGTTTCAGTTTTATGAAACTTGGCATTGCTGGCAAAGTTGACGAATATCGGGTCAAACTCTTAAGAACATAACATGGCAAGTTCGTTTCAGGTGTTTCTGAAATCTTACAACTATTTTAATTCCGTTTACACTTTGCTGAAAGACAGTGAACGTCATCAAAACGTCGCGAATACTCAGAAGCCCGCGAAGACTTTATTCATTCTCTACACCGAAAAAGATTACATTCTTTATTTTTATTTATGTTATTAAATGACTATAGGGTTACATTTCAGCCTTAATATCAATTAAATAAATATTCGGTTACCGTACTAAACTTTCTATTGTTGATATTCCTACAGTGAAATAAATCCCAGACAATGAATTCTACTTATTGCTAATTTTATGATTCTCTTAGGACAGAATTATACGGGATTCAGATCCAATTCTGCTGCCATTAAATGATTCTATCCTAACATACATTTAGGAAGCGTAATTGGTATTTTCAATTATTAAAAATATAATTAAATACAACAATGTAAATAATTTAGATTTATATTAAACTATCATGGCCACGATTTGGAATCTTTCCAAATTTATCCCAATGGTTCAACTCTTTAATTTCAGTAAATGTGACGTTGTTCATATTTGTATTCGTTAATATTTTCCAGCCTTTCTTCGAATTTTAATGACAGTTTTATATTACTTCCATCAATTATTTCAGTGAAATAGCCACCAGATCAATTTGGTTGATTATGAATAAAAGTAGGAGATATGTATAATGGAGAATTCGATTACAAATCAGTGGATGTTTAAGTAAATATCACGTTCTGAGGATGTTTTCTTTTGAACAATTGGATTAGTTAAACAATTGAAAGGAGTGATCATAATTCCTATTTAAAATTAAAAATAAGGTACGTTGTTATTGATTTTTTTGTTTTCTATTTACTCTATTTATTGAACATTCTGTTGAAGTCAGACAAAAAGTTCGCTCTTTGATTGTTTACAATGGCTTGCAGGGGACCATTCCTATGAATGTCCACCTATTATTCTTGACTTAATTAATTATTACATTATATTACACACAATATTTATATATACAAAACTTTTGTTGTATCTTTCCGGCAAGTCTGTCGGTCGAAATTTTTTTAAACGTCTTAATTCTTTTGTTGGGTTTATTCAATTGTTTGGCGTGTATTGTTGGCTTTAAGATTTAGAGTAATACTATGAAATTAACGTTTAAATAATAAATAACTATAATTATCTGACATTAAATCCCACAGTTTATAAATTGGCCATAAGTCAGAAAAAATTAATAAAGCAGTTAATAATATTATAATCACATGTTTCGGTTCAAACACGCATTGCAAACAGGCATGCATTTAAATTTTATCAAATTTTGGCAGTTTTTAGTTAAAGGACTAGGAAAATTTTACAAATTATTTAAAATACTCCAGCTGTAATGTACAGTTGATTAAGTCCTAAATCAGGGACAAAACGTTTTGTAATTATAATTTCATAAACGACTTAAGTAATTATTTTATGACTTTTGCTATATTTATTGTAAAATATTAAAATGACTAACGGTTAAATAATATTTAAAACTTAAACCGTATTAGTTTCTCGGTCTCGCAATCACACAAAAGTGTTTCAATTGAAGTTTTCTTCGACCCAATTCATATCGAGCACATAATTTAATAATAAATCAGTTGATTTATTGGGCGGATTCATGTTTCAGCACATCTATATAATTCTCCTTAACCACTTGATGTTCTATTGCTTTGAGTAAATGTGGTTTACGAGGTAAATGCAAATTTGCGTACGGGTGAGACAGTTTCCTCCTTACCATGAGAACAAAAGTTGTTCTTCGTGGCCTTGAGGAAGCTGATTTCCTGCAGACAAGAACTTTTCGCAGTTTCAAGTCACGTTGTAGGTGTAATATTACGACCATATTACTCTAGTTTTGTGGGGCAAATATGCTTTGCATAAAATATGTAGAATTTGGCCTTAAAGTTGAACTGAATCGCATCGATTAAGCGGACGGTTACAGGGTTTTATTAGTGAATACAGCAACATGTCCCATCCCCAAAGTTGTGGGCTATTCGCCGACTTCCTCCGATTGTCATATTGTAGGTCAGTGACCGTTGTTTACGAAACGTAGCCATTTCCATTGTGGCTGTAACGGTAAATTTGCGGGTCTATATCCGTACGGGGTCCGCCGCCCGCCTCCGGGGTCCTGTACCTGTCCTACAAGATAACTCAATTAGTAACCTTGAGCACAGTAAATGCCGCTTTGCTAGTATTTAATCTGAAACCGAATTTATAATTGTTGAAAGTTTCTCTTTTATAAAACTACATTGCGTTGATATCAACTTGGGGGAAAACCTCGCGCACTGAAGGCAACGAAGCCGAATTCATTTCCCTTGCTTAGTAAACTCGAAGAAGTAACCATCGTATTAATGTGACACTTATACAATTCGAGGTCAACATTAGTTAATTCCAAACGCCAATAAATTAAAAATTAAAAAGCTCAAGGTTCAACAAATTTTACGAGACTTCCTATGATACATAAATTAAATTTGCTAAACGAAATAACTTATTAAAATGTTCTCAATTTCATTTTTCTCGGGGTGTTATAATGTAACAACTAGAACTTATTTACATTGGTTTTTAAAGAGTCATTCAAAAAAATATTTTTCTTGAAATTTTCATTCTACCAATTGTGTAAACAGAGAGAACTCGTATACTTGTGGTCATTGAAGATACGTCAAGGATTATAAGTCAAGGCTAACTGATCTTAACCATACAATTTTGCTGATTTACTAAAATCGACATTTTGTCGTTTGGGTGAATTCATCTTAGGACTATTCAAACGCGGAAAGTAGCTGTACGTAGACGACGCGTGCAAATTCCTGAGGATTAACGAAGGCTCCGGACTAAACAAAGCCTTTTGCCTGCAGCTGCATGCTTTCAGGTATTTCCCCAAGTCTACGCAGACTAACAGTAAAATACGCCGTATGAAATTCACTGCAGATGACCAAAATTATTCACACGGGTATATGTTTCTTCGTATAATGCGAATAACATGGACGAATCCCGCAACACCGTTGGCTAACATAATATTAAGCAATTTCTTCCTAGGAGATAAAAATCATTTGGTAATAGCGGCCCTATACGGATATTACATTAAAATATTAATTTAAGATTAATTACATTATAATACATTTAGGGTATGCCGGTGCCCATTCAATATACTTGATGCAACAATCAGACCAGGGCTTTATTAGTCAGGAATTCTAATTTTACTACGTACAATTACAGCAAAAGTTGCTAATCCCAAATATTGTACTTTTAATTTTGCGATTCAATAATCGAATATTATAAAATAGATCATGAAGAAGAAAGCTAGCGAATTCAGACAAAAAAGTGAAAATATAAATACCACACAACGTTTCTGGGATCCTTGTCCCTTTTTCTCAGGCGTGAAGAAGAGCCTAGAGGGACACAACTGCACCTGACACTTGACAAAACTCAAAAGCGACGAAAACTTTTTTGTCTGAATTAGCTAACTTTCTTATTTTCAATTAGACGTAAATTTTTTCATTTTATAAAATAGATCAGTTACAGTAATCAAACGTCGGTAATTTTTGTTAATAATGCGCCTGTAAAGTAATACCATTAACTACATTTTCTCAAAATTTACGAATCGATTGAGAGATACTCAACGACTCCACTAAGAAATTAACTACGCAAATAACAGGGGAAAAAAATTGAACAATAATTTGAAATATGTGGACATTTTGGTCAATTGTTTTTATCTTTGTCAGTACTATTGCCAAATCTCTACAGCTAATCTAAACATCTACATATTTCAAAAAAAAATTCTGTTATACGAGTCGTTAATGTTCTATGTTATTGTCTTGCAGATGTGAATTTTAATCATATGAAAAATAGCCAAATACACCTTACTACAGCTAAGAAAACGAAAAAAACACAAGAGCCTAGAGCGACACAGCTGCAGAATTCAGTTGACTAAACTCTATTTGGCTATTTTTTTTAATTATACGTAAATTTTTCATTTTAATATTAGCCGTTGATTTTGTTTCCATTAATTACTACCTTCATACTTAAAAACAGCTGTTAACTACGAGTGTGATACAAACGGTCGTCATTAACTCAATAAAAGTGTCGACGATTTTGTGATATTAACACATTGTAAATTCATTACGACTGGTTGCTACAAATATTATTGATTCTTTTGCCCATATTCTCTTTACATCATGCACAAGATAAAGTGGTTTTTAGAATTATAACTTTATATTTTTTCATGACTGAAGTAAAAATAAATGTATTAACGATTTGAATTTTTAATAAACATACGGGATAACCGTTTGTCGTACCGAGTAAGACTTAACTGTTGTCTGCGATTGTTGGAACGTTTCTAACAATTTGAATGTATAACATGGATATTAACGACTGTTATAATAATAAATACAGACAAACTTTATATAGAGAAACAATAACTAACTTAGAAAAAGACGCTAGTCCTCGTGGAAACGTCCAGCACTTTAAAATTAATAAGTCTGAAGGAACTATTAAATATAGCGGTTTTTAGAACGTTTATTCCATTTTAGTTTACTCGTGTAACATGGTTGTTCAATGAACAATACTTTACCTATCTTACCGCATACAAGATTTCGTTTTATTAAATATAAAGCATTCCTGAAAATAATTATCAGCCTTCTTAGCACCTGACGAAAGGTATCAGGACCCCAGAAATGTTTTTGTCTGCATGGAATCTTTATTATCGGTTTCAATCAGACGTAATTTTTTTCATTTCAGCAGAGTAGGAATTCATTTGTGGCAGTGTTTCTTTTCACACAAAGTAAAACACTGTAGATTTTATCTAAATGAAAAGAAAATAATTTGCTTTGACAATTTATTGTGGATTATATTAATTATTGAGAGTTGCAGTGATTGTTCTCTTTTACGGGATTTAAAGTTGAGAGAAATACTGACTAGCGATAATGCTCAATGCTCAATAAAGGAAATCGTTTTTTCCCTGCGTCTTATTATTTTGGTAAACAATGCTATGGTCATTGTCTCAAAACTACTAATTTCTTAGGCCAGGGGCCCACTTGCGATTTTTAGTCATTCGATTATTTAGTCGAGTAAAAAATTGCAGCTATTAAAAACTCGCAACCTGCCCTATTTTTGTGGTTCCGCGATTGTCGCTGTTCAAGAATGAGACACATGCCTGACTACGGTGTCATAAACAGAGAAATTTATTCCAAAATATTGATCACGAAAAATGAGTAAAGGACGACAAATTATAATAAAAATGAAAGAGTATTAAATTATAAGGAATTGTTTATACTTGAAGTGTTTATTATTAATAGTACTGTCTGGCAATAATATTGTCAAAGATCACAACAGTTGATCGAAACGTCTACTCACTTTTTAATTTTGTATTGTTTAAAATTATTTTCTATTACTGCCTGTTATACGGGTTGTTAATTACTTGTGTTATTTGTCTTTACAGACGTTAATCGTGTTCTTTTAGTCTAGCTATAGTATTGATAATGATCAAAACTGTTTTTGGAAACTACTTCTCTCTTTTAATTTCATATTGTTCAAAAATATTTTCTATTACTGTGTTACACGTGCCGTTAATTACTTGTGTTAATAGTATTGTTGTTCGGGGTTTCCATTATCTAGCTATATTCGTCTTTAATTAGAACTGGACTGACAAGTCCGATCACACCTTAAAGTCATATATAAATAAACTTCAGCCAACTTTAAGGCAGAAATTTTTTCGCCCGCGGCAGGCATGACCTGTTCATAATTTCTTTTTAATTGGAACCTGATGAGGCCGCAAATTAAGCGCTGAAACGTTGTTAATTTAATAAATTCTCCTTTTTTTCCTGACTTAAAATTGGCTGATTTATTTATTAGTTTTCTCATTAGTCAATAATATATCATTATTATAGTAATATACCTACTATATTAAGTCTATCCCAGAGAGAGACGAGGCTATCGACGCCTTTTCATCTGACTCAAGATAAATTGGGGTTTGCCATAAATATATAAAATGTAAGACGGGTCCTGAAGAACGTCCAGGCGATTCTGAGATGGGCTTTATTATGGGACTTACAGGAGATTTCTGAATGATCCAATGATATAGAATTAGAAATTTCTGGAAGATTTAGGTTGGATTGGGAAATGCCGCAAGAGGTTTTATTTTAAAAAAGTTTCTCTTAATTTCCGTTCTGAAGGGAGTTGTTCTGTGCAGAGTATGGGGATATTATTAAAGAAAAACCGATGGTTTAAATTCCATGAATATTCAACTAATTTCGATTTTCCCATTGTCGTTGTGTTTTCTTCGCTTTTGCGTTTTGTCAACCGTATTGTGCAGTTGTGACGCTCTAGGCTCTTGAGTTTTTTAGTTTTATTTGCACCTGAAGAAAGGACCACGGTTTCCAGAAACGTTGTGTGGTTTTTCTATCACATCTTTTGTCTGTATTTGGCTATTTTTCTCATTATGTCAATTTTGTTTTCCTAAAGCCATAGCGGGAGTCGCAACGCGCCAATGTTATAATGTAATTAAATAACAATAAGCGTTAGTCTACGTAACGCAGTAAATATTTTTTTATTTTTCTTATTATTAATTTCAATTTAGTTGTTTCTCCCAATTAAACGTGATTCTGGTCTTTGATTTCTTGGTTGGAGCCTTTGATGATGCTGCGGACAGTTTTCTAAGGCGATAAAATATTTTCAATTTGTTAGCATTCTAACGTATTTTTTCATTTTCAGAACGTATAGCAGATATATTGGACCGGGGGGGGGGGGGCGGAATTTACGACGCGTATTGATTTGGAATGGAGCTACTTTGGCATATTTTGACAGCTTTATGAATAATGTGAGTTGGATTATAATTTACTCCAAGATGTTTACGTATCTTGTAACTGTCGCTTCTTTACTCTTTGGCTTGAAAGAGGATGATCCCAGTCCCGTCGCTGCTTTTGTGCGTAGCGAAAGACCGACCACACAATGGTTTCGACAAAATCCATAATAATGGCACAGGTTTTTTTAGTCGCAGCGACTAATAATTACTAAAGTCACTAAATTTGCCTTGCAAAATTCAGAAAAGCATGCTTAGGTCGAAAAATCAACATTTTAGGTTAGGCTATTAGAAATTTTTTCATTTTCTACTAGAAAAATAAACAGCCATTCTTTTTACTTAAATACAAACACAATATGACGTTCCCCAGCTGACATGTAAATTAATTGCATTAAATATAACATTATAATAACTGTAGTGAAATCACTTTTTTATTTATTTATTCTTTATATAGAACCAACTCAACGAGAGAATTCCCGCTAAAGTTCATTTTTTGTAATTGATTCGAATAACCACGTAATATGTATTTAAAAGTAATATCAAAATATGCCCGTAATCTCTTAATTTGAACAGATTGAAGTTTTTTCAAATCAAGAATATATTTTTAAACTTTAGCCTAATTAAGTGTATGAATGTGAATAAAGTACAATGAATGAATTTGTCTGCGGCAGTTTAATAAATATGATTTGATTTGTTTTGGACTTTAGTTTGAAATGAATAAATCGGCCAACAGACTGATCACCACCGTTTACAGCAAATGCACTCATAGAGGAAAATACTGAAGTAACCAAACAAGTTCTCCGTTTTCAGAGACGGTGGCAACGACAAACAAATAAATCGTCCAGAAGGAGAGCAAATAAGTAAACAAATATACTCCAGCGTTTCGAATACTAAAGAAACTGTTCGTCGAGAATAACATTCAGATACACAGTACGAGAGTCCATACACACATTACGACGTATACTTACTACATTCGGGTTAGTCCTAGAAAGACAGCAATATCAACATTGAGCATCAGAATGAATAAGCAGATGTTGATGATTTGTGGCCTTTCCTCTCTTATAGCAAAGGAAGGGACTGAAAGGGGGAATGCGGAAATGTAGTGCAAAGCACTAGGGCCCCCGGACTATAGTTTAAGGATCTTACCCAGCAATTCGCCTAAAATGTATGCAGGGAAGAACTGCATCCGATAGGTCGGGGATTTAGTACTTGTCTCACGCCTTTCTAATAACGGGAGTTGGAATTGCTGAGACGCAGTATTCGAACTCCGGACTTAGGAGAGCAGCTAGCTGACTGGTCCTATAGAGCAACAGTCAACTCTTGTCGTATGCGATCTCAAGTCCGGGCTTATTGAATGCTATTTTGAAGTCCCTGGCTTGATGCCATGGAAGGGAAAACCCCATACAGGAAATTAGCCCTTTCGGGCTTCCTAATGAAGATGCAGAGGAAGGGGGTACAAGTATTTATATTGACGTCAGCTAATCCGACTATGACTAATGGAGGAAAGACAAACTTCCGGGTTAGCTGATAAACGGATTTTTTGAGTTTAATATGAATGGCTTCTTTAAATTTCTGTTTGAACTTATGTGTTTCCGTACAAATAACTAAACCATAATCAAAGTTGATCCTATAGTTGTTTTTCCACGCAAGACTCAGCAAGTTTGTATTTCGAGACTTTACTCAGTAGTACGTTGTTTCGGTGTTCATTTACTTTAGATGAGACAGCACCTTTTTGTTTCGAACACACGCACATGGTGTTGAGTAAACCACAGATGCTTTTTCCCTAGGGGGCGTTAGTGTGGCAAAGTTTGCTGCGGAGGGAATTGTGGCCGGTGAATATTATTTTTATAACGAACCGATTAGATATTCTACTGATTTTTTCGGACAGTTTTGTAATATACGTCATAAATATGGTAGGAAGGGAGGACTCTTGAATTTTTTTTGCGGGGATTTGGTGTTTTGAAAAACTATCTGTCTTGCCTTGTTTATGAAGTGTTTCCGATAGTAATTTGATTGTACGTCTGATGTTGTTTTTAGATACTTGTTTTAATAAATATTCTTTGGAAGAGATGGTTCTGGGTCTAATGACAAGGCTGGTGGCAGTACTGTGTAAGGAAGAAAAGAAAGAAAATTAAGGTATCTGCCAGAATATTTTTTTTTTTAATGGGCCAAAGGCCCTTAAAGGCCGTGCCCCCTTGAAAGCACGCACGGCCAAGCATGGGGGTCTATCACTTTCTACACCCCCTCTTCACGTGCTGTTAGTAAGCTAACTTGGAACACAAGGATTGGGAACTTGTGTTTGATCCGCACCTGAGGGCATAATACCCTTTAATACGGTCATTCACGGAGATAGCTTGTGAGAGAGACAGAATGAAGAGCGTAGGGCTGAGGGAAAAAAGTGCCAATAATTCAACCTGAAGGGTCTCCTTACCGGGAAAAAAACCTCAGCGATAGTTAGATGGGTTGAAGGGCACAATGAGCTAGAATACTGCTCTTGTGCGACAGCAACATGCACATGGTTTTGTTGGTTGGAATAAGTTAGTAGTTGGTTGTGGGTATCATGCACGTCGATCCTCTTCTCGTCGAGGAGTCCGGATCTCCGCACACGTCCTCTGAAAAACCGTAAACAAGCGTGGTCAGTTAAATCGTTATGAGCCGATCATGGTGGTTCTGGGGGGAGGAGGAGGTGTTTTGGGCGTTTGTATTTTGTATTTTGTGACGCGAGTGTGGTCATAATTGCCCAGTCGTCTTATGATGGTGTTGTGTGAGAATTGTGTCTTGCTGTACAGGCGTACAGCATGTTCTGCCAGAATGTGTCGCTTTTCTATATATAACCAAATGATTTCCGCGTTTTTGTGCAATGATGTCCAGAAATCTGATTGAATTATTATTATCAATTTATAAAGCATGAAAGTGGTTTATATCGTTAAGATAATTTTGGAGCGCAATCTGTATTTAGTCACCACTGTCACCTTCTTTGAAAAAACCGGACTTGTTTGGTTTCGTTTGTGGTTTCTTGTTTCCCGCGCCTTAGCTTACTTCGCTTCTTACTTTCTCTCTCAGGCAATGAAATATCCGAAAAATCTGTATGGTGATATTGTCAAATAGTTTCAAATCCAGATGAGCCTTCCATATTTGCTCGAATCAGAATATCCAAAACATTTAACTTCAACACATACTCCAAGATTATATTTTTACGTTTGTTTATATGCAATAGATAAAGCAGTTATGACCAATTTTAAACAATTTATTTATTATATTAAAAACAATAAATAAATGATCTGAAATTTGTCATAAGTGCATTATCTACTACGTATTCCAAGAATTTCGAGCAAATAATTATATATCTCACATTATCCACAAAGCTCTAAAAATGCCAGACGACCAAAGAGCGGCCAAACCCCACTACATAAGTGCCATACGTTCCGAAACGAAAAAGCATTGCTACAAATTCCAAATTAAAACCATTTTCATCTTTCAGAATAGTCTCCGCAGCAAGATGAACAGATCAAAGTCTCTTAACAAGAAATCAGACAAATCTGTCGATCCCTCTCTTACGTGGGTGAGACATGCAGTGAACTCTCGATCTGGATTAAAGAAAAAAAGAGTCACGCAAAATTAGGAGAAACATCCAAATCGAAATAAGTTGAGTATTCGTAAGATTTCAGCATTTGAGAACTGTCCATACTCTGCACAGAATTAATACCTTCAAAACGGAAACGGAAAAGTAACATTTCACAACCCAGCATAAATCTCCACGAAATTTGAAATAAGATATAATTTAATCATTCAGAAATGTCCTACTCCACACGACGAAGCCCATCGTCCATTCAGGACCCCTAATTCGTTCCGGCTAAAAAGGTAGGGGGGTCGCCTGCAAACTCGGAACAAAACAGTCCCATTTCCACCGAATCGCCCCACTATAGATTTAGAGCAATCCCAGAATCTTCTTCAGTGAGATGGTCTTTTTCTTTAGGGAGTGGTCGGACTCGCGTATCCAGCTCTGATTATATTTTCTTAGACTTAGTCTAATAACATTAACAACAATTAATAAATTATTCAACATAAAACTGCTAGCTTAAAAATGATTATTTCTCGCATACACTCCAATTCTTTTTTTAACTTGACTGCTACTTGCGAATTTATATAACGGTTACGAACAAAGTTGTTATGGTAGAAACGTCGAAATTTTTAGGAAACTCTAACAATAAATACTAAATATGTTTAAAGCCCGCTAAAATATTCGCGCTTTGTTTTGACGTGATGGATTTTTACGAATTATAACTGGCCTAAAACCGTATTCATGTTAACAGAAATACTATAGTTGTTTCCTTGTATTGATACCAGTGCTAATTAGTCAACAGTTTTTCTTATAAAGAATCAGGATGGAAAAATCTCGACCGGACCGGGAATCGAACCCCGGTCTCCCGCTAGGGTATCGGACGCCCTAACCACTGAGCCATCCAAGTCGACTCGAGGCCCAGGACGAGATTCCTCCATTCAGTGTGGCTTCTCTTACAATTCACTGTATCACAATTCTTCAAGGCGTAACTTTAGGGCTCAATGGAGACTGGACATTAATTGATACGGTGCAGTGAATTAATTCAGAAAGAATAGAAGGAAAGGTTTCAATTATGCCAAGACCATATAGTCCAAGAAATTTGTATTAAAGGATCAGGATGGGAAATCTCGACCGTTATTATTATTAAGCACTGAATCATTAGAGTTTCGGAGCCAGCGGAGTTTTCCTTCTATTATTTCTTATTTAATTCATTCCGCCGTATCAATTCACATTAATGTCCAGTCTCCATTGAGTCCTAAAGTTAGGCCTTGAAGAATTGTAATACAGTGAATTGTAATTGAAGTCAGACTGAATGGAGGAATCTCGTACTGGGCCTCAAGTCGACTTGGATGACTCGGTGGTTAGAGAGCTTAGCGGGTTCGATTCTCGATCCGGTCTAGATTTTTCCATCCTCATTTTAATACAAATTTCGTGGCTTATATGGCGCAGTTTGAAGGAAATCTTATTTTCTATTTTTTCTGAGTTTTTATTATTTATATTTTAGTATTGGATAGCGAATTATTATTTAATAACATCACTTTTTTTACTAAAAAAACAGGAATTTTGAAATGCTTTATGCAGTTATAAATCTCGTTTATTCCATTTTATTTATTCTATAGATATAACTCAATCCGTTTTTTAACTAAAATTTCAGGGTTTTTATACATTATTTTTGTATATATAATTTTCTGTATTCTTTTAGGTTGGATTCAAAGGATTTGGTCTCCCAAGTGACAAGTTGGATATATCTGTACCCTTTATATATGAAGGTCAAGAATATGTACTGAAGCATGGTTCGGTTGTGATTGCTGCAATAACATCATGCACCAACACCAGCAACCCAAGTGTCATGTTAGGAGCAGGTACGTGTATATATTAAGAAAACATTACTTAGGGATTGTAAAAGTTCATTGACTTACAATTATTTTAAGGTATGACTAAATATCCTGGGCAATTATCATTAGTAGGCCTAATAATAATTTTGATACCCGTTTTAATATAATATAATTAATATAATCGAAAGCCCTTGTTGTTTTAAGGAGTGACTATGCAAGAAACTAAATTGTGTATATTTTATGACTTGTATGGGTTTGAAACATCGTAAACATGTTTCTTTTAATAATAGTATTTATGCAACACACCCGTTTTAATTCTGCTTTCAGAAACGTCTGTAATGCAGGTCATCCATTTATTTTTTTTAAAAAAAATTGTTACGAATGTACATATAATCAACATTAGCCTATGGAATTTTGGCAATATGTGACATAATTCGATTACTAATTACTACACTTATTGCTCTTATGAGTTTAAATCCCAACCTACTAATATAGCCTATCTGGTTTACAGTGTTTGCAATTAATTCGGAAGCTCGCAATATTCTCTGTAATAGTTAAATTTTCAAAACTAGTAATAGTTTTGCTTGGAAAATAATAGAAGTCATCAGCATGTTTTTTTTATTCTCAGTTTCGACATGCTTCTTTCTCTCTCGCTTTCATATACGTATCAATTACTTTGCTATTTTGCTCTTTTTTTCGTACATATAAGCGAGTAAAGATAACTTCCTCTTGCTGAACTTCAATTTCAGGGAAGCCAATGACTTTCTCTTTCCTCAACATTTCCTGCCGACTTCAACGAATCAGACGCTATTTATAAATCCTCTTTGAGAAAGTATAATTTACTAACGATCACCACGGTTTCAGGCATTGTAAGGACTTGAGTTAAAATACCAGATGAAAAGTTGAGATTTTCTTAGTAAATGTAATGTTGTCGTCGATCATATACGGAGGAATGCAGTGTCTCATCTGAATATTATTTTTATATTCTGTGTCACACCAGATAATTAATGACTCCACAATGAACAATTTTCTCGGGTCATGTAATTATAATTTTAAATCCGAAAAATGTTTTCGGATGTCTGTTTCTTTTTCTCGTGTCGGGGATGGTATAACACCGCAAAAATAAAAATATTTCATTTATACGCAGGAATTTTTTTTAAAGTCATTTTCTCGCAACTCCTACAACAGTTAAATGAAGTAACGCAATGTTTGCAGCATACTTTACTATTTTGTTCTGTTTTTAATAAAACAAAAGTCTTAACTTTCAATTGGTACAAGACGACTCGTCGAAACTCTTAAGAATCTAATTTTCTGCTACTAACTCTCAGAAGAAAGTTATGAGTGTGGCACTTAAATTTTTTTTTCATAAAGGAAACAAATTGTAAAGTTGATCAGTTTGCTGCTAAAGAATCATTCTCCTATTTTGAAAGAATGGCTAAAAATGTTTTAACTGCGTATGGGTATATTTTTTCAAAAATTCTTTTACCTTCTAGGGTACAGACTGTAGTAAATTATAATTTCGCAAAGATGATTCGTGAATCGCCTCCATCCCCGCGCAGTTTCAGTTGATTATTTGAACTTTACGCGGTAAATATACATTTCGTATTTAATACTTTAAGTCTGCTTCCGGAAATTATCTTTTCATTATGAAAACCTGTTTTTTTAAGCCTCATTTTTTAATTTACATAGTCTTTACATTTCAGTTTTCATACGTATGTTTATGATTATTGATAAATTGCAATGAATTCTGTTTAAAGCTATTTGCCTATAAAGCTTTCAAATCATATTTCATAAACCAAATAAAATGAGAAGGTTGCTGATTGGACTGAGCGACCAAGACTGACAATGTGTGGGCAAGTGAGAGTCCATGTATGCCACAGGTTTGTATTTTTCCATAAAGAGATTATCCAGGCATGAGACCAAAAAGCACACTGGCAGTACTGTTGATGTGCTTGTCCCTTGCCATCCAAAGACTAGTCAATTCTTGGACAGAATACTGAGTGGAATGACAAGAGAGAGATGGACAAACAACAGTACTTCCGATTGCTGCAAGTCTAAATTCTGGATCATCTCAGAGAATCAAGGCAATTGTACACCAATAACTAAATAGTTGCTTTCACTCAGTTATAAAATGGATTTCGTGGACATTGTAATTGTTTGTGCCTTAATATAAGACATCAGAAGAAAATTGTGGGTCCTTACATTAATTAATTATCGACTTTTTGATGTTCAATTTTAGAAACTATTTGATAATTTAAGAAACTATGAATATATATTTTTCAATTATTTTTGCACGAGTGTAGCTTGTTTTGATAAACTTTTGCATTGGGCGGACCTAATATATCATATATAAGCTGTACCCCCAAAAGAAAGATTGGCGGGAACTTTAAGTTCAGTAAACCTTTCATTTAAAGTTAAGTACATACATTCCATCATGCTTTTAGCAATAGCAGACTCCAATTACATTTTAATTTATGTTGAAATTGGGGCTTATGGAGCTTCAGAATAGCAATTTAAATATTCCCAAAGCTAAATGTCTTCCTAATGATGTAAATAGTAATTAAATTTTGGCGGACAAAGCATTTGCTGCATGAAAAGTTTTTTTTTTGTGGCCATATTCTATTAGGCAACTGTCAGTAAACAATACATCTTTAATTACTGACTATCAAGGGCCAATAGAATCATTGAATGCACATTTGGAATTTTAACCAACAAATGGATGATATTTCATAGAGCAATTGATACGTTACTTTATTTCAGTGAATCCATTATAAAAGCATGCTGCATTCTGCACAACTAGCCTACATCAGAAAACATGAGGGGATACAGTTTTAAGATAGGCTTTATGAATGTCCACTGGAAACCATTCCATCTGTTGGAGTAAGGACCACTCTACAGGAATTAAAATTAGAGATTATTTTGCTAATTTTTTCTTTTCATCTTCTGTATCTGTTCCTTGGCAATATGACCTTAATTTTATTTATTTAATTTTTGTATACAAAACGTTTTTCAATAATGTTAAAAAATGTATTAAAACCTCACTTTTTTCAAGGTTATCAATAGCCTCCAATTCGTTCCAATTTTCAATAACTATTGGCACAATTCCTTTTTTAAAATTTTATCTGAATATTCTTTAATCTTTATGTTATATGAAACTGGATATTTTTGTACTTCCTCAATAAACAATTGAGTATTAAAATTGCTCACTCTGATTCCAAATGAAGACTAGACTAGAGAGAAAGAAATGAGACTGCCCTGCTGTAACCAGCAACTATTTAATCGCCAGTGTACTATATTAGTCTGTCTTTGTATGATCTATTCTCACAGGCAATAATTGACTCACCCACAAAATAAAATGTGTTGGATATTTTTTTATTTGCCTCATCTATTTGGTTGCCAGTTTGTGGTCTGTCATAAGTAACTATGTGTTCTACTTAAGCAATTAAAAAGTTGCCAGTGTGTGGGGCCCCTAATTCAGACAGGATAAGCACATGAGGTTTGGGAAAAAAGTTAAGTGGTCTGATGGATCACATTTACAGTTGTCTTATGCAGATGACAATTTGATTAAAAACTGCATGCACATGCACAAGTAGAACCTTTAAAGCTGGGGGAGACATTGTTATGGTTTGTGGCATGTTATCCTGGCAGTATTTGGATCCTTTAATATTTGTAGAACATGTGAAAAGCATATACCACTGATATATATATATATATATATATATATATATATATATATATATATATATATATATATATATATTGTAATACATAAAATAACATAACATTACAAATTTAAACAAAACAATTTTATTTACCTAGAATACATTTTAAATAATTGGACTCGGTACCCTCAAGGTCTTTACTGGGTTGATAAGGAAACGGAACAAAATGTTACAATTAAACAAATACAGTTACAATAAATGAAAAACGAAATAAAATGATTGAAACGATTGAAACAAATGATTGAAACGAAATCTGACTTTTTACACTTTTTTAACAATTTACAATTATGAATTCAGAAAAGTATACTTACAAGCTCTCTGGTCCACACACTCACTTCATACCGGCTTAAAAGGCACCAGGCTGCGCTCACACTCTGCTTTCACAGCGACCTCCTCTTGCCGACGTCACCCTCATGATGAATTCAAACAACTCTGCTTTCAGACAGACCTCCGCCATGAAACTCTCTCCAACTGTTGACGACTGATGTCCAGCTGATTACTCTCGGCCACGTAGCTTGCCCTACCATCCGATGATCTCTCCCCGCTGACACGTCCGTCTCCTCTCCAACCGAAAATAATAATCACTCTCCCCGCTAACACGTCCATCTCCTCTCCCTACTGAATGCTAAAAATCTCCTTGCTTTTCATAACATTGTTTCGGCCACTTTACCTTGGCCCTACGTCTGTTCCTGCGGACCTGCACCATCGCTCTCCCCGCTGACACGTCCGTCTCCTCTCCAACCAAAAATAATAATGATCTCGGACTGTCCAACTGCCATCTTATTTACATCTGGGCTCCAGAATCTTCCCTTGTTTTCACAGTTTTTTCATTTCCATTTTCGCCATGTGTTGCCGTTCTCCCGCTCCGAGAGCCACTCAAACAATTAAATTAAACGTTTCCTTTTAATATAAATACTGCGTCTATCTTTTATGATGCCTTTCAGAGTTCCGTCGTCCACAACCAATTAGCCCTAAGAGCTGCAAAATGCCCCAATTATTTGCCCTTCCCCTCACTAAAATCACTTATCCGTCATTTTATCATTATTTTTTATATGTTCAAACCACTCAAGGATCTCCAGTCTGAGTTCGTAAACAAATCTGACAAACATAAGAAACAGAATTCCTGTCCTTCTGAGTATAATATATATATATATATATATATATATATATATATAATTGTAATATTGGTATGGAAAGGAAAGAGAGAGAGGTTGTGACTTACTTGAAAGTGAAGTGCGATGTTGCCATAAGGAACTGAATGTTGTTCTTCAAATTCTTCAGGAAGGAGTGTTACACCATTCCATGCACCTGTCGGCTGCAGAATGGTGTAACACTCCTTCCAGAAGTTGCCCGAGAGCCTCCGAAAATTTGAAGAACAACCTTCAGTTCCTTATGGCGATACCGCACTTCACTTTCAGGTAAGCCACAACCTGTCTCTCTTTCTTTTCCATACCAATATTACAATTATTTTTGACAATGTCATATCCTTACTAATATTATATATATATATATATATATATATATATATATATATATATATATATATATATATAAACTGAAGGTGATGTAAATTAATTAATAAGGACAGGAATGCATATTATTTCCTGAAAATGTTGAGTTGAAACAATGTAATCACTCTCAAAGAACAAGGTATAAATAAAACATCTGCCATATTAATTTAGTAAATGGTTCTTTTCTCTGTTTTCAGGATTGCTTGCAAAAAAAGCAGTTGAAGCAGGTTTAACTGTTGCTCCATACATCAAAACAAGTTTGTCTCCTGGATCTGGGGTTGTAACCTATTATCTTAAAGAAAGTGGGGTTATCCCTTTTCTTAAAACTTTGGGTTTTGAAATAGTGGGTTATGGTTGTATGACATGTATTGGTAACAGTGGACCTTTAGATGAGCCTATTGTGGATGCTATTGAGAAGGTAAAAATTAAATTATTAGCTCTTATTAAGGCATGGTTTAATGTCATCATAGTCATTTTAATAGGTTCAACAAAAAACTAATGCGTGGAACATAAAAACTTTTTTGAAAAAGAATGGAAAGTATATTGAAACATTATATCAAAGAGTTTTGTTAAGTATGCGTATATTAATAGAAAACTTACATCACTAGCTAAATCATCTATTAATCACAATTAAACAAAATACTTTCTTAACATTGTTTCTTTATGAGCATAATGGAAAATATAAACCTATACAAATGATAAATATGAGGAGGGAATGTACTCATGGTGGCCAACTCTCTGTCATAATATTTTCCCTGAAGAAAAACCGAGTTTATTGTTTGAAATGTTGGATTATTTTTTTCGTCTATACAATAGAAAAACTGATCAACAACATTCCAAATATTTTTACACTATTGTCAAATTTCAAATGTAAAAATAATGTAATAATTATTTCATCACAAATAAAGTCACATTTTCTGTTGCAATAATTGTAGTTATATTACTTCCATAGCTGTTTCTTTTTTTTTCTTCAGAAATGTTAAATGCTTTAGGCCAAGATTTTGTATTTCAGAATGATCTTGTCTGTTGTGGCGTTCTGTCTGGAAACAGAAATTTTGAAGGGCGAATACATCCAAATACTCGAGCTAATTATTTGGCTTCACCTTTATTAGTCATTGCATATGCAATTGCTGGTCGCATTGACATTGACTTTGAAAAGGAACCTTTAGGTGTGACATCTTATTATTATTTTTAGTTAATTTAATTGGATAAGAGATAATTAATTGTTCTTTAGTACTAGTATTACAAAAAATAATTTAAAATACCTAATTTATACAAATCTGTCTAAATTTTTTCTTCCAAAAAGAGTCTAAATTGTTTACTAAAAATATACAGGTCTGCCAGTAACTTTCGTAATAGATGTTTATAATTTGAATAAAATGCAATGTTATTCAATGTCTCAAATATAAACTCAAAATAGTTCAATGTTTTATTTAGGCTTTTCATCATCTGGAGAACCAGTTTATTTGAATGACATATGGCCATTAAGAAAAGAAATTCATCAAGTTGAACAACAGTTTGTTATTCCGGCTATGTTTAAGGAAGTTTACTCAAAAATTGAAACTGGTAGTCCGAGCTGGGTGGCTCTTAAAGCCCCAGAAGGCAAACTTTATCCCTGGGACTCAAATTCAACATATATAAAAAATCCTCCTTTCTTTGACAATATGACTGAGGTAAGTTAAAATATTCCATACTAATTCTAAGTTCATGACTATTGAAGTACATTAATGTTATTTGACTGTTTATTCTAATTAAAATATTGTTTATTTTATTAATTATATATTTTACATAATATTTATTTTCTTATATATAAAAAAATGTGTCATATGACAAACATCACAATTTCTGATTGAAAGCTAACAGAATTTCCAAAAGAAATTATTTCCATGTATTGTGTCTGTATTCCTTACCATTTGAGAAATATTTGTTGTCTACAAGTGCTAACTTTTACTTTTTCTGTCTTAGTTTTCTTTCGTTTTTCGTTTCATAGAAAAGTGCACAAATTGTAGAGCATACTCCCTTTGACAATCATTTTGATTTGGACACACAATCAGAACTATTTCCTATTCATATCAACAAACTATTACTGAGATTCAAGCACAACACTGTTGGGATTGAGTTTCTCAATGCAGACAACAATGCTGATGTGCTTAGTGTGCCCAAAATGAACAACGGCCTCTCTTATTGTCATCAGCGACTATTGACCTCCCAGTTCTATCAGTAGAAACATCAAGCGAAACACACTTATTTGTGAAACATGAATGAGGTAAACTTAAAGATAACATCAACTCTAACAAACAGATATAGCAACTCTATTATTTTTACACAAACATTCACAGACTCTGACATGGCCTCCGTGGTGTTTTGTTAAAGAAAACTTAACTTTGCAAAAATTTAATGTAAATAGTCAGACATTCATCAAGGAGACTCAATCTTATCGAAGCCACACTTACCACAAGTTGAGGTTGAGGCAGCTGGGAATATGTTATGGCGCACCAATAGATAATTGCCATAATACCTATGGCTATCAGACATTATCAGGCCAAATATTGAGCCAGATACTCATCTCTTACACCAACTGAGGTAGAGGTTTGGGACCATTCATTGAGTCTCAGTCCAGCTCAGACAGAGAAAGAGCTGCCCCTGAATTAGGGTGCCGAAGTACACATCTATTAGCAGTAAGCAGGTATATTCACCTGTGTGCAGCAGAGACATGATAGATCTAAATTGAATTCAAAGTAGAGCTTACAATATTGCATATTTATTTTTGGTGCAACAGTCAACAACTTTAGATGCATGATATTTTTGGGTGGGCTATTTTACACTTATGTTATCAGTTACATCAATTTACTATATTTATTATGATTTCTAGAAACTTCCAGGTATCCAGTCTATTGAAAATGCAAGAGTTCTTCTGAATTTGGGTGATTCTGTAACTACAGATCACATCTCACCTGCTGGAAGCATAACTAGGAACAGCCCAGCTGCTCGATATTTGGCATCAAAAGGGTATTTCTTTTTAATTGCACAAACCATTAGGAGCTACTATATAGTTATTGAAGGACCAGATTTCCAACTAACAAATACCATTTCTAATGTATGTGTGCCAAATACAAAGTTGACTTGAAATGTGTTTTGCCAATATTCAACACATTATTAGCGGGTGTTCAGAATTCCCCTTCAAAATTTTAGTCACTGATGAATCCTGTTGAATTCTACTGTTCTGGTTGAAAATATGTATCAGATTCTCAAAATATGTTGCTAAATAATGTCGTTTGCCTCGATTCTTTTAGACAAAGGCTTCACTGAGGGTGGGTAGACTATAATAGATGGAATGTTATCAATGAATAGATAGAGGATAGGGTGTGGAGGCTAGGACTACTCTGATGATCATTACTCACTTACCATCTGGCAGCCCATTTTTAAGATCAGACGAGTGTAATTGATCATTTTTGTGCATATTCTCTTTGAAACTCATTTTGTGAATATGTGTTTTGCATAATAAGATGAACTATTAGTTGTTTCACTCTATATTATTAAGAATAATTTGAATTGCATGTAAATTAAAATTATGTAACATGACTGCAATTATACATTAAGATCCCCTTACCACTTGACAGTTTCAAATCCTTGAAGCCTTGCTCCTCCTAAGAATTTATAGAAAATGAATAATTTTATGTTACTAAACTAAAAGTATTCAAATTGTAATCATATTTTGTAATTGTGGGTCAACGATTACAATTTACATAAAGAATTTAAAAAAAAATGTTACCATACCTTGAAAATTTTTATAATTGTGTGCAGATCAGTATTCATTTGAATAAAAATCCAATAATAAATTGAAAGAGCTGCTTTTAACTTATTAAAAGCTGTTTCTTATATTCTGATACATATAACTGTTACTAACACGTAGTTTTTATTCTATACATCAGTTTATTTTTTAATAATATAATGGAACCTGAGATTTAGCTGAAGCCAACAGTCTTAGCAATGTTAAAATTAACCAGATTCGTTTAACTAAAATGAGATAAATATTTGAAAAATACCAAGCTCATAAAGGAATATTGTTAAATAATGTTTTAATTTTAAAGATGTGTGTGAATTGCAAGAAACTGACAAATGTAAAATCATAAGTACTATAAATTATATGTTGGAAGTTCAATTTCTGCAAGGAACTGAAGCTAATCTGGTAGTGGAACTGTATAGATGACTGGGAGACTCAGCTGGAATCTCCATTCTATGGTCTATGGTTGGACTTATTCTGTTTGCTCGCAAAACAATTAAGTGATACAACATTCTGGAAATATTAGTTTCAATATTTCTTGTATAAGATATTGAAGTAATAAACCTTAACTAGCAAAATGAAAATTATGGATAAGCATTTCAGGAGCAAATGTAGCTGTGACAGATCACCTGAACTGCATATATTTTCCATCATTTCTCAAACATCAGTTTCTTACAAACAAATGTGTGTAATATTATTTTCAGTATAAAAGTCAAATAAATTATGTATATATATATATATATATATATATATATATGTGTGTGTGTGTGTGTGAAAAGAACTGGCATGACTGTTCTAGCTAGATGGTGGTAGATAGGAAGAGAGTTGAGAGTATCAGTGCTCTATTTAAAACTCTTGTTAGAAATTTTCCTTCTTATGAAATACCCCTCAATCCACCCTCTCAATCCTTAAGTGCTGCCCTATCCTTAAGAATCATGTTTCTGACATAACATTATGTAATAATGAATATGAGCTCATTAACTCTATATTTTCTGTCATCAATCATCTCAAAAGTAGAATTTAATTTTATTAATTATATTTATTTTAGTTTCAATAAATCTGTGCTTTCCCAAAAGTCAACAGTTGAACAATCTGATTTGAAGATAAATTTTTGCTGCCGTAATAATTGAATTAGTAATAACAAATGCTTCATCTCCTACTAAAACAAATGTAATTTTCATGTCACTCTTTCCAGACAAAATAAAAACTATCTGGGATATCAAGTTTTCTATTAAAGTAAATATAAGAACTGTAGTCTTTTATACAAAATCCCTCAATATCAGATATTAGTAATCACTAAAAGCTGAGTAGAAAAGTAACTTTTATAATTAAATTGTTATGTAATGATGCACATTATACAATTGTATAAGTCAAAACAGTGGAAATTTTGTAACCACATTTGCTTGTATTCAACCATGTATTCTTCCCTCAAACAATCCTGTATATATATTAAAGGTATATATAGTATAATCTGAAAATAATTTTAAAGTGTCTCCATGATTTGGTTAATGTTCCCTTAGATACTATTTTATTTCTCAACTTTCCCAACCAATTGCCACACTCCCAAGTTGATTAAATAAGTGGTTGAATTGATTGTGATGGTCGAACCTTGTTCTAGAGTAAGAGCAATCACTATCCCCCCTCCTCACACACAAACACACACACTGGGAGAAGCCGCCACTGAACTACTGCATCTTGACACTTTTTGGAATTTCATACATGAATCAGATTCTGGATTTCATCCTGTGATAAGAGCCTTACAATTTGTATTCTGTGTTTGTAACCAGTATAATGAGCAAAACTTTTGAAACTCAAGAATATTCAGGATAACTCAAGAAAAGGTTATTTATACTTTTTTCTTCTATTTTTTCTACTCTTTTGTGTGACTTTTTTTTCAAAATAGATATGGTTCTATGACAGTGTAAAATGTTAAAAGTGCTGTGAATTACATTTGCGTTTTAGTTGTGAATTATAGTAGAATAATTTTAGCCACCATATTAGATTCCTTTGCTAAGTTTTATTATGCAGTAGAAGTTTCAATAAAACTGACTGTTGGGTTGGGTTAATTAATTCTACTACTAATAAAGATAGAGTTTTTCCATCAATTGATGGGAATTTATTTTATGTTCTCTTTGTTTTCAAGATGAAGAAGAAAATGAAATAGAATTTCCACCTTTCCTCTTTATATTTCTTATTTAATATCTTTTATCTACTAGTTACACTTTGAGCCTGCAAAATTGTGTGCAGACAAATTTAGTAAATGCTAAGTGATGATGCCTATTAAAGTAATGTAATACCATGCAAATTAATGAAAGATATTGTGTGAATGCTTATAATATAAATATAAGGTCAAATTAAATAAAACATTTGGATGGAAAACAGAGATGGTGAAGTCGACTTACCTAAAATCAACAGCACAAATTCATGCCCGGCCAGCACACAGTTCAAACCTCTTCTGACAAAGGGGGCTGAGGCCCTGAAGAGTTTGTAATATTTTTACTTTTCAGCCTGACTGGACCAAATGTTGATTTCAGGGTTAAGTTGACTTCACTGTCTCTCTTTCCTATCTAAATGTGTTTTATGTATATATATATAGACAAAAAAAATTATATAAATAATATTTTTCAATAAAATTGTTATATTTTTCGTTCAATATTCTGTGCGCTGTGCTATGGAAATGGTATTTTTAATAGGTTGTACGTTTTTTAACTCCAAATGCCTTGTTTGTATTATGTTTCTATATCTTATAGGCTAACACCACGAGAATTTAACTCTTATGGTTCTCGAAGAGGCAATGATGCTGTTATGGCCCGAGGAACCTTTGCTAACATAAGATTAGTAAATAAATTTATTGGAAGACCAGGACCAAAAACAATCCATGTCCCATCTGGACAACAAGTGAGTTTCTATATTCTAACACAGTTACCACATCTTACTACCTAGAGTTTAAAATAAATTTTGTTTCCACACAACAGCGTCAAACAAATTCCAGCTCACTCTCCTCTTACATTCATATAAGCTTTCAAATTACTTTGAATATCTAACCCTTCCAAGCTATTGTATATTATAAATTATTCTATTTGAACCACTTTTATTGATAACTAGCTGGGTGCTCAGAATTACTGAGGTATCTACTTATATAAGACCAGAAAATAAATTTAATTTGAAGTTAATCTCTTGGACAACATGTGATTTAATTGACATTGATGGCGTCACATTATGACACTATGACGATGGAATAATAATTTAATCATAACCAGTATGATGACTCACTGTACCTTTAATCTAGTAAGAAAATTTTGAGAGTAAAAAATATTTCAGTACCCCAAGACTGTGATATATACTTCCCATACATTGAGAGAGCTTAAAATACTTTCCATATCCTAATAGAGTTGAAAACTAGTTCTGGTACCTTAAGAAAGTCAGAAATACTCCTAATGCCTTAAGAGAGTCTAAAACAATCTTTGTATCATAAAAGAGAGGAAACTACACTTGCTAACCTAAGAAAGGCAAAATTATTTCTAATATCTTAAGATAGTGTGAAATAATGTTGGTAGCCTAAGAGAGTCAAATTTATTTTTGGCACCTTACGATACCTTAAGAGAAATGAATATACAGCCGTTACATTGAAAGAATGAAAAATACTTCCAATACCTTAATAGAGTCAGTAATATTGTAGTTACCTTAAGAGAGTCAAAAATACTCTCAATCAAAATATTCCCAGTACCCAAGTATCAGAAATACTTCAGGTACCTGAATTAAACTCAAAAACTTCTATAACTCTGGAATATACACAATTATCAGTCAATAATTGCTTTATTTTTATGTAAAGACCTTCTGCCCCCAACCCTGTGGATCTTCATTGTGTTCTTGAAATTTGTCATTGACAGGCTCGAGAATGCCACTATCAAACTCAGTGATCCCGAAAACATTTCATTTGATGCTAATAATTGCTGATTCATGAATTACAATACTTTTAAAATGTCACCCCTTGGGGTGTTTTATCAAACCACTGTTTGTTCTAGTATCATAAGTAACACGAGAACAAATTTTGATAGAATTGCTTCTCGTTTTTATGATTGTATGTGGAACTTTGTTTTGCTCCTTTTCTGAGGTGGGACTCATAGGGGCGGAACTACAACTTAACCAGCAAGTTGAATGTCATAAATATACTGGATGATTTCCAAAAACTGTATTGCTTGTTTTTGTGTTATTTGGATTAATGTTCCTCCAGCACCATCCTCAAAGGGGCTGAATATATACACAAACATCATGTGGAGAAATACCATCAATCTCATTGAGCTGAATAAATATTCTTTAGGGGCAGAAATTGACCATTTTAGCATGTTTTAAAATTTCAACCCCCATCCACACTTTGGGAGGTAGTCAGTGTTTGTTTCCAGTTCAAATGGAACATGTTTACAACATTGGTTTGAAATTTCTCTACACATTTAAATTTGTAAGCATTCATACATACGTAGATCCAATTTTATCTATTTCATTGAAGTGCAATGCATCAAATTTATAATTTGCAAATATATCTTACTTAAATAGTCACCTCTACTTCACATGTATTCATTGCACGTTTCCCCAAAGTTTCTATAATTTTTTCCCAATACTTTATTTTATCTCACCAGTCAATATAAGTAATCCCTCTTATGGTAAATTCTAGCCATAAAGTCACGAGTGGACTTAGATACATGCAGATATGGGTGATATTCACTTAGTGTGAATTAGTGTCTCCTCACTCAATTTTAAATTAGTTCTGGGCAGCCTCTCCTAAGTGGCTATATTCTCCATGGTGTGTTTTTTCTTATTTCCATTCTCTACAGTAGAAAAATATGAACCAAGTGCATAATTAGTCCCTCATTTCCCAGTTTTTAATAAATATTGTAAATAAAAGAATAAGCCTTACCTTTATTGAAACTGCTTCATGATTAACTTTGTTTTAAACAATTAATCCAATCCCAACTTTTTCATTTATGACATTTATTTTCTCAAATCATACTTGATGTTTGATAGTGTTCACTATGTTAGCATAAAATTAACAAAGATAGTCATAAAGTAAAAATCATCAAATGAAATGTCATTAATATTTAGAGCTGGGAGAAATCGTCTCTCTTGTAAAATGAAGTAACAGATTTAGAACTTACTAAAATTGTAACTTATTAAGAATTTCAATTATTGTACACTGCTTGTATTAAATTTTAGATTTATAGACTGGTTTGTTTATTATAGGTAGTAGCTTTTGATACTATGAGGCATAATCATTCAACACATAGTTCTCTTCAAGGAATGAATAAGATGATGACAGTTTAAAAACAGAGTTAAATAATATTAAGATCCCATCCATACAAAAATTTTGGAATAAATCTATAGAATATTCTCCAGCGCCCGACTGACTAATATTATTGTTTATTCTAGCTGGATGTATATGATGCTGCAGAGTTATACAAAGCTGAGGGCATACCCTTGATTGCACTTGTTGGCAAAGATTATGGCTCTGGTTCTTCAAGGGACTGGGCTGCAAAAGGACCTTTTCTGTTGGTAAGATTGGCTTATTTTCAGCACATTTTAAAGCTGTTACCTGATTGGGCTGTTTGAAGGGTTATATTTCCAACTATTTAGTGTTTAAGGCTTGGTTTCTTGCCAATATTTAGTTTATATAGGAACATAAAACCCTATGATCAATAAAATCATTATTATAATTACTTTTTGATTCAATATTTTATCTTTAGATTTATGGAAATAAAATTACAATTTTTCAGTCCAAGTTACATCAAATATGTATGTTTACAAACATCCTTATTACGGTTAAAGAACAAATAAAACAGAATTCCATAAAATACTCACTAAAACATAATTTTTAATTTTAATATATATATACTCCTTCCTGAAGAAGGAGGCTATATATATACATATATATATATATATATATATATATATATATATATATATATACTCCTTCCTGAAGAAGGAGGCTATATATATATACATATATATATACTCCTTCCTGAAGAAGGAGGCTGAGAGCCTCCAAAAATTTGAAGAACAATCTTCACTTTCCTATGGCTACACCAAACTTCACTTTCAGGTAAGCCGCAAGCTATCTCTCTTTCTTTTCCATACCAATATACAATTATTTTTGACAATGTCATATATCCTTACTAATATCATATATATATATATATATATATATATATATATATATATATATATATATATATATATATTACAATTGTTTATTATTTTAGACTAGGATTATCATGAAATTACTTTATGTGCAGGGTTTAAAGGCTGTCATTGCTGAATCATATGAGCGCATTCATCGTTCAAATTTGGTTGGTATGGGAATTATTCCCTTGCAATATTTACCAGGAGAAACAGCTGAGACTTTAGGTCTTACAGGAAAAGAAGTATATAGTATCAAAGTACCAGACGACTTGAAACCACTTCAACAGATTTCTGTTCAGGTATTAAATTTTGTGAAGAATTTTAAGGATTTTGTTATTTAATTTTGTACATTATGTATAAGACGATATTAAATTAATAGTTGATGAATACTAAATTTTATTTAATTGAATTGATTGTGTTTGTTTATAGTAATTTCATCACCCAAAATTTTAATATTGTAATGTGTGCCCCAAAGTTTGCATTTTGATGGTAATTGAAACAGATAAATTATGTATACATATAATTATTTACACAATATTTATAAATTATTAAGTCAAACTGCAGCTATAAACTCAAAATGATGGCAGAACTTAACATTTCTTTCTTCCCAGACTTCCTCCTTCTCCAAGTTGTATATAGTATACACACATGTACTCGAGGAAATAGGGGTGGCCGGAATGGAAGGGTTTGAAGGAGAACCAATGATTTTTTTGGGAGGGGATGTGATTTAATGATGGAATATGTTAAGATGATGAAGGATATTGCCATTACACACACATCCTTACATTGTTATAATTGAGAAATGCTAATTATTACATATGGCATATGATTCTATTTTTATATATAGTATATAATGTGATGCATTGGTCGAATTTGTTGGTTTAGTGACTCTGGGCATTAGTAGTTTTGGAGGTATTTTGGTCTGGCCAATGTAGAAGGCAGAGCAATTTGATTGATCATATGGGATAAGAGGCAGTTGATGTTACCTTTCTTTGAGGGATTTTGAAGGTTTGTAGAGGCAAGTTCTTACTGCAAGCTTACATATGTTGGGGTGAGGTTGTACCATTTTTTTTTGCCAGAAAACAACCCTTGGACAGGTGGGGGTAAATAATATTTATATTGATTGGGGTAGGATTGAAATCCAATGTAGGCTAAGTGGAGAATGGAGTTGATTGTTGTCCAGGGACACGGGTTGTGGTGAAGGGTGAACTATGTTTGTTGCTTTGGTTGGGAATGAATATGCGTGTTTGGGCATCAGATAAGACATAGCATATCTGTTTTTTGAGGGATCTGTAGCGTAATTTCTATTGATAAAGACACTGAGGATTTAGTTGATGTAAATGACCAGACTATTCCAGGTGAAGCAAATTTTGAGCTAATCTGGAGGTCTAGGCTGTGTAGGAGGGAGTGTTTGGTGTGTTCAGAGTCATAACTGGAGAATGTAATTGATTTTTATCATAATCTGGAGTGATGAGCCATAACTAAGGTGTATGCCAACATGAAATGTGATGTTGGTTGGGTTCCATGTGAACTTAACACTAAAAAAAAAATTCATCATTCAGAGAGTAAACAAAATTTTCTGAGGTGCTAGCCTTTTTTCCTTAGGATATAGAAAGTCTCTACTGCTCATTCTGTCTTGAGGAAAGAGACTAGAACCTTTTTCTGTGTGACACATTGACACCATCTTTCAATTTCAGATAAGCCATTAATTGTATCTCTCCTGTCAATATCAATTTTTGGTAATATTTAACAATCTTTACTTGTATAAATATAATATTAAATATATTTTTGTTATGTAACCTGAATTGATCTGTTACAGACTGATGATGGACGTAGTTTCCACGTGATAGCAAGATTTGATACTGAAGTTGATCTAACTTATTATAAAAATGGTGGTATCCTTAATTATATGGTTCGTAAAATGTTGAAATAAAAGCCTGCATAAACGAGACAAAATTTTCGGTAATTTAATTTCACTTTTGGATAATAAAACCATTTATTAAATATTATTCACTTTGTATTATTAACAAACATTTATTTTATCACTGTTTTAGGGATTGGTGATTTAATGATGGAATATGTTAAGATGATGAAGGATATTGCCATTACACACACATCCTTACATTGTTATAATTGAGAAATGCTAATTATTACATATGGCATATGATTCTATTTTTATATATAGTATTCATAAAGTCTTCTAATGTGGAAAATATTAAGGCTGAATAATTACTAATAACCTTAAAATGTATGTATGTAATTAATGGGACTGCTGTTGTAGCATTATCAATTGGTTTATTACTTGTGTTTATATTGTTTGTTACTTGATAACACAAATTAATATATGTTTCTTTGGAGCATTTTCTCTGTTATTATATTCAAACAAGTTAATAATTGGCTGTCAATGTTTCAATTTAATTATTTGCTTCTTGAATTCAATATTATTATTTTCATCCAACAAAAATATTAAATAACAGCGGACTATGTTAATGAAATATTCATAGGTGCTCAAAGTGTATAATTGTTTATTATTAATAAAGAAGTATGATCTGTACAGCCAATTTTGGTGATTTAAATGTATTTAAATTAAGCTTTAGAGCATGTCCATAAGTTATATAAAATAAGCTTTGGGGGAAGTTAAAATTTATAAAAATATATAATTGTTGATTGGTTTTAATTTAAATTTAATTAAGGGATCAAAATTTACAGGGTCCTTGTAATTGTGTCTAAGTAATTTCAATTTACTCACTCTTGAGTTTAAATTTGAAGTTATTTACTGTAATCAACTACATTCAAGACAAACTACTAATGCGTTAAAAATGGGCAAACCTCGGGCGATTTCATGAGACATAAGTAAAAAGTGTCATTTGTGCATATACGTGAGGCAGAAATCTCAATATTCTCATCTTTGCAGTCGGCAGGCAGGTAGACAAGTTGGGCAACTTGAACTTCTTCACTAGGGAGTTTCCTCCTTCTCTCGTCGGCATATTCGTTCTCAGCATCAGTGATGTTTAGCTATCTTCATCTTCACCTCTTCTGTCAGTCCATCTTCAAGTGATTTATTTGAACTGTACATTTCTCTCTTACTCCTTTACACTTCTCAGACTTCCTTCATCTCCAATAGCTATATCAGGACTTAACATTTCTCTCTTCCCAGACTTCCTCCTTCTCGAAGTTGCATGTTTGAACTGTCACATTTCACTCCTTCCCAGACATTCTCCTTCTCCAAGTTGTAGACATGAACTGCTACATTTAATTCCTAGCCTTTCTCCCTTCCCAGACTTCCTCTTTCTCCAAGTTGTAGATAGGAACTCCCTTTTTCATCAGCAGCTTCAGTTTCTTCATTCCCCACCTGTGGGTGGAAACCTCTTCATGTGGTTTTTCTCAGCCAATCTCAGCAAATCAATTTTGAGGGCTTACTCTCGCTTATTGGAGGGGTTGACCTTCGGAAATTTTGGAGAGGTTGATAATTTCTCCCATAATCTTCCGCCTTTATCTGGAGGCACTATTTCTTCTGGATCCCTCCGTCACCAACTTTTATGGACATATTTTCCCAGCAAGCTACAGCTAGGCTCTGGGTACATAGGTGTTTTTACTCAAATCATATAAAAAATATTCAATTAATTTGGAGGTGTTCTTCTGTGCTACAGTTCATTTTAAACAATTATATATATAAAGTCACATTAAAACTTGGATAGTGAGGAAGGATAGAAATAAATAGGAGAAATAGGAGGATTATGCTTTATGTGAATTCATATGCTCAGGCGAAGAATTACGCACATAGAAAAGCATATGTTCAAAGCAGAGAGAAAGATGGAAGAAGAAAGAAAGACTGAAAATATTCGACCCAGGTAGGATTTGAACCCACGTATTCTGCTCCGAGGTGGTTAAGGCATCTGTGTACTGTGTACTTCTTCCATCCTTCTCTCTGCTTTGAACATATGCTTTTCAATGTGCGTAATTCTTCGCCTGAGCATATGAATTCACATAAAGCGTAATCCTCCTATTTATTTCTATCCTTCCTCACTATCCAAGTTTGAATGTGACTTTGTCACCAAATTAGTTCCAATTCCTTATTGGATTCTCCTAATATTGTATATATATATATATATATATATATATATATATATATATATATATATATATATATATATATTGTAATATACAAATAAGAAGGTCGTTAATTAAATAAAAAATTAATAAACTTTTACAAACAATATTTTTATCATCAATAAATTGAATCAATTACACAATTTAAAAATATATCTCAGGGTCTCTACTGGGTTTGATATTGGCGAATAATTTTATTTCTCAACTTAAACACAAATTCCAAGTTTTAAAAGAGAAAAGATTTACTCGTCCATTAACTAGGACGACATTTACTTGTCAGCGAAATTAAACTAAAAAGATGGATTCTAATTAACAAATTTTAATCAAAAGAAGAATACGAAATCTGACAGCTATCTTTTAATCAGGTTTACATACTTAGTTGTTTGTAAATTGTACTCACGGCTGCCCAGCATTCTGGGATACCTTTAATTGTCGAAGCACTATGACGGGTTTTTGCACTTCTCCTAAAACGCACAGATTCTAAATTAATATTTTTAGATCAAAACTCAAGAACCAGGATAATCCTCCTTTCGTCTCTCTCTCTCTCGGTTGACTTCTGCTAATTCTGCTCGGCTATGTTCACAAGACTGTTTGTGCTTAGCAGGTTTCGTAGTTCTGCTCGAGTGAATATTTCGTCTTGAGCAAAATGTTCAGGGACCACTCAACTCTGTTGATTGGTAATTCTCGTTATCTCCCTGCAACTTTACTTTAAATATTTGAAATTGTCTTGTCTATTTCAACATGACCAATTTCTGTCGTGTCTGACTGCCAACTCAAACTTCTCAATATCTTCCTGCGACCTGCATCTGACCAAACTTTCCTGCTAACTAACTTCTCAATATCTTTCTGTGACCTGCATCTGACCAAGCTTTCCTGCTAACTAACTCCCATCTCGCAATTTTGAGCGCGCATACGTCTTTCGACAAAGGAACAGTGCTTGGCTTTTCTATTGTTGTTATGTTCTGTACCGCCGTAAGAATAGATTTCTCAAACAATTTACATTTTCAACTCACAAATTTACTGTCTTAATTAATTGGCATTACAATATATATATAATATTAGTAAGGGTATGACATTGTCAAAAATAATTGTGATATTGGTATGGAAAGGAAAGAGAGATAGCTTGTGGCTTACCTGAAAGGAAGTACAGTGTAGCCATAGGGAACTGAAAAATATATGGATGGCTTACCTAAATTGAGGGCCAGTGTTGCCAAATTTTAGGTGGACAGATGTGCACTGTGTGCCATGATAGACAGCTGCACTGTGAGATTGACCAACATGCCATGTGCATCTCTCATGAAGAATGAAGACAACACTTCCAACTGTCCAACCTGGTCATATAGAGGACTATAACCTTGTATAGAGTTAAATGAAAAGCATGTAGGAGTGCCATACGTTTTGTGTCAGATCTTGGTGGACAACAACCTTAAGTTGTGCTGTATGCAAATGCTGGCCAGTGGCAAAGAACTACAAAAGCAGGAATGATTGAATGTCAGAGAGAGTGATGTGTGGTCCTTGGTTACCTAGCCTGAGACAGATGGTAATGAGTTCCAGTACTAGTAACTGAGGCTAGACAAAGATCATCTAATTTACTTATGTGTCTCTAATATACAATTACATAAAACTATCTGGACACAGTTTGTGGCTGCCCACTACCCAACTTAAGAAGATACCTATTACCTACGATACTTCCATCACAGAGTTGGGAACAACTATCGAATGGATCATGCTAGCTTCAAATAGCTTTTGAATTGTGCAACCCTACTTGGGGAAGGACACAGCAGATCTCATCTGGATTCATGCAAGATGTCCGACTCATTGTGGGCAACAAATATTAAGGGCGAGCTAGTGTAGGGCCATTCTTATGGGCGGAAGAGTCGAGCCTCATATTTTCACACTGTGGTGGGCATAAATCTTAATAGCATATACACACACACCCGTAAGGTGCCTTTAAACCCAGTAAGAGGTGGACATTCATACTTGCAGAATATCATTATTTTTTCAGTTTTACAGGGTTAAAGTTTGTCTGGTTTAGTATGAACATCTCATTATTTTGTATACATAATATATCTAAATGCTGTGGTTTAAACATCTTTATTCATGCTCAACTTTATAAAGATGGATTAACCTAGGAATGTGCTCACTTACCTGATTTTATTAATACAAACTATTTTAAATTTCACAAATTCCATTTCTCATCAATTTTGTTAAGAATACAATCCAGTCATTAACATATGTGAATATATATGGGGGTGTCATTATTAAACCTAATATTATATGTAACTATGGCCAGGATTTTAATTCGTGCTATATGTAACTCTCCCATGAAGGTAATTGGTGAAATGCCAAATTTTTTATATTTGAATTTTTTCGCTTAAGAAAACCTTGATATAATGAACCATTTTAAGATAGAATAAAATTTATTATAAAGCAAATTTTCTAACATTGTCAAGATGAAATAAAATTTTAAAATAGGCAACTACTGGTTCAGCAGATAACTCAAAAGGTTGAAGAATGGCCTTGGCATAACTAACTGGAGTGAAATCATGTTGAGATACTACAAAGTATAGCTTGTAAGTTAAGGTGATGTTTTTCTTCACATTCTACTTAAAGTATACCTTGATAATTTCAAAGTTTCTACCCCATTGATATTCTCAGAAAGATTAAAAACTTTGAATTTTTAATATTGTAAGTTAAATATGAATTCATATTTAAGCAGTCACTTGGTTTCGGTTATTTTTTTAAATTTCTACAATATTTTTATAGATCGTTGCTGAAATAAAAAAACAAAATTCTATTCATTTTCTTATATGAATTATCATCTCTTAACATTGCTAAGAAATTCATTTATAAGATAAATGATATTAAGATGAGTCCACTTTTATGGTCATACATATTTGTTGGCATATTAAATCTGCATTAGTGGGGAAATTTTACTTCTTTGAGAGCTGTGCATTCTCCTCCATGACCGTAAGGTCAGTATTGCATATTTACTTAATCAGCTCAAAATTCTTCATTTAAATAAATGTAATACATTTTGTGCCACTTATCTACATTGTTTTTTATAATTAGTTATTATACATATCTATTATTTTTAATGAATTTGGTATTCCAAATAGATTAATTGGGTACAATAAAATAAGTATTTTGTATTAACAAACAAATTTAATGTTACTTTTTTTACAATCTTGCCAATTGCAGGATATTGAAGTATTAGTTCTGTGTCTATACAAAGTTTTACAAGCAATATTTAATAAAATAATTTCAGGTAAATCACACAAGTATATATATATATATATATATATATATATATATATATATATATATATATATATATAGGTATTAATTAACAACTACAATGCACTTCACACCTGCAAAATAATTCTTTCTATTGTAAGACAATCCAATATCATACAATAAAGCTATAAAAAATGTCAATACAATTCACGGTAGGTTATTTGGACAAGATATTATTTTCTGTGGATAATAAACATAAAATTTCCCTTTTATATTGCTTTATCTGCTACATATTTTCACTCTTTGATAAAATACATTTCTGATATAAAATTTTACACATTATAACTTTCATGTGTACACTAATAAAAAAAAATAAAAAAACATGCGATGATGTTTCACTATCAAACTGAACTTGGTTGAGAAGTGTCTCAAGTAATTAGATATAGAAGTCAAAGTAATATAAAACATCTATGCTTGTATACAGAGATAACTTTCAGGAACACTTGATTACCTGTTATCTATTCACTATAATATATAAATATATTTAACAAATTCATATTTGCATTTTAGATACTTTTTTTGCTTGAACATAAAATACAACAGTGAGAAAAGAAAAAGTTGAAAATTTATTAATATCAAACTTTCAAGTTTGTACTTAAAAATTTATATTTCTTGTCCTTGTATTTACATTTATACATACAATGAAAGAAGTAAGTTTATAAACAATTTTTTGAAAATTATTATAAATTTTGATACCAATTCCTTTAGTACATTTATACAATCCTAAGTTGTGCAAAAGATTATCACAAATTTAAACAGAATTATAACTTTTTATACATACAATTTTTTTATAAAAACAAGTCACACTCTTGTAGAGTGAAGAATTCATGATTTAATATGCAATGAGAAGATATGGTTACAAACTATAGGAAACTTGAAGCAAAAATAATTGGCACATGAATCTGAATGAATTGTAATTCACACAAGTGATTCACTTTACTCTTCGTTCCTGCCTTCATAAGGCAGTCCATATAACAATTGGCACAAAGACCGTCAAGTTTCAATTTAATCCCAGATTTAATATCGTATTGGGATCCAGTGTCCTGTGTTTTCATCTCGTCGATAATAACGAGGTCTGTTGTCCCTGAAAACAGTTATGGCTGGAAATGGATGTTCTTGTATGTATTTCAAAGTGGCTCGGATCTGTAACCCAAAAATAGAAACTTTTTTAAGTATTTGAAAAACAATAATAAGAAAAATAAAATTTACGTTGATTGAAAATGAATAATAAGAAGGATAGCGAAATACAGACAAAAGAAGGGATAATATAAATACCACACATTTCTGGAAGCCCTTTTTAAACAATTAGTAGTCTCCAAACACATCAATTTGAAACATTAATTTGATTGGCAAAATGCTAAGGCTGCAGACATTGAAACCAGGTACAATTCCAAACTTATCTCAGAGATGCTTCATATTAATCAAACATTAAAGCAATTAATGTGCAAACAGACACTATGAACCTCAACAATTGCTATGATCCCTTTTTGTTATGCTAAAACTTCTGCTTTCCAATTGTTGTTACTCCCTTATTGTTATGCTAACTCTTCTGTTTTGCCATTGTTGTTGCATTTTCTTCACTTTTGCATTTTGTTAACCGACTTGTGCAGTTGTCTCTTCTGCACATAAAGTAAGGAACATGGCTTCCAGAAACATTGTGTATATTTATATTATCACTTCTCCTGTCTGTATATTGTTATCTTTCTTATTAATAAGAAAACCAGCCAAATACAAACAAAAGAAGTGATGATACATTAGTGCGGTATTTATCTCATCACTTCTTTTGTCTGTATTTGGCAATTTCTCTTATTATTAATTTTTAAAACAGACATATATTTAAGCCTAATTCTTTTTTATTAATGATTTTGCAAGGAGGATAAGAGCAACAAAAATTTAATTACATATTGAATCATGCATGGTGACTTTCTTCCCAAATTAAACCATTTATGTGGATAGTAATGAAGCTTTATATAGAAATTATTACCTGCATGACAAAATGTGGAGGTTCTACTTCAGGAGATGTACTCAAGTGTTGAAGTATCAACTCATCAGGCTGTTCAAGCCATAGGTCGACACCCCTGAGAGGATCGTAATTGAATGGGCCGATGCGAAGAAGGCCCAAACTACAATCATAAATATCTAGTACCTACAAACAAACAAAAAAATTTTAGTTTGTAATTGTATTGTCATAATTTTTTTCACAAAACATTTGCATTTAGTACACACAACACGAGGTACATGATCATTCCAAATTATTTCTCAATTTGACTCATAATAGTTCTGTCTATAGTATAAGAGATTAACATATACATAGTTCATTCTCAACAATCTCTACTCCAAGTATAGGAAACTAGAGAGATAAGACCTCTTTAAATAGAAAATATGATGTAAAATGACCAACAGTTTTAATGTTATAAAAGATGTATAATGAAATTATGATACAATAATGTATTATCTTGTATTGTATTTATTTAATCCACAAATCTCGATATACAAGAATAGTACAAGTTAATTAATTAATTGCTAAGTATCTGACAAGTTAAATATAGAAGATGAATATTATAATAATTAAAACAACATAATTACAGTTACAGATGAGGAAATACACACAATCACTTTAATAGAGGTTGCCAATCAGATACTCGTATATGGAGTAGAAACAGTGTTTTTCCAATAGTTTATTAACATTGCAAGCTGCCTCTGATAGTTTGTTATACCACACCACTCCAATATAATTTAGACCTGTTTGTCATTTTTTAAGACTTTGAAATTTTACATGTACATTGTTATGGACACGTGTATTGTGTGCATGAATGTAACTGATCTGGCTGAACCTATCACAGTTTTTATTAATAACGCAGACCATTTCCATTATGTGTATGCAAGAGACTGGAAGTATCCGAAGTTGACTGAAAATTTTTTGTGCAGAGTAAATACTTTCTTGTGACGGAATCCCCAAAAATGTATCCAAAATGATATTAGTGAGTAGCACGCAACAGATTTTATTCACTATTCTGAATGCATAACAGATGGAGTTTAGTTTATTACAAATATATTCTATGTGTATGTCCCACTGGAAATTATTATGTACCCAAATACACAAGAATTTAGTGGCTGGTGAGTTGTTTAATACCACGGTTCCTAGTTTTATACTATCTAGTTTATAATATAATATTTATAATGTTAGTGTTTTGAGGGTTTAAAATGCAAAAAAATTGTTTTGTCTGTATTCAATTGAAGTTTATTTGTATACAGCCAGTTCAGAAGCTGATTGTTAGTTTCTTTTATGACAGAGAGGACCTTCTCTTTAGAGTTTCCAGTAAAGAGTAAATTTGTGTCATTGGCAAAAAGAATTGTCACTGGGGAGGCAATGTTTGGTGGCAAAAAAATATAAGAAATAGTAGTGGACCAAGGTTAGATCCCTGAGGAATACCACATTTGACCACTTTAGGACTGGAGCAGTCTTTTAAACCATCAATAGTGGTGAATTCAACAAACCGTTTAAACCCGAATTTACATGTCCCTCTGATTCCCATATATTTCAGCTTGTTAAGAGTATTGAAAGGCTTTGTTGATTGATTTTTTCTTCTGAACACGAACTGATTTCTGTATAACTTATTACTTTGAATCACCTGATTGAACACAACTTTTTCTAGGATTTTCGGTGGACCTGTTGGTATCAAAATAGGTCTGCAATTATTGACATCATGTTTAATAATTTTTGATAATGTGAATATTTCTGGGAATTCACCAGTGGAATGGTGGTATCATTAATGATATCACATAAGGGAGCTACTATATGAGGTCCAATGTGTTTAATAATAAAATCAGGTATGAAAAGTAATTAATTCCAGTTAAATTGAGCTACATTAAATACACTGTAATCTATAATTTAATAAAATTGTTTTCTCTCATAAGCTTGGTTAATATGTAAAGGATTTACACATACTGTTCTAAAATAACTGAATCTACATAAATCAGTAATAAAATTACAATTTTGATAATAAATGTATTCATACCTGTTGCCCTCCACGGAGATACCTTGCAATTCTTAAGGCCATATCTGGACCTTTATCGGGAAAGGTAGCCGGGAACAATTCGCCAGTCTTTGTATTCACACCTGTTGTCCAAGTTTTGTCAATGTTACTATTTGAAACTTTTGGTTTAAAGTTAAATTTCATCTATGTATCACTATTTATTTATCTATCATCTAATTTTCAACTTCAACAACTAATATAAAAAAAATAAGCATTGACCATTGCTTCAATAGTAGAAAGTATGTAACAGACCACAATGATATAAAGTATGATGCTAAATAGTAAACACACACAACAGTAAACCTTTGACAAATAATACATTAGTATTGAAATAATAACTAACCAACTCCATAGATGATGGGCCAGTGTATTCCACCTCTAATTGTAGTATTCAGTTCTCCGACACAAGCAAGAGTCAGATCTATTTCTACAGGTTGACGATGAAATGCATCTGCAAATTATAACAAATACCAAAATTATCAAAAAGGAAAATGGAACCTACTGATAAGTAACAAATGTGAATGCTCGAAGTAATGATTAAAATTTATCCACTTTGATTGTATGAAGAGTTGACAGACTATATACAGTTTTGAAATTTCACGTCTCTTGATAATTATTTGGCATACAAATTCGAGAAAAACTGTAAAAAGATTATACTGACATGGTAGTTCAAGTGATGAAGGCACTAGTCTAATATTAGATTAATAGGAAATTTACTTCCAGCAGTTTTTTGTTTCTTGTAAAATAATAATTTTGACAGTTGATTCTTGTTGTGTATTAGATTAATCTGCGGTGAAAATGGGTCAGAAAATTCTAAAATTTCATTGATTAATAATTATTCATTCTTTTATTTTTAATATATATATTTAATCAACATGAAAGGAAAGTTAGATGACCATTTCTTCAGATTTCAATATGTCTGTCCTGTATTCAACTTGTGAACAAAAATGAACATATCACAAAAAACTGAATGTTTTTAGTGACTAAACATTTAGATCTGAAAACAATATCAAATCAATTTTTCTTGGTAGTTAATTGAAATAATTTATCATTTTTGTAGAGGTAAACACAAAATTGAAGAGTTAGGATATTTAGTACAGAATAGACCAACATTCAAACTACAAAAAAATCAAATGGTGTGTCAGGTAAATAGATATCAAGAGTCAAAACAAGTCTGTAGTTTAACCCATCTCTACTTTTAATGCTTAAATGTTTCAACACTACTTTCATAATATACCATTATTTCAAAGAAAAAATTAAGAGTTGATTTATTTTTCCTATTAGAAAATTGAAAGAAAAGTAATTGATTCAACAGTCTACAATAATAAATTGTAGTAGTGTAATCACAAAAAAACATTAGTTTAAAGATTTATCTAAATATTTAACTATAAACATTTATTTAAATATATCCATACTTATAATCCATATTCTTTAATATTTCAGTAAACTTGCTTCTTTCCACATTTTGTAATATTTATAACAATATTCATAAAGTAACTGTACCAAAGACTGAGAAGAATTAAACAATTTTAGCTTACACATTTTATACTTTAAAGCCTGCTGTTTGGAAGCATTAATCACCAGAATTTGAGAAGCAAGTAATATGAAACATGTGGGATGGCAAGTGCCATCAGTCGCTTGTCAAGCTGACATCTCATTAGTCTTCCTTGTGCTGCCTTATATCCCAGAGTGCGTAATTAGTTTAGCTTAGACAATATAAAAGAAAGCTCAAGGGACAACCAATAATGTGTCTAAAGATAAAACTTGAATTAGTAGTTTGACTGATAAAATTTTATCAGTCATATTAGATATAAAATAAATGCATTCTTCTTTGTGTGTGTTTGTCAGTTAACCAATGGTGTAAAAAGTTGTTGAAAATGGTCTGAAAACATGAGTAGTTATCCACAACAGTTACATTTAATTTGGCTGTACTGTGATGCATTGCTATGACATGTTATATTTGTATATAAAGGGTGTCTAGGGACAGAAGGTCAATATTCTAAAAGATCTTGGTTTCAACAATTGTAAACAATAATTTAATGACCTCCTGTGATATAGTGGTCAGCGTCACTGTCTCGCAACCATAGTCCCGGGGGATCGAATCCCGGCGCGGTTTATGGATGTTGTGCGTTTCCCCGTACAGAAAACCCCCTCTAGTGAAATTAAAAAAGTGGGCAAAGAACGTAATGTCCATAGCTGTTCATGCAAATAAACAAAAAAATTAAATACATTACTAAACCGCGTGATTAACGATAAATTATAATAAGAAAGCAAGTTATACGTAATATGAATGGAAAACTTACGCATAATGCTGTAAAAGAGTTCTTCTGAATAATGCCTGCTGTCGGAGTATCCTCCAACCATCTGCAGTTCCAATCTGCCATCGGGAAAGCCTAAACCAACTTCTTGAACTCTTTGAACCATTGTGGTGATGCAATCGTCTGTTCCCATGCCGTCCAGGTGAGCAAGTGACACAGCTCCTGAACCTGAAATTAGATAATCTTCAATTACTGTCAAAGACGAAATATGCATGTCGCATTATTTCAAATAAAGGTTATCAGAAACAGAATACTGGAAAATTTGGGGAACTCGTCAACAGGTTTTGTTAAACTGATTAATATAATTTATATGTCAGTACCATTTACATTTACGCCGGGTACTATGGATTAATAAAAGTATATTACAAAAGGGGCAACATTTATAAATTTAAGACGTTTTTATTTTAATGGCCGTCGACCGTATAGGCTGTTATGTAGTTGCGGGCTCCGATTGGTCGACTCACTAGACCGCCAAAGATTTCTGACTACTCATAAAAAAAGTTACACTTCAAAAACATCGGAGAAACTTCGTTTTGAGATGAATAAATTATTATAAAATGAAGATGTGTTTGAAGAATCAAATTGGAGGCCAAAAAATTCAGGACAAGTCAAGTATAGAAGACAGAAAAAAATGTAATTAGTCTTTATTCAAGCTGTGGTCAATTTAAACTGCATATACGCAATACTAGTTAGAATGTAGATGAATGGAAATGTCCAGGATGTACAAGATGCAGGCAATATCTAATCGAAGCATGAAGATGCCATTGATCACACAATTTCAGCAGCTAGCCCGCAAAGTGGCGACGCCCCAATCAGCTCCACATTCTACTGTTAATTGGGAGCTCGCTATACGCCAAAACAACACCAGACCAGTCAACTCCGAAGTCACACACACGCATGTCTTCATCGCCATTATTTATAGTTTCCTCTCTGCTGTAGATATTACACTGTAATTGTATTGTCTTTATATTTATTATTATTCGATCTGTTTCTTAAGTTCCTTAATGTCTTCAACGATTCTTTTCGAGTACTTTCAATAAGCGAGGAATTGTCTTCGCCCAGTTTTTTTTAGAAAAATAACCGGAAAAGAAAGAAAATTCAGCATTTTAGTTTTTGAAGGCTATTCATTAGTATTGGATTCGGTATCGTGCAACAAGGTAATTCCTATGGAAATTATTAGGAAATTAGGTTATAACTTGACTTACATACAGTTCATTTCATAATAGCGTCTCTAGAAAAGAGGTAAATTAGACCGGAGGACTAGTTTCTAATTGTCACCTTTCCGTACTAGAAGTTTTATTATATTTCACAGGTTGTTTAACTATCACTTAACCAATAATAACTGTTACAATTCATTTAATATTACTTTGTGAAGTACGTCCTTTAAGTAAGGCTTAGCCGGAACCCGCCCATTACGTAAGGGGAACTTTCTTTCGTGACAACACGGTCCTTGGTTCGAGGTTCTCCCAACTTCGTGTGATGAAAACATGAAAATTTTTCATAAGAAAAAACAAACTAATATTCTTGAGAGAATTCAAAGTCACTTCAAATCGCATTTTTCAACTATGGATCGAAACTGGTATTGTATCAGTTGGGAAAAGTTATTATTGTGAGTCTCCGTAAGCTACAAAAATAATCCCGTGGCGTCGATATCACTCATATATACTGCATTGTAGTCACGTGACCTTTTAACGAGTTTAAGCGATTGTCCACAATTTTTTTAAAAAATTAACGTTTCTAAAAACATCATCATTTAATTAAAATTATTTTCAAGAAAATAAGTAGAAAGTGGATTTTTTTTTACAGAGTTGCTTTTTATCTGATAAACAGGAAAAACATTGGATTCTTTACATTATTTTCTAACAATACTTAAATTTAATGTCATTTTTTCACATGATAAAACGTGGCCATTATACACGCTTTTCCTATTCACATATAATAATAAATTTCTTATCTATTATTGGTTTCGATGCTAAATCTATAACCTTATATAATAGCGTGCATACTCCAGAATATGAACACAGGTGGTCAGACTTGCGTTTACAGCACTTTTTTGTATTGGTGGGTACTTTATTACGCACAAAATTTTGAAATTAGTAATGCAGTTTTTTGACGAATTACAGACAATGTTCATTTAAAACTGTGACCGCACTAGTGTGTAGCTTGTGAAAAAGTGCCTCGGATGAACTTCCTAATTTTGTTTTTTAATATGATGTGAAAATAGTTTTTAACATTTAGTGATAATTAGGAAAGATCTGATGAAGATACAAAAACGTACCGAAATGTTGTTTTAATTCAATGAATCAATATTGTCTGAAATTGGCCTAAAAACTGCATTATCTATTTCACAAAAACAGACGTAAAATACAACCTTTATTAAAAATCATTTAAATACCCAGTGAATGAATAAGAAAAATAAATACTTCATTACACAACAAAGACATTCTAAATTCATAGTTTTTAAAATGAGAAAATTTTTAAAAATATGTCAGTCTCTCAAAAATTTAAACAACTAAATAATAAGTTTAAAAAACTTGATGTAATGAGCTATTAACATTTTTTGCAAATATAATCTCCTTTAGCACGAGTATTTTTCGTGCCACAACAAAAGACTGACAACTCAATCAAGTCTTCTTTAGGAAGATGCTCAAGAATTCTTTCACATTCAGGTCATTTGCAATTTGTTGACGATTCACAATTCTTATTTATTTTCTGAACAAGTTTGGCCGTCATTATCTGCTCGAAATTCTTCTTTGTCGGTTTTTATTGTTAGATTTATTTCTTCTTTTTCTTCCCTGTTTTAGTTTTGCCCTTTCTTATTTTTTCAGTTTTCGCAAGTTTTTTTTTCTCTCTTTCTCCTTCCCTTCCTGAGCTACTCGCCATTCAGGCAATCTTATGCAGTATAAAATTCTGAATAGTTTCTCCTGTTAATTTATATCACTCCCACATCACTGACGCTTTCAGGGATAACTTTTTTTCCCTCTGCAATTTCTTCATCCCAGATTGTGGATCGTTTACTTGCATTTCCAAAACTTTAGCTCGATGGCGAATCATTTGTAACTTGCTCATCAATATTATAAACTCCAATATTATTAGTTTTATCGATTTCTAAATATTTATGTTCATATTCTATTGTAATTTTTAAGTTGTCGCAGGTACTTTATAATTGAATTCTGTGTATAGCTTTGTAAAAAATTATGAAACAAAAATAAAGCAAGAAAGTAGTTAATTATCCGGTACAAGACTAGCAATCAGTGAATGAATGCGTTTTTATTCATCCATGAAATAACCACAATGAAAAAGTATTTTTTATTAATTTTCTTTTGCATTTTCTTCTAAAAACGCTTTACTATTCGAAATATAAAAGAGTACAATAAAAGAGGTATAAAATTATGATCAAAAGTGTAATGTCATAACAATTACTTCAGACTAGACTATTACCACCTACTGTACATTTTAAAATGTCTTCGTCACCAGTCAGGGAAAAAAAAGATTGGATGTCATCTGTGGGGGCTATTTAACTCTCAAGAAACTTCAAAATCCCATTTCTGTACTTAATATTCCAATTCATATGAGGCATGTTCAATCGATGGACAAGTCATCATAATTTGTAATTTTATGAATAAATTTTGCAGTCCGTAACAAATATTTACTGAATAAAAGCTTTCATTTCAAGAAAACTTGACATTCGAAGATGTACGAAAAAAAATTTCTCTCATTCATTTTAAATTAATACATATTTTAAATAGTTAAGTACATCTACGTAAATTCTTTCTAATTGCAGTATAAAACCATTTCTCATACTCGGCTAAGAGATTTAAAGCAAATTTTCGTCCAGGAAACTACTCCGGGATCTGAAAATAGGAGCATGGAGCTCAATTTGGCGAATATGGTGCAAAGTGAAGCGATTCTATATCTACTTCACCGAGTTTCGGAACAACAACTGAAGATGTGAGAGCAGGTGCATTGGCGTGGTGACAAACTTTTGTTTTAACCAAATGTGGACGTTTAGTCGTAAAGGATCGCTTCAAATGCTCCAATAATGCGTAAGGCATGGTGATTATTATCGCGGAGATAATTTATCGCTGTGCCTAAACCGCTGTAGTCCATTGAAGTGAATGAGGACTTGCATGCAGGGCGGTAAATATACTCGGTGATAAAATTGTCGAGGAGACAGTTCCTCGGTTCCTCAAGCGTTCACGATAAATTTATCGCCAAAAGAATTCTTAACCCAAAGCATGTTTGCACACAGGGCGGTTTTTCTACCGCTGCAGTTATTTTTAATTCTTCAATGCATTTGAATTTTTGTATGGAAAGGTTGTTTATTGCCATCCTATCTTTTGTGTATTTTTTTGCATATTTCGAATATGAATAATTTGGATGACATCATAGATAATGAAATACTTATTTAATTAATTAAAGACAGACCTGTGTTATGGGATAAGACCCTGAACATATTTCGCGTCATCCTGCCTCAACTCTTCAAACAGCGTGCAGGAAGCTCCAACATCCTCTCTTCTTTCATTAATTGGATGAACACAAATAAGTCAATTTTTTTCTTTTCGATGACGAAATAACAGTAATGCCAGAATCTGTTCTCTGTTCATTTCGAACTACACTGTTCACAGCACTCTCAACTGAGAATCGTACAACGGAAAATTTACCGTCGAGATAATAATCGCTAGGTGTAAGTCTCCCAATTTCTTTGAGCAGCCGCGATAAAAATCGCCGGTTGTGTAACGGGCCGAACACTCTAACGTCATCCTTTCACCTTTTTCCAGATAGTCCACGAGGACCACACAATGAGCATTCCAAATCACAGTGGCCATGGCATTTTACTTTCTTCAATACACTCCCGCCCTCTTCTTGTGTTTGGATTTGATTCAATCCTCAGTGGATTAATAATAAATTCAATAATAGTACTAAATTCATCGCTGATGAGACATGTTCTTTGGAGTGTTTGTGGTTTAAATGAGGCAACCTTCGTGCCCACTGCATTTACGTGGCCAAATATTTATGTAAAATATTATATGAAAAAAATTACGTCGGATTGAAAATAATGAATAATAAAGATAGCCAATTCAACTTGTCAATCGACGACACCCCAAAACCTCTTGAGTGCTGTCAAATGACAAGTGGAGTTGTGTTCCTCTAGGCTCTGACGAATGGAATAAGGATCCCAGAAACGTTGTGTGGTAAATATTACCCTTTTGGTATGAATTGGCTATCTTTCTCATCCATTAAAATATTATACATTCTCGGATTTTGCTATGTACACTTCTGCGATTTTCCACAGTCGCATCAATTGTTGGGCGTCTTCGACACACTACATCTTAAATAGAGGCTTAACCGCGCAGTTGCCTATTTCTTTACCGTTGAAAACAATGGTGATGATTCGTTTAATATCTAATATAATTCCTGTTATATAGCTTTATATAAACATTTATTGTAATAAGTGATTTTAAACATTAATACTAGTTGTCTTGGCGTGGGAATGTTGGAGATAAAATTTTTCACACGGCCGGTCATTGGGACCAAGTTTACGGCGACAGGAAGTGGGTTTGCGAGGGACGCCTTGGCAGGTCATGTTCTGACTGTAGGGGTGAATGTGCTCGGAGAAAGGTGACAGTGGTTGGTCACAGCTGTGGCGGATATAGGAGGAGTCGGACAGCGAAGGAGAAGCTGTGGGGCCAGGAGACGGGACAGTTGTTACCCAACATTCGGCTCGTCGGCAAGCAGAGCCGGCGTCTTGGACCTTAGTAGTGTGGTGGAGATGAGTCGCGTCCTGGAAGGCAGCAGAGCGGGCGTCGTCAGTTCTTGGTGCACTGTAAGGGACGGACGCGTAGGAGATTTTGCTCAGGAGGTTCTTGGAGGAGAGAACCGTAAATTGATGAGCAAGTGTTTTAGCCGCTTCTCTGCGTGAGATGATTTGGTCAGCCGACCGGTCAGGCACCTGAACCTGGACGTCATCGGAAAACAACGCAGCACAGTAAGCAAACTTCCCTCCCTTTCCCTGCATCGTGTGAAAGTAGTGCGAATTAAGAGTTGTGGGTCCAATTCCCGGCTGTGTTCTTAAAGGACATATTAAGTTTGATAAATTTGGCCAAAATAGTAACTTTACGGAGACTTGTTAGATTTAAGTTTATGAATAAGAGTGTATGAAAAGGCAACATTTAGCGATTGAGGAGTCGTGCCGAGTATTTGTATTAACCCCATTTTGTGCATTAAACTGAATTTTATGTTTACATTTCGTTTTCATTCAGTGAATCCTTCCTTAAGTAATTGATAAAAGCCAGGACTCCTGAGATACAGTTATTGAGAGTCTCGTGCTCGACTCAAGTACTCACGAGTCCTGGCAAATCGTTTATCGGCTGCCTGGTGTGGATCGCGAATGTTAATTAATGAGACGATTGTCGTTTGTATAATTTAAAATAAATCTTTTCTGCACATGCAGTGGCGCCCGGGCCGGCATTAGTCCATTATAAGATCCGAGGGAGTGGGTAGGCGATTACATTATATAAGTGATGGAATATGAAATTTATGCGCTTTTCACTCAACAGTGACACTTTTTTAATTCTCTTGATTACAACAATGAAACAAATAAGGTAGAAACTTACTAAGTTATGGCTCTAATGTTACTTGTTGCCTGCTAGCATCATCTCTTTACAGGGCCGAGAACTTTCTAAAAGACTGGTATAGTTTACATTTATTACGGAAACCTGTCCGACGAGCACTCGTTCCATTACAGACAAAGGCCATATACTTCGCACTCACTTTAAGGTTACCATAAATTATAAACTAATTAATTTTTAATGTTGCTAGGAAATCACATGTATACTAGTTCCAACTGCACAACAAACTTGCAGCTTACATTCATTACGTAAAGAATGTACTCATTAATGATCCTAGATGGGAAAAAAGACTTACCTGAGTGACGAAGCACCACGATAATACATGTCGACGCATCGTCGGAGCCAAGAATCGTCACGTTCTCTGAAAAAGAAAGAACGATGATTATTTAAAAAAACAAAATCGAAATTATATGAATTGTAACATGAAGTTTATATGAAAGGAATGCATTTGCTAGAATGATCATCAATACATTTACAGGAACCGAACTGTTTCAATTTACTCAAAAATGTGCAATAGTGTCATTTACAAAAAGTAGAAATGTTAAATTAATTTGTGATTCACCCCCTCTGTAAATTAGCAAAGTGTTTACTAAAAGATAGTTTGTACTTAGATCCAAAAGTACCTGCTATAAAGAATTTGAGAGTTAGTTGATTAGAGAAGACACGTCATGAGCTTATCGTTTTTAGTCAGTGGTAATGAAGCATAAGGCCAATACTACAATAGCCCAGATTTTCCTTTATTTTTTCCCCAATAATTGAGGTCAGGGCCGTTGTTTGCTCTATTCCCAGAAAATGGACAAAGATAATGGAGGATAAGGCCTCCCGCACACAGGCAACTGTTTAATATAGGTGATGAAATAATTCCGTTCGTATTGAATTGCTTCCCGCGTACCGAGCGAACACTAGCAGCCAAATAGTTGTTTTCAATCATTTTTAAAATGAATTTAATGGCTACACGTATAATATAATTAATGTATTGAATTTATAAATTGAAATCACATAACTGTAAAAACCAAACTTAAATATTTACAGTTATGTACCGGAAACAAACGTGGCAGCACAACAACCCAAAACCTCGTAGATTATATAAAAATATTATTTTTAATTCGATTAAGGTATAACAGGACGAAATTTCCGAATCATTAACATTAGGTGTTTGAAATTCAGACTGCCCTGCAGTAACTACAAAGTATGTGTGAATTATATGATTCATTTTCAACGGCAACAGTGGACTCGGCCACAACATATAACACGTTCGATAACTTTAATTTCATCAACTATTTTGATACCATTGTTTGGCTTGTGTGCCAGTGAGTGGGAGGGGAGGGGGGGGTCACATTAACTACATCTCAGCAAATGCTTTACGATAGTCACTTGCATCTCTGATGTACGCCATGGATTATGTACAGCACGTAAAATAATTGCTCAGTAAGGGAACGTCGTGATTACAATCCCTTTACGCGATATATTTGCCCTTCCTTCGTGATCAAGCTAATTGTTTAATGCCATTAGAATTGATTAGAAAATTAATCAAAGTTGAATTGTTCTTGACATCTATAGAACTTTTCGTTTGTTTCTCAACGAATTTTGTCCGAGAAGAACTTTGAGTTTTATATAAGTTAATCTGTAAAATAAGGAAAAACTTCAAAATTTATATTCAAAGTCTGTAAAATCGCAAGTAAGATGCAGCTGATGTGAATGTTCAGTAGAATCAGGATTGAAACTGTTTGTGTTACGGATGAGCGTAGATCTGGACGGCCTTCGGAAGTGAGGGCCGTAAACTGAAAGGAGACTTTCTTTATCAGCGACGAAGAGACCAACAAATTATCGAATATTCTCCAGGTCACACCAAGTACAATATTGGAAAAAATCCACGATTCTTGGGGCCGTTAAGCGTTGTTGTACGATAAAATACAATTTTGTTAGCACTGCAACTGGTCCACAAGCATGTTTTGTAGCAGATTTTCCACGATACAAAAGTAAAAACCACGATATTGTAATTTTTTCGAGGTTTCTATCAAAACAGTCCTTGTAGGAATTAGCGTAAAGTGAAGTTTTTAAATTGGTTTTTAGTAACAGGCTACATGAGGGTAATCCGCAAGGTGGCAACTCACATTTAATAGCATAGGAAGTGATTTGAAAGGGAGGATGCGGAAAGATAGAGGAAGGTAGCAAAGGGTTAACTAGGGCCCCATGGCTATGGTTTAAAAGTGATGCAGGACAAACCCTAGAAAACCTGCATCAGGTAGGTCGGGCATTGGGTACTTGTCCCACGCCCTTTCGATGGCGGGAGAGGGGTTTGTTTTGGGGGGAAGCAGAATTCCCTTCTCCGTGCTTCGACCAGTTTACGAGGCAGCTGGCCGACTGTTCCAATGGGAACAGAGGACAAGTATTAACGAACGTTGAAGGTCTACGACCCCGGAACATACACCTCTCAAAACAAACCGAGGTGCCTCGGCTAATGGGAACCTTAGTTCAAAAACGGAGAGAGGAAAAGAGAAAACCTAAAGATCTCCGTCTCTCTTGAAAGGTTCTGCCTGAGAGAGAACAGCTCTCACAGGCTCGTTCACCCGAGGCTTAGTAATTTTTTTAAAGTAACAGGGTACATGAGGGTCATCCACATGGTGGCAACTCCCCATAAATACCATAAGAAGGGATTTGAAAGAAGGGGATGCGGAACGGTAGAGAGGAACATTTAGTAAATTTTTTTATGCCATATGATGGCAACTCCCCTTTAATAGCATAGGAAGGGATTTGTAACGGGGGATGCGGAAGTGTAGGCAAGGGTTAACTAGGGCCTACGGGCTATATTTTAATGATCCTACCCGGCATTCGCCTAAAAGTGATGCAGGGAAAACCATAGAAAAACCTGCATGAGGTAGGTCGGGTCTTTTGTACTTGTCCAAAAAGCAGCCAGCACACTTTCATTACTGAAATACGATTAAGGACTGCAAGAAATATCAATGGTTTTAAATGTTTGCTCTGTATTAAAAAGATTTAATGCTATCATCAACCGAGGTCTAAGAGAAACTAGTTTCAAGGGTTGCAAACTATTACCTTTAAGTTGCAAAGATTTTACTAGATTCGTATGACATTGCATATTCTATCTTATATCTTAACACATGACTGGTTTGAAAACTATTACTCTGAAAAATTACCGCTTTTCAAAATTTTTGAGTGAGTAGTATGCAATTGGATCTTTAATCATACAAATAAAAAAATAATTACTTTCTGCAGCTCAATTTGGTTTGAGAAACAATCATTCAACAGAAAAAGTGGTGTATTCGCTACTGGAGGATATATTAAAACAAACAAGTTGATTTAATTAATTTAATTCAATAATAAAAAATTCCAATTAACAATATTCTCTGAACTCTCAAAAGAATTTGATTGTGTTGATGACAATATATTATTGCGAAGAATTAAATTAAATTGATTTACTAACGTCATATCAATGTTTTACGTTGTACTCATCTGACAGCAAACAAATAGTGTAGCGGTTACTACTGATTTTAATATTATAAGTACATTTCTCGGGCATGCGATAGACAATAAACTGCAGTGAAAAAACATACAAATAATTTAATTTAATAATAACTAAATGTCAAATTATACGAATTACACTGTTTTAAAAACTAATAATATGACGCATATCATTCAATAAAATCTAAGGGTAATTTTTGGGTAATTTAATGCAACAACATCATATGAATAATTAAGGTTAAATCCTAAACGTCATGTAGAAGACTATTCCTAAAATTATGTATTCTTACCCTAGTGTGGAAGTTGATATAATTATTGACGTAATTTGTTATCGGCCATTACAATAAATTTAGTAGTAACATAAATTAATATAATACAAGAAATGTACGTAATTCAAAATATAAAAAATGTTTGTAATAGATTAAGAGTAATTAGATAATGTAGCAGCTAATAGAATGGGATATTTATTTTCCTAATGGAAGTAATTTACTTATTCATAATCAAACAAACTTTCAGCAAAAATTATGTAAAAAAGAAAAAAACTTTAGTTAAATTGAAATGTGGACTTCACAAGTATCCTATTACCAACTTCACCTCTGTACAACTTCAATGTTGTGAAGGTATTTTTATTAATATTTCAGAGTTTTTGTGATAAGTTGGTACACCTATCTTTATTACCTATAAAATTAAAAATAAAGGGTTAAGTTCATATCAGTCCTGTGATGGGAACTCCGCAAAACAATGGGGACACGATGAGGAATTTCTCATGATTTATAATTTATATCACATTGTACAATCCTTATTAGATTAACTCCAAAGATGCGGCTGTTTGCATGGGACCATAGCAGGGTTAAAAAATATACAATTATGGTGTAATTAAAACATGTTAATGCATATACAAGGTGGGGTAGAATGTAATCACTGATAGGCGGGTTAATTGTGAAAAACATTTAAAGATAAGAGGAAATGGGTTTTATTTTTTTTTAAAAGAGCATATTACGCCAGTTTTTAGCTAAACTTTTAAAGCTAATATCGTCCAAATGGTGGCGTTTGAGGGCGATGCACATATTGAACAGTTCAAAAAAGTTTTCACCCAAACTTGCCAGCACATCTTGTGGAATTACGGTGATAATGTCCTCAATTGCCTCCTTCAGAGCTTCCAGGATTCGACGTAGAAGTTTGTAAACAGCAGCTTTGAGGTAGCCCCATAGATAAAAGTCACTGGTGGTCAAATCCGGGGAGCAAGGAGGACATGGCGGATCAGGAGGCCGTGAAACATCTTGTGAACGACGAGAAGTATGGGCTGCTGAAACCAGAAGACTTCTGTGTCATATACCCTGTCATACTCTTCCATTTTTGTGCGTAAAATATTCTCCAGTATCTCACAATAGGACACTTAAGTCACAGTTGCACTTGAGCCTTCTTCTCGAATAAAATAAGTACCAATTGTGTCTATCAAGGACAAAGAGCACCAATCACTTTCGGGATGTGAATTGGTCTTGGGTGAAGTTCTCGAGGGTTTTCCAGTTGCCCAGTAACGAAAATTTGATGTTTTTACTGCACCGCAGAGGCGAAAATGTGATTCGTAGTTTGTCCGCAGAATAGCGCCAGTGGTTGCAGATGTTAGGATCGCATCTTACAGCAGCTTGTTGGGATCCGTACAGGATTGAACACGCTCGGACACTGGATAAAATTCAAAAATGTGCAGTGAAATTATATGGTAAACTAGCGGAAAATAATTTCGAATCTTTTGCAATAAAAAAGAAAAGTCGCATGTCTAAAGAGGATCATTCGGGAAAGGAATCAGCGAACTGATGTAGGGTTTTATTTTCTAAATAGAATCATTCGGGAGGGGAACAGCCTGCCTGCAACTGTGCTAGCGGTGAGCCCGCAGAGTATGGCACTATTAAAAACAAATTAACCTCATATGATAGGTGTTAAATTTAAGATTAATTAAAATTTAAGTGAAGTTAAGTTATATTTAAAATAATATTTAATAAGGGTATGGTTTTTGGGATTTAGTTAAATATATAAAGCACTGCAGTTAAGTGACAAGTGCAAATAATTTATTAAAACTATTTTTATCTCCTTTAATAAATTTAATTTAATGTTTATGTTAGTGTTAATTAATTATATGTATTTGTTTTTTAAAAAATATTGCCACTGGGCCTTGCCCAATGCAATTAAATAAATCTATCTATCACTGTGACTACTGAAAACGGCATATTTACCCTGATCTAACATAACCTCTACCACCCACTACCTGCTCTGGATTCACTACTATGAATTTTTGAAACTAGGGACTGTATTCAGCCCAACCCTGTATAATATGACTTTAAAGAGTTACTCATACCAATTTCATACGAAGAAATAAGTTAAAAATCCTTCATCACCAGACACTTTCCACATTCATTAAGTCTTACTCTGCTAATGGCATACAGAAAAACGAGTAATCTAATCTGATGGTAAACTACCGTCCGTATTTAGCCGCACAAAATTTTTAGAAGATAACACAGGTCCAGTTTAGCTTACCTTTTGAACCAACCAATGCCTTCATGTTACAGCATTACAATTATTAGTACCTTCTATAACTAACTTCTTTTGTCTAGTCGAAATTTTCAAATGATTCCTTCCTTAGAACAAATTATTTTTAATCCTCGTCAATCGACTGAAGCTTCAGCGTTTTTTTGTAGCAATACATTTCAAAAATCTCATTTTTTCTCTTTTTCTACATCACAGTGAATTCAATGATACAGTTTTATACAACATTCCCGTTGCTTGACTCAATGTCGAAATTAAAAGTTTCATGCTTGAGCCTAGGAAACGTTCTTTATCGTCGTTGAGACTGTAGAAAAATTTCTGGGAATATTGCCAAGCGAGTTCAGAGTCTTGCCACTACGTTTAGGAAGTAATATTCGTCAAATTTGTGCTATTCTAATTTTGGTGTGTCCTTTTAGCAAACTAAGTATAGCTAAGTTGATAATGATGGTTGTAGATAGTAAAGACAAGTAATAAGATAATGTGATTAACTTGTGCTGGCATTAGGCAGAGACAGTCTGGAGCTGCTGGGTCTAGATAGCCTCTGTATCGCGTGATTAATGCGTCAGTAAGAGAGACGAGCCTGGGTCCCTATTAAATTGCTGCGCACCCTCTTCCCTTTGCGGGTCAATACTGTCAGCTTGATTACAATCGAGAAATTAAGTCACACTCATCAGGTTGATAAAATCATGAAATTACGAAACTCTACACTAATTACACTACATGTTCTTGAAATTTTGGGGATGTTGCGATCTCCAATTTTCTTTAAATAGAAGTTGCCTTAGGGGTGAATTTTCTATTCATGATTACAGCTGTAGCAACTTTTTCTGAGACCGTTGTAGCTGTTTAATAGTCATACGCCGGGCAGGAAGTTCCGGAAACACAAATAATCATTTTGAACTTGAGAAACGAACTACGAAAAAGCTTTGCGCACCAAATAATAAATAAGACTATCTGTTTCCAAAATGCCAAATTCTTTGACATTATAATAAGAGTTACACTCATTTCATTAGAAATAACTCGCAAACTTAACGATGTGTACAGGAAGCGTAGCGAACTACTTTCTGATAGTATCAAGTTCAAATAATAATCATACGAAAGCAACGCAACTGCTGAGAACAACTCTGATATTTTTACTTTAGATACAAACATAAAAAGCGCCAACAAACAACTCTTACTCTTGTCCCAACGTCGAAACAATCCTAAAAGGAGCTTAAACACTATGAAGTAGAATACAAATTATTAAAAGAACTTTTAACTAACTTATTGCTAATAATCGTTCAAATACTAAAATATATGGTACGCGAAAAATAATAGCGGGATTGTGCGTGTTTTAAGGAGAAAACGAGCAAATTTAAGGGTGATTTAACATGACCTATTAAAGTACTATCAAGCTTAGTAAAAGCAGACATACATTTAATATTTCAATGTAGGAATAAAGGAAAGAAATAATACGAAACAAACCACATATCCAGTTTGAAATAAACTAAAATTCTCAACAATAAAAAATGGGTTAGAAAAAATAAAGATTACAATTACAGAATAGTTATGGATTATATAGCAGTAATTAATCCCAAGAAAAGGCATAATAATCAGGATGCAGTGAATAAAATATCATCATACAGTATATGAACATTGTAAACTATTCTGATGACTTCAAAGAGCTGCTGTATATTAATAAAAGAACTGCTTATTATTCACAAAGCAAAAATCCTACAACTGGAAGTGATAAAGTTACATCTCACATTTTATCCAAATCCTGTGCGCGCAGATATTAGTTATTCGAACATTGGAAAGTTTCGACATTAACACACAACTCTTTTGCAGCAAAGAAGAGCAGCTATATAGGAACAACGGGATGTGTAAAAGACGGGCCAGGAACTCGGACCGGGATAAGACGAGCAAGGATAAGGATGTCTTCCCTTCCGCTTTGGTTCATGACATCAACGTGTTATGATTCAGATAAAAAAAAACCTTTGTGTAAATTAGTCATGAATCTGCGTATAACATTCATAGCAGGCCGCTCAGCGGTAAAAGCTTGCTGAAGCGATATACTAACGAAAAAAATAGGAATTTTGAACAAATCGCCTCTGTAGCCCATATGTGATCCATTATTTTGGACAGGCAAGCTCAAACAAAATTATACGGAGTAGCTAATGAGATTAATTTAATAATTTACCTACTACAGAAAGAACGGTGAAACTTTTCTGGGCATCACAAGGGTTGATGCAGGAATATTTCCCGACAGTGGAAAACAGCAACACGCTTGCCCCGTATTGAGACCTGAAATCCCAACAACTGATGAGATTCTAAGTTCACCCATAGAGTCAAACCGTAGTGCAACTGTATTTACACTTGTTTTATCATACTGCATTCCATCTCACTGTGGTGTTAAGGCGTCAAAAATATACCTGCAGGTGCAGCAGCTTCGGTCAGCTGCCTCCTAAACTGGTCGAGGTACGGAGAAGGGAATGCTGCGACCCCACAGAAAACTCTTCTGCCGCTATCGGAAGGGCGTGGGACAAGTACCAAATGCCCGACCTACCTGATGCAGGTTTTTCTAGGGGTTTCCCTGCATTACTTTTAGGCGAATCCCGGGTAGGATCCTTAAACTATAGCCCGGGGGCCCTAGTTAACCCTCGGCTACCTTCCTCCCCCCTTTCAAATCCCTTCCTATGCTATTAAAGGGGAGTTGCCACAATGTGGATTACCCTCATGTAGCCTGTTACCCTATAATAATAATAATAATGCAGGTTTTTCTAGGGTTTTCCTTGCATCACTTTTAGGCTAATTGCCGGGTAGGATCCTTAAACCATAGCCCGGGGCCCTAGTTAACCCTTGGCTACATTCCCTACCCATCCGCATCCCCCTCCTTTTCCTATGCTACAAGAGGGGAGTTGCCACTATGTGGATTGCCCTACACCTTAAAAAAATTCACGTCAGACGAAGAAGTGAATGAAAATCAGGCCTCTTGCCACTATGTGGATTGCCCTATACATAGCCTGTCTACACCTTTAAAAAAATTCACGTCAGACGAAGAAGTGAATAAAAATCGGGTCTCTTACGCAAATACAAATTTTCAGCGACGATCCCGAAGATGATTTTTTAAAGTATAGGACCTATGTTGACGAAAAACTTCTCTTCCATTACTGAATTATGCTATAAAGCTGCGCAGACACTTGTTGGAACACCCTCGCACTAGTATATTGGTTTAGTATAGGTTCTGGAGGTATATAAAGTCCAACGCGACTACAAGTTTTTCAAGTTACTTGACGTATTTAAATAGTCGCGTCTGCGTGCAGTCGTAACGTACACGTGCTGAAGAGTTTAAACGTATCACAAAAACACAGTACAGTCACATATAACACAGTGTGGAGAACGATAGATTATACTTCTACTCAATAATTTACCAGTAATATAGAAATATGGCACAGGCTAAAACTAAAATGTTCAAGAATGGAAACCCAAGTTTTAAATACTGAATTAACATTTTTAAAATGTATGTCGAATAGTGGAAGAATGGTGATTTCAACCACGAAAAAGAGAAAAGTATGTGCCTCTACAGATAAATTTTGTCTATTAAACGGACACAGCAAGGAAGTAGTAGTTTTGGAAAATATCGGCCTTGAGTAATGGTTCCGAAATCGTGCGCCTTTGCTTTCTCGAGAGCCGCTACTTCAACATGAATGAGACAAAAGGGTATAGTAAAACTGATTGTCCAGGAATTTATTAATATGAATTATATATTCGACCGCAATATGAATTAATTCGGCACCAACATTTCTAATATTTTTAAATTAACCCTTTCTCACCCCGCCGCATACAGATTGCGGCTGATCATAAATCGGCATCGGGAGCGTCATTGTTCATCGCGACACCGAAAATCATGGATTCAGCACTAACATACACCATACGAAATTTTGTTCTCCCCTCTCGCTCCCACTCCAAACACATATGTATGAACTAAACAGAAATTAACCGACATGGTGAATTCAACTCAACATTACCTAAACGATGTCTTGGACACCAATCTTAGTCGTTTTGGCACAACCTTACCGATTCCCATCCCCAGAGTTTTTACCTCCACCATTACAATTCGCTGTATTGTAAGACATGTGGAACAAGTTTGCTTGAAATTGCTTCATGCGTTAAAGAATGTACACACTATCATCAAGTTTTATATACATTAACTGGTCAGATTTTTACAAGCACATGACGTTTATTGGCAAATGAGCCTGTTGTTTACCACGACAGTAGAAATAATTTGTCCATGATGGTACGCGATCTAACATTCGTTGTCGTAGGTTGATGGTTGACGCTTGGAACCATGAAGCGAAGATCGGTAAAACAACTGCATTTCTCAAATGTTTTAAGTGCAGCTGTCCGTTAAAGTGTCTAAAAACTGTTCTGTCAGCCGGAAAATTGTATCGAAAAGTGCGAGTTGTTGCCGTTACCATTAGTTAAAGCTTAGGCAAAATGGTACCAGGTAACAAAAGGTACGTCGTATTCGTGCAGATATTAATCTAGGATCCTCTCAAATATATCTGAATACACTGTTCGCCATACACTGCGTGTGATATGGGAGCCGAAGGCTCCTTGCTGTCTGCAGATAACAGGAGATAACGTATCCATTTTGAACAGGAACACGAGCACTGACCAGCATCGAGGGAAAAAAATCATGAGACTCGATGAATCACTATCAGTTGCATCACGCGATTGCAGAGTGATCAGGTTCAAAATATAAAAACGTCATTGTTAGACGTAGATAATTAGATAAAGGACGCAATTAACAGGCAAAATTAATAAAGTAAATATCACACATTACTGCAATTCTTGTTGCTTTCGTGACGTGATTCAAAATCGCAAGAGCGGGAAGAACGACACACCAGGTGAGTCCAACGGGGTATTGATAGGGTGGTGATGATAATCTCGCCAGTGAGTGTAAGTAGATCAGATACAATTTGAAGGATGCAACATTAATTATGTATCTTACTGTCGTGGGGTACGGTGACGGCGAGCTCCCTCTGGCGCACGTAGAGCAGCCCCGCGGGCCCCACCACCTTGCTGGGGATGGACAGCAGCTGCGACGCAGACTCTTTGTACATGGGGTGCGTCTGGAAGAGCGACCGCGTGTCAGACGGCGGCTCTTCCTGAAGCACTCCACTCAGGACTAACACCATTCTGCAACAGCAAACAACAACTTTTGAAACAATTCACAACTCAAATACTTACCAGAGAACTAGGTTTTTTGATGCTATTCTAAATCTTATCCTATCATACGCTAAACATTTTACAACCAATTAATATTAATTACATAAATAACTACTCCTGATTCTCTTTAAAAAATAGTTTTTGAAGGGTTAAATATCACATAGAACAGCACAAACGAAACAAGCAAATGGGAGTTAGAAAAGAAATATAAACCTGGTTTGTTGCAATGTTCGAAACTAACAGAGAAAATACAACGTAAATTCGTTTCTAAAAGCTGATTCCTCAATTTAACTGCGAACAAACAACTTTAAATTATCATTATTATTTATTGAGGTGGTTTATAATGGTCGCGTCGACATCGTGGTCATTGACGATCCATATGTTATTTGCAATAGATTACATAGCGTTACTATTTAGACACATCGATATTCTTAACATTATTAGCGATGTGGTTTCTATATTTGTTCACTTAGGTTTTGCTTCCTCGATAAATTTTATGAGGTCCATGGCAACTATCGTTGAAGTACAAAGGTCTGAGATGTGCTGTTTGCGATTGTAGCGCTTTTGAATTCCATTTTGGGAGGTATCTGGAATGGGTAGTGGTAGTGATTCTCTATCTTGTTTCTATTATAAGAAGGATTTGCTGAAGTTGCTAGAAGCGGAGTTGGTTGCTAAGGTTTTGGCAAGGATGTCCGATATTTCTTGGTTGGAGTTCTGAGGTAGCTAATTCTGTTGAAATTGTAATTCCCTTGTATAGCTTTGATTGATTTCCAGGTGTCTTGAATGTCTTTGTAATGTAGGTTAAATTAAAATTTCAATTTGGTGAGCCTAGTCATAGCATCAACTATCATCTGTCGGCAAAAAAAAGGGGGGGGGACACGCGGAAAATTTAAAGAAGTTTAACGAAACAACTCTAGTCCCTGAGCCAGAAGTTAACAAGATCACAGAACTTTTTCCTGGGTTATGGACAAACTATTGTCACGCCAAGTGAATGTAAGATATAACAAACCTCCAGAGCGATCAAATACCAAGTCCTCCAAAAATAACTTGGCCCCTCGGTTGTTTTCGTCACATCTGCATAGATTACCCCAAGTGTCTATACGTAGTTCTCATGGCCATATGGTATTAGATAGACGGAGATAAATTATAAACAGCTGACCATAAACAAACGTCAGAATCAGATTTCAACCGACTGGAGGAAGTAGATCGAATTTGGCAGAGTTCACCAGCGATGTAGCACGATAACGTTACCATGTGTAAAATTAACGTGATTTATAAAGTCGTATAATCATGACTGTTTGGTCATTCATCCATGTAGTTTTGTTACATATCAGTTCATCTATATACTATCGTATCTAATTAGATTTATTTTAAATCTGTTAATTTACATAACATGATCAGTGAACACAGTTCCGATTCTGCACCCACATACACCCTGAAAGAAAAAATAAATTCACTTGTATATTATAAAAATAGTAAAAAATTAATTAATCTTTAATAAGTGTGAATACGTTCTAAATTAATATTCTCTTAGATTATAATTATTTTGTTTTCCGATATATATACAAATTAACTCTTGGTCCAGAGACTTTACAATTGAGATAATAACATAAAAAAGTATTTACAATCGTAAACATTTAACAAATAAAACATAATAAAGGTATTTACAATTTGTAAATATTTAGTATGTAAACTTGGGGATGTGACCCTTGTCATTCCAAGTTAGAGACGAGAGAGGCCGACTAACTTATTTACCACATATTAACATATTAGCCGGCATGATGTTTGGGATCGATCTGATCATCGGGGAAACTTCGTGTTTGAAAAGCGTTAAGGAGGTAATGGGGGAAGATGGGAAGAGCGGATATTTAGGGAGTATATAGTGCCAGTTGGTAGGAGGGGGTTATAGTTGCGTAATTCCGGAGTGATTTAGGGGGAGGATGATATCAATAAGGAGTTTACGTTTTAGTCTGCGATTTTGTGCAGGAGGGGGCGGGTTACTGTAGAAGAGCTCAATTCTTGGATTTGGATGGTTGATAGAACTATTTATTAGGGACTTGGTAGATTTATGAATTATGGCAGGAATTAGGGGAATTTCAAAGTCTAAATATTTGGTATAAATTCCATTTTTTCACACAAACATCCAAAATCGAAAATAAATGTATCATAAATAATTTAAAAGAAAGTGAACCACGTATTGATAGTAGATAAATCAGATTTTTGAATATCTGTTCTTTTTGTATCCAAGTGTCGTGAGAGGTAAGAGAAAAAATTCCACTAATAGATATGAAAGAGAATAAAATATTTTACTTTATTCGTAAATAAATGTGGCAGAGGAATGAGAAAGTACATTTAAGTTACAGATATATATAAAAAACTGTATTGCCTATATGAATATAAAGTATGTATTAATTATTATAAACTCCGTAATCCAATTGTGGCTATTTGAACGATGCTACAAAATAAAGGAAATGAGAATATAATACGTCTGTATAAAATATAATCATTACATGAAATATCCCAATACAGACAAATTAAAGTGATGATATAAAAACCACACAACGTTTCAGGGATTCTTGTTCCTTTCGTCAGGTGATTGAAAAAAACAATAGAAGCCAGGAGTGACAAACGTTGTGTGGTATTTTAAATGAAGAAAACTTATTAGAGAACCTCAAAATATAAATATTCAAAATATGTAAACGTTAAAAAAAGAAAACATCCTGACACTTGTATTTATATAAAAACAGCATTTGACATAAATACTCAACATAAGTGAAACAGTTGTGTATGAAGTAAATTTTACAACATAAAATTTGTTGCGTTGAGCACAATTTCTTTTCTAACTATAGCTATAACGGTGTTCATTATCCCTAACTTATGTTGATTTTACAATTGTTTCCCTCAACGAAAGTGACTTTTATTAGAAGCCAATTTAATAATTAATATAAAAGGATTGTTTAAAAAGGTATTCATCAAAATTGCTTCAAAAACACTATTTATCCTAAAAAAAATTATCTCCTTCACAAAGTAGTCCATATTTTTAATATACTTGGGCCACCGTTGTTTATAGTCTTCGAAAAAAATTCTGGAAACAATTTTTGATACTATCTATAATGTCTTCGCAGTCGGCATCAACGCTTCTTTCTGAAGAAAAACGCTTCGAGTGATGTTTACGTCAAGAATAATTGCTATTGGGGGTAAATTCTGTATTTAGACATTTTCGCGAGATATTCAACAACATATGTTATGTCCTGGCATTATCTTATTGCAACACATTCACATCACTATTTTGAGTACAGCCTTCAGCGATTACTGCAGTCTTGAAGAATTTTCAGTACTTGTATGCAACAGGCAGGAGGAGCAACAAAACGTTTTTGTCCTTTCACGGTTTTCCCTGATATAATACTGTACAGAAATCACTGAAATGTATGCGTCATATATGTATTTACATAAATAAAATAATACTTGTGCGTACATAGACAATTATGGAGTTATGTTAGTACAAGTTAAGTTTCACGTATTGCAGGTTCCGAAACCGATGCCGTAGACTTTACCCGACTGTCACACAGGCTTTGTTCGCTTTTCAAAACTGTCTAGTTAAATTTTAGGAAACTTTATATCGTTGTTATATAGAGCTTTTTAGCGAACTACCATCGGCAATACTGACGCCAAATGTAGAACGTTCCACAACCTGATTCAAATTTCTTGGCTAGGGAATTTTTTGCTTTACAGAAAAACGGCTGAAGCTGTTAATAATTTTTAGGGCTACTTTAAAGTATCGTCCATCATATGAAAAAGTTTAAACTGAAAATTCGGTCTGTCCAATATACTTTTATTTTTCAAGGGGCAAGTAATTAATATATTTGTCAAGACTATGTAAGAAGATATTATTCTATAAAAGCGAAACAAGTTTAAGAATCGTGTACAATCGTGGGAAGAATAGGCAAGTTACACATTATGTGTAGCAAGTTACACATTAAACTAGTAACAATTTTTTTTTGCCAAAGAAGATATGCTTATAGAATTGATTGTTTATTCAACTTTCAATGGATACATTGCCTCAATTCTGTTCGTGGTAAAAAAAACTATCAAATCTCGTTATAATGCAATGCTTAAAATACAGTATACGAGTACAGTTTTAGATACTTCCTCCGAGATTCAACTTCCTAATATTCAAGAATGATTATTTAGAATGGATTGTTTTCTACGGTTATAATTGGTATTGTAGCTTTCTACGTAACAAATACTCTTCCCAATTCCTCAGTTAGGGAGTAACTTTAATGCTAAAGTTGGCCAGCAATTTTGAAGAATTTAAGACTATTAGAATAATTAGTCAATTATGTTCAACAGATTTCGAAATATTGTTTCTGTAGAAATATTGTAGTTGTTCAACTTGTATTTCAAGTGCATTTTTATTTCTTGAAAATTTCTCTCGACGTAGAAGCATCTTTGTCTTTGAAGAAGCTTCGTTTTTTTTATATTATGAAAGTCACAGAGTTCATGTCCGATTCTTCTATGTATTCAAACTGAGCACATTGAATTCTATGTTACACAGACAAAACGTACTTCAAATTCAAATGCTACAAGGTCCAGATTCTTATTATTTAGATGACAGCTGAAAAAACTTCTAAATCTAAACAGATTATGTTACAGTACAACTTTTTATGCAATTCTAGCGTCTACTGAGTCATTTAGTAAATATTTTTAGTGTGTTATAGTTATTGACCACGTAGATCTTATTTATTTTACTCCCGCGAAATGTAGATACGATCTTATTTTATCGATGTAATATTTTTGTAAGCGAAATATATTTGAAAAATCACTTAATAATTACTTGAAAATAAACTTCACACGATATTCTGACGTATAAAAATGGATCGAAGGAAATTGTGGGAAATAACGATCTTCGTTGTCAGGTCAAATAAATTCTACAAAAGTAGGGTGGCATAAATTAGACTTTCTTCATGTATTTTTTCTAATCATTCAACGAGGATTACTTCAATATAAGATACAAGGAAATGAAACTTAATACATGGCAAGTACCTACAGAGAAAACTAGGAGCAGCTGCGATACCACAAAATAATTTCAATAATTTTCGACGTTTAAGATTTCTGAGTTCCCATATTATTCGGAGCACTTCTAACGTCTCCATCACACTGTTTGGACTGTTGCTTGGACTCGGGGATGTAATCATGTGATGCCAAAATTCAGTTTAATGAATTTAAAAATATAATATTTGCTAAATAATGCTCATTCCCGTGAGTTTACTAACGCCGATGCCGCAGTCCTTGTGCTGACAGATTGAGAATAAGAATAGATGGGGAAGATAAGAGATAGCAACCCACAAATCATAATTTTGGAAATTTAAATAATGTGCTACAATGTGTGAGAATAAAACAAACCAGATTAATGCTAATAACTAAAAATACTGTGACAGTGTATTGAGCCAATTATTTCGTTAAATATTCCATTCTAATAATGTATTCTAGTAATAATTGTTCATTAACAATAAAGGGACTCAAGAGAAAGTTATGTTCTTGTTCCATCGTTTTCATTACGGTGGCACAACAGATGAGTGTTAGCGTGCGTCGAAGTAAAGCTAAAGAAGAAACTGCATACTAGAACGGGGTGGATTCCATGGGTTGAGGAAAGGTGAGGCAGCGCTGGCCTGAGCTGAGCGGCGTGAGTGAGGCTGGTTCCCACGTCCACGTCCGCGTCCGCCCCAGCGAAAGCCGCTTTCTCCGGCAAACCCGTTCCTCGGCAAACCCCGCCCGCCCGCGCCGCCTGCATCGCTGCCCTTGGGGCTCGGCAATTACTTCATGCAAAGTAAAACCAAGCGGCGAAGCGCCTTCTACGACTGACCAACAAGCTCAATTACGGAACATTATGATAGGATACGATACCTAACTAAAAGGAATTACGCGTCCTTCATAAATTGGCTAGGTGCTTAAACAAGATATTGAACACGAGAAAGGAAATGTTCGTCTTCACGGAGAGAGTAATGATTCACACTTACGGGTCTGAATGCAGGGCAGTTCTCCTCTTCATCCAAGCCACCGTCCAAATTTTCAAAACAAAAAAAGATCGACCGTGTCCACGATATTGTAAACAATATTCAAATCCAGAGATTCAAGCGCCGCCAGCAGCTGGCAACACCAAAGATAAGGTTCCACAAAACGCATACCAGATGAGTTCTATCGTGTTGAGGTCAAGCGAATTTGGTGGCCAAAACATGAAGTGAGTTCATTATCATTGTCCTCCTCTGTGTCACGGACAGTCATCCTGCTGGAAGACACCACCACCGTCGCAGGAATACATCAAGTATGAAGGGATGTATAACAATTTGCATTAAACGGTGATCACTCTTGTGTCTGCACCAGCATTGTACTCTAGTCATCTGCCACAGATCTCAGCCTATCCTGCTTTGCAGAGCGACCAAGCCATCGTCATCCACGTTTTATGATGATGCGTGGATCTCTAACACCCAGTCGCCTACTTGTGGTTTCACAGTCCTTCGACCGTAACAATGTTAACTTTGTCAAATTCCTTTATATCAGTTCATTTCCCAATTTTCGGTACGTAACCTCGCTAGTGATTCCTCGTTCGCCTCTGCTCCGCTTACGACATCACGTCACGTGCTCGCGACATCACAAAGCGGCATTTAATCTCGCGATGGAGAGTAGTCATCAAGTTTCGGCTCATCAGTGTCATTTCAAGAGAAATAAAAGACACGTTAACAGTTTGCGGTCATATAAAACAGAAAAAAAAACATTGTGCGGTTATCGGCTTTTCTTCCACTTTCCATTTCACTCCCAACTTTCGCTTCCTTCAGTTTCGTCATAAGCGATACAGATTAATCGATTTCAGATTATTTAAGATAAATAGAAGAAATCAAAATTTTACGAGGTTGTCCGATTATTTATACATTTTAACGAGATCCGTTTAGTAACTGGAAAACATCTCTCTTAGAATTAACATTCATCATAAAAATTTATAGTTTCTTTGTTCATCTCAATAGTAATTTTCTTTACTTGTTATGAATCTTATGTCGTTGTACATTTAATTTGTCACAGCCGCGAACAATGCAAGTACTGCCGCAAGTAAAATCGAAATATAACATAAATTTTGAAAGACGACGGAATAGACAATTATACAGGGTCATGGGAAAAACTTTGAGAGGCGGTACAGCTTACCAAAATATACACTTTCGAAAGTAGTGCGTGGAAGCACGAATCCAAAAAATGAGGCATGCTAAAAAAAACATTGTTTAATCATCGCAAATTGTTTCTTGATCGCCAAATTTATCGAATATCGATTAATTCTTATGGGGACACCTGACGGCCATCAGTTACAAGACTCCAATTGAGGACCTTGTTTCTCCACTACGCGTTGTGGCTGCTAGCGTGCACGAAATGGAACTGTTCGCCCATCACACCTTTACACCTACCAAACATTACTGTTGGCGGTTGCAATTTTGAGCATTTATTGCAAACATTTGTGGAAAGAATCACTTTGCGATATTTTGTAAATTATTGTCTTATTTTTGGAGTTCGTGCCTCAACCCGTCATTTCCGACCATACATTCCTTTACAAAAAGTGTATGTTTTAGTATGCTGTACCACCTTTCAAAGTTTTTCCCGTGGCCGTACAATGACCCTGTATAGATATCTGAGATCGTTGAAAATATAAAAACGTCTTCATTAGATAAAAATTAACAAATAGATAGACGCCTGGTCTGCGCTGCGTGTTCTTAAAGCTGTTACGATTTTAACACCTGTCGAAACCCACAAAGATGGAAGAAACGTTGAGCAGTATTCATTTCATCAATTAATTTAGTCTTTTAATTGGCTACTTCGTTATCTATTTGTGTATTTGGATCTGAGAATGTTCGGCAATCAGTAGGGCGATTTCGGACCAATTTTCATATTCGATAAAATATTTATTTCTTATAGTCATAGTCATACTAGAAAAAAATTAACGCGGTAAACAAAGGAGAAAATGTAAAACATGTGGATCAGAACAGACGCCGAGACTTGCTGATGAGAACGGCAGTTCTACATTGGACTTTGTAGCCAGATAAGAAGCTCTTGTAACGAACGTTGATAAATGCAAGATTCCGGCAAGTAGCCCAAGTCGGGGGAACGTATAGAGGGAGAGGGACCGTGTCTGCTGTATATCAATCCGGGCGATAATTATCCACCCACATCCCGGAGATTATTTATGAGCGGTCTGCAGCGAGTAGGGGGATGCAGCCCTTGCGACAAAAAAATTGGTCACTATGACGGCAGATACACCACACCTCTAGCCCTCGGATATTCACACTCATACGCACTTCATTTAAAGTAGCGTGAATCGGGAAACAATTTGTAAACTGCACATTCACGTTTTATCAAAATTTATATTAAATCTGGTACTTCAGAAGATCGCTGAATATTGAAAAAAAGAAGTAATAGTAGTGTGTGTGTAGGCAGGCTATATATAGAGTAATCCAAGCAGAGCCCACTTTGCCCCCGACTCCTTTAGCATAGGAAAGGGACTGAAAGGGGAGCAGCTGAAAGGTAGAACAAGGTAGCCTAGGGTTAATTAGGGTTCCCGTGCTGTAGTTTTAAGGATACTAGCCCGGCAATTTGCCTAAAAGTGATGCTGGGAAAACCCTAGCAAAATATCTGCGAGAGACTTTGGAGCATTCTCTAAAGAAGATAAAGTTTTCGAAGCGACATCGAGATATTCAAGGATAGTAAACAATATAACAAGGAACTTTAGAAACCGATCATATTGTATAAATAAGATAAGATGTAGAATGCAACGACGAGATTGATGCGAGAGAATCAAACGGAGAACCACATCCCACTACTCATATGACTGATGACTCATGATATATTAAATAAAGAAAATGCGTTTCATATATGGAGCACGTATACTTCACAGGATCAAATACTTAACGGCGCTAGTACAAAAAAAAATTAACAGTAACTGCTGGTAGTGCAAATTAAAACTGCCAAGTTCCAGAATTTAAGCTTCTTGGTAAACGTCTCCACAGTTTAAAAGGTCGCAATGACTTTTGAAATAATTTATCGGATTGTTCTAGTTAAAGTAATGGGATAATTGCGAGTTACGCAAAATAAAGATAATAGTGCATTAGCTGAATGAGACATACTGAATCAAACATATTCAGATTTTATGTTTGTAAAAAATAAACCCATAAAATTATTATAGTTAAACAACGAGAACGAGACACAAAATAGTGAGCACCGTAGGTTGCAATTTAATGCAGAGTGCTGATTAATTTTGTCAGGAGTGATTTCGGTACACCGACGAAGCATTGGCTACTTGCGACCAGACGTCGTTCGAATTACTGGCACGTGAGGTTTATTAGGGTCAGATTCACTAGTCCCAATTCTCACAATTATATGACACTTCTACGGGGTGACGGCGAAAGTGTGTGTCGAGTAATACTTGCCTCCGTATACTTTTATTTACTCCCAGTGTATTTAGAGACTATTACTCAAGAAACACTAATCACAAGCCACTTTGGCAATGGCAGTTACAACTGCAAAGGTGTAGAATTAAACATATATTATCCATTAATCCCTCGCTCGCTCGCTCACTCACTCACTCACTCGCGCGTACACACACACATTCGTAGTAATTATAAACTGGCTTATTCGTTATGCTCTCCATGGTGGAGCTAGGCTACAGTATTTCATTTGTCGTTATGTTTACATGCAATTAATATTCATCTGAAACAAGTAGTGTACATTATCCAGACAGTATTTCAGATATCTTGATTAGCTCAAATCACGAACTTGTTATAATTTAGCTTCCATAACTTAAATTCTGACACAGGTTCGTGATTCCAGGCTGTTATTTTATTTATGGAAGTCTTGAATAACTCTGAATAAAGAAATAAGAAATAACTCTATATTTCGGTTTCACGCATTGTGCGTGACACACACGTTTTGCCCTGGTCTTCTTAACTATAGTTATCCTTGGCAATTCGTCAAGAGTTAAAAGATAAATTATATTAATACGTTTAATTAAAACATAAATACACAAATAATTAATTGTTTGGAATAATATTGAGGAGAACGTTATTAAGTTGTTTTTTGCAGCAACAGATAGTTGTATAAAGGAAACTGTCAGCATGACACAGGTTATGATGTTACAGATCTGCGAAGGCAGTTAACATTCCAGAAAGAAAAGTACTGAAGAAATCCCCACAGAATCTCAAAGGGAGAAAAATTTAATTAACTTCATTTGTAGTGGACGGAAATAATAATTTCATCAATAGGAATCACCTCACGTAATGCATTAGTTGAAATAAAATTTAGAATAAAAATTACATGACAGTTGAACGCGAAACCCTCAAAGCCTTAAGCAATGTAAGGACCAAGGACGCGATGATAAATTAACGTATTTTCTCCTACTTCAATTTCTTTGAGATAAAATGTTTAATTGACTCCGCTTGGTTAACTGCGTACATAGATTAGCATGGCTATAATGAACATAAATGATAAATTACTATACGTATTCGAGCTAATGATCGAGGAGTAAGGTTCGTTGCCAAACTGGAATCGCTTCACTGTTAACTGGAATGTGGAATGGAACGCTGCAGGTTATCTCAAAATTACGTGTTTCCTATCTGATGAGTCAAACTGCTTAATGCTCAAAAAGACCTGACACATTAATATCCACAGATACCGAATTATTGTCCGAGGTAACGAGATATTCGTATGCTATACAGACGTCCAGATTTAATTCTTACTTTTGAAATCTTTGTCAATCAGTTGCATGACAATATACTTGGTGAGATCGACAAAATGTGTGTTGACTTATTGCAGAAAAATTAACGATTTGTTTCTTTGTTTGCAAAAAAATGGTCGGCCGTATTCGATATTCAAACCTCGAACTGGGTACTTTAAGATTTAGGGACAAGACCTCGAATCACTAGACCAACGGTCAGAACTCATCCAACTTTAATCAGGAATGATAGTAAGGTATAATCGAGAAAGTCAAACATAAAGTATTTCTGCCTGCAGCAACGCAGCATTGTTAGCTTATCGTTGTTCACCTTTTGCCGTTGAGGGTGAGACGTAAGACAAAAATTGTCTGCTAATTAGAATCACAAAGAGCGAGTGAGATGCTATCCTTACTTGCTGGCTTCCGTCGGTGTCGAAGACGCAGCGACCACTACTCGAAAATAGAGGTCCTTCTTATCAGAAGAGATACGGCCGCGTCTTTTTGGTTTTTTGTGCATCTCAATGAGCCAACAGCTACAGCTGTAGCTATCGCTTTCGCCGCCATCTTGTTCGTTCACGATCTTCCGGTCTGCTATAACCTTGTTCGGGGTCGAACAAAAACAGGCGCCTTCTGTTATGAGGTTTAGAACGCGATATTAATGAGTAAGGAAGTAATGGACCGCGAATTGAGAGCAACTTTGATACCTTACTTTCAATTGGAAATCTTTCTAAAATTACCAGTCGCTGTCTCCCTGTGATTATACATTTTTCAAACTAGGTCAACCATGTTTTTCCTTCTTGCAATGAAATTACCACACGTCACTATAACGACACTTACTTCTTAGATTGTGACGATGTTTCAAGTAATAAAACGACACCTTGATGTGCTATGACATCACGCAGAGTTCCTAGATCTAACTGTTTTCCCGAAGAATTTAATAATTTTTTTCTAAAACGTGCGTTGTAATTATTTTTTAAAATGAAATAATTTTGCGCGCGATGAATAACAAACTATTATTTGCAGAATGGTAAAAATTTTTCAATGTTAAATTGTCTGATTTTGAGAACAAAAACGTAGAAAATTAGATGAAAGAGAGGTTGAAGTGAATAAGCAAAGTTTCAAACAGTAAAAAATACCTTTAGTATCATTAATTCTTCCTTTGATTTAATTTTCTTCCACCATCTACATCTAATGTTCTTACTTTTTCTTCTCAAAATAAAACAACGAACAACCCGAAAATTATTATTCTTGTGTTAAATACACTATTCTCATTAAATTTCGATTCAATATAATACAAAATAATATCAGAAAACAGTAACCGCGTCCGAACCGTGGGCACTGGATCTTGTCGAATGAAGCTACTGCAAGAATTTGGAGTGCTGATTAATTATTGTTATCATTTAAGAAATAAAACGGAAACTTTGGTAAATACAAAGGCATTACAAAATTTTCTGCGTTTGATTAAAAATAAAACGCTGGTTAATTCTAAACCATAAATTATTATTTTGGCCAGTGGAGATTCCTATACAAAACTTGAGTACACATTAAAATAGAAAAGAAATTAACATATTAAATTGTTCCGGAAAGATACGGGGTTCTATTAACACCATTAAAATAATACGTTTAACAGGTGTATTTTATTTTAAATCTCGAATAATGTGTAAGTGATTTTGCATTATTATCCGAAGAATCTCTCATATTATTTCAATCTTTACAGTGAGAACTGTTGCCAAGTTGTAGCATGTAAATTCAATAACTTCTAAGAATGTTCCTTGTATCATCACACTAAACCGAGATTTGTGACTACGACTGTAGTTTTTTGGTCCCTGCCTCTGGTTGACAACCGTGACTGTGAACACGCCCTGACTTCGTAAAAGCAGCTCATTATTGACCACGTTTCGCATTTTACCGATTTGCATGAAATATAACTTCAGTTGACTGGAATATAAACCCTAATGTAAACGTAATGTGATATTTATATCATTATTTCATTGGGCTATTTTATCTAATTATTATAAATTGTATTATGTCAAACGTTTATCAATAATTTCATATTTTTGAAGAAAAAAATAAGGAAGATCATGAAGGAATCTAGCAATTTAATCCGCACTTGCTGACAAACGTTTACGTTTCTTATGCTCCTAGCATGGAACAGGATTGTGGCAACGTCCGCGTGAAACGCCTTCGCCAATTAAATTACAGCATTAATATTTTATTCAAGAAAAATATTTTTTTAATCTACCGGACAGTTTCGGGCCCGGACAGTCACTAACACGATTGACGAGTCTCCTGTATTATTGTTACATAAAAACACTGAATAAGCTCATGTCAGAGACAATATTGACGTGTTGTTCAAGATGCAGGTTTAGAAGTGCACCGACAAATGCCTGGAATTAAATCTGATGATATTTTATGAGTATAAATTGTCTTTGAACCTTGGAAATATTAGAGGGGGCATGAAAGCTGAATCTACAGCAGCAGGTCTACCTATTCCAGGACGAGTGTTCGTATTTTTATGCTGCAGCTCTGATTCCTGAAGAAAGAGATCATTGTCGTCGAAACGCTGGATTCGCTCATCCTTATTTCATCCACAATAGAATCTCTAGCATGCAGAAGCGTTGTTCGGAAATATAATTTATAGTGGAGACTGGTAATAAGAAGCGATTAATGTACAAGTGTGAATGGGTAACATTTTTAAATGTCTTTGGGTGGACTTTTCTTAAGTCTAATAAAAGATTACCGGTTTTTTGACCGGTTCAATTGTTTATTAAAACACGTTTTTGAGAAATTATTTCCGTCCACATCAGATGACTGGTGTCAATTTGTACCGTATGCACATTTCGAAGCAACGTCATTGTGTCGTAATCTTAGAAGAAAGGAGAGTCTACTGTTTTTTAGAAAAATCAAAAAATTTTAGAAGTTGCGGGAAAAATATCCTAACGCATAAGACCTCGTGCAGAGAAAATTCTGAACAGGATTTGGCATAATTCGGTATCAAACATACGCAAATCATACACAGATATATATATATATATATATATATATATATATATATAGCCTATACGTATATACGAGTCTTGTTCGATAAGTCTGGTAATTTTTTATGAAAAAGACGAAATTTTTTCACTTTTGCGCCTTTATAATATATTCCTAAAAGTTTTTAACATATGCAAGTCAGCCGTAGTTGGCAGCGTTGTTGTGTAGTAAGGCGGAGAAAATGAAAAAACAACTCATTTCGCGCCGTTATTAAACACTTTCATTTAAAGGGTTGGACTTTCAAGACCATTTACTTCAGGGTTAATCAGTTTAAACAAAGTCACAGAAGCACAGAACATGAAACTCTCAATTGAGATCACCACTCAGGAAAACATCGAAAAATTCACATTATCGTAATGGAAGATCGCGGACTACAAGTGCGAGTAGGCTTCTCAACTGAACGGACGCATTTCATCCTCCATGAAAAACTGGCTATGATAAAGCTTTGGCCTGATGGGTGCCGCGATTTGACATTGGACCAAAAACGGATTCGGAAAAAACTTTTTACGCAGATTCGAAACCTGCGATGAAACTTGGATCTATCACTACACTCCGGAGAGCAAGAAACAATCAAAACAATGGAAAGTGCACTGAAAAAGGCGAAGACTGTTTTGTCAGTTAAAAGGTGAAGGCTACCGTCTTTAGGGATTCTCAGGGTATAATATTCATAGATTTCTTGGTAAAGGGCACAGCCATAACTAGCCCCTATTATGCTGCTCTGTTGGATCGTTTGAAACGGGTTCTGAATAAGAAACGACCAAGATTGGCGCGCAAGGAAGTGCTGTTTCACCTGGACAATGCGCCAGCGTACACAGCGTCTTAATGGCGCAAGTGTACGATTTCGGATTCGAATTGGTTTCTCATTCACATTATTCACCAGAAAATTTGGTTTGATGGTAAGAAATTTTCATATAATGGAGAAGATATCGAGGCCGTGACGGAGTACTTTGCAGTTTGACAAAACCTATGTTTGTGATGGGTTGCAAAAATTGGAAACTGTGTATATCTAAGGAGGGAGAAACAAAGTAAGTTTTCAAAAAAAAAATTTTTGTTACATTTTTACCAGACTTATCAAACAACCCTCGTATATAGTTCCTGTCTCATTCGAAGCCAAACACCCTCGCACAAAAATATTTCGAGGAGTAAAATGCAGAAATACTTAATTTGTTATAATTACGAAAATAAAAAGAAGTCTGATGGCTTGCAGAGTGACTAAATGACGTTCACGGTAAAACGGATGCTCAGACTCTACATATAATTAATTTTAGTGTTTTGGGAAGATAATAATAACGAAACATTAATATTCGATAAACTAACAAACCATTGATGCCAAAAAATAAATACAGGAATTAAAATCAGATCTACTTAATGGGAGACATTAAAACGTAGCTATAAATTATATCTGGTGCGAAATTATTATTTTAAGGTGATAAAGAATGTGAGGCGTAGTTGTAAAATACTATATTATAAATTTTCGGCTACGATATTTGAAGAACGACGAAACGTGAAAAATATTGTAAAACAATAACTCGATTCAGTTTAGATATAGTATTTAGGTTGACGTCATGTGAGATGTGCATCAGCTCCCACTAGATCTTAATTCAAAACTAAGAAACAGCAAAAGTTGATAATGAAATCCGCTATAATTATTTTTGCTATTATGGTCCACAGAGTGATTAATAAATTTTTGTGACCTGAAAACATACGTTAAATAAGCCAAAGATCTCGTTTTGATTTTTAAATTTAAATTTTCAAAGGAAACTGTGACTATTTGGACATCGGGTTAAATCTCTTCCGGTGTATGGTTTGCTGGTTTAGTCTCTCTGAGGTGTTCGATGTGTTATGCTTATTACAGCAGGTTCTGACCACTTCTCCTCTTCGGTCCGCTGCTAACCGACGTAATTCGCTGTAATGAATTTTCTACCGACGAAGTCGATCACTTTTCGTGAAACTCTCTTTTAGAACGATGAAATATGGTGGCAGCAATGCCTCCGTGAACTGCAGAACGTACCATCATCTTCAAACAATGAATCATCACAGCTTAGTTGCATGTATATTCTTTTAACTAGTTCGGTCAGATTAAAGATAACAGAATTCAGAAAGGTTTTTGTACGCAGATCGAATTATTTGTCAGTTTTTATCTTATGATTTGTATTTTAAAAAATCTGTGCGCGGTTAAAATACAGGAAAATTGCACAGCACTACACCATAAATTGTTCTTTAATAAAAAAATGAAGTATAATAACATGTATTAGTTCCACTAAGATGAGCTACTACCATTTAAGAACTCTATCTGCAAAGTACAGTCATGGAGTAATTGTCAATTACAAATTAAATTAAATGCACTGAAGAATCATATATTACTGTTAATACTATACTATATTACTATTAATAAAATAATTCTTCAAAGAAAATAGTTAGAATAATCTGGAGAAAGAATTGACACTTGACGCCTGAATTATAATTAAGTTTTAATTCTATTCACAAACACTACGATTTTTACATTTACCTTCATAAATTAAAAATTGATTTCAGGCTAAAAATATGCAAGTTGGCTTAAGAATTAAATTTCCCTAACAGAATAATTACAGGTTATTTATTATGATTTGATTTAAAATTAAGAGAGCTAACTAAATGATTTTCAACAATGAAAGCGATTCTATACACATGAATTTCTTGGTTAGTGAGTCAGCAGACTTTCGACAAATTTAAATTAACTTCAGAGGAACAAAAATTTTTATCTTGCAGAATGAGCACTATAATACGAGATATTTACATGAATAATTATCCCATCTAGAAACAAACGACATTTCTGAAACATTTTTAAATAAATAGTAATAACTGAATAAATAGATACAGGTGCCACTGTGTGCATAATATTTGAGTAACCTCAATTTTAAGCACCTCAACCACTATACTCAAACACAAGAGATCAGAGAGGCTATAATGGTCAATTGCCTACGGAAGCGTGAGACGGACCAAGGTGGAACAATTTTAACGGAGGTATTGCATTGGAGTTGCTGCAAGTTTTATATCTGTCTACGTATACATCTCGTATTGAGATGAGTGCGCTCTCTGTAATTTCCATACTGAGTAACTGCAAGAAGCCCCGGTACTAACAAAGCAAAGACGACGATCCCAGATTATAGGGAAAGCAAATACCTCTACAGCCATTAATTTTTTTTCCTATAACTACCAAAGGTAAAATTTTAATCTTCATTAATAATTACAATTCCGCATTGTGAGAATATGTTTTTAATAAATATTAACGTTATGAAATTTATAAGTAAATAAGCGCATCAATAAAAACGTTTATGTCGAAAACTCTCACTGTTAATGTAACACCGAAATTCTGCCAGCAATTCCAAATCATGTAAGAAGGCGAGGCTCAATTTATAGCATTCCAATAATGATAGGTAAAAAAAGCCATCAAGATATAAGTTTACAGTTTAGAAAACAATATAAAATTCTTTGCAATTAAGACCTGTGACTTGCATAGGAGTAAAACGTTAAGGCGACAAAGTCCACTACAAAGTTTGCAAGTGTGTTGCTACGCAAGACTTTCGAAATACAAAAAAAGAGAGAAGTCTTTACTGATAAGCAGATCTCAAGTCATTAACCGCTTAACATTATTACTCAACGGTTCAATAATTAGCTCTCCAATCTGCTGAAATCACTTTATCTAATGTCGGTAAGAGATGTAGAAAAGATATAAATTAGGGGGAAGTGCAGAGTAGCAAGGTCATCGTACTGATAGCAATGAAAATAATCTAGCGATAATGATTGAAGATAAAAGGTTAGAAAGTGATGACACAATATTTTACTAAATTGAATCTACTTTTTGGTCCATTCTATGGAAAGAAAGTTTATAAGCGTTCCGACGAGTAAGCTTTAGGATCTGGATCCAAATAAGACCTGTGACATAATTTGGCTTAACGTGGACTTTTATGAAGGGCGATTCAAATAAGCGTCTAGGGATGTTTCTCTACCACAAAACTTTACACCAATATAAGGTAGATGATCACAGAAAAATGGCTTAAAAGTGGATGCAAATTCGATGTGTGTGTAATCAAGCAGAAATAATCAATTATTCAGATACACAAAAATGACGAGATACAGTTTTCAAACCTATTGAAACTCTACCAAAACAGAGGAAGTTGTCATCATTACCATCAAAATATTAAATGATCAATGGCGTATATAATTAAACTTCCATAATGGAACAAAGGTAAAAGGATAACACTTTCATATTAAAAAATTGTACAAGTACGATGGATCATTGTCACAGTTAATTCTTTTAAGACGACTCTAACGTTATCTGAAAATAATATAACTGTTGAAAGAATTGTAATATTACAATTATCTCCGAATATTCTATGTTACATATGTAGTACATTATGTAGTAATCTAAGCAAAATACAGAAATACTAAAATGAGTGGTGTGAAATCCTGTCCGATATGTTGTTTTGTTCCTGAATAGCCCAAGTCAGTTATTTATTAACGTAACAGAATTCCTTTCATTCAATAAATATTGGTTTGAGACATCATTAATGAAAAATATGGAGTTAGATATTGGATCAGATACCCTTGAATTATCACGAAGCAGTGCTGTTTATGAATAATTGCATTTACCATGCAGATGTCTTAATGATGTTCCAAACAAAGTACCCAAATAGCAAACAGAATACGAGGCTTTCCCAAATAGGACTGAATAGTATCCCTATAGCGCCATCAAATGAAATAAATGATAATTTAATAATTAATTATCCATAATGTTAAAAATAAATAACTGTTTCTGATGGCAATGACAGATAAAAACCGTACCTCATCACATAGAAATTTGAAAATCATTTTCTTCCCCGACGCATTTGTAGATCACCTTACGTACTGTCGAATAAAAATGGAGAGATTATCAATTGGATCCATGAAGCAAATAATTTATCAATGTATTTCATGTAGCGGATTAAGAGTTCTCGGGTATCGACATTTCTTTTCCACAACTATTCGATGGCTTCTCCAGCTGAAGAAGATGACAGTGCCAGCCATCGAAACGTTGTGCCAAACAAACGTCGATAGTCAGTTGGAATACCGAGAAATCTTCATCCAGCAGTTACACCAGGAAAACCTACGTTCTCTATTTCATATACTCTATTTAAGAAATTGATTGATTTGAGCAGCTTAACAATGTTATAATTGTTGGAATCAAAACACGGGAACCAAATATTTACAGCTTCTTTCCCCTGACAACAATATTAACACAAAATTCCAAATTCTATAACTGACTGCATACAAAATTTGTTTATATTTTACGAGTGAAATATTATTATTATATGTGTGAAATTTATTAATTGATTTAAGAAGCTGCTGTCTAGCAACTGCACAGAATTTCAGAACAGTACATACACATGAATCACAAATGGCTCACAATATTCTCCTACAAGGAATGACCTTAGCCAGTCACGCAATTCTTTCTTGTTTTGCTGATGAAAGCCCCTAACAAAAACGGAATCATATAATCAAGACAAGGAAGAATCGAGGTAAATTGAGTCAATATCAGTTTATTCGCGATAATTGTCTTTTAAAGAAGCACTCTACCTTGTTAACAGTCTTTAAAGCTTATTAATAGTCAAGTTAATGACCAATTCGAGTTAGGAATCTACATTTACAAAAAATATATATTAGGTCTGCTGATACAATCAACCGACTGCTAATTTTTACAAGGAAGCCGGACAGTAAGATATATACTCACCTTATTTATCCGGAATCTTCCTAATGGCATGTTAAGCGAGTTACTAACCTAAGGAGGTCAGCTGATTAAAATTTCATCTTTGCTTTATATCACCGTACAAGAATTTAAATACAAGAAAAACATACTCGTTGCCAGATTAGCAGTTTACAACTCACTCATCTCAAAGTATGTCTCTTTCATGGAGTGTCGCAGATAACGCTTTTTAAAATTACTTATAACTTCTCAGGGTGGCAAAATTTACACTAGTGTTATGGTGCCAAATGTAAAATCAACGCTTAAAAAAAGCTTACTGCACTTCCGATGCTCCATTACGGGTTGAACCTGTGTGTGGCCTGGTTGAATCATTCGTATGTACAGAAAAAAGTTGCTAATAGATAAACTGGCAATCTTTTCTTATGCGAATAATGTTTACTGGCCGCTATGTATGCGTATCGGGCATAAAGCGATATCCATAAATTATTTCTGGATCGAATGGAATGTTACATAGGTGCATAAATACCACCGAAGGGAGAGTAATGGTTCTCTTGATTACTTTCAACGAAGCTAACGAAAATGGGAAATATCTAAGAAATTTGAAAATTATACGGACTGATAAATTTGTATGGTTCATTGAAACAAAAGTTCAAGAGATTATACAGCCACAAATAAATGTTCCCCTAGACGATGATTAGGAAAATTTTGCAAACCCGAGATCATCACTTTTATGTTGCACAATTTTTTTTTCTTTCACCTTCGTAGACGACGTTTTTTCTAGCGGCCAATGTGTTTTCTAAACATTTGTTTATTATTTAAAAATCACGATTTTCCTAACCTATCTACTACTAAGACGTGACGAACGACTGGACAAAGTTCATAACAGTGTGTATACTTCACATTGCGAGAGAAAGCGCAACTTCTGAACGTGGGTTCCTGCCGTGACCACCAAATTCTGAACATAGTCATGTTCTCAAGAGAGACGTAAAACAAGAGTAATTGATCTTTCGTAGGACGTCCATTAAAAAAAACATCTGCATTACGAATAAAGGACTATTCTGGGCAAATGATATTCTCAAATGTATAAAAAATATCTCACTGCGGAGGCGTCTCGTTATTTGCACGTCCGTATGTCCCCCACATAAGGACGAGAACACCTGACAGTGACAACTATTTTACAAATGGTCTAGATTTGCTTTCGACGCAACTCAACGTCGTGCTTCGACCTAAAGTTTATCATACTAACGTATTTAGGTAAGCGACAGAGCAGCGGTATACAGCTCTGTATAAAAATATTTCACCTTTTCTTTCAACTGTTATTTGCGGCCAACTGTAAAGCAGCGAGGAAAGCTGCGTCTTCTCGCTCGGTAGAAAGTATACGAAGGTCACGACGTTAGGCCAGAAACACAATACAGCACACCGAAGTAGACAAACAAACACGCGCACGTGCACACAAGCAGGAACTTTGTTTACGATCGACGTCATGTCCGCGAAATGGTGCAGTCTCCACAAAGACCTTCAAACCCTAAGTAATGACTGGGTAATAACTTTCAATTGCACGCTATACATATTCGACAGGGGTGCAGCAAATAAACTGTCCGTGGAATAAAAGAGAGGTATGTGTTGCGTGGTGGAGTGACAGGGCGCTCCGTCCCCGACTGTACTCTTAAGCAGGCGGCCAGCCAGTCAGGCGCTACCAGTCGCGACTGCACCAATTGAACAATTCGACGGGCAAACAGCCGGAGTCGTCGTGCTTCGACGTTTTTCGCCCTTCGCGACGTCGTACAAGAATGTGTGGAAGTCTGCCATTGTTGCTACTCACCTTGTCCGCGGGCACCTATCTGGCTGCCATCACACGAGCGCAGCGGGCAGTGGCACGCGTTGTCGACTGAAGGCAGCAGCGGTGAGGCATGGCAAGAGGCGGCTCTTCGGCGATACTCGGCTACGATCGGCAGACTCCGCCGCCCGGCCTTGGCCAACACCTGCACAGGTCGACCAGGAGAAAACGCACTCAGACATTAATTACAATAAATTTCAGTAAACCAGGAAACGGAAACAACGAAAACAATTAAAATAACACATTCACCTAAAATATACCCGGTATCAGAAAAACGATCTATCTTACCAACGCTACTTATAAGCCAATTCCAATCATTCTTCATTGTCGAGACATTCATACTCTTGTATCACTTTAATACAGTAACAACTCTTTTTATCCGATACTTTTTTTTCCTGTGGGACGCTTTCATCCAGTTAGACCTAAATATCCGTGCAAAGTCTATCAAATCTTACTTTTGATCACTAGTGTCGTAGGCTTCAATTCAGATTGGTCATATTCTTTATATCCCGCTATGACTCTTCTTTCCCCACGGTATACTTGAAATTCTTACTTGTATCACCGCGTACTGATGCTCAAAAACTATCTCGAATAATTATTTTTCTAGTCGTCTCCAAGATAGTTCATTCTGTGTTTCTTTGGATAATTTACCTTTATACAATGCTGTAATTTATCTCCAAAGTTTATTATCCATATTGATCAACATTGTGTGTGCACAATGGACAAATACACGTTGCTTCTAAGTTCCAATATGAATGCCTATAAAGTGTTCCAAAAAGCCCCAAATGCAAACTTGATTTTTCTACTGTTCTTTGTCATTTACTATCCTGTAACATCTAATTACACATAATAATTTATAATTCCTGATGTCATGTCATCGGATAATTACGTAGAACATTCGTTTCCTATTTCTACTCTTTAAATCTTACTTTATTCTTTTTAAAAAATTCAATTCCCAGCCCGTCGAACCTCGTTATTTTTGTGATAATCACAATGTGTGGTGAAGTAACAGTGAAAGATACGATTGCCAGGCTGTCAACTTAGACGACTTATTCAGGATTTGGATAGTCAGGTGACACAAGTGACGATTAACCTCGCCTTCTTCGGACATTTATATGCCTAGGACCACTGAAGATAGTTGCGAAACGTCTGCCGAACGTTTGCAAATAGTCGCGGGGCATTGTTTCGAAATCAATTCGTTTCGGTACATTATTCCGTATCCTAATAGTAAAGTCATAGTATTGAAAATCAGCAGTTGCTGTTTTCTAATGCACGTTTCTCGTGATTGGCCAGAAGAAATGAACGAAAGGAAAATATGATTCGTTAAACTTTCGCTGTCGAAAAACACGCACACAAAATATTTTGGGTGCACTGCCAACTGGTTTGCGAAATCATATAAAACGCAAAATGTCGTTCTCCCCTTAGTTCACACCGGTATAAATGCGTAGACTTTCTAAACGGCTCTGAAAGCGTCCACACTTTGCGACTGTTGCGCAACATTATATCGTCTGTTCCATGTCGGCGGGAAACAAGAAATACAGCTTGGAACTGTTACAAATCTTCTGTAGGGTCTGTTTCTGAACATTCCAGAAATAGTTTTTCAACAATTTCCATACAATGGTTCTAAACAAAGTTCCTCGCCGAGTTGTAGACTTTACAGAATAGAGACGATGCAATTCTTCGGTGCTTTCTGTGATTCAAATCCAAATGTTTCTTATTACGAGAGCAGTCCATATATAGTAGCAATATTCATATTATTTTTTTCTGAATTAAGATATAAAAGGCTGGCCAGAAGCGGGAAACGAACCCGGGGCCGCTTCTCCGTATGCAAATGCCATCTGAGTTAGTCTATCGAACAAAGTACGAGTTTTCTCAGTCTCTTTCGACATATGCCTACATCGCAGGTTACAATTTACTACCCACTTTCTTTCATAAAATAATTCTTAGGACTCAATGAAGAAGGAACAAATGCATAAATTTATTACAGGTCTAATTTCATTAATATTGTAATGCCAATTAATTAGGCCATTAATTGGTTTTAATAAAATTTAATTGTAGCGGCAGGAGCTTCCAAAGTAACAATGGATCCGGGATCTGTTACTTTGTCGGAAAGTCAAAATGGCGTATGCGCGCTAAAACTGGAGAGCGCTAAGAGTTAGTGGCGGGACATTACAGAGAACGGAACGAATAATACTAGAGCAGAGACTAGCCGTGGTTAAATGTATTATTATTAAACAAAGTTGTGAGTTGAAGACAAAGTAAAAACATTCACGGAAGCATTACGTTTGTAGTCAGCCAGGAAAGGAAGCCAGCCAGGAATAGTAAAGTTGCAGTTTTAAGTCCCAAGCGGTAAAAAGACTAGCAAATCTATGAATCACAGGATTCATACAAGGCAAGCGGTCACCAGATAGCTGACTAAAAGGAGGATCATCCGAGTTCCTGGGAGCCTATATAGGTTGACTTAAAGAGTTTAAAATCTGTGAGCCGATACTAGAATCAGTGAAATTTTTTTTTGCAATAGTGTACTTCCGAAAACAAAAGGGATGTTGGAACCAGTTGGACAGATGTGAGTAACAAAATACAAAATAATGATTTATGTAAACGTAATTAAAAGATAGAAGTCAGATTTCGTTCTATGTTAATTGTCAAGTTAATTTCTTTTCTTTTAATTTATTTCTATCGACGTATTGTTTAGGTAAATGTGATTTGTTTCTTAATAAGATTTTTAAATCAAATTGTAGTGTTCATTATCAAACCCAGTGAAGACCCTGAGAAATTAATATTTTAAATTGTAATTGTTTGTGAGTTATCGCCACAAAATAAAATAAATATTTTGTTTGTTAATTTCGATCTTTTCATTTAATAAAAGCCATGCATTAAATTATTACATTTTGACGCTTCACGTGAGGTAAATTCATTTAATTAAAAAGCAAATTAAACTACATATTTATTTGATTATTAGAATATATTAACAGAAATGATAATTAAAATGAAAAAATTTACATCTGATTGAAAATAATGAATAAGAAATATAGCCATTTCAGACAAAAAGAGTAATATAAATACCACACAACGTTTCTGGGATCCTTGTTCCTTTCGTCAGGTGCTAAGTGTTTCTCTAGGCTCGTCTTAGCACCTGACGAAAGGATCAAGGATCCCAGAAACGTTATTATTCTGAATAAGAAAGATAGCCAATTTAGACAAAAAGAGTAATATAAATATCAGATAACGTTTCTGGGATCCTTGTTCCTTTCGTCAGGTGCTAAGTGTTTCTCTAGGCTCGTCTTAGCACCTGACGAAAGGATCAAGGATCCCAGAAACGTTATCTGATATTTATATTACTCTTTTTGTCTAAATTGGCTATCTTTCTTATTCAGAATTGATAATTTCAAAGCTCAAATCTAAATATTGGTGAAATTTGAATGATCAGAACTGGGTTTTGTTAACGGTTTTGTATCTTACTTCTTTAATTCATTTTCCACCAGCTTTCAAACTGACCTTTTGGAATAAGCATTTCTGTTAACATACGAGTAGTAAGTGTAACTTGTATAACACTAATATGCACAGTTTTGTTGTTTTGAAATAAATAAATGTATCTGAATGGAACTTTTTCTCAGATTCCGAAAATTACTAACAAAATTCAGTATCATTGACAGGTTTTCTCTCAAAAGACAGATTTGTGTTCATTTTTTAAAAAATATATTTTGTCACATCGTTATACAGTATGTCTCCGTTTGTAACGCGTGAAAATGTTCTCTGGAGTGACTGAATGATTGTTTAAGGAATAGATACGTGTAAATATTTTGCTGTTAACGGAAATGCAACTGTTTTATCTGCATGACGTCAACTTTAGCGGGGATTTCAAGGTGATTGGAATATTGCTCGGTGAAAAAGCAGGCTACACCAATTTTTCTTGCTTTTTGAGTGAATGGGTCTCGAGAGCAAGGACGGAACATTGGGTTCTGCGGCAGTGGCCAGTCATAAGTGCATTCACACCTGGAGAGAAAAAAAATTGCTTTCGTTCCACAGATTTATCCCTAGAAAATACTGTTGCCACCTTTGCATTCTAAACTTGGCTTAAAGAAGCAATTAGTGACAGTTTAGGCAGGGACAGTAAATGCTTTAAGTATCTTCGAGGTAAATTTCCATCAATCACGCCAGAAGAAATAAAAGCTGACATTTTTATAGGCCCTAAAATTAAAAAAAATTCGGCTGATAGAAAATTAACAGTAAGAAAGATAGCCAAATACAGACAAAAGTGATAATAACAACGTTTTTGGAAGCCTTGTTCCTTTCTTCAGCTGCCCCAGAGACTAATTTACTTTCGGTTCTTTAAGAGGTTAACAGAATAAAAATTGTTACCTTAAGAAAGACAAAAATATTTCCATTGTATAAAAAAAAGAGCCAAAAAAAGTCCTCATACCCTAATAGTGTCAAAAATACTCCCGGTACTTTAGTCAGAAATACTCCAAATATCTTTAGAAAGTGAAAACTTAGTCCCGGTACCTTCAGAGACAAAAAAACACTCCCGGTACCTTTAGTGAGACAAGGATACACCGGTATCTTATGTGAGTCGAAAAATTTTTATTAGATGAAGAGAACAAGAAATATTACTTTTAGCCTAAGAAGGACAAAAGTACTTGATACCTTGAGTGTGTCAAAAGAACTCTTGGTACAGTGAAAACTTTTCCTGGTAATCTAAAACAGTCAAAAATACTCCCTGTATGTAGAATGTCTTGAAAGTGCCAACCCTTCCAACCCCACCTCCATGAGAGATTGTTTATTTTACATAGATCTAGAGTTTATTTCGTTCTGTAAGTAATATCTGTACCAAATTTCGTAGAATTCACTGCACTTATTTTAAGATTGTACCTGGAACATTTTTCCGCTCCCACTCCTTGGGGTATAACTACAACCTAACTGGTATGTTGAATGTCATAATTAAACTCTGAGACATCCATAACCCAGGACTTGACTCCAATTTCAGTTATTTTTACATTATTTTTATGAAACATCCCTCAACCCAAAACATGCTGAAAGGGTTTGAAATTTTTCTCAAAAAACAGGATAAACACTATCAATTGTATTGACCCTGAAAATATTTGTTCTGATGTAAAAATCAACCATTTTTCTTTGTTTGAAAATTTCCACCCCCATCTCTAGGGGTGTTGGTCATGTCTTACCCAGACAGCATTTGTTTCCGGTTTGAAAGGAACATGCATACAAAATTTGGTTTAAATTACTCCACAAGTTGAGATTTGTATGTGGAACATACATACAAACATTCAATTTTATTTATAAAAAAAATTTAAGATTTTAGCCAATTATCAGAAAAATTTCAGAATTTAACAAGATTAGTAAAAAGTATAGTTTAAAGGTTTAATAATTTACTTAAATCATGTTCAACTTCAATACTAGCTGAATATAGAGCTATGAAATTGCTTGAACAATACACTAGTACGAATGTGAATATATTTTTTTAACTTGTTACTCGTCAAAGATTTCTTAAAAATCATATGTATTGACTTGAAATCACCATTCAAGTTTTTTGGATAACTTTGGTTAACTGGATACAACTGTAATACTTAAAAATAATGGGCCAAATTTAGCTTTGATTAACATTCCAGATTAATTGCATAGTTTTTTCTGTGCTGTGCTGTGCTGCACTATGGCTTAATACAAATATTAATTAACACAATTGATTCTAACTTGTTGAAATTCTTGACGAAAACGTAAGATAACTCGTGGAACTATAATGTCACTTACATCCCAGTATGTTCTTCCTTTATTATGTTGACTTGCAGTATGCAAACTGCTCTCATCATAACTTCCGTAGGTCACTCATTACCTTCAACACTGTATTGCTTTTTCTTGGCATTGATTCCACAAGGTGTTGAAAGATTGTATGAAGAATCTCGCACCATACCTGATGAATAGCACTGTCCAGTTGTGTTAAATTTGAATTTTGTGGTTCCAGATGACTATTTCAACTTCGTCCCTCAATGTCTCCCTTGTATTCGTGATACAACTCCTGCACAATATTGGAAGTAGCCTTTCATAAAAATTTACCAGTCTTATCGAAGAACCCTCGTATGTTCCGGGGTAGCAGACTTTGTGTAAGAGTTGTTCGTCTTGCCTATTGGAACAGTCGGCCAGCTGGAATACGTCCCCACAGCAAACCCCACTTCCGCATCGGAAGCGTTAAAATAAGTACGAAGTGCCCAACCTATCAGATGCAATTTTTATGAGTTTGTTAAACGGCAGCCCGGGAGTCCTAGTTAACCCGTGGCTACTTTGCTCTGCCCTTCCGCACCTCCCGCTCTCAAATCCCTTCCTATTCTATTAAAGGGGAGCTGCCACCACGTGGATTCCGCTGATGCAGCCTGTCACTCCGAAAAAAACCGTGTCTAAAAACTTCTGGGGTTACTGAACCTGCAAATATTTTCGTATTGTTTCTTAAGCTTTATTTCGCTTTCTCCCTTAGAACTTTACACAGTGTTACATATTGTACCCTACTAGTGAGTTTAGCAGAATATTTCTAGTTCTGATGTAATCTTGTAAAACGAAGAACTTTTACACCGTTCCAAAAACTAATAATGCAATAAGTACGACGTCAAGTTGTTTTTGCTAGCTGAACGTTATCGAAACAATGTCTCTGTCAGTTTTAATTAGAACTGAAAATAATCGTTGAGTTGACGCGAAATATTTCATTTTGTGTAACAATACTAGGAACTCCCAGGTGTAAAAATGTAATAATGGACGTTCACTTATTTCGTATTTCACTTATTTTGTCCCAAATAATGCCGGACACGTTTCATAAAAATCTTTTACGTCTGATTTCAATTTTACGATTGCAGCTAGGCAACACGCTGGGACATTCTGCCGTGAAGAAATAAGTACTTATTGCTTCCTGACACCTTGCAAGATTTGCACCACAGGGTTTCCTCGCTGATGTTGTGGACGTTCGTTTAATATATTATGTAACCATGCTGAATAAATAGTAGATACTTAAACGTGTCTTAAAAATCCGAATCACAAAGTATTCTTAAAATTTTCTACTTTTTGATGCAACTGGCACATAAAACTTGAACGTAACTTTTGTCTCTTACGTTTTCATCGGGTAACGCAGGCGTAATTAAATAATTAGAGGTTTAAACTATCTTCACATGTCTATGAGAATCTTTCTGAACCTGTCTAATCCTGGAAAAGGTTTGGAACACTAACACACACTCTTATTTATTCTACAAATGCGCTATTTGTCCGTTGATAAATTAAATTATAATAAATAAATATAATTATTATAAAAAATAAACTGGAGATAAAACAGTATTTCAATTGAACACACACGCGCATATATATTGTAATGCAAATTAATTAGGACATTAACTGTTTCAACATAAAAAAATCTAAATTGTTTGAGAAACCCATTATAGCGGCAAGAGCCTTTGGAACAACAATTGAAAACCGGCTCTGTTCCTGTGTCGGAAGGTCCGTCAAAATGGCGTAACCGCGCTAAATTGCGAGACGAGATTTCAGTTCGCAGGAAGGTATGGTGAGATACAGTTCGCAGGGAAATATTGAGAATTAGCATACAACAAAGTTGGGTGGTGCCTGAACATGTTCTCAGGACAAAGTAAAACATTCACCATAGCATAACGTCGAAATCTGCTAAGTAAAAGCAGTTTTTGTGTCCATAGCCGCCCAGAAACAGTTAAATCTCAGTTAAAGGACAATGCAGTAAAGACTGGTAAATCTGCAAACCACGGAGTTCACCTAAGGCAAGCAGAAGTCACCTAGGGCGAGCGGTCAACCAATAGAAAGGAGGATCATCCGAGTTCCTGACATCATATAAAATTTTGGCTTAAAGATTTGATGTAGAATCTGTGAGTTTAGAAGCAGTGTAAAACCCCGCAATAGTGTTTTCGAATGTGAAAGGTATGCTGGAATGCTGGGCAGACGTGCGTAACAATTTACAAAACAATTAATTATGTGAACGTAATTGAAAGATAGCCGTCAGATTTCATTCTCTTTTTGATTAAAATTGTTAATCAGAGTCAATATTTTCACTTTTAATTTCGTTCTCATTTTAAATTTCGTTCTAGTTTAATTGACGAGTAAAATTTCTTTTCTTTTAATTGTGATTTGTTGTTGATAAGATTATAAATATTATTGATTTGTACATTATCAAACCCAGTGAAGACCCTGAGAAATTCCATATTTTAAATTTGTAATTGTTTGAGTTATTGCCACAATAAAAATATTGTTTGTAAATTTTATTAATCTTTCATTTAAAAAAGCCCATCATTTGGTGTATATTACAATATATATATATATATATATATATATATATATATATATATATATATTGTAGTACTAATTAGAGGCCATTAGTGATTTGATAATTGGAAATTTATGATGGATTGATATCGGCAAGAATATCAAAGGCAACCATACATAGCCAAGCTTTGTCGGCAACAAGCATTTCTAAAAGCCGTAGTCGGACGGCGGACACAGTTGCGGGCACATATCCATCCAGAAAGGTCGCAGTTTGAAATTGAACAAAAAGTTTTTGGACACTAATTCATCGAATAAAGTTACAGGAAAGTAACTTAATAAGTCATGCCGCAGTAAAATTTCAATAAATAAAGAGACAGTCACTAATTTCACCGAGAGAAAGTTGGTAACAATCTGACTGACCATTAATTCAGAAGGAGTAGTCGTTTCCAGTTGAGAGACACCAAAGTTTCGACAGTGTTTTGTAATCAATTTAAATTCAGTGAATTCATGGCCTGTTTAATTTGAAAAGTGTGGTGAATCTGAACCCAAACTTAAGCCTGGTACCAGCAGAGATTGTAAGTAGAAAAAAATTTAATAAAGTTTGTAAACGTTAACTAAAGATAGAATCGTCAGATTTCGGTTTCACGTTTGTTTTATTGTTTTAATTTTAAGGTTGTAAAAGGAATTGGATTGTTTAATATAAATGTAAAGGTTGGTTCTTTATTTAGAAGGCCCAAATAGACGAACGTGAGTTGAGAGTTGATAAAATCTGTGAAATAACAAAAACTCAAATGTAAATAATCACGTCGAGAAATGTTGTAATTTTACCTGGAATAAATTAATTGTCTTGTAAAGTTTAAAAGAATTTGGAAAATTATTTGAAATCCTTCTCGTTTAAATTTTAAATAAATAAAAAATTATTCATTAATTAACCATTTAATTCTTTTAATATTTTCTATTCATTACATTTTATTTCACCAACGTGGCCAACTATTGAATTCAATTAATTTAATTAATGTTCTGTTTATTACATTTGTTTAGTTAATTTCATCCCTTTTTGTTTATTACATTTTGGCGTCACCAACGTGAGGCAATAAATTGTTTAATTAAAAAGTATTTATTACAATATATATATATATATATATATATATATATATATATATTTTAAATAATTTAAAAGTTACTTTAGTTTACAATTTATGATTCTTAAAAGAAATATTTAATTTTAACAATTTAATCGAGTTAATGAAAATTTCAAGTTTTGAATTTTAATAGCAATTATTAACATTCAGTGAATGGTTCTAAATGACGAAACAGACATTTAAGTAATATAATATTTTAAAAATTGATTAAAAACAGAATAATTAATTTTACATATAGATTTACGCGGCTATTAATTTAAAACAGACTCACTAATTTTATCCCACAGCGGTTTATCGGGCCTCAGTAAAGTATAGATTTGAAAATAAATGGTAAATTTACAGAAAAAATTATTCAGTTGAAATTACAGGAATGTTACACTTTAAAATATAAAAAGTCAAAATTAAATGAAATTTGACAAAACAAAAATTATAAAATGTTTAATAGATATATTACTAAATTTAAAATATTACTTTACATGCCAATTTTGATCTAGATTTCAACTTCACGTACACTAAATTTACTCAAACCACAAATTTTAAACAAATGAAGACATTTCGAAAATTGGCTATATTGTTGCAAAGACACTTAACGACATACGCAGATCAATTGTTTCAGAACTCCAGACTACAAACCAACCACAGCTCGTTCACAAATTAGATTACCAAAATTAAGATATTTTATCAGGAATACCTGATTAAAATAATCCAGGAATCTCGAGACATTTTCCCAGTCGGCACCAGTCTATTAAATGTTCGGATATAACATTCAGCAATACTAGCAAGATTAAATTGTGCTCTGTCGCCGAATTCTTTCAAATACACATACTCCGTCGAATTATATTTCCTTCACAGTTCAAACCTTTAACAATGTCCACTTTTCCAAAACTTCAATACTATTGGACCAACCCCGGACTCAATCGTCCCATGTCAACCTGTCTCCTCGACGAACACCGACCAACTATACTCCTAATTTTTATTTAGCAAATTAATCCCCTCCACAAGGTTAACACCATAAACCATAAGTGTCTCATGCTACGACACCGATCCATTTGATTTATTGCTTCTGAATCTTGCCGACCAACTATACGTAACCACAATAAAAAAGTCTGAGAATGCTCTCACTTCACTTTTTTCACACTACCCAGCTACTGTTCAAACATTATTTCAATTACATGGTTTTGATCTATAAAATTCTAAAAAAATAGTTAAATATTTTTGAAAGGGTCTTAGGGCAATATGTAGACGCGTCTATTAGTTACACAAGGTTGCGGTGGACTTGTGATAACTCGAACAATATCCAAATCTCACCCGTAACTTGATCTGACGCGTGCGAAGGGTGTAAATATTTGAGCAGTAAGAAGTCATCGCTTTTCAAGTGAGAAGGTCGCAGTTTGGTGACTATCATTTCGGAATTTTTACCAAGGAGTTGAAATGTATATTTTGAATTATAAGAGTAGTTCAGCGAGAGATCTTGGATAGGAAAGTATGAGTTTGGCGCTGAAGTTTGGAGAAGGAAGATGATAGTTATTATTGGTTGCTGTATGTGGAACATTTTGTAATAACTGGTAGCAACGGGACAAATATCTTGTCATCCGTCAATAATTTTTATCACTGTAACATTGACCGGTGTCCACGGTCAAAACATTTTGGGCTTTGGCGATAATACTGGTTGCTGTAACATTGACTGGTGTCCGCGGTCAAAACATCTTGGGGTATGTAGGCGAGATCCTCAATTGTCTGGAACTTATAAAGGATTTAATCGGATGTGTTTGCTGAAGAGTGTGAAAGTAGGTGCAACTGTTTACACAATATGGCCTGTTTTTAAAATTTAAAAGGTTTTCTAAAATATTTGGCGCTAATTGTGTGGTATGCTAAAGTTTTGGATCAATCAGAAACTGGTATGTTGATTTGCTATAAATATTTAATAATAAAAAACATTGTAAATGTTGCATAGTTTTTATACCGTCAAATATCATTTTGTGTTTTCTTAAATGTGGGAATATTTTATTCACTTTAATATTTGGTAAATTCAATTTTTCATTGAAATAAATTCAAAATATTTTAATAAGCAAAACTAAATTGCATTCCATACTTAACACGAGATCCAGTAAAGAAACCTGACTTGAGCTTCTCATCTATAAATAAGTGTGTGCCAAAATTTTATATATTTCTATTAAATAAATTAATTAAATCTTGTAGTAACTAAATTGCTGTTTTATCATTTCAAACCTGTCATTAATTATTAAGAACCCGTATCATTTTAAAGTTTTAAACATTTTGATCAAATTTAATATTATATTAAATTGCTTCTCACCTGTAGGGAAGAGTAAATTTAAATTAATTTAATTAGATCATATCATATGAGTATTTACGTGAACGATTTGCTGAAGCATGGGAAAACACATTTAGATGCAAAGTGAATATTACAATATAAGAATAATGTAGTTCTGGCCTGAAAAAGAAATAAGTGGAAATACGCCTGAAGAATAACTATACAAGGACACAAACTATATTACCATATCACTTTAGTTTATTGTGAATCAGATTGATTTTATGGAGCACAATCACATGACTATAATACACTAACTTATATTCCCTAGAGTTTAAATTGCGTCTAAATTTCATTTCAAACACTCTTGCAGGTAAATTTTTCCAATCACTGACTGTCCGATTTAAGAATGAGTATTTTCTATTATCTGTTTTGCTGTTTGGCTTATAATTTGAAAAAGTAATCAGTCCTGCCGCACCTAGTCGGTACTTTAATTCCATCCCGAATTCCCTGTATCTTATCTGTATGAATTTCACGGCCCTTTACTGCACTATATTCGCAATGACACATATATGCCATTTTCAAAGTTCAAAGTATTCCTTGTTTTTCTTCTAGAGTAATTTACCTGCTCCTCCCAGCACAACATAATGTTAAAATAAATTCTTGCCAATTAAAAACGGGAAGCGCAATAATTTTTTTTAGGGCAACAGGCTACATGAGGGTAATCCACGTTGGGCAACTCCCCTTTAATAGCATAGGAAGGGATTTGAATTGAGGATGCGGAAGGGTAGAGGAAGGTAGCCAAGGGTTAACTAGGGTCCCCGGGCTATATTTTAAGGATCCTATCCGGCATTCGCCTAAAGAAATACAGGGAAAACCCTAGAAAAACCTGCATCAGGTAGGTCGGGCATTGGGTAATTGTCCCACTCACTTCCGAGGAGAGGAGTTTGCTGTGCGGACACAGCATTCCCTTCTCCGTGCAACGACCAGTTTAGGAGGCAGCTGGCCGACTATTCCAATGGGAATAGCGGACAACTCTTACCGTATGCCCAAGGTCTGTGACCCCGGAACATACACCTCTCAGAACTGGCCGAGGTACCTCGGCTTGTGGGAACCTTAGTTCAAAAACGGAGAGGAAAAGGCATCCCCAAAGCCCTTTCGTATCTCTCCTACAAGGTTCCCTCGGAAGCGCAATAAGAAATATTACTACAAATTATTACTAAATCTCAGTATTCTACCTGACGGTTTAAACGTTATTAAATATATTAAAACTGTAAACGAACTTGTCATCTTTTATTCAAATTTATATTATTTATAGCTCTCATGAAAAGTTTCAGTGTTTAATACCATTATGTATTCTAAGGGTTATGTCAAAGCTAATACATAAATAAATGTTAACAACTAATGTAAACATCTATGAACATGTTTCGTAGCAGCAATTTCTGTTGAATAGTACTACATTCGTTACGAAATATAAATTTCTCCAAACTCACTCACATTATATGAATGAAATAATAAAATAGCCACGGATAAGGCTTCCTATACTAATAATACCTCATATATTATTGTGATTTGAATACTAAATAGGGCATTGAGCAGACAGGAAGTGTACTAGCAGGTGTATGTCTTTCCAAAGAAAAGTGTGCACCCGGAAACTGACTTCAAAATCAAGTTGTACGTTATCCTAATCTAGATTAAAAATCTTGGGGGAAAGTCACAGCCATAAAACGTATATTTCGGCGGTATCTAATAGTCATCTGTTAAAATTTTCAAAATATCATAACATTACGTCTCGGTACAGAGCATTCATTTTGACTTTACTGATCAATATTAAGATTATTATAAGAGGTATTTGATTAAATGGTGTTCGTACAAATCTTGATATTAATTGCTTCGGCGGAGATTTTGTTCGCTTTACAAAACAATGGCTGAACGGTTTTTCTCTAAAGCAATAAATAACTCTGAGGTTAACCTTAATTCAGTCTAAAATTCTCAATTATCGATATACTTTCCATTGTCCAATTTCCCATTCTTTATTAAAATAGTATATTATTCTAATCACGTCGTGTAGCGTTTGTAGTTTGTTTGCCTGAAACGAAAAGACAGCTCAACACGTGGAATATAATATTAAATAACACGACTTCCTATCAATCCATAAATATATAAACCAACCGAAAATTTATTATTTTTACTATGATGTTCATCATCTTCTCAATTAGGTTTACACATACATTGAGTTGCTGACTTTGAAAGCATTTTCAAGATGCCAGGCTAAATATTAAAACATTTTGCACTTCAGAAAACAAAGCCTCAAAATTATGTATGTATGTATATTATTTGCAGCGAATTGGCTCGATCCCAGGGGCAGTTTGAAACCAAATATATAAACAAATTAATAATACAATTTTGAAAAAATAAGTTTTAGAAATTTTTCCTGTAAATTTGTCCACATTTTTTAAACACTTCACTAAAAGAAAAGATGCACATAAAAAAGTTAATTATAGAGTGATACTAAAATTATTTTTTTCTTTTCACGAACCAAATTAAATTATTTTAAAACCTTGTTTCTGGAAGATTCTACTGAAACAATATGTATATTGTAATAAACAACAGTAATTAATTTAAAAAGAAGGAATTATTTTATTAAAATTTTAAAATGAAAGGATGCTAAATAATTTACAAAATTTAACCTTCACAAAACAATTAATTTATTCAAAGTAAAATAACAAAACTTCTTGATGTGATTATTTACATTCGTGTTCTTACTATTTACAAATTTTATCTACTCTCATCTCAGGGTCGTTTATTTGGGCCTTTTAAATAAAGAACCAACCTTTTTTACATTCAAATTAACAATCAAATTTTACAACATTAGAGTTAGCCAAAAAAATGAACGTGAATCTGAAATCTGACGATTTGATTCTTATTTAACGTTTACAAAACTTTTATAAATTTTCTCTTTCTACTTACAGTTTCTTTACTGGTATTAGGCATTCGTTTGGGCTCTGATGAACTGTTCACTATTCACATATAACAGGCCATAATTTCACAGAATTTAATTTTTGTTTCAAAACACTGACCAAAACTTTTGTATCTGTCAACTGGAACGATTACTACGTACAACACCTGTAGTGCTCTGCATTAAGTCTCTCTCTCTCTCTCTCTCTCCAGCAAATATTGTATTTCCCGTTCTGATAAATGGTCAATCAGATTGTTATCGACTCCTGAGGAGAAGGTCTACGAGGGCTATTCTCTCGAAGGCAGTACCTGCGAGGGATGTTCTCTCGCAGGCAGAACCTTGTAGGAGACATACGAAGGGGCTACCTTTGAAGATGCCTTTTCCTCTCCGTTTTTGAATTAAGGTTCCCACAAGCCGAGGCACCACGGTCTGTTCTGAGAGGTCTATGTTCCGGGGTCACAGACCTTGGGCATACGGTAAGAGTTGTCCGCTATTCCCATTGTAATAGTCGGCCAGCTGCCTCCTAAACTGGTTGAGGCATGGAGAAGGGAATGCTGCGTCCCCACAGCAAACTCCTCTCCCGCTATCGGAACAGCGTGGGACAAGTATCCAATGCCCGACCTACCTGAAGCAGGTTTTTCTAGGGTTTTCCCTGCATTACTTTTAGGCGAATGCCGGGTAGGATCCTTAAAATATATCCCAGGGGCCCTAGTTAACCCTTGGATACCTTTCTCTACACTTCCGTATCCCCCCTTTCAAATACCTTCCTATGCTATTAAAGGGGAGTTGCCCAACGTGGATTACCCTCATGTAGCTTGTAGCCGTAAAAAAAAATTATCGACTCTTTCTCCATGAAATTTGCAATAGTCTTTACTTGTTGAATTTTTACTGTGGCTTTACTTATTGAATTATATGTCCCACTTTACTCGATGAAAATCTGCCCGCAAACCTTACTTGATGAATTTCTGTCCGCGACTGCGATCGTGAGCCCGAAGTTTTTAAAACGCTCGCCGCCGACAAAGGCTCGCCTGTACAGGTTTACCCATTGTTGTGTTTATATTTTCGCCGATAACAATTTACTAAAAATTTCCAATTATTAAATCTCTAATTTCCTCTAATTAGTATTACATAAATATAAATTAAAATGTCCCCAAGTCTGTTTTTGACAGAATCGGCTGAACAGACAAACATTCTTCATCCGATTCTGTAAAGAGAAGAAGTTAAAATCAGGATTTCTAATAATCACTATTAACGGTTGATATTGCTAAAAAAATCTTCGTACGGCTTTATACAACGACATAAAGTTTCACTGAAACAGCTTCGACCGAATTTTTGGAAAACAAAACACAAGGTTTTCGAACGTCCGCCATTTTGTCAGGAGATGGCGGATAGAAAATTTATAGAGCCAAGCTAAAGTTTCAGCCAAACAATTATCGTAATTACATCAGATTCTTCATTACTTTTATTTCGAAGATTCGAGGGTTTATATTTTTTTATCCAGTAAGTTTTTAATGTCACTTCTCAGATACCATTATTTGTTATTCATCTTTCATTCTCTTTCATTGTTGCATTATATATCAAACGGTATCGATTAATTTCCTCTCCATTTGTATCCTAACTAGTTTAATTAGAAATATCATTTCATTTATAATTTCCGTGTTACTTAAAATTTTCTATCAGAAGATAAACGTTACTATATTTCAGTCATTAATTTATTTACTTTTTGCTTGTTATAAAGATTCTGTAGGTTCATCATGAACAAGTTGCATGAAATGAAAGAAACGTCCAGTGATTTTTCCATTTATATTTCAAATCTCCGTCATTTCCAAATATTTGTAATTCATATAGAAATGAAATATTGGACGTGGCACGGAGAAGGGAATGCTGAGTTCCCACAGAAAACCCCTCTCCCGCCATCGGATGGTCGAGGGACAAGTACCAAATGCCCGACCTACCTGATTCAGGTTTTCTAGAGTTTGTCCTACATCACTTAGGCAAATGTCGGGTAGAATCCTTAAACTAAAGCCCGGGGGCGCTAGTTAACCCTTCCTCTAACCTTCCACAGCCCCCCCCCCTTTCAATCTCATCTTATGCTATTAAAGGAGAGTTGCCACGACGTGGATTACCCTCATGTAGGGTACTATAAAAAAAAGCAACGAAAATAAAATTAATATTCATTCCAGCCCTTGAAGTCCAGGTTCTCGATAGGGCGTACAGAATACAACCTAATACTAATCGATACATTATAATCAATAGACAGAATTACCCTTTTATCTAAAGCAAATTTCGTTTGCACATAGTGTAACAAATGTAAACCTTGTCAAATGTTACTTGTCATGTAATTTGTGCTTTTTTCTCAATTTAATCCCTATATTGATAAAGAAGTTTCAATAATCAGTCAAATTAAAGTCAATAAAATTAATTTTTGTAATGTTAAAAGAAGTACATGTAGTAGAAATTAATAACAAATATTTTAGAATTATCATTTCACCCAAAAAAAAATCATGAATGAGAGCAAGATGTGGTGAAACCCAGATAATACGTCGCCAAGTCAGGCACAATTTGAGCGAATGGCAGATAGCTTAAAAGAAACATATTTTCTGACACAATAGTTTGAGAAGAAAAGTTCATTATTTTGTAATTGTAGGCAACTTTTATTCAATCCGATGCGGATACTATTTAAGAATTATACTTTAAAATTTTTCGATCAACAATAAGATTACATGTGAGCATTAATTATTGGACTGCGTATGTAATGGATACTTTCACGGTACTACTTTGAAAAATTTGCCACACGTTGAAGGTAAGTTATTAAACATATGTCTAACTTATCTTACTAGACAAATCATTCTACAGAATCAAAACCAGTTATTACTGTATTTTAGTATTCAATTGGATGTCTGATTAGGGCCTATATGCAGTTCCCCGTTCACATTTATTTGGCTTATCTCCTAAGATCGCTGTCTTCCCCTACAATTATTGATTTGCACTGTACCATGTAACACACAGCATAACTCGTGTTGCAGTAACTTGCTTAATTTTTTCCTTTGAAGATCTTCACTTGCCAATAATTACTGTAACGTTCACATTCCTTATTTACTTTCTTGAATTGAATCTCCAACATTCTTCTTCAGCATCACATTTCAGAAAACTCTTCTGTTTCGAGGTTTTTAATTTCCATTGTAATCCCATACTCCATTCGAATAATTTTAAAAAACCGCATCCTCGGTGGTAATACTGTGTAGAAAACTAATTATAGAAGAATGCCTTATTCACCTTGTAATACTGATTCATAAATTTAAAAAATCCTTCATTTTTTATATTGTAAATTTCCAGTTTTAATTTTTCTCTTCATTTATTTAGAAACTAAATTCTTTGGAGACGCTTTTGCTCATTTCTCTTAATACTGATATCAAATCGTCCATATGCGACAAACCGAAAGTAACGTACGTAAACCTTAACTTTTTCACTCTGTTCGACTCCAGTTTAGTTCTACAGTTTTAAAAAAATCTTGTCTTGTCAACTGCTGACATTCACGACTTTTGGAAAGTTGATATTAACTGAAATTAAACTTGCGATTCACAGAAATTAACATACTAATCGGAAATGGGCTTAAAAAGGTTTACAGTTGAGGAATATAAATACACGAATTTGAGAAACGTCTTTAAATAATCGTTAAATCGAGCTCGACATTCGGAGAAGTACGAGTTCGGGTAATTAGTAGCACTTGGCATGGAAAACAAGATGATGTATAAAATTGAGGATTGTAAGACGTGATTCCGCGTGGCAGCTGTCCACTTGGCTAAATGTGTATCCAGGCAGGTTACTAATTAACGTTATTGATAGACTGACGCAGTGTGTCACGGGGAAAAGCGTCTCCCACACAAACACGCACGCTAATAACGGAAATTATCTTCCCATACGCCGTGCCACAAATTCGGGTCCCGTTAATGTAACCAAGATGACCCCTACCTCATGGCTTATTGGGCCGTACAATTTTCAAAACATAATGCGCATAAAATCGCAAATAACTGCCAATTTGTATTTTACAACAGAATCTCCGTAATGCAATATCCGTGATCGCACAATGCGGGCTTATAATTGTAATGGCTGCTTGTTTCAATTACAACCTATACATGCTATAAGGGACAGCCGAAATGAAATTTGATAGATGGGCTGACAAAATGAGCACCTGTAAGAAAGTAATTTTATAGAAAAACTATGTTTAGTAATAAATGAAATTTTTAAATTAATACAAATTTCTTTATAGAGTTCAGCTAGTGAAGTATTCAAAAAGCACTTGTCAATATATATGTTTATAAATGTATCTTTATTTCTTATTATATTCAGCAGTATAAAAATTATACTTTCGAACAATATACGTTTTGAAGAACCATGAATAATAATAAATAACTTACTCGTTTCGCTTTCGCAATTCTCGTGTGTAGCAAAGTTATCTATTTTGTACTACCTGTTGCGGATATTTGTTAACGAATAAAAAATCACAGTCATCTTAGGGAGTCGGATGACTACACAGCAATTTAACAAATACCAAAGCGTATAAGAGATATGTAGGCCTATATATAAATTCTGTAATTTCACGTTAACACATATCTTAGACTAAACATTCTAGCTACAAATACAGTAAAATCATAAATAAATAAAATCTTTCTGTTCATGAAACAATTTAGAAACATTATTATCAGTTTTCTAAAGGTATTTATAAACGTCGTCCTGATATTCTGCGTGTACGTCCAACCTTCCTTTCCTTTAATGTCATGTATAAGATGCCTTGTGTGTTTGCTCGCACTTCATTTACATCACTATTAACGTTTCCATGAGTTCATTTCAATGATCTTTCAAGCTCAATATTTCATTGAAACTACATTAATTTTTCTTAATTTTTATATATTTAATCTATTTAGACGAGCAAGAATTTAGGTGTTATAACAACTGTTATATTATTAAGAATTTAGAAGTTTCCTTAATAATTTATTTATTTTTCAAACCATTATGGCTACTGCTTTTTTCGTGTTTCTCCTCAAATCCAACATAATATTCTTTTTCCTATATTTTCGCCCGTCTCCTACGATAGATATTCTACATAGTGATAATAATCTGAAACACATAAATGGCCTTGAACATTACTTTAGTGTGCAGTAAGCACAGCTTATGTGTAAGGCACTAATTATTGTTTGCGCTTTAATGAAGTTATTCACGTCATTTCCGAAAGAAAATGTCTGTTATATCATATAGCAGTAAATTTCGCCTCGCGGATACACCTAATCTAGAGAAATTTGTGTGCTATCGAGATGGAGATGTAATAAGGCAAGTAATGAGTTCTGAGGAGGTTTACTCTCCCTCTTCAGTCATTAGGCGATTGATAGGGTTACGTTAGTGCGGTGCTCTCCATGCCCAGATATCATATTCTAAACACGTATTAACAATAATTACTAGCATTATCAATAATCATATAATTAGACTGAATTCAAATTTGACTTCAATCGTGGAACTACAAGAGTTATAAATGAAATTACGTATCATCCCTACAGAATATATTTCAATTGCATGACAGATTTTGAGCAAAATTATTTTAAACTGATCCTATAATCATGTAATTTAATCAAGATAATTAATTACGTTTGTAAAAGACTGCAAATACGAACACGATTAATGCAGAATTGGTCTCGCTTTGAATTTCATTCTTCGGTTAGACTCCAGGACTATAAGCTTAAAATTCTCATATAAATGTTATTATTTAAGAGTAGAATAATTGAATATATTACATTTATACACTATAAATAACTTGAAAAATAATTAATGTGAATTTCTCTGTCTTTTAACACAAAATCCCCGGAGTGGACACACACCATTTAATAGAAAACTACAAACTTAACACGTTTATCTATTATTTATCGAAATCAGTCGATAAAAGTAGTTACTTTAAAGTCATGGTTGATCTGAAAAATTTTGGATCTTTTCTTTCGCCAGAAGAATTTATTTCTTTATTAACATTCAATATTAGTTGAATTATATGTGCTTAGTTTGTGCAAGTATTACTTTCCTTTGCTGCGCCAACTCTCTTATTTATAGTAAAAATCTTCCAACTCTCCCGTTGCGCCCTGAAATATACCTTAAAGTTAGTGATGGTTTTGTTTGCTTTTAAGCTGAATTTCTCTGGTAAACTGTACGTAATATACCATTTTCCTCGTCTGATATAGTGGCAAACGTCTAAAAAATTCACGTTAAGATAATAGTTGAATAATATAACCATGACTTGCACTGATTATGTAACGGTTCCATCGTCTTTGTCTCCATAATCCCCGTTTTTAATATCACTGCAATGATCGTTATATTTCTTCAATAAAAGACTTTAAAAAATACTGAGAACAGAAATGAATTGTAAATGGCTTTTACCTTAGACTGTGGGAATGGTATAGCTGCGTCCCGAATCTGATTAATTCCTAATACCATTAAACACTAACTCATACCAGTAAATCTTAATTGATCCTATTCCGGGACTTCTTGTTTATACTTTGCTCCTGAATACGTTTTGTGTAAGAGAATGTACGCTAGATCTTACAATGATCTGCTCTAGGTTCCTTCGAATTTTACTTCACTGCTATACAGTTAAGATTATTTGACATCTATTGAAACACGTTAGGGCGGAGATTTTAGCCCGTTGCTAATGAATCTGAGCCCATGGACATAAAAGTATTAGGAATAAGGAATATGAACAGCTGCGGCCGAGTAACGGGATGGCCGGGTCACGCCCTGTCGCGGTCTTTCACCTCACAGGGCAGGCACCGCCATCGCACGGGGCATTGTTCCGCTGCACTGCTGCCTGCCTCACTCGATGGACTCAACAATAACGTAGCGCTGCTAACACTTGCCCCGCTATGAAATTATATTATTTATAAAATTATTTTAATTCCTATTGGTCGCACAAATTCGGGGTAGTTGTCTGAGCAGAATGGAGTAGGTCTTCGTCTTTACAAATGCAGCTTTTTTCTTTCATTTGTTTTCGTTTTACGAAAACTCATTCTAATATTTTGGTACCTTCCCGTAATTTTCATTTTGATTTATTTCTTCAATTCTCTTTAAATACATCCACTAGTTCAACCACTCCAACAATGGAAATCCCAATTAAATTAACATGAAGATTAATTTTAATTCAACATAAGCGTCTACAAAAAAATATAATACACAAATGCATTGTTTGGCAAAGTTCCCTTAAGCATTCTAATAGGCGCCAAAAAGTTGCGATTGTAAACTCGGATGGAAATGAGCATCTGTCAGAATGGGAAAGAATTACCAGCGGTGTCCCTGATGACTCAATTTTGGGACCCTTACGTTTCATCATTTACATTAACCGAATTATTTAGATCCCTTAAAATGAGTCCTTTACGCCGACGACAAAAATTTAGTAATCGCGGACAGCGACTTGGAAACGTTGCGTGAGAAAGTAGAGGTTGCGATGAGCCGTTGGAAACTGTGGTTCACTGCAAACAAATTTGTTCTTAATCTAGAGAAAACTAAAATCGTTACCTTCACTTCAAACACAAATTTCTAATTCGGAGAACATTTCGGAGCTCGCACATTTTCTTGGTGTGTTTATGGACAATAAATTGAAATGGAGTCACCATATAAATAAACTCTCGGGAAAACTTAGTAAAATTTGCTTCACATTAAGGGTGTTAGCTCGGGAAAGTGATATATCTACATGTAAAATGGTATATCATGCATATTTTCATTCTGTCATGTCCTAAGGCATAGCAAACTGGGGTCGTTGACATCACGCGTTGCAAATTTTTTAACTTCAAAAATTATTCGTACGAATCATATCGGGTGCGCATTGGAATGCCACTTGCAAGCCTTTGTGTCGGAATCTTGTGATTTAAATATTACCTTGTACGTATATCGTAGAAATTTTAAAGTTTGTCTGCAGAAACATCAATTTATATGCTCTAAACGGAGAAAATCATTTATACAACACTAGAAATCGCTCTCAACTCCGCATAGAAAAACATCGCCTAAGCCTCTTTGAATTAAGCATTCGTTATTCAGGGATAAATCTATACAATAGTCTTCCGGAAGAAACTTTAAGAATAAAAAATTTATTTATAAATAGTTGTAAATCTCTGTTAATTAATGGAGCATATTACTCGCTGAAAGAGTTCGTAGAAAGGAAGGACAGATTAAATTCTCTTTAATAAAATAGCTTGCTGGTATCCTTTCAAGTTACGCTATTTTTTTACGAAGATAATATTCTAGAATTTAACTGCTGATTTATTTTCCATTTCATGTTCGACGGGAATCGATGTAAGATTTTCTACTGGAAACTCCGTCAAATGGAAATTGAAGATGAATTAAAACACGGATCATTTCTTTAATTACTAATTACTTTCATATCTTTAACGTAGTTTTAAATCATATATTTTTTGTAAAGTACAATGTTTGTTTTTTAAACCGTGTATTTGTAATAATTATTATTTTCATGTAATCTTATATTATGACGTATCCTATTTCCTCGACCGAGGACTAATAATAAATCTAAATCTCTCATTATTAATCAAGCTGCCATGCAAAGCTTAGAACGCAACTGCTTTTAGGCTGGACTAATCAATTCTTCAGAAAAATATAGAAACCACGGATTAATCCCAAGCTTTGGTTTTGCGCTATATGATTTCTAGAGGGTCTGTGAAAGCAACTAGGTTTGGTACTTGCTAGATTCAAAAGCGTCAAATCCATTACTTGATCCATTTATCTACAAAAGAATAAACAACCAGAGACAGAAAATCAGTCTACATATATCGGATTGATACATTTGTGCTTGAAGACAAAGAAAACTACTTTCATTTCGAAAGATTTGATTTCATCTTCATTCTGTCTCGCTCAGTTGTTTTATAGAAACATTAAAACGCTGTAACGAACCTAATTTTTTCACCGTATAATCTCAAATATTAAAAAAAAGGAGGGGGGGGGGGGCAATCGGAGATAATATTAGACAACCAACAGCGACGTGGCAAGGAACATTTAAAATAATGCGCAAACAACAGTGAGTGACGGGGAGTTGGAAGTAGTTGAGGAGTATGGCAAACCAGAGGTCATAAGAGACACGCACGTTCATTATGGAGACGTGCAAAGTGGCTAATGAATTTCGTTGAGTATAAGAGGGGGAGATTAGGCCCGTGTGAGGCTCTGGTCTCTGGTTCGTGACGCAGATCAGGTCATCGTGTGGTCATAATGGATGTAAGTGAGAACGTAGATGTCAAGTGACGAACCTGTAAGGTTCGTCAAACTTTAATTCGTGTAAAAATTTCATATTATCTTTCTGACTGCCAGATCTAGTGCTACTCAAAGTAATTTAAATTTGTATGTATTAGTGTAGAAAATTCTGTTTGGTAGCACACAATATAGCCTCTAAAAGTCTGAAGTTCTCTTATAAACCGTAACTTAATATTCATCTGCAGTTTTTTTATACAATCAGCTGATCATTTGAGGTAAAAACATAAATATGGAGAAACTCATGGCTTAATAGCCGAAAGGGCTAACTTCCAGGGATTTTAAAATATGTTTCCCATAAGCTTAGTCCGGTTTTAAGGGGTGCATACAATGGGTTCGCAGACGTTGGGCATACGGGAAGAGGTGTTCGCTGTTTCTATTGGACCAGTCGCCCAGCTGCCCTCCTAATTCGGTCGAAGTATGAGGTGAATGCTGCGTCCCCACAGCAAACCCAACTCCCGTTTTTGGAAGATCGAGGGACAGGTACCAAATGCCCGACCTTCCTGATGCTGCTTCCTCCCAGTTTTTCCATGCATCACTTTTTGGCGAATGACGGGTAGGATCCTTAAACTACAGCCGGTCGCCCTCGTCACTCCTTGTTCCACCTTCGGCATTCTCGCTTTCCATCCCTTCCTATGTTATTAAAGGGAAGCCCCATCGAAGCGGATAACCATCATGCAGCCTACCACTAATCAAAAAAGGAGTATAAATAATGTAGCTGATTTAGATAATTTTACGGTCATTAATATAAAGGAACAGAATATTTGTTAATAAATGTACATTGAATATTCATATTAAGACATGTAATTTTTGTACCTCACTTTTAATAAGATTTAAAGATTTATATCCTGTAAACTACAATTTGGCTCATTAACGGGGGCTGTTATTAATTATAATAAAAGATTTAAATCGCGTGCTTTACAATTTGGTACACACAACGTGTAGCTATTAAAGTAATATTAAAATAGTACATTTAAAACGTGATCAACTATTTTCAAAAATAATATTTAAAATGTGTGATTTATTCTTATAAAAATATATTACTCGTACTTCAATTCAAAATTTCCTAATCCATGGTTCAATAAAAATGAACCTGAGACCCAATGGAAGCGAGAATCCATCATAATGATCCCCAAACCAAATAAAAAGAAATCAATTCCCCAGAACTACCGACCAATCATTTCCAAACTCTTCGAAAAATACTCTTCCCCGACACGGCAAACAACTTTCCCTCCTAATACTCAACACCCAATACGGATTCCGCCCCAAGCATTCCTGTACCCACCAATTATATACAGTATCCAATTATATAAACAAATCCTTCCAAACCCGAAAATCCTGTATTGCCATATTCATAGACATAGAAAAAGCATTCGATAAAATCCATCATCCCTTCTTTCTCGCAAAAATAAACTACAAAACACTGAAAAATTACCTCGAAAACCACATATTCACAGTCAAAATTAACTCCACTTCCCATTACCGCGGGAGTCCTCGAAGGAAGCATCCTCTCTCCCCTCCTGTTCAACGTACATATACAAGATATACCTCAACATCCCGCAACCAATACTGTATTATTTGCAGAGGACATCACCATCCTATACCAAGCCTCCTCCCTCATCAGAGGACTCCAACCTCACCTCCCTTAATTCCCTAAACTCATAGTCCAAACAACGGAGAGTCAACATCAACCCCTCCAAATCCTCTATCCTACCCTTCACCTTAAAATAAACCTATTCACCTAAATCCCTCTCACCCCCAATGGAACCCTTATTCCGACAAAAGGAAAAGTAACTTACATAGGTCTCACCCTAGACACAAAATTATCCTGGCAAGCCCATATCAATTACCTAAATACAAAACCCAATACCCTCTACTAAACAGAAACTCCCCACTCTCTATTAATATTAAACGACTAATCTACCTTTCCTTCATCTAACCCATCTAAAACCAACTCCTTCGCTCCATTACCAATGCTCCGTGGTTCCTTAGGAACTCTACCATCCACATATACATCCAAATCCGTACCATCAACACAATAATCAATAAATCCATATCCTCTCTAATCAAAAGTATCCTAAATCACCCAAATTCGACCATAGAGTTCATACATAGCCTGAAACGCAACTTCCAATAGACTTCGTACTTCCCCACCAACACTCAGGCACTTCCTGAGAAATCCTCTTCCCATCAACACCGAAAAAACCTCCCTGCCCGAAAACCCACCTACGACATTCGCTACTTAACTCTCAAATCTAAACAGTAATAACAGAACATTTAATCTTCCACCCCAAACCCCTCAGAACTATAAATTATGAACTCAAGGGCTTGAAAGTCACCAGACTCTTCACAAACACAAGAGAACAAGTGAATTGTTTACCAGAACATCTGTAAATACTTGTAAATTATAAACCAAACTGTAAAATCAATAGATAAAAGTTTTAAGAAAAAAAAATAACAATATTTTGTCCATAAATTTTTAGAATAAGTTTGCGGCAGCTTTTGAAAATATACAATAAATTTTTGAGATATTCAGTGAAAGATGAAAAGTGGTGAGGCTTTATCAGAGGTCTAACGCAATTTAATGATACCATATCACACTTAGACTAGAGTTTACGTGCACAAATTAATTCAATGTTAAGTATATTAATTTGCGTTTCCCTACAGTATTCGATTTTCCTACATGAACCAGTAATTGAGAAAGCTTAGAACGGTGGTTAACAACAGGCTCATGTTACTATAGCAAGAGTCACGAAAGTTGGCGCCTCAGTTTAATGTCATTCTTCGCAAGTGTCATCTCCTCCCCGTGAGCAGACAATCAGATTCAGTAAACGCCTGGAGTACTGACATCGTCAGATTGTGTCGCGTGCGTGGATCGTGGCAACGTCCTAGTTGTCTCCCGCCCCACACATAAATATCATCAGGATAAGATTACTTTATTTATTATTTTTAAAGTGTAATTTTTTATATGATAAAAATGCCATGGATTTGGGACTTAATTGATTAGTCTTCAAGTATATGTATGACGAATATGAAACTGAAAAGGTAGAATCTGAGTTTAACTTGAGAATATTTCATAGCAACAGTTTGATTCATTTTTGCTGTTTTACTACATTAACATTTTCGCAAAAACTTATCATATTTATCCATTTGACAAAACTATCACCAATAAATTATATTATTCGAAAGCAACATTACTAGAGATTCCAGCTACAAATCAGCCAATATAAACAATCCCTCTGTTCAGGATTGAAGAGATAATATATATATATATATATATATATATATATATATATAAAATATATATCGAAGATAGATATATATATATCATAAATGCCACACTAACCGATAAAGTATCAAGCACTCAGTCTATTCACGTTTTCTTCTCTTTTTCCATATAAGCAACTTGTTAATAGTTTGATCTTAATTTTTTCATTTATCTAATATATTGTAGGAATAATTAATTAGGCCATTAAATTGGTTAGGTATAATTTGAATTGTAGCGAAAACATTTAATTGTAGCGGCAGGAGCTTCCAAAGCGACTATGGCGCCGAGCTCTGTTGCTTTGATGAAAGCCGAAATGGTGACTGCGCGCGCAAGAGAAAGTTAGTCTGTGGTCGGCGACGAGAGGTGGAACAGTAAAATGTCTTCGCCGAGGTACGTGGCAGTTCGGTCCACATAAACAAATAAAAACAGTAAGGTTCTGCACTGAGCCTGGGTCGAGTTAGGAGAAACAAAAAACTTAAAATCTGCGACGAGAAGAAAGTAGTTAAAGTCTGGATTTTGCATATGATAAGTAAAGTCTGCAAACATAAACTACAAATCACAAGTTCCTGTATGGAAGCAGGAGTTTGCTTCACACATTGAACAATCTTCGCATTGAGGGATCCGGCAAAGACTAGCTGACCATAAAGGGGAGAAAACAACCGAGGTTCCTGATAGCTGAGGACGTGCACTTCGTGTGTGTAAAATCTGTGTAAAAAGTTAGAATCAGTGTAAAAATTTGCATTTTTATTGTAGTGTTGAACCTACAAAAGAAAGAGCTGGTACCAGACGAACAATACGTAACAAAACCTATATAAACATGTAAACGATAATTAGGAAGGTAATAGTCAGATTTCGTTCAGTTTCTTTACATTTAGCTTTCTTTCATTTCATTTATCGTCATATTATTTTTGGTGAATTTTTATGTTTGAATTGTTAATCAGTTTATAAATCATTTTTCTGTTAATTATCAAACCCAGTAGTGACCCTGAGTTTCAACATATTGGATTGTAAATATTGATGTGTATTCACTAGAACAACATAAATTGTAAATAATTAAAGTAAAGAATTGTAAATTTTGATCAAAGACCGGCGTGCAAAGATAGGGCTAATAATGTGCATTTTTAAGAAATAAAAAAACTTAAAATATTAATAATTTTATTAATCATTTCTTTAAATTAATTAACCCTAACTTGTTCATTACAATATATTGTACTACCAATTAAAGAGGCCATTAATGGTTTTAATTAAATTGGATTGTTAGCGGTACGAGTTGCCAAAGAACGACAATGGACGGTAACTCTTGGTTGTGAACTACGTTTTGTACGAGAGTTATTCAGTCTGCGGCGAGAATCGAAACAGATCAGACCACACGGGAACTCAAAACGGGAGAATGTGGGTGCTGATCTAAAAGTATGAATAGCGCGGTCCAAGAAGTCCAGCTGACCTATCTATTAGTTTACATAAAACGCGATTAAACAGTTTTGACGGAGAGACTCAAATAATAATCGCAAAGTTGGAAGCAAAAGGTTTTGCTTTACACAGACTGAACTAAATTTCGCATAGAGGCACCAACGAGACCTAGGTCCGAGGGCTGACTGAGGGGCGGCTGATCCAAAGTTCCAGGTGGCAGAGAACGAGAACATCGACCGAGTGAATTAAAGTTTTAATGTGTAGAATTAGTGAATAATGGCCTTTTTAGTGAGTGTTGTCCTCAAGCTCCAAGAATCAGATCTGGTACCAGAAAGACATTCGTGAGTAGAAAACAATTATTTAAAATCTGTAAACGAGGATTAAAGGTAGAAGTCAGATTTCGTTCGTTTTTCTTTTCATTTAGTTTCTTTCATTTCGTTTATTTTCATACTGTATTAAGTTAGCTTCAATGAGTTTGAATTGTTAATGTTAGTTTATTAATTTGGATTGTTCTGAATATCAAACCCAGTAATGACCCTGAGATAAAGAGAATTTCGACGTTTTTGATTGTAAAATATACAGTTGTATTTTCCTAGAACGCCACGAATTGCAAAATTGAAATAAAATATTCGTTTCTTATCTTGATGAAATTCGGCGTATAAAGTAGGGATTACCATTTGTACATTTGAAAAATAAATTTTTAAATCTTAATAATTTTGTTAATTAATTCTTTTAATTAATACCACCTTTTAATTATTACATAAATTGGCTTCCACAACGTGGAGCAAATTTAATTCATTTATCCCTTTTTAATTATTGCAACATATTGTAATAATTAAATAAATGGTTGTGGCTAAATAAAAAGAACTATTAAGGGAAAACAATTAAACAAATTTATTAACAATTTTAAATACACAATAATATTTGGGATCTCAGGGTCTTAAACTGGGTTTGATAAATGAGTGAATTTATACAATTAAAATTACATTTACCTTTTATGGAAGTTAATGCGTCTGAAACATTGACGAAATTTGTTGTGGAAGAAATAATACTACAGATTGAATTTAAATGTAATTATTAAATAATTAAAATTAAAGAACGATCTGACTTTTATCTTTTAAAAGTGGTTTACAATATGATTTTAAAGTTTTTCTACTTACGGCTGCCCAGGTCTCATTTTAGGTTTTTCGTGCACAAAATTTGGGGATATCACTGATTCTAATACTCACAGACTCTAAATGTCAACAAATTCTAATTGGCGTAGTTTTGTTAATTTGTCTAACACAAATTAGTAGATTCTCGATGCTTTGCTGCAACCTGGATTTGCAGATCTCCTGTAGTTGGAAATGTACTTCCTTGGTTTGTCTATGGCCAGCAGGTTGAATTTATGATCGGCCACCGATTACAACATTAGTTTCACTCTTTCCTTCCCGACTGAAGATTGCTTTAGTTTTCAATATTTTAGAGCATGTTTGTAACTGCTATCAAACTGTTCTATTTGCGGTCCGCTGCCCGACTGCAAAACTTTTTATAATATGAAAAGTTTTGGTCTTTACACCTCGCTGTTCTATGCCTGACTCTACATTCCTGACTCTATTACTTTTGTACAAAAACTTTGCTGGTCCTTATGCCTCGCCGTTCATTGCCTGACTGTCCGTTCGTCTCGTAGATTTTGAGCGCGTAGAACCTCAACAATGTTTTCTTTGCTTCGCCGAATTGTTACGGCGTCCGCTCTATATCCTCTAATAATGAGTCCTCTACAATCCAACTTTCCAATTAGAACAATGTCTTAATTACCAATTACTACAATATATATATATATATATATATATATATATATATATATATATATATATATTGTAATGCATTGAGGGAATGCATTGTTTCGGATTAATGGTCTTGGCCGTCACAGGAAGTGGCAATGTGTACTTAGGATTTGTAAAGCAGGGCAAGGCACACGCGCGGGTGGCCTGTCGCAAGATAAATCTATTAAGGCTGGCATTTGTGTCTGATTAATGGCCTGGACAGTGGCGTATTGACTTAGGATAATGGAGGGTGCAGTTTGGGCGATCTGAAGAATTTTGGAACAGCGCACATGTGGGGGTGAGGATACAAGTGCAAAGTAATTACGGGTCCTGTCTCGATGTGACAAGACAGAGCGGCAAGATATTTTCTAGCTGGGGAGCAGCAGCTGCAGAGTGTAAATTTCGGGATAATGGAGACGCTGTCAATGTGCAATTGCTACGTAGTCTTGGAACAAAGCAGAAGATAGAAGGGACGGTCATATATAAAGGGAGGATAAGAATTTGTTGGGGAGTCGAGGAGTTGAGTCAGTTGAGTGTGGAGGCGTACGGCGAGACGGAGTATGGAGAAAATTTGCAGCCTGCGAGAGAAATAGCAAAATTATTCAACTATAAACATTTTTATATGCAGAAGTTCAATCTGTAGTAATATCAAAATTTGACCACTGTCTTCGATGGTAGGGGACCAGGACACAGCATCCAGCGTCGAGTAGTTTCAGCACGAGCAAGTGGGATGTCCTTCACCGAGTATGGAGAATCAGCGATCGTCGAACCAATAATGTGTTAGAGTCAGTGTGTAAACGTCCAATCTATAAAGTGTGTGTGTAATGAACGAGCCAAATGTTCCTGAGTAATCGTGAGTTGAAATTTATGGTATTAATATGTGTAAACGGAATTAAAAGATACAGTCAGATAACGTTCTCTTCTTTTGTTAATAAAATAAAATAAACTCTTTTAAATTTAGAATCAATGTGGTAATTCTAAGTTCGTTAATAAGTTTCGTCGATGTCTAGACGTTTAAATATTTCTGTTTAATTTAAAGATAAATGTTGGGTCTTTGATTATTTAAGTGTTCTGTCCGTTAGCAAACCCAGTAAAGACCCATGACAGAAAGAGATGCTTTCATAATTAAATTGTATAATGTTTCAAGAATTGATAAATAAATGTTGTTTGCTTTAAAGTCTATAAATTTTCATTTAAAAGCCCATCAAATTAAATTGTAGCTGTTGTTTATTACAATATATAGTGTAATAATAATTAAAGGCCAGTAATTATTTAATTAATTGGATTATTGGCGGTACCAATTTCAAAGACAACAATGTGTCGGCGGTCTTTGTTTCCGGGCTGCGAGCGCTTACTGAGGTCAGCCTGTCTGAAATCGTAGGAGGGAGAAGAAGTCAAAATTTCGAGAGTGACGAAAAGCGTGGCCCAAGTTTAAAATTCAACCGAGAGATTTATAAGTTTTAAAATCCAAGTATAAAGTCTGGACAGAGAGATACATTGTAAAAAAACCGCAAAGCAGAATCAAATATTTAGCGCCACATTCAGATTCATACGCGTACCGAAATCAAAATTTTCCACATAAAACGTTGAGTAACAATATGTCTGGCTGATGACCCGGAGGTGCAGCATATCCAGTTCCCGGAGGAAAATCCAATAACTACAACCGTGAGTTTGACCATCAAGTGTAGAATCTGTGATTCATGGCCTTTAAGTGTAAAAAATAGTGTCCCCGAGCCCCGAAACTTAGTCTGGTACCAGCAGGACATTTCGTAAGTAGAAACCAAATTAAGTTTGTAAACGATAGTCAGATTTCGTTCGTCTCATTTTGGTTTTGGATTGTTAATTACTTAATTTATAAATTTTTTGATTGTTCTTTACTTTTCAAGCCCAAGTAAACGACCCTGAGAGTAGTGTTATCAAATTGCTAAACTTTGTGATTTAAATGTATTTAACCACCGAGCAAATGTCGTAAATTTATATTCAATAAAGTAAATTGCCTAATAAAGGTTTTGTTTTATTTAGAAAGCACAACAAATTATAAATAAAATATTTGTTTTTTAAATTAAATTTTGGCGTGCCAGCGTAGGGAAAATTAATTGTAACACTAAATAATTCATTTTTGGCATCCTCAACGTGGGGCAATTCATTCATTCAATCTTATTTATGCATTAAAATATATATATTTTTATCAAGAATGTGCATAAGGGGTAACTAATATCCCACTATCCAAGAATATTAATTGTAATCCTTTTTGTTGTAGCTGTTAGATATGTTTTCGTTGCGGGAACTTAAAGTGCGGTGACCCATGGGTCATTTGCCAACATTCCAGTAGTTTTACTGTAAAACACGCACCTCCCTCAAGAGTCTTTACGACTGAACACCTTAACATAATTCTCTAAACAAAAAATACCAAGATTACACTAATATATTGCTAATGTATTACACTTTCCTAATGTTCCCAATTTATTTTATTCAATGTCAGAAATTAACTATTGAATAATCACTTAACATTAAGGGAGACGACAAAGCTGGTTTAAAATATCTCTCTCGGTTTGTTCAGGGCACCAAGTTCAACAGAGCTTTATAATTTCAAAAGAAATATACTTCTATTCAACAGAACCTATTATTTGTTCCAATACAAAGTCAATCGACTAAGGTTTTTTTTGTTTAATTGTAGCTATCTATATTTACATCCAGACTATAATTTTTTTACGGATAACAGAACTAAACTACAGATTTCACTAAAAATGAATCAATAATAAGAATATAAATATTGTGGCAATCAGGATCCTGTGTGAAACAATATGGACTTAAAAAACACAATAATTTTACTTTAAGAATATTATTAATATGGAGTAAGAATTGAAATGAACGTCAACACTCTCTTCGCTGAGAACTTGACGTGCTATAGTGTTGAATGTGAAATTAGATTTATAAATACTAAAGCAACATTTACTTTGTAAGTAAGCCAGCGAGAGCTGTTCTCTCGCAGCTGAACCATTCTGGAAAAAGGAGACGGCTACCTTTGAGGATGCCTTTTCCTCTCTCCGTTTTTGAACTAAGATTCCCACAAGCCGAGGCACCTCGGCCTGTTTTGAGAGGTGTATGTTCCTGGATCGCAAGACCTTTGGCATACGGTAAGAGTTGTTCGCTGTTCACGCTGGAACAGTCGGCCATCTGCCTCCTAAACTGGTCGAGGCACGGAGAAGGGAAATAAAGCCCCTCTCCCGCCATCGGAAAGGCGTGGGAAAAGTGCTTAATGCCCGACATACCTGCTGCAGGATTTCTAGTGTCTATACTGCATCAATTTTAGGCGAATGCAGGTTAGGATCTTTAAATTACACCCCGGGGGCCCTAGTTAACCCTTGGCAACCATCCTCTACCCTTCCGCATTCCCCCTTTCAAATCCCTTCCTATGCTATTAAAGGGAAGTTGCTACCATGTGAATTACCCTCATGTAGCCTGTTATTCTATAAAAAAAATTATTTGAAGAATAGTCACGTCAAATGTAAATTAATTCTACCAGAGTGATATTTTATTCTCTTAATCCGTTGTTACATCAGAATAAAAATATATTTGAGGTTCGTGAATGACGTGCGTGGATACAGACAGTAAAGCACGCCTCCTCCTTTCGCTCTGACGTTTCGGAACCAGTTAGAGGCCGCATCTCGGAGAACAAAAACACAAGGTCGTCACCCTCCATACTCATCACTTCATGTAATAAAAGAGAAAACACTCACTCTGAAATCATACAAACAGCAGGACAGTAAACATTACCTACGGACGTTTATTAAAACATTGATTTAAAGTTTAATGAAAATATAAATATTAGAACACCATAGCTCTGTTTTACTCACGACAGTCACTTTTCTGATGAATGTTTTCTCCACGACGATATCCCGATTGACGTTTGCCCGACAAGATATACCAATTGAAGTTTTCCCGAAAGGTCATTATATCCCGATGGACGTTTTCCCGACAAGTAGTTATCCCGATGGGTCATTTTCCCGAATGGTGCCTTTCCGCGAAATAAAATTAATAGAACTCAATATGTTACTTACCTTATTTGACCATACATTATTGTTAAAGTAAATTACGTTATTAATTAATCAGTGAAACGATTTCAACCAAACTTGGTACACGATCCATGAACAAACACTGCGGATTTAAGACAACTTTAGTACCCCTGTGGAGGGGAGTGGCTTTAAAAAAATGTAAAAATTTCAGTACGGTTAAGTTTAATAAATCCTGGTGGCATTAATTAATAACTTAATTTACAATAATTATCATAATAAGTATTCATTAATATTATGCTTTATTTCGTAAAAACGCACAGTTCGGCAAAATGATCCATCGGGATAAGGACCTTTCGGGAACACAATACTTTAGTTTCATTATTATTCTCAGACCAAATGACGTGCCCTGTAATTTGTATTCGATCGTATGATTGCATTACTAGCTGTTTGCTGGCGTTGCCCGGGAAATTATTTAAAAGAAGAAAAGTAATTCAATCGCTTGGCCATTTCGAATATTTTATAATGATACCCTTCTCACAATGCCGCACACCGAAGTCTTTTTTCCCGGATTCTGGAGTGTATTCATCTTAAGGACATCTAAAACTACACTAATATTGGACATTTCTTACCCACTAACCACTCCTCGCCCACAACCACGACCGTACTGTTGGGAGCTAAACTTCAACTTAACGGCATTAAAATGCCATTATCCAGCTTAGTTAACTTCAGTACTACAAATTCCTCACAAATCCAGATCATTTTGATCTCCCGCTCCCGCAAAACCACACTCATCAACTATTCCGAAGAGTGGACTAAACATCAATTCATTCGGAATGTCATTATTCACAACAAGATCGGTGCCGTCCGTTCCCGAGAGCCATCAACAGCAGGAACATTTCCGACGGTAACGATATAGACACAATAAAGGCATGATTCACCCTTTTAGTAATGATAATCTCTCTGGTATCATCGCGATTCTTGATTTCGATCTTTTATTTCTTAAGAGTTCTCTCCAGTTTCCTTAAGAGTAGCCATTAGTTGTTGCCAGGATACCGATATTAAATAATTTTAGTTGCAATTTGTATATCTAAAAATTTGATTTCAGTGATATTATACATATAAGTATGTGTGTCTAAAATAAAGTAAATATTAAAAAAATTATAATTTTTAAATTTTATTGTTTTAATTAATTAAAAATTAAATCAATAAAATCCCCCCTCTAAATTATGTGGAGAAAGAACGACACCCCACAAAACGGTGAACGCGCGCGAAATTGATCTCACGTTCTAAATCCTTATTCATAAGGCAGAACGAAGACATAATCTTGGATCCCCGACGCATGTTATTTACAACACGTGTATAGCAAGACACGTTTATAGCGCAATTATTCAGTGTGAATAATGTAATTTCCTGGACCGATTGTATATGATTAACGTGCTGCGTAAGATGCGAGTGAAACACACACTAGCCGTGACGAGCTTCTGGTATAATTGCTTTCATGAGTGGGCAGTGACTCATGGTTTCGTTAACTTAAGTAAGCTTCTTTGGACCCCCACTTTTTGCCAAGATCTAATTAAATTGTCAACGTCACCTAAAACTGAATTCACCTTCATTCGACATTATCGACAGTATTTTAATTCGTGCTTTACGAAAGAAAACGTTATGGCACAACTTAATTCAACATCAACAGAGAAACTAAAAATTCCTATAAAATACGACCTAAAATACTCTTCCAATACTGTGCATTGTTCATATTATACAATACAACCTTTCTATCTTCATTTTTCTTCGCTTGGACGTTACGTGCGCCTCGAATAATTTTAAAGAAAGAATATCGTAAAGTTTGGCTAAAACATGTAGCGATGAAATACAAAGATTTTTATAAGAAATACGCAGTAGTGAGACGAAAGACACGACGCTGAAGCAACTCGGAGTTTGCCTGCCACGAATCGAGATTCTTTTTAGGAATGTAAGGAAACATAATTGCTTATTAAAAGGAAAGCCCTCTCTAAAGGTCCTCAATGAGACAAAAAATCCAGTTAACCATTTATTTTACAAAACAGGAGTTTTCGGCCCAATTATGGTCACATACATCTGAAATAAAACACATACAATTCAGGACATAATTGTTGCTAGTTCCACCGCAGAATGTTAACATTTCACGTGTCTGGATTAAATTGTTCAACTAAAAATATTACTGTTTTCAAAATTTAAATATTCCAAGACACAAAAGCAACTTCGTTCGTTACTATTGTGAGGTTGTATCGTGTAAAATGACGGACGTTTGTAGTAACAAGTTAATATATGTTCATGATCGAAGGTTCTCCCGATGTAGTTGTACAAAAGTCTTCTCGGGAAATAAACCGGGTGATATCTTTATAATTAAGAACGACTATGGACATATTATGGTCATAGACGAATAAGGCCTGAGGACTCCAGGAATATATGAGATCCCGTGTCAATGTGGATTCAAATCTATCGGCCAGGCTTTACGCACAATCGAGAAAGGGGCACGGGACACGAAACATACGCCTCAAACAACCACTGAAGTCAGCCGTGGCAGAACACGCCTCAATGACTACACAAAATTCAGTTGCAGGACACAAGGGGATTGGACACTGCACCAACATACTGGAACAGCGTTCTGAAGGAAGCAGTTGCCATACGAACAACCATAGAGAGACTTCTCAATAGGGACATGAGTTTCCAACTGAGTAAAGTCTGGGAAACTGCTCTTAAGAGACTACGGCTACAGACCTGTCCACCCAACGGACGGTCGAACAACACTGACGATCACCTCTTGGGACTTAGGCTCGTTTCACATTTACCCTACAATCGGCTAAACGACATCAGACTCGTACAGAAAGCTTTAAAAACTCCTACAGCGTAGTTCCAGCTGTCGTCCAAGTGCGTCACCCTAGAGGGTGATAAGTTATGGAGCGTTTCACATCTACCCGGCCCGATTCGTCCAGTCTACATTTTTCCTGGTTCATCATATGCTTTCTTTAAGTAAAATATTTTTGTACTTCAATTTTTTCCATTATCATCACAGAGGATGTACAACTACTTTTAAATTTAATTCATGATCGACTCGTTTTGTGGAACAAAAATTGAGAAATACAAAATAAAGATTACGGAATAGAAATTCTTGGGAAGAAGTTTGCAGAGAATTAAGAAATGGATATGAAAATATGGATGATAAAGAAAGAACGGAATATGGAGAGTAACATTCAATACCTATATTGATTTTGTTAAAACTAATTTTAACAGCTTGGAAATTCTGGTAGATCCAAAGAATATATTTATTAAGCACAGTTGCCAGTTTTGTTTTCCCATATATTAAATTTAAGACAAATGCCATGTTACTGATTCCGTGCGAGTTAAAAAGTAATCATCACCGCATTTCTTACATTATTTTCTGAAATTCCTCCGCATACTCATCCACTTCTTGTACTTCTACTCAGTTATAGACGAAGTATCCGTCTCTTTCAAGAACAAAATTATGTAAAACTTTATAAGTCTTTACATTGTCAATTAAGGATGTAAGTTTATAATTCTGTGAAAAATCCTCAATTTTTTACACATTCTACAAACTTTAGAGCTCTTGAGACGCGATAATTAAAATTCTGTTTGGAATTGACCATTAAGTGTCCACTAAACAGTCGGATCTTTATATTTTTCTTTTTAAATTTTAGAATCCATCTGAAAAGTCCAAAAGTATGGATGAAATGAATAGTGGTGGTTGAATTTTTATTGTATGTTTTCTTTTACGTCTGACGTTTTGCAAATATATTTTATTATAATAAATAAATATCAGATAAATATAACTTACGTTTCTTTTCGATTACGATTTGCAACATTTGTATAGGGTAATACATTCCCTGAATAATGTTTTGTGGCTTTGGTTGGTTCGAAATTTTCAATACTCATAGAAAATAATTAAAAAACTTAGGTACAAATTTTCTCAACAAAAATCTTTGAGTAGATACTTCATATGCCACTTGCTGAAACTTCGTGGCAAATTAACGACATCACCCGGTTGATTTCCTGAGAATACTTTATACATGCGAAAATATCTTTTTTCTGGAAAACATTGCAATATACTCAGAGCAATAGAAACGTCAGTTTCGTTATATATTGAGGACACTGTTTCAAAAACACAGCAGATTGAGCACGTAGGTAAAATGTAGCAATTGTTAAGTATCACGCAGAGAAGAAGTTGGCAATTGAGAATTTTGAGAGTAGAGAATGTGGACAGCCATCTGTTGAAAGTTGAGATATAAGAATATTGAGTTGTTAGCTATCGCAGAGGGTAGAAATTAGTAGAGGGTTTTCCAGTCTTCAAGTCATAAAACAGCAAGTAGGGAACACAGTTCATGGAGTATGGAACCACAAGCAGACGGGTCATTATCACACATTGTGTAACAGATAAGAATATTAAATCTAAACTTTACACAGACATTTGAACTATATAACATATAATAATCTATTTATATATATATATATATACATTAAAATAAGAAAAATACAAAAGCTCATCATTAAGAATAAATTGTAGAAAAGCAATAATATTTTTAATTTTTACAATAATTTAAATATAAACCAAACCAAATGTTACATAAATGGCGCCCAAAATACAGACAATGTTACATACTGAATAGATAATTATTCAGACTGTGGTATGAATTACAAAAAACAGGTTGACACACAAAAAATAGTTTTGAAGAATCTAACAAAATCAGAAAAGAAATTCAAGAAATAAATTATTGGCAGAAATTACAGAAATAAAAACCGCATTTAAGAATAAGTAATCAAAATGATTAATATCTGAAAATTAGTCCTGCAGATGGCGTCGTCCACTACGTATACATTCTGCCTATCTTATAATCACGATTACTCACTGAAACATCGATTTAATTCTTTAAATTCATCCGGCGTCCTTGGCCGATTCGTAAAGACCACACTCTTAATTTAATTTTCATATAACTGGCCACAAACAGACAACAAGTAAATTCATGCAAATTGGTAGAAGAAACGTTGCACGTATTTTTTGTTTATTTGTCTGCTTGGGGGAAATTACATGCAAATAATTCTTGTTACAGACGTTAATTAATATTAATGACACTATTAAGTTAGCCCAACGAAAGCAATCCGGTGATTCCGAGTGCCAGCAATTCTCGTCGAATTCGGAGAAAGAATGGTTACAGAACAATTCTCTTACAGTTGCATCGATTCCCTTGCAGCGGTCTCCGTAGCAACAACTTGCTGAAACCAGGTTTCGTGCAGCTATAAAAAATTGACCAGTGCAGATGGAGCATCACCTGAGCATAGCAATCCGAAGTGTCAGTCATGTTCTTTTCATGGTTGTCTACGTAGAAACGATGTTCTGCTTTTCCATGGAGTCTTTAATGTACCTTATCTGACACACTCAGCTTGATCAAAATGTCGTTGTCCGGCCATAATTTTATGACAATTATAATAGCAAGTCATTATAATTCATGAGTTATTGTCCGATATGCAGCTTATAGGTATAAAATTTTAAGCTAAAAAAATTCTAATAATTTCGGAAAACCTGATCCCAGCAGACGAAACGGCAGCCTGATAGTTTGTGTGCCATGAATCTTTCAAATACGTTGAAATTAACGCGCTCCAACACTTATTTTCCTTTTAAGAAACATAATACAAAATTAAAATGGCTTACTAAGATAAGAAAGCGACGTTAACTTAAACTCCGAGTGTAGAATTCAATCCTACAAATGTTGTGATTATTGAACAAATTTTCCAATCGGGCAAAAAAACGGACATGCTAAATTATAGATGTACTTGTCTAACTTCAGTAGTATGCAAAATCAAGGAACAGCTAATAACTGCTTACATTTCTCTTGAATCTAAAAGGTGGTTCTTTAAAAGCAGACATGGATTTCGAGCGGGATTCTCGCGTGAGAGTCAGATAATAATAAGTCTGTTTCAATGTTTAGCACACGAAGTTCAATAGCTATAGTTATTGAGTATGCAAACGTTTTTCATGTACTGGATGGGGCTGGTATTGACAAAAGTGTAGTTATCTGGGTGGAAATTTTTTTAAAAAGTAGGCTACGGAAAGTTAAAAACGGGAAAGAAACTTCGGAACGCGGATATGCATCATCAGGAGTCCCAGAAGGTTATGTTAATGCCCCATTATTATTTCTAATGTTGCAATGCCCAATAAAGAACTCCACGAGTTTCATCACATCACAATCAACAACCTGAAATATAATTTATTCCCTGTTTATATTAGCGGCGTTATTAGTATTTGTTTATCTTTTCTTTTCTACGAACAAGCGCCACAGTACAGATAGTTGAAATCGAAGCGGAGTGTTGTGGAAGGAGGAGTATTGTGTATAGGTTAGAGATGACGTAGGAGGAGTCTGCGTGGGCCTGGGTCCGCGTAACGGTACATTCCAATCGCGGTAACGCACCGTGGGAATGCAGCTGACCGGCCCAAAACCACATGCCCACTTTCCTAAGCATCACGAATCACAACCTTTCATATCTTAGAACTTACAAAACCAAAATCAATAACTGAGGGAGACATTTCCATGCAGATTACGACGTGACTGAAGTTAATGTATTTAATTAAGGTGAAATTAAAAGACGTAATTATCTTTCATCACGTATCAAAGATGACTGAGCAAGTCATATACAATAGGGTCATTAATAATTTAAATATATAAACCAATTACATTCTGCATTCAGTTTGGATTTAAGAAAAAGGGTACCGATGGGAAAAGACATTCCGTGTTAGACAAAATATTAAAAGACAAAGTTAACTTTGAATGCACTCTTGACAGTCTTTGAACATCTTATATTAATATCCATAGCTACAGACACGGCTGACAAATTGTCAATGTACGCTACCCGTTACAAAAAAGAAAAGAGCGCTCTTTCAGAAATGCAACCCGCCTGACAAATGAACCATTCACGGCGAATAAGGGAGTAGTTGGATGCCATAGGGGCAATCAACACTCCATGAACCTGTTAAATGCTACGTTTTGTAAAAAGGTTGACAACTTCAACCTCGGTTCGCATATCTGCTCGTCCCATCTAAGATTATTTCTGAAAAAATATTATTAAGTATATCTGTGGGTCTTCGGACCTTAAACCGGTCATTCCGTCAGTATTTTTAAAAATTTGCCACGAACCGTAAGGTCCATTTCGGAAATAGCGGGATAAAATCGAGAAAATGGGGATCATATTCATCGTCATTTTTAATTATCATATCATGCTTTATTCAGAAAACAGTATAATATAATAAAAATATTTATATTAATCACAATTTATATACCATTGTTTATGTACGATAGAGATTTAACGATCTTCGTCTTTGTTAACTCACCAGAACTGACTTACGATTGTTGTTGTTTTTTTTTTATTATTAAAGTTAACTTTTAGTCCGGAGACTTTACAGTTGTAATAATAATAATGATAGCAGTATTTACAATTGTAAAAATTAACAAATAACAAGGTATTTACAATTTATAAATATTTAACATGTAAACTTGTGGTCTTGGATATGACCCTTGTCATTCCAAGTTAGAGACGAGAGAAGTAGATTAACATGTTTACCGCATATTAGCAAAAACAGGCATGATGTTAGCGATCAATCTGTTCATTGGGGAAACTGCATGTTTGAGGCGTTAAGGATGTTGGGGCAGATGGGAAAAGCGGATATAATAGGGAGTATGTAGTGCCAGTTGGTAGGAGGGCTAGAGTTAGGTAATTCCAGAGTGATTTAGGGGGAGGATGATGTCAATTGGGAGTTTACGTTTTAGTCTGCGATTTTGTGAAGGAGGGGGTGGGTTACTGTAGAATAGCTCAATGGTGGGATTTGGATGGTTGATAGAGCTGTTTATTAAGGACTTGGTAGATTTCTGAATTATGGCAAGGATTAGGGGAATTTCAAGGTCTTTGTGGATAACTGAGTTGCGAAGATACCAAGGGGAATTTGATATTAGACGGAGAATTTTGTTTTGTTTGGTTTGTATTTTGTTGGAGTGGGAATAGGCAGTGCATCCCCATATGGCACATGAGTACGACCATATGGGGCGGATTACAGAAAGATAGAGGAGTCTTTTGGTGCTAAGGGATATGGGAGATTTCCTGTTTATAAGAGGGAAGAGTTGTTTTATTTTGTTGCTGATTCTGGAGGTAATGTGGGCTATGTGAGGTTTCCATGATAATTTGGAATCAAGGATAACGCCTAGGTATGGTGTAGTTTGTTGGATAGGTATTTTGGTGCCATTGAGAAAGAAGGAGTGGTCGAGGGAATGTTTGGTTTTAAGGGTGAAGGGAATGATTGTGGATTTGGTTGGGTTTATTTTGATTCTCCATTTTTTAGCCCAGCTTTCAATATCATTGAGGGCGATTTGGAGTTTTTTGGAGCCCGAGTCTAGAGAGGATGTTTGAAGGAGTATGGCAAGGTCATCTGCAAAAAGTACTGTTTGAGTAGATTGGTTTTGAGGTATGTCGTGAAAATATATGTTGAAGAGGAAAGGGCCTAGGATGCTGCCTTGGGGGACGCCGGAGGAAATAGGGTAGGAATTTGAAATGGTATTATTAAATTTGACAGAGAAGGAGCGGTTAGTAAGATAATTATTAAGGATTCTGAAGAGGGAATCATTAAGAGGGTCTTTGATTTTGGAAAGTAGAGATTGGTGGTGTACTTTATCAAAAGCTTTTTCTGCATCTAGAAAGGCACCAATGCACGAGTTATTGGTGTCGAAGGAATTGTTGATGTAGGATGTCACTGAGTAGAGTTGATGGGTGCAAGAGTGTTTGGGCCTAAAGCCGTATTGGACAGAAGGAATGAGGTGGGTTAATTCTTTCCTAAGGAGGGGAAGAAGTAGTTTTTCGAACAGTTTGGATAGAGAGGGGAGGAGACTGATAGGTCTATAACTATTGGGACAGGATTTGGGTTTGTTTGGCTTTGGGATCATTATTATATGTGCGTGCTTCCAGGCTATTGGGTAATATGTAGTACGGATGATTGCATTGAAAATGATTGTTATTAAGGTTGAAGCTTTTTTAGGGAGGTTTTTCAGGTGGAGGGGAGTGATAAGGTCGTGACCGGCGGAGTGTTTATTTTTTAATTTGTTTATGGTTGAGCGGACTAGGGGAGGACTAAATAGTTTAGGTAGAGGTGACAGTTGAAGAGGTTGGAGGAGAGTGCTTTTTATCTTGTTATTGTGGTAAAAGTTACTTGTTTGGTTTGGAGAGAATTGGGATGTGAGAATGTTTTCGAATAGATTAGCTTTATTAGCTGGCGAGGTATACCATTGGTTTTGATGTTTGAGAGGAGGGATATCACAATGAGGTTTGGTTAGGATTTTTGTTTTTCTCCATATGGAGTAGTCGGAGGAATTCAGTTGTTGAAGATGATTAAAGTAGTTTGCGTCGAAGATGTTTTTTAATGCTAGTTTGAGCTGTCGGGAAATAGTGTTATAGTGGGATTTGTCAGCTGGGTGTTTAGTTACAATCCATCTTTTACGGGAATATTTTTTTGTGTGCAGAAGGTCTTTTATGATAGGGTTTAGGGGATATTGACAACGTTTTTTGGTTGGGGGTGGTAAGCGGGAATCTGATGCAGAAGAAAGGATGACTGTTTGCAAGTTGTCAAGAGCTGTGTCAATATCGGAAGGAGATTTGAGAGGAATTTGTAAATTTATTTGTTGGTCAATGAGAGAAGAGTAACGTTGCCAATTTATGTATTGGCTATTTATATTCGGAGAAGCGATTGGATTTACAGTAAGATTAAGATGGGCGACATAAGGGAGGTGATCTGAGGAAAGTTCGTGCATTACTGAAGATTTCGTAAAGTAGTGGGAGGTTTTAAAACAGATAAAGAAGTCAAGGATATCTGGAGATCTTGCATTGTCTGGATAAAAGGTGGGCTCCGGAGGGAAGATAATTTGGTGTGGTTTATTGAGGATAAAATTGTATAGGTTGTTTCCTCTGGGATTGGGAATCCTGGATCCAAAATGGGGATGCTTAGCATTGAAATCGCCTCCTAAAATGAATGGAGAATGGCATGCATTTAGGAGTTTAGACCAAAAGTCATGTGGAAGAGTTATAGAAGGGGAAGAGTAGAAGCTGGCTATGTTAATTGATTGGTTGTTAGCGAGGTATAGTGTTACTTGTGTTAATTGGAATTCTTTGGTCGTTATGGGAGGAAGCTCATTATGATTAGTGGAGTTTTTGATAAGGATAGCGGATCCTCCTTTTCTGGTGGAATCAGGGTGGTCTGCTCTATACGTTTTGTATCCATGGATGTAGAGACGGTGGGAGGGCGTGAGTTTGGTTTCGGACAAAAGGAGGATTTCTATTTCGTGTGTATTTAGAAAAAGGGAAAGTTCGTGGAATTTGTTGGATACTCCTCGGGCATTCCATGTGCATATGGAGAAGTTTTTGTGAGGATGAGGGTTCATTTATTTAGCTTCAATAAGCTTGGGTAGTAGGGTTGAAAGGAGATTAATAAGAGGAGTGATGAGGGAGATGAGGCTATCAATTTTGGTGCAAAACGATATTAGTATTTGGTCTTGGTTCGAAGTGTTAGCTTGGGTTGATTGTGAAGGATGTTGTACTTGTGAATAAGGGGTATTTTTTAGGATACTGGCGTAGGAATGGACCTTGCTATTTTTAATAGATGTAGGTTGGGGAGCAGTGTGATTGGGAGTGCAGTTTGAGGTTGATGAGGTAGAGGGTTTGTTGTAGAAATTTTGAAGCGATTTATAATGTGGACAGCCCCGGTAGTTCGCAGTGTGTGGGCCTTTGCAATTGGTGCAAGTTGGGGTAGAGGATTTTGGGTTAGGACACTTGGATGAAAGGTGATAGGATTCGCAGCGGACACAGCGGGGGGGATTGTGGCAATAGTTTTTTGAGTGACCGAAGGCTTGGCACTTCATACATTGGACTATGGATCTTTTAGGTTTAGGAGGTTCAATTTTTACATTGCAGTGGTATAAAGTAGTTATTTCAAAGATTGTATGGTTTTTGGGGTCAGGGGAAAGGTCCAGGAAAAATAAGGGAAGCGTTGCTTTTGTGACCGGATGTCTAACGGGTAGAATTTGGGCAGGTGAATAACCTAATTCTTTAATTTCAGTTAATATAATATTTGTGTCAGAATTTGGGTGAAGGCCTCTGATAACAACTCTGAACTTCCTCTCTTCTCTAACTTGGAATGTGTGAAATTCAGCTTGGTTTTGTTCAAGGTATTTGATGACTGTTCTAAAGTCATTTATTGATGATGTTTTTAATTTGAGTTTGTTATCTGCCATGTTATATATAAATTTATCACCGCAGATTGTTTTTAACTGATTAAGAAAGGTGTTAACATTATTGATGTTGCTGATGAAAATGGGAGGGGGTAGCACTTGGCGAGTTGTGGCGGGAGGTGTACTATCTGTAGATTCTTCTTCATTTTGAAGAATTTGGAAGCGGTTTGAGGTGAGAAAAGGAGAGTTTTGATGAGAGTTGTGGTTGTTTGATATCGTATGGTTTGGGATGCTTGGTGGAGTAATTGAGGGAAAGCCTTTTCTTTTTTTTGAAGAAATAGTTTTAAAAGCTGGGGAGAGAGGGATAGGTAATTCATTGGATTCTGTTGAGTGCTGGTTAAGGTTTTCACCTTCGAGATCCATGTCCATGATGAGGCTGGACCCTCGAGGTGGGGCTGCTGCGTTGCGATGAAGATGCTCTCGTAGATGTAGTAATGTAGATGATCTAGACGAAGTAGTGCCGACGGATAAAACTGGATGATGTTTTTCGAGTCTTGAATATTCCACTCGGCGTACTCCGATGTGTTCACATGAAATGCCGGTGTTGTTCCACACGTTCTTAGACAAATGGACACTCGTGCGGACAAGTAGTACACAAAGCGTACGTCTGTACTGCTTGACTAGCAGGAGTGAAGTGTGACGATTGTTGTAACTGGAATATCAATTCATCTTCGTGACGGTGGCAGCTTGCACGTTTAGTAAAACTTCAAAACATTTGTAAATATCCGAATGGGGGTAAATAATTCTGGGAAGTTCCAGACGGTAAATACTGGATACCATCAACTTCAGGCGGGAGAAGTACCGAGTGATGCTCAGAATTACTTCTCCAAATTAAATATATTCCAATATATTCCGGTTTAGTTATCAAATGTGCTTTGTGTAGACGAGATTGATTTTTTTTTATTGTCAGTAATTTCAATTTTTTTTCCTTACACTAAATACTTACCTTCTGGCGGTAACATGATGAGAATAGTTTTAACTCGATTGATTCAATATAACATTACTTCAAAATAATACATATGTATCTCAATAATTTTTTTAATATTTACTGTACAGTAAATTCGTCTGACTCCTGGTTTTAGACAATGAATGACATATTAAACAAAGTAATGGTCTAATTACTGATCCTGGATGAATTTCCGACGTTATATGCTTATATCCATAGCTTTTGAGTGTATTTTTCACTTGTTCAGATCCATTATTAAAAAATTTATCTACACACAGTAGGGTTATTTATACCTCTTTTATTTACTTGACCCAACAGCATCTAGTGTGGCACCACATAAAAGGTTTGGCTATCATAAGATTATTGGTTATTCAATTTATTCAACATTCAATATCTACTTCATCTAGTAAATTTTGAAATGCATTTATCAATTGACTATTTCGAAAATTATGTTTATAGATATGTAAATTGATAAGTTAAAATTTTTTATTAAGTACGGAATCCTGCCGCCACCTTAAGTTTTACATTTCTGCGCATGAATCTGAACAACGAAACATGTCATCATATACGTTATTTATTTATGAAAAGATCACTTTTCCGACTCTCACCCCCTTAACGACCCAGATACCCGAGAAACGTTGACTGTTAATTAACAATGGCCTCAAGAAAATTAAAATGAGAGTATAATCAATCTATTGAATAGTCAAACGCAGTGTTTCCCAACCTTTTTTACAGAAAACTAATTACATCTAGTGAATCACGGCTCATCAATACTAATAATTCTGTGCATAAACAAAGCAATTATTTATTTTGATCTGAGATCGCTAAACCTATCTAAATGTACAATCCCGACGCCCATTCGAGCATTTGTACGAAATTATGGTCCTACTTCATTTAACACGAGGAGTTGGCGCTGTAGTGAAAAATGACACAGCGCATGCGCATAGCAACACAGTACGTACTTCACGGGACATAGTATACTATACTCTCTGAGTAAATTGTAATTTATAATACTCCAAACTTTCAAGTGTGGCTCTATAGAAAGCACAACACTTACCAAATGCTTACTTCAAATTGGACATATCAACAATTATTTCTTTTTTACAAGTTAAATCATAGCTGGTAATTTTTAACACTAGACAGCTCATTTTCGAATTGTATCACCGAACAATCAAATTTCCCCCAGGTGGAGCGTTGGACCCACATTGGGAAACACCGGCATAACACTGTAACGTGTGTATTTTGGTTTAGTTTTGCTTTGTCTCGGAAGTGTTGTTTGCTGTGGTTTGAAGAATTCGAAATAGTGCACGTGCGTGGGGGTGGAGGAGATAAATATTTCCATCCAAGTAATTTTCGTGTCCTGTCTCGATTGTTGGCCTCAACATGACAGAATAGTTGGTCTTTGTTGACTACGGAACTGCAGCTGCGTGCTATAACTCTTGTAACAATGGAAGAATCGGTGAAACTGACATTTCGCGAAGTTTTCTAACAATGAAAAAATTAAAAGAATGGCAGGCTATAATGGAGGGAACAGAGATAAGCTTTTGAAACTGGACAGTTGTTCTGCGCTCACCGCAGCTGGTGGATGTGATTATGATATGCTCCGTATTGCGTTACGTGTATACGTTTTAAGTGTCACCGATCTACAAATCTCATGAGTTCTGCTGTAAACTTTTCCAAGTGTTTGTCTCTGATATAGTCCGAGGCAGAATCGTCGTGAGAAAGGGGCCACGATTTGTTAGTGAAGAGTTCATCGAAGCCACACAATTTAGTACGACGGCTTGCCAGCAATTAATCCCGGAGGCCGACGCCTTAGTCAGTGGTCAACCCCTGAGTCGACGCCTAGCAACGGTCGTGACTAAAGTCATCACTGCACTTAACCCGTTGCCGGCTGTGAGATACGGAGACGTCGGTACGAGAGCTACAGCAAGCAACACAACACAGAATAGCAGTACGTATTTGGTACGGGCAGCAGATCTCTTCTATGTAAAAACCACAGGTGCCTGAGATAAGAGTTTTTCATGCTTAACTGTAATAAACTTATATAAAAATTTCTTTAATGGTCAATAATTTTTTATTTAACGTAAAAACCCAGTCCACAAAAATAATTCTTTACAACGCGATGTGGTTATACCAGACGCGTGTTTCATATGAACTAGTCCTGTAGACAAGTTGTAAAGAATATTCTCAACAGATAACGTGCTTTTATTTTATCCTACAGTATTCAAATATTCTTATAAGAAATCGGCTCCACTGAATTCCTTAATTCAAGATACAATTGCAAATATAAATAAATATAAGGCTGCATATTAGTTATTACATCATAGTATACAAAGTCGTGGAAATGGTAAATTTAAATCTTGTATGTCAGGTCATGTCACCAACAGAACTTTCACAAAGTCATATTAGATACTAAGGAATGCTCTCCTTCGACAAAATCAATGTTTTTAACAATCAATCAGATCCAGTATTGGAAGCAAAAATGTCATATTAGAAACCATTTTCCAGTACATGTTCTGATCCTCACAAAACATTAGTCTAGAGGCAGCTAATTTTCCATTAGATGGCTATAAAAGAGGACATAAGTAAAAATTATTTTCACACAGAGGTTCATGTATTTATGTACGCAATGAAATTTTTCGAAGTGCCGCGAGACTTGATATTTCATCTTACAGCATTGAGAGAATTGAGTGCTGTGAAATTGAAATAACATTACATATGTGTAGGAAAATTTTGTCTACTTGTCGGACAGCGAAATAGACATTTTCCTCGCGAATATTAAGTCTGTGCTGTCAAAAATCCACGAAGAGGGCAAAGAAAGTGATGATTTCAATATTTACTTTCTAAGTAAATCGAGGAAAAGTCTTCACTGCTCTCCCGCAATGGACTTCGTGGTACTAATAGCATTATAATACGAATAGACACTTTCTCAATAGGTATGAACTAATTGCTTTCGTGGCCAATGAACATTAGCATGTATCAGTTTTTGGACTGTTGTACCACGTCTGTTTTCAGCGAGTTTTCCAACGATTCGCTTGTTAAAGCCAAGCTTTTTCAATGTTGTAATTGCTGCAAAAACGCTATATGCATAAAAGACTGGACCAGTATAGATAGGCCTAGCCTTGAAAATACTTAGATTTAACAAGCGAAACGTTGACAAACTCGCCGAAAACATACTTAGCACAACAAATAGTTACTAATGTATAGATTTCCTCGTAACCTCCTTAGCTAGTGAACATTACAATGTATTCACCATTAATTCCATTCTTTACGATCATAGCGGTCAAGTGATATATATTGTGGTATTCAAATTAAAACTATAACCAAATTTAGAGAAAATCAAGCCTCAAACGCTAATAGTAAACGGACAATTATTTAAACAAATTTATAGAACACAAGATTAAAAAATAATGAATTAAATTTATAAGAGAAATTTAAACATAGGAAAAATCTATATAAATGTGAAGAAATTTTTTGAAATTTTAAACAAACTCTGACGGTTACCAATTTTTATACTAGATTTACAATGGAAATTTCGTACATGCCAATCATCGGAGCATCTCTCATAAAACACTACTTATTCACTTAACCAATAATTTAAAAGGATTTTACTTACCAAGCCACTGTTCACAACCTACGTCAGCCCAACAAACCAAATTTCCACATTACCACAGACAATGAAGTCCAGTACTTTGCCATATTTCCGGTCAACTTGACTGCCGGACGCGTCTCCTATGTTCCTTTTACAACCCTTTCGTCCAAGATCTACCAACCAAGTCCCAAACCAACCGACCTCGGTCAGCTAACTTTGGAGAGACTGAATTGAACTTCACTGTCTGAACTCTCGTCAAAGCTTTTTCACATCGCACATTGCCGACAATAATACGTGTGAAAAATCAACATTCTTATGCAACGCATTTCTGGTCACCACAATATATATATATATATATATATATATATATTGTAATGCCTATTAATTAAGGCATTAATTGTGATTGGTAATCTGAATTGTTAGAGAAACATTATTGACGGCGGTACCGAACACTACAAGCGACAATGAAAGAGAGTATTGTTGTCTTGGTTGGAAGAAGGAATGCGCGCTCAAAATTACAGGACGAAACCAGTCAGCTATGGAATTCAGTCGAGGACGGAACTAAAATTAATTGAGTTGGAAATCAGAGGCGAGAGCATTAAGTTGGGTGGACGTTTGGCTGGAAGTCTGCATTTTGGCTCCTCAGCGATCGAGTAGCCGTAATAGAACTTTTCGAAAAGTGGAGATTAAATACGTACCGAGAGACGAGACCAGTACCAATATTAAACGGAAATTTGCAAAGAAATATCGAGGACTATTAACCAACAGATTTGAGTGGTTCATGAACGTTTTGCTCATAGAGAAAACATTTACGCAAGCAGAACTATAAAACCTGCTAAGCTGGGCATCCGTGAGTAACTCAATCGAGGAAGGGAAAGACGAAGAAGAGGTTCCTGACGTTGTTCCAGAAATATTTAAATTAGAACCTGTGAGTTTAGTAGAAGCTGTGCAAAACCCGTCACCGTGCTTCGTAAATCAAAAGTATCCTAGAAGCAGTGGGCAGCCGTAAGTACGAATAAAAAAAACAATTAATTGTGTAAACTGGATTAAAAGATAGATGTCAGATATCGTTCCTTTCTTATTGATAAAAAACATTGTAAATTAGAATCCATCTTTGTAGATTAAGTTCGTCGACAAGTAAATTTCATCTTTGTTAATTGATGAGCAAAATCTTTTCCTTTTAAATTTAATTTTGTGTTCTTTAATTATTTTGAATGATTCGCCGTTATCAAACCCAGTAGAGACCCTGAGATATGTTTTAAATTGTATAATTGTTCAGTTGATGATAAATAAATACTTTTGTTTGTAAAATAATCTTTCATTCATTTGATTGTTACAAAATGCTTCCACAACGTGTGGCACGAATTCATTCATTAAATTAAATTAAATGTTGTTATTTCTCACTTAAGGACATAAATTTTGTTCTTATTTCATCAGATTTGTTTATCAACTCAGACTGAGGATTCTTGAGAGGTTTGTATAAAAAAAAGATAATGATAAAATGATGGATAAGCGGCTCTTAGCGAAGGGGAGGACTATAATTGGACGTTTAGCGGCTCTTAGAGCTAAAAGGTTTGACAGACAACTGGACGGAACCCTAAAGGCATAATGACAGACCTTTATGGACATACAATTATATTAAAAGGAAGTGTTTATTTTAATTGTATTGAGGGGCTCTCGGAGCGTGAGAAAGCCAACAGTTGGTGTTTGTTTGGCGAACGTGGAAATTCAAAAACTGTGAAAACAAGGGAATATTCTGGAGAGGGGGAAGCAGATAAAAGTGAGTTGGACTGGAGACCTAAAGAACAGTTGGACTGGAGACCTATGATGAGTTGGACAGGAGATCTCGAAGGAGATGGACGTGGAGTCGGGTGCCAAAGCGCAAGAGAGAAGGATGTTGGAGTGTCCGAAAAGTCGGTGATAAATATTCGGTCAAATTGAATGGTGGCCGTACCTAAAATTAAAATAAACATTTTAGTCCATGCAAGCTGTCAGGAGTCGGGATACCAAAAGGATGAAGTGAACGTGTCTGTGGAGCGTGTACAAAAGTCTGCGCACAGAAGGGCATTGTAGATTAAAGAGCATTCCTGAAAACCCAAAATAATTGTAAGTAGACATTCAGTAAAATCACCAGCAGTTTTGATAATCTCTTACTTATACTCGTCGACTTATATTTGCAAACGTATTAGAAATCAAGATTTTGGTCCTTACTGTTTGAGTATCACTCCCAGAGTGGTCTTCACACACCAAATTTCTAACATTCCGCACCGGCGCGCCCAAAGTCTTTCTGCCGACAATAATATCGTTTCAAATTCTTACGCGATGCTGACTGTTGCTAACAAATACCTTGGCCACAATATTACGCTAATAATTCAAATATTTAATTTTTTAGAAAATCATTCCATTAGATACATTGACATTCATTACTATATTGTAATATACATTTAGATATGATGGGCTTTAAATTCGCCCCACGTTGGGCGCCAAAATATAGTAATCAATCTATTACTTATTAATTTGCCCCACGTTGTGGTAGCCATTTATGAAATATACATTTTTATATAAGATTTTATTTATTTTATTCGTGTCACTCGTTGTGGTGAAATTTTGCAATAATAAAAAAAAGTGAACGTTTCAATAAAAAGATTATTTTACTTTTACAAACAAACAATTTTATTTAACAAAAGATTAGTACAATTTATACAATTTAATAAAAAACTCTCAATCTCTCAAAGGTCTTAACTGGTTTTGATAACGGCAGAACAATTAAACATAATCAAAGAACACAAAATTTAGATTTAATTTAAAAAGAAATATTTATTCGTCTAGACATAGACGAAATTAATTATCGACTAACTTATTCTACAAGATGGATTTTAAATTTAAACAGTTTATTTTATCAACACTAAAGAAAGATATCTGACATTATCTTTTAAGTCGGTTTACAAAAAATCAGTTTTACTTTTCTCTTGCTACTTACGGCTGCCCAGGATACTTTCACCTTTCGAACACCGTGGTGGGGTTTTCACAGCTTCTATTGAATTCACAGATTCTACTAAATACTGTTGGTTTGATAAAGAAAGTTTGTGGTATCTCGACGACTTTACTCTGCTCTGCTTCGACAACGACTGGTTTACTGTAAATTTAACATGTCCTCTCTCCTATGCTTTGGCTGCGACTTTAAACTGCAATCTTTCGACGACGACTCTTCTTAAACAATGTCTGTCTTACTCACATCCACCAGCTTCGGTGAGCGCTGAACAACTACTGCCTTAAACAATGTCTCTCTTAACAACATCCTCCATCCTCGGTGATCGCAGCACAACTGACTACTCAAAAGCTTATCTCCTCCCTTATATACTCCCTGTCTCTTACTTTTTCCATTGTTCGAAAACTTCGTCGCAAATGCCAGTTGACAGATTCTTCTATTATCCCAAGATTTATATTATGCAGTTGCAGTTCCGTAGTCAACAAATGGCTAACTACTCCGTCACGTCAAGCCGACAATCGAGACAGGACCCGCAATTACTTGTCTTCTTCCACCCCACACGCACGTGCACGGTTTCGAATTGTCAAGACCACCAAAACTGCACCCCCAAGACGAAGAAAGACTTAAACCTAAATAAAAACGTTACAAAATGCCCCTCCAACAGTCCATACTATCAATCAGAAACAATGCTTCACTTAACAGGCATTACAATATATATTGTGGTGACCAAAGTGTAATGAAAGGATATTTATTTAATATTTGTATTTTCAGCGTAATATTATGGCCCAGGTATTGTTGGTAACAGTCAACGTTGAATAAGAATGTGGTGTTTTCATACGTATTGTCGGAAATGTTTGAGGTGGAAAGCTTTTTTGGGAGAAAAGTTCAGTCGGCGGTAGAGAAAGAAACAAAAGTTGAGTCTGCGTTCGTGGAGGAGAGAAGTCGCCGAGTGCAAGGTGGACGAAATTGGGTCCGGTATGTGTTGAATAAGTAAAGTATTTATTGGAGGTTGTTAAAAGTCAATGAAAGCAAAAACAGATATTAAAATTGAACGAGTTACGTGTGAATTGTAAAGAACATAGTACTGGATGTGATTGAACTGGTATTGAAACGTGGAAATTTTGGTTTGTTAGGCTGACGCAGGTTGTGAACAGTGAAATACCATGGCCTGTTAATTAAAATCCGTTTCGATTATTGGTGAAGCAAAGAAGTAGTGTTTTATGAAAGCTGCTCTTATGATTTGCTACGTACGCAATTTTCATTGTAAACCTAGTATAAAATAGCATACTGTCAGATTTCTTTAGATTTCATAAAATTTCTATAGATTTTTCTATGTTTTTCTAATGTAAATTTAATTCAATATTTTGTAACTTTTATGATTTAATTCGGTTATAAGTGCGGGTTATTATAACTGTTAAAAACCCGATAAGCGACCCTGAAGATTTTAAGAATTTCAATAAAACTATGACATCTATTTAAAGTTTTGTACAAAATCCAACTAAATATAAATTTGTAATAAATGTTTTGTAGTTATAATTTAAGTGTTTAAATTTTTTCATTTATGAACACATAATTTATCACATTAATTTGCACCACACTGTGGTTTTTTGCTTAATCTATAAATTGTCTACCACAATATATATATAATGTGTGTGTGTGTGTGTGTGTGTGTGTGTGCGTGCGCGCGCGCAATTACGAACTCCTCGACGAGTATTAGCCACCCGCAATGTCCGTATGTCAGGTCTCCCGACAATATTTACAAAAAGCTCCCTGCTTATTCCAAAGTCAGAAACTGACTTGGATCGCAATAAAATGTTTGATGACATTCTATAATACTTTTCATATATTGTTGAAAAAATATCAACATTAATTAAGTACAAGGTAATAAAACGAAAAACATGTATAACGAAAAGTATTTAAGTATCATTTGAGAATTTCCGCCGTATTTATAGGTTACGTGAAATATGTTACCAAACCTGAATTTATAAATTTATTGACATGGTATCTAAAAGAATTACGGTAAATCAAAACGTAGCCCTGGAATAAATGTTTAAAAAAATATAATTTCAAGTGAACTAATTTTAATCGTAGTTTATTAATGTTTCTCGTAACACGAAACAAGAGAATGTAACCGTGGATGAAGAGGACCTCCGGCCTCTTAAAGCGGTAAAGGACTCAGGTCATTGCATGACAATCATATCATCTTTGAGAAATCTATGAACTATTACGTGTATCAAAATACAAGGAACTGATTCTATATTCCTTGATCACGAAAACGAAAATGAAATTGTTAATATAATAAACATTTAAAATCTTCAAATGCGGCAAATATGTAAATATCAATATTGAGTATTAAATAAATATTGTATAAATGTATGAATAATGTAAAGTATTCCGTTAATGAAATAACTCCAGTAGAGTACAAAATTAACACTTTTCACCGTGATAAATACATAAACTTTGAAAGACGCGAAACTAATTCCTATTAAAAAAAGGTTATACAACAGATGTTTCCATCGGTATATCTTCCTTCTACCTATATTCTCAATAATATTAGACAAAGCACTGCATTAAAGAATCATGACCTTCCTAGCGAAATTTCAAATAATTAGGTCTACTCCAGCCCAGTACGGATTCCTTAAAGCCAAATCCAGAGACACATCTTCATATGACGCTATCGATGAAAGATTGAATGTGACTGGAATATTTGAAAACCTGTCTAAAGCTTCCGATTTAGTAGATCACGATATCTTACTTAAAAAAAACTAGACGTTTACGATATTATACGAAATTCCCTCTCCATAATGTGTTCATACTTGTAAAATAGAAGGCAAGAACGCGGACAGAAATTGCAGTCTTCAGAATGGAAATATATATCCTATGGTGTTCCGCAGGGCTCCATTTTGGCACATTACTTTTTATCCTACATATAAATTATCTGCCTAATTATTTAATAATCAGATAAAATAGCCAAATGACAGACAAAATGAAGTGATGATATAAATAGCACACAACGCTTCTGGTAGTTTCATTTTTATTTTTCATTGCCTAGTTATTTATTTCCACTAAATTTTGCTGTTTACACATTACGAATACAAATAAAGACGAAAGTCAGGTTTCCATGATCCACCAAAATTTATGGTTCAGTGTCACTGTCTTCATCCAGAGAAAACTAAAATGCTTATCCTTTCGAAGGTTCCTACAAATTCAATTCTTGCATACGATAATCAAGTAGTTCCTTTTCTGGGTTTGGTGATTGATAAATTAAAGTGGGACAAAACATATTAAACTTTAGGCAAAATTCTGCTATACTTTAAGAGTAAAATAGTATACCGTATTATTTTCATTCCACAGCCACGCTTCAACAACAAATATGCTAACTGCAAAACCGAGCCGCGAGAATAACTACGTCGTACTGGGACGTAAATTGTAAACAGTTGATTGTAAACAAAGATATTTTATCTTGCCCAGTACTTATATAACAATTTTCATTTGGCGCAACATCAATATATTACCAATAAGCAGCAGAAATCATTTTGTACGACTCGAAATATCGTTTCGAAGCGCGAATAGAACAGCTATGCGATTTTACACAAGCGAAAAATCGCATGGTCGAGGTATATCCTTCTTCTTCTTCTATGGTTCCACGGCTCGATATCGGGCCTCGACCTCCAGTAGTAGCTTCATCCAAACTTCTCTGTCTAAAGCTATTCTCCTACATTTCTTCAAATCCATCATCCTTTTTATGTCCTTCTCTACTTCGTCTATCAATCTGTTCCTTGGTTTTCCTGCCTTACTTTTACCTCCCATATCATTGCATAATGCCTTGAAATGCATCCTTTCCTTTCCCATGCGTTGCACGTGTCCTATCCATTCCATTCTCTTTAATCTAATAGCTGTTACGATGCTTGGTTCTTTATATAGGTCATATATTTCCTTATTATATCTGTGTCTCCATATGCCATTTTCATTTTTTGGGCCCCAAATTCTTCTTAGGATCTTTCTTTCAAATATGTTCATCGCTATCTCCTCTTTCTTGTTGAGTGTCCAGCCTTCACTTCCATAATATAGTATTGGCCTAATCATGGTTTTATATATCCTCATTTTTGTTATACTCTGGGCAAAGCCAGCCACACTTTGAGACATGCGTTTATTCGCAAATGGAGAACGCAGCTGGCTTCGTTTTTTATGCTGTGTTGAAAACGCAACCCGCGTTTACTTATGGAGCAGGCCACAATGTCCGACAAATCGCAGCTTGGGTGTCTCCCACCATTCTCCAAAAGATGACGTTGATTCAACTGAAAAACCAGCTTAGCTACAATACAATGCTTAGTTTTTCACTGTCATTCATTTTCTGTAATACATATAATATAATATATATAACGTACGTTCTATTTTAGTTTATTATTTTTACTTGGATATTAAAAACAGCCTATTCGACAGAAAAACTTAATTATTCTATTTAAAACATAATATTTAAGACACAAGGTTTCGTTCCTGATTTAAATATATTCAGGTGTACAATTTCAATTCAATTATCTAAATAATTTTGTATAAATATCTTATATTTATACATAATTGTATTACAATTTATCAGTTTTTAAGACTTTTTTTCTTAATTTATATTTTAGATAATTGAATTATACATCTGAAGAGACGCCCCAATCAGGGACGAAACGCTGAGTCTCTTAAATATTAAGTTTTAAGTAGAATAATAATTTTTTCTGACTAATAGGCTGTTATTTTTAATATTTATTTTAGACAGAATTCAGATTAATATAATTATTTTTACTATTTTTTCCTAATTCAAAACGTTAAAACGTATGTTCATAATATTAACAATGTTATTGTGATTATTTGGGATTATTAGTTAGATTTTTTTCATTATCAGTCAGATTATAGTGAATTCTTTATTAAACATCCAATCGCTCCTCAACTAAGATAGCGAGCCTAAACGTGGTGTTGTTCATTGCTATATCCTCTCGTTCAAGTTCTTCAAATGATGAAACACTCATGCTAAAATACCTAAATAAGTTATTATGGTCAACTGTAAGCAATGCCATGAGTCTGTGGAATTGCCCCTGTGAAGGTCGAACTGCACTAATGGGACGCACACCAAATCTTTGTTTCCTTTTCTTTTCCAGGTATGATCGTACAGCGATTGAAAACAGCAAATCTTCACTCAACGAAGTCATTAATTGGGAACTACGTTCGCGTCTTTCGCATATTCGAGAGTGGGATGGAAAACGCATGTGATTGCTCCCAGCAATGTGGACCTTCTGTGTACAATCGCACTGCGCCGAAGGGTCATAAAATCACATGCGATTTTATACCTGGATTATGCGATTTTTCGCATTGTGGCCGGTGCCTCATAAATTAAATGCCTAATCTAACGGCCTTATGAACTGGAATATCAACGGTAATTATATATTTGGAATTTTTTATCTTTTATTTATATTGATTATACTGAAATAATTATTGGTACTTACTTTAATAAATTATTAAAACATTAAAGCATTTATTCTCTCTAAGTGATTTCGTTACATTTATGATTTTATTGCGAAAAAAATATGTACGTTTTTCATATCAGGACTAATAGTGTTTTTGTTATTATTTATTTGAACAACACTTTGGCATTAATACGACCAAATCGAGTCATAATGAAACACAAACGTGAGTGTAGGTCTGCTTAGCGTTGATACCGTAGTAAGGAGTGTTGCAACCTGTTTCTCTATTCGTGCTCTATTACTGTCCGACATTTCTAATATACACTACCACGCATTTATTTTACTGTCTTTATTTTTTATCTTCTCTCTCATACACAAACATTTTCATATTTTCCGTCTTCTTACTACAATCACTATTTTTAGTTACAACTGCAAAAAAATTGAGGACATTGAATATGAAAATTACCAAACGGGGGTCGATTATGGAAGTTGTGTTTCAGAAACATACAAAAACCGAGACAAAATTAGTATTGTGAGGTTAAGTAATTTCTATTATAATAATTGATAAGTTTTACTTCTGGTGAAGTCAGCAAGCTCACTCACACAAACATTTTCACTACTTTTTCATAACGGAAATACTTAGTTACAAGGAATTCAGAAACGTTGTGTGGTATTTATATATTTTTTATAATGATACTATTCATAGTCGCATCAACGGCTAGGCCATAAGCGACTCTTGCATTGTCAGGGAACTTAATTTCGTGGGGGGGTTCTCTGTATTGAAACACACAAAAACACACAACATCCATGTCCTAGCCGGGATTCGAACCCAAGACCTCTGTAATACGAGGTAGTCACGCTGACCATTACCTCAAAGGAGGTCGGTGGTACTTAATTATATTAATTATTTGGCTATTTATTTATCTAATTAATTGTTGTTTTTATTTAAACCTTTTTTTTCATTCGATTTAAATCTGTCCAACGTTAAAGTATGAATAAAAATTTTCCAGTTTCTCTGCTCCCGTAAAAGAATAAAGGCAGTTCGTATCTTAAAAACAATGTACGAGAATAACGTCAGCTAACATTTACATATATATTTAATTTATCTACAGCGATAATCAACGCAATTTAACGAAAATCAATGATTGTAGATAAAAAAGAAATGAACTTCGTGAATTGGAAACTGAGACGTACTTGGTGCTTCATATCGTGGTACATTGACGACCGCGAGGACTTCTGGAGACTATTGTGGACAATACTAATTTAAAAATTAATTTCTTTTTCTAATTTCTAAGATTGCTACCTAAGATTAACACAGAACTTTAATTCTGTTTCTGATACATTTTCATGCAGAACACGAGAAAAATTTCCGTCACGTCAGGTAAGAAGTCCGCTTCGATATTAAAGTAACCAGGTAAGATGGGAAGTGAATTTTATATAGCATGCTTAAATGGGAAACATGAATTAACAGAAAATGAAGAAAAACTGTCACGAAAAAGATCAACAAAAGAACAAAGGTTTCACGCGGAAACAGAGCGACAATTGACAAAATGTATGAACCAGTTGTGGTTCGAGAATAACGACTTTAACTGCGTAAACCTGAAATAAAATGTTACTTTTCAACCCGTCAGTATTTATTTTGGAAGAGAACAGCATATGACACGGGAAAACGTAAGTTATTCTCAGACTCAGCATAAAATTTTCTCATGAAGCGGCTGTTCGAAAGTAATCAAAACTGAAATACAAAATTGAAATATCATTTCTATAACAATCGTTTTCAATCAAATGAAACTGTACTACAAGAGCAAGTCACACCTGTACATTTGGTTCTGTGTTAAAATATGGAATGAAACGTCGGCTTTCGTCAATATTCTATCTCGTTACTCGTAATGATCCATTTTTTGAAGCACATAATTTCGATTGAAAGAACAAAGTTGATGACGCGGTAGATTTATCTAACCCAACTTGAGGAATAATTGGAACGAAGTGTATTTGAGGGTAGTTATTAGGTGGACTGTTTTATACTGAATTACACTGAATGCTTTGAATATGTCTTCCCGAATTTATAGTTTGAAACAAAATAGTGTAAGACGACTAAATTACATTCAGTTTTGAGCCTGATAACTGAAATGTCTGAATAAAGCATTACGACACATTGACTATAAAATATGGCGAATGCATTTGATGTATACAAGCGAGGATATGCACCAACGCTGGAGGGAGGCGGCACTTAATGGTCTCAGCATTTAAAATCTCTCCAGCTGCTTGTTCAGCCCTGAGAACAATTACTGCCAATTGCTGGCTAGTTGTCAGAGCAGCTGCCGCCACACTCGCTGCATGGTAAGGTGGGCAATGCTCACATCACAAATGTAAAACATTTATTCCTCTAATGCGAACTGATTGCGCGTCACAACAAAAACGACGGACGATATTACGTAATAATTCTACTCTGATAAATGAGTAAAACTCTTCACGAAATATTTCCGAAACGAAACGTGAATTGGAAGATTCATTATTACCCTCAAAAGCATATTTTCACGGAATCGCTCCAAATATTTGTATCGTATTTGTACTTACTGGCTAAAATATATAAATAATTCCATTCAAATTCTATAATTTCCCAACTATAAGTAGCGTATGCTAGAGCATTCAACGTGTGTTTAAAGACAGTCCCCGGGCTATTTGAGAAACGTTGCATCCAAATAGAAACATTACTTCCATATTTCTCTACGTTTACATCTAAAAAAATTCAACAGTTTACTGAATAATTTAATGTACAGAATTTAATCTATAACCAGACGTTACATTTAAAAAACCAAAGAATAAACATAATTCTCCACGATTGGCCCTTAAACCCTTTTCCATAGAGATAAGAGCTTTTAATTTCGAAAGTTCTTTTGGAATCACTTACGAATCTACGGGAGATCATGCGTTGTGCACGTAATGAAACTATTTCAATTCTTCATAAAATTGTACACTCCTCTGATATATCATGTAGGCAATACCAACATCGTATAATAATATAAAGATGGGCAGTGAAAACTGTAATAGGAAGTACGTTATTTGATTCTTTCTCCATCGTTCTTAACTCGATAGTTACGATACAAGGTCCAGCACCCTTTATTGTTGGAGTCTGTAATTATTGTATTGCGAGGGTAATCCAAGAAGTAAATTAACTTTTATTTTAACTGAAGATTTCCTGCGCTAGCGAGTCGACAGACGGCCGTCTTCGCTGCTGGCAGGTTACAGCGTTATCAATTCAGTTCCCTCTGTGCAGTTGAGAAATAAATATAGAAGCGTTCCTGTTCTATTTATCCACAAAAGAACGGCGTTCCATAGTCAGTTTTTGAAGTCAATATGTCTGCCAGGAACTTAAATCCATAGAAACACAATAAAACGGCCGAAAAAGCGTGAATGACGAAGAAAGAGCAGGAAGTCCAGCCACATCCTGATTCTGAATAACCGACAAGCGACTACTGATGAAATTAGAAAATATGCACATTAGTCATTGTTCTGCACATGAAATTATTCAAAGCAGGATCCACTTTGATAAAATTTGTAAGAGATGGATCTCAAAATCACACGTCGAAGAGAATCTCTAAGCAAACTGCGAACCTTAATGCTAAAAAGAATTAAACTTATTTGATACGAATCATCACTTCGAAACAGAAAAAAAAATATCTCAGAGCAATGGAATGACGACACTTTATCTTCAATGCAAAAGAAATTCATTCGTCAATCTTCTACAGGAAAAGTATTGCTCACATTCATTTGGGACACGACGTCAATTTTGGAATATTAACTGGAAAAGGGATCAACAATAAACATTGAACGTTACATGAATTTCCTGACGAAACCAATAAAGATTGCAGAAAAGTTGTGTGCTATTTAATTTAGCAACTATTTTTGTCTGTTATTTGGCTATTTATAGTTCATTATTTCTTTCCAATAAACTGAAGTCTTTCACATCGAAAGAACGCCGGGGTCTATAGTCGGAAGGTGTTTTTTTGTTGCATGAGAACGCGAGTCTAATGAAAATACACAACATTCACGGACCAATACGTTAAAACTATTCCAAAATTGGGCTTCGAGCTGTTGGTGCATAGTGAATAGTCCTGATCTCGCCCCGTATGTTTGGCCTACATAAATATATATTAGAGGCCATAAATGAGCCACTGTTTAACAGGTGAAGAAAGCGGTGTTGATCAACTGAAAAATTGTTTCAATGGTAAGTTTTGTATTGTTTCTGTGAAAAAAATCAGAAAATTAAGTGCATTTTGACGTTTACATAGGCCTACACGTACAAGATGCACACGGTGGGCTGGATATTTTAGTTTTCGTGAAATATTTATTAGCGAATTTGGGCATCGTTATAAAAAGTTAAAATTATTATCAATGTTCCAATGGAAGCAACCGTCAACATAGGCTTTCAATTCTGAAATATAAACGACTTACTATGTATAAAAGTACCCATTCACGTAGTTACCCTGCAGTTGCAGGACTGTCAGATCTGGACTGAAGGTGCCAACTGTCACGCGCCATGCAAGATACAGTTTTAACTGAAGATCCCGACGCCAGCCACCCAATTGACAGTTCTTAGACTGCAGGCGATCCCAATTTCTACCATACACGTGCACTTCCGCCTCGTCTTCCCGGGTGTAAAAACATGATGAAAACCAGAAAAAAAGGGCAGCGCTTCTTATATTCTTTTATGCTTGTAAGTTGACGTCACCATGTAGCGAAAGCTAAAAAACGGTATTGGGTGAAAGAGTGACTATTACGAAGTGAAACCTTGTCTCACATGTCATTACTGCGAAAATTAAGAATGTGCGAAATATTACCCACGAATGGAACACACATGTTTTCACCAGCTTTTACATTTAGTAAACCCGTATATTTCTAAAATAATACGGTAATGAGGAAAGTTATTTCAGCTGAAGAAAGATTGGTTGTAACATTGAGATATTTGGCAACCGGACGAAGTTTGGAAGATTTCAAGTTTTTTGCAGTTATTTCTCCTCAGGTTATTGGAAAAATAGTACCGTAAACTTGTAATTGCATTTAAAAGGCCTTAAATAAAATGTATTTTAAGTCTATACAAAAACTTAACACAAATTTAAGGACGTCTGTAATATATTTTTACTAATTGTTAATAAAAATAATTCAATTTAAATTAATTTTAAAGTCATCTTGAAAAACATTTTTATTAAATGCTTTAATTTTTTGAGATGGAATTCCTAGGATCTTTTTGATCTGCTGTGAATCAGGTTGAAGTACCACAGTGTTGGTTCATAAATGGTATCAGAACCATTACCTGAGCGCTTTCACCGACGAACTACCATCAGCTCTTTTTAGAATGCACATCGAAGATTATGAATTTTGTTTTTTTATAGTATCCACTGTGGCATTTTCTAAAAACTCAATAACTTTCATAAGCTTCATTTCTTTTCGTGTCTTCGTATACGATTTTCTTTTCACTTTCCACAAACACGGCAGTTGTCGATATAATTCAATAAATTCGGTAATAAATTCTTCTTTATTACTTAACACAGGAACTACACAGGGAAAACTGATTAAAAAGGTACGAAATTTATCAACTGGTTGGAAGATGAGGACTGACGATCAGAATTGTGGATATTCCAACACACGCGTCAGTGCTTGCGGAACTTCAGGCCCAGGTCTGTAGACGATCGGGAGGCGGTCCATACGTGTATGGTAAAATTTTAACTGACCATCTTTTTAACTGCAGTTCCGAATTGCAGGATAACTATACCTGAATGGGCACCTTAATACTGCAAAAGCATTAACAAATAGTCTTGCAGGCACACTCCAGAAGGTTCATTTCCTAGTATTTTCGGGACTTTCCAAATTCAAGAAAGATAAAAATGACACAAAATTACTTTTGAATATGACAAATGGAAAATGAAGAAAATCTCAGCACACATGTCAACTTTTTAATGATGCGGGCCATTCAAAATAAGCCATATTGCAGAAATGTGTCACTGTGATGTGTGTCTAAACGTTTATACATTAATGCAGCAGTTTCCTCGATAGAAGATAAATTTAAAAAGAAAAATATTTTTCTCTAATGACCCACTATTAAGACAAGTTACCATAAAACTGAAAGCCTTAATTGCAATAAATTATTAACTGACGAATTTCGTTTCTAACGGTTCACCAAAACAATCGATTAATGTCTCAGATAAACCTGAATCGATTAAAGTTTTGTTTAAAATACATTTCAACTGATACTTGTGTAGAAAATTACGTTGGCTACATAGAATTAATCGAAATGTTAAACAATCCATATAGAAAAGACCTTTTAAAATTATGTTCTGAGAAACTGAAGTGCTGATTTCATGATATCAGCGAAACACTTCTATATCTTAGATTCTCTTAAAGACGTTCATGTTACAAATTTAGCTTAATGTCCATTAGATACATTTATTTGCCTTACAACAAGAGCATCTTGCTGCCACCATTTGAGTTAGCTATGAGCCCTATTAAGAACTACTGGAGTTGCCATTAAAGTGCAAGTCTGATGGAATGGTGAATAGAATAAACGGAATATAGGGGAATATATACGAATGCCAGAAGTAAAGAATAACAACGTATAATTACTCTGTTTGTTGTTAACCCAACGAGATCCTGTTTATTCTGTCGCAAAAACATGCCTTGTTATCTGGAACTGTTTAATTATTTAGAAACATCACAACGGCTTCAATGGTGTACATATATCGAGTATTCAATTGACCGTGGCCATGGGAAATATTTGGGAAAAATAAAAGAAAGACACTCGTTACTTTAGCAACCCACTGTTAAACTATAGGAGTTGATCCTTAGAGAGGTACAAAACAGAAAATAATACAGCATGAATAAATCTAGATTCTACTACTAAATACAATAAGCTCTTTAAAATGTATTATCGATGACAGGTATCGTTATCTGAAATCAGTTTTCTTGTTCTAGTTTATAGTAACCGTTGTTAACCTCAATTATTAAAATAGCAAAGCAGGATCACTCTACAACCGGAATCCATCCAAACATATTATGACTTTCATGTTCAATACGTTACCGCAATAAATACGTCATTCAAAATTATGTAAAAGAAATGTCTCTGTTAGCAGGAAAAAGTTTCCAAAGAGCCAAAAGTATGACAGTTTTTATTCGCAGTTCTTGAGATGTGTGCTTTTAGATTTCTGATCTATTCCACAAACGTCAATACCGTTTTTGGAAAATTAATTATAATTTTATTTAATCGAATTTAAAGATTCTCGGTTGATATACCGATTATTCGAATATTTATTTCATGTTTAGAAACTAACTATTAAAGGATAGCAGTTCAACAGATCTACATGAAATCTCCTAGTCCATGGAAAACAATACAAGTTATTGTACTAAAACCAGGAAAAAGCAAACAGATACAACATCCTACCGTTCTACAAGCTTTCTAAAGTGTTTGAGAAATTTTCTTGTAACGAGTAAAGCCAGTCTTAGAAAACAAGCTAATTCCTAATAACAGTTCAGTTTTAAAAACCAATATGGAACCAATATGAATAGAATGACTTGCTACCACAGAATAGTTAATATAATTAATGCAGCATCGAAGCAAAAATGTGCTGTACCGCAGATAAAGTCTGGCATCAAGGGTTATATTATAAAACTAAAAAGAACCTATCACACAGTTACGTCATCATCCTTCAATCTTATCTAACGGGAAGGCACTTTCTAGTGAAACACCAAAATGAATAGAATGACTTGCTACGAATAAAGTCCAGTGTACCACAAGGTAGTGTCTTAGGACAAATACACTAAGGCCGATCTCCCAGTCACGGTAGTTGCCACTTACTAGCCGTGCACCATGATCCAATAGTTGCATCACAGTATCTTTAAGAACACATTATACAAACCTGGTTTATTATATGGAAAATCAAAGCCAACGAACTCAAATCAGTGTAACTTGCACATTAAACCAAAGCACTTGCCCACCGATCACGCTTAACGGCCAACAACTTCTAAGCAGACGACACCAAATATCTTGAGCTGCATATAGATAGGCAATTAACTTGGAAAAAACATATTTTCACAAAACGGAAACAACTCGCATTGAAGTTAAAAGAAATGCATGCAATGGCTTATAGGGAGGCGGTCCCAACTCACACTCGAAAATAAATTACTTTTATATAAGTCATCCTTAATCCCATATTAAGCTATGGGAGTCAACTGTGGGGCGAAGAAAGCAACTCTAATCTGGAGATCCTGCAACACTTTCGTAAAAACAAAGTACTACGACTCCAGAATAACGTAAGCCCTTCAAACCCCGACTATTAAAGAATAAATCTAGGTGTTTAGTACCAGCTATTGCGCTAAAATTGAAGTGCATCCAAATATGCTCGCGCGAACAGTGTTCAAACCTGATAGTGAAGTGCAACGTTTAAATAAGTTCAACCCCAATTACCTAATATATAGAATTAATAATGACAGTGTTAAAAACTCAGACTTATCATAGCATCCTTTTAGGATATTAGAGGAATGACTTCATTGGAAGCATCTCCCACATGTCACTGTCCGTATGACATATATTTCACCTAAAGTACTTTTTGTAGTAATGGACAGATTGTATATATAATGGTGTCAAAAAAATTCATGTTTGTTAAAGGTTGAAATTTCGTTCTACTTTTTTTTATTAGTATACATGGCTTGTAAGAAATATATTAAACTATTATTCTATTTCTTGATAGTTAATGTTTAGTAGAACGTCTCTGTTTTTTAATGTGCATAAATACATGCAAAGTGCTAGAACACGATGACAGTGAACGAAATCGAAACGTCGGGAATACAATTTTTCACTCGGTTAGAAGCCCGAGGAGATTTTATACATATAGTTAACTGATGACTAATAATTGTCAAAATACTCATTGATAACAATAACTTACAGTCTAAAATAATTAACTGAAAATATAGTTGAAAATTTATTGTATTTTTTATCTAATGGGTAATATCAAAATTATTTAATATGCCAAGTACGTATTCACCAACGGAAAAAATATTTTCAATAAATAAATAAGCAATATAGCACGAATTATGTTAGAAAAATTCATAAAACCAAAAATTGATTTGAATACAACGTTTCGTTCACAATTTTAGGGCCATGTAAAATACAGTGTTGAATTTAGAGCCATGGACAGGATCCTATGACGGATGTAGCTGAAATATACAGCTACATCTATGGCTGTTAACTACAGTTTGGAATTTACAGCCATGAACATTCGTAGATGTAGCTGTATATTTCGGCTACATCCGTCATAGGATCCTGTCCATGGCCAAAAATTCACCACTGTATTTTACCCGGATCGAAAATGTGGACGAAACTTTGTATTCAAATGAAATTTTGGTTTAATAAATTTTTCTGCTATATTGGCTGTATTGCTAATTTATTTATCACAACATAACTGTCAGATTATATCAAATTAAATATTTTCATAATTATCAATATATTTGAACACGACAGAAATCTCAACTCAATATTGAGTCACCGATTGACTCACTGAAAACTGGAGACAATACAAGAGAAATATCTATTTTTCACTTAATAAATAACGTTAATGTGTGTTGGCGCATAACCAATTTAAAAATGAATTTATTTTGTTAAGTTAATCCTCTAAGAAAAATCAATTATTCAGTATATAAAAGACCTGTAACGCTCAATGTCTTCGCCTAAGCTTCAATTTGGTGACTAAAGATGTCCTTGGATTTTTTTCGACATATCTTGCTGCTCGGTCTACATCCCTCGTGATTATAAAATGAATAAAATTCATGTATTTTGAGATAAATGTCCTCTGGGTGGCTTGAATTAAGCTCGCTAAGACTAACCTAATTGCAAAAAATTCTATTTGAACACGGATCGATATCCGTGACTTAAGTGAGCCACACTGTCGTTTCTAGTAGTTGGTATGACCCGTGACCTTCGGCGTGGGAACACAACCTCTAGTGTCCCACATCTTCGCCATGCCCATACGCGATCTTCTGCACCGGCATGACCAGTTAGGTCGCCATTCTACAGCTGCGGACGTTCTACTAAACATTCAATATTTGCTTTTACTACACCGGTAAAATAGAGAATGAAATCCGCAAGTCAAAATAGCGACTATCATTTTAATAGAATTGTTTCATAATTTGGGTAAGCCAGTACTTGTTGCTATGTTCCTTGCTATCGATGACAGTCCGCGGCTTCGAATCCCGCTTGTTGGTACGGCCCTACTTTCACAGGGGATCTTTTTGTGGATTGAAATTACCAACAAAATCGTTTCCGACGTTTCTAGATTCCCAAAGTTAAGCAAATGACGGAACAGATGGAAAGCATTTAAAGGGTGATATGAGAGAAAATAGAATGATTGACTTTTCGAACAGTTAGAAATTTGACTTAACCTTTACCAGCTAACAAGAGAACCCGAATATTAAACTTATTATTTAAGCTAAGCAAACTTTATGTTCCTGATTGGTGAATTTTTTCAGATTCCAAGTCAGAAGACATTTTTGAAGAAGTCCATGTTTCATTTCCACCATAATCCTTCCATATCTGATGAGGTTCATGTGGGAATACTAAATATTATTGATTCTGAAAATTCCGGACGATGAAGCCTTCAATGATTCCAATGAAATCTCATGACACACAACAAATGGAATTTTATGTTCCAACTGCGGAATTGAGCAGATTAAACTGCAGAATCAGACAGTAACAATGGACAATGAAGCATTTTACAAATATACTCATTTCATTTTTATAAATAAAACAACATCAATATTTACATTTTATTTTTTTGTGAACTACTCCTTAATTTGTGTGCTTTTATGCAAAGTCAAATTGTAGCAGTGACCATTGAATCGGTCACAAATTAATCCATGACATAAATTCCAATAATCTTATGTGTAACTCATTTATTTGTTTTTAAATTTTATTTCACAAACTGTAATAATATATTCCGCAATTCATCAAATTGCATATTCAATCATAAATTTCGTCGATATGGACATTTTGAATGTTAATTATATTATAATAGAACTGTGTCTAACTCAGTTACGATTTACGTTGATGCTGTGTTTCATTATGTGTAATAAATTCTTTTCAGCTAATTTGTGTTGTGATTTATGTTGAATTCGATCCACCATTCACGTGATGATTGATGCTTGTACGATTGCACATTTTGTGTCCGCATGCGTTATTTTCGCTTCAGCAATCCCATACTGCACACTTGTGCAAGATCGTTTCATAACCAAATCAGCGTAATTTTCCCGAGGAGGTTCTCCTCTCTAGACGATCACTGGCGCCAATTTGTCTATGTATTTGCAACGCTGTTTACAGACTCACCGTGTATCTAAATCAAAGTATTTACAATCGCTCAGAACAACGAAGCCATTCCTTAAAATCCCTCTGCCGCTGGTTAAGTTGGGGGAATCCCGTGCAACGACCGTATTGGGCAGGTACGTCCATTGGATCTTTATTACTGTTCCTTAAACGCAGGGTAGTCAGCTGTACAGTTTGTGACCACTGCGGGAAGTAGGGTTCATTATAATATGGACTTTTATCTACATAAAGGAACCTTGTAATAATAATTACACGAAATATATACACGAAGAAATGTATACAAAAAAATTGCAACATGTTTCAATGAGCCCCGCAAGGGAGCAAGTTGCAACACTTCCAACACCTTCCTTTGTATCTTAGGGTGACAAATAATCGTTTTCATTGTAGTGACAGTTTACACAAACACAAAATGGATTATTGTTTGCACATGACCAAATGAGTTCTGCTGAAGTTTTGAAATGGAGAAGCTCGACAGCACTGGGGTAAGTTGCAACACATCATATTGCTGCCCTCCTATAGAAAAACTAATATATATTTATTATATATATATATATATAAATGCTCAATATAAACGAGAATGTCTATACAATGATTTTATAAACAATAAATGTAATAAATATAAATAGGTTTTTTAACTTATTTAGATAACGTAAAAAGTACTGTAAAAGTTACTCGCCAGGCACAAATTGAGACCAAGAAACACAATGCAAAAAACAGCAGAAGGACGAAATAAGAATTGTATCAAAACTGAAGAATTCTGAAAATTGGATAAGCTGCTACAATGTGGCAGCAAATATTGGCATACTTTTAGAACAATGTCCGTCGATGGAAATTATATATAAATATATATATTAATATAATATAAATTAATATTTTCAACCAATGCTAAAATTAGCCTCCTTTTGGGTGGGAAGGGAACTTTGAAGTTTTAAATAGGAATGCCCAGTTTTTTGTAGATTCTGAGAGCACGTAACTTTTATTACAAACTTTTTTCCGATTAGTGGCAATGTAGCTGTAATCGTTTAAATTAAATTTTTCTCGGTTTTTGCAATTGAGAACCGATTCAGCAATACATTTTCGATGCAAATTTACACTCGTTTGTTCTAAATACTTGACTTTATATAACATTGCTGGAACCTCAACTGGAATAAACAAGACCTTCGTTTTCTGTTAAGCAGGTAGCCTACAGTGGTTACAAACAATTTTACTGACGGCTGCTCTTCTGGTACCTGTTCACAGTGCTTCAGACGATCCGCTAAACGTAACTTTCCTATCCAGGATACAATAAATCTAATTGTTTAACAATTGTTCTGAATTAGTTTCTTTAATATGTGTTTGGAATAAAAAACTCTTTTTGATACATCATTTTCATTCTTTTTGATCCCAATGTTATTTGGTTTTTTATTTTATTGTTGCTTAATTTTTATGGACTTTTTTTTCTCGAGTCAACAGCAGAGAAGTAATGTATTTTTTTTATCTGTAGAGGAGAAAATCAAAATAATTTTAAATTATGGGGAGTTTGCTATTACCCTTTATGTCAAACGTTTTCCTGATAGACTCCGATATTGTGCTATTTATCGTGTTGTAAAAGAATTTACTACCGAAGGAAATGTGAAGTCTAGGGGAATAGTAATAAAATTGCAGTAATAACTGCAATGACTTATAGTTGACCCGAGATATATCTAATCCTATTTCCTCATTTGAGGACTAAGGGAGAAATAAATCTATTAGAAATAACCAGATTCGCAATGTATTAGAAACATCAGTATCGCCATATTCCATTCCGGGTGGGACAATATGCCACAACAGTGATTCGAATGTGAAAGCACTGAAGAGAAGGGATCAAGCACATTAAACCATCGCAGTCGATGAAGCCCATTAAAACATCGGCAGTGGAGCAAGCACATCAAAACATCGTTACTGGATCACGCACTTTGAGGATAGTAACGAAACAATAGGGATCTATTCTGCACTGCAGTGTCAGACCATTCAAATTCATTACAAGTGTTAGTACAATGGTGGAGCACTGTAACAATGTCGACGTTATATTCCAGTAAGGAATATTTCAATTGTCCAAGACGATTAGCCATGACCAGTAGTTCGACAGCCAGACGCTACTGAAAATGTATGATTTAAGGTCTCAACAACTTATCCATCAACACCCTCCAGCAGCATTAAGAAACTGTAGACAAATACACTCTGTAAGGCAAAGTAACAAATTGTAGACCTTTTTCAAAACAGCAGATTGTTTTACAAAATATTTATCTATTTACGCATGAGACTAAAACATGAGCCATTCATCAGTAATATGTAAAGTAGGCCTATATTTGATTAAGTTCTCAGAATACTTTCAAGGTGTTCCAGTTTTAATAACAGTAAATTTTTTATTAATCCTCAATTTTGGACAAATAAAAAATCAATCTAATAATATACCCATTGTTTCCACAATTTCATATAAGGTCTTGAACTTTTCTTCAAAAACCTATCTATGAAATACAGCACTTTCTACTTAATACTGTTTTACTAAAACACACACTCAAATATTTAAACATTTCTGACTCATGCTCATATAGTCTCCTGATCTATGGATCTGTGGAAAATGTACTCTTTGATAAAAAAAATTAACAATACACTTTTCTTCAATAATATTTGATACAGTTTAATTATCAACTTTATTTAAATAATTTGATATCAACATCCTCAATTTCACTACATACCTTTTAAACTATACATTAAGTCAATTGTGTGCTTCACAGTTGCCAGAAAAATTAGTGCATGCCAGAAAAGATTATGATGAGATAGGAAAATTGTATGTCCATTCAACTCATAGGAAGACAGGACTCCAATTCAACACCTGATGATTGATCAACTTCATAAAATTTGCAGTAATAGGAATTGTGAAAGAGTTTAGTTTCTCAATTCTATCAGAGATAAATGTTTGGCTATTTACACAAATATCTGGTTCTAAACTTAGGTTATCCATTGTGTGTGCCTCCTGTTTTTCAGAACCTTTGTAAAAGCTACCTAAAGTCACATGACCTGATTATTGCATGTGTTAAGAGCCAGAAGATACAACAACTGCTATCTGTATTATGCACAAACTGTTTTAATCAAATAGCTATCCCATTAATCTACTGGATTTAAAAGCAAACAATAACAGGAATGAAACAGGTAAAAGAACAAGTCTCCCACTTTCAATATTCTAATTTGCAAAAAAATTAATGTTATTTGCTCAAAGAACATAATGAATATGTTAAGATATTCATCAATATTAAGGATATGTAATCACCACCATTTTAATATATATATAAATTTTAAGAACAACCTTCAGTTCCTTATTGTGACATCACACTTCACTTTCAGGTAAGCCACAACCTATCTCCCTTTCCTTTCCATACCAATATTGCAATTATTTTTGACAATGTCATATCCTTACTAATATTATATATATATATACACACACACACACAATATTACGAGTATCCATAAAGGAATAGAGACTAATTTGGTGATGAAGTCACATTTGAACTTGGATAGTGAGGAAGGATAGAAATAAATAGGAGGATTACATTTTATGTGAATTCATATGCTCAGGCATAGAGTCACACACATAGAAAAGCATATGTTTAAAGCAGGGAGAAGGAAGGAAGAAGGAAAGACTGAAAATATTTGACCCAGGCAGGACCTGCATTTAAATCTACATTTGCCACAAAGACAATAACAAATTTTCAGACTTTCATATTGCGTAATAGCACACAGCTTTTTCCAGGAAGGGATATATTCCACATCAAAATGTACACCTATAAAATAATTTTTTAATTTAAATATTCTTTATGCAGGTAAAAGAAAAAAATTATGAACATGAAAAGGTGCAAGTATAAAATACCAATTGTTTTATAATGAATGGTAAACAAACTATAGCCATGGAAGAACCTATGCAACATGGCTGTGTACAAACATTATTAGATTAATTAATAGATAATAATAAATTAGAATAATAATACCTGGCAGGTGTTACGAGTTATATATTCAAGTGGAATTGTTATTAAGGCTTGAAATGGTATTTGTGACTCTGTTTATTTCAATTAGTCTCAAGTAGGCTTCCACCATATTTTTTTAATGTAAATCAAAATTATGACATTAGAAAGTGAAGGCTTTCCCTGTAAATTTGTTCCAAATACAACCCAGACCAATGTTTGATTCAACAATGTTTTGATGGAAATCTCCGTCATAGTAATCAGTTAACCTGACAATAATGGTACAGCTTGTTGTCAAAACATTGCTGAATCAAACATAGGCCCAAATTATGACATTCAACAAAAATAGCTTACAACATTCACATTAAATAAGCTCACCAAACAAACACTTGTGAAAAATCATAATACAATAACATTTAAAATAGAAGAAAAAGAATTGGTATTTCAGGTATATAATCCACTTACAAAAAAAACACACTAAACTTTGTCTTTATAATAAAAATAATAAAAATTTTCACTTACCACAAAGTATAATCTGCGGGTCTCCAATAGTTTTCAGTACATTAGTTCTTATTTTGGGAAGAATAAGAACCTGATAAGAAAATGAAATAAGGATTAATTGGCTTATAGGATTATGGTCATTAAAGTGTTTACAATGATTCCTCTTTAATATATAAATACAAACATGGATGCAATTTTTAGACAGACAGAAGAGGAAATCCTCTTAACATTCATTATCTAGTATCTGTAATTAATATAAGCCCACAGACAAAAAAAATTATGCATAAGAACTCAAAATCTTATAATAACACAGCAATGTTAGTTTCAAGTGTGTGCAAAATATGTGTTGCAGAAACATACTAAGACCCAGTTTAGAGTCAGAAGTAGTGTTATAAAAAAGGCAAAATAGATTATAAATTTTACTGTGCCAAACATTAGGACTTCAATAAGGATGATTAAGAATTTATGTAGTAATTTCATTACAAGCATAACATATTTCACTAACAAAGATTTGCTTATAAATTACGAAAATAGTAACACCTGAAGGATTGCAGGAAACTGTTCTTATGATGCCAATAGAAGGACACCACATATTTCTATATTTATTTTGTTTAACTATTATGTGACAGATTGCTTCTGAAACTAAAATTTCCTATGACAAATTCAATTGTTCTGTTGTTTCAATATAAGTATAGCATATATTAATATTAGTAATTATTATTCACAGAGCTCCATAACTTTCAGTTTTGTAGTCATACAACACAATTCTTAATTATAAAAGTTTCAGTCTAAGTGATTAACAATGAAATTAGAATAATATATTAATATTTTCAATCAAATAAATCCAATAACAAATGCTATGGGTTGATGATTTGGTACATTTAATAATATAGTACTATACACAGTAATCAATTTATTTAAGTGAAGACCTAGTTTTCTTAAAAATTCAAGAAATGTCAAAAATATGGACAGTCAGGAGAACAACAAAATGGTATAAAATGTTCTTTCCACAGAAGATAACAAATTAATAGAACAAAAGTTATCATAAAATTTACCAACATGATTAATTTCCCTCTATAACTATTTTTACCACTTCTTCAATCAGTTCTTACTCTTTGGGATATTAGTAATACAAGATATTTGATATATAGTTTATATTTCCAATGGTTTTAACATGTTTTGACAAGTTAAAACAATTATTATAGGCATCTATACCTCACACCAATTATAAAATATTTTCTGACATACAAATTATGTTGAAATCCAAATTCTTTGGTGTAAATGAAAATATCACTTGTAAATATAGGGTGTGAGAGAAATTTTACCCAAAATCAAAAGTAACCTCCCCTCCAAATTATGGTAAGGTTTTCTTGTCAAATTTTAATAAAACTTCAACAAAGAGCCTAAATAAATTTAAAGAATTGCCTATTATTAATTAAGTGAAACTAAGTGTATTTATTGGTTCCCTAATTAATAAACAAATGAATGATTATGAATTTAAATAGAATTGGAATGCTTATTCATGAAGGCCATTTAAAAAGTTTGCAAAGAATAGCCAGGTATTTAACTATTTACAATTGGCTTCACATGTAATGAAAATTAAAACAATATAAAACACCTTCTACTAACTTTGCAGTTGGATACACTTCATCTAGCGGCAAACTTACATTATGATGAAGTGTATAAATGGAAAGTTGTTCATTTAACAAAAGTGTGAATACAAAAAGAATAAACCCATTGAATAAACTAAAAATTGTATTGGAAAATATGGTAACAGCATATTAATTTGAGAGTAAAAAAGAGCTAATTCCACAATCTGAAAAATCAAAACAGCCAGATAAGGTGAAAGATTGGTTGTATGGAATGAAAATTTTTATATATAATCAGGCTCAGAAACCATAAAGAAATATTGAGAAGATATCGCAGGATACATATGTTGTAAATAAAATGTAAAGCAAAATCCAATAATGAATTAGTTATCATATTTCTCAAATTGAATTATATAAATCAATATGATGAATAGTTTCATATAATTTGTACTGAACTACAAAAACCAATCCAGATTCTGACACATTATAAAAAATAACAACCAAACTCTAGTAGTAATAATATTTTATTATAAACAAGATGTCAGTTAACAATAAAAATGCCCTGGAAAAAACAGGTAAACATTTTTAATTAAACACTATACAATGGCAAATGAAACCATTCCTAAATAGATTTATTTTGTTCTATAATTTTTTTTCACTTAACTATTCACAATACTTGGACATTTACAAGAATATTTGATTACTGGAAATTGAGAGCTGGTGCCACAAATGTAAGAGGTGAGGAAAACTTTAAATTTTTAGAGGCTAAGTCTCCTTCGTCAGGAGAGTTGCAATACTTTGTGTCAGTTGACCACACACTGTAGTAGTCTTCTGAAAGAGGAGGCCTACACCTCTGAAATTTTAAAGGTTTTTCCTTGTTCAACATGACAATACAGGCCCTAAATTTAAAACAAGCTAGTAACTGTCCTTCATGTCTATGTATTTTTATTTGACCACCTGTAATTTATTATATATCAATTCAAGATGCACAAATAAAACAGATCTAATAATGTTGGTGAAACTGTAAGAATATGAAAGAATTATTAATCAAATAACTACCAGAAAATTGTGATAATAAATAATAGCTAACTGGACATTAATGCATGTTAAGAGAAGAATAATTTTTTGAAGAAATATATGTCAAAAGAATGGGAAGTTTAACAAAGAGGACTTCCAACTGTCAAAACATAACAAATATTCTCTGAATAGTATTTTAATTAATTCTGTTGATTGCACCATTATTCGCACTTATAAATTAAATATTGACACCTTAAACTTAAAAAAGCACCTTACATTAAATGTGGAACTTCTATATAAAAGTACTACACAGATTTACAGTATGAAATAATGACCAATTCATTGTTTCAAGTTCATATAAAACGAAAAATAAACGATCTTAAGTAAAAATAATTTACTATTCTTAATTATAGTTGGAACATATACATTTCCGATACGAGTAGTTGATCAATAATAATAGAATTTCAATTATGAGAAAATATTACTTGTGTACCAAGTAAACAAATTAAAATGTATAACTAATTCTATAAACACTATATTTAGTCAACAGACTATTCACATATGAGTTTGTAATAAATCACTCAGAATAGTATGGGAATGCAAATTCGCACCTATTAGCAATAGTGCTGACTGTTCACGAAAGTGATTTCATTGAAGTCGTTTTGATTTACTGCTAACTTATGATTGAAAGTAATTTAAAAATTTCTGTATTTTTGATGGTCTTCCCGGCAACTGAAGCATTTCAAATATTTACTAAATTTATGGCAAAGTTAACTAATTTCTAATTTTTATTTATATTCCGTTCGGTATGAGAACAAAATAAACAAAAACACACCTGCAAAGATACTTCACATTTTTATGTCAAAGTGATTTAATAAGGCAGATAAACGTATAGGCAAGGATCAAGAATAAAAAGACGTTATTAATTGACAAAAAACTCAAATACTAGAATACAATCAATATTGTAATTCTGACCTTACACATTACTCATTTTTATGGTAAATCTCAGAATAGGTAAATTTCCAATTGGTAATATACGTAAATTCAAAAAAGTGCTGTAATAACCCTTGTCTGTAAATCCCATGTAGTGTACTATTCTTTGTTGTGCAAGGTATCAAGCAAATGTTTACATTAAAGTTAAATGCGGTTATGAAAATTCCAAAACAAGCAAAGATTTAATTAAAAATTCGACAGAAATTTGGCGGAGCTATAAGTGCGTCAAAATTATTTATAGATAAAAACATTCTAGTTTTCTGTATTACTAAAATCGAAAGGTGATTAAAACTTTTAATATTATCACTTAAGTTGTAAAAGACGCCTGAAGGTTGATTATAGAAATATTATAGTTTTCTAATGTAACGCGGCGGGATTATGTGATCTATTTTGGTAAACAGATTCAAAATAGAACTTTATCTTCTCAAAATCTTCAATCAATCAAGAGATACTTTATTTTATTCAAAAACATTTGAGCAGTATTTACTTATAACGTATTCCAGATATGATAATGAGACCCAAAATATTAACTGTAATAATAGTCAGTAAAACCCATTGTATTCGCGACGTTTCAATGACTTCACTACCATCCTCTTCTAGCAAACGCCGAGAATACAATTTTTTACTCGGTTAGAATCCCGAGGAGACTTTATTAATTCTCTACACCGAGAAACATTACATTATTTATCAAATATTTTGACAATTTCCTTTGCCCTTCAAACTGCCGATCTTACTCTGGGGATGTTTATCAAAGAATAGTGTAGACTAATAAGCATGTATGGAAGAATTTGGAGGATATGTTGTGTTAGGAATACTGTCCTCCATGAAAAATTGGAAAGAAAAGCTTTTTCAAATATTACATTGTTGGATTGTATGTTGATTTTAAGTATGGAATCTTATTGAGTACGGCAGAAAAATTAAAAGCAAGGGAAGGTCTTTCATAGATCCAACGGCGAATCAAAAGGCAAATAATACTTGATTTGGCTGAAGAGCCAGCAATTGTTCAACTCTAACAGTCATCCTGTAATATAATATATATAGATTCGGAAAACGATTTTGCAAAAAATAAGAGGAAACAGTCGTCCAATTTCCACTATACATAATGAAGATCACAAGTAAATTGACAAATATACTGAGGAAGACTGCAATGCTATAGAGGATGTGGGGAGATTCGAAGCCATTGGTCATTATCAGAAGCGCACCAGAAAATCATGCAGAGTCGCTTCAAGCACGCCAACTTCTCAATCATGTGTTGAGCGTCTATTTGCCGGATTAAGATTAATTTTAAATTATAATAGGCAGTCATTGAAGGGCGATTTTCTGTCTGCCATTTTATTTATAAAAGTCAACAAATAATACATTGTATTTTTTGAAAATTATTACAATTCCAATTGTATTGTAATTTTTATATTAATTGTGTGTAAAATTTCAATTTTGTTAATAATATATTAATTGTAAATAAATATATATAATTACTTATATATGAAAGAAAAAATATATGTAATATTTAATTAATTTTAATTAACGTCTATTTTAACCAGAGCATGCAGCAAATCTGGAGAAAATACTTCGTTGTCGGAGCGGAGCAACTCAAAAGTAGTCGCTCCAAAGTCCTCCTGTTTACACTGAAAACAAAATATTGTATTGCGTAGTATTCTAGTAGCCACAAGGCGAGTGAGTGATCGTACGTAAGGAATTATGAATCTTTGTTCAAATTATGAACGACATTAGACGATTTTTGTGCAAAAATCGTAAGACTGAAGTCATCAGTCATCAGTCTGATGATGATACATACCATATTAATACATGCAGTCCAGGTATGTTATGTTTGTGTTTTACCAAAATTATTTACTGTGTTTTTTATTCTTCGTACACAGAAAAAATAGATTAAAAAATATATAAAATAAGAAATAATAATACAATCGAATTTTATTATTCTAGCCGACTAAATTCGAAACCGCTGAAATCGTTAATCTTTTATAATATTCCGCCGACGAAAAATAAAAATTGTGATGTTCATTTTTATAAATCGTTGCTGCATTACAGTTATTGTAAAGTAGTCGACAAATTTTATTATACTGGAAATATAAATTTTATATATATATTTTCGCTTATTCAGCTCCACCCAGAAAATTAGACCAATCTTCAGTTTTAGCCATGGTAGAAGATATACAGAAACTTTAACGGAGGTTTTCTACACAATTTTATTGCCGAGGCTACCACTTCCTTCGATATGTTCAAGGCAGCGGAAGTGAGTGAATCCCTTGCCGAAAACGCAGATTTGATTGCTCAAGCCACTCCGTTTTACCCAGAGATATGCGAGGCAATAAAAATTGGTCTCATTATTTCAGCGACAACATTGAACGTACATTTAGTACATTACGACGTGTCAAATCTAGGAATTGGTCTACGATGGGAGACACGAGGCTAAGTGGCCTGTGCATGCTCAGTGTTCACAGGAAAGGAGCAGAGGACACTAAATTCATTCACAATGTGATGAACAAATTTGGACACCAACCTAGATGCCTCAAGTTTTATTCGGTAAGTTAAATAAAAATGTATTCCTTAATCTTTTTGTAATCTCCTGCTGGGCCTATGCCCTCAACGTCACTGTGACGCGTTCCCATTCCACGAAATACCCTGATTTTTCATAACATCGGCACCATCAACAGTACCATATTAAATATTGTCTAATTTCTTAACATTGCCCTGGAATTTATTTATCGCAATGTTCAATTCAAGACGACACTGAATTAATTTTAATGATAGTGTAAAATCGAAGTAATTTTATTTATAGGTTTTAAAAGTATAAGTACAGAGTCTCTTTCAATTAACCATAATACCAATTTAGCTCAAAACTTCAATAAAAACAAAAGTTTTAGGTTCACTTCCTGAATTCAAGTATGAATGGAAGCGTCGAGGTCGCGGTGCCATCGCCCTCTCGACACTAAACTGGACAATTTTGGGTATTTTTTTTTCAAACCTATCCCCCTTGCTCCACGACAATGGAGGCTAAACGTCAACGTAGTTGCGGCGGTCTCGTGTCACTCAAAATGTTATATTCGTCACCAATCTCGGTTATTTAGGATAATTTATTAACTATCTGTAGACAGGATTTGAAATTGGGTTTATTGCATCCGAAGTGTCACTATTAATCTCAACGAGCTTGAAACTCGATTAGACACTAATAAAAGACATTTCACATATCCCCCATTTACCCCCCCCCCCTCATCCTCAGGGCGATATACATCTATAAGTAGTCTTTCCCAGATAGTAAGTTATATTCGAACCACGTTGGGTTGATATTATTTCGTGCGCTTCGGACTGTATGCGAAATCTGTTGATAGACCCATTACCAAAAATCAATTTTTATATTTATAGAATAGCTGTTTAACCCGTTCTTCTGCTTTAGAGTCCGAAGTTTGCAGAAATATAATGAATTAATACGTCTTTTTTACCGGTGCTCGGCTATTTCAGACGAACAGGCTTGTGCACCGAGTAATCGATGGGTTTCTGGTCTACCAGGTCTGTTAATATGAAACCAGAATATGCTCATAGTTGGGTCTAGTTGTCAATTTAGTAACTGTCAAACCATGGTCCTCGGCCTGTATTGAGAGGTGTATGTTCTGGGGTCGCAGACCTTGGGCATACGGTAAGAGTTGTTCTCTGTTCCCATTGGAACAGTCGGCCAGCTGCCTCCTAAACTGGTTGAGGTACAGCAAACTCTTCTCCCGCTATCGGAAGGGCGTGGGACAAGTACCAAATTCCCGACCTACCTGATGCAGGTTTTTCTAGGGTTTTCCCTACATTACTTTTAGGTGAATGCCGGGTAGGATCCTTAAACTATAACCCGGGGGCCCTAGTTAATCCTTGGCCACCTTCCTCTACCCTTCCGCATCCCCCTTTTCAAATCCCTTCCTATCCTAATAAAGGGGAGTTGCCACCATGTGGATTACCCTCATGTAGCCTGTTACCCTTAAAAAAACATCGGAAGGGTGTGAGACAAGACCAGCTGCTCGACCTACCTGATGCCGGCTTTCTAGGGACTGTCTTACGTCACTTTTAGGCAAATACTGGGTCGGATCCTTAAACCATAGTCCGGGGGCCCTAGTCTACCTTCCTCTACCCTTTCAAATTCCTTCCCATGCTATTAAACGGGAGTTGCCACAACGTGGATTCCCCTCATGAAGCCTGTTACTCTTTTCATGTGTTTACATTTGTCAAACACTTTGAACGCACAACACAATTTTAACCCAACATATTATTTCATAGCATTGAATGTATCGCATTTTGTGTCTAAAAACTACTATTTGCGGACAGCATTGATCTTCTGTTACCATTTGAAGAAAACTGCTGCAGAATCGCATCGAATGCTTTTAGAAACTTATGATGAGCATGCTTTTGGGAAATCACAGTGCTTTGAGTGGCTTAAAAAATTATAAAGTGACGAATTTGACGTCAGAAGCGAAGAACGTGGAAGACCGCTGAGAAAGTTTGAAGACGCCGAATTGCAAGCATTGTTGGATAAGGATCATGCTCAAACGAAGCAACAGCTGACAAATTAATTAAATGTGACACGAGGAACCGTCTGCATACATTTGAAAGCCATGGGAAAGATGCGGAAGATGGGAAAATGGGTTCCACAAAAACTGATGAAATACAGCGTGAAAACCGAAAAAAAGCTTTAAAAAAGTTTTTCGCCAGGTTCAAAAGAAAATCATTTCTCCACTGAATTGTGACTGGCGATGAAAAATGGATATATTACGATGATCCTAAACAAACAAGTTACATCTACTGCAAAACCAAATCGCTATGGACGGAAGACAATACTTTGTGTTTGGTGAGATCAGACGGGTGTTATCTATTGAGAACTGCTGAAACCTGGTTAAACCGTTAATACCGGACACTACAGACAATAAATTTATTGTTTTGAACAAAGAATTGCGCGAAAAACGACCAGAATATCAAAAGAGGCGACACAATTTTATTTTCCTTCATGATAATGCACCACCGCACATAGAAAACCCGGTCAAGTAAACAATTTTGGCAAATAATTTTGCATGCAGTTTACTCACCAGACGTGGCTCCATCCGAATACTATTTATTTTCATTGATAGAACATGAGATTCTTAAATTAATGCAACTCCTCCCCAATCTGTTATACCCGCCATTCTTGCTGACGCGTGCTATAGAATTCGTAGGGTTTGTAGTCAATCAACTAGGAAGCTTTAATCTTGGACTCTTGGAACTCACGTTCTGAAGTTACAAAGCATAGTCGTTTCACGTAGCACAATTTTTCCCACAAGCCGAGGCACCTCGGCCTGTTCTGAGAGGTGTATGTTCCGGGGTCATAGACTTTGGGCATACGGCAAGAGTTGTTCGCTATTACCATTGGAATAGTCGGCCAGCTGCCTCCTAAACTGGTCAAGGCAAGGAGAAGGGAATGCTGCGTCCCCACAGCAAACTCCTCTCCAGCTATCGGAAGGGCGTGGGACAAGTACCCAATGCCCGACCTACCCGATGCAGGTTTTTCTAGGGTTTTCCTTGCATTTCTTTAGGCGAATGTCGGGTACGATCCTTAAACCATAGCCCGGGCGATCTAGTAACCCTTGGCTACCATCCTCTACCTTTCCGCATCCCCCCTTTCAAATCCCTTCCTACGCTATTAAAGGGGAGTTGCCCAATGTGGATCACCCTCATCTAGCCTGTTGCCCTAAAAAAAAAAAAAAAAAATTGGCGATGAATATTGAAAAAGCCTGCGAGAGGATTCTCTCGCAGGTAACCTGCGAGGGAATTCCTCTCGCAGGCAGAACCTTTTAGGAGAGATACGAAGGGGCTACCTTTGGGTATGCCTTTTCCTCTCCGTTTTTGAACTAAGGTTCCAACAAGCCGAGGCACCTCGGCCTGTTCTGAGTGGTGTATGTTCCGGGGTCACAGACCTTGGGCATACGGTAAGAGTTGTCCTCTATTCCCATTGGAATAGTCGGCCAGCTCCGTCCTGAACTGGTCGATGCACGGAGAAGGGAATGCTGCGTCCCCACAGCAAACTCCTCTCCCGCTATCGGAAGGGCGTGGGACAAGTACCCAATGCCCGACCTACCTGATGCAGGTTTTTCTAGGTTTTTCCCTGCATTTCTTTAGGCGAATGCCGGGTAGGATCCTTAAAATATAGTCCGGGGACCCTAGTTAACCCTTGGCTACCTTCCTCTACCCTTCCGCATCCCGCCTTTCAAATCCTATTAAAGGGGAGTTGCCACCATGTGGATTACCCTCATGTAGTCTGTTACCTTAAAAAAAATTGTCGATGAATATTATTCCAGATTGATGAACGAAATGTTTCATTTTCGTTCCAATGATTCGACCATTAACGTAAACAAATGATACTAATAAAATAAATATAACTTATGATTCCCTATTGTTCTAATCCATTTATTGTATTTTAAATAATTTGATTTCCAATGTTTCTTTAAACTTAACAATACTCTCAATAGCTGTAAACATAACAGAATTTTCGCCTGCAATGTGTGGACAAATCTCTTCTAAGAAATTTATGTCCACTACATTTCATGTAAGTAATTGTAAGTAATGTTCAATAATTTTTTAATTAATTGTATTATAAATTATCATGTTAGAAAAATCTTCCTTTGTTCGAATTTTTAGAAGCACGGATTTTGAAATTATATCGTTTAATTTAATTTACAACACCTGAAGAGGTACTAATAAATTAGAGGTGAAACTTTGAGAATGTTTTTTTCTATTACAATGTTTGACAGGTTGATGTTTTCATTTATTTAAGGACGTCAGATAAATATAACTAATAAAAGATTTATATATTAATTGATCATTTCTAAGCATATTTATTAAACGAATCAATACCAATTGAAACAGTTTCCATATTATATATAGAGATAGAAATGATAAATCCAGATAAGTTTCAGAAATGTTATACATTAAACTTGTATTACATTCATTTAATGTTAAAACCAAGACTGATTCTTTACGAAATTAAGTTGCCTTTCCGGAACTGTATACCTAAACGCTTCAGCGGACAGGATTGAGGAAGGGCCTGTACGAGTGATGAGGTTGTCCGCTCAGCCTCGTGCAGATATAGCACGACACTATCCACGTAGTTCAGTTGTTTTTGACCAGATTTGGATTTACCAGCGTCGGCACAGCTTTTGTTATAAAGCAAACCATTATTTCCAGATTTCTGTAGGATTTACGATGTTTCTTATTTTGAAACTGTTTTTAAAGCCAATTTGGAATTTTGGTCACCAAAATTATAAAAGAGAACTCAACTGTACTACATTTTTATTAATTTATTAATTCGGACTGTCAATCTGTATTAAAAACAATTTTAATAATCTATAATATTATCATGCAAATAATTCTAAAAATGAACAAATATCAATGAGGCGCAACTAATTTTAAATGCTGTAATACAAATTAAATATAATGAAAATTCAGATTCTAAATAATTTTTATTAAGCTTCATCTAATGCAACCAGTAACAGACAACGTTTAACGCAAGTAATAAGATAAAACATCGAGGAAGAATTGTAAGAAATATTAATAATAATTTGTGAGAAATATGATTATGCATAGATGACTAGAAATTTTAATCGCTAGAAGAGTTTATAGCAAGTTCTTTGGAGTATTTATTTAAATAGTCCAGAGTAAACTTTCTAATATAAGTGCATCAATAAATTCTGTTTTTTTCCTTCATTATAAAATGCGTTAATCGAGTATGCAGAAAATAAAGGTACTAATAATAAAATAATTATATTTTTCAAATTTAACGGGCACAAATTATGCATTTACATGTGGTATTTTCCTTTAACGTTTAGATATTTTTATATGTATATATATAATATATAATGAGTGCTATAATGTTTTGTTACTATTAGTTTCAACATATATCAATATATAAAACGCTATTTAAATTAAATAAAAAGCCTTCAGCTGGAATTGAAGTGTATTGTTAAACTGCACCTTTCCCTCGGTTTATACTGATAAAACCATGTAAAATTCCTAAAATGTGCAAAATTCAGTCATTTTTTACGTTCAACAAAAGCAAGTTGTCATGAAAAACATAAAATTACGCTTTATTCATACAATAACAAATATATGTTGAATATTATGAACAAAAAATATAAGATTATTAAAAAAATAACAATAAGTTTAGTTTCTGTCATCACTTCCATGGACTATAAGTCTTTCTGATTGATAATGATGTCACTTTCATCACTCGATGGTTCTTTATGCGATTCTGGTTCAATGGTGATAACCTCAGAAGGAAGATACTTTGTAATGAAATCCGTCATTAACAATTGTATATTTTTTTTGTTAAATTTTTATAGACCTCCTTATATTTATTTAAGGACTTACTAATATCCCGCTGGAATCGGAAAGCTCGTTCAACATTTGGGTCATTTAGTAAAAAATTAGTACCCAATTTTCAAGCTGATGACACTTGTGAATGCAACGGATTCAGATTCCTCTTCATTCGGATCATTATCTTTATCTAGGTTATTTGTTTCATGAATCATTTTAACTAACATGTTCATCTAATTCTTCATCAGCCATTATTTCTTCAATATCTGTCTCAGCTAAGTCCTCCAGAAGTATGCATCAATTCAGTGATCTGGGAATATTCCTCTTTTAATGGCAATCTATAATTCTCACCTTCAACAGCATCTGGCCAAATTACTTACCAGCAGGCATTGAGCGTTAATTGTTTAATTTGGGTATAAGACAGTCTAACATGCTAACACAATCTAAGATTGTAAATTTCTTCCGAAGAGTAAGAGGTCCATCATTCTCCATTTGTTCTAAAATATACCTGACGGTTTGCTTGATATACTGCTCCTTGAACGTCTAAATTATCCCTTGATCTAACGGTCTTTTCCATATTTTCTGTTGTAACAGTTATTATAAATGAAATTGTGCTCATACTCATGCAAGATCCTGCGGCTAAACTTTTTCTAATGCAGTATTCATTTTTCCTTATTGTTCTTATACTGGCTTCATTCATGAAGTAAAATTTAGCAATATATGTTTGTTTTTTGCTTGTTTTTTAAATTATTTGGTATTATAACGGGTTAAAAAATTTATGTAATTTAATAACATGCTAATAGATATTTATTATTAATAAACTAAAAAATATATCTATATACTGGGACAGCTGTCTCTATAGGACCAGGCGGAATTTAGTTGTCTGCACCCTAATGATTGTACGGACTTTCTTTTTGCGCGTCTAAGTGATATTCGCTCTCTGATGACGAACAGAGTTTTTTCGTATTGTTCGAAATGTTGAAGTAAATCTCTACATATTTTTCTGAACTTCTAGACTATCTTTCACGTCATCTTTTTAACCTAACTTGTTTCATGCACACTGCCTCTTTCTTTCTGTTTTTCTTATTTTCTTTACAATAGCATATGTCCCGCTTAATCCTTGCATTTTAATTTTCTATTTGTATATATATATATACTCAAGTTGATTAGAAATGAAAATGAGTGACCCATTTCATTAGTGACTTCACTTTAGATTTACTAGTCATCACTATATTTTTAAGACAACTTGTAATATTAGCGCGATTATTTTATTAAAGTTTACTCCACGTGCCAAAGAGAAAATGCTACATGTTGTATAGTTGCTTTCACAGCCAAGTATTTTTAAATTTACAAAATTGGAATAAGAAAGACACCTTTATTAAATAACCATGTTCTTCTATTTTTATTATTTAGACCTACATTGCAAGTTGGTGTATCGTTGCCTCAACCGATGTTTAGTTAAATGCCATGCCATTTTTCTCAGTCTTTGATTCGAAAAATCTATATTAAGATTAGATCTTCGACATTTCTATTTACTAACAAGAACCAGTTTTTATACACTGAATTTATATTGTTCTGTAATCCTCTTTAACCTTCAATAGTTTTTATAATCACGTTTGGTATAATCTGAAAATTATGGCTCTGATTATAATTCCGTAAATAATACGTCAATATCAGTGTCGACTCCTGAGTTTTTGAAGTTACGTGCTACCTTATCATAAGAAACTATTTTATAAGTGGGTTGACAATAATAAATGAGCAGATTACACAACAAAACATCTGTTCACTTGTGGCAACCATCGTCTGCTTTAGTAAACTCTGCGTGCAAGTGGGTATACGGCTTAATTTCCTAAAAACTGTATATCAAATTGTCTGTGGCAGTTTCAGAAACCTAAAACATCTTCTTTAATGATTTTAATTTAATTTAACCTAGCGCTGTAAAGATTAACCAAAATGATTCTGCATAGCTTCGTTCTAAACATTCAAAAAATATAAACATTTACTCCACAAGCGGTAAGAACGAAAAGAAAATCGTCTCGAGGAGTAAAGTTTGACAAAAAATGAATAAGAACTAGAATTTCAAACAACAATGAAATTATTATAAGGGAATTGCAGAAGTAAGTGCACAAACATGAAGGGAGGCTAAAGAGGTTAAATACGAACCTTTTTCCTCTTGGAATTTTTATCAGAGACCCTTGTTCGAAAAGCGCGCCTGCCACATACAAATACATGAATGTACTTACGAAATTAAAACAAAAAATACACATATTTTTTGTATTGACTCCCTTTATACCGCCTTTAAGTGTGAGCACTTCCGTTGTAGAAGTCAGAGAAATATACTTGTTAATATTGATGTAAGGTCTAAGAAATTTTGCTTCTAACTGAATATCATTTATATAATTTAGTAATTTTATATTAAAATTTTATAAAATAATTTTTCTGACTTAATAGTCTGACGGGTTTTCATTCATTGTTTTATATTTCTCGTCTGTAATCATTGAATGAATTCACATTATTTAAATTATAAAATGATTGCATTAAAAGTATACTAATTAGTTAAAGAAGTAACCAAATAACAAACAAAATAAATTCCACATTTTTTTAAGATCTGCTAAAACTAAAAAATTTGATTTCCTAATTTTTCCTAATAAATCCACTTAATAGGCCTACAAAGGCAATTTGTTTAAAATCTCAGAAATCATTCATAAGAATGTTTTTGACTTTGTATCTCTTGGAAATAAATTTAGTTACCTACTACATCATGTGTGGTATTTATTTTTACACTTAATTTTGTCCTTTAATTGGCTGTCTTTATCTAATTAACTTATATTGTTGTGACTGTCATTTAAAATTACAAACATAATGACCAATGAGTCAATTGAGAATTAATTATAAACAAAGTTTACTTGCACATTAACTGTTTTTATATCACCTGATGACTTCTACCAATTTTGGAAGAAACGTAGTGTTGTCATATTTTAAAAATGTATAAGTAATCTTTGTTTATCATTATTTCTTAACCGATTCCTTGGTCATTATTTGTTATTAATGTGATAGATTTATTTAGTTTTTGTACAGTTGTTAACAAAAGAATATTTTGTATATCTTAATTCCAATTTTAGAAATGTAGGCCTAACTGACATTTCTTTAATTAATCGGTTGGACATTCGTAAGCGGCCATTATTAGCGTCGAATGAAACGTTTTCTGGGTCGCTGAATTTGATAGTGTTATTCAAGAAGTTTTAAATGTCTAATTTCAACTCCAAAAGGCAAGAGAGGGAAGCACCCCTACCGTACGGATGGTGGTGGAAGAGTTTTATATAAAAAAACATCATGCAAAAAGACAGATCCGTATCGATTCCGGTGTTGTAGGAGTCGCATAATTTAATTTTCTAATTAATCACGATGGCTGAGGAAATTTTATGTTTCTCGACGTGGAGGTGGTTGTGATTGACGAAGAATTAACCTGAGACCATTTACCCCTCTATGCTAACATCACTAATCATCACAATTTCCAATTCTACCCCCACTCCATATAAACAATCATAGACTGGAACCTATACAAACAACTGATCCATACCAGAACCAATATCCCACTCCCCCTTACAAACGAAAGCGAAATTGATGCAGAAACTTCAATCCTAACTTCTGTAATCAGAACAGCAATAAAAAAAGCAATCATCATCATATTACCACCGAAACCATCGCAAGAAGAAATGGAGAAATTATAAATCTACTTAAATACAAAAAACAACTACGGAAAAAATGGATACAAACAAAGTGCAAAAACGTAAAAATTCAATGCAATCAAATCTCTAAAAAATATACATCTCAAAATTAGGGAAATCAACAACCAGGTTTACCACCAAAAGCTCCCTATCCTCAATACCACTGATAATTCCATCTGGAGAAGAAACAGTGCAATACTTAAAGAAAAATCAGATATCCCTCCACTTTTGCATAACTCAGAATGGCACACATCCCTCCAAGAAAACGAAGATCTTTTCGCCAAAATCCTCTCCTATCAATTTACACCCTATCCACCCACCAACCCTGCTCTCGACTCTCACATTCAATTAGCTCTTTCCCCAACGAACAATAATACTAAATCACAAACTTTCTTTTCCTACAAAAACATTGTGACAACCATATACAAATTAAAAAATAAAACGTCTCCAGGCATTGACCAAATAAACACCAATCACTTAAAAGTTCTACGCAAAAAAGCCCTAATTCCACTAACACAAATTTATAACGCCATGTACTAAAAAAAAACCAAATCCCCAACAACTGGAAAATTGCAACGATAATAATAATTAACAAACTAAATAAACAATAATTCAACCCCAGCAATTACAGACCCATCAGTCTCCTACCGATACTTGCTAAAGTCTTCGAAAAACTACTTTTACCACAACTAAAAAAACCAATCTCACACTTAATCCCTAACCAACCGGTAGGATTCCCAAACAACCACTCCTGTCCTCAACTTCTTAACATAGTAACAGAATACATTAACACATCATTTGAAAACAAAAATATATGCCTAGCCATATTCTTGGATTCTGAAAAAGCATTCGACAAGGTTCACCATCCCTCACTCTTCTTCAAATTAAAACCTCACCTATCCACCCCCTACTTTAATCTCCTATCTAACTATCATATAAACCTCTCTCACCTTGTCAAATATCAAAATATATTCTCTCCAACATACCCTATTCACTCAGGGGTCCCTCAAGGCAGTGTCCTTGGCCCACTCCTATTTTCCATCTATTCCCATGATATCAGCCAAACAACTGCAACAAAATTGCCACATTTTCCAACGATATAGCAATACTTTTCCAGTCCCATTACTACGAATCGGCTACCATACAACTGCAAACTGCCATTAACCAGGTAGCCATTGGGATAATAATTGAAGAAAAACCATAAACCCAAACAAATCCATCACAGTTCCTTTTTCCCTAAAAAAGATACCAATCACTAACAATATCTATATTAACAACACACCCATTCCAAACAAACAAAGCCATAAATACCTTGGATTAATACTCGATTCAAACCTAACATGGTCCCAACACACCAGTCTCATTAAAAAAATAATCAATCACCGCATCAAAATAATCCTAATTCTCTTTTATCCCTTTCAATGAAAAAATTAGTGCATATATCCCTTATTTCTGCATTATGGAAGTACGGCTGTAACATTTGGGGATCCCGTAGCCAAAACACACGTCAGCAAGATTCAAACATCCCAAGATAAAATCCTTCGTTATATGACAAACTGTCCCTGGTACTTCTCCGCATAGTGACCTCAATATTCCATATATCCACCAAACAAGAACCAAACACATACTTCTTCAATATAAAAAAGACATAATTCACCCCAACCCGTTAATATCCGATACAGCTGCCTCTCCTCCACCTCCCATCCAACATCGCCGATTAAATAGAAAGAGACTGAGAGACCTAATTAATATCCAATAAAAGTAAAGGAGGTGAAAAAAAAGTGTGATCCACAAGATATATTTAGTATAATAAAAAATGCTCAAATATCACAACAGTAGAATCATTAGATAGTAAAGTTTCCTGAATAAAAAGAAAGTAGTTTTGACATTTACCATACGTTTTTTGATTTTATTAGTGTGCTAGTTATTTTTATTTGGTCTCCATTTAGTAAAGTTTCCTGAATAAAAAGAAAAGTAGTTTTGACATTTACCATACGTTTTTTGATTTTATTAGTGTGCTAGTTATTTTTATTTGGTCTCCATTTAGTAAAAGGTTGTATTATTTTCTCCTATCAGGTACGAGGAGTATTTTTAGACTTCATTAATTTAGCGAGTATTTTTCGCTCTTTTAATTCGGCATGATATTTTAGACACTATTATTTTATGTAGTAGTAGAATTCCCAAGTTGTTAAAGTACCGTCAATCATCATCTTGCTTTATTTGAAGTTTGATACAGTGGGATTAGCTCGGGGAGGGGAACGTAAATGGATAAATGCTTCAAATAGTGACGCTATTGATACTGGTTAAATGAAATATTTAGCACGAAGTTAGTGTCGAATCAATTCATTCTCTGGGCTAATTTAAATAAATACCCGGGCAACGCAGGGCACTGCGTTAAAATAATAAAGCGGAATTCACTGTAAAATCAAGTAAAAAAATAATATATGTAAATTCACATATTGATGACTGATAATGGAGGAGATATACTCATTCCAGTGATCCGATCACTGAAAAGTTAAGATTTTTTCATTTCTAATATGCACTAAACGTGGATCCCCACTTTCTAACAGACGCTTCTTGAAAATTCTCGCCATAGCGCCCATTTAAACATCACGTACTATACCTGTGTTATTGTCGTTGTAATGGCTCAATAATAGTAACGACATAGCGAATTATCTTGCTCTATACAATAATTTTGTTTACTGATACATATTTGTATCCTTCAACAGGTCAGGTATGATTCTACAAACTGAAGTATTCCACGAGACGACTCAACGTACTGATCGTTTCGACTGATTTTGCACCTGAGTGGGTATATCAACTAAACGTGTTAATATTTAATAACCTTAGAATTATGCGCGCACACACAGAATGAAGTTCAGCGTTTCATGTTGACAAGAAACGTTGAACGCCAAACCCAACCTGTTTAAATGAACGGACAGGTGACGCTTGAAGGGAAAGGGAGTCTGCACACCTGTCACCTGAGCTCTCCCTAGTGAATAATATTGGATGTCACAGGCACAAGCAAAAATGATCATTTTATTCATACGATTCTTTTACATACTTCTTTCACACTAGATATTTGTCGAAATTATTTCTAAAGGTTTGCGGCTCTACACTCTTGTAATTAATCTACACACAAATTCTGTTACAGTTCCATAGCCCTTCAGCAGTCGCATGCTTGTTTCGGACATCAGACGTAGGATGCATAGAATGCCCAGTCAGTTTTTCCAAAAATGGCAAAGAATTTTCGTACTTATTACATTAAATATTAGTACTTTTATCAATAATCGAAAATTTTTTTTTCGTGTTACGTGTCGAAATACGAGTCTTTTTCTTGAAATATTTCGTGCAATTGTGTCCAAATGGCTATGCATGATGTAATATATTTTACTGTGATTTCATCTATATAAGAGAAGAAACAGTTTGTGATTCCACATCCTTTCCAGACCATTTTACACTAGGTTGCTGACTCATAATATTCACTTTTCTTGTCCAAACATACCGCGAAGAGAGTTATTTTTGATCCACCATGTTTGCTAACCTTTCCGATGTAAAAGTTACTTGCATTCTATTCAATGTCAGAAGTTGCTCAATCTTCATCATTGTTTCAAGAAATATTTAGTCACAATTATCGACTTTTTTCGGAGTCAATGAAATTGCTTGTGTATAATTTCAACGCCTTTTGCCACGGGACGGAACACGTATCAAAGTATCGCAAAAATAACTGAGAAAGGGAACGCTGAGTTTAATTCTGAAATTCAGCGTGACGATTAGAGGGTATTTCAACCCATAGCAGTGGGAGTGGAACGGGTTGAAAAAGTTCCAAGTAAAATTACAACGAGGGGAGAAAATTCAACCATACGATGCAGGAACAGTCACGGCTCGGATAAAAAACACCGAGCACTTGTAGGAGTGGGGGTGGAAGATACGGGGATTTTGAAGATATTCAATATCGGCAATTATTATCGTGGAATAAAAAGCTTTCGGGGTCGCAGTGTTTGATAGTATCATTCACTAAGCTGCCAATGCTGAATTTCTCGCCCTAATGACAATGAAGCGGAGCACTCGTAGAAGTGGGGGCTTTAAATTAAGATAATGCAAAAACTACCGTGAATTGTGTCTATCCCGAGGTTATGTAGGTCCCTGAGTCTAATTCTGACATTAAAAATCCGGGTTAGGTTCTAGTTCAGCCCCTAGGTGATGGAATAGGAGATGAAGGGTGTGAATGACCGTTACATAATTATACAACGAAAACAACAACATGCAGGTTGAGTTTTAGATAAGCCAACAATCCCTGGGGAAGGGGGGGGGGGGTTAAAAGGGAGTGAAACAAACTTCCACGTACAATCATAAACCGTCGACCTTTTGTGGCGTAGGGGTCAGCGTGGCTGCCTCACATCACAGAGGTCCCGGGGCATGGATGTTTGTGTGCGTGAGAGAAGCTCTGGGCAAATCAGTCCCCAGATTAGAAAAAATTATTTCCCATACTGAGTCGCTAATAACCAGAGTTGTTGATTCTACTGTAAATAAACTTTCATGGATCTTACGATCGAGAACAAAAACAAACATGGAATGAGATAAACACCCCCAACATATAAGGGTTGGGGTGCAACTATTTTTCACTCTAAGGGCTTGGGCACAGTTGTGCATCTGTTTAGTCGCAGTTGCATAGTTTTGGGCACACAACAGGCAACTAAACAGTTTGGTTGCTACGTATGGGCACACATGAGGATGCAACTACAGTTGCTAGATGGACTTCATACAGGTGGCAGCGTTGTGTGAACTTGAGATGAGAAGGAAGAAAAAATCAAAAAGGCGTTTTTGGCTTCATCCCTTGACGGCACAGTGTAGCGTGAAGGGACAATTCCATAAACTGTATGGAGATTTAAGAGGTCATCCAGCGAAATTTTTTAATTACTACAGAATGAGTTTGAAAAGTTTTGATGAGCTTCTTGATCTCATTCGTCCTTCTATTACGCGACAGGACACGAGATGGAGAAGAAGTGTTACTCCGAAAGAGGGGCTTTAATTTACACTAAGGTAAAAAAATTATTTAATAAATTCCTACGTATTAGTTTCTGCATACTCAAAAATTCAAACAAACTATGGGTATATCAAAAGAAATTAATATTTAAGCAATAATTATTAAAAAATCAAACAAAAGAATATTATTATAAAATAATTAGGACTACTTAGTATGGTCAATGTTATAAAAGTTATAAAAAAAAATAACTACATCACAAATTGTGTAGTTGCATTGGCATATCTGGTGAAGGAGCTCCAACTGGAGTTACAGTGCTAAATTTTATTTTATATTTTTTCATGAATTTTTATTGTTTATTTGTGTTTTGAATAAATTATTATAAAAACTGGTTCAAAAATTAATAATTTGACTCACCTATCATTTTGTTGAAATTGATTTGTTAAGATTTCTCGAGATATCAAATGTCAACTACAAGTATGCAACAGTTGGATTGCAAGTGAGCTCACCACCATTCAATTCAATGGGACAGACGGCGATTGCGCAACTATATGCAACTGAAAAGTTTGAGTAAAAAAACAAACTGTTTAGTTGCTGAAACTAGTAATTCAGTCTCAGTTGCATGTGTGCGCAGGTCCATAACACTCCATACGACACAAATATGCAATCAAACGATTGCGCAACTGAAAATTGCAAGTGTGCCCTAGCAGTAAGGGTTCTGGGACTATTTTTGCCTGGGATTAATATCGAATTAAATATTTTTCTTGGCTAATTAAATACTTACCGGGTAACTCTAAGGTGACACCTAGTAATATATATTCTTTTTGACAGATGGTCAGGCAAACACATTCTCAGGTGTCCGTCTTATTACGTCTTTAACCCAAGTAATAAACAAAACTTTATAAGAAGTAGTTTGTCCCTATGACATGCAATCTTATTCACCGTGGTTAGGTCAGATGTCAGACATTTCTAAAACAGCGCTCATTTTTCTGTCTCCTGGAATGTACATCTAGGAAGATGATTCTTCCAGAGAACTGAGAACTTGGTGGTTGGAGAAGCATGCTACTAGATTTATCAACAATATTTCAGATACTTTTTATTTTCATGTCAACTCTTTTGTTCATTATTTTGAATGTTCGTTTACATAGTACGTCCCCAAAAATTTGGGGCATTTCGCCACCTGTCCTTAAAAAATCCTAATGGAAATCTGAAAATTCATGAGCAGTCGAAAAGTACGTATCTAGTAACTGCTCAATTTAATTTCACGGTTTGATGTAGATAGATCTAAGATACATTAATGTTTTATAAAATAATTTAAACAAACTGTCATATAACTACAAATTACATATAATTAAATTTTTTTTTAATTTCTATATTGACGGAGAGGTATTTGTATAGTTGCCTTGTTTTTTGTGAACATTAATTTTGTCACGTCGTTCTTCATGCGTTGTTAATGGAATAATAATCGCTAAATACTCGTTCCATTAAATTAGTTGAAAGGTATGCTATTATATTTTGCACTGTAATACAAATACCAGTGTGGGATTAAGGTAAACAAATAAATTATATGATAAATTAATTTTTCAATGATCGAAGATTTTCTCGGCGTAATTGCTGCAAAAAGAGTTCTCGGGTTTCACACACAAGTGTCACTTCGCCTAGAAGATGACGACAGAGCATGAGGTCGTCGAAACGTCCCTTTTTAATAGCTTCTTGCACGCGAGTGAAACCCGAGAACACTTTCTGCAGCAAATTAATTTTTCATTTCGTTATTAATTCTGACCATTCTTCCTACTATTTTAAAAGTACTTTCATCTTTGTACTTTAAAGATGATTTGATTTTGACTTACCTACGCTTTTTTGATAAATGTATTAAAATCGGCGGGAATGATGTAGATCCGAAATTGTTTTATGTTTTTAATCACTAGAGAATCTGGAATAATTCACCTCCACTTAAAATTTCGGTTACACGCGACTCGTATTGAAACATATTTAGTGAGTGAGTGGGGCACGTTGTAAGAAAAAAACATATTTATAATTTTCATTTAAAATAGGATTTTACTATCATTATTATAATTGAATATCAATAAAATATTAACTTTTATCTACAAAGCAGGATTGTAATAATTCCAAGCAGTATATATACACAAAAAATATATATATTCAAAAAAAATTGCAACATGTACTCCGTAAGAGGCGCAAGTTACCACAACACTTGCAACACATTCACTTCGTTCCTTAGGGCGAGAAATAATGGTTTTCATTGCAGTGACACACTACACTAACATAAAATGGATCATTACTTGCACATTGCATTTTTTACTGTTTTGACACTGTACTCGTTCTTCATCCTCGTTGTAGTTGTCCCCACAATTCAAACTGCAAGTTACTCTTCATCTTCATACTGCAATTTTCTTTTACCAATATTTGATTCTTTCTCTTTCACCAAATAATTTATTTTTTTGTCTTTCTTCTTGGTGCCCCATGCCTTCTCTGAAGCTCCTTTTTCCCCCCCTTTTTCTGGTGTATCTGTTATGATAGCAGAAACATTTATTGCCCTGTTAATAGCTTTCCATTTTCATGCTTTTGGAAATGGACAGATGTTTTCTGAGGAAAATAATTTTCAGTAGTACCTAAACTCTCGGTATTTTCTGATGAATCGGGGTCATATTCTGATTCTGAAATATTTCCTGGAAAAGTCGATCAGTAGCAAAAGATGCATAAAAATCTATGTGAATTTCTCCGGGTTGAGTGGGAATGTTCCCACAGCATAAAATTCAGAGGTGATGTTGTTGTTAATGAGCTCAGAAACAATTATTTTACAATAAATAAATTCTGTTGATGTTTGAAATGGAGCAAGCTCGACTGCACTGGGATATGTTGCAACAGAATGTTGCAACTTTCACCATTGCGCACTTTTATATATATATTGTAGAGATTACAAAAATTTAATGAAAAATTAATAAATTGTTTCGATAATTATTGGCGGTGTAACTTTGAGGCGAGAGTATTGTTTGACGCGAGAATGCAGAGACTACGAGTGCTACGAGGTGTATTGTCTAAAAGCTTTTATGCAGAACTTTAGCGGAGAACAGTTACTCATTTATATTCAGAGAAGTGTGTGTGTTTGGGAGACGTACAGTAAAACACTTAGACAGTCAGCGAGCAGTATGTAGTCAGCAAACAGTCAGATCTTCAGAGAGCAGAGTGTTTTTGGGAACATGACCGGTCTGAGCTAGCGTATGTGATATTCAGCAAAGTATGGACTGAATATCATCAAATTTTTATTAAAGATTCTCCACAGTAAAAATAGAGCGTGACAATACGTTTAAAAGTGTTGGAAAGTGAGAAGAGAATAAAATCAGTGCTATGGCCAGTCATGGAAATAGTGTACTATATTAAAAAAATAAAATAAATCACGTGTGCACAAACCAGGACAGCTCTAAACAAATGGTATGTAATAAAAAAATTCATCTGTAAACCTTTATGTAAATATCGTTTACAGCCAGATTTCTATAACTTTGCCAGATTTATATATCTTTTCAGATTTCTAATAGTTTTTGTTTTTGGTATAAAATTTTGTTATTGTAAATTTAAAGTCATTTTTTACTGTATTTATTAGAGGCCCGATAAGCGGCCCTGAAAGTTAGATTCTCATAAAAGCTGAGCGTTTACTTAACAATACTAAAATGTAAATTCAACAAAAACCAAATTTGTTAAATAAATAACTTTGTTATCTTTTGAAAATATTAATTTAATATTACTAATTAAGATTATTTTAATCTTTTGAATACAACATAATTTGTTTGTCCTAACGTGCTGGTATTTTGTAAATATATAAAGTAATTAATTAATAATTAAAAGTGTTTATTACAATATATATCTCATTGCTGGTCTCTAAATAAATTAATATATAAGAACTCAATATAAACTATGTTTATAAAATGATTTGATTAGCAATAAATGTATTAAATCGAAACATAATATTTATTCAGATAACATGAAAGTAACGTAAAAGTTACTGGCAAGGCAAAAATGGAGACAAAGAAGCACAATGGCGAAAACAACAAAAGGCGGAACCAATTATTATATCTAAACTGAAGATTTGAAGTAATAGTAAAAGATGCTACAATGTCGTAGAGCATAATTAGAGTATTTTTAGAACAAAGACCGTCGTAGCAACTTATCTCTGTTACAACGCTTCCCACTCTCCCCCTATCTATAATATTCATTACATCAAATAGGAGTTGCAGAATTGTTCATTCAATCAGTTAACTAGCAAATAATCAATAGTGTATTAATAAATTATTTAGGGTCATAAACCATCAATTTTCGAAAACGCCAGTTTCCAGCAGACTGAACTGCCGTGTATTACAGAAAGATATTAAATAATCATTATTTCCACACCAAGATGTATAATAATTTTTGTTGGGTTCTATAATGTCATACTACTATAATGTCATACTATGTCTTTCTTCTTTTATAAGGGAAACAGGCAGAAAATAATTTAAATTTTCGGACCAGCCATATTAATTCCATATATATTCCGAATGTAAACAGTCGAAAAAATTATCTCTGAATAGAAATTAAACATATTAGTTAAATTACTTACCCTTCAATGCATCGTGTAAAATTTTAAATAACGCGGTTCATTTGATGTAGCCTTCTTTTATACGTTCTCGTAAAACATAATTATGATTTACTAAATATAATTTATTTTGTCAATAAGTCAAAGTTAATTAAATACAAATTGACATAGGAGTCATAAAAGTTTAAACGCAATGGTGAATTGGAATGGTTCATAAGTACATACAGAATTTTCGTTTCCTCCACATATGTTAGTCTACCTCAGGAGTAAAAATAATAACCTTCCTCTTAGAGCATTTTTATTTATTTGAAAACAGAAAACTAAGTGTATTAAATGTAACTTTCATAACAGAACAAAAACAAAAACATTCTCGTTTCAGGCACACCACAACTTTACAGGAAATAACTGACTCAACATGGATGGAGACAACGCAAGCCTCACGAGCTTCAGCAGCCGTCGATTTCCAACTTCAATGTCGTTCATGGGATCGGATGACAACGTGGAGTTGATGTCAAATCGCGATATAAATGAGTACATCGCATCCCTAGAGGTGGCGAATAGGCTTAAAACAGCGGAGAACGAATGTCTGGCGGAGCATGTGAAACGCTGGCGTCCGGAGGCGCTGTGCGACTTGGACTACTTGACGGCGGTCATGTGCAAGGCTGCGGCTCATTTCCTGCACGCGCCTCACTCGGCTCCTCCATTCCCGGACAGCGCATCCGCCGGCGACGACGCAGACAAGGACGAAGGTCCTGCCCCTTCTCGCACTGATTCCATCACATCCTCGACCAGCCTCGCTTACATCGAAAACGTCACCAGAGTCGGCAACGAGGAGAAGTTGCGCATGGTGCGTATCGCTATGCTTGGAATCCGAGAGCAAATAACCGAGCTGCAGGATGCTTACTGGAAAGAGCGTCGCCATCTGGACGGTGTGATCGAGAATTTGGAATTCATGTTGACGGAACATCGAGAAGCTCAAGCTTTAATCAAACATAACGTATCAACTACTGGATCAGAAAGTTTTAAGATGCAAAAATGTAGGTGAAAAAACACTATTACTTATTTTTTAAATTCTATTATTCTTTCTCAAAATTATTGAATAATTACAAAAGATAATGTCTAATTATTATTTAATTTGGTTGAATTGTAACTGATATATATATATATATATATATATATATATATATATATATATAGTTATATGAGGGAGTCATGTAAAAACCGAACACCTGCTACAAAGTGACAATAGAATTTATTTAATTCAAAAGTAATTTTCCAGAAGTGTTAATACATATATTACATGTTGACGATCAATTCCAATCTTGTAGAAAGAGGTAGGTTGGTGAAGGATCCCACAACCTCACCCACTCTTGCACTTCCTCGTTCAAATGAAACCGACGTTCACGAATGTCTTCACGTCGCCAAACATGCACAAGGGAAAGATCTGGGCTGTAGGGAGGATGTTTTAGTGTTTCTCAGCCAAATGTCTGAAACTTATCACTCACCATATTGGCAATATGGACAGCTTTATATTTCTTCTGCTGGGGGAATTTTGCAGTTTCCATTGTTGACTTCGCCGTTTGCTCGCGGGCTCAATATGGTGGCTCTACGTTTCGTCCACTGTGACTATATGTGGCAGAAAGGAATTCTCTTAGCTTGCATCCATTCCCAATGCTGGACGAAAACACTTTTCGCTATAACACTACATTTACCTCCAGAGCAATAACGAAACAACTGTGTGAACCGTTTTCACTAACCATACAGATGTCAGTTTTGGGTAGTTTTGGTAAAGTAAACGATTATACACGAATTTGTCAATTTGAAATTCTGAAATTTATTACAAATTTAATTTTCATACACAAATTTTATTTAAATATTTTATACATTTATGTCATGGCTTAATTGCGAGACTCTTAATATCTCTAGGGTCACTTTATTGGACCTCAAAACAGATATAGGTACTTGCAATGAATAGGAGAAAAATACAAAAATATTGAAATGAATTTACAAGAAGTTTTACTGAAGTTTTCCGAAAATAGTAAAATAACAGAATGGAATCTGACGGTATGAAAATTATACAAATGATTAAAAATATTTTATCAATATAATTATTTTACATACCAAATATGGGAACAGCCCGTGTACCACTCCAATTCTTTCACTTCACAAAATTTAATTATTTTCTTTTTAACTAAACCACAACATTTATGACATTACTTTTTCTTTACAACAGGCCATAGTGTATCACTTAGACACCACTTCAGTCAGCATATATAATCCACTCTTTCGCGCATCACAGACGATCGGTTTTCTGTTGTTTATCAACAGTTCCTTCAGAATTGTTTTAAAAATGATGAACGCTTCACAATTTTGTATATAATCCTTGCGCAAAAACTTTATCAATTGATCTATACATGTTAACCTCCATCAACAGACTCATGTCGCACAATGCAACCTTCCATCTCTCTAACTAAGTTGTCAAACGATCTTTACATGTTGACCTCCACTAGCAGTGTTGTCGCCTAAGCGACCATCTCCCTCTAACCTCTACATTAAGACTGTACATTTCGTCACAGATTTTAACATCACACACCGGCGCGCTTAGAGTCCGCCGTCGACAGCAATACAGACTCCGCATTCTTACGCTATGCTGACTGTCACAATATCCTGTCTACAATATTACGCTATTAATGCAATAATCCAATAATTTAAAAATTGATTTAATTTGATAGGTCATTCTAGCAGACTTTGTCTCAAAAACTCCTCTGTTCGAGGCTGGCGTCACTTCCACACGCCTGGGAAACCTCAAATCGCATTGTGTTCATTCACGCATGAGAGAAACTCGTCACACGGCATTTTTCATTATCTCAAAACTCTCCTAATTCTTCTTTCTGAAAATGACGGCCATCGGTTTATTGACGTCATCTCCCGACTGCTAGTCAGGCCTCTCTTCTTTTCGATTTAAACCTACTTAGAACGCATGGAACACTCCCACTGGACCCTTGTTACGATCGTAGTCTCTAATATTGGGGAAAAATATTTTTATTTCTCAACGTAATCTCATTTTCGCTCGATAAATATTACCCAGCGATGTTCAACAGTTTGCTCATAACCTCCGAAGTCAAGAGGTAGATATGGCACGAACTATTACAAGAAACGTAAATTAGGTAGTGTTTAAGAAAATTCAATAGGGTAGATTAGTAGATGGAGGCCGACTTCAATTTAGCATGAAGATTTCAGAGAGGCGGATAGGGTCCCATCCTTCAGAAACTTCAGTTTAATAAATAGATTTATTTAGAAAGAGTGACTAGTTCCGGTGGGCAGCTCAGATAAACTCCACGTCCATGGCACCGAGTCGCGGCGGTATCCGATGTGAAAAAACACATGAGCTAACGTTAGCAATTCCCGTGGCTTCTAACGCGTAATGAAGTATTCAATAAATGAAAATATGTAACAACAGTTTCAATACCCTGTTTAAAGTGTGAACCATCCATCTCCTCAAACCAGCAATTGACCGCAGACTTCACTACTTCCTTGTTGGCAAACCTTTTATCTCAGAGACAATTTTTTCAACTTTGGAAAGGGACAATAATCCGAGGGAGCTAAATCTGGCAAACAGAGTGCGTGAGGAAGCAATTCGAACTTTAAATAATTGATTTTGGTCCATCGCGATAATGGATGTGAGAAATATTGAATTGTCGAGATGAAACAGCGCGAAATGTGGCCATTTTTTTCATTTCATCATGCAAACGCTTCAAAAATTTCTCATAATACTCGCCGTTGATTGTTTTTCCTTTTGGAAGTTAATCAATGAAAATTATTCCAGTGCATCTAAAAAACTGACACCATGATCCTGCCAACAGATGAAACTGTCTTCGCCTTCTATGAAGCCGATTCTCCCCTTTCAGTCCATTAATTTGACAGTGCTCCAAATAGTCGTGGCGTGCAATAAAACAGAGAGGCGGCCGCATTAGGCGGCAAAAGCAACGAAATCTAAACAAATTCGAACTATTCAGTAATTATAAATCTTATTCTAAAATAAATAAAAATAAGCTAATTTTAAGTCAGAAAAAAAGAATTTTTCAAATTAACAACGTTTTATCGCTTAATTTCCGACCTCATCAGGTTCAAATTTTGATGGACAGGTCATCCTATGCTGACTGCGGTGGCCGAGTTTCTCAATAGTCAGAATACATACATACATATATATCTATATCATTATTTTTAAAAAAGTTCATATTTTAAAACAAAAATAATATTTGTACATTTTTAGTAAGATAATTTTAATGAAAACAACATTTAAGAGACATCATAGTGCGAAAATCTACCGCTCGACTATACATACAACACTGCTCACTGGCTTGTTCCGAAAATGAACTCTAATTAAAATATGTAGCGAGGAAAAATACTTTCGGTTTAGAAATGGTAAATTATTCCGCGTTTAAACATGGGAAATTATGTAGACAGAATTAGAAATGTAGCATATTACGTGTGGGGTCAGAGTATTGGTAACACTATAAATGATGGTAGTTATTCTCGTAAAAATGGCTACTATTTTACAAATACATGCCGTCAGTTCGAATCGTAACGACTTAAATTTTCAAAAATATTGTCAACAATTCTAATCTATAATCAAGGTCAAAATTTTTGAAGGATAAATTGTTTAAATATTATAAAAGTAGGTATTTCTTTACTACCAAACAAGTGTTCATTTTCTGCAATCACGTAAATTTATTATACAGTAGCAATGTGGAAATATGATAACTAGATTCGCGTCAAACTATATAGATTTTTTATATATTTTACTGAGCTAAATGGTTTCTAGTAGACCTGCTTTGAATATGGTACATATATAAAGTAAAAGTGAAACACCACAAAAATACTTCTGAAGAGCATAAAGTCATGTAGCAAGAACATGTGGTGTTTATTGTAGCGCGATAGTTCTATAATTAGTATATATATATATATATATATATATATATATATATACATTTATACATATATATATATATATATATAGATAGATAGATATGTATTATTTTAATGTAATTAGATATTAGCAAGGGTTGAGAGCTTGGAAAGTTGGAATTGAAATTTGCCCAGGCCCAACAGCGGCGGATGGATAATCCATTCGGTCTGGACGTAGACTCGTAGTGTGTTGAACCTAGGAGGCTACCTGGACTGTCACACCGTGTGAAAAGTCTCTCCAAAAACCCTAGAAATTAAATAAACACGTGACTTTATGAACCAATCCCATTTATTGGTTCAGGAAAAATCGATCCAAAATTGATCGAGACCATCGATATTTTACATGCAGCGAAGGGGCTGTAAAGAATGTGTAGAGAAGACTCCTCGACGAACCGTCGTCAGGGACGGACGTACAGCCCCAGACGTACATCATCCAGAGGCCTCGGAGAGAACGAGGATTCTACATGACTACGGCCAGAGATGCACGCATGGTAATTGCCATGTGTCTTAATCCTTGACGCGCCTGGTTTAACTTGGGATTAAGGGATCCGATTGTTTTGCTCAGCTAACTGCACACGCATAATTTGTATTCTTTTATTATTATTTTGTCCATGTTCAGTTCAATAATTAATAAATTCTGGATCCCTTTATTTTATCATTTACTAAACCGACCACTACATTATATGGTTATTTGGCTTTCTTATTATAAATTATATTCTGCCGAAAGTATTGAGACACAGATTGAAACGTTGTCCATAAATTTAATTTTGAGTAATTAGGGTAACGAGTAAATGGAGGTTGCCCGTCATCAACATCTACATGTTGTTTTCTCTTACCACCGTCCGATATTCGCATAATATCAACCTATTACACTTCGCGAAATGTAATTAACGTTTCAGCGCTGCAGGGAGCGCTTACAGCGGAGATATTCCAATTTCACGTGGTCAAACTGCTTCGCGACATGGACCACAAGCTGGAGAAACTGCGAATGGTTCGCGCGAACATGTTCCCGACCATTGAGGAGCTGCGGCACACGTACGAGCGACGCCGAGAGCTGGCCAAGGAGCTGCACGCCGTGGATTGGGAAAAGCTGCGCATGCTCAGGAGCAAACTGCGCGGTGACTTCGAGCAGATAACTCGCTTCTGGCAAGAAACTCGCCACGACGTAGGCTACATCGGCCTAGACGTGCACGAAATACAACGTCGTGTTCCACGTGTTCGAGCCCGCAAGCGACGCGTCGACGTCGTGCTGGCGTCGCGTCTCGAACGCATCGACTTTTCACTGGCGGAGCTCCCTCACGTTCAAAAACAAATATCGGATGCCATGCGCGTCTTCACAGAGAAGAAAATACTCAAGGTAACTATAATATATGTCTTTAAACATAGGACAAAAATGATAGATCGGTACGCAGTCCGAAGTCGGGTTGCGCGAAAAAAAGTTTGTTTCGACATGTTGATAACACGTTTTCAATCCAAATTATTCCATAATTTTTCCCAAAAATTTCCAACTTGAAATATTTAATAAATACGAGGGAGTATCGAAACGTTCTCGCTCAGAGAAAGAAAACTATATATATTTCTTACCAATTTACTTTTAATATTGCCTTCTTTTAAATGAATACATGAAGTCCATAGCTGTTTCAGCTTATTTGTTATACTATCAGTATTTTTTTAAATATTATATTTATCAGCAATCAGATTACATTTTAATCTATAAGCTAATGTGGTAGCTTTGACATGTTATTTACATATCATACATTATGGCATGATGAGATCCCCTCCAGCGAAGAGAACTTCTAAATCTTGTCTAGAGATGTGCTGGCCATTTTCTTTTCAGTCTTCTTGTTTCATCATTTTCTAGTAGTGGTTGTAATAATGGATTTGAATGTGATTTAAGCTTTTCGTGGTGACTAACACTCTTTAACGGACAGTTTCCATAACAGTTGGTATTTTAAAGTCATTGTGCTTTTGTTCATTTGTTATGTACCAGGGGGCGATAACGATGGCTCTATTTTAGACTGGCATCTTTGAATTATTGCAGTATTTGACTTACTGGCACATCCCCATGTAGCTATTTCTCGAACTCCTGAAGATGGTTGTCTCAGCTATGACGTCTTTATTGAAAGCAAATCTTTGTCCGTTACTTTAAATTGAAAAATATTGCTTGAGGCTAAATATGCCGAATGAAACGTGGAGCGGGTACATTGTCTTGGTGAAAATGAACTTTTTATTGACCAAGTCTTGATGGTTTGCCTTAATTACATGTTTTACTTGCTTCTTTCACTTCGCCTCGAAACAGAGATGTAATTTATAACGAATCCACGTTTCATCAAAAGTAATGAAAAATTAATTTGAATTGCGTTTAGAAAAATACTACTGAGAATTGTTCATTAAATCATTGTTTGGGCTTTGTTGCAGACTCCAGATCGCGGACTCTTTGCCCCGCAATATTGTCGCGCTAACAATCGTGTCCTCATATGAATCTGAGATTTGAGACTCATTTCCTCATTCTATCAATAACACGCTGAGAATCCTAGACGCAGCTCAGAATCAGCTCCGCGACAAGTCCGCAACATTGAGTTCAAGTGCGTACTAGTACTAGTCTTTAGAGTGCGTTTCTGGTCAGCGGTTAAAATGTGGCAACCAACGTACTTCATGCTCAAATATGTAGTAAAATTTTGATGATACGATCTTTGCAATGTTGACAATCTCGCGTATTTTCAATCAGACATTTCAATACTGCGATGTAAATTTCTACGATTTTTTCCATCAGCCATAGCATTCGCATTGAGTCGTGTACGCTCAACGTCCAATTTTGAGGTTTCACCGCATTTGAATTCATTTGCCAATTTATTTACCTTTGAAAACAAAAACGAAGGTTAATTAAATGTAGAATCTATCTTATTTATAGCCGTAAATGCTAAATGTTCTATAACTAAGTATAATATAAATTCTCGAATATAGATTTTATCAATTGCGCAACACATACACTAGTTTACTTCTCTTGATTTCAAAATTGAAATTGAGAAAATATGCTTGAAACTTCATGGTATGCCAGATAAAATTTGAGTTAGGAGTCGACGTTTGTACTTCCTTGAATCAAATAGTTGTTCCTTCGGAGCGGTAGCGAACGGACGTGTTGAAAAAACATTCTCCAGGAGCCTTACGAAGAAATAGCTCCATTCGCCGACGAACTGGGGGAAAGCACGTACGTCAGTGAAGCAGTTACAATCACAATTGAATCAAAGCGGAATACGACACATCGACCCATAACTGGGGAATTGAGCGCGACATCATCAAGAAACATTGAATAAAACAAAGACGTCACGTGAAGTTGCCGAGCGTTTGCCCCGGCTCATCTGAAGACTGAAGAACCAGGATTTTAGCTTGCGTCACTGGACAAACAAAAAAAAATGGTGAGAACGACAACAAAAGAAAACTGTTGGACGAGGACACATTCAACATATTACCAAAGGCACCCATTCCGACTACGGGGAATTTCTATGAGAATCTGCCAGATTCCTATGGAAGAAGACACTATCATAACTCACTTCCCAGACAGGAAGACAAATAAGAGCTATGGACAACCTGCAAGAAATAATGTGACAACTACAAGAAAAAAGGATTCTATCAATTACATACTTCAACATGACAAACAAACCACCAAGACTATCAAAACAAATGCCAGAAGAATGTTAAAATTCAACACTTAAATGTCAGCAATGATGGGAGATTACAAAGTAATTTCCAAGATTCTGATGAGATTGGAGAAGAAATAAGCATCCTGTACAACATCCCAAATACAACAGTATTCTAGTTCAAACGGAAAGAGGCAAACAGATCCCGAACACCCATGCAAATGTATACATATTCAGTTAAGAAAGAGGAGCTATTAGAACAATGAAAGAATATTAGTCATCTCTTCTACATAAAAACAAGAATAGAAGATTATAAGGGGCCTAAGAAGCTGGCGCATTGCTACATGTGCCAAAGACTCGGCCACACAGCCAATTACTGCTACTTAAACCCAAAGCATGTAGTGTGCCTGCTATCACTCATCAAGAGACTGAAGCAGAACAAACAATGGAAATCTTATATGTTTTAATAGCAAAAGTGAACATCCTGTTAACATCCAAGGATGCCCAGCCTTCAAGTCAAAACAGAGAAAAACAGTTCAGCAAAACAAATAACAACACTACATACTAGGATATAACAAAGGGAACTCAGATTGACAAAGAAGAGTCAAAGATACAATTCAAGGAAAGGAAAATGAAGAAGCATCTGAAGTCAAAACCCCAAAAAGTCTAACAGAAATCCTATAATGGATAATGAAAGGGATCACAACAATAAAAAAGATCTTCACCAAATTTAAATCTGTCGAAACAGCCATAAACAAGATATCAAACAATACTGCTAGAAACTCTATTGGACATTCCATATGAAGAATTGAAGCACTTTAAAGTGCAAAACTAGAATGCAAATGGCATTAAAAACTTCAAGAATGAACCGAAGAAGATGTGGACATTGCATGCATAATGGAGGCATACCTGAAAGAAACAGACCACATGCGCTTAAAAAATACTACCATATACCGAACCACAAGATAGGTGTTATATAGTGTACAAATATATTAATGTGCTCCATGTTTAGTTTTAGTCTCTGTGTAATTGAGTAAAAAATAACATTATTGGAAGATATATCCTGATATGGAACATCATATACCCTTATTATGTAATTACTGAATATGCTATATTAATTTTTACCATCTCCATTTCAAGTTTCACTTGAAAATCACTGGTTGGATTTAGATTTATTTGTTTTTTTCATTATCCTATGAAGAGGAAATAGGATATATGAATAAATACATATAAAACTATATTGTTTTTCACTATTTTTTGAGAAAGAATGGAGGTAATTTGATCTTCAGGATTAGACTTGTGTATTGCCACTTAAGATTACAATGTGGAAAAGCCAGTATTGCTACATGTGCACACATAATCTTCCTCTCCTGTTTCTAAGTTCCATTTTCATCATTAGTAAAATTAATTTATAATAATAATAATGACAAAGATTTATACCTACAAAAACCCTTTAATATGTAGAAAACTAACTCGGGTTGGCATTGATATTCTAGATGTTGATCAGTATTAAACCATGCTTAAATTTTAATAATGTAAATGAGGATTTAAATCATGTGAGTTTTCTAAACACCTTGAAGACATTTATCCGCATTGTGTAATAGTACCTGTTTCACAGTTTTTATCCTAATCTCAATTTATGTATAGTTATTAAAAATCACACACACATTAGCTGTTGTTGCAAGATTTTTGTGATTTATTTTAATTGAGCAAAAGGAACCAGTTATTTTTTTTTTACAAAAAAAGACTAGCACAATAAATTTGATTTTTACAGTGATATTTTGTAACCCACAAATGCATTATTTTCATTATTGATCTCTAATATAGTTGGTGTGAAATACAATCCTTAAGCAGGTTGATACTTCTTTCATAGGGTAATAAATTAGTTACCCAACTGCTCAATTAATGCATACCTAGTCATTTAGTTGAACATGTTATGACTAAATTCAGATTGTAATTATTATTGTTACTTCAGGATACCTATCGTGGACCAACTGTGATGGCCTATATTGAAGAAAATCGTAAACTCTCGATGTTGCAAAAAGAAATACTTGCTTATGAGAGGAAATTGCCAATAAGAAGGGTGACTTTGTACAATGCCTTCAATATGCTTCACTCATTCAAGAAGCGGATACGTCTAAAGTTTGGAGTGACTCCTCATATTGATAATAAATGCTTATTGATGAGCCTTGATCAAAAACCCACTGTGGAACGTGTATTGGGTACATTTAACAATTTGCCACTACTACCAAAAAAGAACAGTCCAAAAGAAGTCCAACAAAACCTATCACACATTATTGATGGCGCTCTGTTCCCAGAAAGCTATAAAAGGACAGATGTTTTCTGTACAATGAAGGAACGTTGTAGGCTGCTTGACAAAGGCTTGTGTATAAATAATGCTCCACTTCCTTCATCATCTACCTCAATAAATAGCAAAGTACTATTTGGTATAAGGAGCAAGATGAAAATTCAAACAAAACCCGAACCTAAATCAAAAACAGAAGACATTTTCCAATTTAATGTAACAAAGTTCTGAAACTTCAATTAGTTTGTGTAAAAATGTTCTGCTAAAATTTCTATGAAGAATTTTTAAGGGGCTATTTAACATTATTGAAGGGGGGATATATAGAAGATATTAGAACTGCAACAAATAGTACCTGACAAGAGAAATCAAAATTGTTCTCCTTCACTAAGTTAATCATTTATTATATGCACAAAAATAAGATTAATTTATCTGTCATTCTATTATTTTTATTTATAAAATTAAGTAATATATATTGTACAAGATAAAAATAGACAATATTGTACATTGTTTCATGCTGACCATAAAAGTTAGTTTCCATAATTGGATTGAACTAAGAATTCTCAAAATGTATATTGTCAGCTTATCATACAATTTGGTATATCTCACTATTTTTTTCACAAGAACTGTTTGAGTGTACCCTTTAAAGTATATAATTATAAAAATATTTTCATTTTTGGTTAGCAGTTTTGAATGATTTGGATATCCTTATATGTTTATTACAAATATATGTAAGTTCAATCCTTTTGTCTGATTTTGAAATAATTTATTTTATTTTATTACTTATGATCTATTGATAATTTTGCAGACTAACAAGATAATATTCTTCCTTCATGCTAACATTGCATTTTAAATTCCCTATTTCTTCTTTTTTGTTGGCGCTACAGTGTGCAGTGGGATTTACCTCCCTCATAATGCCATTCCTTTCTTCCTTGATCTGCACCTTCTTTCAGCGTCCCTATAACTTTACATTGAAATATGTGTAAAGCATTGTCATCAGTAATCCACAATAGATCAATATTAGGAAAGCAGGCACTGTTGTCATTTAATATCCTCTAGTTATTGTCATCTGACAAAGTATTTTCATTATACAGGACAGTTTCCAGACAATTTAAACACTTGACATTTTCAAATTTGTATTGTCCTAAGTAGATATTTTTATCAAGTCTTCTACTCTTGTGCTAGCCTTTTCATTAAGTTAGTTTTCCCCTTGTTAACTTTTAAGTCCCTTAACTCTTCCAATATTCCTCGAGTGGCTCCATCTTCCATGCCACCAATGAAACATTGTCAGCATAAATGTAAGCCTGGCTATATTTGTAAACAATTGTACTTCCTGGCTTCTTGTAAGACCTAATTAAATAATACTGCAGAAAAAGAATTGCATTTTTGTACCCAGGTATCACCACAAAGGCTTTATTGTTCTTCCCTCCTTTAAAGACCTTGTTTATAGATCCTTACATGGTCATTTCCAGCAGGCTAACTATTTTCATTGGTATTCCAAATCATAGCAAGACATTTAACATATTTGTTCTGTCAATGCTTGTTGAGAATCCATGAACAGTATATACAGGTCAATGATGAATTCATAGTACTTCTCCACGAACTTTCTGATTACAAAGATGTGGTCAGTAATGTTTCTCTGAGGTCAAAAGCCATATTGGCTGTGGCAAAAACTAATATTCGATACGGAAGATCCAAACTAATCTTAAGTCTGTTCTTCTGCATAATCTATGAGCATTTGTTAACTGTTACGTGGATAATTAAATGGTTGACACAATTGATTTCTAAACACTTTTTATGCTTAATTACATGACAAAATGTTATAACTTTTAGCTCTAGTGAGTCCACACTGTTTTACACAGCTGCCACTAGAGAGCAGTGCACACTGCTCATATATTGCATTGTCACTATGGTGTATGGACATAACAAGTCTATATGTCTATTTTCATGCTGAAGTCACCAAGTAGGATCAATATGTCATATTTAAGTATCTTGCTGCATTCTGCATAAAATATATTCTTCATCACTAGCACCTTATGTAGGTACATAGATGGAGACAATAGATACATTCCAAAGTTGTCCTTTGAGCCTTATCTTAATACATCCTATCTCCTGATGGTTCAAATTTAAAGCACCTTTGTTCATTTTATCACTGACAATAACATGTGTTTCATATTGTCCAGTTCTATTTTCAGGTCGGCTATTAAATACTACCTTTTTATCAACTCTTCCATTCCTTACCATATAACTTCTTGTATACCATCATATTCATGGCACATCTCATTACTTCCTCAACAATCTCTGTCCTCTTTCCTGCCTTTGGCATCTTTGCACATCGACCCACATTCAAAAATATCTTGAACAACATGGTCTTAGGGTAAGAGGTTGGTAGTCTCATGCTCAATTGCAGATTCAGTGGACTATTCTTTGTCTGGCTCCTTTCCTTCAGCCTAATTGGCTTTGGTGGACATAACAGGAACTTAAGCTTCCACCAACATATCTCTGAGTGTAATTATAACATGCTCATCACACTGTCTTTGTAAGACAGTAGTCCTTGGGGATGTTAACATTCACATTGCCATATTAATATTTCCAATATTATCACTAAAATCAATCCACTACACCAGATCACAGCTCAATATGAAATATTTTTATACTTCTTGTAACTTGGCCTTTATAAGTAATTGGGTTTTTTAGAAAAATTCTCCCAATAATTTTAGCATTTTATCTAATCTTAAGGTTTTTTCCCATTTTCCACCTACAAGTATAAAAAACGAATTGTTATTTTGCCTGTAGTAGTGCACAATTACATGAATTTGCAGAAGTAATTCTTAATAAGCTGTAACCTACAACTTCACTTCTAGGATAACAGACACAAAAATTATTTGGGTTCAGCTTTGCATAAAACTTTCTTTCTTAACATTCTCGATTCCCGTCTTGCTGGCATACAATTTGTTAAAGAACAACATATAGTAAATTCAACTATTTATTTACTAAGACAAATTAAGCAAATGCTTGTGAATAATTGCTGATGTTGTGAGGATAAACTGTTTACATCAACAGATTAAATAAAATGTTCAATAGTGTCCAGTTGTACTTATTGTGCCATTTCATCACTCAAAATTTCTGCAGTGACTGGAAGTCTGTACCATTGCCCTTCTTGATGTCACTTTTGATTGATTTATTTCTATTTGCTGTCTATATATTATACCTTCACTTTTTCACTTTCTGCTGGCTATCGATTCCAACTGACCACTCCAACTTCAGCTGTCCACCTTAGCATACTAAAATAAGTCTTCCCCATTCAACAGATACTAACCTTCACAATTCAAAGTTTTTTGGGGCAGTAACTTTGTCACCTTACCTTGCCTAATCAAGAAACTAACAACATTTTGTTTTCCTTGATTCAACATTTGCTGTCAACCTGTCCTAAATTTAATCTAACATTCATACAATAAGTTGTAAATAGTTACACATATTATGTTACCAAATCATCCCCTCATCACAATGCCAAACTAACTTAACTACAATGTAGATATAAAATATCATGAAGGGAGAGGTTAGCCACAGAAAAGGAAGAATACTAATCAGTTGGAACCTGTACAGTTGCCATGCTGTGAGATGACAAAGTAGTCACCCTCCTACAGGAACTTTCTTACTTCACATATCATCACACAATTCATTTTTATTGTATGGGGGCTCTAATTCATACCCTTAAGAAGTCTTTTGACTCTCTTTCATCTCAACTTTTTTTGTATTTGGGCTAACTATCTGTAATACTCGAAAATGATCTTTACAGATTGACAAAAGTTTTGACATCACTTTCAAGACTACATTAAAAATTATACATTTTTTTATGATGCTCAGATTTTCGGTCTCAAGCTGGCCAGGCATACAAGATGATCTCACTTTTTTACCCTTAAAGTTTCATGGTCACAATTCACTTGAAGAATTTAATCATTTTCTCAAGTAATAATAACTTTGGCTCTCCATGGTGCTCCTCAACCAGAATAATTTTCTGTGATATACTTGTGCATACATAATGTCATGTACGTAACATCATATTAACTCCATGCCCCTGCTCTCGTGTGACTTATGATCTTCATCCAACCACCTTCTAAAATAATCAGCTTGGTTGTCCTTGGCTGGAACAAACTCCGTTTTCAGTTGGTACTCCACTAAGGCTTTATGGTTCTAACTCAGTTGTCTGTTGTTTTTCCATTTCCGAAATCATGGTCTGTGTTAAATTCATGGGCATATTCATATGTCCTCCTAAATTCTTGTCCACTAGATCCCAAACTTCCTCTGCTTTTTCTATTAGCTCTTTCTTCCAATATTCCCTGACTAGTTACTTAATTTCTTTTATTTGGAACCACCAACTTAATATTTTTATCCTATTTTTCATTATTCTGAACTATTTCCTCTTTCGAGTCCCTACACTCCACCAAATGCCTCCTTTAGTTACTCAAATCCATGTAGTAATATTCACAACAAAGTCATCATGTATTATGATTTCTCAACTTCCTCACACACATTATTTCTCTCCTAGTCCATCATTTCTTATGTTAGAAATATCAGTATTGTTTATTCATTACTATTACTTTCCAACTAGTTAATATCTGTTCAATTAAAACTTTCCTTGGTAACTGAAACTGGGTATGGCCGCAGTTCATGATGTCACTTTTGATTGATTCATTTATAATAACTGTGTGTATTTTATATTTTCACTTTTACACCCACCTCTGTCTTCAAATCTACCTTCCAACTCATTTTTTGACTATTGCTTCTTGATTCAGGCACCATCTTTAAGGATATCCTATTTCTTCTCGCTAAATTCTTCATGCACTTCTCAGTATGTCTCCATCTTAGTAGGATTGACATAAAGTAAATGATCCACAAAAAAATTACTTAGGAACAAAATTTAAACCAACACAGAATTTTCACAAACCATCAATCATGTTCATGACCCCACATTGAGTGCCATGTGTAAACTGCTACTTTCCTTCCAGCATAACAGACACAAAAATTATTTAGGTTCAGCTTATAAAACTTACTTTGCTAACATTATTGATTCCTGTGCCGCTCACATAGGATTTGTTACATATAGGAAATTTAACTATTTATTTACAAAGGCAATTTAAGCATGCAAAAGCTCATAAATAATTACTCATGTTGTGAGGATAAACTATTTACATCAACAGATTAAGTAAAATGTCTAATACAGTCCAGTTCTACTTATGCCATTTCATTACTTAAAAAATATCATTGGTGACTGAAACCGGATACTGTCACACTTAATGATGTCACTTTTGATTGATTCATTTATATTAAAATGAAAAAATTGATGTCTGATTAAAAATAATAAATAAGAAAGATAGCCAATTCAGACAAAAAAGTGATAATATAAATACCACACAACGTTTCTGGGATCCTTGTCCCTTTCTTCAGGTGTGAAGAAGAGCCTAGAGTGACACAACTGCACTTGTCAGTTTTACACCCTCTTCTGTCTTTTGAATCTTCCAACTGATCACCTTTCTGACTCCAGCTTTCCACCACACTGTCCTAAAATAACAGTCTCCCCCATTCAACAGTAACTAACATATCACACTTCAAATTTTTTTGGAGAAGTAGATTTGTACAAAGCTGTACAATGAAACAAATTTCAACTTGTCCTTTCAAATCAAAGCAAATGAATGAACTGTAAGAAATTAAATGAACATAGGCTTATTTAATATGTACCTTTCCAACCCACCTTCTAACATAACTCCAATAGAATGCAATAAACCCACTCGGCCTATCAATAGTTAACAGTCAATATACATGTCAACATTTTGATTTTTAGACCCTCTTTCAAGAACAATAAATGTCCATAGTTTATGGGGAAGCCAATGTTGATTCCACATCTTAACCTTTATCTGGTTTCTATTGAATAATTTTATAAAAACAAGCAAATTGTGCCCTGTTTATTTTCCAATTGCTTCCTGAAATAAATAAGTTGCATTTGTCAGATTTGGCATACCTTTATATGTAGAATACCAAATGTTTGTATCTGCTCATATATTTGCATAATACAGAAAATGAAGACTCAAGAGTTGACCAATGGGCAATACCATCATAATGAGAATGAGTCATAAAAATTTGTAATTGATAAATTACTATAAAAGGATTTATGGAAATGAATAATTAGAATAAGAAAACTGTTCTTAAATCTTATTCTAGACATTAAATGGTCCAAAATAACCGAGTTCAGAAAATATTAAGACAGGAATTATTTTTAAATTCTGATGGGAGTCAGCCAAGAAGAAGGACTTTGCACTTACTCTTAAACTGTGTACACAAGAAAGTTATCCATAGGTAGTGAAAAGAACAAAGGTGTTGAAAATGTGGTCAACTTGGTTCCAGAAGTATGAATCTGACAGTTTATTGTCTGGCATATGCAGATGATCTTGCAATTTTTTCTGATTTGCTAGATACAACTGTAGAACAATTCAGTGAGATGAGAATGAGATTCAAAAAGGAAAGCCAGCACTACAGATCTCCTTTGAGAAAACTGAATTTATAATAAATTTTAATTCAGCACACAGATTACTAGAGGTAGGAGAATGGAAAATCAAATGAATCACGAATTTTAAATATATTGAAGAGTGGATAGATTCCAACACATTTGACAGAACCCTTTGATCATTAATCAGGAAAATGAAAATGGCATATCAATTAACTAAAAACATATACAAGAAGCAAAGAATGTATAAGTTCTACAAAGTTGAGCAATAGGATCTTCAGCTATTTTCTTAGCAAAAAAGCAAAGACAGAGAAATTCTTGCAAGAAGTGGGGATATCATAGGAGGATATCCAGAAATGTGTTCTGCTGAAGAAGAAACTGAGAACATAAAAAAACCAAAGCTTAAATAAGGAGGCAACAGCATAGGAAACAGATACAGGAATACTGGACAAAAATTAAAACTCAGACAAGAAGGGCAGTTAAAATAGTGTGGTCAATGGATGGCCAAAATGGCACTAAAAAACAGAAAAGAGTAACAAATCTGTATAACACAATATAGATTTAAAATAGAATTGAATTATTGGCATTATTCATATTTTTGACTTCACTTAATTGTTTTTTAAAATAATGAAATACATTAGTTAATAATCTGTATGGCTGATATTAATGAAACAAAATTCTTGGAACTAATTTATAGGTACTTCTGTTAGTGAATGAATATTAAGTAGTGAAGTTAATATCTCCATTTAATAAAAAGTTCTAAGAAAATTTTTCTAATATCTTTATATACATTTTCTAACAATCATATGAGAACATACATTCCTTTTATTTTATATGGTATAATTTGTAAAAGAAAATAATTTTTTTTTGGTTACTGACTCATGCATCATGTGTTCATGACATATTTCCAATGCTTTATGCTACATAAGAATTCATTCATTATAAATACTGATAGTGCATATTTAAATTCTACATTTTTATTTACTATGACACTAGTCATGTTTACAGTTATATAGAATTTATTACATTTAGAAATAACAGCAACCAACAATTTCAATCTGTTGACACACGTGACCAAAATATATTGCTTAAGAATGGGCAAGAACGTTAATCTCTCCTTCAGCTTCTTTTAAGTCTCAATGTATTTAATTTACTGTCTGGCCAGCAATTAATGTATCAATACATTTTATCCATCCAATCACAAAATTAATGTGAACAGTTATATGTATATTTAGCTTCATACTCATTATTACAATATATGTGCACAATTTCTGAAAATCCTTTTTATCATTACTATTTAGTATAATTGTGTAGGGTACATCCTGAAAATTTATTTAATTGATGACTTTGGAGGAGAAAAGGTATTAAAAAATTTAGTATGCTTCATTATGAATTCTAAATTTCTGTAACAGAATTATCTAGTTAGCTATTTTTATGAAGACTTACATCTGGTAAGAAAGATAGTAATAATTATGACATGGCACTAAAATATTTTATTTGTAAAATGCCATAACATTACAGAAATTAGGTGTGCTAAGTAAATACAGTTTTGAAGTAACTATATATATTTAACATACAGGGAAATATGAGCCTTATCAATCTCTATGTACTTTTTACAACATGGATAAATGATTATGAATACAGTTTCAAGAAACTAGAAAAATTATGTATCTAATTTTATTAAAATTTAAATACTTCAGATTACAAACAAGAACATGTCAGTGCAATAATATTTTTAAAAAGTGCAGATTCTGAACAACTAGTATGTTCAATTCACCTTTTCACATAACTGGTAAAATTATTAAGTAGTATGATTGTCACAACAGATACAATATATTGTGTTGCAAACTTGATAGCATATTCGTGCATAAATTAATTGATAGTTTCAAAAAAATGTGGTATACTCTTGGTATGGTTAAATCTCTTAGGCTCCATTTAATTGACTAATGACTCACAATATATCCTCACATCACATTATATAGTTGGATTCTACAAATTGAAACGTTAAGCATTCAGGATGTACTTGCATATTTGAATTGATTACAATAACAACACACATGGTAAGGTACATTTAGCCTTCATTATACATTATAACAGAAATTTTGATTGATCTAAATGATGTACTTCAATTTACATTATTAACAAAATATATTAATGTAAATGTTTATGTTTCTATATCAAAAATACAGGTTCTCATTATTTACTTTAATATTTTATCTGCTCACTACATGAAGCAAGAAAATTGATATGAGGAATGTTTTTTACAAGGTATTATGTATGCTTTATAATTATAATTCTGAATGTTGATATTTGTATTATAACCAGTAATACTATAAAAAAAGCAACTAAGTTATATTTCTGCAGAATGGTGAGATGCAGAGTGCTCTTAAGAGACAGTTCAGCAGATGCTACTTGCCACGAGATTCATTACCCCCTTCAGATAAACGAGAATAAATACTTCCTTTAGCTAAATTTCTTAAAGGACCTTTCCGCAGCTCAGGATTTGGGCCTTTGGCCACATAACTTGTTTCTCCAAGTAGACTTCTGTCAGGTCCCTTTGCTATGTACTTCTTGTTGACACTACCCAGAAGTTCAGAATTAGGACCATTCCATGTAACATAATCAACCCTGAAATTAAATAATAGTTACTTGTAATACTAATGGGAAAAAAACTATTAAGTGATCAGAAGTGTTTTTCATTTTTAGAGTAATAGACATGAAAGTGGCCATTTCTTTTAAATTATCACTATTCTTTCCTTATATCCTACAACTAATGTGTAATGAATTTCAGATTTTTTCTTATAATTTCATTAACATATGTATCATACCCAAATTAGAATTTATTTAACTTTTAATAAAAATTGCAATTTCTCATTCCCTATTTCACCTGTCTCATTTGAAAATATTAACATTCATCCAATATGATCCATTTTCATCTAACAAATCTTAAGACATAATAGTATATCCATATTGCAATATTAACAATTCAAGTAATTAACTTACATAATAATATTGGGTATATCCTCACCCATGTTGTCAAATCTTTTCTGTTCTTCATCTCTACCACTGAAACTGTCATTATCTATTTCACAGAAAACACTTCCCAATACATATTCACTTTGTTTATGTAGGTGTGAACCATTTTTATAAGTGTTTTCAATTACACCACTTTGTAGTGATGTATAATCCCAGTAAATTGATATATTAAATGTTCCAACACTAAAGGAGTGTACATCCCTTCCTGTATAACACTGTTTCAAATAGTTCAACCTTGGGATAGTTCAATATTTCACTTATACTTTCACATAATCTAAGCTCTTTTATTTTAAGTTTTCATTATCATGAATTGTAATATTGCAGTAGGGATGTACTATTATTTCTAAGATTTGTTAGTTGAAAATGTGTTTGAAAAAAGCTGACCACTTTCTTTATTAAACTTAATACTATCACATTATCTGAAAGCATACTAACATGATCATTTACAAAAAGTATTTACATATAAACAAACAAAAAAACTCGTAAAAATCATAAAAAATTATAATAGTTGTGACAAATAATATTTTGTCAAAATGATGCAATATTAATAAAGTCATTACATTGTTACTGTTGCTATTGGATAGAAGTTGAAAAGATATTTGTGTTATTTTCACACCAATAAACAAATTTGAAATTTAATTTAATATATACATTTATACTCACAATAAAAGGTCATCATTTGGTCCTTTTGGTAAATTTCTATTTGGCCCTGTAAATTTGGAAATAAATTGAGACTTGTATTCTTTATCTTCTGTTGTACTTGTACCTCGTGACACTCTGTAAGATATAAATAAAATACTTTAACTTACGTTCATAATTCACGTGTTATTTTGGAATATTCTAAATTATAAAAATATTTGACTGAATCTATTGAATGAAGCATATTAGCTTTTTTATGGAGCTACTAGCCTCTAAAAATTTGAAGAAGTTCCTCCTGTTCTGAATGGTGTTGCCGAGCTTCAATTTCAGGGGAGCCACCTTTCCATACTAATTGATTTGCCCAGCCAGCACACAGTTCAAACCTACTATGCTGATGACAGGAAAAATTTGGTTTTTTATATTTGCCTGGCCTGACTGGACCAACTACTGACTAAGCAAGTCAACTGTGCTATCTCTTTTTCCTATCTAAATGTCCTATTTAATTTGACTGCATCACATTTTCCTTAAGTGTTACATATATATTCCTTTGGGCCCCACAAGTTTGGGCGACAAAATGTAGTACTCTGTTTGCTTGCCCACCAGCTTTTGGGCAAACAACTGGAACAGTACTATGTTGACTCTTTATTTCTAGTCCAGCATATGTGTACGAATCATAAGATGCGTCAGTTCTTGGGCGCCAGGATATTTTATCAAGTGAATAACCAAACTTTGATGATTTTAATAGTTTATTTAATCAACATGAAACATAAAATCCTTAGGCATTGTTTTGAACTACCCAATATGTGGCTTTAAGTATAATTTTTGCTTCCACTTCTGACTTTGAACTGCCCTTTAAAGGCAAAACACTTGATCGCCCGAATTGTTGAGAACTCGACAATACACAAAAATACCAAACAACACACAAAATTATGCCTCTATCAACAGACATCTTAGCCACAGAACGTCACAACAAAGAAGTTGGAGACACAATAGTTGAAACAGAAACCATGGAGGATTGGCAATGCTGCTGGACAAGATTCCCCAAGAGGACAATGGTCCTAGAAATTTATGCCAATGATTAAAACATGAAGTGACTGTTTACATGAAGAAGTGGGTGGATCATTATCTCAACCAACTCCTGACTAGGCATACATGTTTCCACATAAACCTTCACAGGTTTAAAGTTGCAGAAAGCACTCTGTGCCTAAACTATGGTAGGGAAGATGAAGATATGGAACACATGTTCTTCAAATGCCCCAAATTTCAGTTCCTGTGAGCTTTACTTCAGGAAACAGTAGCGACATTGACAACTTCTGAAAACATGGTGGCTGTGATGCTTTACTCTGAATACAACTGGAGAAATGTCAGTGCACACACGTCCATGATGTTAAAGAAGCTTCATGGAGAGAGAAGCAGTGTATGACTAAGTAATAGGACTGCATTGTACGAAGTGTAACCTAACTCCCATTCCATGGAAAGTAATACTTCATCTATGACAAAAATTGAGGTGTTTTTAGCAGGTTAAAAATTCCACACTAGTGTGTAGCTCAAACACAGTGTCTTTTGAAAATTTTCAACTACACTTGCAAAACTCTGTTTCAAGGAAGTTCACAAGAAAGAATTTTTTTTAGAAATATTGGAAACATATACATGAACCCCCCCCAAAAAAAAAAAAAAAACACACACACAAATATTTGTATATGTTAATGTGTAAGACTGGTAAATGACAACATTCACCAAGGTGCTTTATGTATATCTGAAAAATTTGCCAAATGAATGTCAACAGTCAGTATGGACTGATGGTCAATAACAAAAAAATAATATTTCTACTTAACATTTTCATTTTCTAATTTATATAAATCTGAATCATTTCAGGGATCTGTACATCCACAGTCAACATGAGGGACTTGGCACTTTGATTGAACGGGACAATGATAATTAGATAAATAAGTTGCCAATTAACATACACAATTAAGTGATAAAATGAATACCACACAATATTTCTGCAATCCTGGTTGATTTCAGCAGGTGTTAATATTAGGAGAGCTTTTCAAATGACAAGCAGGGTGATACACAGTTCTTCAATACGAATAATTGCTTAAAATCTTTTGTTTATCAGAACATAAGTAGGACTATATGATATGTATACATCAAGTTAAATTCTATTTTAAGCTTTTTGATTTGTCAACTGGTTTGTGCCATGCCATTCTTATGGCTCTTCCATTTTTGAATCACCTGATGAAAGTAGAAGGATTACAGAAACATGGTATGGTATTCATTTTATCTCTTAATTTTGTCTGTTAATTGGCTACTTCTTTATGTAATGTGTACACTTTTAACAAAAATGTTTTATAAAATCAGAAGATGTCTGAATTTTATCATTTCTTCTGTGGAATCTCAGTAATAAGCTTCAATATTATATAGGGGTGTAAGAACATTTTTGTCAATAACAAACTGCCATAGCTGGACTTGGTTTGTGGCTCACAAGAAAATGGTTAAATTTCAATTAAATTTTATATTAAAATGAAAAATTTACATTTGATTGAAAATAATGAATAAGAAAGATAGCTAATTCCGACAAAAAAGTGATAATATAAATACCACACAATGTTTCTGGGATCCTTGTTCCTTTTGTCAGGTGCGAAGAAGAGCCTAGGGCAACACAACTGCACTTGTCAGTTGACAAAACTCAAAGCTCTTCTGATGAAAGGGACAAGGATTCTAGAAATGTTGTGTGATATTTATACTATCACTTTTTTGTCTGAATTGGCTATCTTTCATATTCATTAAATTTTATATTGTTTCATAGAGGAATACAAGGTTTTACCCATATAAAACTACCATCTCTACACATTGTAATACCTGATTTAAGTGCTTGGACAGGGGTATGTTTGCTTTCCAGAAAATTGTCAGTTTTTATGTTATGTAAATAACACTGAGGCTATCATAAATAGCCATCCACCATTTGCAAAGTTCAGACTTATAATTCATTCTGTTCTCGGAAATCACACGGGTTTTGCATATTTATATTAAGACGCAACGTTTCGACAACTGAAAGCACTGTCGTCATCTTCTAGGCGAAGTGCCAGAACCATTCTATTTCATATTATATATATCCTCAACTGGATCAACACACTATGAGAGCCAAAACTGCTCAGTCAACAGTCCGTCTCAGCCATGACAGCATCAGTCAAAAGTCCGTCCACTCGCCGAGGTACATTACCCCCAGCAGCCCCGCCCACAATACAGCTCCGGACCCCTCATCTTAACAATGTTATAGCTGGGTCCCAAGTCTTGCTCAATTGAAACCCGGTCTCTGGTTTAGCAGGTTGTCTTGTGTCCTAATATGTATGGCCTCTTTGATGATGCTGCTCCAGAAACCATTGACACGATCCAAGATTTTGGTTTCATTGAACTTTATGTCATGGCCGGTTTCTATGGCATGCTCTGCCACCGCTGACTTATTTGGCTGTTGAAGTTTGAGATGCCTTTGATGTTCTGTGGATCTGTCCATTACCGTGCGAATAGTTTGGCCGATGTACTTCTTGCCACATTCACACAGTATGCTGTAGACCCCAGGTGTACGAAGTCCACTGTCCTAAAACCTTTATTTGAACTGTTTCAGGATATTATTCCAAATATATGTGTTGTGACCTAACCACTACAAACAAATTTCAAAGTGAAAATTTTATCAAATTCCCATAAAAGTTTTATGTTTTCTAAAAGCAGCTTTTTTTCCCAGAAGAATAAAATGGTATCAAATTTATGAAATTTGAATCAATAGTCACATCAGTAACTAAAAGGGTTGCAGAAATGGAGTGGTTGGTAAAATAGCACAAGGAAGGGCTGGGAATTTTTTAGGGAATACTGTTCTCAATAAGTCCCTAACAACTAGCAAAAATTTAGCTTGTCTCAAATTTATTCTGACAAAAAGCCATGATTGTCTGGGCTGTATCACTGAAGTCATCAACAGCATTCCTCTGATGAAAATGACTATGATGATAAAATTTCAGTTAGAAACAATTAAATTGTTTTTAATACAATATGATTTAACTAAATTAATGTTCATCCAGTGAGCATTATACTGAGTGTGTAACAATATGAGAAAAAAATAAACCATTACAATTTTTTAATACTATGTTTATTTATTTTAAAAATAATATTTTTGTAAACATCTAAAGTTTTTCTTGTAAATGGAATTGTGTTAAACATCTCAGGTTTTCATCAGGGTAATTTCATTAGTTAGCAACATTTCACAGATCATATCTGTCACAATTTTCTAGCTTTTAATGTTGTTTCTGTTGTGAAAGCAGATCCAACTTCTTACTTATGCTATGTAACTGTGGTGATTTACAACATGTCACATGATGTCACTCATCATGTGAGGTAAGTTAATAGTTTCTTTATAAATTAGAGATCGATTGGTAATGGATCCCATCAACACTTGTTCTGCATGCTTCTCCTGAGAAATACAAGTGTTTAGTAAACTGACAAGTTGCTGTTTCTCATGTAGATGGTTAATCAATGGTGCATGAGTATCATTGGGTTTATCCTGTTTCTCTATTTAACATGTAGAAGCTATAGACTACCTGTTTAAGAGAGACACATATGTTGACAAGCATCCATTACCAGTCAATCTTTAATTTATAAAGAAGCTAACAGTGTAGCTCACCTGATGAGTGATGTCACATGATGTTTTGCTAACCCAAAACCAAAGTCATGTGGCGTAAACAAGTAAGAAGTTGGATTTGCCTATTTTACAACAGAAACAACATTAATAGCCAGAAGATGGTGTCAGAAGTAGCCACCAAAATATTGCCACCCAATTAAATTACCCTGAAGGATCCTGAGAAGTTAATGTTATTTTTGTATTAGTAAAATACAAATTTTACATTATACAGTCTTCCTTGGTCTGCTGAAAAATATGTAAGTGCTGTTTAACTGTGTTATTAAATCAGATATTTGAGCCAGATATGAAAATTATGTAGCCTCAATGAAATTAGTGATTAGACTGAATCATTGGAAAGGTGTGTCAAAAATATGTTGTTTTTTTTCCTGTCATTCTCTTGAAGAAAAATGGAAGTATATATTTTCCATCTAATATTTTTATTATTTACATTAATCCTTATGTTTACAGTTTGAGTGAAAATGTTATTTTACCTAAGTTTATTTACTTACTTTGGTGTGTCCTTTTTATTCTTGTGTCGTCTGGATATTGGTTTCTCAGGGGTTTTTCTCACAAGGGTAGGAGATACTGATGGTGGATCAAGAGGTGGTGTGGATCGAGGTATTACTTGTTGTGGCCTAAGAAATAGAATAATAATAAAATGAAGAAATATGCATGATCAGTAAGAGTTTAAACAAATAAATCTCACTTACACTTCTGGCTTATGTTCTTGAACCTTTTTCTCTTCTTGAATCATAATGTTTAATATTTGATTTGCTCGGTCTTCATCATAATCAACACTTTCAAGGGCAATTGATATCACTCTGTCAGGAATATCTGAATATTGTTGCAGCAAACGTGTTTTCACTGTAAAGGAATTCATGGACTAATTACAAGGTTTCACCTTCACAAAATTGATATTAATAAAAAATACAAATAAATAATAAAAAGAGCATAGAATTTGAAGCTATCTTGGAGTGATATTTCAGATATTTTTTTTACAGAAAATTTATGCAAATCAGAGTTATAATTAACTTCCTTACTAAAATTTTCAAACTTCAATTGAAATTTTTAAATGAGTCACTTCATTACCAAATTCAATTCCAGCCTCACAAAAGTAACCTTAGTGCCTCCTCTTTAATTAGAGAATTACCCTAAGAGTGAAGAATATAAAAAGAGACTTAAACAGTATTTAAACCTTCTCATAAGCTTTCAAACTGTTAGAAAGCTGTATTTTTAGCTTGTCTTATATTGATAGATTAATTTCAATTTTTCTTTTCCTTGAAGTACTATGTCTTCGAAGTTACCATAATAAAAATGTTGGTTTTTCATTCGTTTTTTGCTCTCATCCTCAACAGAATATTTTAAGTAACTAGTTTCATTTATCAATGAGACTTTAAGAAAACTTACAGGGATTTTAAAAGATGAACAGAACTTTAAATTTCTATTGCAGAGAAAGTTCATTATGAATATTTTTACATTATTCAATATTTATTTTAAAAGTAATTGGCCTCATTAATTGCTTCTGGCTTAAACTCATTCTTATAAATAGTTTCAATGAATTTTGAAAACTGCTATAGATCTTGGATAAGTTTCTTGTCATGACAACTCTAGTGCTCCACCTCGTACTGTTTATATTCTTTGGAATTGCAGCATGTCTCTAATTAAAGAAGAGGCACAAAGGTTACTTTTGTGAGGCTGGACTTGAATTTCCTTTCATGAAGTGACTCATTTAAAAATTTCAATTGAAGTTTGAATTAGAGAAGGATTGGTGGAGGCTTAATGAATTCAAATAAATTTGGCAATACAGATGTCAACAGCTCTCACTCTAACTAAATTCAGTGAGTGTACTGCACACAGAATGCAAATTTCAAGCTTATTGTATCAGATGATATGGTATTGATAACTATTGTATCAGCCTATGTTTGCTGTATTATCATAATATTGCTCTTATATATTGTTTATTTGATACTATACTTAATTCATAAAAACTCAATACATCTCTGGGCCCTTAGACAACAGCCAACTTTTACTTAATTGTTAATCATAAAACTAATAGCAATAATGATCATGAAATAATTGGTGTATGAGATAAAACCAATATGACTCAAATGTAAAATGGTGAACACTTTATTTAAGAACACTAGTTTAAAATAAAGAAAGCTGACCAAACTGGTGTTTTAATTCTTTTGTATATTTTTTGTGATATCAAGTTGAATGTATCATGTAGGTATAATGTACATGTTCCCCATATATTCTCCCAATTTCAGTACAAAGTTCAGTTGGTCTTTGTGTATGTCATACCATTTTCCCCTAATAGCACATATTTGTCAACTACTTTATATTTTCCTTTCAGTCACTGCTTTCCAGATTCTAATAACTTCTGTGACATTTACATATTTTTATTTCTTAAACTGCTTTAGCATTTTCATATTTCTTCTCTGATCAATGTATGGTTTTCATTACACAAATGGTTTTCTTTCTTACATTCATATTTACATTACTAGGCATTTTCATCCTATGTAATCTAACCTAGGAACTGAATACAAACAATATACCTATTGTCACATTCAGTGTATACAACACCATGGCACAATCAGGATGAAGAATAACACACAGTTATAAAACAAATTTTCTGAGGTGACCAATGTTACATTTGAGGCTGCATACAATCCACTTATTGAAGACATATGAATATATTATTCTAGACACAATTCTCTAATTTTAGATTAGATTATAAAACAAAATTTAAAGTGGATTATAAAATCTGTTCACTTGGTTGGATCCTGTTGTTTTCCCTTATATTCGTTAAATACCATGGTGTAGACTTATTTATGGGTAAAAATGGATTTATCACTCTTAATCAAAATAAAGTAATAAACATCGCAAATTATAGTAAACAATACTTGAAAAATAACCTATGCAGTTGCTAAAGAACAATTTCTTCTCTATATATCTACAGTTAACAGTACAGATAGTACAGAAAAGTAATTTTCTTTATTCATTATGCTATACCATAAATGAATAAAATAGGAAAATTTCAGTAATAGCTATTTTAGAAAGAGAACTTTACTTATATTGACCAATTACAAGAATTGAGAAAGAAGTTGCAGATTCAAATAATTTCTAACATATTAGATAAAAAGTACACTTAAAATAGCTCTGACATGTTACTAGCCAAATTCAGAAGAAATATACTACTGTAAGACCTTCTATTTTTGATTCTCTGGGAATTTAATCATCACAAAATCAAATAGTACTACAGTATTATAAATGACATCTGCAGATACATCTGACCTAACTTCTATTACTTTTATGTACATTACTCCTCTTTTTTTATCTATGACCTTAAGGGCATTAGGCTCTTAATCTTTCATTGCATTTACTAATTTTCACAAGCATGACTGTTCAATCACTTACCCGCTACCACTGATAATTTAGTTGATGAATGTCGGTCTGGGTGCCACTGCATATTCAGAATTAATTTCTTTATCTTTAAAATGGCAATAGTCTTATAAAATTTAAGTTACACAATCCAAACAGGGAGCTGATAAGTGACTTTCCAGGACAAATTGCAAAAATGAGCAATTAGAATTATAAAAGGTTCAGATGCTAGCGAAAGCTGCAGAACTCTTTCAAAATACTTTATATTCTGACTCTACCTAGCACTTGCATATTAGAAATACTAAAATTTGTTAAACACAATATGAACCTTTTGTAATTTTGGCAAACTAAGAGAGCACTTAAAACCAGGATCAAAGAACATAAGACCAATTATAAACTTCACAAAGATAAGCATTCTGTACTAATGAAGCATATACAGGAACATAATCACAAATTTAATCTGACAAATGACAGATTTCTTGATGTTAAACTGAACTATAGTGTAAGGATAATGTCAGAAATGATCAACAATAGATAGAACAATAATATTTCAATTAATGTACAAAGTGACAGATATGCACTAAGCAAAATTATGACGCCGTGTAGGGTACATAATATATTTGCCTTCTTATCTTCGGTTGTTTGACAGGTTCCCTCAGATTTAGATGTTTACGTTCAAGTGCTTGAGAAGGTTGGCACTCTAGGCGTAATACCATCAAGCCTTCAAACACACATATGGGCAACTGTGATTAATTAGTATAATAATAAGGAATAATAATTACTTTTCTGTTTCTCCTCCAGACTTTTCATTCTTGGAGGAGGAGTTGGTATAGATGCACGCTGTTCTGCTGCTTTCTGTTCTTCTTCTTTTCGTCTCAGTGTTAGTCTAGGTGGTGGAGTGTCTCTTTTTTCAAATCCCATTGAAAGCAATTTTTCTGTAGCCTTCTGGACATTGTTGTCAGAACTACTCAGAATGTCAAGTAAGAGGGTTTCCTCTACTTTAGGGAATATGCTTTTCAAATATCTGAAAGTGAGAAAGTCTATTACATATGAATGCATAAACATTGTAATTTGTACAAAAACAATATAAAAAAATTAATGTAAATATTTTAATATTATGACGAGTGTAATGTTATTGAAATATGAAAATATAGAACAGAATTATTTAAAAAACTATAAATTCCAAACATTAAGAAATAGTCAATTATACTGCATTCACACCATGAAAACTGTGTATCATTTTGTTAGACTTCCCTCTAGTAATTTTAAAATCAAATTACAATCAGTGTCTGCTGTTTTGGAATAATTATTTATAATACTAGCCAGATAATTTTACAATTAACTAGGAACTTATGGCACTTTTATTAAATGGACTTTTATTCCATGGACTTATTATATGAATATATTTCTGAAATTTTTATTTCATTATATCATTTATAAGTCCATATACTGAAGTTGAAGTAAATAATTTAATAAATGAATAATAAATGTGTATTTAAACTATAGCCCGGGTGCCCTAGTTAACCCTTGGCTACCTTCCTCCACACTTCCCCCTTTCAAATCCCTTTCCAATGCTATAAGAGGGGAGTTGCCACTATGTGGATTACCCTATACATAGCCTGTCTACACCCTCCACACACATAGAAAACCCCTGGAAGACCAGTCTGCGAGGTCTATTCTCTCACAGGCCGAACCTGTGACGATTTTCCTCTCTCCGTTTTTAAACTAAGGTTCCCACAAGCGAAGACACCTCAGCCTGTTTTGAGTGGTGTATGTTATGGGGTCACAGACCTTGGGCATACGGTAAGAGTTGTTCTCTGTTTCTATTGGAACAGTCAGCCAGCTGCCTCCTAAACTGGTCGAGGCATGGAGAAGGGAATGCTGCGTCCCCACAGCAAACTCCTCTCCTGCTATCGGAAGGGCATGGGACAAGTACCCAATGCCCAACCTATCTGATGCAGGTTTGCTAAGGTTTGGCCTGCATCACTTTTAAGCAAATTCAGGGTATCATCCTTAAAACTACAGCCCAGGGGCTTTAGTTAACCCTTTTCTACCTTGCTATACCTTTCTGCATCCCCTATTTCAGTCCATTTCCTGTGCTATAAGAGGAGAGAACCACTACATGGATTACCATATATATAGCTTGTCTACACCTTTTTTTAAATGTTTTATGAAATAAATAAATTAACAGTATATATATTAGCTCATAAGATAATACTATTTCAGGACTTTCAAAAACTATCTGATTAATACATTTCTGAAAAGCAATAATGTTTTAACAAACTGAATACAATAATACAAAATAAATAAAGTAGGAAAATGTTTTTCTTAAATATCAACCTTGATAAAAAAATAACAATTGTTTTCACATCTATCAAGCCACTCAAGCATTCTACATACATGCTATAAGCACCATTTCAACACATAAAATGAAGTCTGTAAGAAAAATTCATTATTGTTTGAACAAAACTGTATATTTTTCAACCACAACAATTTTTATTAATAACATACCACGTAATTACTAGCCTCCACAAGCAACGAAACTATTAAACATTTATCATGGATACACCTAGATAAATAAGGACAAAAATAAATAAAAATAGTTGTGCACATATTTCTACAAAAATTACGACATATAATAATGGAACAATATCTAAAGGTAACATCAGAAAATGCCAACATGATTATAAGTAGGTTTCTCCTATGTAAGACCAGAAGCTTCACATGCACTAATTTTTTCAACAATTAAACAACAAAAGACTCGAAATTAATGTCAAAAGAATAGAAATGCTTCAAGCAGAATTTTTTAAAAAATGATTACAATAATTTATTACGTATAAAAATTTAACCTTTGCATTAGTATTTTCATGTTATCTGAATTTTTACTTATATGCTTATACAATAAAGCACAAGCAGACAATCATCAACCGAACAACAATTCTTTCAACTAAACACATATTTGTTTAGTTATCAAATTAATATGAAATAAAAAGTTGTTTCAATCAGGTGATGATGAAAGCAGCAAGGAATACAAAAAAAAACATTGTGTGGTATTTAATTTAGCACTTATTTTTGTTGTTATTTGTCAATTTATATTTTTAAGTAGTATTCTTTTAACACAGACATTTTATAATTTAAAAAATATATTTCAATTAATGTTGTATTAAATACGATATATTTAATATATTTTCATTTTTAATTTAGCAAATAAATTTCTTATCAAAGTTAAAACAAGCACACACCCTAAGGAGAACTTGCACATCATCAAAGTACTTGTCGATGGTTACAGATTTTCATAGAAGAAGAAAAGTGCAGCTGTTAGACAACTTGAAAGATTATGATTTTAGTTGATGAAGAAAAAATTCAGCAGAGGGTAAGGTCGAGAAGGAAATTTACAGACTAGGTCCAGGGACCTGGCATAACATTAATAATAAAAATAATATTTATTATTTAAAAAATTCTAAAATATATAAATTAAATATGTTATTTATTATGTACAGTTTTCCCAGTGAATATTGCTTTTGGAATTGTTCTTGTATTTCAAAACAGAAAATTGATTCAACAACAATGTTTTGTTGACATGCACTATCAAAAACCTCTTCACCAATATGCCAATGTTGTGCATTGACAAAAATGTTGTGTTTAATTAAGACTAGCAGGTTGGAAACCTGGGAACAATTCCAACTGAAACTGTTGTGCTTGAGAAAATTGCAAGTCAAGATATGACTGAAATTTAAAGAAACTATCTACTTAATTCATTCCAGAAAAAGCTAAATACCCCTTAACTGAACCAAGAGTTCCCATCACTTTCACTCTGAATTCAGTATATTTAGTGGTAAGTCTCAAACTTCCTTGGTCAAAGGAATACACTGATTATTCAGATTATTATTACCACCCCATCACTTGTTGATTGGGTCACCTTTTGCCTTCAATACTTCAATGATTCGACTTTTCATTGGCTCCACATAATCTTGAAAGCTGATGCAAAGGATTGGATTTAATACCTGATGAATAAAACTATCCAGTTGATGAATGAGGACTCAGCTGTTAGGTGGTTCTTTCTACTTTGTCCCACAAATTCTCAAACATTTCATTTTAAGAGAATAAGGCAAGCAATAAATCTATATTTTTCATTTTAAATTGTTAGGAATTTTATAATAGTTACATTTTCAAAACAATAATTTTGTTCTTACAATCATGAAAATTAGTTAGCAATATTTGCATGTTCAAACACGAAATAATGATAACATGTATAAAAAGAAGATTTAATTGTTAAGAGTTGTTGTATATAATGTAGTAACTTTTCAGAACATGCAATTAAATTATAAAAAATGAATATAAAGGAGGGAAAATATAATGAGCTAAATTAGGTTTCAATAAATACATTATTGATTTGTATTTGATATTGTTTTTAAAAAGGAAATGAAATAAATAAATTGTTTCCTTGGATTTGACACAACATTGACAAATGTTATACTGATCTATTTAAAATAAATAATGTAGTTAACAAGACTACATAAGCCACATGCATTAATATTACAGTAAAATGTGTAGTTTAATTTAATTTCATGAGATCAAATAATAGTAAAAAAAACTTTTATACATGCAAAAATTATAATTTCTGCCAAATGAGAAGCAAATAATTCTTAAGTTACCTTAAAAATACAAGATGTGAGGAGTTTATTAATTGGTGAGGCCTGTCATCAGTGTTCGCAATGAAATAGAAAATATTAGTTCTAAATAACTATTTAGTGACCATTTCAGAAATTATATCACAGCAAAACACTGCACTTAATGATCAGAATATTTCCTTCAAAATGGATAATTAGGTATTATAGAAGTTAAATAAAAACTTAATTCAAACTGTGGCACACCAGTCATTAGACAGCAACAATCATACACACACATACACACATATTGAGTGGACAGTAAAAAAGTAAAGAAAAGGAAATGAGTGAAATTGGGGAAATTAATTAAACAAATCTCAATATATACTTCTTTTGAGCCTAATACTTTCTTCAGAGAGTATTCCCAACCTTTGTCCTATATTTCTATCATGTCCCACTTACCAATAATCAAATGTGACTTCATCACTTAATAATTAATATCTTTAACATATATAATGTTACAGACTTGAAAGAAAGAAGTTCCTTGAAAATTTGAACTATTATTTCAGTATTTCCCAACTGTTGATTTCAGGTAAGTTGGCTATACTGTCTCTCTTTTTCCCATCGAAATGTATTATTTGACATTAACATATTTTCCTCAAGTGCTTTATATATATATATATATATATATATATATATATATATATATATATATTGTAACATGATTGTTGCGAGGTACGGTCAAGCGCCCTTGGCGGGGGTGACTGCAGTGGTTGTGTTTATGCAGGTGCCGGAAATGCGATGTTATTTTAGGCCGGCCAAGGAGAGAAGCGTAAGGGGCAGTTCCAGACTGGACTCGACCAAGGATGGACGTGCTACCACGACCTGTAGTTAAATTATATCTCATGTTTGATTAAATAAAATTATGAAAGATTAAAAAGTTGTTTTGGTGGTTTTATCCCAAAAATTACCTGGCGCCCAAACATGAATAATCAACGAAAAAACGCAAGAAGGGTAGCGGAGCGGCTACATTATATATATATATATATATATATACCATACTTAGCAACAGGTCTCCATCGACTCATGCCCAAGGGACTTCTGGGCCATGAACAGCAGAAAGATAAGTGCTAATGTCATTGTAAAAATTGAATTAAATTAAGGATCAGGGTCTTGTTAATTTTTCACTTTGAAAGTGACAGATAATAAGTTAAGTCATGAAGTTCTCTAGATTCATGACAAAACAATTTCAACTATTTATAAAAATAAATAGTCTAACAAAAGCACCAAGGATTACATAAACATTGTGTGCTATTTAATTTAACACTTATTTTTGTCTGTTAATTTGCTATTTATTTGCCTAATTAGTATACTTATACTTTTTTGTTGTATAATTTCAATTAACTATTAATCAAATAATTGGGACAGTGCACTCTTTATTTAACTTGCCAATAAAGTGCCATACAGTGGATATGCCATTTGAACCACCTGTAATAATTATACTGGTCTCACTCTCTGAGATTCCAATCCATATTCCTTTTAAATTGCCGAGTAAAGGCCATATGTTAACAGGCAAATGTTACAATGCATAAGGAAAATGTGACAAGGTCGAATTAAATAACACATTTGAATAGGAAAGAGAGAGAGAGACAGCCAACTTACCTGAAATAAACAGTTGGTCCAATCGGACAGAGGAATCAAAATATTTTCACATTTTCAAGGGCCTGATTCCCTTTTAAAGGAAAGAAGGTCTAAACTGTGTGTGGGGCCTAATTTTTTTTAGAAATTTTAGATTCCTTAGCCCAACTGAACCAACTATTGATTTCTGGTAAGTCGACTTCACTGTCTCTCTTTCCTATCTATATATGTTATTTTATTTGACCTCATCATACTTTTTCCTTAAGTGTTATATACTTCCAATACTGCTTCTGTTAATACACTCAATTAAGCATCAAGTTGCTTAGATATATTCACTTAAATAACTGTTAAACACAAGTTGTATTTTCTACTCCTTAGATTTATAAAAGTACATGCAAACTTGTTGAGTTGAAATTAATTCTCTTCTTTTTTGTTGTATTCACACTTAATATCATTATTGTTTTTTATTTAAAATATTTGCCAAAAACTTTATTTGACTTTTCAAATACTATTACTTCCTGTGAGTCATTCCTAAAACTGAAAAGTGCAATAGCTTTCAATAAGTCAAATTAATATAAATGAAAAACCCAAAATTTAATTTTCAATAAAAAACTACCTTACATAAAAAATATTGAAAGAATAATACATGCATACTAAAAACCATAAAGGTTTGCAAAGACCTAATAGTTATGAAATGAAATTTAAACTTTTTTCTGAGATATCTTCCATTCAAAGCTTCAGTATTTTCATTTACATATATACTGAATAATGAATAAATGCTTCATTATTCCAAAATTTATAATGCAGTTTGAAAAGTAGCTTTGATCAATAGCAATATTTTAAAATAGTAAAGAAGAAGTACAAAATAATCACAAAAAAAATTAAACGGGGATATAATTCATTATAAAATTCTAGATGGTGACTAAATTTTGAAGTAATATAGTCTGAACTTAACTAACACAAAAATTCACTACAAAACTAGATAAAAGGTTCAAAAATATATTAAAAATTCTACAAAATACAATACTCTGAAGCTTTTCTATAAAATGACATTATATGACAAAAAGTTCTGGTCCTGACAACTGGGAAACCATGACACATTCTCCATGCAGATTCTACAGGGTGGTATCCTGAAACAAATAAATCTACAGGGTCAAAGAGAACCTCAGCTTCATCTTTGGGGAAGAGTGTGGTAGTCTTGGTCGAGGGCTCTCAAGATGTCGACTTTGCAGGGGAGGAGTTGCATATGGACCGGGAGTTGAGATTGGATGTTTTTCCACCTGTAGAGCACTCATTACAACTGCCTCTCGGTTGTGATACCTGAAAAATCACTCAAAACTTAGAGAACAAGCTGTAATTTGTTGTTTATCTCCATTTGGGAAACCAAATAAATAGAAACATAAAAATCTCTGTAATCAAAAATTTTGATTCCATAAAATAGTATGTTTGAAGTACACTAGAAAACCTTTATCACATTACTTAAAAGGTAGGTTAATATTTGAAGCTTTAAGATTGTGTTACCATCATAATTTTTCCTTAATTTAATGCCTTTAAAGTAGTGATTTTTACCTGTAATTATTTATTTTGATGATTTAATTATATTTATATATATATATGTATGTATGTATGTATGTATGTGTGCGTGTGTGTATGTACATCTTTATAAGATTGAATGTTAGTATATGTATAGGTTAATATATGTATATATAGTTACTAGTAAATGAATTATCTAAAGTACTTATTAAGTTTGAATATTTAGATAAGCCTCTGGCTATTTGAATTATATAAATAAATATTGTGGATTTATGCAAATTACTTAATTGTATAAAGTGCTTATATGAAGAAATAACTTTAGTTCACTTTTGTAATAAACAAATTTCAAACATACATAATTAAAATGTGAAACTAATGATACAACATTTAATAAATATAATAAAGAAATATGTTTCACACATACATGAATAATTAAAAATAATTTTTTTTAACTCATAATGGTGTAAACTCATACCATTCCAATGTGACCAGATAATCTTTAAGTTTAACAAAGTCTTGTTAATTTCACCCTACATCCTACTTATAGTGAGAGTTTAGACATATGATTGTGCATGTATTTTATATATATCAGTTCTTTCTTTAGAACATCTTGTTAGGTCTGTTCTTAGTGATTACTCACGCACACTAGTAGTAGTGTACATTAGAATTCAAACTACTGTACTATCTGCTGTGCCATCATGTAAAGGTAGGAAAAATTTTGACGTCTTACTTTTGGTAAAATAAATATTTTCAAAAATAAATTATATTTTTTTACTAAATTAATTTTTTTATTTTAAGCAACATATTGCACAAAAATATATTAAGAAAATCACACCATTTTTTATTATTACTGAGGAGGTTACAGCAGTATCATTGGAAGAAATTAATTAAATCTTCACTACCATCATTGTCATTTGATAATCAGCATTTGTTAAAGCTGCTGATAACTAATTCCTCTGGAATATATCACTGTGCTGATATAATACACTTGTTGATGACAGATAGTGAAGGTTTCTTTATTCTACTGGTAGATGTAACTTCATGGTCTACAGTTGCTATTCATTATGAGTACAATTCCTGTAAATTATTTTTGAATGGCCAGCTAATACACACATCTAAAGGCTACAATAAGGATGTACAACTTCCAGCTTCCCAAACATAAAAAAGAAACAAGGTTTCCAGAATGCATTATATGAAAACGAATTATTTATAAATGAATTATGTATGTTAATTCACAATATCAGCTTGTCCTAGGTATTTATAATTTAACATTTTTAATAATATAAATATTGAATTGAAAATTAGAAATATTGCACTCACTTTATCAGTAGAGTTTTTATGTGAGTATCACTCACAGTAGGGAACATTGCACTTATCTTGGCCACAGACGCTTCTATATCAGAGTTAGTTGGCAAGGTAGACTCAGCTGTTCTTGCTGGAGATGAAAATGGTGTGATTGCTGCCCGACCAGGTACAGGACTTGGTCTCATGTTTGTCAGATCCTAATTTTATAATATAAAAATTATTGTGATAAAAATATTGAATATAAAAATATTACATTTCTTTATGACCAGTTAAGTAGTATTAGTGTTATTAATGTTGTGTTTATATTTTTCATAATGTATTTCATAAAACGGAAATGGTTGACAACATACAGGACCATGTCATAGAAGCCTACATATGTTCTACTAGAAATAATATTCTAATACAAGGCTTTTAATAGTTGTAGAAGATCTCTAAATCAATTAACTTTGTTGAATGTGTTCTTAAACCCAGACATGAGTAACAACTGCAGGATGTAGCAATGCCATGATTGAGAATAAATTCAACATTAAAGGGATAAGTAATTATGTATTTACTTTCAAAGTGAATTAAACTTAATTTAATTATTCATTAAGCTGATTATTGTAACAAAGTAAACAAACTTTGGTGTTGTTAATCCTTTTATTATTCTGAAGTGTATACAAAATAAAACAATTTCAATATTATCATGAATGTAATACAATATTTGCTCCAAAACAAAACATTGATGATTAATTTATTCAAATTTATGTTTGGAAGCACTCAATTTGTTATAAAAAGTTAAATAATTAAATCAAAATAGAAACCTACTTTTCAAAACAAATAAATGTCTAATCATAAATATATCTTTCTTAATTCCATGTTACAAAACTTGGTTTGCAACATAGAATTGTGAATTACAAGTAAATAAAAATGTGAACTTATTTCACAATGACATATATACATTAAGGATATTTGATTAAATTCTGGTAATTATTTTCATTATTTCAACTAATAACATGCAAAATTTTTCACATCTTAAGAATGCCTAAATAATAATAAGATATTACTTCCCAACAGTCTTTCTGTTAATAAGTTAATAGCAAAAGTTCCTGATTACCTGAAAATGAAGTATTGTATGACCATGGCTACCAGGGCTCTGAAAAGCTGGCTGTGGGGGAGGAATGGAGGAGGTAGAGGGATACACATGGTAACCACGAGAATCTGGGGATCCATGCTGTAGCAGTTGCCAGAAAGAGAAACAACAACAGTTAGTGGGAGAGACAAATTACATGGTTGACATAATAAACACACATAATACTTAATACAATTACAAAAGTAATTAGGAAAACATTAAATAATTTAAAGTAGTACATCAAACAGATATTTCAATTACTACAATTATAGTTCAAAATACTTAAATGAAAAAAGAGGGAATAATGGTGACAAATTTTAACAAAATATGAGTGAAATGTGTTACAAGTTGGTATTCCTGATTACCTTAAACAACTGCTTAAACAAAGGAAACTTTTGTGCCATTAATTAAATAAAAACTCCAGTCTTTCTTTGTAAATGTGGTAGTATAGTAAAACTATAATTATGAAATCTTATAACTAATGGCTGTAGGGTAACATCAGATAAGAAAAATGTAGATCTTCAAAACTCATACTTCATTTTCATATTTAATCTCAGTAGTAATAATTTTTACTCCCAAACCACTAAGAGAATTTTGAGATTAAACAAAAAAAAATCTGACATAATCTCCAATAAGACTAATAATCCAAATGATAAACACATAGAAATATTAAAATATCAAGTGAGAAGGTAAAAGAACAGATGTTACAAACAATATATTTGCAAGTCTTAGTTCAGTTGTCTATAAAATTATGGAGCAAATAATAGTAGCCCTCATCTCATCTGAAATAGAAGGAAACTAGCAGCTTTTAAATGTGTAACATGATTTTTGGTTATTTCAGGAGTTAGATGATGAAGTTATTGGTGGAGGTAGAATTGACAAAATAATCATTGACTTCACCAAAGCATTTAATTCCCTATTATATGTTATAGGGTAGATTAACTAGACTAGGTATTTATTGGAGATAGTAGTATAGATGTAAGAATTTTTGAAACATAGATTGTTGGGTATATTTCAGATATAGCAATTACAATGTCAGGAGTTCCTCAAGGCTTGATAATTAAACCAATATTATTTCCAATATGCATAAATAATCTAAAATTAGGAGTCCAAATTTTCACAGATGACTACTTTATTTTCAGAAAGTTAATGTGATGCAGTTGAATACTAAGATAATTTTGAGGAAAAAATGAAAATATATTGTGATAAAAGTAATTAAATATAGTTTAGTAAAAAGATTTTGATAGATAAATCATAATTTAGTTTAGATGGGGAAATACTTCCAAGTTCTTTTAGCAGAAAATAATTTAAGAATTGTTTTAATTAAAACTTTTTGATGGGATAGTGAACAGCAAAGCATGAAATTAATTACCTTTCATTAACTGGAATTTAAATAAGTGTATACAATAATTAAATATTGTCAAGAACAAGCTGGATAAATTATTCAATAAATAAATTAGTAGTTAAATTTAAAAAGTTTGTTTATATTGTTAAATATTCAAAGTAAAATTTGGCATTTCATTTCTTTATTTGTACTCTCTTCAGGTGTTAAATATAAATTATTTACTGAACTTCTAATTAAATAATTGTGTATTCAAACAATAGTAAATTAAGTATCAAAATAGGAAACCTACATACATATAATGTAAAATTTGGATTTTCTTCAACAACTTCCATGACCAAAAATAGAGTAAGCAATGCCAACACATAAGAGTTAAAAGAACTTACAGTATTGAAATTGTATTTATAAAACCCAATAAATTGGTCAATATTGAATGTTTTTGTAGTTGTTGTTTTAAATTGATGAAATGTTTCCTGATTCTTGTTTTTAGAGATCTTTCTGTCTCACCAATATAATAGGATTTGCAGTCTAAACAATCAATTTTATAAATCATATTGTATGTCGTTAGAATTTTTCACAACATTTAATTATGATTATCAAATATGTTGACTAATTTAAATTGAGTGTTTTCAAAAAAATAAGGTAGAACAATGTAGTTCATAATTTTCTTATTACTTTTGGTAACAGTGAATTATTTTCATATTTAATAAAATTTAGTCTTCTTTTTATGATAGAAAAAGTTTCTTGTGCTTCCAGCCAGGTAAACTCGTCGATAGCGAAGATGATGACGCTGCATGTCATCGAAACGTCGCGTGTAATCGACGAGTTTACCCGGCGAAGATGATGACGGGAAAACCTTCGTTCTACAATACTTTTTATGTGTCTATAAATGAAATTAGTAGAGTAAGAATTGAGATAAAACAATTGTTCAAATTATCTTTGTGAAATTTGATATATATTTATTGTAAACAAACTTTTTAATGAAACTATTAATTAATTCATTGAATAAATTTATTCTGGCCATTCTTCATCATATTTAATTACTGTATATTTTATAAAGTCAGACCTGTTGAATTTTAAATTTGGGTGGCTCAAATTAAAAGGATATAAAATATCTAACATTAGTGATGCTAGTAGTGGAATACTGGGTGTCTAGTTGGGGTTAATATAAAATCAAATAGTACAGTCAAAGACAACTAAATTTATATGTGCATAACCTTTATGTGAGTATGACAAAGTTCACCAATTAAGAAGAGAATTAATATAAAAAGAGAGATAAATGGCAAGGCTGCATGTGTTATTTAAAGCAAATGCAGGAAAAAAACATTGAATAGTATTCATTCAAAAAATACAAAAGCCACACAATATCAGTAGATGGGACTTTAAATTTTAAATATGTTGGAAACAAAAAGAATGCATTGGCAAATTTATAGTAAACAACTAGAATCATTTACTTTCAGATATGTCCAAGAAAATAAATTGAAATATAGTAGGTGTAATGATTGTGGTTTCACATAATAAAAATTAAAATCAAAACGTTTTAAAAGTAACATTAAACAATTTTTTTTTTAAAAAAAACAGGAGTCAAGAGAAGTACAATTCAATAATCATAAGAAGCAACAGTGTGCATGTGAAGTGTATATTTACAGGAAACATAATGTACTACAGATAATTGGGTTTCATTATTAATAATTTAAAGTATACAGGTGAAAGTCATTATTACTTCAGTGTACCCATGTTTGCAATGAATTCAAAATTGGGAAAGTATTCAAATTTTTTTTTCAAATTAAATAAAAGGACAAATGATGAATGACAAGGAATGTGTTATTTGGAATTTACCTTTATCAATTTTCTAAGGGACACATCACATGTACATATATAGGGTTCCTTAACTTTATGCTACATGCAAAAATACAGAAGTGGATTGATAAGTCTAGTAATAAAACATGATAGCTCTTTCTACGGCAAATACACAGAAAAACCTCCAATCTTGATTTGCATAATACTCATTTACAGATACTTTTTTCAAATAGAATTTATTTCCTCCTCAACAAATAATTTTAGAAGTCAGAGCTTTGGGGGTACATATGTGGAATAGTTAATGCAGAACATTTTCAAAGCCCCACTCACACCATATTGACATCACAATGCATACTGTATGAATCGACCAATTAGCCTGAAGTATAATAAAAAAAATTAAAAAATGTGGCAGTCATTGCCTATACAATTTAATGGATAATTAATTGTCATGACACAATGTGATATCATGAAAGTGCACATCTTCAACATTCCTTGTATGGCCCCATTTCAGAATACCAATACATTTCTTTATCTAAAATGCATCCCACTTTTTAAAATAAAATGATTTTGTTTCAAAATGTTTTAAAAATTATTATGATAGATATTTATTATTTAATCTAATTTGGACAATTTGAAGGTGTATATATATATATAACCATATATTGTTCATTAGTGGTATTAGAATAAAATATGCTTAATGGTTGTCAAAAAATTAGATAGATTGAAAATGTCTCTAATTGTATATGTTTTTTGCTATGGCAAATTGCCAAAAGCTGTGGCCAAATTCAAAATTAATAAATAATTTTTGGGAAATTTATTAACATATTTTTATATAACTTTGTATCTGATAAAAAAAAACATTGGGGTAAGGTAATAAAATGTATTTCTTTTACAAGATATTTGACTTTATGTGAGTTTCATATGTCTTTAACTGTGAATAAAAACATTATTAAAATCATACTTTTCTCAAAACATATTCTGTCATTTTGTGGGAATGTACTAGAATTATCGACCCACCAGAGTACAGGGAAAACAAAATTTCATAAAATTCAAGAATACATATGACAAGTTCCACGTTCTGGATGTATTTCATAGCATAAATATATTATAAAGTATAGATGATATCTAAGATAAGGTATTTATTGAATAAATTTTGACTGTGCAAAAGAAAATCAAAATAAATTAATAAAATTGTTATAGTTGAATATAGGTTTAAAATACCATATTCCACTTTGTTAGAAACCTGAGAACTATTTCTATAGCATCTTCACCAATAAAATATACATTCGTTATTAAAATACCAACTCGGGTACCTGATTCCTTTTAAAAAAGGTATTCCTTCAATTATTACCACTATTCATCAGAGTTGAGAAATAAGTTTTTAAATAAATTTCAGTTAGCTCAAATATTCTTAAACATAATAATTAGCTTGTATAGCAGAGAAAAACAGTCATAGTAAACAAATTATTTTATCAACGGATATATACCACATGATGACATATGTTCACATATTTAATAATCACCTGTGGAAGAACATAATCACTGTCCATTTACTTGTGAAGACTTCTAGAGCAGTTGTAAATAAACACATATACAAAAACTCCTTTCTGCTTATCATATCTAATAATTAACAGCTGTAATTTATTTTGAGAATACTCTTGTATGTAATGATTTATTAATGTTAATTTACAACTTTGATGTCAAGAAATGCACTTGCCTTGTTATCATAAGTGAACTAATACACCTTAGTTTATTTGCAACTAACCTGTAATGGAATGGATTCATGTAATGAAGTAATTGGCATGTGCTGAGGTGTTACAGGAACATGTCGATAACGTAATCTTGGATCATCCCATGTAGTAGTTTTGTTCAAATAATTAATAAAATAGCTGTAAACAGATAGTGAATTACTAAAAAAATATCAGGTAAATTGTTGAATTATATTTGTAGCATGAAACACAGACCCTAACTGTTCATATTCATAATGTATATTATTTAATTACTTCAATATGGGAAATGAGACATGAGAAAAATTTGGACAGTATCAAAGCCAAACGTATTAAGGACTTATTAAGTGCCTGTAGCAATAAAAGGTTGGCTAGATGGAAATTCAGGGAAAACCTTGGTCGCATAAAGTTGCCTCAAACTATGAAATAACCAAAATCTGAAATTCAAAGAGCGGTGAAAAGTAATACCTCAATTCTAATGCAAATAACTGTTACTGGGGAATATTGACCCATCACCACCAAAAATGTAAGAATGGGACAAAAGTTTTAAAAACTATGACATTCCCCAGACTGAAATTCCCTCTTGATATAGATTGTGAAATTGGTCTTCATACAGTCTTACATTCATTAGAAGAAAACCAAACAGTTAAAAATCACATTGATGAATCAAATGTTGGTTAAGGGTTGTCTACCCTAAGACCGGGAAGACAGCATACTTATTCTGGGATTTTGAATTTGATCAATCCTGGACTTGAACTCTAAATTCGGTTCTATTACTAGAGACACATGTGTGGGGTGAGATATGTGGGTATATCATGGAGTTTCAGCAAATGGTAGTGTGGACTGATGGAATGGAGGAGGAGAACCACATTATTGCATTACTCATACCATTTGCCTATCTGTAAATATTGAATTTCTTTCAATGCTGCCAATTATTTTTAGGTTTTAAAGCCTAGTAAAATTAGTTACTGTTTGATAGTGATTGTTTTTCTTAATTACCTGCAGTATATTATGCCCAAATTATAGTGATGCTGAGAAATTATATGAGAAGCCCCTATTAAATTTGTGTAGTGTATTGGCATACATTCAAATTGTAAGCAGTTTGTAAGTTTGGATTTTTCAATACAGTGTGTGCCACTTTATAGGAACTATTATCTCTCTATGTTATAAACTTTGACTGTTGCTGAGATCATTTCTTTGTTAGAGTTTGTAAACAACACATCATGCTTAAATAAATTGATAATTAGTCTAGTTTCATCTGACTTCTTTATTGTTATTGAACCCAGAATATAAAAATTTGTACGTGTTTAAATTTTGGTTTTTTAATTATTATTTTTAAATGCTGCCTTAAATATATTGTAATACATATATTTAATATAATAGCCGAAAAATAATCTCCTTAGGTGATCAATATATTGCATCTGAAGTGTTACATAAATTTTGTGTATTCATTAGATTGCAAGTATTTAATCTAAAGACTTTAATTAATAAACCATCAGATTTAATTATCTGGAAAACATAATCATTATATACTATTATATTGTAAGTAATAATATTAACACATTCATATCAAAGAATTTTAAAACACAAACTTTCTATACAAAAAAATTGAATATAAAACATAAATTTTGTAAGTTAATTGACTTTTTATAAAATATAGTTTTTAAATATTTTATCTCTTGTTAAGAAGTAAATTATAAGGAAAAGAAACTATATAATAAGTCATATTTGTTGGGTATCAAAGAAAAATTAGGTTATTTTACAATGTATTAATTTTTTTTTTTTTTTAAAAAAAGTAAACTCTCATTTTAAATCTGTTAGTATGATGTTAAAAAAATTTTAATTTGATGCAGCTCTCCACCTTACTCTATCAATCACAGTAAGTGGTGAAGAAATATCTGTACTCTAATTGTGATCTTCCCATACCATTTATCCATCTTCTGTATCTTCCACCAATGAGTTAACCCTTATGTTTTAGTGTATGCCCCATCAACATAGTTCATTATCTTGATTCTTTTTTCCAAAATCAAATAGAGAACAGTGCTGGGTTCATACTATTTTAAGGAGCAGGTTATCTCATGGACTGTACCCAAATTTGCAGGATTGTGAAATGATATCGTTCAATAACTTTAAAATGTCAGTTATCAGTTTTACAGAATTGCTGATATTCGCTCCCTGTCTGTCTTTTCCTCTTCTCCAAGCTGAAAAGAACCTTGATGGGCATTCATTTTATATATTTAAATTGAAATATTGCTCAAAACATTATTTTGACTATTTCTTCCCAGAAAATCATTCTCAAACCGCTGCACTTGTATCATAAATATTTTAATGATAACTATAGAGTCTAATACAAATTTCAGCAAAATTTTAACTTCGCTTCAAATATACTACAGTTGAGAATGCTTTCTCAATCTTGAAAGAATATCTGGAAAGCAAAATTTTGGCAACGAATTTTTTCTTTGTCTTTATGTCTTCAATATTGGCAAAGCGTCCTCCTTTCAAGGTTCTTTTCAGTTTGAGGAAGACGACAAGACACAGACAGAGAGCGAATACCATCACTTCCACAAAACTGAAAAACCGACATTTTAAAGTAGTTCCAAAATATTGTTTGTCAATTCCACAATTGAAAGTAGACTTACAGGAATAAGATCATTCCGTGAGATAACTTATTGCATAAGTTGCTAGTAACCCAGCGTTCACTTCCTCTGTTCCCGAATTATAAAGTCAAAAACTGCGCTGGTTTATATATGATAAATTTTATTTAGCAATCTTGTTTGTCACATTTTCCCATTTCACGTATGAAATATAATTCTGAGCATATTATTTCGCAAGGAGTTATTTCACATGTCATTGCCGGCCATTAGTAATAACTAATACGCGAGATGAGGCCGCCGCGAAACCGTACTGAACAACTGAATTCTTTCGTGTGTAGTATGAGAAGTACCATCATCCTGTTGAAACCACAAGTCTTGAAAGGTCATAACATTCAGATGATACAATAAAAAATTATCATTTTCAGAAATAGGTCTCCATTAAATGTTTTTACACTGTACACGTTGTGCAATAGTACAGTACTCCATAACAAGACACGCAATGAAAACATGAGAAAAATTCCTATCTTAATCGAAATGTTGTTTATGTGTAACGAAGCAGTAGGCCAAAAACCAACAAACAAAAATATACGGCGCGATTAAAAAAAACAGCGAGCTTTTTGATGGGCGCTATATTTAACGAGGACAGACAATATTGTTATATGTCTCTCCTCAACAACAATCGGTCAACACGCTGTCATGTTTACGCTAGCTATATTGTCATTGTTTTTCCCTGCGTCACTTTTAGGGGAATTGCCGGGTAGGATCCTTAACTTTTAGCTACCTTGCTTTATCTTACCGCGTCCCCCCTTTCAGTCCCTTTCCTATGATGCTATACTTCGTGGATTACCCTATCTATCTATCTATCTATCTATATATATATATATATATATATATATATATTGTAGTAATTGGTAATTAAGACATTGTTCTAATTGAAAAGTTGAATTGTAGAGGACTCATTATTAGTGGATATAGAGCGGACGCCGCAACAAACCGGCAAGGCAAAGAAAACATTGTTGATGAGTCGAGAAGGTTCTGCGCGCTCAAAAACTTGCGAGACGAACGAACAGTCAGGAAATATCCAGTCGGGCAGTAGGCAGCGAGGAGAAAAGACCAAAATTCCAAGTCATGAAAATGTGAACAGATAACAGTCGGGCAGCAGACAGCGAATAGACCAGACGAAAAGTTTTACAGTCGGCAGTCAGAACGAAAGAATGTGGTCCAGTCACAAACATGCTTTCAAATATTAAAAAGTAAAGCAATATTCAGTCGGGAAGGAGACAGAGCAACTAGTTGCAGTAAAGCATCGAGAACCAACCAATTTGTGTTAAACCAATTAACAAACAACGCCAATTAGAGCCTGTGAGAACTTAGAATCAGTGATGTCCCCAAAATTGTGCACGAAAAACTAAAAATGAGACCTGGGCAGCCGTAAGTAGAGAAAAACTTTAAAATCATTTGTAAACCGTGTTTAAAAGATAAAAGTCAGACCGTTCTTTAATTATTTAATTATCGATAAAATGAGATCGTTAATTCTTGATAAAATTCAATTAAATTCAATCTTTAGTTTTATTTCTTCCGCAACAAATTTTGTCTATGTTCAGACGCATTGATTTCCATAAAAGGAAAATGTAATTTTGATTATATAAATTCTGCCATTTATCAAACCCAGTTCAAGACCCTGAGATCCCAAATATTTTGTGTATTTTATACTTGTTTTAAAATTGTTAATGAATCTTGTTTAATAGTTTTCACTTAAGTTCTTTCATTTAGAAACGCCACATTCATATTATATTTAATTATTACAATATATATATATATATATATATATATATATGCATGACTTGTATACTTTTTTTTAGAGTAACAGACGACATGAGGATAATCCACGTGGTGGCGACTTCCCTTTAATAACAAAGGAAGGTATTTGAAAGGGGGAATGCGGAAGGGTAAAGGAACGTTGCCAGGGTTAACCAGGATCCCCGGACTTTGGTTTAAAGATCCTACGCGGCATTCGCCTCGAAGTGATGCAGGGCAAACCTTAGAAAACCTGTAACAGGCACTTTGTTTTAAGAACCTGGATTTCATAAAAGTGTTTTCTGAAAAATTATTTCTCATTGTTATATAAGACTAAAAGTGTCAGAGGAAAAAATCGCATATGTTGTATAATTTATATAACAAATTTCCAAAAAAAAACTTGCGACTTTTTTTGGAGGGAGGGGGGGTAGTGTTGTAAAAGGGAGCAAAATGTGTGGGTATGCGTACCGTCAAATACATTTTTTGAAAATTAACAAATGGTTTATGTTCTCATAAATTTCCATTATACCTCTGTGTTTAAGTCTTATTTTCGTTATAATACAAAACAAGAAGTTATTTTGCTAAATGAATGTTATAAACACACTATTTCTCTCGTGTATTAAGTAAACCAAAGGTTTTTTTGTTAGAAGTTCCCCCTTTTCACATTAACGTAAAAAGAAAACAAGAAAGAAATTGATTGCCAAACAAAGGGAATTTCGTGTGTTGCCAGATTTAATCCAGCAGCAAAATAAACTTATTCGCCATTTGCGGAATGACAGTTACCAAAGAAGCGCGAAGGTTACTGGATCAGTTACGTACTACTACCAGTTTTGTTGGAATTTTCATCTTTACCTGTGACAAATTAGGCCTACTGCTAACCAATGAATTTAGGTCAAGTAGGCCTAAGTTAATACAAGATGGAGAAATTGCTATTGCATGTTTGCGGATTTTGGAACTGTGCGTAGTCTAATTAGAAACATTATAAGTATTCTGAAACATTAATTAATAGTAAAAAGGGGGTAAACTTTTATACTCTTATGCATGCGCGTTCCTGATTATTTGTGTACGCGAGTGTTGTATTTAATATCACATACATACGCTTACAAAACAGTTTTATTTCAATTTCATTGTTCATTACAACTGTGACGTAGATACGTCATTAGTCATGAAAAACAAGAATTTAGGGAATCTTAAAAAATCCACATTACGTTGGATGGAAGAAAACGTAATTTTTAATCCAACGTCGAGCGTTCAGTTCACAATTTAATTTAGGCAACCTTTTCAGGAAATTATTTTACATGATTTTTATTCAAAATACTCTCCTTGTAAGTCAATACACAGCTGGAAGCACTAGAAAGATTTTTCGGAGCAATTATGAAACTCGGCTTTTGAAAATTCTTCGAAACCATGGTCGTAGCGTTCTTGAAAACTGAAATCGTATCCTTTCATTACCATTTTCAATTTGGGGAAATAACCAGAAGTCGTAATGACACAAATCTGGCGAATAAGGTTTGTGTCTAAGCACCGCGAACGTTTGAGAGACAAGAAATCGCGTACGATCTTGCTTTTGTGCGGCGGAGCATTCTCGTGCAACAGACACCATGTTCCTGGATTCCGGAATTCAGGTCGAACCCGGAGAACCCTCACCCATAAATATGTAAAATATCCAAGTACTAATCTGCATTTTTTTTACCTTCCGGAGTGAATTCTTTATTGATAATTCATTCATAATCAAAGAAAACAGTGAGCAATGTCTTGACACTGCTTTTCTGCACGAGATATTTTTTCGTCTCGGAGATTCTAGACCTTTGTATTCCGAGCTTTCGGCTTTGCAAGTGGCTCGTACTGAACACACCACGTTTCATCATTTTGGCATGAGAAATCACATAAGTAAAGCACATTTTATCTTTGATAAGCAACAAGTTAAAAAATATATTCACATTGTTACTAGTGTATTGTTCAAACAATTTTACAGCTCTATATATGAATTCTGCTAGTATTGAAGTTGAACATGATTTAAGTAAATTATTAAACCTTTAAACTATGCTTTATACTTGAAGGATTTTTATTATCATATATAAAATAAAGGAGGCTTATTCATTTACGTGAAGATACAACTCAACAACAGAAGAACACAGACAGCATTGTAACTCAGAGCCTTTTTGATAAATTAGCATCAACCAACATACACTTTGGTATTTCAACGAAGGTCCTGTTCATCCTTTCGGCACGACCATTCTGCTGTGGTAAGTACATGATTTCTGAGGAAGTTTTCAAAATCTTTATTACAGTATTCCTTCCCATTGTCTGACCTAACAGCTTTTATTTTTCTGTCAAGTTCATTCTCTACTCTCACTTTGAAGTCTCTGAAAACTTCCAGTACACTCATTTAGTCTTTCAAAAAATATACAGACTCTTCTTGAAAAAAATCATCTATGAAAGTAATAAAGTATTTCATACCTCCCAGAGGCAGGTTTTCCATTGGACCACACAAATCAGTGTGGATAAGTTGCAACAGACTCAATGCTCTGGAACCAGTAGTATTAAAAGGTATCCTTGTCTGCTTTCCTTCAAGACAGATGTTGCATGTGATTGGCAGATTTTTAGCAGGATGCATATTTACTCCTTCAACAGAGTTGGGAAGCTTATTAATATCTAAAAAATTTAAATGACTCATGCGTCTATGCCATATAATAGCATTATTCAAGTCATTTGTACATGTCAAATTAGACAGTACCTCTCTATGTGTATTCAATACAAACAGGTTGTTTACAAGTGTTGCTGAACATAACAGTTTCCCATCTTTACATATATCACAACTATCTTCTCTGAAAATTACATTACAACCATTTTTAACCATAGCACTAACAGACAAAAGATTCACGGCAAGTTTTGGTGCGTATAAAACTTCTTTAAACTGGATTTTTCTGTTATCATATATTATTGATATGAATTTATGAATAAATTGACTTTTCCCATACTACTCACAGTTAGCGGTGTTTTACTATGCACCTGTAACTGTAGATATCGGTGGACTTGTTACATCATACATCCAATTATCTCTATTAGTCATGTGCATTGGGGAACCAGAATCCACATACCACTTGTCCAGATTAATAACTTTGATGAAGCTGAAAATCCAGTAATAAAACATTTTGAATTCTCTATTTTATCAGCAGTCTTCCTTTTAGAACCACAGCAGTTTTTTTTAGCAAAATGGCCATACTTATTGCAATTGAAACATCTGGGTCCCTTACTGAACTTTGTTGGGTTCCAAGCCATTCATCATCAATCACAAACTTTTTGTTTCTCAGCTTATGGGCAGTAGACAATTTAATTCACATAATCTTCCACACTCACTCAAGATTCCATTCTGGTAGAGGTGAGATCCCTCAACAAAGCTACTCTTCTATAAAGTCCACTGTCATCAAAAGCTTGTTCCAAGTTTTCCCAAACTTCTTTACATGTATTGGCACTTTGAACAGGTACATAGTTAATCGGGTCGAGCAATAAAATTAACTTTGATTTAGCTTCGGTTTCCTTCTTTGTGTCTGTGTTCGTCCCAACCACCCAATCCCACAATTCTTCAAGTTCTAAATAAGCTCGTACTGCAAACTTCCAACTTGCATAATTTTCACATCCAGTAAGTCTATCGATATGAAACGGATTCTGGTTTGAATTCGACATTTTCTGCTTATAACCTCAAAATTGTATGTGAGCAGTTTCCCCTTACAGTTTTGTTTCTTTTCACTGATCTTTGTTTCTTCAATCTGTATTTAATTCAGCAAACCATGCTCTGCCACCATGAAGGATTTTTATTATCATATATTGCAAGAAACATAAATTACAAGAACACAAAATAAAGGAGGCTTATTCATTTACGTAAAGATACAACTCAACAATAGAAGAACACAGACAGCATTGTAGACAACATTACATAATAAATATAAAAAATGATTGCATTACTAATTACTAACAATACTAATCTTGTTAAATTCTTACAAATTGCTAAATTGAATGTTTTGTATGTATGTTCCACATACAAATCTAAACGTGTGGAGTAATTTAAACCAAATCTTGTATGCATGTTCCTTTCAAACCAGAAACAATGCTGTCTGGGTAAGCTATGACAATTTATGGAAATTTTCAATCACAGAAAAATGGTTTTTACATCAAAACAATTATTTTCAGGATCAATGTAATTGATAGTGTTTATCCTGATGTTTTTTGTGAAAATTCAAACCCTTTCAGCATGTTTTGGGTGGAGGGGTGTTTCATAAAAACAATGTGAAAACAACTGTGATTGGAGTCAAGTCCTGGACTATGGATGCCTCAGAGTTTAATTATGACATTCAACATACCAGTTAAGTTGCAGTTATACCTCTAGGAGTGGGAGGAAAAATGTTACACATAAATTTTATTGGTAGATATTACTTACAGCACAAAATAAACACGGGATCTACAAAAAAAACCCAATCTCATCTCTTGGAAGGGGTGGCACATTCAAGATATTCTACATACCGGGAGTATTTTGACAGTTTTAGATTACCAGGAATATTTTTCACAGTAACAAGAGTTCCTTTGACACACTCAAGGTATCATAAGTACTATTGTCCTTCTTAGGCCAAAAGTGATATTTCTTATTCTCTTCATCTAATGAAAAAATTTTTACTCATGTAAGATAACGGTGTATTTTTGTCTCACAAAAGGTACCGGGAGTATTTTTTCTCTCTGAAGGTACCAGGACTAAATTTTCACTTTATTAAGGTATTTGGAGTATTACAGACTCCCATAAAGTACCAGGAGTATTTTTGACACTATTAGAGTATGAGGAGTTTTTTCTATCTTTTTTTAACAAAATGGTACCATATTTTTTATTCTGTTAATCGCTTAAAGAACCCAAAGTAATTTGGTCTCTTGGGCACCTGAAGAAAGGAACAAGGCTTCCAGAAACGTTGTGTGGTATTTATATTATCACTTCTTTTGTCTGTATTTGGCCATCTTTCTAATTATAAATTTTTAATCAGATCTAATTTTTTCATTTTAAAATGAGTATTTTTGAGCTTCTTAAGATATGGTAAATAATTTTGATTCTTTAAAGGTACCAGAAGTATTTTTGATTCTCTAAATGTACAGAGGGTATTTTTTTTATTTTTTAGAGTATTTTTGTCTCACAATCCAGGCAGTACAGTACCCAAAGTATATTTTATTTATTTAAAGTATGTCGATTAATTTTTACTTTTTTAAGGTTCCAGTAGGATTTCTGACTTCTTACAGTATCAACAGTATTGTATAACTCTATTAGGGAATGAAGACAGTTTTAGGTGATTTCAGTGTACAGGGAGTATATTGGACTCTCTTAGGTATTTGTGACTTACCAATTATGATGAAATTAACATTACTTCAGCATATGTAGGTTAAATCACTTCTTGAGTAATACAGTAATATAGAATTTAAAAAATTTCAGGCTTATATAAATAAATACTCAGGCAACAACTAACTATTAATAAGATAAAATTAAAAACTGTCTTAATCTACAATTGACAGTCTGCTGGTATTAGATGATTATTAACCTAATGTTGATATGGTTTACAGCATTTTATTATCTGGAAAGAAATTAGCGCCATAATTTTTCCATACGAGAAATTTATCCAATATGATTTGTTATGTCATAAAAATTCCTTAGAGCTTATTCTCAAGATATTCAATTCACACAATATATTAATTTATTTTTACTTTCTAACTTTACAACCTTCATTTACAGAAAATATGTTCAATTCTGTGTGACATTCTTGAGTTGATAAAATTTTTGCAGTAAATGTCTCTTGATCATGCTATCTTGGGAAGAAAACCATTGTTGTTCAATATATTCTCAAAATTTTACAAGAATAAGCTATCTGTAATAAATTGTTTACAAATGAATGTAAATACTTTACCACAAATCCCAATTTTTGGTGTTTAGAAATTTTGAAATCAAGTGCAATTTAAATTAATGTGGTTTCAATGGTTTCAAAATTTTATACATACTAAAATAAGTTGACAATATTCAACAAAATCAAGTCAATTGGTCCTTACCAAAAACAAGGTTTTGTAAATACAATTATAGCAAAATTAAGCTGTAGATATTATTAAAAACTAAATTAGTAACTGTTTCTGTATGTCATCTTGAATTGTTACTTTAATAATTACTAAAGTCCCATAGGTTGGAATAAGGCTTTATTATTTGTATAAGGGGTACAATGATTCAAATTCACCAGGTAGGATAACAGGAATTCCTATACATTACCCAAAGTTATTCAAAACCAATTATAATGCCGTCCACAAAACCGTTAACCTCCTCTCACACAAGATGACTGACTTGTGCAAAATAAGAGTGTTAATAATTCACAATGATTTTGTGACCAAACACTCGGTATAACAATTATTATGGTATTTATGAATTGTAAGTACATGAATAAGTAGTGAGATACCAAAGGCATGGACTTATGAAGTATTGGAACTCAGAAACTGTTAAAACAATCCCAAATCCCATGTACTATCTCAAATTAAGGTACTTCTTTTTATCAACATTATGTTTATTTCCAGCAAAATGTTTATGTTAATTCATAAAAGTGCACTGTACCTACTTCAAATTCTGTAACATACTAATGATAGTTTTAATTATAATATGATATTCTTAATTATAATTGATATTTTTAAATCATTCATTAGTTATGGACTGCTTATGATCTGAGTTTTCCCCCTAATATTAGTTTATCATAAACACAGATGAATACTATTATTGAAACCTTCCTTACTATTATTACACTTTCCTGCAGCTTTTATTGTTTCCACTGAGTGTATTTCTTTAAAAATGCTACACTAACTTATATTTACAATAATGATAAAAAAAACTTCACACACAGTTTCTAATACTTAACATTACTCGTTTTGACTATCCTTTTACTATTCAATGTTCTTCATATAATATTAAACATGTTTGTCTTTTTCTTTAAGGGCTGTCAAGGTTCTATAAAATCTTGCACTCCAGTCACAGCAGGAGGAACCATGTTGAAGTCACCAATTTTAAATTGAAAGAAACTTATAATTCTACAATGACAGACACATAATCAATTAACTTTAATTAAAAAATAAGAAATATGGACAGGCATTAAACTCTACATGATTAGAAATAACTGTAATAAAATTATGCTGTTAGAAATACTAATGGATTAGTTTCAGATTGGATTTATATTATCAACATAAAAGAATACAAATTATCTTGATTGTGAAACTTTATTTGCAAGTATATTTTACAATCAATTAAATTTTTATTTGAAATAATATAAAATTGCAATTTGGATCTTTAAAAAAATTATATGTGTAAAAGGTTGGGGTTTAAGATGTAGCTGAAAAAAAGCAAAGAAATAAAAATTAGGCAAAATAAACATACCAAAAAGGGGGGAGGGATGTTGTGAATACAAATTAGGTAAATGAATTTAGGCTTGTGTCAAACTTCAGTCATTCCTTTGACAATTTTTTCTCTCCAAAAATGTAAATATGTGGCCTGTACGCTCTCTAATAGCATTTACAATTTCATATTTGCTAAACAGTCTATGAACAGTATATTCAAAGAAAGAGTCCTCACACAAATAAATAAAATTAACATTATAATTAATTTTGCATCAGTTTTTAAATAATAAATCAATTATTGATCTTATACAGACACTTTATATTTTATTTATAGTGTAACAATGTTTCAATACATATTCATATTATCCAAAATGATTATAAACTAGCACAAAAAACAATTAAAATGTTAATAAATTCAGAAAGTTTTTGGAAAGGCACACAATTCACTTAACACCAACAAGCAATTATTAATTTATAATCTTGTTTCTGTAAATTGCTCCTTAGATCCCTTTTCAAAAACTTTGTGATTTATTAACATTTTAATTGTTTTTGGTGCTAGTCTGTTAAAATAAATTTGGATAATACCTGACAAATATGTACTGAAACATTATTATGCTATAAATAAAAAATAAAGTGTCTGTATAAGGTCAATAATTGATTTATTAGTATATATTAATCTGTATTTGAAATTTGTTGACAATAGCATAGTAACATCAAAATAAATAAATGGCAATAGAAGAGAGAAATACAACAAAAATACAACATGAAGGATAAACCAAAAACAACTTTGACCATTAGCAAATACACTTTGAATCTGAACTTCATTTATGAATACATTTTCAAACATTTATTATACTTAAAGCAAACTGATTATTTTGCTTTCATTTTTTTTCTCCTTTCTTTTTCACTTTCATGTTTTCAAATAATATCCTTTAATGAAAACTTTTTTTTTTTTGTTAGGAACTTTCATTGAGTTACAGATCATTGGCAAATGATCCTTGCCTGATATTTCAAACAACATTGATATGTCAACATCTGAAATGAGAAGGTCATGCTAGTAGAATAGGGATAACTGAGAAACTCTCTTTCATGGAACCCAACAGTAAATTTGGTAAACAACAGTTTCTATCTTTATGTGGTGCCAATTCTGCAAGTTTAAATAAAGGAACTTTAAATAAAAAGATGATCCGAAACACATGTCACCGAGCAAGGTAACTGATAATTTAAAATAATGTTTTCTACTTTGCTGTGTATAAGCAAAAGTTTATTACTTTAGCACCGATATGCTAATGTAGCCGTCAATATAATTCTATTTAAGCATATAAAAAGCAATTGTATTGTTATAATAAGTGATTTTAAAATATATTACGCATACATAAAATGTGAAAATTTCTATTATGTAACGAATTAAAAGTAGAAGCCGAATTTAGTAACTCAAAGAACGCATAAAAATAAATACCTAAACATTTTATATACACATATTCGTACACAACGTCGTACTACAGTCATTTGACAAACGTCAATATAGCCCACCCACAACCATCATTTCAATATATGATTTGGAAGTTACTTAAGCAATTAGATCATTACGTTTTAATAGCAAACATAAAATAATAAAGAAACTTACTATCTTCCCGTCCTGTTATCATATTTTCTACCCCAACCAGGCGGTAAATCAGTACCATCCAAGCTTTCCGCCATCTTCAATAACACCAAAGGTATTATGTCAGAAAGTGTATCTAATAAAAGTTTTGTTTCTTCATCTGGAATAATAAAAATATATCACATAATACTAATGAGTAACTCAGAATTCGTTCCCGATAAATGGGAAGGTTAGGTAAATTTATTTCAGTATATAAATAATAAATGAATGGACTGTTGGAACGTTTTTAATGGAAATCTCATAGTGTTATAATATTACAGGTGAAATTTTAAACGACCTCGAATCAAAAGCTGTTATCAGTTTTTACAGAGCTGAACGAACAGAAAATATATAGACTAAGTTTCACCTTGAAGACAAACCAAGTTTCCTATGCGGATGCACTTTTTACTTCATTTTAACATGAATAAGGTTTTCTAATGGCCGTCAGTGGGAATAAGATCGTCACGTTAGACGAAACCGTGTAGCTTTGACGTGTCATCAGTGGATTGATGCTGGTGGTAATCATCCGTAAACGTTCACGCTTTGATTAGACTGATGTGCGTCGGAAGATTCTGAAACAAATTTTCCCAATATAAACATTTACTTAGTAATACCAACAAATTCAGTCCGTCTCAAACATCAGTTTCAATAAATCGTCTTCGTAACCTTAAACAATTCTGAAAACACATTCATAATTACAAATCAATTCATGAAGTCAAGTTAAGTTTATATATATGCATATTGTAAACTTAGTACTTGCTCCCTCTAGACTTGCGGCCGGCAATCTTTTAGATATTGCGGACCACTGAATTCACAATTTTAAATTTCGGGAACAATTAACATCGTTTTTAAAGTTACGAATAATGCAAGTATTGAGAATAATATACACATTTGTTTATAATTTAATACAGCATTTCTTTGATGGCTACACAAAATTAATACCATACAGTCGAGGCTCGAACGTATGTGCTCATATGCTAAAGCATATAAATTAATTTAGTAAGAATTATTTTTCTCAATTTTAAAAATCTTCATAATGATTATGTTTAAACAATTAGAAAAATAGCCAAATGCAGACGAAAGAAGCGATGATATTAATACGTTTCTGGAAACCTTGTTCCTTTATTATGACAAATTAATTTACTGCCTACTATTGTGGAGATATCAGCACTAGAAATATGACAAGCTGCATTCTTTTCGAAAATGACGTAAAATGTCGTAAATTGGACGACATATTTTTACCACTTCTTTCTAACGAATTTCGCACTTGAATACTCTACAATTTATTACTGAACATTACTTTCAAATGAATGCTTCATGCTTTTGCTATTAGCGAAAAGCTGAAAAAGGTGCAAAACTTCGTGTTGTTTAGGCCACGGCAACTTTTCCTGAGGCCTTTCGAATAAAAAACTTGGTTTTTCTCTAACATATACATGTTGGAGTAAAATACCCTACCTTTTGCGCGGTACGAAGTAAATATATTGTTACTCCGCTGTATAGCTTAATTGTGAAATTTGTTCGTATTTGCTTGTTTTATATTTCTAAAATACCTTATAGCATTTTTTCATGAATTGCTTTCCGCTTGAGTTTCCATTCTATAATAAAGAGTAGGGTCATGCTATTATTCAACTTTGATTGGTTCTAACTCAGGTCATAAATACGAGAGAATCAATTAAACAAATATTTCGTGGAAATATTGTCCCGTATGCTAATGTTTCGATAGATGTGTGATTAATAATAATAAATTAATTTGGGTGGTAAGATCGATTCGGCTTTTGAGTTTTGTCAACTGACAAGTGCAGTTATATAGCTCTAGGCTCTTCTTAGCTCCTGACGAAAGAAACAAGGATACCAGAAACGTTGTGTGGTTTTTATATTACCCTTTCTGTGTGCATTGGCTATCTTTCTTATTCACCAAATAAAGTTTTGTATCAGTTGTTCATGTCACAAAACTAATTGGCTGTGTGTACACATTTAGAAGACGTGCTAATGATATACGATTCAGTCAATCTCTTCCTACATATCTAAAAACAACATTTTAAGAGGTTATTTTCTGCAAAAAATTTATGTACTATGTTAATCTATAGTAAGTGTTATATTTTAAACATACGTATTCACATCAACGTCCCCCTAACAATTCTCCCCCAGATCAGCCTCACCAATTTTCAATCACTATCCATCCTACGCCTCTATACTCAATCAACCCCATTCCGCCCATTACAAATTCTCATCCCAATGTTGACTCTCAAAATTCCGACACCATTCTCAACTGTTTCCAAATTGACGCCATTATTTCAATCACTCCCTTAATCCAACTCCTCACCTCTCTAGTCCTCAACCTAATAGTCTAAAAAAAATGAAACCTACAAATCCCGTCCCCTTTATCATCTGCACCGGGAACGCTCACGGTTGCTCGAATAAATATTATGAAATCAACATATTCCTAAACAATTTCAACATCGACCTCCTTTCTGAAACAAAACTTATTCCCACCCAGCCTTTTTACTTCCCGAACTATAGAGAGTCGACAGTCCCGACGCAAATAGAAATGGCGGCTCCGCAATCCTGATGAAGAAAACCATTAATCACAAAAAACTCCCACCAATATCTCTCGAATATAAACACCCATCTCATAGTCCAAACCAAACCCCTCAGAACAACAAAATCAAGAACTCAGTGACTGGAAGAAAGACATATATAGTAATAAGAGAGATAGACACAAATAGTAATAATATAAATACCACGCAACGTTTCTGGGATCTTTGTTCATTTCTTCAGGTGCTAAGAAGAGCCTAGAGCGACAGTCAGTTGGTCAATTGACGAAACTCAAAAGAGAACTGAAGTTTTCCCGAGAACTCTTCGTCCAAAACTCAAAGGCTTTGTCGGACAAGGATCCCAGAAACGTTATGTGGTATTTATATTATCACCAATTTGTCTGTATTTGGCTATCTTTTTTATTATTAAAAACATATATAAACATCATGCTTATATACCCCTTTGGCTGGAAAGTCACTGGACTCTTCTCTGACACAAACCAGCTTGTGAATTATTTAACATATTTATTTTAATACTTGTAAATTTATCAACAAAACTATGCAATCAAAAGATAAAAGTCTTTAAGAATAAATTAAAAATAATAAAAACCAGAAATATTATATTCTTATTTCAATTTATGTAGTATGTTTTACTCGATTTCTTGTTTCTTTAAATGACGTGGAATATGTGGTTGTATAGAATCTTTGGTTCACAATTAAACCAATCAAAACAAAGCGCCAAAGCAATGTTTTTGCGATACGTCAGATCAGCTGCGATAGTTAAAACGGAATTATTTACATTTTAAATACAAACTCGAGAATTTATATCAATTTGATAGTAAAAATAAACAATCGGAAATGATATGACACAGCTATGCACAGTTTAAGACTTATAGACGGAAAATAGCTATATAAACTCGTGTCAATCTGCTTATGAAATGTTAAACTCCTAAATTTATCATATTATAGAAACAAATCGGAGGACACAATTGCAGGTTTTTACGTATAATAACAATTTAAATGTTGGTTCAAATTCACAAACATTTTTGCTTTGATAGTTTGCAACGCATGTATTACGATCATATACATTTTACTGACGATAGATTTGTATGAGACATTTAAGTCCATATCAGCAACCATGGGATCAAATACAGGAACTACCATGACTCTGGCCAATAGTATAATTGGAGTCAGTGTACTTGCAATGCCATTTTGCTTCAAGCAGGTAACATGATTTTTCAAAGAAATGTTTGAAAATTTTTTAATGTATAACCAGTGAATATCTTATTTTGCAGTGTGGCATCATATTGTCTATAATTATGCTGCTTTTAAGTAGTGTACTATCTCGCCTAGCATGCCACTTTTTGCTAAAAGCTGCCATAATGTCAAGGAGAAGAAATTTTGAGTTTTTAGGTAAGTATTATCATTTTATTAATTTAAACTCTTGAGTGTTCATTTATCCAAAGAGACTATGAAACTGAATTAAAAGGATCAGGGTGTAAAAATCTAGACTGGACCGGGAATCAAACCTTGAAAGTATATAATTCTTTTCTTGAATTGAAATCAATATTACTATGGTCAATTTACACATATCCATTCATCATTGAAGTCCTAAATTTAGGTAACTATGAATGTGTTATAGTAAATTTTAGGTGAGCTTGTATTCAGGTCTAATCAATAGATGGAGAACTTTGATAGCTTAGATGGCATAGAGCACCATGTACCATGTGGAAGTCCTGAATTTTATTCATAGTCCAGTCAGTATTTTTCCATCCTTATCCTGAAACATATACATTTTGTATATTAAAATATTTAAATAGGAAAACATTACATCTTGTCTTACTTCAATTTGCTTCAATATTGTAACTGATGGGACTTCACTTATTCTGTCTATAAAAGCTGTAAGTTGAACTTCCTGTATTCTATGCAAATCAAATACCTCTAGCATTTTCATTGAAAAGCTTTGAGGTAGCATTCCTTGCATCAGACATAATCAGTTTTTAAAGTATATTGCTAAAATTTTAAGTAACAAGAATTATATTAGTAGATATTAATATGTACAAAATGTATACAAGGAAGAAACTTTTTTTTCTAATTATAAGAATACTATAGTTAAAGATCAGTTAATTTGACATTGTAATTTGAGCACCCAAATTGTTCACTGCAACAACTAAATTACTTTATTAAATAAAATTCAAATATTAATGTGACTTGTATTAACATTAATTTAATTAATGTAACTTGACCACAAGTCAGAAATTTATTAAATGTATTTACATACTTTCACCCTAATTTTAAATTCTGTTATGAATTAGAACATAAACATTGAAGTTTCAATTTTTTGGTATAATAAAGTATTCACGAATTGGTTTCAGAAACCTAACTGTTAAATATTAAATTTTTATTTGAAATCACCCCATCCAGCATAAATTTATTTTTCGAGACTAATTCAGGGCTATATTTGTCACTGTGTTTAATTAGGACATTTAACTTACAGTTTAACTTCCCCAAGCGGGGATGGATGGGGGTTGAAATTTTCAAACATGTTAAGAAGTCAATATTTGCATTGAATAAATATTTTTCTGGTTCACTGAGATTTATTATATTTCTCTACATGTATTTACTATAACCTCTTTAGGGATTTGGAGCGGAGAACCCCTAAGGGTGGGGGTGGGGGTGGATAGGATTTATATAAAAATAATGCAAACACAATCAATATTGGACTCAAATCCAGGGTAATGGTTGTCGGGTTTAATTATGCTATTGAAGTTGCCGTTTAAGTCCCCAAAGTGGGAGTGGTTAGAGGTGGAAATTTTCAAACATTCTAACACGGCTGATATTTGAGTCGGATTAATATTTTCTGGGTAAAAGTGATTAATAGTGTTTTTAATACAGTGTCTGTTATTAAAATTTCAACCTTTTACAGTGTGGGATAGGAGCACCCTAGGTGTGGGGATGGAGGGGTGTTACAAGAAAATAACTCGAATGCAACCGAGACTGGAGTAAACCCAAAGTTATGGATAACTCTTGTGTTTAATTATGACATTCAACTAGCAAATGGCTAGGCAACGGTTATGCATTGGCATGGCTTGGTTTTGCTTGTCTTGGCCTGGGTTGTATGGGGTTATGTTAGGTTAGCATTTTGTTATATTGCCACAAACATCTTCATTATGATTGGAATAAAATCCGGGGGTATCTATTCTCTGAATTTAATTATTACATGTTGAAACGGACGATGTGATTTATGAAATAAAGTTTTTCTGGGTCAATGAGTTCAACCCCTTACAGCATGGGGGGTGAGCACATGTAGGGATTGGGTGTGAAGTGCATTACATAAAATAACATAAAAGTAATTGAGATTAGACTCAAATTGGGGGTTATGGATATACGACATTCTGGGAATTGCCGGGCACCCAGCTAGTTGATATAAAAAAATAATCCACCCACAACCACCAATTAAACAAATCTATGGGCTACATTGTGTTACCATATCTTGAAACACATAATTAACCTGTTTGTCAATTATTTTGTACATTATTTTGACATAGTATTACCCAACATCGAGAAAGGAAATTGCAATTCAATTAAGCATATAAAATCATGGTCAACAAAAGGTATTAGAACCTCCTTAGAAAAGAAGTGTTTTGCCAGTTTACTTAAATTCAAACAGACAAAATCCAATATTAAAAGAACTACCTTAAAGCAATACTCCTCCTTTATAAATAAAATTATAAAGAATGAAAAGCAGCTAGAATCTGAGAGACTTGTAAACAACTCTTCAAAAAATTAAAAACTATGTGGAATATTGTGAAAGAGTTTACCAATTCTACTAACTCAGAATTTCCTCTTAGCCACTGGGAGTTGAAGTTCATTAATCAATTTCTATCTCTTTAAAATATGGTGTACCACAAGGATCTGTCAATGGCCCCTCGCTATTTGTTTTATACATAAATGATTTCCCTCCTCAACTAAGTAATGCACACACTGACTTGTTTGCTTAATATAGTAGCATTTTATAATTATGGTTACCAGATTTAAAGTAGCCTCAATAGGCTGTTCTTTACACATTTCTTCTTATATAAATATGTTATTTTTATCTATGTCTTAATGAAGAATTATTATTCTATCCAGTTCATTGAAAAAATTAAAAATTTAAGGATCAGTGCTTTTACACATTAATATCCTTAAATATCTTCATAAATTAATAATAAACCGTTTAAAATTCAGATGGTCAGTATTCAGCTAATACACAAAGATTTGTCTGAATGAAATATTGTACACACTAAGACTAATTTAAAAATTCAGACCTCTTTCAGCTTCAACAATATTATAATTATCCAAGAAGTGGTTATTCTAAGAGATACCCTTTTAGTACCCTCATGACTATTAATAGTCATGAGGGATTTAGAAAACACAGGTTTGTCATTACTCCACACACTATGTATTGTTATAGATATCTAGACTACATCTGAAATTAACAATCTAGCCTGTGGTTCACACATGAACTTACAGTCAACCACACTCTAAATTCTCATTATTAATTATGTAATTTACAGGACTTAATTGATTTAGTAAACAAACCTAATTTTCAATCTAACCATCCAATGTGTTCAAAGAATGTGATCATTTTCAATGCAATGGAACAACTGTTTTACTTTCTGACCCCAAGTTTCATGTCAAAATTCTAGCTACTGTACTTGCATTTTAGTTTCTAATTATTATCTTTTAGCATTTATTAAAACAGATTTCCATTAGAATAGTATCAGCCATGCTACAGACATACAAACCAGAGTAACTCCTAAAAATTTGTCACCATCCTTATAAAATATTTCACTCCAAGTTGAAACGGTTGTTTGTAAGATCCATATAGTGTACAAATCAGTCAATACTCTCTCATGCTGAAATGAAATGTGTGCAGATCCATTTACCCGACTAACTCATTTGTGCTGATTGGAGCATTGGTGAGCGACATATTGATATTATTTTTCTGAAATAGAAAGCATTAACTGCAAATCATTATACTTATGTTTACAAGCCATTATTTTACATAATGAAACTAATTAAAAGTGACAGTCCATTGAATCTAAATGATGTGTGCTTGGAAAGCTGTGTTTGAGCTTCTGTATTGTCCATATCTGCAAATATAGACTAATTGGTTGCAAAGAAACAATGCCAAACTTCTCGTTATTTAAGATTTTTTATCATAGTAATTTTTTTCTGATTTTTTTTATAGTATTTCATATTTATTTTGGTTTCTTTATAGAGGGGTTGATTTGTTTATTTTGTTAATAAACAGGTAAATTGAGTCCATCATTTATTACTTTTTGTATTCATTGATTTTATTGATTCAACCACTTTCATTCTTTATTTATAAAATTATTATAATTTTATGCCATAAAATTTGACAGAGTATGTCTATTTTTTTTTCTGATAAATTGTTTCATCCAAATTTACAAAACATTTTAATTGTTTGATAATATACTAAGGGATGAAGTATTATGTTTTTTATTGTAAATATTTGTTCCATAAATAAATTATGACTTGTGGCCAATTTTCACTAATTATAATAAGTTATTTACCAGTTGGTATCAAAAATCCATCTTCCAGAAGAGTATTTAATTACATACTAATCCCTTTCTCACAAAAAAAGCTACCAAGTGTATAAGCTTAAATCCTTTTGTTTTTTTATTCACAAAAACACAACTTGTCTTCATGTCACAATAATTTTTTATTTGAAGTAGCTACCCCTTTTTTCCATATATCAAGCTATTTGTGGAAACCACACCAAAAAAATCCTTCTCTTTTGAGGCACACCACTCATCAAGTCATTTTTGGAAGTTTTTGTAAGAATAGAAGTGATGCTCAGCGAGGCCATGGCCCATCAACGAAAACCAGTGGTAGTCGGAAGGAGCCAGGTCTGGTAAATAAGCGGCATGGGTATCACCTCACAGTTGCATGCCTCCAAGTAGTTTCAGACCATTGTTAAATTGTGTGATGTTGTGTTGTTGGGAGCATGGTGCAATTTGATCAGTAGTTGATGGCAGCATTGGACATTGACAGGTTTCAACAGTTCATAGTAGACAAGACCCTGCTGATCCCACCAATGCACAGCATCATCTTCCGTCTGAAGCGATTTTCGAGATATATCCACTCTTCATCTCCAGTCACTATCTGATGCAGGAATGACTTTCTTTTCTGGTGAACAAATGTTCCCACATGTTTCAGCATTGATCCATGTGTCTTTCGTTCAATTCATGCAGCACTCATTTTATGATCCTTTGAACCGTTCCCATGTCACATAGGTACATGGAAATGTCTGGTTGAGTAACATCCAATTGCTCGGCAATCATTTATTGCAATTCGGTAACGTCCTCGTCCAAAAGAGCCTGCAACTGATGGTCTTAGACATTCCTGAGCTGATTGTCATGCTTGTTATCACAGGTCAAAATTGCCGTTTTTGAAATGACAAAACCAATATCTGCACTTTGTTTCAGATAAAGCACTGTCGCCATAGGCATACACTAGAATTTGATGTAATTTGACATCCGATTTCTTCAAATTGAAGTAGAAAAGCAGAGCTTCCTGCATATGCTCTTTGTTTTGACAAAAAGTAGACATGATAACCAAAGGAAAAATGTATGTTGTATGAAATTGCTGATGATGTGCACCGACTACTGTTTACGGTTGACTCATAAAAAAAGCATTAAGCAGTAGCTTAATATGATCACTAATGCAATCTATGAGCAAACAGCGGGTTTAAGCTTATACACCTGGAAGATGAGCAGTCAAATTTTGTCATCATTGGTATCATAAAGATAATCTTGACTAAATTGTTAATATCCTTCTACTAAATTATTAACCATTACATTTTATTTACGATTATATCAAAATTAAATTGATTAAAATTAAGTTGGATATGAAAAATTTATCAATTAAAAAACTAAGAATTGAAAGCATACAATATAAACTAATTCACTTGTTTAATAATTATGGCATTTGGATCATTTTTAAAGCCTCCAATAATATAAGTATAGTCAGAAATATTCAAGACAAAATTAACATTTTAGATAAACATAATAATATGTACAAAATTGTTTATATTGCAATTATTGTTATATCAGTTAAACAAAATGCTCTTTCTAAATTTAATCAAGTACATAAAACCAATTTGAAATTTAACATCCAAAATTATTCAGTTTTGTCATTTAAAAAGTCATAATTTCAATTGGCATAATTGGCATATTAGATCCAATGATTCAGCCATCAAAACAAAAAAAATATTAATAATTTAAATATATTTATGATTCCTTGTTATTTTATTATAATTTGTTTATTTCCTATTGGTTGCAACATGTTAAAATTGCACCTTATAAATTTATGTTCATCTATATTTTATGTAAGTAATGTTATTTAATTTATTTTACATAATTGTATTATAAATTATCACTAATAGGCTGATGTTTTTTCATTTACGTAAATGAGTCAGAGAAATATAATTGTTAATTACTGATAAAATTATTTTCCTAAAGAATCAGAATATAATGTTGTAATCATCCAGAAGTAATATTTTGATACTTCATTGAAGTACAAGTATAATAAATTCTAGAGTTAGTGACAGTACATTAATTTGTTTACACTTCATGTTTTACAATCAAAATGGGAATTTGTGTTTTTAGCTTTCCATGTATTTGGGTCCACTGGAAAGTTAACAGCTGAATTGTGCATTATAGGATTTCTTATGGGAACCTGTATTGCTTTTTTTGTTGCTGTTGGAGATTTGGGACCAGAAATTGTTGGATCAATTTTTGGAATTGAGAGCACCCCAGCCTTAAGACAAACTGTTCTCATTGGTGAGTAAACCTAACATGTATATAGATAACATTAAATTTTTAAATTGTTATTTATCAAGTTATGGAAAAACTCTACCTGGATTGTAATTGCAAGGAAATTATGCAAGAAAAGTATTGTGATTTTAATTTAGTTGAATGTTTAATTTTGAACTTTCAGTTAAAGAAATGGTATAAAATTTAATTTATTATAAATAAACACCTAACTGCTATTTAAAATGTATTTTCAGGACTTGCGGCCTTTGTCATTCTTCCTCTTGGTTTACTAAGAAATATTGACAGTCTGTCTATTGTTTCTATTGCAACAATTGTTTTCTATGTCTCACTTGTACTTAAGGTAATTCAGCTTTTGTATTATGCTTAAATATATCAAAGTATTGTATAGAATGAACTGTTTTAAAATGTGAATAGTTATTTAGACATAATAATATTCTAAGGTATTTGTTTTAATTCCTTTTTTATGTATTGATGCACTTTAAATTTCAGTGTACACCACCAGTAAGCTACCATTAATGTTGCCCATAACAAAGAATCTACTAGTAAAATTATGAATATTTTCAATTATAAATTATTAGGAGTTTTATTTATTTGTCCCTTTAAATAATGTAAAGTTGTAGATATAAATATGTAAATATCAGCATATCTCTAGATCTGGACCATATAACTGTAAGACATATATAACGAAATCTATTCTTAAATGTAAATGTCACCATTTTGAAATTACTTTGCTTATATTAATGCCAAATTAAAGAAGAAATATTAGAATTTTTAGTATCTGATCAGTGTTATTAACAATATTTTTGGAATAAATATTTTCATGTGTAATATTATTTTCAATATAATGGGACTTAAGAATTATTTATAACAGAACAGAAATTAGGAACATGAATGTACTGGGAATATTATTTGTTTTAATTGTATTCAATTTTGATATATACATATTAAAACAGAAAAATTATATCTAGCAAATATAAGATATTGTATTTCTTTCAATTTGATATGAAAATTTATTAAAATGAGTTACGTATGTATTCTAGGTAGTTTTTGAGGCAATGCCACATTTAGCTGCTGGAGATTGGACTTCAAATGTACATTTCTGGAGGCCAGCTGGAATATTGAAGTGTATTCCAATTTTCTCAATGTCCCTTTCGTGCCAAACGTAAGTTATGTTCAGCTAATATGAAATGCTATGTAAAATGGGTTAAAAATTCAAATAATATGGGCCACACAAGGCTAACAGTATTTTCAGTGGTGGGAAAGTATAATAAAATTTTTTCAAGTAAATTTTTAACAATCTTAGAATCAAAGAAAATAAATTCATTCGACTCTAGTAAGACTTGTAGACTCATTAGTATATTTACTACTACTTCAACTGCTCCACACCATCATGATTTAATTAAAAATATCTGTTGTATACTTTTTTCATAACTTTGAGTTAAGCAATTGTATTTTTTTAAATATCCTGGAGTCTCAGTTTAAAGTTGCCCATCAACTTTGAACAACATTACATAGCTTATGTATTTCTGTCCTTTTATCTATAGTTTATCTTCTTTCACTGTTTATACATTTCAGTTGAATCAATACTATATTGTGTTATACAGTTTTTTATTACTAAAACTGTTGCTTATTATTAGAACATAATAGGTAACAAGTTGAAACGGAATATCAAGAAGGGTATTATATGACCAAAATTGCTGTTTTGTGATAAACATTATTTCTATTTTATACTCATGCAATAATTAGCTTACACATGTGTTCCCCTTTATTTACATTTTTCACATAATTAAAGACTGGTTATCTTGTAAGTCCTCTGTTTTGTGTTGCTGGTTTGTTGTTAGTATCAACATCATTCCAGTGAAACAGAAACCAGAACTGATGAAGTCTTTTAAAGTTATAGCTCTAAAATTTAATTTTGGTCTTTTATATGTGCAACTGTAAATTACAAAAAAAATGTTTAAAAACCTACTAATCCTGTTAGAATGTAATTTTCTTTTATCTGATCATTCTCCATCACGAAAGAGAACTTTGCTTTTAAACTTAGTTGATAAAGCCCCTTTACTTGCTGATAGTGTTTATTATACAACAATTCTACTATGTTTTCAAAAACACTTGTAATAATAATGTAAATAATTATTGTATTATGGTAATATGTGCTTGATTTTTATTTTGATTGTACCAATTCCTAGTTATTTGGGCTATCATTAATGTAGTGTTTGTAATATTTATATACTTTAAGCACTTTAAAACTTAGAAATTATGCATATTATGCTAAGTGAAATATTTATTTCTACAGGCAGTTATTTGAAATATATGGGACATTACACAATGCATCCCTGGACAAGATGAACAATGTTATAAAAATTGCTGTTAATATGTGTACTGGAGTTTATATATGTGTTGGATTTTTTGGTTACATTGCCTTTTATAGCCAAAATTTTACAGGTAAGTTTTATAGCCTTCACCAGTTTATTAATATTTTATTCTGCTTTCTTTATAACTAAAGATATTTGTCTCACAGATGGCCAATAGAATTCTAAACTTTCCTTAATTGTATCATATTGTATCTTATGTGAAGTTATATTCATGTTATGTGGAAATTACTACTTTTCCTACAATATCTTATATCTTGTCTGTTAGTGTTTGACCTTGAAGATAATTTCAAGTTACTTTGTAAATAAATAAATGTACATGTTATTATTGTCATAATTTTGTAGTAAGTATAAATGTGTTGTCATATATAGAAATATTTTATATTTAATGTTTACACTTACAACCCGTTAATTCCTGTTCAAAATTGTTAGGACACGCAAGAAAGTTATTTTACTATGCTTGTGTCCAATCAATTTTAATTAGTTGAAATATGTACAATGGGGCAGTGCCATAACGATGGCGTAGCGAAGAAGGTACCCGCTATGGGTGCAAAACAAAGAATACTGACCTGGTTGAGAGAGTTGCTCTACAGATAATACAGAAACTATGTTCTATGTTGTGGATAAGTTACCTAGGAATGTAGGCTTCATTCTAGGACAAGATTGGTATACTTCAGTCGGATACGAAGGCCTTGATAGGTCGACTCGGGAATAAGTTGAATTCTTAAGGAGTGTTAGGACTCTTTTGTTCAGCTCTGATTTTAACCCCTTCCCCTGAAGATCAGCAGAGTTATATGTAGAATCATTCTTTCCTCCTCCTTCCACTCTCTCATATTCTCTTCTACTCTAGACAAGGGAACACCCAACAAATTCTTCATTAAAACTTAACTTGTTACAGGCAACTCATGTTGGTGAGATTAATAGTATTTAATGTATTGCACTTAGTCAAATTTAACTTATTACATTAAAATTATTAATTTTTCTTGTCATTATTAGGCTACGGGTAGCCGCTTCATACCTTCGTTATGGCATTGCAATTGGAACACTTTTAAACTGTAAATCATGGTTCTCCAAATTTTTATGATATAAATGCAATGTTATAATTTCATTCACATTATACTATCATCATGGCCATTGCCAACTACTCATTGTGTTCTAAATATTATTACTAAAAACATTGTTAGCAGTTTTTGGAATTTTTATTGGCAATATATTTATGACTAAATAAACCTATGTTTGTTTCTTCATAGGGAACCTTCTTCTGAGCTTTGCCCCAACAATGATTTCAGAAGTTTTCAAACTTGGATTTGTATTATCAGTAGCAGTCAGTTTTCCTTTTGTAATATTTCCTTGTCGTGCAAGCCTCTATTCATTATTGTTCCGGCGAGTGAGTATGTTGAATTACAGTTTCCAATATATTTTATTTTTTATTTATAATTTGTATAAGTTTTTCTGTATTCTTATCTTCTGTGTACATATGTACTGATGCAAAATAAATTATTAATACTTTTACAGAAAGCTGAAACATTTATAGTAGCCAAGGTTATATAATTAAGTTAATATTATAAACAATAAAAATTGTTTTTCAGATATGTTTGTTTCAATTTTAATTCTTTTTAAATTAATGAATTGCCTTTTAATTATTTTAGAATGTCGTGCCATACCATGAAAACATAATTACACACATCCCAGAACTAAGATTTAAATGGCTTACATTGATGTTAATAATAACTTCTCTAGCTGTTGGCCTATTGATTCCAAGCATAGAGCTTGTACTTGGTCTGGTTGGCTCAACTATTGGTGTTGTAATATGTGTTATGTTTCCTGCAGCTGCATTTATTTGTGTTTCCTCAAAATCATCTACTGAACGATTTGTTGCACAGGTACTTTAAAGTAGTCAACTAATAATTTTCTTTATTACTGGCACAATCACTACCAGTGTTTATAATTTTACTATAGTTTATCATATAATGAAGTAGTTTTGAAATTAAGTAGGCTGCAACTTAATGCAATTAATTAAGTTTATGAATATGAAACTTCATTCCTTACAAAGTAATATATGTATAAGCAACTGAGGATGATGTGACATCAAAATAATTTATTTGGGTAGGAGATATATAGAGAATTTTTGGCTGATCTTGAATTGAGGGCTGGTGTTGCCATGTTGGACAGGAAGTAACATTTCAAATTTTTGTTGGAGGTGCAAGCCTTCTTTTTCAGGAAATAGTACTTCACACTGGTGCAGTTGACTTGCATGAGGTGAAGAAGTGAAGAAGGCTTGTGCCTCTGAATATTTGAAATATTTCTTCATGACAGTGATCCAACACTCAGTTTCAGGTTACTCATGAATTCTCTGTGTCTTTCCTGTCCATCTCTTGTTTCTGGAATATTCTCCTTACAAACTTTTAGTACTTGAATAGCGAACTGAGTAGGTCATGTTTTGAATAGGAAACCACGTTTGAATTTGTGCTCAGCCAGCACACAGCTCAGACCTACTATCCTTAAGAAGGAGGCTCAGCTCTCAATTTTTGAAACTTTATTTCTTCCCAGGCTGACTAGATCAACTGCTGATTTAAGGCAAGTGAGCTAGAATATCTCTCTTTCCTATACAAATGAATAGTGGATGAAGTTACATTGGATCTTGGAAAGTGAGGAAATATAGAAATAAATAGGAGAAAGGTGGGAATGTGCTCTATGTGAATGCATATGCTCAGGCGTAGAATTATGCATAAGGGAAAGCATATGTTCAATACATGGAGACGGAAGGAAGAAGAAGGAAAGACTGAAAATATTTTGCCAGGGCAGGACTTGAACCTACATAATCTGTCAGTACAAAGACACTTTAACCGTTGATGAATATGTATAATGTATAATACATATATATGTAATCTATTACATAAAACAATGTTTTTTTTGTATGTGTGTATGTTCCACATACAAATCTACAACCCCTTTCAGGATTGGGGGTGGAGTGGCAGTTACAAGAAAATATTGGAAAACAACCGAGATTGGAGTAAAATCCAGGGTTATGGATGTCATTGATTTTAATTATGACAGGGAACTAGCCGTTTAATGGAGGTCGGATGTGGGTGGAAATTTACAAACTTGTTAAAATGGTCAATACATTTGTTGAAATGAACTTTTTTGAGGTCAATTAGATAGATAGCATTTCTCCAGATACTTTTGTGTATAATTTCAGTCTCTTTCGGCATGGGAGGGTTGCACCTTTAGTTATGGGGGTGGATTTGCAATACATAAAAATAACCCAAAAACAACTGAGATTGCAGTCAAATCCAGGGTCATTGATGTTGCTGAGTTTAATTATAACATTCAACTTTACAATTAAGTTGTTCTTCTACCCCTATGAGTGGAAGAGGCAAACAATGTGTATATGTTCTGCATACAAATCTACACCCACTGAGCAAATATTTTGTGGATCAATGAGATTCATAGTGTTTGTCCTAAGCATCTTTATGGAAGGAGCGGAGGAGGGTCACACACAAAAAAATGTCGAAATATCCAAGATTTAAGTCAATTACGGAGTTATGGATGTCGCTGAGTTTAATTATGACAACCTGAGAAAATCTGGGCACCCATCTAGTATATAATATAATTGGTATGGATTGGAAAGAGCCATACCTGAAATTGAACAGAATGGTAGGATATCTTCAAATTATTAGATGCTCTCGGACCGATTACATTATGTGTGCCGACCTGAAATAATGATCATCCCACCAGCCACTAATTTTCTCTCTCAAGGGAAGGTCTGAACATAGGAAAGTTTGAAATGGCTACAGGGAACACATCCATTAGTAATCATTCGAACATACAATTGATATAATTTGTGGCAAGCCGGCACACAGTTCAGATAATCCTTCCTGACGAAGGGGGGGCTCTGGCCCTTGAAAATTTAACATTCCACATATGCCAGACAGGAGCAACTACTGATTTCCTGTAAGTCAGAATAGCTGTCTCTCTTTCTTATCCTAATGTGTTATTTAATTTGACCTCTTCACATTTTCCTTAAGTATTTTATATATATATATATATATATATATATATATATATATATATATAATGCCAATTAAACAGGCCATTAATTGTTTTAATATAATTAGATTATTAGCGGTACAAATGTGTAAAGGCGACAATGAAGACAGGTTTTTCCTTTGTTCTTTGTTTGGAGACCACATGCGCTAAAACTCTGTATGCGCTGGGAGAACGCCAGTCTGGAATCGCCTATGAATGGCGGCGTACGAGAGATGAAATAGTTAAGTCGACGGGGAGATAGATTACATTTGAGTTCACCTAGAGCAATCAACAGTAAAGTTTGCAGTTATAAAGTACGAACGGCGAGATCCTGTATTTTACATGAAAGCAAACCACATTTTAATGGAGAGAATTATTTAATAATTTGCACACGGTGAAGCAAATGCTTGCTTCACGCTGATTGAACAATTATCGCATTTAGGGGACCGACAACCACTAGCAGACCAAAGGGGGCGACTCATCTGAGGTTCCAGATAGCAGAGGACGAGTATTTAATCGTGTGTATTAAATTTTTCAATGAAGTTTGCAAATTCTGCGTCGAAACCTGCACTTTTATTTCAATCAACTAATACAGTACATACATTAGGTTATTTTTCAACATAGTCTCCACATCAGTTTAGGCACTTGTCACTTTGTGGGATGAGTTTAATTTGTCCCTCTGGGTAAAAATCCTGTCCTTGCATGTTCAGTCACAAGTGTTTCACTTCTTGACTGAAGCAATTTGTTGACCCTACACAAATGTACACATTCACTGCAGGCTTTGAAACCTTAGGTTTTGATCGCCCCTCATATGTGCATGTGTACATATACATATGAATATTCATTCATAATCACAAGTGATCATGCAAGTAGGGGTGACAAGTACAAAAGGAACTATGTAGTGAATGTTGAACCAAGGCATGTCGGGATGAAAGTTCCCTATAGATGGAGGTCAGGCTCTGATTAATCAGGGCATTGGGCTTTAAGATTGGTTAGTGAAAAGCACTGGTCGAAATTGTTTGTCTTATGGCTTTGGTGTGAGCAGCTACTGAAAATTGCGTTTTTGAAAGTTTGACAGTTCTGTATTTGTTTGGAGAGGTCTTTTAGTTTGGACTATGTAGAATGCACTCAATTTGGTAGATTATGTGGGAAGAGAGATAGGTTTAATTTCCTTTGAAAATGTCTTTGTGTGATTATGGAGGATTGTGGTGGACTGTAGGATATGGCAGACATGGCATCTGTTTTCAACCCAGCAGTGGGCGGGTGAGGGTGTGGGGTTTATAGGGGTGGATGAGTAAGTTACAGAGGTTGGGTAGTGTCTGAAAACAACCCTTGGGCAGGTGGGCAGTATTGTGGAGAAGATGGTTTTTAGGTCAGTAGACTAGGCAGGGAATGGAATTGATTCTTTGTAGTCCAGGGAGGTGTGAGGCGTGGTCTGTTTTTTTTGGTCCAGAATTGGTGCAGGTTTTGGAAATTTGTTAGGTTATCTGCTTTTGGAGGAGGCCTTTGGGCTATTTTGTATTGATGCAGGCATAAGGATTCAGTTGGTGCAGGAAGCCAGACTATTCTAGGTGAAGCTAATGTGTATTCCCCTGAGACTAGACTGTTTGGAGGGAGCGTTTGGTGTGGTCACCAACTGGTGAAGTGCAGGTATTGTAGCATGCTCATGTGTTTGATGAGGACATATATGTTGATCATACCAGAACTAAGGTGTATGTCAACATCCAGGTAAGTGATTTAGTTTGAGGAATAAGAAAGTGAGACAGCATAACTGACTTACCTGAAAACCAACAGTTGGTGCAATCATGCTGTGCATTTTAATGTTTTTATATTCTGCACAGCCCAACTGTCACATTTTCCATAAGCACTTTGTGTGTTTATATATATATATATATTAATGTTATAAAATATAATAAGTCTTATAGAAATTATTTAAATTCAGCAAAAAAAAAACTTGTTTCTTGACATTCAAATTCCCATGAATTTTGTAAATATTTATTACTATTAATGTTACTACCAGTAAAATTATTATACTGGCTTTGTTAGCACTTACCAACCATTTGTTAATAATTTTAAAAACGTAACACTTGATTGATAACAGAAATATTTTCAGCAATTTCCTTCCAACAATAATGTACTAACCACAAGTTCTGTGTTATTAAATTTGGTACTCATTGTATTTCAGGTTGTTTTGTTTGTTGGAGCACTGATTCTTATACTAGGCAGCTATGCAACTCTAAATGGCTCTGTTGAATATGAAGATGCATTATCAAAACAAATTCTTAAGCAACAAGATAGTTTCAATTTTGGTGTTACTCTAAATGAAGAGAAAGCTTTCAAAGTTAAAGTAAAACTTGTTGATAATTTACCAAATGATCAAGGTAATTGCCAGATAAAATTTTATGCATAAATTGCTGTAGACATAATTAATAATATTAATTCAGTTCTGTTATCAAGCTAATAACAATAACTTAGTTTCATATTTTGTACATATAATCCTTCTGCTTTCTCAGTATGTGCTCAATGTTTAAATCTAATATGTCACTTAAGCATCATAAGATTTTACTTCTTTTTGAAAAATATTATTTACATAAAATATTGGATAGGAAAGAGAGATAGGGTAGCTGAAATTTTTCTACTTTTGGAATTCTTGTGTAATAATGAATATTAATTTGTTTTCATTTGACATCTATTTTTTATAATATAAATATAAAATAGTCTTTCTGCTACAAACTGAGCCATGCTTTTCTGTCTTTATATTGAGTCTCATAACTTTATAGTTGGTCAAATGCAATAAAAAGATTCCCTTATTACTTAAATACAGATAATTTTACTTTTCTTAGTATTTAGGAATTGGGAGCAGTTGTTTATTTTTTTATATTATCAAATTTATTCAAAGCATGTGTTCTCTCTTTGGAATATTACTCTACATTTAATCATATTCTGTGGTATTACCAAAGTTTTTATTCATATGCGTATTACTTACACACACACACACACACACACACACACACATATATATATATATATAAAATATAATATAATATAAAAAATTGCGATATTGGTATGGAGAGGAAAGAGAGATAGCTTGTGGCTTACCTGAAAGTGAAGTGCGGTGTATCCATAGGGAACTGAAGGTTGTTTTTTAAATCTTCAGAGGCTCTCAGCCTCCTCCTTCAGGAAGGTGTGTTACACTATTCCGTGCACTGGCTGCAGTCCGCAATTTATTGTAAACCTGGTATAAAGATACCTTCATATTTCTATAGATTTCTTATGTTAGTAATGCTCAAGTAAATTCAGACCAATACATTGTAATATTTTGTTTTCTAAATGGTGTAACACTCCTTCCTGAAGGAGGAGGCTGAGAGCCTCTGAAGATTTAAAAAACAACCTTCAGTTCCCTATGGATACACCGTACTTCACTTTCAGGTAAGCCACAATATATCTCTCTTTCCTTTCCATACAAATATTGCCATTAATTTTGACAATGTCTATATTTGCCTGGTCAGGAACATGACCCGGTGGCAGAGATTGTTAAGGTGTCTGTGTACTGAGCAGAATACATGGGTTCAAATCCTGCCTGGGTCAAATATTTTCAGTCTTTCCTTCTTCTTCCATTCTTCTCTCTACTTTGAACATATGCTTTTCTATGTGTGTAATTCTTCAGCTGAGCATATGAATTCACATAAAGTGTAATCCTCCTATTTCTCCTATTTATTTCTATCCTTCCTCACTATCCAAGTTTGAATGTGACTTTGTCACCAAATTAGTTCCAATTCCTTAATGGATTTTCCTAATATTGTATATATATATATATATATATATATATAGTGGTATCCCCTTTAACTCTTTTAAACATTTATTGAATTTACTTGTAAAATATTTTAACGAAAATAAATAAAAGTTTGAATTTATCAATTGTTAATAGAAAATCATAATATCTAATATAATATCTAGCTATTCAAATCAAATTATAAATGTTTTACATAAATATTTCTCCAAAAATACAAACAATAAATGGAATGAAATCTGAAATTTGATGTGTACAAATAATTATTAAATGTTTACAAGAAATTTACCAGATTTAAAATGATGCATTTACATTCCAAGTTTTATAGTTCTTCAAGTGCACTTTCACAGAATATATTAAACCATAAACTTTAACATATGAATTCTTAATTTTGAAAAATGTAGTCCATTTAAATACCAACACACAATTGAATTCTTTTAGAGTGCCAGATTTATGCTTGTCTGACGTTTCACTACACTGAATGTTTTTATAATGGAAACCATTCAGTACAATAGTGATCAAAATGTACATAGATAACAGAATTTGTTTCTAACCACTATATAGTTCCAAAAAATTTATCAAATTTTAAAAGACTCCTAGTAGAACTCTGGACAGATATTTCATTTTTAAATGACTACAAGGAGACTTAACTTTTGGTACTCTACTTTGTCAATAGTTTCAATAATACTTTACATTTCTAATAAATACAATCATATTGTCTGACTCTGGGCAACATTGCCCTTTCATTAGGGCCTCTCTGCCCTCTGACCTTCACACATGATAAACTCTGATGAAACATGACTCTTATCCAGAAACATGACTCTTATCCAGAAACATGACTCTTATCCAGAAACTACTTTTAAACTCTGCTTTGTCATACTTCCAACTTGACCATCGCCCAATGGTGACCTCTCTTGAAATTTCCCAATGAACTGATGAATTTTACACATTAAATTCATCCTTTCTCCGTTCACACTAGTACTATCTGGTGGTGAAAAAATAATACACTTTGTGTTTCCACAGATTTTGGTCTTGTCACATTGGACTGTTCACGCTGTTGCTTGGCCAATAGTGATAACAAAAGTCTGGTAACACTCAAATTTCTGCATTCTCATGGCTCCCTGACTGTTCAAATATATTCCTTTAACATCATGGCCATAATCTTATGCAACCAAGTCTATAATTGAAAAATTTGGAAATTTATATGTTAATGCAGACATTGGTGTAATTACAATATGTATTTTCTGACTGAGACTATGTTGGTATCTGAGTATTATTATTTAGAATTAGATTCATATTTCACAGTTGTTAAACATACATATATTCTTTATATTTTATTTGAAGAAATTTTTAATTCTAGAATTTTTTTATCTTTTAGGTATAGCAGTTGTTACAGGTCCTCAAAATATAATTGTTAATAAACAAGAAATATATAAAAAGGAAAACATCAAAGTATACAATAAAACTGGGTCTAGTCAAAAAACACCCATCATACAGCCTTTTGTTGAAACACCTATTATCTCTAAAGATAACCAAATTGCTCACATACCTGAGAATAGTTATGTGAAAAGAGAACAGGAAGTAAATGCAGATGCAATTAGAAAAGAAGATGCAGAACTTGCTGAAGCAGAAAAGTTAAACATGAAAGAGTCAGAGAAGAAAAATGCCGAATTGTTGGAGACTTTAGCTAAGCACAAGGAACAGCAGATGGAGATGTTGGAAGAACAGAGGGCAATATTGCAAAAGCTAACTGAACATAAAAATGTTTTGGATCAGGAAAAACAAAAAAAAGTTATTGATAATGATTTGTCGAAGATAGATAAAGGCTCTGCAAAGATTGGAAAGGATAAGTCTAAATCAAGTGACATTATTATAACAGAAATGAAAAAAAAAGTTCCTGAATCAAATTATTCTTATATTCATAGTGATAACATATTGGACATTGCCAAAAAAGAAACAATAAAATTGAAAAATGTTCTTAAGAAATTAGATGAAGCAAAGAAAGATAACTCAAAAACAAAAACAGAATTAGATACTGAAATAAGACATACAGATGATGTGGAGAAACCAAATGTAGAAAAGAAGCCTCCAGTAATTAAAAATGCAGTATTGTATAAAAATATTAAGGATAATGATATTCCAGTGAACAAGTTGAAAGGTAAGATGGACTTCAGATATTGTGCTTTAGATGAGAAAAATTATTTACATTTAAAAAAAGTGTTAAATGACCATTTAAATTTGATTTGAATTTTCTTTGTGTATTATTATAAATATAACTTGGGAAAATACTACATTTGAATATTTTCAGTCAGTTTGATGAATTGGTGAAGAAGCTGCATTAGATTTGACACTTTCTTCCTAAGAAAGCTTGAATTGTTTACTTATAAACTTAAATGACATGTTTTGTTGGCAACCATTGATTTTAACAAATCAAGTTACAGTTTTTCTTGAGAAATAAATATGCTTGATTTAAAATTCATATTGGTTACAAATCTATAAAGCCATTATAACATATTTTGTGAAACATCTTGTTCATTTTCTTATTTTCTCATTTTTTATAATCATCTTTGGCATACTTCTTATAAACTATGAGTGATATGTTGTTTATCATTTGTATTTTTTAGACGACTTCACCAGCAAACCTTCAACACTGTTGTTGAAGAGACTTAGCACCTTCAATAGTACCATAAATATGACAAATGAAAAGAAAGTTAATCTTCCACAGAAGGATGTTGTTAATAAAAGTTTAGATAAAGAATTAAAAAGAGAAAAACGAGAAGCAGTTACAGTTCAGGATTCTTCGATTGATTCTGAAAAACAGTTTGAAACTAGCAATAAAACATGTTATATAGAGAAAACCAATGAAGTACCTCCAATTTATACCAAATCAAACTTAAGTTCAATGAAAGAAACTTCATTTATACCTTAATTTTACACAATTTTGAGAAGATTCAATTCAGAAACTGTTTTCCATATATATATAATATATATTTTATTATGTATGACCTGCTGGGAAACAAATTTATTTTTGTAGTAAACAAGTATTCACAAATCTCATTGTATTCCATGATGGTTATTGATATAGACTTATGTAATCAATAACGTGTAAATTTCTTGCTCAATTTGTGAGAATGGAAAAATATTTTTGTTAACATATTCAAAAATTTCAATAATACATAAAGTTTTCAAACTTTGTAAGGAAATTTATTGAACCATGTGTGTCTACATATTTATATTCGATTTAAAATTTAGGAAGTATAATCAGTTCACATTTAACATTTGACTGTTGTTCAATGTGCACAAATGTGAACTATGATTTAATTTGAGAAGTAATTAAACATATGTGGAATTCAAGCACTATTGATCTCAATGAAGAATAAAATATTTGAAGATATATACTTGTATGATTGATCAGTGAATACTAATTGACTCAGTTTCAATAAGAACAATGTGATTGTTGTTTTAAAATATTTTTGTGATTGTTAATTAATGTGACTGTTAATTAATGTGACTGTTTTTTTATAATATATATGCTATTTTTACATATCCACTTCATTTTATTTTCCACCTAATAATATAAAAATTAGGTTTGACATTGTCATATATTTTGTATTGGTCTATTACATTGTCTTCTATCATATTCGACATTATTGTCTTAATCACAGCTTTTAAATGAAAGTAGATATTAGTTGGACAAAAATCATTTACTGAGTGTGATAGAAACAATGCCAAGTTAAACAGATTTTTATAAAACTTCTAATGAAGTTATTAAAAACTCTACCTGCACAAAATAAGAGCTTCTGCTGAAGTATTTGTTTCTCCAAATACAAAACATCAATCTGAAATTTACCTAATAAGAATGGCTTTGTGTGGTCGATGCTTTGTGGGAGAGTGCAAAATATGCCTGGAAATGGGATGAAGGATTTTCATCAGTACAATAATAGATGGAAGACAACCAAATCAAAGTTATATCAAAAATCTAATATATTCAGCAATAATTTATAATTCCATTGATAAATAATATAATAAAATATATACTTATATAAAAGTTAGATCTGTCAAATGCCAAAAAATTACTCATTTTTCAATAAAGTTACTATACACAGTAAGTTTCATGTATAGTTTACTATATAGTATTATTTATATTTGATTGTTAATACTAGGCACCATGATTGTCACAAGGTTAATATTAATTTAGCACATTAATTTTAAATTGATTTTCTTTAGTTGATCTATTTTATGGCCACTTTAATATCAATTATTGAGATTTTCTGTCATGTTTTATTCTCTGGTAAAAACCCATCAGTTTTTCAAGTTAACAACACACAAAGGTTGTTATTCTCCTCAACCTCCACTTGGAGTATATACTGTTGATGTGTTGCAAAAACTTTTCTAACTTTAATCTCCCATGAGATGAAATTATAAATGAGTCATCCACATATCTCGGCAACAGAGTTGCTTTGAGTTTGGCTGTTTTGATATCTTACACTTCTAAAGTTTGCTACAAAAAAATAAAATTTATATTTCTTTAACAAACAAATAATTTATTACTCATAACTTTTACAATTATGCATTTATTATTATAAAAAGATCTCTTTCTCTCATGGGTCTCTACTTTGTTTGATAACAGACAGAACACTTAAATAATCAAAGAACCCAACATTTATCTTTAAATTAAACAGAAGTATTTAATCGTCTAGACATCGACGAAACTTATTAACGAACTTAGAATTACCAGATTGCTTCTAAATTTAAAAGAGTTTATTTTATTATCAAAAGAAGAGAACGATATCTGACTGTGTCTTTTAATTACGTTTACACATATTAATACCATAAATTTAAACTCACGATTACTCAGGAACATTTGGCTCGTTCATTACACACACACTTTATAGACTGGACGTTTACACACACTGACTCTAACACATATTATTGGTTCTACGATAGCTGATTCTCCATACTCGGTGAAGGACATCCCAGTTGCTCATGCTGAAACTACTCGACGCTGGATGCTGTGTCCTGGTCTCCTACCATCGAAGACAGTGGTCAAATTTTGATATTACTACAGATTGAACTTCTGCATATGAAATGTTTATAGTTGAATAATTTTCTATTTCTCTCGCAGGCTGCTTTCTTTCTCCATACTGGGTGCTCACAGCTCCCACTCCGCTCTGACACTCAATTCCAACTTCCGAGTTCGATGCCCACAGCATCCCTCCTCCACTCTAACTCCAAAACTCAACTCACGCTGACTAACTCACAATAGCTTATCTCTCCCTTATATACTACTAGTCTCTTCGTTTTCCCTTTGTTCCAAGACTACGTCGTAACTGCGCGATGACAGTTTCTCCATTACTGAGGTTTACATTCTGCAGCTGCAGTTCCCTAGCAAATAGCTAGCCCCTCCATCATGTCACATCGAGACAGGACCAGTAATTACTTTGCACTTGTATCCTCACCCTCAATTACTCTGGACTTATTTTCTCACCCTCACACGACTTGCGCTGACCCCTCCTTACAAATCCTAAGTAAATACGCCACTGGTCAGGCCATTAATCAGAGACAATAGCCTGCCTTAACATAATTATTTTGGGACAGGCTACTTGCCCACGTCCTGCGCTTCGGATTCTCAAGACCTCCATACCGATCCTAAGTCAACATGTGACCTGCCCAGGTCATTAATCTGAAACAAATATCTAGTCGCTCTGTCTTGTCACATCGAGACAGGACCCGTAATTAGTTTGCACTTGCATCCTCCTCCTCACATGTGCGCAACTCGCAATTCTTCTGACCTTGATCCCAAGTCAACAAGCCGATGGTCAAGCCCATTAACCAGACACAATGCCTTTCCTAAACCGATACATCTTGCGACAGGCCACCCTGCATGTGCCCTGCTTCTGACGGCCCAGCCCATCAATCAGCAACCATGCCTTTCCTTCAAGGCATTACTATATATATATATATATATATATATATATATATATATATATATATATATATATAATTGAATGCCAGATCCCATGATCCACGGAACAAGGTGTGAAGACTAATTGAAATCATTTCATTAGAGATTGGTGACCACTTGCTGTTTATGGAGGAAAAAAGCTGCCTCTAAACCAGAATGGTTACAATAAAAAATAATGCAATTAAACATATAACCCTCAAACATGGTAACACTTGACAGAAAAAAACTGATAAGAACTTTTCTTCCATGAGTGGTAGAAGTGACTGAACATATTGTGGGTATTGTACATGAACATTGCATGTTCCAGACATTCGAAGGAAGTAAGAAATTAAGTGAATAAGGTCAGACAAGACAAGATACAAAAGCCTTTTAAGAAATTTGATGTGAGTGTGGAAATTTTGTGACTGGCCAATCTGTTCACACCAGTTTAAAGAAACATGACATATATTTGGTTATGCCTATCCAACTTGTCTGCTGTCAAGGTACATACAAATGACTAGGAAGAAACTGCTGTGTGAGCTAAAGAAAATACTTATGCATTAAGTAATATTGGACTGTTGTTGATGATCATGAGGATAACATTTTGTGAACAGCCTACAGTAAGTTGTTTATTTATTCAATTGGAAATCTTTCGACTATTTGGAAAAATCATTTCCCAAGTAATAAAATTTTCTTGATTAAAGAAGAGAAGTACAGAATAAAACTGACTAATAAGACTTTTTATGTTAATGGCATTTATAAAAAAAAAATTTCTACATTTATATTTGTCTGCTGAAGTTGAAAGGGTAGTGGATATGAATTATCACTGTCTGAGAAATCAAGGAAATTCTAGGAAGTATAAGATGATTATATTGTTGATGAAATGACCATGGACATCTGCAGCCTAGATATGCCACATGAATGGGCAGGGTGATAGTCAAATTATTAGAATGTTAAAAAAAATTGATTATGATTATCATCTAAATTAAAAAAAATTAAAGGTTAATTATACTGAGCAAAATGACTATTGTAGGTTCTTTACTATGACCTTGAAGTAAAGCATAGCTACATTAATTATTGCATTAATGAAGTAATTGGAACATTTGGTAAGTCACATTGGCAATCATAAGAAAGGCAACAGTTTAAATGTGTGATTAAATGTGCAATAACTTTCTCACAATACTGCAACTTCCTCCTTGTCTGCTGATCTTTCTTCCTCCATTCGTTCTAAAGTCATCTTGACTGGCCACAATTACACAGGATTGACTTCTGGCTGTAAGTTGTAAGTCCACTCAGTTTCCTCTTGACATCTACATGCATTGAATGTTTTGAATTTCAATGGCTAAGTTATGAAACTCTTAAGACTAGATGGGATATTTCTTCAGAATTCTAATGCTTTAAAGCTGAATGACAAAAAAGACTGAACTTTGCTCTTAAATATATAATACTGCCTATTATGCTATTGGCATAAAGAGAATAGCTAGAATTGAATTCTTAATACCTAATCTGCTGGCTTTATTCATGGCTTAAATTAACATGTGCCTCCCCTTTATTTTTGTGACAACTATCCTTCCTACAAGACATAGCAAATAACATATTTTGTGTTTTCTCTTCTTTGCCACTTCCAATTTCTTTAATGTTTTTCTTCCCATGATAAGACCATATTACATAACATAACAGATGAACAAGTACATTTGTTAGGTCAATCCTCACTAAATGCAGGACCTTGCAATGTATTAAGATCACCTAATTTATCAATTAGCCGAGTTGCTTTTTAGGTATTCCTCCACACTTTGCATCTTAAACTGTTGTCGGTATAAGTTTAGTAATTTCATTACATACATTCACAAAATTATGAGTTACATGAGAATTTGTTTTCATACACCTCAAGTTATTTATTACATCACAAGTTATTTATTTTGAAAACACATTTAATTTACTATTTACCTTATGTAAATTTAATTATGTTTTTTGTCCAACTTTTTTTTAATTTGGAAAATTTAAGATATAAAATTATATATGACATAATACACGGGTGGGCACATGTAAGACCAAAGAGAGCCACAATCTGGTGTTTTATATTTTATAAAAAACCACACATTGGTACACAAATTCAAAATTTTTTATTTAACATAATTACAAATTTTTAAAGTAACATATAGGAATAAAAACACAAATATATAATTGTGAAAAATAAAATAATTATTTTCAAATTTTAGAAAAAATTCAATTATAATAAAAATCAAATATAACAAATATATATCTTTATATATATAAAAAATGAATGTGTCAGTGTGTCCCCTATATGCTCCTAACCATTTATCCTATTGAGGTGAAACTTTGGTGATTTGCACGCATCCCTGTGAAGGTTTATGTCGGCCTTTCGAAGTGTTACGCAGCTCTCAAGTGGTAAACGGGGGTGAAATTTAAAAAATGCAAAAACGGCCGATAATAGCGTTGATTAATTACTTTTCAGGGTCTACATGATTAATACTGTATATCCAGATGTTTTCAGTGTATAGTTTCAACCCCTTAAAGTACCACTAATGGAGGGAAGTTATATAAAAATAACCCAAAACAACTGAGATTGGTGTCAAATTCAGGGTTATAGATTCAATTAATTAAATTCATACATTCACTATGTCAGTTAAGCTTCAGTACAACCTGTAGGTGTAGAGACTAGTGTTGAATCTGGAGTTATGGAAGTCACTGAGTTTAATTCGGACATTTACCATACTTGTTAATGTGTAGCTCAGCCGCTAGGAGTAAGGGTGGAAGGGATGAAAGAAATTGACGTTTAAAACCTTAAATCCAAACTTTATACACATGCTACTAACGATCCAGGAACAAACACTGAGGACTTAAGACACACCTGCCACCTCTAGACGACTATTATTAGCGTCGAATAAAACTTTGCCGGGTTCGCTTAATTCATTTAACATCGCCTGGTTTATTCGCTTAATTGTCATTCTAGAATTTTTAAGTGTCTAATTTCAACTCCTAAAGACAAGGGAGGGAAGGAGACTTACCGTATGGGTGGTTGCGAAGGGGTTTGCATAAAAAGTAATGAAAAAAGACCGATATTAGTGTCAATCCTGGGGTTATAGTAGTCGCTGAATTAATTTCTCGCATTAACCACGGTGGTTAATGAAATTTTATGCTCCTCTTCGCGGAGGTGGACGTGGCTGACAAAAAGTTACCCGGAGTATTTTTTATCCTCGTAAGGTTCCGGGTACTTTTTTATTTTCTTTGGGTACCAGCTATATTTTGTTCTCTTTAGTTAAAGGATGTATTTTTTACTCCTTTAAGGTACTGGGAGTAATTTTAGACTTTATTAAGTAACGAGTATTGTTTACTGTTTTAATTCGTTGTTTTTTTTATACACTTTTATTTTATGTGGTGGCAGAATTCCTGATTACTGTAAGCCATCATCCTGGTTTATTTGAAGTTAGACACCGATGGGTTAGGTCGGGAAGGAGAACGTAATCGGGTAAATGTTCCAAACACTGGCGCTGTTGATGCTTGTTAAATGAAATGTTTACCAAGAGATTAGTGTCGAATTAATTCCTTCTGCTGTCTAATTTAAATAAAAACCAGGGCAACACCGGGCACTGAGCTAGTTTATCAATAAAAAAGAAAAGTATAATCTTCTGTCTCTATCACACGCAAATTACATACGGTTCAGGGGGAAAACATAAAACTACAATGTCAATAGGCATGGCTCTGACTCAACAACGCATTTTCCCACCGTTGACATTGTATAATTTTTAGGACCCAACGCACCAGTGGCGGCTTGTGCGTATGTGCTTCAACATATAAGTTATGCTTCGATATCGAAGGCTTTAAACTCCCCGCCTTGCGGCCACATTGCTCCTAAAGCAGCCAGCTATTCCAGTTACACCACCCGATTCGAAGATATTCACAACAGCGCATGTGCACTTTGCCTACTCGTAAAGCTCAACAAACTGTTAGCCTTATGACGTACGATGCAGAGTGCACAAGGAAACGGATGGCCCCCTCGTGCTATGACACGGAGCGCGGTCGCATCAGGCGACATATCCAACGAAATCGAATTAATTCGAACTATTCACTTATTATAAATCTTATTTTCTAATTGTTTATATTTTCAAAACAAAAATAATAATCGTCATTTTTGTAAAATAGAATAAATTTTCAATCTAAGGTTACTTTAAAGAAAACAAAATTTAAGAAATGTTAGTGCGAAAATCTACCGCACGACCCTGAATACAAAACTGGTCAGTGGCTTGTTCCGAAAATTAACTTTATTTAAAATATTTACTGAGAAAAATACTTTCGGGTTAGAAATGATAAATTATTCCGCGTTTAAAATTTAGACACTATTGGAAATTATGTAGACAGAATTAAAAATGTAGGATATTACGTGCCGGGTCAGAGCATTGGTAACACTATTACTTATGCAGTTTTATTATTTTACTTAGATATCGTAAAAATTGTTGCTTGGGGTGATGTAGCACATAACTCAAAAACTGACGAGCCGCTACTGCAACACACTATTTCAAAATAACTTATTTTTACATTGTCCTTAATTTACAATAGTTAATGATGATGCAAAATTTTTAGGTCAAAGGAAAATATACTAAAAAATTTCAATATTAATCAAAATATTATGTGTGTTCAACATTAGTTTGTTCCTTATTTATCAAAAATCTAAGAATATAAATTACAATTTTTCACCCCAACTTTAACATTTTTTAAATGGGACATTTTAAGTGCTGATTAATTTCATTTACCCAACGATACCCTGTGGCTTGAAGAGTTCACGGCCATCTGGTTTAACTAAGACGGATTTCTCATAACATTTACAATGTTCAGCTATTATTGTTAACCCTTTTAACTAAGTAATCACTGTCATGTAGAGAGCTAAGATAACTGTCTGCACAATTTATTTTGGTGTATTCTTGTGTTGTATAATTTTATTTAATATATTGTAATAATCAACAATTAGACTTTAATTAATTTTTGCCCCACATTGTGGTGACATTAAATGTAATAATTAAAATGATAGGCTTTATTTAAATGAAAAAGATAAATCAAATTTTAACAAACAAAATTTATTTATTAATTTGTGGCTTCTAAAATTTACAAATAATTACAATAAAATGACAATCTCTCAGGGTCTTTACTGGGTTTGATGATTTACAGTGAAAATTATTGAATGATCTTATTAACAATACAGTTTAAAATTTACTTCAAAATAATGTGCTGATAAATGAAAGAAAAACTACAAGAAAAACGCACGAAATCTGACTTTACCTTTTAGTTAGCGTTTAACGTTTTGGATACTTACGCATTGTTCGGCTGGTACCAGCATTCTTTTAGCGATTCAAAAGTGCACTATATTGCAAATTTTTTAGACAGATTCTAAATTTTTCTCACAGATTCTACACTTATGGAATTTCTAGGCTCCCAGGAACTCGGATGATCCTCTCCAAATTGGTCAGCTATCTGATGACTGCTTGCTTACAGGAATCTTACGAGTTGCAGATTTTTTTATAGTCTTTTACCGATTTGCTTATCGATTTGGATTGAAACTGCAAAGTAGCTCAGTAAAGATTTATTTTTAAATGTCTATTATTTCGTGGCTGACCGTAGACTTAGACTGTCGACTGAAGACTAACTTTTGCAATGTCTCTCCTCTCGTGGCTGATCTTAGACTTCGACTTCTCTATTTCGCTCCTCGCTGCTGACTGCCAACTGCCTATGCTTTTGCGCGTGTAAACGCCATTCCGCACCCTCAATAATAGGAACAGAGCTCGCCACTCATTGTCACTCTGATCGCTCTCGCTATAATATAAACTGTTCGCTAACAATTCAAATGATTTAAAACAATTAATGGCTTAATTAATTGGCATTACAATATATTTCATATAAAATATTAGAATCATAGAATTTGATATTGCCTGATCTGACAATCCGCAGGTACAGTTCAGTGGTAGTCTTTACGCAGTGCGTGCTTCTGTTCAGTGCTCTACCGTTAAAAAAAAAGTCATTACTCGCTAACAGATTTTGTTACTGATTCACTTAATTTCTCGATATTGACATTTCTGGTGGAGGCGCTGGGCAATGTCAGTGGCCTAAACACCACGAAATATTGCACTTCTTTTAAGTTTTTCGCTAATAGGAAACACATGAAGCATTCTATTATAATGTTCAGTAATAAATTGTAGAGTATAAAACTCTGTATCTAATGGTATAACTGATTTCGAGATTCGGTCGAACGAAGTGATAGAAATCGTTCCGACAAATTGGCGACACTTTACGTCATTTTCGAAAAGAATGCAGTTTGGCATATTCCTAGTGTTGATATCTCCAAAATGACCGCCACTATACTCATTTGTCATTGAAGAAAAGTTTAAAAAAATTTAGTTCTATTTCCAGAATTATCTGGTTTTAAAAATCCATTATCAAAGATTGAAGTCTTTCCCGGTGTAATTGTCCGATAAACCGTTATCAGATTTCACTATTTCACTGTTTTTGGATTTTAGCGTTTAAATATGCTACAACCACGTGAGGGTGAAACTTGTTTGTAGAAATGTTTAAGGGTATTGTTTTTCTAAGAGGAAGAAAGAACCCAATGTTTCAAAGAGTATCTTTATTCTTTTGCAACAAGAAAATGATAGCAAAAGTGCTCGGACTAAAGTCCCCAATTCTGAAACCGAGTATCACCAGCAGAAGGACGTATTCAAGGAGATATGTATAAAATGCTTGGCAGCGCAATTATCCAGCTATTATAGAGCCCGTGATCATCACCTATTGTCCTTGTGATGAACCTGGCGGTTCTACGTCGATTACAAAAGACTTATCAAGATCACGAATAAATATGTTTATCCGCTACCGAGAATCGACGATATGCTGGATTACCTAAAGGGAACAAAGATTTTTATCAAAGAAGAAGAAATATGCACTTACATCTGCTAAATTAAAAAAATTTCGTCATTCTAAAAATTAAATGCAATAGGCCTAGATATAATTTATTATATATTACGAATTTTTGGTAATGTGGCAGATGTCTCATTTAACCTGCAATTATTTTAAGTTGAGAATAAATTTTTGGGCAATTGCCATATAATAATGTTTTGGTAAATGTTATTAGGAAAAAAATTAATGTGATCGAAAGCTATTGTAAAGATGTGACTATGCAATAAATAGGTCTACATTGTGTAGGGCTGTATGTTTTTTCCCCCGTTGAAACCTCGTTAACAATAAACGTTATTTAGTGATATAGAAGATAACTTAACAAATTCACGCCACTGCGTTTGTCAATTTGTTGTCGTCAGCTGTTCTGGAGTAATGTGTCGGAATCATGCCTCGTCAAACAATTTTCGAGCGATTTTTCAAGTTCGTCTTCTCTCGCCGACGGTAATTTGACAATGACGTATCGTGGGTTTTTGCCGCCCGAGGTGGAGGCCAAATTCGCCGCCAATTATTTAGACATTTAAATCCAAAATATTCCAGAATTTACAGTAATTCTGAAAATTTTGCTGTCCCCAAAACGTTACGCTCGGGCTGGTCGCCCTCAGCCCGCGCCACGCTACGTCACTGCTAGTATTACATAGTCTCATTAGTATAGGTACAAAGATTTTATTTATCGAGTTGATCTGTCGCTTTCGTCGAGTGAGGTTCTGTGAGTGATCGGAGCTCTTGTGTTGTTGTTTACGCCGTGACTATTCGCTAGGATCCAGCCGTTTCGAAAAAAGACCTGCTCTGTTACGCACTGATAAGACAACCAACAGTGACTTAAGACGCTGATGTACTTATTATCTCCATTCCCTGTATAATTCCCAAGGGGTTATAATGATAATTAATTATGCAAGGGAGTAGCGATGGCTACACTGCTAACCTGAACACAGCATTCCGCTATAATCATCCTGCGAGAGGATTTTCTCGCAGGTGAACCTTCCCAGAGAGCTCTGGCAGAGGCTACATTTGGGGATGCCTTCACATCTCTCTGGTTTCTTGAACTAAGGTTCCCACATGCCGAGGCACCTCGGTCTGTTTTGAGAGGTGTATGTTCCGGGGTCGCAGACCTTGGGCATACGGTAAGAGTTGTCGGTATTCCTATTGGAATAGTCGGCCAGCTGCCTCCTAAACTGGCCAAGGCATGGCGAGGGGTAAGCTGCGACCCCACAGCAAATCCCTCACCTACCATCCGAAGGACGTGGGACAAGTACCAAATGCCCGACCTACCTGATGCAGGTTTTTATAGGGTTTGTCCTGCATTACTTTTAGACGAATGCCGAGTAGGATCCTTAAACTATAGCCCGGGGGCCCTAGTTAACCCTTGGCTACCTTCCTCCACCCTTCCGCATCCCCCCTTTCAAATCCCTTTCCTATACTATAAGAAGGGAGTTGCCACTATGTGGATTACCCTATACATAGCCTGTCTACACCCAAAAAAAATCATCCAACTAGCTCAAACGCACAACCTCAAAAACCACTATTTATGATAAAGCAATCTTCTACTCAAATACACTTAAATACTACTTAAATACACAACAAATTTATCCTGCTCAATATTACCCGCATAATCATACGTACATTCAGCCCGAGTAGATACAGGATTTTCAACAACAATCAGCAAACCCACAACTTACTTCAGCACAAATGTCAGTGTTTACGACACCAGCAATGTTGCATTACAATTCGTAATTTACTCAAATGCAAATGCAAAATCAATCACATACTACTGCTGTGAATCTAATACAGATTTTCCACCACTACCATCACCACAAACGCAAATGTATAATACAGAATCGATTCCTGGTTATTCAGGTGACAACTGTGAAATCCAGTCAGTACAAATGAATTACACCCACTCCTCATTGAAGATAATCAGAATGAGGAGTGAGGTCTCTCAAGTAACAAAACTCAATGATTTTCAAGTAATCAGGCATAGCAAAAAACGTAAAGCTAATAATGCTAGCACATCTAGACTAAACTGTATGTATGTATGAATGAATGTAATGGCTAACTAGCGGCCTTTTTTCGGACCCTCCGAAGAGGGAACGGGGATACCTTGATACCTAAATCCCGACGGGCTGGGTCGTTCACCCAGAGGAGGATAGAAGGAAGATTAGCCTACGAAACCACATACCCCCTGGAGTCCGACTCCAACGTGCGTCGGGCTGGGACGTGGTAAACCAAAGCCCAGCTGGGCTACAGGGATCCTGGAGTATAAACCAGGGACCCGACGTACCCCGAGGTACCAAACTGCCCGAAGGACGGGTTTGGTCGGCCGCGCACATAGCACGAGTGCTCAGGGTCGCCCCGCAGGATGGCGATGCACTTGCCTGAAGGCCACTGAAACTTGTTGGAACATTCTAGTTTCCCAGAATGGCTCTCAAGTTAGGGCTATCTCCGTCACATAGCAACAGGCTATTCTACGAGGAGAATGATGGCTAGGCGGTTTCGTCATCGGATAACTAAGAGGTGGAGACGAGTCCCCACCACCTTAGCCTCCCGGAGTGCGGTTAGTGCTGGGGTCACCAGCACCTTCCACACCCCAGAAAACTGGACGACCGCCTTGAGTCAATCACCACATCCTGGCAGGACAGGATGATAGCTTCTCAGAAAGGCCCCCAAAAGAACCTCGCGCCTCCTTTCTTCCTCGCTTTCCCACATGCCGCCGCGGGAAGGCCTCTCAACCAAAGTTCTATTTTCAGTATTCCTCCCACTACCGAGAATAGTCACGGTTCTACGGTGCTTTAGCAGCCTCCTCTCCCACATATGAAATATGAAAGCATTGAGATCATTACCAACATACATGAGATTGGAAGAAATGCAATAAGTTTAAGGGATGAACGCTGTGTGGTCAGCTCATGGAAGCGATACCTCAAATGACTGTTATCCCATCGTTCACCCACGCTTCCCTTCATGCCGCACCATCAGAGTCCTCCGTAGAATACTAGTGTAAGGGGACTCCTCCCCCAACTGAGACTAGTAACAGTTCGATGTTGCTCTCACATACATCTACCAAACCTGATTATTGGAAGCAGTGATTTTGTTGCCCACACACGTGGGATTAGAAGCACATGGGACCAGTTTTATGGGAAAACGTCGTGTGGTCTGCACATTGGCTCGACTCGGATACTATCCGGGGAGCAGCATCCCGGACGACACCTCAAACGCCTCTTATTCAGCCGTGACTAAACAGTTGGCATCCCAGTGACGAATAAATTGCAGCCACGAACAACGCTTTCTGTTACTAACAGTAATAATTATAACAATGGCTACAATACCGGTAGTAACAAAACACAAATTCCACTATTCATACTCCATTATGTGCAAGCCACAAATCCATTGATCAAAATAGTAGAAGACAACATTCCTAAAGCGATCTATTACTATCAAATTCTACAAGGGAATAAACTAAAGTTAAGATTAAATAATCTACTGGACTACAAAAAGACGTTGAGATACTAATGAAGTAGCTAGAGAAGAGGAACAGAAATACAGAATAGTTTTAAGGAACTTGAACCAACACAGAAGAAACTAGTATTAAGGAATGCCATGAAGTTCTAAATGTTATGAACGTAATGAATAGGGAAAACTAACAACAGCGAAATTTTTAAAATAAAGAACATAGGAAATGCTATAATTAATTTCGAAGAACCAAGACGTAAAACTCACATACCATAGTGAAAAATTGCCAGTGTTACGGACATTGTTCAAAAAAGTCCGCCCCGGGGCGGAGCGCCCCCACCGCCCCCGCCACAGAACGCAACTGCTGTGTAGTACTTGTAATCAGCGAAAATAAAACAATTTTTGGGGATTCAAAAAGAATTTTAATTAATACACAAAGAGGCATTTAGTAGTTTTTTTTTTCGTTTACACATTGAAATGTGACAATGTCCATGCACTATCCTAAAAGTAGGTATGATGCTTTTCCATAAAGGTATAATGAAGTAATATCTGCCTCCTCCCTGAAACAACAAAGTAGAAACAGTTAATTATTGTATCATATGACTTAAAATTATAAAGTAAAATGTTAGATATCAAATGTAATTATTTGGAATTAAACTGTGAACATCAAAAAAGCAATTTCTTCATACCAATATTGTATATTCCATTTTTTACTTTTTGGATACATTATATTACTATCAATATAAATGTATATGTACTTCTAAGCCTACTACTCCTTGGCTCGACAGTCCATAAAGGACCTTGACCTACGTACGAGACAAGTGACAGACTGTCATCTTGATCTGCTATCAAATGTAAATTACGATTTGAGAGGAACATTATAATGACAGAGAATCTATTAGATCACAGAAAAGATAGGTGGATTTATAGATGATGGAGACAATTCTAGTAGAATAATTGAGACAGTAATGAGGATAATGAAAATGTTGGATAATGGGTTGATGTAAGTGATAATATTATATAGAAATAACCTTAAGTTTCAAGATCTGTTTGAAATTGATTCCCCATTTTTTATGATATTCATATATACATTCTTTTCTTAATTATTGTCATCCGATGTCCTCATGTAACGATAATTAATTGTAATTTTAACATTAATTCACAACAGATGTTTGGGATCATATATTGAAGTCCTTCCTTAAACATACTGGTAAAAATAAATTATTATTTTACATTAAAATATAAGAAATTTTTAATTCATTTTAAAAAGTAATTAACTGTTTTAACCTCCTCTAGGAATATAATTCAGAAAAGAAATAATTAACCTCTCAGAGTAATAGTTCTTGAATATTGGATGGTAATAACTGAAGTGAGGCATTATCCTGATTGGATTATTAAACATAACAAATAAGCTTGTGGTCATTGCTCAACATAAAAAGCTCCAAAAGTATGTAAAAGTGTGAGATTTGTTGCTTTGGTTGCAAGGAAAATTCAGTTTGTAGGATAAACAAGACTAATGTTCATTTTGTAAAGCAGTTATATCCTGTTCAGTTCTGGGAATATAATGATGGTTTTTGCTCGATTACAATTCAGCGTTGAATGAATTCTGAAAAATAAAAAGACATGGCAATTAAATGTCATGTACTTTTTAATTTAAGAAATATTCTTAACGAAAAAGTTCAACTTACAAACGTTTATGACTCTGAAATAGGAAACTGAAAAGTCTGATACTTGAAACAAAATGTTATTTTCATGAATGGATTTAGCTGCTTAATTCAGAAAGATTTAAATTATTTTGTCTCTTAAAATACACATGTGTACTCATAGTTGTCATACCCTCGAGGGATGGTTGCAGTAACGCTGGATATGTGCACAGTCATGCGGCGTGGTAAACCAGGAAATGCGGTCCTCAGGTTGGCTGTTGTTGCTTCGTCACCCAAGTTCAATACCACTACCAGGCTTTGTTGGCCTTCCTGTTCCCTGAAAATTGAGGATTTTTTCTGCATACTTTTGAATTAACCTTATATTTGCTTACCTCCAGTTTTTTTTTTAAAAAATATGTTCCCAATAAATATGTGCACTTTACAACTCAATCAAGAATTAAAGTTTTTCATTTTGGCACACTCCCAAAACCTTTTAAAAAATACTATCTGTTTATTTTAATTCTGTTATGTATTGTAATCCTTAAAAAGATGATTAAAATAGACATTTACTCTATAACCATTGGTCTGGATGATGTATTAACAAATATCTGTCAATGAAGAACTATTTTTCACATTCAGCAACCTAATTAAATATATTAACAATAATATTTTATAACTTTCACAGAAAGTGTGCCAATCTATGGATTATGAGATATATTCGGGTTTATAGGCACCTTACCTTCAGTATTTTTTTTAATTAAAGTTTATAACGGTCGCGTCGACATCGTGGCCATTGACGACCCATATGTTATTTACCATAGATTACATAGCGTTACTGTTTACATACATTCTTAACATTAATTGCAATCGGGTTTCTATATCTGTTGACTTATGTTTGCTTCCTCGATAAATTGGATGATGTTCAAGGCAGCTGTCGTGGAAGTACAGAGGTCTGCGATGTGGTGTTTTGCAATTGTATTTCTTCTGATATCGTTGTACCTGCTGCAATAGAATAGTATATGGGGAATAGTTAGTGGTTGACTGCATTCTTCACAGTTTGGTTGGGTAGATCTGGAAAATAGGAACGCATGAGTACAAACTGAGTGGAGGGTTCTTACTCTAGATAGCATAACTTATTTTTCTCTGTTTATGGTTTTTGGAATTGTTATATCTTTGTAGTGTACCAGTTCACTGTGAATTATTTCGTTGTTCTTCCTTCTTCTTTTTTCGTTCCACATGTTTTCGAGTTTTTCTTTACAGAACTTCCACGTTTCCTTGCCGTTGCACTGGAAGTAGTTTTCTCCGTTGTGTATGGTTCTTGATGCTACTTTTGCCAACTTGTCGGCCCTGAGGTTTCTAGGTATTCCTCAATGCGCAGGAATCCATGCTAGACAGATGTTTTGATTCCTATTCCTTATCTTCGTGATATTGTCCCTAATGAGGTTCAATGTTTTGTTCCTTTTTTGGGCATTTATGCTGTAACTAGTTTAAATCTAGATTGTTCGTCTCTTTCATACTGGTTTTCTATAAGAACAAAGATTCTCCTTAATCCGCATAACATATTCATTGTGTGTCCAAGTCCACGTAGGCTAAAAATACACCATGTCACATTATAACCAGGCCAACTATGACCGGCAGTCAACAACTAGCCAACAATAAGCAAACGGAATCACCGTTAAACTCGTGTTTATCATGTGTTAGCAACTTCCTGAATATCAACAGTTTCACCATAGGTTGTCATTATAACAGACGGGTAGAGGTCGCGTCACCAAACATATCGCCATCAGTCTATACAGCTATCACCCTATACTCGTTCTCATATTAGGCTGACTGCCAGTAACATTGCATTTTATGTAGCTATGTCTGACAGCTTAATTGTTTCTGAAATTCTAAATCAAGGAAAATACACATAGAAAGGAAACGGGGAAACATAACATAGAATACAATCTCCTTTTCCAGGTGGCACTTTTAATTATTATCATTATTGGCAGCGCTCTATTAGAAGAGAAGTGCTCAGAAAACGACAGATTAAATTTTAGACCCTAGTAAAACTAATAAATATTAATTACTCGATTTCATATTCCGAATTATTTGTTTACCTTGTGAGGACCAGTAACTGGGCCGATATCGCCTTGAGTTTCAGGTGTCCCCCACGGACAACTGGTAAGTGCCTGACTGTAGTGAGCAGTTTGTAGACCTTGTAGTGAGAAACATTCGGTGAATTCACTTGAAAGTCCAAATTTAGATTTCGGTAGTTTTTGTTGACGGGAAGCCAAGTTGAGGTATTTTTGGAGAAGCCTGAAATCATTCATCAATCTGTTATTGGCAAAAGGACATGCAATTTTTGGAGAAAGAACTTGATTTGAGTGTAGACCTACGTATTTCAATGAATCAATAGTTTTACTAAACGATATTGCATTATTTGAGAGAAAATTCACTCGATTTTGATGGAGGGGGAAGTGTATATTAAATATCTCAAAATTATTGAGGTCTCATCTTCATCTTATCATTCATCTGATAAATACTCATATTAGGGATACAACGTAGTGATATATTATTCTAATTGTATTAATTAATAAACCTTTTCGGACTGGCCGTTATATTGTTGATTCGCAAATTAGTTTGTTGCATGGAGGAAGAACAACCTTCCCGATAGTTGGATTCAACTCCATTCTTACTCTTCCTGATATTTCCGTTTTTATATACAATATCTACCAAAACTTACTTTATTTTCTATAGTGTCTAAATATCTAGAATTCTGTTAGTTCATAAACATAATTCAGAAAGCGTGTACTATAATTTTTACTAATTATGTGATTTTGGTGGAGGGAAGCCCGTTGGCTCTATATCTGCTATCATCTAATCAGCTATGCTGACTGATATGTCCTTTATCCTTAAATGGAATATATATTCGAAAAATCTAATACAATCACTCAAATTTGGAATGTCAATCGTGGCGACGACTTGTACTGCTTTTGTTGTTGTTGTTATAATTGAGCTTTCTTGCCTGCGTTGAGAGAGCTGTCCCACTGAAACGGCGTTCTCTGCGGGTCCCGGGACGCGACTCTGAAGCGTGGCTTGGGCGCCTTGCATCCTTGCGGATCAACACCGTGCTCGAAGTCGATATCCTCGTTGTCCAACATACCGATCTCTTCGCCGTTGTACGTAACTGCCGAGCCTGGGAGAGTCATCATCAACATCATCAATCCGTCGGACAACGCGCAGCCGAATCGAGAAGCCAGCCGTGGATGATCGTGGCTACCTAGCTAACGGAATGCAATCATTAAATTACACTATTGTTCAAAAGACTATTTATAATGAAGAAACAGACGTTAGAAGCAGTAAGAAATAAATTTTAATGAATCAATACGGGTGGTTAACCGTGGATAAACTTTTTCACGTTATTGAGAGAAAAGCAGGGAGAGGTCAAATACACTGCTCATTTTGTCTAATTTGCCTAAATTCATGGGAACGAAATTATTCAATTGGGGTAGGGGAGAGGCATTCTTGGGCGTTCAATCTGTGGAAACGAAAGGAAGCGTGGGTATGAAACCTGATGTACGGGTCAGAAATATTTAGAAATCTCCAGTCCGCACCTGTAGAAAGATGATTAAAAAATTCAGTAATCGCGAGATCGTTGACGCATGTAGCAGAAATCAGCGGTGACCAGAAATACATATTAATAACTACCAGACCGTGAATGGAATCATCATTCTACACGGTTCTTGGTGAAAAACTACGTCAAGGTGACTGACTGCCAGTCGGTTGAAATTGTCGCAGGAAGTTTATAAGTTCCGTAAAATTTTATTTATTATCTGACATCAGAAAACAATATTCTGCATATTTAAAAACTGTAATGACGAGTGTGTTGTGTTCGTCAATTATAATTGAATACCGAACAGAACCAATAGTAATGTTTTCTGTCGCTCGATCAACGAAATTAATAGCGAATTAATTAAAAATAATGTTACTACACGAATATTCTTAATAAAGAAGCAATAATAAAATGGTTTTATAACTAAACAATAATAATCTTCACATCGCCGTAAACGTTTTACTCTTCCGCATAAAAACAAATGTGATTGATAATGAGTAAGCGACACTAACGTATGTCATTCGTGAATACGAGGCATGTTCAGAAAGTAAGTGTACTGTGACCATAATGGGTTGTATTATTTTAACGTAGGCAACACTCAACGGTAGAGGGGAATCTCCTGACAGAGCGAGCATCACAGGAACACTGTAGTACGTAAAGTCACGTTGTAGTGTCCAGTTTAGTGAAAGGTGTCGGTGCGTGCGACGTGCTGTGATCCGCTACCGAAATTTTTGGGCGAATCAAAACGGTTTACGGCGAAGGTGTTATATACAGAACTGGTGACTTGTGAGCTCCCCCTCCCCCCAAAAAAAAACCTCAAAAGGAGGGCAATGCTGAAAAGAGGAGTCTGCTTCTTGCACAACGCCCGTCCTCACACAGCCTTAGCCCAATCCTTCAGCAGTTAGTGCCATGGTTTTGTGATCCGATGAATTTGTGTGGTAAGATTTTCATTACAGAATGAACTTTTGTGAGAAAAAAGTGGCGGACAGATCGAATGTTGTGATCTAGTTAAATAACAACTGCTCTTTGAACACTAATACGTTGCAATTTTCCCTTAATCTAAATGTATTAAAATTACTAATGCAATAACAAAACACTCTGAACACTTATATTTAGTGAAACGAATTAAGCCTGTTACCGAGCAATGTTTTGGTCACACTTGTTTCAAGGTTCAACTAATTCTGCTTAAATCGAACGCACCACCCAGTTAGAAGGAAGTCCTCGACGCTCCGTTGCGTTCATCCACCGCATGATGGTGTTTATGAAGTCCTCTGCAGTTGAATTGGCGTTCAGATTGTCGATGAGGGCGAAGTTGAAGGACAAATGTGCTCCAGGAGCGGCTCTCTGTCCGAAGTAAGCGATTACTTGCTCGACAGTTCCGCCAACTTCGGTTATTAAAATTCTCCTGAAACGGAATATTTTCTTTTACAATTGATCATCGATATGCAACATTATTTTTATGGTCGAGGTAATCATGACGAATATATATAAATATAGTGCTCATAAATTCACGAATGAGCATTAAAGCTTTTAAGCGCATCATTCAAATCCATGATCGTAGAATTTCTCGGCGTTGACATTACAATGAAATGTTCTCGGGATGCTACCAGAGTTATCACGTCGTAGGAGTAGCACAGCACGTTTTGACAACCGTCGTTTTCTTCATCTCCAAATAAATTTCCGCTTCACTCAGTTTCTTGAACCAGTACAAGGGACAGTCTTTGGTGGAAAGCATATGTGATCAGGGCGGCGAGCGACCTTGTAAACCAGGATGTTAAAGAAGAAGTATAAATGTTACGAACTTCCAACAGACTAGAGTGCTCTTCCGCACTTGGAAGAGACCCATGAGTACGCTACGGAGAAGAGGGGATGGCTGGAAACCTATATAAACGCCGGATTCACCGCCTTACTTTCCGTTGTCCAAGGCCAGCTAGCCAACTTTATCCCGTCGTTTGGTTAGTGATGGGCAAGATAGTTCTGTTAAAGGACCAGTTCGTTCATTGTACTGAACTTGTTCGTTGAAGCGGTTTAGCTGAACTGATTAGTTCATCTGTCTTTTATGAGTATGTCACAAATTTGGTTGGTTAACACACGTAGACTGTGAGACTAAGTTGTCTCTCAGGCCGCAGACAGCAAAGACAAAATTTTATTTTTCAGGAGCATGCCAACTTCGATTGCAATGCTCACAAAAACGAAAGGTAAAAGGAATAAGGAGCCACTATGGGTGTTTTTGCAATCGGGTGAGATACCGACAATAGTGGACTGCCACCATCTGGTCATTAATATATGGTCGGGCATGCGTGGAAGGCAGAGGACCCATCTGTCAATTTTCCGGCCTTCAAATTCTGCAGACACACTGTTTCTTACAAAAATCATCGATATGTAAGAATGAATTAAATATTACGCCATTACAACATGTAATAAAGAAATCAGTAATAACTTGAAGATACGTTTTACTGAGGTATATAACGCCACGAAAAAGAAGACGATCGAAGTGTTTGATACCCAATCCAAACTGCTAACTTAATCCTTCTAACGCAATCTTAATGTACGTTGCTGTCGTACAGGAGCAATATTCTAGCTCCTAGGCCCTTCGACCCACCTAAATAACGTTGTAGTTTTTTCCAGTTAAGGAGACCCCCCTCCACGTCGAATTAAAGGCAATTTTTCCACTTGACTCTACGTTCTTCATTCAGTTTTAATATCTATCTCCGTGAATTACCGTATTCAAGGGAATTATGCCCTCAAGTTCGGATAAAACACAAGTATGCATTCCTTGTGTTCCAAGTTGAGATGGGAAAAAGAACCGAGAATCGATTCAGAGAGTTGATTCTTATAAAAGAAACCGTTCTCTAAAACGACTTAGTAGATAGAGCTACGTCTCACTGTTCTAATCGTAGATTCTTGAGCAAGTTACTGAGTCATAGAGTCGTGAGCGTTGGTTAGTGAGCGAGTTGTTTGAGTCGGCTCAGGAATCGTAGGCTCGTGAGCGAGTCTCTAGAGTTGAGTCGTTGGAGAACTCTTGAAGAGTGAGTTACAAGTTCAGTCAAGGAAAGATTCGACTCTGGTTCTGAATAGAAAAAATATGAGTGGCACTCTCCAAGAATTAATAAACAATAACACTCGTATAAATTTTGAAGTAATAGGATTAGATCCTTTAACAGGCAGTACGGTACAGTGAAAAAAAGGGAAAAAATGTACGTTTGATTGACAATTAATAATGAGAAAGATAGCAAAATTCGGACAAAATAAGTGATAATATAAATACTACACAACGTTTCTGGAAGTCTTGTTCCTTTCTTCAGGTGCAGAAAAACGCAAGAGACAGAGAGATCCGACTGCACGAGTCAGTTGAAAAGACTCAAAAGCTTTTGAGTATTCAAGCAACGTTGTGTGGTATTTGTATTATGACTTATTTTGTCTGAATTTGGCTATCTTTCTTATTATTAGTATTGTAAAGTCTTAATTATTGCTAAAATAATCAAGACAGTAACTTAATTTTGATTTGTTACTCTTACGACTTCTATATAACTAACATATTATTGACATTTAGATGTAGATAGAATTGTTCAATCTCTTGAAAAATTTGTTTTATTTTCTTAAATCACTAACCTACTCACATAGAAACGGTAATAGCTTTAATTTACAAGATTATGAACATTGAATATACAGAATGAATTCTATCCTGATATATAGGTTGCTGTGTAGATAACATTACAAATTACTCCACGCATTACTTGCGTTGAATGTTTCGTTTCCAATAAATACCGGAAGGTCGGTTAGGGAGAGGTTATTGCTCTAACCCAGGGATTAACCCTTGTTCTCAAGGACTGTGAAGCCGTATGGTCGCCAATCTATATTTAGAAGGATCTGCTGGCTTTTCCTGAATGTTCAATTGTAGAATTTATTTCGAGAGGCAGATCATGACGGAAAATGGAGTCGGCTCACTTCACAAAAACTTTTCCAAATGTTTTATAGCAATATTAGCTTTGTAGAAATATATTTAGATTATTTTTCATAAATAAATTACTTAAGTATTCAATATTTTGTTTAATAATTTTTGTGTGTATGCGCCCCCCCCTTCCCTGCTCCCCCGTTTCCTTACTTACTGACTGACGTTCTTAATGTCAACCATGAGAATAGAATCGGCTGGGATTCGGAGAGCCAAAGAGTCGTTTAAAAGAGTCGACTCGTAACAATGAGTGGAATCGACTCTGAACGACTCAACAAAAAGAATCAATCTGCCCATCGCTAGTTCCAAGTAAGTTTACTAACAGTAGGGGGGGGGGGGGGCGTGCAGACGGAGTGTAGAAAGTGGTAGACCCTCAAGTGGCGTTGTGTATTTCTTAAAGTCCATTGGATCCAAACAAAAGGATCAAAGAAGGTAGCATCAAGAGCATCAAGGAAAGAAATGGGGAAACTTCATCCTCAGGGTTTTTTCTGTCCTAGGGTCCCATAAGCCGTGACACCTAGGTTGGCTTTGAGGTGTGAATGTTCCAGGGTCGCAAACTTTGAGCATACGGTAGGAGTTAACTGTTATATTGGGCCAGCCGGCCAGTTGCCACAGGCATGGAGTTGGGAGTTCTGCGTCCCAACAGCAAATCCTGACTTCCTGTAGTCGGAAGAACGTGGGACACGTACCGAGAGCCCGATCTACCTGATGCTAGTTTCTTTAGTGCATACACCACATTGAGGTGAAGGTCTGGTAGGATCCTTAAAATACAGTTATAGATACCCTTTGGCTAACCTGCTGTACCTTCTGCATCCACGACATCCATCACGCCCTATGCTAATAAAGAGGAGAGGACACTACGTGGATGACTCTCAGGCAGCCGGTCAATCAAAATGAAAAAGAAGAGTTTCACTTTACTTGAAGTTAGCGACAAAGACGTTTGACGCCGAAACGTAATGTGCTATAAACGTATCACTCTTCTAGAATTCCGAGAACAGTTCCGTATTTTAGTTCACCGCAAATGTTAAACACATTCTTTCTGTATGTTGTTAATTAAGACTCATTTGACACACTAAAATTATTAAATCAAGTTTATTAATCGTTGAGTGTCAGCTTCAATTTTGCTACAATAATTGTAGTTTAACACCTGTGGCAGTAGATGGCACACACGTTATCTTAGCAGAGTAATTATGAGAAATTAAGAGTGCATATGATTACTAAATTTTTTAGACTAGGTCTGAAGACAGCGATAGAGAATGACCGCAGAAACGTCAACATCGAGAAATCTTAACCTGGTGCTTTACCGCGAAAAAATTATTAATAATTTACACCGGGAAAGCTTACATTTATTAAATGAATATGTTACTTGTATTCGTGTATGGTGTAAACTCACACGCCATGATGTTCGTCCAACACCCTGCGCCAACCTTGCACGAGTTCGAGGCTCAGAGGATGGTGCTGAGTGTGTTCCCCCTCCCATGTCTCATCGGGTAGTCCCGCAGCCTCTGCCAGCCTGGACACGCCACCCATACGGAAACCGTCAACTCCCTTGTCCAGCCAGAACCTCAAAACGCTCTGCAAACGAATAAAACGCAAGATGAATGATTGTTTTTTGGGATGATATCTTTGATGCAGTAATTGACACTGAGTGGAGAGCAGGAAAGGGAAAGGGGCGTTTACACGTGAGAGCAACTCGCAGCCGGAGCTCTCGAGAGTTACTCTCAGAGCCCTTTACACGCGAGAGTGAAATTCGGTCGAGTTCACTCTCCGAGAGCAACTCTCGATAGTCCGATCAGACCGTTTACACGCACGCTCGCAGTCAGTTTTGCGAGTGATTTTAAGCCCGGGGGCCCTTGGCTACAGCCTTGCGAGAATTGGAAGCCTGCGAGAGAATTCTCTCGCAGGTGAACCTTCCCAGAGAGCTCTGGCGGAGGCTACATTTGGGGATGCCTTCACATGTCTCTGGTTTCTTGAACCAAGGTTCCCACATGCCGAGGCACCTTGGCCTGTTTTGAGAGGTGTATGTTGTCGGGTCTCAGACCTTGGGTATACGGTAAGAGTTATTCGCTATTCCTATTGGAATAGTCGGCCAACTGCCTCCTAAACTGGTGAAGGCACGGCGAGGGGAAAGCTACGACCCCATTGCAAACCCCTCTCCCGCCATCGGGAGGGCGTGGGACAAGTACCAAATGCTACCTGATGCAGGTTTTTCTAGGGTTTTCCCTGCATCAGTTTTAGGCGAATTGCCTGGTAGGATCCTTAAACTATAGTCTGGGGGCCCTAGTTAACCCTCGGTTACCTTGCTCTACCCTTCCGCATCCCCCCTTTCAAATCCCTTCCTATGCTATTAAAGGGGAGTTTCCACCATGTGGATTACACTCATGTAGCCTGTTGCTCTAAAAAAAACACGAAAAAGAGAAGTACCAGCAGCTTTTTTAGGTTTTTTTAACATCTTCAGCTCCACTTCCGCACTTTTTATTTATAATTTTTTAAGCTTTTGAGAACCATGTAATTAAGATGAAAACATGATTATTATAAAGGATTGATAATGTATGTAGGTACTGATTGAACCCAAAAATTTTTCTTGGTCACCAAAATCCAGTGTTTCTGTGAGCAGCGACTGCGAGGTGCGATGACGTTGGACAGCTGATACATTGTTATCTGTGAACGATATTTAATAAAATTGTATTTTATCTTTTTATGTGAAAATTATTTATTAATGTTTGTAAAAAAATTAAACTTATTTGTGAAATAAAGCTTGCAATCACGTCGGGGTCCATTTTATATTGTTATGGCCATATTACTCTCAGCTAATTCAAATTTTGTTGAATGCCTGAGAGTACTCTCCGAGAGCGCTGAGAAAACGTTTACAGTAGCGAGAATGAAGCAACAATGCAGCTCTAGGAGAGCTCCCCCTCCACTTTTGGCGAGAACGCTCAGAGGCCTTTACATTTGCGAGATTTAAATCTCGAGAGGATATCTGACACTCTCGAGAGTCAAAAACTGACACGTGTAAACGCACCTGAACGGTGGTTATACGATTTAACAGTACGCGTCAGGAATTCATTACTGTACAGAAATTTATGAAGAAATGGGAAGTAACCGAACTTTACTGTGATTCATATATCAGTTGTGCTAAAAAAATAGGGTGTGGTGGCCACGCACATTAGAAGTGAAACTTAAAAACGATAGAGGAATAGGAAATTTGTGGGATAAGAAAATAACTAATGTGGGAAGTAGTAAACATAACAACAGAACTGTATTAATCCAGTACGACTGTGTGTATATACATGACTGATTATGATTTGAAGGTTATGAATTGGGAGCAGAGAGAATAATTCGAGAGTGTTGGTTGGAGAAGAATGCGAAGCACGCAATAAGAGTTTGTGCTAGCTCCGAGAGACAAATAGGACTTGTGAAAACAGTTTCTATTAGAGCCGTACTTGTCTTTGTAATTGCTGTGAATAGATTTAACTTACATTCATTTCATTCACCACATCGGAATTCCTGTAGTTGAGGTCTGGTTGTTTCTGGTCGTATTGGTGCAAATAATACATTCCTCTGGCTCTATTGAAAGTCCAAGCAGAACCTCCAAACGCGCTTACCTAAGCCAAATGATTTGCCATAAGAAAAATTCAGAGTATTTACCTCACTGAGTGTTTTCCAAGATATATGCATGAAATTACCCAATTATTTGGAGGCTGTACAGTTCCGTTAGATAACATTTTCCCAGGTTTCCACACATAATAATCCTTGTATTTGTGGAACAGAGGGTGAGAAGGATCGCAGGAGATGATGAACCACTGGTGTTGATCACTCGTGTGGTTGGGAACCAGATCCAAAACAACGGCCATACCTGATCACATATAATAACGACAAACTTGCATTTGAAATTTAAGACAGCTGTGGGTTTAACACTTACAATTTTATTTAATAACAGACAAAAATATAAATACCACACAACGTTTCTGCAATCCTTGTTGCTTTCGTCATTGCCCAAACGAGGTGACGACCTTTTGTGTTCGTCGCCTAGTTTTTGCGGTGAGTTTCTGGAATCACCTGACGAAAGCAACAAGGAGTGCAGAAATGTGTAATATTTATTTAGTACTTATATATTGTTTGTTATTTGGATACTGATTTATCTGGCGTTTTTCTAATTGATATTTTTTACCCCAAATGTTTTTAATCAGTCTCAATTATAAAAGTTTAGCATTTTATTTAATTCTGTTTCTATTGATTTTATTAATTTTGGTTCCCAACAAACTTTCCCTAATTGTCACAGTCAATTATTTTTATAATTGAGATTCATCCGAAAGCTTTGCGATTCAAAATATCAATTAAAAAATATATTACAATAACGGTAAATTTCTCCACTTTCATGTGATCAGCAAGTATAATTTTATCTCAACCCTATTATAAACAATAAATAATCAGTGATTTTATTTAGCAATTATAATAATCTGACTTCTTTTTAAATAAATGTTGAAAATCATCAGCCTATTAGTGAGTGTTTAGTATTGTTAATGTAAGGAGGGGAGGCATTGGTCACCGTACCCTGTTGCTTGGAAAAAACCCTGGCTTCTGAGGGGCAGGTATGCTGTTGTCCACAGTTAGCTTTGAGGAATGGAGTAGTTGTGATCGCAGCAGGGTGGTGGTGTAAAGCATTTGGTAAAAAAAATACGCACAATATATTAAACAAACTTATTCTACATTCATTTTTCCCTGCCAATATTTCCGGCTGTTTCTCGTTAACTATTAAGTTACCAGTGGCAAAAAAATTATTATTAAATTACGAACATAAAAATTTAAAAACACAACTTTTCATCCCTTATTGGGACCTCTTCACGTATGATTTTATTTAATTTCGCCTCTCTCTATACGAGTGTTTCCCAACATTTTTCTTTTCACGCCCCTCCTAAGAATTTCTAATGCCCCCCTATGTAAGATATGTTTATATTAAAAAATTGAATTATTTCCTAAAGAAGCCTAATTTCAACTTGTGTATCACGGTTCTTCTACAGTAATAATTCTGTGCATAAGCAAAGTAATAATTTATTTTAATCTGAGATCGCAAAACCTATCGCTATTCCAGCTTCAGTAAGAAATTAAGTTCTTATTTCATTTAACACAAGGAGTTGGCGCAATCGTCCAACACGTCACTAGACATGATCAACAATACTCTCTGAGTACATCATAGTTTATATTACTCCAATATTTCAAGTGTGGCTCTATGGAAAGCAACAAACTTACCAAATGCTTATTTCAAATAGAGATAACAATTTTCATTTCGTATAAGTACATCATAGTTAGCGTTTTTTTATTTTCGAATTGCCCCCCTGAACATTCAAGTTGCCTCTCACACCCCACGTAGGGAAACACCGCTCTATACAGTGTTATCACCATTACAGGAGCAGACATAAACTGCCAGGAACAACGTTACTTTACAACATTGTGGATAAAATAAAGAATGTCGACAACTACGATTTATTTAAAAATGAGATAAAATATTCAAATGGCAGGCAAATGAAGTCTCTGGAAACTTTGTGTGGTATTTATATATTCACTACAATTTGTCTGTCATTTGGCTATTTTCTCTAATTATTATATTTTAAAACAGACGTATTTCCATTTCTATGATTTATTTATTTGAAATGGAAAAGTTGAAATAAGTAACAGATGCTGATGAAATGAAATTTTATATTAAACATTAAACAACTGTATTTTAATATTTTTCAGAATAAATGTTAATAACAACAGAAATCAAAAAAAGTGATATGACATTAATGTATAGATTAATTTAATTTTTTGAGAGGTATGTAATTCTGAAAGGTCTTTTTCTTAGACAATGGTGAGCTCACAATTTTTTACTTCACTTACTTGTGCGAAGATGACTTAATAGTTACTTGTTCATCGGTGTTATTTGTTATTTACTTTAGGTGTGGTGGGTTGGTAGCCAGCTAGACTGCAAGGCAAGTATTTAATGAGGTGCTTCGCTGTTCAGCCGTCTGTTCAAATAATAATCTCTACATTGATATTTAAATATGTTTTACCTTATCTCTACAATTATTCTCGTAAACTTATCTATTTTTCTCATTTTATCTCGTCTCCCTTAGAATGTTCTCATAAACTGCCTGTTATGAATCGTAAGTCCCCTAATTTTCTAACGAACTTTGTAACTGCTACTCTCTGCCCATAATTCTTACCGTGATGATAAATAGTTTCTAACAGACTGTGTGCATAGAATCCAAGGGTTCTTAAACCCTATTCCAAAATCAACGTGTCAATGATTCGACTAACTTGTTTCTTCGGTTACTTTCCTGCGAATTTCTTCATTCTTGACAACTTTCCTTTTCCTTGAACAGTGATCAATTCTACGAAATCTTGGTTCGTTGTGGAGTGAAATAAATAAAACAATGAACAAATAGCATTAAACGAACAATACTTTATGGAGATAAGTCGCATATTTTCTCTCACCGAATTCATGAGCCTCCGCCATCAGTTGGAGAAAGTCGTCCATGGTGCCGAACAGCGAATCGACTGCTGTATAGTCAGCAACGTCGTAGCCGAAGTCGACCAAAGGGGACTTGAAGAAAGGCGAGAGCCAGACCGCTGTTGCGCCCGCGTCGGCGACGTGTGATAACTTCTGCCTTACGCCTAAAAAGCGACGTTATATATTAATATTTACACCAGCGTGGAACGCTCATCATAGTGTGCACACTATTAATATAATTTTGAAATTCTAAAATAAAGGAAATTATTGAAATAGGTTACTGCTGAATCTACGTTCTTCTGTTTAGATAGATTTATTCTCCATTAGCCCTCTAATGAGGAAATAGGATTCGTCACAAATGCACAGTAGATAAATTACATGTAAACAGAATTAATATTAATAGGCTACACACACACACAAAGAATTCATATATATTCACATTTGTCCAGCCACCACAATCATACACAATATCTTTAAGAAACAAGCACACGACATTTATCACTTCCTGGTACTCATCTCCTGTCGCTACGTACTGAGGGATGTCGTCACAGAAAGCAGAGGCAGGAAAGCAGAACCAAAAAGGGAAAAATGGACAAAATATTTACATATTTGAAGCATATTCGGCACTTTTGTGGGCAAGGCAGTTCAACAAATGTGAGACCGATTCAAAAATTTGTGTACGAAGTAATAAGTTCCATTTGCAAGAAAAGTTTTACACTCCTTGACGAATGAGTTGTAGTTGTTGATGTTCTTTACATGTTCAAGAATAATGAACGCTAGAATCGTAGAGACTGAGGCTGAAAACTGAATGGTTCCTCCATGATTGTCCCCGTTACTTGCAAAAATGTTCATGTTGCGTTTAACAAATTTTAGTATTTCTAATATGTAAGCGCTAGGTAGAGTTATAATATGAAGTATTTTGAACAGCGGTCTGCAGCTTTCTCTAGCACCTGATATAATTCTAATGGCTCGTTTTTGCAGTTTGAAAACTTACACACTCCGAGAACAATTGCCCCAGTTGGCAATACCGTAACACATATGTCAATGAAAGTAGGCAAAATAGACTAGTGAAGCAGTTTTGGTATCAACTTCTTGCATCAGTAGTTTCAATCTTCTTCTTCTTCTTCTAATAAATAAAGCAGAGTGTTTGTTTGTTTGTTTGTTTGTTTGTATGTTCCTTATACAAATCTACACCGGTGGAGCAAATTTCACCAAATTTCGTACACGTGTTCTTTGCGACCAGGAAACAAACACTGTCGGCGTGAGACGCGTCTACCACTTCCTCCTAAGCGGTGGTTCTCATTAGGATATTTTAGTGTATTCGACTGTATATTCACGAAAAATATAACAGGGAGAATAAAAATTAATATTATAAACAGATATTCTAACTGTAAGAAACAGTTGTCTCATTGGAAGAGATTTTATTGAATATTCTAGTGGCTCGTTAGTTGCTTTAAGTTACGTGCAACATCACCCCAAGCAGCCATTTTTATGAGGATAACTATGTAAAATATTAATAAATCAACAACAGCGATATTGTTATAAAGATTCTGCGGCAAATGACCCATTTATACTATATTAATAATTCCATGTCCATATTTTCCAATAGGCTAATATTGGAAAATATTGCGCATATAGGCTAATATTTAAAAGCAGCAAGTTGACACATTTCTAACATGAAATTATTTATATTTTAAATAAAGTTAATTTTGGGAACAAGCCACACATGTTGACACTGTCGTGTATGTGCTCACTGGTCAAAGTGCAGCAGGTAAAACGGAATACTGTGCATGCGCATTTTTCATTCCTGATACAGGTTATGTGCTGCGCCGTGACTAAAGCTGGGCACAGAGATCAGACAGCTGGCTGCATTAAAGACAGTTTAAAGTTTTCTAAATCGAAGCAGAAATTTACACTGTTAAAACACAATTGTAATAAAGGTCCTTAAAATTAAGAAAAAATAATGCTCCTTTATTTATGACATTTAGCGCATTAATATAATGCACCAGACGACACTGGTGTATTGCATTGCATATTAACGAAGAAAAGTAAGAAGAAGAAGGTGAAGACAGACTATGTATAGGGTAATCCACATAGTGACAACTCCCCTCTTATAGCATTGGAAAAGGAGTGAAAGGGGGGATGCGGAAAGGTAGAGCAAGGTAGCTGAGGGTTAAATAGGACCCCCGGGCTATGGTTTAAGGATACTACCCGGCAATTTGCCTAAAAGTGATGCAGGGAAAACCCTAGGAAAACTTGCATCAGATAGGTCTGGCATTCGTTATTTGTCCCACGACCTTCCGATGGAATGAGAGGGGTTTTCTGTGGGGCCGCAGCTTTCCCCTCCCCGCTCTTGACCAGTTTAAAGTGAGGAAAAATAAGAAATAATATTAAAAATGGCTGTTCCAACAGTGAGGAACTGTTCTTCTTTAGGGATGAAATGTAGGAACCGAAGCTGTGGAATGACAGTAAAAACACTCTGTATTGCTTAGTCTTATTAAATTTTCTCTATGCAAGACAGTCGCAGCAGTGAATTTAATTTGATAGAATATCTAGTATTCATGTACATAAGAAATTTGGAAGACTCGATACAGCAGTCCGGCTTGACATATAAAGGCAGTTGTGACTCCTAATTAACAGTCGCTAAATGCGCCCCCATGATAGCCTGATCAGGGATGTGACCTCTCTGACCAAGTGGTGTAAAAAAGTGATGTAAACCAATTCAAAAGTCGGTTGAATTTAGAGTCACAACATTCAGCTTAGCATGTTTCTTTATTCAACACGGAAGAAAATTACGAGGAAAATTGCCTTTTTATATCTACTACGTTGTTACAGAGCTTTTGCTCCTAATAAACTGTATTTAATCGATGTATTTCGTGTAGTTCGACAATTGGTAAAATTATTTTGATATTTAAATTACGTTTTATTTATGGTAAAAAGGACTGTTGACGTAGTCGTTGATGAGTAGAAAAAACGAAAAACTGATACGAATTTTCACGCCACATTGAAAACTAACATGTTTAATATACTCCAAAATAGTTTTTTCCCCAAGAAAATTACATCTCAATTATGGATGAGTAATATTAAAAATGGCATAATCAACCTGAATAACCAAACTACCAAGGAGCATACTATAGAAGAAGAGACTACGTTGGTTGAAAACAGAGAAATACTTGTAGACACAGGGAATTTTAAAGATCCTACGCAAACTAATATTAAAGCTTATTTTAAACCAGTATCGATAAATAATACGGACGTTGTTAATACCACAGATAATTACAAATTATCAGAAATAACGACGAGTGCTCCAGTAAAATTGGACAGAAAACAACCGACGTATTACAGCTTTACTTATATAGAAAAATTGACGTTTAAAATTATAGATACCTTTAGGAAAAATGATATTAATGATGTTAAATTAACCGTTAAACCAGTTAATCATATACAAAACATACTAACTAAGGTTAAGGACAAGACAGAAGAACAGTATAAGACAAATCTGGTATTTGGCATCCCATGTATCAATTGCCCGAAAACATATATAGGTTACAACTAACATCAAAACTAGAATGTATCACCATAAACAAACATTAAAACCCGCAGCCAAAGGAAACACAGCGTTGTCCACCCACACAAAATTGACTAACCACGAATTTGATTTTAATAATTAAAATATTACATAATAATATTCATAAAGTAAAACTTAGAATAGCAGAAGCAATTTATATTAATCTAAATATAAAAAATATTGTTAATAATAGAAACGAAGGTTCAGAAATAGAAAAACAATATGTAGATACTTAAAATATTGATAAATAAAACATTTAAAAATAAAAATAATAAGAAATTGTAACCAACTGTAAGTTTTTAATTTTTTTTAGGCATGTTTGTTGAGGTGTATATGTTTACATGCATGTATAATCCTATATATGTATAGTTAAATAATTATTAACAATATGATAAATCGATGCTATAGTTTCGTTACTGTAGTATCGATTTTCGATTGAAATGCTACACACTGAATCACCTAATGGAGCAGTTTTTAAAACATATCTTGTTGAATAATAACATAGTTTTATAGTAGTGACTAAGTACCTATAGGTACTAATATTTTTTAAAGTTAATGTGATTTTAATTATAAGACAAGAAGGTATGTTATGCTGAAGGTGTTGCAATGTATTCGTAACTTGATGTTTTTATATAAGTGGTAACGTTTTTATTGTTCATTCAGGATGATTATAACAATGATTTGAAAGCTTCAAACTATTTATTTAATAAAGTTATAAACTTGGAGAGTGTTTTTGGTTTTTTCTACTCATCAACGATTACGTTTTATTTGGAGCAACGTATTTTATAGTGATTAGATGGGCATATTTATTGAAGAGGACCTTTGATCAAGACAGACAACATTTTTGTAGAGCATCGTTAATCATACGGCCAACGTGCACCGGCTACAGGGGTTGAGTCAACCGTAATACACAATTTTATTGGATAAATCTATTGCCCATCTCGTCCGCGATAGACAATTTGATTTCTTGCTTACTCAGAACGAGCACTGCTACGGTAGAGGATGAGACGACGTTGATGCTTGTAGAGAAGTTCGTAGGTGGGCGGACGATCACCCGTAGTTTTGTGGAGATTAGCTCAACAGAGGTTTGTTCTGCACAGCTTATCATGATGACGTCACACCCAGAGATATGCCTGTCTCTATTGTTATTTATTCCAATATTAATTATTATTTCTCCCGTTCCGTATTTCTATCGAAATACTAGTGAAATTTAATAACTTGTGTACGGTGTAGGATAGTTCTGGTAGTGTCATCTTGACGTTAGGGCTTTAGACACGGGATGAATTCTTTGTTAATCTCAATTAACAAAGAATTCACTTTATTTTGAGTGTGCCATGTGACCAAAAATTTAATATATTTCCAGTAAATATATTGAATTTGTTGGCACCACTAATACTTTGTTTCAGCGGCTGCCACTGCCCATTAGGCTTAAAACGGGAAATACAACGAGAAACAATGGAAAGATGGCGAGTAGAATGGACACGAGGTGAAAAAGGAGGAAGCGTACGCATACTCATACCAGATGTACGCCAACGATGTAATTTCAAAATCTATTACGAAATGACACAAGTGCTGACTGTACTTGGATGTTTCAACGACAACCTGAAGCGTTTAAACCTTGGCGTAAACGGCGAGAAATGCGACAATGGAATGGACGCTAAAGATGCCATCCATTATTAGATACCAGATAAGTGAGGTTCATACCGAAGCGATAAGACATGAGTCAGCGATAAAATGTTGCCGAAGGAATTTCATGAGTTCGTCGTCCAGTGAGGATGAAGATATTTCGAGCTCTTGGTATTTGAAAAGGATTGGAAAAATATAATTTAATTAATGTGGAACACAACAAGAGAGCTTTTGATTTCAATCAATAATTCCGTAAGCACTGACGTTATTCTACTTCCTGGATAAAAGAAATCACAAAGCCTATGTCCTCATGTTTTGAAAGTACCATCTTCGCCTTTTGCAGTATCGTACGACACGAAGAGGAAGATAAAAGTAGGCCACGCCTCTTAATACACGTATCGTACGACCATTGTCTCAATCGTTCAGGTGTGTACTTATTATGTCGTTTCTTCAGATGCAAGAAGGGGCATCTAATGTTTAGATGGAACTTTTTGTGGTACATTTCATGGCGTTCATGTGCTGAGGAAAAATGGTCGCCTACAGCAGGTTCCGAAACCCAAAAACAAGAAAGAGATCAGCTAACAGTCACGGGCACCGCAACCCATCGTCATATTGTATCTCATGCTTGTGTACCGAAGTTTTAGATTGTTTTCCTGAACCGAGGATTTACACCACGTTGTAAAATGAAATATGCTTCTCATGTCTCACCAGGTTTTATTCGTAAATTTAGAGCAGAATATTTTTAATTTCCAGATTTTTTAAATTCAGTCAGTTAATAAACAATGTAGGCTATATTTAAATATCGGTGGTAATCCATTAAAAGCGTAGAGATTGTTCTTTGGTTACAGCTATTTTTCATTTCAGAGGCAATGAGAACTTAAGCTGGGGCAGTTGAAAACGGTGATTGAGGACGGAGGTGGGGGCATGATTAATTTATTTTAAAAAATAATTGTCCCAAAATGTTTATGCCTGTGGATGTTATCTTCAGATAATTCTAGCATGTGTTTGATCCGAACAGTAAATATGCCGCCCAGAAATTCACGCCTTTCATAGTATTTCCAATTACTACATGTATTCTGCAAATCATTTTAGGGTACGGTGCAGATGCAAGAAGGGGCATCTAATGTTTAGATGGAACTTTTTGTGGTACATTTCAAGAGATAAATTACTTCTACGACTAAATATTTTGCACCTCTGGTGGGTCGTTACTAAAGCTTAATCTAACTCGTCCTTCAATAACTTTTCAGCATCGAAAGGATTTTGATCAGAGTAGCGACCTTTGTTTTTAACATATTATGCGTTTAAAATATCTTCCGAGACTTTTCAAATTTTGGTATTACATGGCGGTAGAGTGCAAGATTAATTATAATCAGGCTACAGAATTCACGATCCGAAACCGATGTCATCTGCACTAGTCAGTTAAAAAAAACTCCTTGAGGGATAAAACAGCGGAAGATCCACCACCTTATTTTAACTCATTGGGTACGGATTGTGATCGCTTTATAGAAAACGGCTGAATGGGGTTTCTCTGTAAATATCTTTGAGGTTATCTCCAATTGTCATACACCATTTGAAAAACTTAAAATTTGATATATTTTTTAGGGTAACAGGCTACATGAGGGTAATACACATGGTGGCAACTCCCCTTTAATACCATAGGATGGGATTTGAAAGGGGGGATGCGGAAGGGTAGAGGAAGGTAGCCAAGGGTTAACTAGGGACCCCGGACTGTAGTTTAAGGATTCTATCTGGCATTTGCCTAAAAGTGATGCAGGGATAACCCTAGAAAAACCTGCATCAGATAGCATTTGGTACTTGTCCCACGCCCTTCCAATGGAGGGAGAGGGGTTAGCTGTGGGGTCGCAGCTTTCCCCTCTCCGTACCTTGACCAGTTTAGGAGGCAGCTGGCCGACTATTCCAATAGGAATAGCGGACAACTCTTACCGTATGCCCAAGGTCTGAGACCCGACAACATACACCTTTCAAAACAGGCCAAGGTGCCTCGGCATGTGGAAACCTTAGTTCAAGAAACCAGAGAGATGTGAAGGCATCCCCAAAGGTAGCCTCCGCCAGAGCTCTCTGGGAAGGTTCATCTGCGAGAGAATTCTCTCGCAGGCTTCCAATTCTCGCAAGGCTGTTTTTTTTTAGGGCAACAGGCTACATGAGGGTGATCCACATTGGGCAACTCCCCTTTAATAGCATAGGAAGGGATTTGAAAGGGGGGATGCGGAAGGGTAGAGGAAGGTAGCCAAGGGTTACTAGGGCCCCCGGGCTACGGTTTAAGGATCCTACCCGGCAATTCGCCTAAAAGTGATGCAAGGAAAACCCTAGAAAAACCTTCACCAGGTAGGTCAGGGCATTTGGTACTTGTCCCACGCCCTTCCGATGGCGGGAGAGGGAGCACGCACCTTTTCTTGGTCTGTTGATTGACAATAAATTGAAATGGAATCACCACACAAATAAACTCTCGGGCAAACTTAGAAAAATTTGCTTCACATTAAGAGTGTTAGCTCTTGAAATATATCTAATACCTCTAATATGGTATATCACGCATATTTCATTCTGTCATGTCTTACGGCATAGCAAACTGGGGTCGTTCACATCACGCGTTGAAAATTTTTAAACTTCACAAGAGGGCCGTACGAACCACGTCTGGTGCGGGTTGGAATGCCACTTCGGAATCTTGGGATTTAACTTTGCCTTGTACATATTGGAATAATTAAAAGGTGGTCTTAATTCAAAGAATTAATTTTCAAAATTATTAAGATTTAAAAATTTATTCTTTGAAAGTACAAATTGTAATCCCTACTTTTCACGCCGAATTTCATCAAGTTAGCAAACAATATTTCATTTCAATTTTGTAATTCGTGGCGTTCTAGGTAAATTACAACTTTAAATTTAACAATCAAATACGTCGAAATTCTCTTTATCTCTGGGTCATTACTGGGTTTGATATTCAGAACAATCCAATGTAATAAACTAACATTAACAATTCAAACTCATTGAAGCTATCTTAATACAATATGAAAATAAAAGAATTGAAAGAAACTAAATGAAAAGAAAAACGAACGAAATCTGACTTCTACCTTTAATCCTCGTTTACAGATTTTAAATAATTGTTTTTTACTTACGAATGTTTTTTCTGGTACCAGATCTGATTCTTGGAGCTTGAGGACAACACTCACTAAAAAGGCCTTTATTCACTGATTCTATACATTCAATTTTAATACACGCGGTCGATGTTCTCGTTCTCTGCCACCTGGAACTTTGGATCAGCCACCCCTCAGTAAGCCCTCAGACGGACATAGGTCTCCTTGGTGCCTCTATGCGAAATTTAGTTCAGTCTGTGTGAAGCTAAACCTTTTGCTTCCAAATTTACGATTATTATTTGAGTCTCTCCGTTAAAACTGTTTACTCGCGTTTTATGTAAACTAATAGATCTCGCAGTTGAACTTCTTGGACCGCGCTATTCATACTTTTAAATCAGCATCCACATTTTACCGTAACCTTTGCCGAACTGATCTGTCTCGCCTCTCGCCGCAGACTAACTCTCGTAGAGTACGCAGTTCTCAACAAAGGCTCCGCCGACATAGAGTTACCGTCCATTGTTGTTCTTTGGCAACTCGTACCGCTAACAATGCAATTTAATTAAAACGATTAATGGCCTTTTTAATTGGTATTACAATATATTCTAAAAAACTTTAAGTTTGTCTGGAGAAACATCAATTTATATGCCCCAAACGGAGCAAGTCATTTATACAACTCTAGAAATTGAAAAACATCGCCTAAGCCTTTTTGAATTCGTTATTCTGGGATAAATCTATACAATAGTCTTCCGGACGAAATAAAAACTTTAACTATTCAAAATTTATTTATAAAGAGTTGTAAATCTCTGTTAATTAATGGAGGATATTACTCTCTGAAAGAGTTCGTAGAAAGGAAGGACAGATTAGATCCTCCTTAATAAAATAGTTTGCTGGTATCCTATCAAGTTATGCTATTATATTAAGATTATAATATTCTACAGTTTAACTGCCGACTTATTTTCTTTTTCATGTTCGACGAGAATCCAAGAAAGATATTCTGCTGGAAACTCCGCCGAATGAAAATTGAAGATTAATAGCGTTATCATTTCTTTAATTACTGTTATATTAATATCTATTACGTTGTTTTAAATTATATATATTTTTTGTAAAGTATAATGTTTGTTTTTTGAATATTTGTAATTGTGATAATTTATTATTTTATTGTATTATTATATTATGACGTATCCTATTTCCTCGACTGAGGACTAATTGAATGAATAATAAATCTAAATATATATTAAATAAAGGTACATATTTTTATTTTTAATAAAAATGAAGTCATTTTATTTAAATTTTAATAAAGGCATATATTAAGAAAGAAACACATAACATAAGATTGATAATCGAGCAGGACAAACAGTAAAAATTAATTAAGAAATTTCTGTACCTATCCTCAAATTAAAGATCGAAATCATAGTAACTATTTTCAATTCTTATATAATATATATGATTTAAACATCATGTTAAAAGTAATTCTACTGAAACAATAAGAATTTAGAATTTATTTTAACTTATGGTGATTCTGTTGACATAAATGGGGTAGAATTAGTAGAGGAAATTTCAGCAGTATCTGTGCTTTTGGGCAAAAAACCTTAATTACCTTAATTACAAAGTTAAATTGTGCCTCAAACCTTACTGGTGATTTAAGAATGCTGTTAACAAATGAAAAAAATTACGTCTGATTGAAAATAATGAATGAGAAAGTTAGCCAATTCAGACAAAACAGTGATAATTTAAATACCACTCAACGTTTCTGGGATCCTTGTTCCTTTTGTCAGGTGCGAAGAAGAGCCTAGAGCGACACAACTGCACTTGTCAGTTCACAAAACTCAAAGACGCACCAGTCGAAAGGCACAAGGATCCCAGAAACGTTGTGTGGTATTTAAATTACCACTTTTTTGTCTGAATTGGCTAACTTTCTTATTGAATATTGTTGACAATACCAATAAATGTAGCAAGTGGCGAAATTAAAATTAATTAAGAACCTTTTATCCTAGCATCTAGTGCATTTAGTGTTTGATCGACTGTAAAATATTATTTTATATTCTTCTCACACTTCAGTCAAAATGAGTCCCTACATTTGGCGTCTCTGATAAATGCTAGAGAACCAGCAGGTCTGTAAAGTTTCGTACATTAAAAGATTGCATGCAACTAATAAGAAATACTAATTACCATTAAGGTCGCCAAATCCATCTCCGTCGCTGTCTTTGAAAGATAGTGGATAAATCTGGTAGATGACGCCCTCATACCATGGAATTCCTTGCGCCGTCGTCAGAATCAACAGAAAATGCCATATTGCCACACGAATCATCCCGAAACAAGTTTCCTAGTTCAGGTCCCTGCATTTTATAACATCGTGACAACAACGCCAAAGGGATTACATCAGAATCACGTGAAGGCTTCCTGTTCACGCGTGTTCGCGTCCAGCCTTCGAGGCCACTCCAGAGGAGGCTCGATGGTAACATCGCCAAATATGCTCTCCAACGTAACGAAGTAACAATTCAAGAATCGGCGGTTAGGTACCAAAGATTATCAAATGTTCATTTAACATTCTATTAGAAATATTCTTGAATTTTTTCTCTATCCGCCAGTTTCAACCATTCAGAGATAACAATTTCAATGTCTGATGAGCAGAAGTATGTGAATACTCAGAGCAGTAGGCGAAGTGAAGTAACATGGATGGGGCGAATAAGAGTGGAATAATAATATTTTGAAAAATTGTATAAAAAAGAACTTTGTTCAAAGTATAAGAAATGTGTCTCTACTTACAAAATAAAGCGGCCCATACACGATCAAACCAATAAAGTTTGTGCAACATCATGTTTGCGCCAATTTGTACACACTCCTTAGAACCGCTTGTGCAAATCTCATTTCATGTTCTCGAGAGATGCCCAGCACAGACGATTCTTATTGTTTTGTTGACGGGGAAGAAGAAATTAAGAAAACGAAAAAGATTGGAATGAATTTAGACATGACCGTTTGGCAATATTATTTTCAGCTGCTGACTATAAAAACTACCCCACGAAAAGATTAGAACTTAAATTCAATTTTTTAACGAAGCATATTTATTCACATAAAAATGGGTTAATTGAACTAATTTCATGAGTCTTGACGGCGAACCCAACTATAATGCCAGAATCATCTCGGAAATGATCAACATTATATTGAATAATAATTTTACCCTTAATGTTCAAAGTGACACATATGCGCAAAGTAAAATCTATGGCCTCTTATTGGGTACCTGCTATCTTTCCATTCTTTTCTTTGGTCTGATGGACAGGTTCCCTCTTATTAAGTTTGTTTACGTTCAGTTCTTGAGAATTAGTAGAAGAAACCTTGCAAGAATTTTCTATTTAGTTGTCTATTTGTAGCCAATTATTTGCAAACAATTCTTGTTGAGGACTTTAATTAAGTTTAATATTATAAAGGATAAACTTCGACCATTAATATACTTTTTTAATTTAATTTAATTTTAAAACTATACCGTTTCGATACTGATTAGTACCTTCATCTTGGGAGAAATTACTTATTATTTATGAACAAGATTACAAAATTTTGAAAACAAAAGTTTAAATTAACTGTAGTGGTAGGTTTTTTAAATGATGAAGTAACGGATAGTTTATAGAATTTATTAATTATCTAACTGAACTTGGACAATAAAAAAAATACAGTGTTAGTTAGCCTGACAAAACAATCTGATCCCTTAATCTCAGTTAAACATGGTATACGGTAATTCCCCCTAGGCGCGTCAAGGATTGATCGATCTCTCCGGGTACTCTCGAAACTGCAAGTGTCCTCTAGAAACTGCAAATTGGGGCTGCACGTCCGTCGCTGGTGACGGTTTGTCCTTCTGTGTCAATACTTTCTTTTTAGCCCCCTCGCTGGATGTCAAAAATCGATCGTCTCGATCATCTTTGGATCGATCTTTCCTGAACCAAGAAATGTCATTGGTTCAGGCAGTCACGTGTTAACTCAAATTTCTGGGATTTTCAGAGAGACGTTTCCCACGGTGTGACAGTCCAGGTAACTTCCGAGGGTCAACATCATACGTGTCCAATTCCAGACTGAAGGGATTATCTCCCAGTCTTGGCGACGCCTGCTCAAATTCCAACTTACCAATCTCTCAACCCTTGCTAATATCTAATTATATTAAAATGAAGCATATATATATCAATAATAAAACTATCGCGCTACATAACAAAACACCATTATAAAATTGTATATATTATAGAATTTGAATACAAATAGTCTAATTGGACTTCTTGTTTACGCATAATACAATAAAAGGTATGCCTACAAAAGTCCTCTTTATATCAATTCGTCAAAAGTTACAGGAGATTCATCTTCAATTTAGATCATCTCTACAAAGTTTTCACTTTCATAATAAATATAACATAGACATTCACTTTACATACCCGATTTAAAATATACAATACACCTAATGATTCAATTTTGTACACCAGCAAGTACGAATAGAATAAATTATATAAAGAGGGTTTGTGTTGGTATAGATTTTATTGTAAAATATAATTTTGAAATAAACATGTTTAATTTAACAACAAACCTATTTTATTATACAGTAATTACAGATAAAAATAAGTGCAAAATTTGATATTGGCTTTAATTTTGCTACTTATCTATTTATTATATTTTTACACAGGCGTATATTTCTATTTCTATCGAATATTTCCTTTGTTAATATAAACCTTGGACAATACATGCATTTAATAAATAAATAAACAATAAAGCGAATAAGTCAGAAAAATTTATTCATCATTTTAACCAAAAAGTCGTTTGAACACAGCGTTACGTCCACAGCTTTGGGACTTCTTCAGGTTATCAGGTAAAATACAGTTTTGAATTTAGAGCCATGGACTGCGTTCTATAACGGTTGTAGAAGAATTGTGGATGAAAAATGGAATTCAAACGAATTTTTGGTTAATTTATTAATAAATTTCTGTGGCTTATTGATTATTTATTTATTTATTAATAGGTAAATGTCAAATTATTTTAAGTACATGCATTTCTTAAAACACATAGTTATGCTTTAGTCCCATTACGGTACTAACAGGCAGTGCTGCCTAAGCATGTCTTTGAAGTTTTACTTACATTAATTTATTGATCTAATTTTACTTTTTATCAGATATTAACTGAAGAATTGGGCAATGTGTAAGTTAAGCAATGTGTAAGTTAAGCAACTGTAAGTTAAATAAGTTTTAATTTATTTCATACGACTAACTTTTTCAAGATATGCTTAACACACACTATTTTTCATTTCACAATCTAGAAGTAAGAGAATACTATAAATTAATGGCGGCTCGTGCGTATGTGCTACAGCACATAAATTAATTTAGTAATAATTAGTTTTTCTAAATTTTAAGAACCATAATAATAATAATTGCGTTTTAACGCAGCAAATCTATGCTTCGATATCGAAGAATTAAAACTCCCCGCCTTGCGGCGCATCGCACCTAAAGCAACCAGCTGGACAGCCAGAGCTATCCCAGCGAAAACACAGGATCTGACACGCTATTGACAACTGCGCATGCGCAGTATACTTTACACTCCCCTGCGCCACCCGTAAAGTTCTACAAGCTCACTCATTTTCGTGCTACAAATATGAGAGCACTCCAGAGCAAAACCGTGCAATGTCAGAGAGGCGGCCTAAGCAACGGAATTGAAATAAATTCGAACTATTCACTATTTATAAATCTTATTTGAATAATTATTTATATTTTCAAAACAAAAGTAATATTTATAGTCTTTCGATAAAATAAAATAAATTACAATCTAAGGTTATTTTAAAGAAAAGAACATTTGAGAGGCATCATAGAGCGACAATATAACTATACCCTGCATGCAACAATGGTCAGTCGTTTGTTCCGAAAATTAACTATATTTAAAATATTTACCGAAGAAAAATACTTTCAGGTTACAAATTCTAAATTATTCCGCGTTTAAAAATTCAAAACAGTGGAAATTATGTACACAAAATTGTAATTGTAGCATATTACTCATGTAGTTTTAGTATTTTACATAGTTATCCTCATAGAAATGGTTGCTTGGGTGATGTAGCATAAAACTTAAAAATCTCACGAGCCGCAACAACTATGAATTTGTTCTTACTTGGCATTTTAATTCATTTCACAAGAGTAAACAATGTATTGACTAAAATATATTTTACTTATACTTTTCTAGATAGAAGTCGAAACATTGGGATAAATCGACATGAGCAAAATTTAAAAATATGGTTGAATCCCGAATTCGGATAGGTTCCCCTTTAACGCCCATGGACTTTTCTCAAATACAGTATTCGACGATTAGAAATAACTCAATCTCCATGGCGCATACATATAAATGAATTGCAGTGAATATTAGTGTTAGTGATATAAATGACCTTTTACGTGAAACGTTAGACATTCGGTTGAAAAGATTACGTTCCGAAGCTTGAGCTTGATGGTCAGTGCGGAAGGGCAAGTTTTGTTTAATATTGTGTAGTTTGAGTGGCAGTTTGACAAGCGACTGACGGAACAGAATGTGTCCATTCCGCTCGTCACTCCCGCAGGAAGTGTGGAAATAGTAATAATATACGGTTTTATCATATATTATCTTATATGAAAAAATTACGTCTGTCTTGAAAATTAATAGTAATAAAGATAGCCAAATACAGACAAAATAATACTACACAACGATTTTGGAAGACTTGTTCCTATTTTCAGTTGCTAAGAAAACTAAAAACCACAAGAGCCTAGAGAGAGACAACCGTACAGGTCAGTTGAAAAAACTCAAAAGCTAGGTTATATGACCACATGAATTCATCGATCCCGGAATTATTTGTGAACAGTAATTCGACGTAATGTTAAATAAGTAAGCGTTACAACTCAATTCAAAATGTTATGACGACATTCGATCAAGTGGTTAATTAGCCCAATATGAACCCGTTTAACAAAATTGTTTAAAACGAGACCAATCAATACGAAATTAGGGTCTTAGTATAACTGAAGTTAACATCAACACAAACTAAAAAACGAACTTTAAATAAAATAATTTTACGATCGCGATTAAATAACAATAATAAAAGAAGAGTCATTTCTCGTTTAAATTTTTGCCTATTTTTACTGGTACTGATTAAATGATGTTATAAAGTTGAAAGTGTTCACTGAGGCTGAAATTGGCTCTGATACTGAGGTATTATTTTGACGGCTAGGTGAAATCAGACTTTCATCTGATGTGTAGGGGAAGCTGGGTATTTCTCCTATGAAGTTATACACAGCAGCATTGTCTAGGCACTTCCGAGACTCCTTGAAACATTGTCAGTTCAATAGAGAGCGTAAGTTTTCCCAACGTATATTCTGTATAAAGAGTTCTCGGGTTTCTGATAACGTGATTTAAACACAACGTTTCCATGGCTGACACCGCCGTCTTCGTCAGGTGAAACACAACGTTTCCATGGCTGACACCGCCATCTTCGTCAGGTGAAACACAACGTTTCCATGGCTGACACCGCCATCTTCGTCATTTCACCATGGAAACGTTGTGTTTAAATCACGTTACCCGACCGGAAACCCGAGAACTCTTTCTATTGTTATTTCAGTTTCTTTGTGAACACAGTCGTCTGAAGGTGGTTTTGTAACCTGTGCTTGTAATATTTTGACTTGGCGGCGCACGAAAATTCTCGACTACGGTAATTAATTTGGCTTATACATAAAATATTCTCAAAATACAACTGATTGCGGTAAAAATGATGTAGAATATATGTAGTTTACGATGAGCTAGGATACTGGTAAACAAGTTTAAAACCAAAATGGCGATGTGTGGTAAGATGACGGAGTTCGCTACTTCTTCTGCCTATTCCTATAAATATTTGTTTTGTAATTAATTGTTAGTTGCATTGATTATTTTCTTTTATTCTGTATCATAACTTATGAATATTTAAAGTTTTATAATAACATTCCACGATATTACACCAGGAAAGTGGATTAGGAATATCGGATAAAGAAGCAATGAATGCAGCTGTTGCTGAAGTAACGGATGAAATCTCAAATGTAAATGCTGCAGCATAGAAATTTAATGTGACAGAATCGAAATTAAGGAAATATTTGAAAAGAAATGCGGTCCAAGTGAAGAAATATATCCTATCACTGCTCAACAGTCTATTTATTCGGACTTTTCGGTAGTTCTCACCATTTCATCAACCCCCTTCTCCAAAGTCCGACATTCCTCAACTGTTTCTCCACATCAATAACTTCCTCAACAAAGACGCAGCTCTTCCTCCACTTCAGATTACCAGCAAGAAAACAATAATGAAACTCAGGAAGAAACTGCCTTCTTACATTTTTGGGACTCCTGTTAAACAAGTAATCCACTGAAGTAAAAATAATGTTAAAATAATTGTTAGAATCTAAACAGACGGAAAATTGATGAGATGAAGCATATCTTCAAAGAAATATAATTGTTCTAAAGTGTCGAAAACAACCAGAAAAACACAGAAAGCTACAAGGCGTCGACTGGATTACTCATCACAAGAAGAGGTTCCTTATATGGAGGACGACTGTGATATTGAATCATTATTTGAAAAAGAAGAAAAAGACTGCATTATTTGCAGGGAACAGGAGAAGGAAGATATATGGTACCAGTGCTTCAAGTGCAAATCTTGGGCATATGCTGCATTTTCCGGCTGGGATGATACGGAAGCGAAAGACAGACCCTGGAAATGCGATTTCTTCATATTGTAACGCATGTATTTTGGTTTAGTTTTGCTTTGTCTCGAAAGTGTTGTTTGCCGTGGTTTGGAGAATTCGAAATCGTGCACGTACGTGGGGGTGGAGGAGATAAATATTTCCATCCAAGTAATTTTCGTGTCGTGTCTCGATTGTTGCCTCAACATGACAAAATGGTTGGCCATTGTTGACTACGGAACTGCAGCTGCGTGCTATAACTCTTGTAACAATGGAAGAATCAGTGAAACTGACATTTCGACGAAGTTTTCTAATAATAAAAAAAGTAAAAGAATGGGAGGATATAATGGAGGGAACGGAGATAAGCTTTTGAAACTGGGCAGTTGTTCTGCGCTCACCGCAGCTGGTGGATGTGATTATGAGAGGCTCCGTATTGCGTTACGTGTATACGTTTTAAGTGTCACCGATCTACAAATCTCATGAGTTCTGTTGTAAACTTTTCCAAGTTGTTGTCTCTGATATAGTCCAAGGCAGAATCGTCGTGAGAAAGGGCCCACAATTTGTTAGTGAAGAGTTCATCGAAGCCAAACAATTTAGTACGACGGCTTGACAGCAATCAATCCCGGAGGCCGACGCCTTAGCCAGTGGTCACGCCCTGAGTCGACGCCTTGCAATGGTCCTGACTAAAGTCATCACTGCACTTAACCCGTTGCCGGCTGTGAGATACGGAGACGTCGGTACGAGAGCTACAGCAAGCAACACAACACAGAATAGCAGTACGTATTTGGTACGGGCAGCAGATCTCTTCTATGTAAAAACCACAGGTGCCTGAGATAAGAGTTTTTCATGCTTAACTGTAATAAACTTATATAAAAATTTCTTTAATGGTCAATAATTTTTGATTTAACGTAAAAACCCAGCCCACAAAACTAATTTTTTACAATATGGATTTTATTCATGTTTCTTCTACTTTTAACCGAATAATGGATCATATAGTATTATATTTTTAATGCTTTGGCTCTTTTTATAACGAAATAATTTTTACATAAATTTTTAGCCCTTGATTTGTTCGTCGTCTTACTTATAAGAGGGCGTTCTTGAATAGGGACGGTAATTAGTAGACAATCTTGTGGTTTGCAGCTTTGTGCTTCATTATTTGTTACGATGTTTTAAGATTTTCTATTAATATTTTATGATTAGAAAATTTCCATAGACGAAACAAGGGATCTGTATCATATTCTTCCCGTTTCCAAAACATGCTTCATATGGAAACAACTTGCAGTGTGCATTCGCTGTTTTTATCACGGGAGTTTTCCATTACAGAGTAGATTGAATACTGTATTAGTAGATGGTGCATTTAATGGGTGATCAGCAATTATTTTGTAACGCATTCATAAATGTTCACGAGATTTATTAGAAATATTTTGTATACGGTCGATAATCCTCTTATTCAAGAAAGGTTCACCATCCGACGCATCCTTCCTATTTTTTCCAAAATTTTTGAAAAAATAATTCACCTTAAATTACTTAATTTGTTGAGCAGATATATTTTATGTTCCTCCCAGCATGGCTTCCTTGACGGAAAATCCACAAATAGTGCAATGTGTGACTTGATTCAAAATTCATTGGATGAGGGATTGAAGTTACCTGGAATATTTGCTGATCTGAGGCATTCTACACGGTTGATCTTGAAAGTTTACTAAGAAAGTTAGAAAATTATGGCGTACGGGGAATGACCTTTCTTCTCCTAAAATCATATCTTAAAAACCGAAATAAAAGGTAGCAGTCGAAACTTGAAGCCGGGCGTATTCATTTCTCTGATTGGAAATTAATTACTTGCGGTGTTCGAGGCTCGATTCTTGGCCCTTTACTTTTCATTCTTTATATTAATGATCTTCCAGGATTCGCACACGGTCTTAAATCAATTCTCTACGCTGATAATACAAATGCAGTGATTTCAGATAAAAATGTTGATAATCTTTTTAGAAACGTAGGCATCACTCTGGACAAACTAAATGTGTGGTTTAAAGTCAAGAAATTATCACTAAATCTAGATATAACCAAGTTCGTCCAGTTCTGAGCGGATGGTAGTAACAATCTTCCAGAAGTTCTTGGTTGAGGCGCCTTTTATGGGTCTTCCGATTGACAGCTAATTAAAGTGTACTCACCATATAGATCTGCTTGCTGGAAAATCGGTTCGGGATGTTATTGTCTCAGAACCTTAATCAACATGTTGACATCAACACAACGAAAATGGTGTACTTTGCGTATTTATTCCCTTGTGTGTTATGGCATTAAAAATGGGGGAAATTGCTCCAGTAGCACTGAAATATTCAAGCTGCAAAAGCGTGCCATCAGAATTCTTTCTCATACGGATAATAAATCTAGTTGTAAACAGTTTTTCAAACGTCTGAGAATATTAACTCTTCCCAACGTGTTAGCCACGAAATTTAAAGTTCAATACGCGGAACATGAATCTTTTTCAAACGAATGGAGAGTCTCACGTTTATGACACTAGAAATCGCTCAGGCCTAAGATCGGACAAGCATCGCCTTGCTCTCTACCAAAGAAGTATTCACCATTCAGGGATATTATTCAATGTACAGAACAATAATGTGTCATTCCATGCCAAGTGACGAAATTTACATATAAAATTTTTAGTCACCACCTCCAATCTTGCTAAAATTTTGTGTAGGAACAGATATGTGTCTGAGACAATTCTGTGTGAAATTTCACCTTCATAAGTAGCATAGCTGGGGTCTCCAGCATAAGAGTCACTCATGCGACACTGATGCATGTTCTAACAAATTGGCAACTTTCAAGTACTACTGTTGTGAAACTGTAGCAGCTAGCTTCCTGAAATTGCAACTACAGACAACTTTTTATGCTCTACATGAAGGGTGCAGTCCCAAGGTTCAAAAAGTTATAGTTTTATTGCCGTTATCTCACAAAGTTGATAAAAAAAACTGTCACGTCAATTTGAGGCAGATTTTTTGTGCTTATAACTTTGGAACAGGACGTTCTACAAACTTATGCTTCAGTGAGCTAACTAAACCCATTACTGCTTTTAAGCTGCCAAAGTATCAGCTTTCAAGCTCACTTTGTTGTCAAGATATATGCTAGTTAATATGAGGTTCAAATTATGTGAATTTTCAAACCGAAATAGCAAAAAACCATTTGCTACAATCAAGTTCTTTTTGTTACCATTGGAAAGAGCACTTTCTTCTTTTCGAGTCATCTAATTTCATTTTAGAGTCTCATCATTTAAGGTCTCCAGCATAAAGGTCACTCATGCGCCACTCTTGCATGTTCTAACAAATTGGCAAGTTCCAAGTACTACTGTTGTGGAACTGTAGCAGCTAGCTTCCTGAAAAATGGTAACTACAGACAACTTTTTATGCTCTACACGCAGGTTGCAGTTCCAAGGTGCATGGAATGCAACACTTCTTCCTGAAGAAGGGGGCTGAGAACCTCTGAAAATTTAAAGAACATCCTTCTGTCCTGTGTGCCCAGTCGGCATGTAGTTCAGACCTACCTTCCTTCCTAATGGAAGGAGTCTCAGGCCCTTGAAAGTTAAAAGCATTTAGGTTGACTGGACCAATGGTTGATTTCAGGAAGTTGACTTTACTGTCCCTCTTACCTATCTGAATGTTATTTAATTTGACCTTGGCAAATCTTTATTAAGTGTTCTATATATATATTCAATTTCAAATGTTTTGTAACTAACAACGTTAGCATTGTTTGACAATGTCATAGTTCTAGCAGGCTGCATTGCAGCCAAGACAGGCAGTTGTTTTACTTGCAATAAGTTCAAGTGTAATATATATTGGTTGAACCTGCATTTGTAAAGGAAGACTGAAAATGTGTTCAGACAAGAGTTATTCAATATTGTAGTGAATTTAACTCTGCACCTATGTTTTGTAGATTGTCACCTTAACCATTAGATCAGAGGAGTGGGATAGGAACATCAAGAAGTCATTATGGAAGAAAAATATGTAGAAATGAGATAGACTACATGAGTAGAGTGTAACTATGAGGGATGCTTCATTATAAAGACAGTCCAGAGTGACTGAAGATGGTAAAACAAACTTTCCTTCCTCATCCCAGTACTGAAATTATCAGTTCACCTTAAATATCTGGTTATAATGATATACACATATTTCTTGAATATTTCAAAAAATTAACTTAGGATGAATAATGAGAAAGCTTTAATATTTTCTGAGAGCTTATGATTACTGATAAATGTAAGCTGCTTCCTATAGCCCTCTATAAATTGGAGATCCTGTTTTGAAAATTTATATTCTGTATTTCTTTCTTTGAAACATGACATTGTCATAAAGGTATTGGTATTTGTGAGTCCAAATATTTGTACTGAGAAACCAAAAATAAAGCAAATATAACTTTTCACTTTACATTCATTTAACAAAACTTAACCAGAAGTGAAAAAAACATAACTGAAAATGACTCCTTAGTTGGTTAATACTTAAAAAAAGTAAATTTATTAAACATAAAAATGTAAGTAAATAGATTAATGGTACAAGTATGATATCAGGCATCAAATAATCTTTGTTTATGTTTATACGTTCAATATTCAATTTTTATTTTAACTTAGACACACATGAAGAAATTCTGGCGTAAAAATGACTGTCTTAGATTATCTCATTAATTTTTATTATCTGTTTGTTTAAATTGGCTACTATTTCACTTAATATAGCAATACTAATGGAAAAACATTTATGCAGCTTGACTTTCAGCATGTGTTCATTTAGTGGTTTGCGAGACAATTATCCCCGCCTTTCCCTCTCTTTTTGCTTGCATTCAGAATTTGAACATCACTGGATATTTAGATGTTAAGAACTGTCGTATTTTGTAGTTTTTCTTTTATTTCTCCTAAATAGAATTTGATGGTATTAATTAACAAATAATATGATAGAAATCCATTTCCTAATACTTTAACAGAAATTAATCAATTACATATACTGAGTAAGCTAAATTGGTGAGGAACTAATTGAGGCAAATTCAAATTTTGAGACAAGAATATAGCCAAATAGTATACTTTTATAACAAAACAAAATATTTATTACTATATACAGCTGTAATATATATCTAAGTATTCTCTTACACAAATAAATAACATATAAAATACACATATTAAAATTTATAAAACCTTAAAATATACATATTGATACAAGAAAGCAGCACCAATGTAACAACAAAACAAATGTAACCAATTTCATAGTAGTTGTGTACACTATGACAATTTAATGGCAGAGATTACCTCCTGAGGTATGGAGGTCAAAGTGTTTGAGAACTGTTCGGGAAAGTCTTGTTCAACTCTTTTCAAAAAGTTTTTAACCAATTCTATTGTCTCTGAAAAAGACACATAAAACCAAATTAATTTAACACTCATCTCTAAAATACAAATACTACTGGATAATACTTATGTGACCAAAATCTTATCAATTAAATGTAAATGTAGGACAAGAATGGATGGAGAGTACCTGGCGTAAAATGAACATACTTTGTTGAAGACAATTGTTAGATTAGATTAGTATTTCTTCATTGACCCCCACCCAGACAAAGCTATGCTTTTTGGAAATGGAAAGGGTCACAAGTGTTGCACAGTTGTTAACTTATAGTTAATTTCTTATTAACAAAGTGAAATGATTAACTTGTTAGTCATATTACATATTTCAATTGCACTTTTATTTACCCATTCTTCACAGAAGTCATAAATTTAGGTTGTGACAAATGTGGTCTAGTATATTGCAGGAGAGCCTGTCTTTCAAGTCTATGCAATAGATGGAGAAAGATAGCACCTCATGTAGAGCCAGCCAGGAAAGCTTAGATAGTAAGAGTATCGTGTACTAAGTGGTGGTCCCAGGTTCAATCCCCAACATGGTCAAGATTTTTTCATCTTGATCCTTTACTTCAGTTTCATAACCTTTAGTGCTGAGCTTTGATTGAAAGTATTTCTATCGTTCTTGAAATTTATAAGAGTCAACAATCCAGCAGTTTGTAGCGTGATTCAAGGTTCTGAATACATGCCATAATTGGGTTAATATGAAGCTTTAACCACCCAAGTGAAGGAGCGCTAATGAAAAATTATAGGTTGAAGTAAGATTTACTATACTGCAAGTCTTTTTGATAAGTAAATAAATAATTCAGCCAATATGTAAAAATTCATTAATTAATTAAACAAAAAAATTTGCCTGCAGAAGTCCCAAAATTGTGGACGAAATTAATAAATTATTTTAACATATTTACTAAGTGGAAATTGTTTTCTTTAATTGATTTTTAGAAAAACAGTACTACATTAAGAAATATATTATTTTAAACAAAAGTAACAACTACTTACAAAGACAAATATTTAAAACATAAGTTAAAAACAAAATAAACGACAGAATTGGATCAGTAAAGAATAGTTATATAATTTATTATTAAAAAGATCATGACTATCGAAGACCTTAACTACTTTGCAATTTTAATTTAGTACTTTAAATTTTAAACACAGTATGTGAGAAATGTAATATATTTCTCTGTTTTATATAAGTACATACCAGGTGTTCCCTGTTTCTTGTGCAATACTTCTATACTTGACTTGAGTAGATGTTCCAAATGATTTATTAGGAGAGAACAGCCAAGGCTATACAAGTGATTGAGGCTATCATACACAGACTTATTCTCTTCAAAATCCTCTCTTAGTGGTAGTAATTTAACAAATTCAGGAAAAACCTACACAAGAGATAAATAAATAAAAACAGTGTAGGACTTTGAAAATGAGAAATCAATATTATAAGGTACAGCCCAACTACTTACAGTTTACAGTTACACAAGAGGTAAATAAAACAGCATATGGCTTTTCATTTTCAAATAATATAACAATGTGTATAGCCCAATTATTTATTGTTGTGCTATACCTAAGTCTGACAAAAGCCTGCCTGAAATATGCAGAAACCCTCACAAATACTTAGGCAAATGATAGCCAAAGAAGCCATTGATCCTACATTTACAGTTTTTGGTTAGTCGTGTTCTACAAAAGAAAAGACTACTTATCCAGATAAACATTTAACAATTACTAATATTTCATTGCACAGCTCTTATTAACAAAGCATAGGACGGTTCCTACAAAACAATGAAATCTGTTTTGAAGAGTTTGTGACTGAAATAACTTGGAGGCTGTGGGTCTGTGTAGTGGAGTTAGTAAAGGGACATTAAGAATAGATAGCCACTAATGACTTGCAGGACCTTAACAAAGAGAAATACACAACAAGGCTATGAATGCTATTGAAGAAACTTATATTTATAAATATAAGAGATTTGACACAGTATTGATACAAGCTTACAGTTTTTCTTTGGGTGCCCCATTCACTCTCCAAGTTGCAACTGCAATATAATTGTTTGTATCTAATGGAAATCTGAACATACATAAAGTAAAATAAGACGTAAAATTGAGTAATTAAGATGGCTACACACTCTTCAAACTGACATAACGAAGCACCTACTTCATTAAGAAAAAATTATTTGTCATATGAATAGATGTCAAAAAATTATCCCAAGAAGTACTACCTTAACAAAGCAAAAACAAGTCATAATAGAAAACAGAAACGAAGTTCTTTTGACAGATTTTTACTATACGAAAGACTTGCTGATCCTCAACCATCTACAACTAGGGACTTTACGAAATAGGTAGAAACAAAAGAGAAATAAATTTGAAAATTTTAATTTATGTACAATATATGCATTTCACTCGCTGCATTTCTATTTTAGCACTAAACCATTTTTTAATAATATGAATAGGATATTTTATAAGAACTATTTATTTCCTTGCTATTACTTATTAAAAAAAGTTTGTTTTATCTCCAAACAGTTGGTAAAGTCTAAAAATCTGAGACAGGTGAATAACATATACCAGGTTCTGTGTATTAAGTTGTATATTAATTTAAATGTTATATCCCAGGTCAACTCGAATTTGTTCCAAGATTCCAATTTCATTGTTGTGATGAGCACATTTGCTACAAAAACAAATCAATTGCTATTGTACAGATAATGTGTAAAATTTTAGACAGACACACAGTTATTTTAGAGTATTAAATAGTACATTATACATACTGTTTCCATAGGGACCCCATTCATATTTGTTACCATAAGACGAGCCAAAGCACCACATATATTGTCCAAAGTTCCAGCATGTGTGTTTCCATTTCGCACAGTTGCCAACATTGAAAGGATAAGTGGATAATGTCTTCAGGCTAAGGAAACTAATCAACAATTGGTAAACAGAAGGAAGTGCAGTTATTAAATTAATTTCTAACATTTTTCAAGCATATTACACTAAAGGTAAAATTTTAAAGAAATGCAACTAGATGATTTTTAGATACAATTCGCACACAATGCAAAATCTGAAAAACACCAGCACACCAGACTTGGAAACAAACTTCTTTTTAAAAAATAAAATTGAAATTATTTCATATAATGAAGATTTTGAAAAGTATTTAACAGAATGGAAAGTTTAATAAATGACTACAATTGATAACAAGGAAATATTTCTATGACATGTAACAACCATTGTTCTTCAAAAGTTTCATTGCTTTTATTGCAAATGGTAAGAAGAGATAAATGACTTTTGTAAGAGATCATGATGTTCAAGGTCACCTTCCACAATGTGTCTATTATAATTAAAAATTTTAATAATGATGTATAGTTTGATTGTGGGTCTCTAGTTGGAAAATATGATTAGAAGTAATACCAAACCTAAACAGACAAGTCATCCTATTGTCAATAAAAAGAAATGAAAATTTGAAACAATATATTAAGGAGATACATTTGGGAAATGAGTTGATCTTGGATAGAAGTTTCTGAAACACACTACTGTGAGCGTACAGATAATAAAAGAAACAGGAGACACTGACAACATAAGCCTGGTTAAAAACAGTGGCATTAATGAGTTTTTCCAGCTATGTGCAAACATCACCCCAAACAACAATTTGTACAATAATAAGAGTGTAAAATAGTAATACTTAGTGATAGTGTTACTAATACTCTTTGGAAAATGACCTCACCCATAATACAGTACATTTTAAAGCAGAATAATTGAGCACCAACTTGAAACTTGTTTCTCACATGAAAGTATTTTTCTTTTGTATAAATTTGAAATAGGACCTTAATTTCATATGAAAGTTCAAATGGCGTAGTGACTGTAAATTTGGATATGTTTAGTGGTCTCAGATTAAAATAAATAAAAACTTTGTTTATGAACAGAATTATTAATATTATTATTGAAGAACTGAAACACTCAAGTTGTAATTAGGCTTAAGGAAATAATTAAATTTTTGAATGTAAAAAATTATGTACGTGTTACACAGGTTGGGCAGGGGGATTAGGAAGCTGATTTAGACTTTGAAATTAGTTTATGTTCATACAGTTCTGATTCTGAAGCAACACAAAAACTATGGGAAATTAATTTTATTCAAATTTATTAATTACAGACAAATATAAGTATTAAATTAAATACTGCATGACGTTTCTGCAGTTCTTGTTGCTTTCTTCGGGTGATTTAAAAAACACAAGAGCCATAAGAACAACACACAAACCTAAAGATGAACTACTAAGCAAAGCTAAAATGAAGTGAAATGCAAAAACAATGGAAACCAAAGGGACACATGTAACAATAAACATTATATTGTTGAGTTTCATAGTGTCAATTTGTACATTAATTGCAGTGATGATAGATTTAATTAATATGAAGCATTTCTGATATGATTCTGGAATAGTACCTGGTATCAACTACTAAAATCTTAGTATTTTGCCATTCAAATGAATGTTTTGAATTGATCTATTTGAAGACAACAGATTGTTGATCAACGGGACGCTTGACATTGACGCGCGCGCGCACACACACACATACATATATAAAACAAGAGCATACAATTTTGAAACCTAGTAGACTCGTGCACCAGACATAATAATAACCACCGAAATGTGGCTAGATGAACAGATCACTGATGCTGAGATAATTAGGGCAGATTTCAAAGTTTATAGCATAGTAGAAGTGGGGGCGTACTAATTGATGTGAAGCAGAAATTAAGTAGCTATTTAGTTTTAACAGATCAAGATGATGAATTGATTTATATCCAACTTAAAGGGGTTAGGAAAATATGCAGTTAATCAAATGCTACTGGCCGCCAGATGAAAGAAATTATTCAATTCTACTGAAATCAGAGCAATTAACGTGTTGTTCTAAGAACAGAAAGAAAGTAATAATAGCAGGGGATTTGAATTTACCAAGTGGCACGGTGCAATGGGTAATTCATTAAAGCAAAATTTGGTGAGGTTAGTTTTGGATAATGCATTAACCCGGGCAGTACGGCAAACTACAAGAAACAGCAACCTTCTTGAAATTTTCCTTGTTCGCCCAGAAGAATGTGTAGCCTAGCTTTTCCTGGGATATCGGATCCCAATTGAGTGGTCTTGGAAATCTTGGGGCAGGTAGAGTACATTTCAGTTAACAAGGAAGTAATAAAATGGCAGTTTGCAAAAACAAATCTTGATGATATCTCCTCATTTATGAGAAACCAATTAACACAGTTTCCACCAGAAATGGTGAAAACCTTACGAAATATGGGATAGTTTTAAGTTAATTGTTAATGAGGCAATAAACCACTTCGTTCAACATAGGATCATTAAGAAAAATTCAGACCCCAATCACTACACAAAAAAATATTATTCTCTTAAAAAAGCGAGTGAGAAAAGCATATGCAAAAAGAAAAGATAAATCATTGCATTTCCTAAGTTTATCAGAACAGTTAGAAAAGGAAAAAAAGGAGGCACAAGAACAATTTTTGGAAAACATTCTAAAGGAGGGAGATAATAATTGGACCAGATTTTAGAACTATGTTCGTCGACGAAAGCATAATAGTGAATTAGACTTACCCCTAAAAGATAATGGCATTGAGTTAACTAATAACAAAGAAAAATCAGAAATGTTAAATAATTATTTCATATCCATTTTCTGTAAAAGTAGTGAGCAATATGTCATGGACACAGTCAGACGCTGCCAAGACTTTAGAATGGAAGGTAACACTGTTAGGAGATGATATTTATAGCAATATTATTAAAGTTAGCGGGCAGGCAATACTTCCGTATATAGTACGATTAATTAACATTTCTATTAATAATTCTGCACTTCCAAAAGACTGCAAGTCCGCATTAGTTGTTCCAATTTTCAAAGGTGACAAAGCCTGTGTTTCAAATTATAGACCAGTTAGTCTTAAGTCCGTGATCTGTAAAATCATGGAGAGAATTATATCGGACTATATCCACAGAGAACTGGAATTGAAAGAGCAGTTTTTACACAGGACAACATGGATTTAGGTAAGATTTTTCACGTGAAAGTCAAGTGATCACTTTATTTCAAGATCTATCTGACGAAGACAAAGGTGGGAGAATATATGCTAATGTCACAGATTTCGCTAAAGCATTTGACGTACCACATGGCATTTTGAGAAACTAGAAAAGACAGGTATGGACAGGCAGGTTGTGCTTTATCAAGTAATTTCTCAACAGGCAAACTCAAAGGGTAAAAATTGATAGACAGCCGTCACTAGAACAAAATGTAACTTCGGGGGTGCCTCAAGGATCAGTAATTGGGCATTCATTGTTCCTGATATATATTAATGATCTACCACTTAAAATCGGTTCCAAAATTAGACTTTTGTTTACTCTTGGGAAGATCTATAAAGAATCGGATGAATACGATTAACAAAACAACTTAGTTGTGCTAAATAGTTAGGCTGAAACAAATAAAATTAAGATAAATAGTGAAAAAAGTAATTCATTTAGCTTTAATAAATATTGTGCAAATATATTTAGGAATTTTGAATTCAAATCTAGCGTCGAAAGAACAAGAAAATACTGTGCCTCGGAAAGCTTGGAAATCTCATTGTGTAATGAGAATATTAAAAAACGTTAGAGGCAAATCAAAAGAACTTGCTTATAAATCTCTAGTTCTTCCCATACTCAAGTATGGTGCAAGTTGTTGGGATACTTATATAAAACACCACATAGAAGGCCTAGAAAAACTTCATTTGTAATACGGGCGAGATAAGGCAGAGAAATTAGGGTGGGAATCTTTGGAAACCAGACAGAAGAAAGATAGACTTTGCCCACCTTTTAAATCATACACGGGTAATAAAGTGTGGAAAGACATACGGGACAAGATCGAAAAACCAACTTACATTGGCAGAGGTGATCACAAATTTAAAATCAAAACGAGACCACAAAAAATAGACGTAGGGAAATTCTCATTCCTAAACAGATAAGTGATTGGAACAATTTACCTGTAGCAGTGTTCGCAGAGAATCTTCCAATAAGAATGTTAATTAAGGATAATATAAATAAATTAGTGAAGTGAAGTAATTTTTTTAATGTAATTTAAATCAGTTTAGGTCTATATTATTCTTTAGTGAATCAAGTTAAGTGTGGGGGGAGTGAACAAATTTTAAGGACAAATTTCTGAGACTTATTTTATTCTTCTTTCAAAATTGTTTTATTTGTAATACTTTCGTTTATATATTTATTTGTTTTATACTGGTACTGGGAACAATCCCAATCACAATTCATATATACATACATACATGTTTCTTTGCTTTATGTGTCAAGTGGGTCCACGTGTTTTTTCTTTTTATAAAAAAGGAAAGTGTAGTAGTAGGTAAGTTGATGATGGTTATTTGCTGCTCTTTAAAAATTTAGATGAAATTCTGATGTAAAAATTTGTAATTAGGGAGAATAAGAAAAACTTTGGAGGTGAATAGGGATGAGTAAGTAGTAAGGTACTGGATTTTGTTTAATCTAATGTTTGTGTGTTTATTAATAAAATTTAAAGTGTAAATTATTAGAAAGTAAAATGTTGTGAACAATTTTTATGTTGTGTTGGTGGAACTTTGCGTTTGAAAGTAATATTGCTCTGCCTACACAAATGCACCATAGCTCTCATTTGGTTAGGAGTGAGGTAAGAAATAAAATTGAGTACAAGTCCTGAGTATGAAGGTTTCCTGAATTGATTGGTGACAATGGAAGTATTGTGAATGGATAGTGATCAATAGAAAATTTCAACCTTATAAACATTCTCCAATTATAAAACATTGTTTGGATCTTAATCATTCTAGAAATTTTGATAATACTATTATTCTAGATAATCTCAGAAATGTAAAATATTTAGATCAACAAATTTTTCTTAAATGTTAAACTGGACACTTCTCATTTAAATGGAATTTATTAAATAATCTTGGTTATTTATATCTTGTATTCTTATTCTTCTAGGCTATATCTCTTTAGTCTGGCGATAGTATTGACTAGGATCACAAAAGTTGATCAAAACATTTACAAATTACAAATTATATTGTTCAATATTAATTTCTGGTTTTTTTTGTCTGTTATACAGGTCCTTAAGTTTGACTTTTAGTTCAATCACTAATAATCTATGTCACATATCATTCTATGAATAATGCACATATTTGATTATTTGAAAGGATACTGAAATACAGCTTCTTTTCCATGAAGTGCTAGTTCTCCAATACCATAAACTGCATTATTTCGAATTTCATCATCATTTACTCTTGCCATTCTCAAAAATATTTGCAACAGTTCTTCTGCAAAGAGCCCTACATGTGGACCTAACGGTTCCAGAGAATCAGCAAGAATAGCAACTGCAAATGATCGCTGAGCAAGAGAAGTTTTCTTGACCTTCAAAGTGACAAATACTATTTGTATATAAAAAACATTTCTATTTAAAAAAATAGTTATGGAACAGATAATCAGAATTAAAATATAATGGAATATATTTATGTGTCTACAACTATTTTTTCAGATTTGGTAATCACAATTACTTTAAAATATTTCACCCATTTGATGATATATCATTTAATAAATAGTTGTGTTTGTGTAATACTCATTAGTCAACGTAAGTTAGTGCTTTAACCACAGAAATTTAATAATGAAATATTTAAATCAGATTGAAAAAAGTCAAATATATTATAATGGAATAAGAATTTAATTTCTGTGTTCCAACGAGGTAAAATATTTATTAATACATAATGTTTCCATCTTGTGCTCTGTCAACATGAATAACAGTTAAATAATTAATAATAAGTGGTTACATAATTCCTTAAATTGCTGATGAGCTACATATGTATATGTAGCTATCTTGTCATTGATCAGTCAGTTCACATCTGAGTTAAGCAAGCAAGTTTTGTTGTTGCCCATTGGTTGTTGTAGTTACAGCTGTGGCATGGTGGCTACTACTACAGCATGCAAGAGTTGCTCAATGCAGGTCTCAACTTACGAATCTATGACAAGACAGCAGTCACATACGTGTTCATCAATGTGTACATATGCAGCTCCTCTGTTATAAATTGAAATCTATAACCACAAATAGTTAACTTAAAAAAAGTAAGCAATCTTTGCCCAACAACAATGACACAGTAAGCCATGAAAACAGTACCTATTAATAAATATTACCCACTTGGAAATATGAGAATTTCTTTATTAATAATGTACACTCAGAAAGTCCTTGTTCTTTTATAAGATTAATTTTATATCTATAAATATTTGTGAACATTATAGATAACTGAGAAATGGGTTAAAGTTATAAATTACTATTACCGTTTTACTGCTGAAAAATGGCATCATTATCTTGAAATACTGAGCAAATGTATCAGGGTTCATTGCTTTTCCTAGAAGAGGAACAATTTCTCCAGCAGCTTCTATAAGAAGCTCATCCTGCATTCCACTATGTTCTTCTTCTGAATTATTTTCTTCCTCTTCATCATTGTCTTGGCAAGCAGTCTGATATATTTTAAGAGAAACAAAAAGTTAGGTTTGTAATGTTAAAAAATCAAGTAGTTAAGCTCAAATTACTGCATGTGTAATAGTTACTAACTTAACCCAGATATTAGAGAAAGAAATTATATCTGACTACAATCTCTCAAGAAAAATTGTGTCAAACTTTGACAAAAATTGTTGGTATGATTATTTTTCTTGAAGGCCACAAAGTTTTAAGTTGAATTGTCATGTTACTTGTGCTTTTTTGTAATACTACGAATCTTTCTAACAAAATTACTTGCTCTTTACTGAACTCTATACCAGGAGATTAATTATAAATCTGTATGATTTTATTAGAATATATAGCAATAATTTGTGCAATACTAATCACAACATGGTTATGGAGAGCAAACCAAAGGGATTTTAATTATATAAGTAAATAGCCAAATAAAAAGAGAAAAAAGTGCTAAATAAATACCACAATGTTTCTGCAATCATTTTTGTTAGGTGTCATGTGGTTTGTGCGGTGTGCTGTTTTTACAACTCTTTCATGACTTGAATCACAACTGACGAATGGAAAATGATTGCAGAAATGTTATACAGTATTTATTTAGCACTGTCATTAGCTATTTATTTATATAATTAATATATTTTTAACACAGATTTATTATATGTAAATTGAAGTAGGATTTTAAGTTATTGCCAACCTGAGTAGTTCACAGAAACAATATTAATGATTTAATAGATATTAATTTGGGATTTCTATAACATAAAATTGATTTCATGTCAGATAAATGACAAAAACTTTATGATAAAGTAGCATATTGTAAAATGATAAGCTTTTGAGAAAATTGTAAATTTATAACTAACTTAGTAATTTTTAATTAATCATTTTTCTAAACAAAGGCAATTTAAGAATGAAATTTAGAAATTTCTAACTAAAAAAATCTCTCAAGCACTTTTTCTCATCTAACATGATATAAATTCTGTTAGTAGACTTTTCCTATGTAGCTGATAAACATGAATAATTTTAATTGATACACAGGTATAAAGTGTAATAAAAACTTAAATGCAAATAACAATTAAAAGAGGCTTTCATCAATTTTTACACAAAGTCAGTTTTATATTATTTTCCAAAAAAGAACTACTGTTCCCTTATTAAAAACAAATATATTTTTCAGAAATTGTCAAATAACTAACCTTCTGAGTCATTATATCATTTATACAATTGATGATAGCATCCTGGTGTCCATCCCCTTTCAAAACACTTCCTTTTAATTCTCCCAGAAGTTCAGAATAAGCCTCTAGAGCAGATATCACAACTGCCCTATCTTCATCCATTCTAATTATCTCAGCACATTTTGGAATGAAGATTGTCAGAGCCTTTAGTAAGTCTAAAACCAAATGAAAGATTCTTAGAATAAAAATATCTAAAAGGGTTAACATTAATATTTTTATATTTGCAGTAAATAATAAATATATTAAATGATTTTATTAATAAACACAAAATATACTGAATAATATTTCAGGCTCCTTTCATATTATTATTATGTTTATGATTTTCAACAGCTCAAAAGATAAATATGGCATGAGTAAGATTTGGATATTAAATGAGCTCTCATGGTATGGTTGAAGAGCTTTTTGTAAATGACATACAGTTTTGTCCTTCTATATTAATGCATAAAAATCTTCAGGTAACATAAAATATCAAGAAATTCTTTACCATTTTGACCCTCAGCTGACTCTATTTTAGAAATATTAATGCAGAATTGAGATAAAGTTTCTACAGATGCTTTTCGAATGTCCTCATGAGGATAATTGATTAATTTCAATACTTCTTCAAAACATCTCTGAAGATGAGGAAGAAAGGCTGAGCTGTAAAAAGAATCAACACATCTAAATTACTTGATGTAACTATACTCTTAATAATGTTTTCAAAATGAAAGAGGTTTTCAATGCATTCTACAATAAGTATTATTAATTAATATGATGCGACATTAAAATAATTTATGCTGGACAGCATCCTGAGCATGGAGAATTCAATTCTCAAAATTTGAAGCCCTTCCTCCTGTCTTTAATGGGGATACCGACTTCAATCAAGTTAGGCCTTCACCTTTATCTATTTTCTTTCCATAGCAGTTACAAATATTGTAACATCCTCATTGTAAATATTGTTTGTGTGTGACAATGAATTACGTTCATGAGCTAACAAAAAGGGATTATTGAGGACAGACGGTCTGCACGTGAAGCAAAGAGAGGACTGACTGTCTAATACGCAGTTCATACCTTCTTTCCTGACAAAGTGGGCTCAGATCCTTGAAAATTTGAAATATTTTCCTCTGCTCAACTTGACTGGTTGATTTTAGGTAGGCCAACTATGCTGTCATTCAGAGAGCAGCTGATTTACCGTAAATGAACAGTTGGTGTAGTCAGGTCATGAAGAAATAGCATTTAAAATTATCGAGGACCCTTTATCAGGACAGTAGGACCGAATGTTGAGCCGGCTGCTCCTGCTTCCTGTCTATTGAATGAATTAATTAATTTGACTATGTCATGCTATTGTTACTTGCATTATCTATTAAATAAGATGATTTTTTGAGTGTATGTTCTGCATACCAATCTACACCAATGGAGCAAATTTGACCAAATTTTGTATTTGTGTTCCTTTCAAACCAGAAACAAACAATGTGGGAGTAAGATGTGACTACCACCCCTAGGGGTGGGTGAATGAAGGTGGAAATTTTCAAACATGCCACAATGACTGATGTGCGTTGAATAAATATTGATAAGGTCAATGAGATTGTCAGTGTTTCTTGCAATGTTGTTTGTGTATTCCTGAACAACCTCTAAAAATTGTATATATATGAAATTGCACAGCTACTTGATGCATTTACTGTTTCTCAGTGGGCAACATTTAAATTAAATGTTTATTTCATATTGTCTTTTCAGATTTGTGTTGTTTCAATATATACAATATCTAGTTCTTTCCTAACATAAGCTTGACTTTAAATATTTTCAACATTTTCTGTAGACTTAAGAAAACAGGAAAGAAAATGGATCTGCAGATATGGAAAGATATGAAGATTAAATAAATGTGATGTTTGATCATGTTGACTGGACTTATTGGAATTAAATTTCTCAAATTTGGAATTCAGAAACATCAAGGCCAAAAAACCTTTTAAAGATTTAATATGTATACTTTACTCATGTATGCAACACACACCCCTATTTTTCACCTTTTTACAAAAAAAAATCTTTCAAAAATATTTTTTTGTACAATCAGCTTACACACAATGTTAATGATACAAGTAATTGTCCAAGACTAAAAAAGCATCGATCATATGGGTCTAATGAGCCAGGAGCAATGAAATCTGCTAGGGATTACATGCACTCTAGCAACAATAAACAAGGAAAAGCAAGTCATTGTGGTGATTCTCATAAGAATTGCTTTACAAATATGTTTATCAGAGAGTAGTCCAAAGGTTTTCCCGGTGTAGATATGGATAAAACTTTCTTGGGATTCCATATGGGCTATAACTTATCCAGATGGAATCCTAGAAGAGTTTCATCCATATGGTTTTCAGAGTTTACAGACTGTAATTGGCATTATAAGCATCCCATTTATTCATAAGAATGATGGGTAAAAATGGTGAGCAGAAATATGCAAGTAAATATGGTATTTTCTACACGAGTCTAGTACGAAGAAGAGTAAAATGCATTTACTGAGGTTTTTGTAATATGTATTTTATGACAATGAAATTTTAGACTACATGGTAATATAAAAGATTAGTTTTACCCGGTCTGCATTGCTAACTCTCCTAAAGCTTTGCAAGCCTCTTCTTTCTCTTCCAAGTACGAATTTTCTGCTGTGAAATCTGAAACAAATAAACATGGTTATTTCCCTTCTTTCTATATATGGTGAATGCATGTATATGTGTATTAGCTTGCATGAAAACCAGCTTCATCTTTAGTAATTGATAATGGCTGAATTATAGATGATGATAAAAAAGATACCCAAATACAGACAAAAGAAGTGATAATATAAATACCACACAATGTTTCTGGAAGCCTCTGATTAATGCAGTTGTGCCGCTCTAGGCTGTTTTGTTTTTTCTGCACCTGAAGAAAAGAACAAGGCTTCCAGAAATTTTCTGTGGTATTTATATTATCACTTCTTTTGTCTGTATTTGTCTATCTTTATTATTATTAATTTTTAATCAGATATCAATTTTTCATTTTGAATTATAAATTAAGCTAAATTTTGATTGTTGTATTTCAGATAATCAACTGTTTAAAACCAAATTATGATTTTCTTTGAATCACCTAACAGATTTTCCAATATTAATATATATTAATGTGAAGATGAGTTTACTAAAATGTAAAACAAAAATTCAGTCAAAACTGTATAAAAGAACATATTAGGTAACATTCTAGAGTGTACTAGAAGTTAATTTATTTTTTAAAGTAGCAGTTAACTGAATTTCCAGTTTATTGGAAAGGAACTGAACCAAATGAAAGTTTGAAATGAAAAAATGGTTGACTTTTGAGTTTTTGTCAACTGACGAGTACAGTTGTGTCGCTCTAGACTCTTCTTAGCACCTGAAGAAAGGGACAAGGATCCCAGAAACATGTGGTATTTATATTTTGTCTGTATTTAGCTATCTTTCTTATTATTACAAATGAAAGGTTATTACCTTGGAACTCATCATCATCATCATCTTCTTCATCGGTTTCCTTACTTATATCCTCTTCATCAGGAGTATCACTTTCATCTTCATATACAGGAAATGCAGTATTTTCATCCTTAAAGTGAGGCTAAAAGCAATGTAAAATATAATACATGAGTAATTACATGGACATCAGAAAGTGTTGTAATTTCAATGTGACAATTTCTTGTAAGCAGCAAACAAATTAATTTTGATTAAAAGAAAAGGACCATGAGTGAGTGGCACAGATAATGTGCCTATTATGATAAAAGAGAACTGGACTCACTGTCTTGTAAAATGAATTAAACAACTGAAGAATGAGGTAGAATACCAAGTACTGTTTGCCAGGCAAATGTATTTCAAGTCCTTTCTAAATAATTTTAAGCTGGATGAAAACTATGGGTGTTAGGAGAAAGAATGTAATAAATTAAAATTTGGACCAAATAACTGTTTCTATATTTGGCTTTATCTCCTTTGACCAACATTTAATAAGAAAAATTGCTCTTCCCTAAATAATTTCACCTATTTGATGGGTAAAAACATCAGGGTTGTCAATATTCTTTATGCCAATCAAAATCATACTTATTTCTAGATGCAAAATGTGGCAAATATTCAAGCTTACTTGGAAAAATATCATGGTGCACCCACACCAATGACATTAAACACCCAGTTAACTATCTGATATTTTGGATTGATGTGTTTATTGTGATGTCTTAAAAAAGGGGGGGGGGGGGGCAGGAAAATTATAAATAAAATAACACCACAATATGCAGTTCTGATGAAAAGTATGCATTTTAAAACAATAAGTCTAATCAATTATTTCCATATTATAGGCAATAACTGTTTAAATATTCGAGTTTTACAAAAGTGTGAATCCAAACCACAATCATTTAACATTTTCAAATAAATAACATTAATACATTTTGATAACTCACAGCACAATAATGCTAAGTTCAAATGTACTGTTTTGGCAATAACAAAAAGAAGTTTTATAAAAGATGTTTTATCTACTTGGAACTATTTTTTCACAATGGTTTTTAATTTTTTTTAAAAGGACAATCCAAGTGCAATTGCAAACATTTTTAATTAAATAATTTGGAATGAATTATTTTTAAATTTAATTAATTATAGAAAGGTACGTACATAGTACAAAAGTTCTATATCTAGGTCATTTAAGCTCAAATGTCCCTACCGGTACTGGATTTTTTCTTTATATTATAATTATTAAACAAGTGAATAAGTTTATATAGCATATGCCAAAAAAGGGTATAACACTCAAAAATTTATTCCTAAGCAAATTAGTAGGAAAATTATTATTGTACTTTATTTTAACCAATCTAGCATAAATATATTTATAAATAAATTGTAACAGTAAGTTTTCAGAAGAAAGAAGTTAACAATTTTGTCAAGGTTACCTTTATGATACTGTGATGATCCATTTACTCAGTTATATTTTAATGTTACTTATCTGGCAAGCAAAAAGAATTTTCCTTCTAAATTTTATCAAAGTGCACAGATGAGATGCATATTCGAGGTGGGTCAGTTAGTTATGGTCAGGTATCCTATTGTATTCGAAGGGAGTTTCCAGATGCTTGAAAAGGGAGGACAAAAAACCTCAGCAGTCTGGCAGAACAAGTGCTTAAAGGAAGGTGTCTCCTGGCATTTACATTGCAAAATTTTTCTGTAACTATTTTTAAAAACAAAAGGAGTGGCTAGGTCATCTAGTCTACTACAGAGTAACAACTTCTTTCATCAGCCCGTCAACCAGCAATAAAGCTGACTACGTCAACTTTGTGCAGCGTAGTTTCCGAACAAGTTCCAGAGGGATCCACGAGAAAGTATATATGCAGTCAACAGTAGAGACACCAGTATTCAGCATTTCCAACATTCCAAGTAACTGAACACCATTTTCGTTAAAGCACAATAGTTGCATTATATATTTTATTTTCTTCCATATTTATTTTGTCCGTGAGTAGCCTTTAGAAGCTACACAAGAAAATTCTTTCTGCTCTCCAGAGTTAAGCCAGTTTAAATTTCGCATTATTTGATATCAATACTAAAATTTAATTTGAGTTATTTTACAAATAAATTATTTAAAATTAAATTTTTTTAAGAAATTGTAAATATCCATAAGAATTCAAAGTGGCCAGTAAGACACCTCGGTACATATGAGGGGTAATTTGTCAACTTAATTTTTTTTGTAACACTATAAATTATATTTATACATAATTGTATTTTTAAAATTTATTATTTTGTAATAATTCATTTCTCAATTTATTTGCTTAGATAACAGTAACATCCATACACATAAAGAGGTCCCAATCAAGGACAATACGTTGTGCTTATAATTTGATTATTAAAACTTTTTTCTAACTAAAAGGCTGCTAATTTTATTATTTTCACTTCTAAAATTGGTCAGTAATGTGTTGCCTATTAAAAACTGCATATAACAATAACATTACTTATATCATAGAAACCATTCTATCCATGGAAGAAAAATAGTCCATGTTTAACCCAATACATAAGATTTTCAATGAAAAATCACATTTCCAGCTACACCCAATGAAGCATGGACAAAAGGTAAGGATATTTGTTGTGGTAATTCAAGTTGGCAGCTACATTATATACAGCATACACATGGTGTTTCATACACCCCACTTTAAGATGCATCCTACTAATTTTTATTTAATGGAGGCAAGTGCATGCCAGCGTTATGGCAAAATATTATGCAAACATGAAAAGGAAAGGGCACAGTCAATTTAGTTTGTTGCTTACCACAAGACCATCAGTGCTAGTCAATGACTTCAGCATTAGCTCAACAATTCTTGGCAGAACTGGGTTCATATTTTCCTTGGTAACTGAAGCTATTGAGGCAAACAAACCATAAGCTGCCTTTCGTATGTCAGGGTCATCAGTTTCATTAATAAGTCTAAGCCCAAGTTGAATGCTCTCTTCAGCCAAAGGCAAGAAATGATCCTGACCCATAGCTCTCGCTAATGTTCCAAGAGTATCTGTTTCAAATCAAATTATACACAATTATATATATATAAAATCTGTTTAAAAAGTATGACTAGTAAAGTATTATCAACTTCCTGTTTCAGGTATGCAACTATCTTCTCTATCCTATCTCTTCAATAGAGGTGCAGTTTGCAGATATTGTGAAGTATGAAAGTAAATCGTGGTACCATGCATTTTAAATAAACTAATATAAATTAATTCTTTATAAATAACTAAAATATTATATGGCATGTGTCGAGGACATTGTGTCTACAGACATCAGATATCGAGTTGATGTTCTTCTTAAGTAGACAAGCAGATTTGATAAGGCACAAAAGGATATCTAGCTGACAATCAGATAATTAAAGCACATTCTGTTATATTTAACAATTGTTTATATCAATTTTAAATTGAATTTTTGAAGTTGAAATTTATACTGTACATTGATACTATACAGATCTTTCATGTATGCAATTTTTAAATTATTTGGTCCCCCAACAGAATTTATTGTAACTCAAACTTTGCATATTAGAAATATGTACTTGATAACCGAACACTGATCAAGTGTAGTGAAACTCTGTAAAACAAGTTGATATGGCTGGCATTAGTGTTAAAAAAAAAGTCTGTAAATGAAATTCATAATTATAAACTTCTTCACCTTGTACAATATAATAATCTATGTTACTCCACATAATAAAAAAAACAAATTTTAGAAGAGCATCAATTATCAGTCTATTTATAACTGTATGTTGTAATTAATCCTGTTTTGGGGAAATAGGATAAACAAGGGTTATCCACTTGATAACTTCCCCCATTTAATAGCATAGAAAGGGATAATTATTGGAGCTGCAGCAGAAAAGAGAGGAAGGTAAACTAGGATTGTCAGGCCTGCAGACTGAGGGTTAAGGATACTACCCAGCATTTATATGAAACTAATGCAGGACAAAAACAAAAAATATTTTATCAGGTAGGTCATGTTCTTGATACTTGTCGCAAGCCCTTCCAATGACTAGAGTGGCTTATGCTGTGGTGTCACCACAGTCCAATCTCCATATCTTGACCAGTATAGGTGGCAGCTGGCTAACTGTTCCAACAGGAACAACAGACAACTCTTACTATATGCCCAAGGAGCCTGCACTTCTGAAAACTGACCAATGTGTGGTAAGGCTAGCTATCCAGACTCCTGTTTCTATTGATTTGAAATTTTTATTTATTAATAATTTTGCTTTGGTATATGATCTTATTTTATACCAAATATTGCGCCTTTCAAGCAGACATATGCAAAGTGCGTACCTTCAATTTAACGCCTCGGGGTGCAAATTGAACAAACTAAAATTTAATTGGCATTGGAATCTTTTTTAAAAAAATGTAAAGAAAGCTAACCACGGGATTTGCTCACGCACATGTTACCTTGGCCTCCAGTAAATAGCAGGCAGCGTCACTTCTTTTTCTGCCAGGTATCCCGGAACCTCCATCGCCAGCCGGTTGTCGGGTCCCAATTAGTTGTTGTTCATCAGCCGCCAACTCCCCTCTCCGTCTGTCTCGTTACTTTTTGCGATACTCCGTCTTTCCTGTCCTCTGAGCAACTGTCCTTTAACATCTGGCTGACCATTCACTCAGCTTCTACCCGTCGTGTCAAGACAAAAATGCGGTCCCTTCCGCTACCTGGCGTATAGCATTGTTTATGCGAGCAAATTATTTTCTGTTGGTGCACACTTTCTATATGCTGGCAAAATCATGATGGAGGGTATGATCACACCACAAATGTCTCTTGTCATTGGGTATCTTAGTTTAAATACAGAGAGAGAAGAAACCATACCTACTGGTAGCCCTCTCCTACTCTCTCTTAGTGTTCAATCCATATTAAATCAACCAATAAAACAAATAATTTCTTGCTGCCGTATTTTATTTTCACAGATGAATTTTCTGTTTTTGTATGTATCTGAGAGTACAAAATTGATTTTTTAAAACAATTTACCATTTTCACTCTGGATTCTAGCAGCCATTTTGTTGATAAGGATTAGCTGTTTTTGGAATTTTCTGAGATTACCGATAAGTTAAAAAAACTTTTTTTATTTATGAAAATATCAACTTGAAATAAAAATAAACTATAAATTATGTTCAGACCAAAACTGTGTTAAGTTGTAAGGAAATATCCTAAAAATTAATGATAAAAATGTGTTTCAATTAGGAGGAATAAAGAATTTAGGAAGATTTTCCCCAAAGAATATATTACATCTCAACTTTAATGTTTCTTCCTCTTAAATTTATAGATGACAAGACTTTTTAAAAAGAAACACCTTATAATGCCTCCATTAGGATTTACAGGCCATCAAATTGTCCAAACTTGTTGATTTACAAACGGGTATATCTCATAAATTAAAAAATAAAAAATCTGAATTTTTCACAAAATACTCTTCTAGTTCCTGATAAGAAACACTAAAAATTTCATCATTGTGTTTTAATCAGAAGTAATTTTTTTCCAATTAAGGAAAAAAGCAAACAATGCACAATACAATACACATTGATACAGGCACCTTAGTGTTAAAACACAATAAAAAATGGGAAAAGAAGATTAGTGAACAACTATATATACTCTTGTACTTAACTTTATTTCTTAAAATTAATAAACTTTAAAAAATACACAATAGACTAAGAGTTACTTAAAGTTTGTGTCATATTTCCTAACCAAAGATATAAAACTAATTGATGCATAACATTAAAAAAGTGCTCACACAGATAATTTATACTATTTTTATGCTTAATATACAAGAAAAAATTTGACTGATATAAAATTACCTAAAGATTGAACTTGGAGGCACAATGTCTCGGCACTTTGCTCTTCGGTTAAGTAAACTTTAAGTGACTCCATTATTCTTGGAAAATACTCGATCAATCCAACTTTTGCAGCATTTGCTGTCAAAGATTAGAAAAAAATGTATGAAAAACAAGATATGTATCTGCTAAAAAATTATGTGTAATTAAGGAATATGGATGGAAAAATGTCGACCAGAACGGGAATCGAAACCAGGACTTACCGGGCAGCAGCTCAGACCACTAAGGTAATCCTTGTTGACTCCGACCCAGTGTGACATTCCTCCATCCTGGGTTCGATCCCAGTCTGGTTGACATTTTTCCATTCGTATTCCAATATATATATTAAACTTAATTATGATTTGAGACTGGAATAAGCTTTCTTTTGATTTATTTGAAAACTGTGTGTTTGATAAACAGAAAATGTGAGATTCTCCATTATCACACAAATAAGTGCCAAAAATGGTAGTTTGCTTAGATATAAATTGCCAAAGGGGAAAATCTCTATTTTATTACATAACCATTGATAGTTACTGAAATTATAAAAAAATATTTAAACATTCTTTGAAGTCTGAACCTTTGGCAGAATTTCACATTTGGAGTTACAGAATAGGTCCCGAAAATTGTGCACAAATGTAAAGAAATAATAATTGGATCAAGCGGAATAATTTAAAACTTCAAATTGTAGTATATTCAAGTTTTGCATACCTGTAGCACCTATTGCACTAATTATAAGCTCTCTCAGATGAACAGAACATTTACATTTTAATAGGGTGAACAAAGGCTCCATAAGATTTGGTAGGTATGGCAAAAGACTGTCATCCAAGTTTTCACAAAACATTTCCAATGCATAAAACATACGATCAAGTCCTACTGGTTCCTTGTTACCTCGCTGAAGTTCAACACACAAACATTCAAGGTATTTGAACAACACAGGTAATAATTCAGAAGCATAACGACTGATGTCAGGCTGTAATGAAAAGAAAAAAAATTAATTGATCAGTTCCCAAAAAAATTGCTTATCGTGTACATTACTTTTTGAACATTAAAAATGTAAGAAAACCATTGTGTATGTTACTTTTTGACCATTAAATGTATAAAAAAATAAAAAGTACTATCAGCATTGAAAACATGAAAAACCGAGGATAGACAGAAGAGGTTGTCTTGGCCAAGGAAGCATAATGTATTTATTGGATGGTGCATTCATTTATTTTAATTTTAAAATCATGCAATTAAGAAAAGAATATATGGAAGTTAATTGTGTGGGAATCAAAATTTTCTTATAAAAACAAATTGGCACAAGATACATTTGATAAAAATAGTATTTTAAATTGTTAGAAATATTAGTTGGTCATTCTATTATCTAAGTAAGAAAAGAAATGATGAACAGAGAATCAATGAAGGTTCAAAACATCAAGGTAGCAATTTCTTAACCAGTCCAAACTAAGGAAGTCTGCATCAATGCTAGTTTTCTACTTTTCTTAAGATGAAAAGTTTTCCAAAACATTGTGAGTCATTTCTACTTTCACTTTATACTTTTCTTCTAATTGTTTATGGTTTACTCTATTTCACTCATATTAAATCTTATATTTTATACATTTTCATATTTAATCTTTCACCTCCTCCTATGTTTTTTCTGCAATTGCCTTTCTTCTCCAATTTCTCTCCAATGTTTCCACAAATTTTTGCTTTGTTGATTTTTGTTTGTTCACTTTCCTCAACAGACTTGGACAATGATATAACAAATTAATACTTCTATTGGTATTACCAAAACACAATTGAGAAAAGAAAACAATGAAGTGTCAAAGAAGGCAAATAGATATTTATAAATGAGCAAAATTATTACAGGATCATTCTATTCTTCATTACTATACAATCGGATAACTGCGTAGCATTTTAAAAAACTATAAACCCTAAACCCCCTCTTATTCTTATTACAAGACAGCACACTACTGGAGTTGTACGTAGCAAGAGTTTGAGTTATAACCGCTCATCCTACAATTTACTAAATTTGGTTCCCCTACAAGAAGAAATAGTTTAGTATTTAGGAAATATAGTTAAATGATAAAGAGGAAATTAAAATATTTTTCACAATAATTCTGTTATCCAGAAAGAACAAACATGAGGAGAGCAGAACAAAATATATATGCTGTTGGAAAAATTATCAGGATTCCATTTGTGTGTTTCATCAATTCACACTATTTATATCTTTTAGAAAATGTTGATGGGGCAAGTTAACATAACACCACAAGATTGGAAACCCGAGATCTTTGACAATAGCATATTCACCTGGTGGCCTAGGTGGTTAAGGCGTTTGCCTGGGTTAAATATTTTCAGTCTTTCCTTCTTCTTCCATCCTTCTCCCGGTTTTGAACATATGCTTTTCTATGTGCGTAATTATTCGCCTGAGCATATTAATTCACATAAAGTGTAATCCTCCTATTTCTCATATTTATTTCTATCCTTCCTCACTATCCAAGTTCGAATGTGATGTCACCAAATTAGTTCCAATTCCTTCATGGATTCCCCTAAGATTGTGTGTATATATATATATATATATATATATATATATATATATATATATATATACACGAACACACACACAATGTTAAGGATTTATTATATATTGGTGACGAAGTCATATTCGATAACTGAACAGTAAGGAAAGATAGAAATATGAGCGAAAGATGGGAATACACTCTAAAGAAACACAAATATACACAAACTGACCTACCGACTGAAATATTTATATGTTCATATAAAAGCGTGAGTAAGGATGTGACATTGTTAGAATAATTTGTCTGGAAAGAAAAGAGAGAAAGGCAGTGGCTTACCTGTAATTGACGATCGGCATTGCCACTCAGGACAGAAGGAAATTTTCAGGAGGAGGGAGATGCATTCCATGTTTTAGCTGGCCAGCACAGTCTGACTGGACCAACTGCTGATTTAAGGTAAGTCTGCTACCTCTTTGTATCTCTTTCCTATCCAAATGAGTTAATTAATTTGACCTTTCACATTTTTCTTGGATGCTTTATATTATATTAATATACACAAATTCTGGAAATAGTGTTATTTTCAAAATTGTATAATTATTAAAATTATTTCATAATATAAAATTATATGTAGTTCAAAGAACAATTTTGTTAATGTAGAATGGTCCTAAGGAAACATGGATGTTTCTGGTGGTCAGTTGAAAAGACAATAGTCAAATGGGTCCGCCTGTTCAGAATATGGGAAATTGAATATATAGATTTCACCAACAGATAGTGTTAATGTTAGTAGAAGGGATGGATTTTTGTGTAGTTAAAAAGTTGGTTGGCCAGCAGATTTAATCTTGAATGATTATCAAGAAAAGTCGATAGAAGGAGCTGTTGGGCCATAGTAGGACATAAATGTGACCAGAGTTATATTGGATAAGTGATATAGGAAATAGTTCGACAGAAAATCTGTGCTAAGAGTTTGGTGGCAGATCAAAGTTAAATTCTGCCATCAATGTTGATTGCTGGATTTCAGAACATTTTAACTGACTGGTGCCCATGGGCGAACTATTTTCTGTCTACAATTGGGATCACAGTAACACTGACCGTTTTCCAAGGTCAAAAACATCTTGGGTGTTGGCGATAATACTGGCTGATTGACTGGTGGCTGTGGGGAAAACATCTTGGATCTGTAGGCGGGATCCTATTGTCTGGAGCTCTGAAAGAATTGAATTTGGTAGGTTTGTGAAAGTGTATGTACAATTGTATGCACAATATGGCCTATAATTTCTAAGTTCAAAAATCTTTCTTAAATAATTGGTAATGGTGTGTTGTGCAAAACTTTCTTAAATAATTGGTGATGGTGTGTTGTGCAAAACTTTGGATTGAAAATGGCAGTGTGTTTATTCAAAATTTAAAAAATTACATTGTAAACCTTGCATAATTGTTGCACAGTCTAATTTCATTTAGAATGTTTGTATTCTGGGGAATATTGTTATAAGATAATATTTTGGTAAAATCAACTCAGAACATTGACTTTAATTTTATGTTTGATTGTGTAAAGTTATTTCTATACTTGTGATGCGGCCTGGTAAAGCACCCTGAGAAAGAAAGAGTCTAATTTAAATTAGCCATGGCAAATTAATAACATCAATAGAATCTTACATTAAATTGGCTCCCAATATATGGGGAAAATTAAATAAGTTAATACCTATAAATGGTATATTACAATATATAATATAAAAATTTGAAATCGGGTAACAGTAAAACTATACAATAACCTGCAAAAATTCCGAAAACTGTCCCAAGGCAAACAATGCTGCATTCCGTACAATCACTTCTGGATCTGTAATGCCTTTGCAAATAAATTTCAAAAAATTTTCTAGAAGGGAAGTTCGAATTACATCAGCACAACCTTCAGCCACAACAGCTAAAGCTAGGTAAGAAGCTTTCTTCCAATAAATATTAGTGCTTTGAAGACCAGGAAGAACGTGTTCCAGCTAAAACAAAATAAAATTGACCATTTGTATTGGCAAAAGAAAATGCACAATTAATTATGAAACAAAAACATATTTATATGGTAACCAAATTGTTTAAATTAAATGTTTTGGTGCATGAAAAAAGCCAAATTTGTCAGAAATAATTTAATAACGATATCTAAAAATTAACAAAACATAGGACTTCATCAGGTGTACAATGGTTTTGGGGCAAAATTCTTCTATTAATAAGAGTCAAATATTGATGTTGCAAGAATAAATTTTGTGTAGAATTTCCATGCACTATCTGCAATATATGTAAATTATTCATTCCAAATCCATTGTACTCATGATGAAGTCCTAGATTGACAAAAAAATGTTTTAGGTATTACAGTTAAAACCTCTATATAACGGACAAGTGCGACACCTAGGCTGACTTAAGCAGTATATGTTTCCCCCCCCCCCTTCCATCCAGAAGTGCTCTTACATTTAAAATAAATGGATATTACATACCAATGCCGGAAGAATCTTGTTTGGAGGGAGATGCAGGGCAAGGATATCCAACGTCTGAGCAGCTACTGTTGGTGGAGCAGTAGACTCATCATTTCCAAAAAAACTATTACCTTCATCCTCATCACATGGAGAGCACATTAATTGAAACATAGTATTTAGTATAGGTAAATCCAATTTGTTTTTGATGATTGTCTGTAATTGGAAGAAAATAGTTTAGAAAGACTACCAACATATAAAATATAAGCTTTAAATTAGAGATGGGCCACACCGCTCCATTTAGTGGTCAGCTTGGAATCACTCATTCAGTTGAAAGAGCCGACAATTTTTCCTGACTCAATGCTCCTTCAGCACATATTAGACCACTCCCGCTCCTGATTCACTGAAAAGAATCTTACCTAATTTACATGAATTTTCACTTGATATTATAACAAATTTATGTTTGTAATTTTTGAACAAAAAGTATACAAATTTTTCGTATTTGAAATATCAAATGAACAAATCAAGAGCACTGAATACTGAATTAAAGAAAACTGGTGAGCAGCAGCAGAGACTTAGAAATGGAATGAGATTGAAAAAAAGGGGGGGGGGAGGTGAAAAAAAGGAGGATGGCTCTTTGTAATCAATTAAATTATTGGAAACTATTGTCAAAGAGAGATGCAGTGGAAATTTATTGAAGTTGGAGACCCGTCATTTTTACATTACTGTGTGGCAGAGTGTCCAACCCTATAAAATCCCTTCTTATGCTATTAAAGGAGAATTGCCACCACATGCATACCCTGTTGTAGCATGCCACTCAAAAAAATGTTATTTACTGTGGCAAAGTCATTGACTTTATAATTCAAAATTTTTAATTGGTGGTATCTAACAGAGTTTTTATTTGCTTTCAACAATTTTTGTGGACTGATTTTGTACACACATCCTTTGCTTGTTTTAATAATATGATGAAATTTATTAATTAAGGATGTGACCTGAATCTTATATTGAGATAATAAGAAAAAGAAGTGAATTATTTGTGTTAATAAAAGCAGGGTAGTGAGTTTTATTTATTAAGAAAGAATTAAGTGCCCGTGAGAGGTTAAAGTAGAAAGTATAGGATAACTTTTAGTGGGAAGACATGGATAACACTATAGAGGTGTACAGAGGATTACAGGAGGGATTTCTATGACAATCAGATACGACAAAATTATATTCACTTTCTGTTACTATATTTTGTTAATATGCCGCTAAATTTAATTTTGCTAAAATAAACTGTTTAAGCAAAATCTTAATTGATTTTCAATGTTACATTGTGGAGAGTCAGTTCTCATTTGAGCTCAAAGCAGAACCTTCCATCCACATACATGGATATAGAAAAAACATGCATGGGACTGGACACTATACTTCACATCTACATTTCTCTACAAATAAAATAATTAAAGAAAAATAAGGACAGAAATCATATCAATTTTAGGTACAAAAATTCATTATGTGAGTAAACAAAAAGCTTACCAACACACTTCCAAATCTAAATGATCAGTTAGAAACTAAATTCCATATTAATAGGCTATAAATATACATTTGAATATTGAGTATCTTCTTTCAATATTACAGAGCATTGGGTTCCATTTAATGACAACAGTTTCATGCACATGAAACCAGCACATAAAAAAATGATTAACAAAGTAAGCTTGACACTCTCACTAGGTGAGAATATTCATGAATACAACAAATACTTCAAAAGGCATGCAATTTGTTCGATTTATTTCATAACAGAGGTTACCTTCTTTTTAGCTCGAGCTATCCAACCAATTAAATTAATTGCTTTCACGCGTATACTTTCGTCCAAAGACTGATTAACAGCAAACTCCAGGCACATCTCTATCACTGATTTCATGAATGGTAATAAAACAGAGATTCCTGGTTCAAATAAATCTTCAAAAAGCTCCATAATATCACAAGTTTTGCTAGCATCTATAGTTGATAATGCTCGTGCTGTTTGCATAACACGTGGCAGCACATGTTGATATACACTTAGCATCTGAAATATGATTTGTCATTTATAAAATCTTTATGCAAAAGACAAAAATAAATTTAAACTTTTGAAGTACTTACTGCTCGATCACCTTCATAAACAGGCAATAAATGAATCATGGTTATAATGGTGTAGTAGATTATTGGTGAAGTTAGATCGTGAATAGCAGTCATCATATTGCCAAATAAGCAAGCAATTGAAGTAGAATGAGTCAAAAACTGATCAGGGGAAACTTCAGTGATTATACTTAATGTATACATCGCTAGCTGAAAATAAGAAAATAAACAACTTCATATTATAAAATGTGTAAAGTAAGTGCCACATTTAAATAGAATTACATATTTTATAATAATTCAATGAAAATGAAGGTATTTCTATTGTAATAAATTTGATCTGGTAGTACTCAACAATACCAAATGAAAAGTATCAGCTTAAGTATCCAATAACTTTAAAACAATATAAATATATTGCAAAGACAGGTTGTGTAATTAAATACTGCTATCAGAAAAATGTAACTTTGATTATCATAACATAAAATACTGTATCCAGTGTTAAAGGCAAGAATAGACTGGACAACACATAATGGAAAACCAATTTGGCAAAAAATTCAGGCCATGTCAGATCAATGATACAAATTCTACCAAAATGAAAAATCCTTTAAGTAAAAATAATGACCACACACCAAACATGTTATTCAGTTTGGTCAAAAATAAGGTAAACTAGTGGTTAGACAGAAATAATATGTTTGATGATAATTGTCACAGTTATATATTCTAAATTTCATTTATTTTTTAAAAAATGATTACTACAAACATCTATGAAATTAACCTTGTCTTCAAAACAATTGGTGTATTTACTTTTCAGTGAAATTTCAGAATTTATATAAAATGGATTAAAATAACATAAACTCCTAAAGTGTATAAGAGAGTTGTCAATATGAAAAGTTCTACTGTGAAAGAATGTAATGAGTTCATTAAATCACACATATATGTCTAACCATAATTTAATACATTCTTATCTTACCTCTTTGTCAGCAGGACTTTCTGTAGAACAAAGTTGTTCAATAAACTGTAATAATTCTGGCCAGCGTTGATTTGGAAATTCATGTTTCACCAGGGTTCCAATAAACTGAACAATAGAATTTTTTACAAATTTTTCAGGTTCAGAGACCAATGCTTTTAAACTTCCATTTTTAACCCTAAAATATTAATTAATAAGTTAGGACCCATACATTGATGAAATACATTAGATAACTTAGTCAACTCATTAATCCACATCACTAAACAAATCTTTAATTAAAAATATTAGATTATTACAATATTCAATTAATACATTCACTCAAATAGTAGATAAATGTGCAAAAGTTATATAATATTCTCAATAATGGTATAGGAAAAATATACAGAAATGATTTTGAAGTGGTACCTTGCAATTAGATTTAACAAGTTCTACATCTTCAAGATGTACATATTTTTCAATGGTAATTTTTACATAATATTATTAATGAGAACATAAAAAAACTTTTTAAAAAAATCTGAAGATAAATACTAAAACATTATTAGTGAATGTAGATTTTTCTGGTCAATCTGACTATTAAACAACTCAGGTTTCAACCCAGCACTTGTGAGCATCCATACAGAAACGAGCACATTCAGGCACTGGACAAAAAATTGACATTATCCTGATCAGTTATAGACTTTGGCAAATAGAAGGAAGCTGACAGGACTTTGTGCATTATTCAGGCCACAATATAATGAACAGGGCTGGAGAAATATTAACAGTTCATGTTTACTTCCCACTTAGTTATATAAAAGCGATCATTAGAACCATATTAGACACAGAAAGCAGTGAACTGATAAAGTAAAATTTTCATTACTAAAAAATAGAACCATTCTGGTTTGGAAGAGCCTGCCTGCAACTGTGCTAGCAGCGTGCCCACAGAATATAAAACAATTCAAAATAAGATTAACAAATTGATAGGGATTTGTTGTAAAAACAAAATTGAGTAAAGTTGAAATTAACACAATATTTTAATAAGGATATGGGTTGTGAAATTAAGTTTAATCTTTAAAGCATTGCAAGTTTGAAGTATTGCAGAGAACTGTAAGACACTATTTATAGACTTCATGATAACTAATATTTATTAGTACTAAATAAAAAGGTTTATAGGTGTAATGGAAGTATTGTTTTCATATTAACTTTATGTTTATGTTGGTATATTGTTTGTATACATTCATTATATGTATTTTAAACATTGCCTGAATTGCAATTAAATAAATATATCTTAACATTAATATCACTTTTGTTTTGTCACTGGCTAAGCAAAGTTCAGGTTCTCACAGAATGGAATGTAATCATCATTGAAACTTTTAAATTTTCTTAATAAATACGCATGATTAAAGCTGAAAAACACGTACTTACATATTTCTGGTTTCTTCTGACATTTTCATCCAATGCCGAGTCTTAGTGAGCCTTTTGCGTAGTATAACAGCGGCATATTGCCGGATTTGCGGGTTTTGAGAAGAACTTACAACCTGACATAGAGCTGGAATAACCTCCGCAGTTTTGAAGGCTTCCCGAAGTTCATTTGTTCCCTACAAAAAATATTTAAGTAGATTACTCCGATCAACTCTCAATGTTACACACTATCACGTTAATATATATCACATTATATGCAGACTTTCTGCTATGACGTTTAGCACGTGTTATGCGCTAATAATTGTATAAACCATTTTTGTTTCCCCATTATTATACCACCAATATTAATTTGTGATCACTTTAAGTTAATTCACCTGTTGAATTATCGCATTGTCAGCTACCAACAATTTTGCCAAGATATCTTCCATTGCAATAGCTTCGACTCAACTATTATTTTGAAGGAAGTACCAAATTGTAACAATTGACAGTCGACTTCCAAACTAGTATGTTTTGTATGAAGATATTCCCTATGTTGTCTACATGAAAAAGTAATGCTGCTAGTGATCGTTCCAACATTGATCATATCAACAATACATTAAATAATAATACTTAGTGTGTAAGTAACACGGACGTAGTTGAATTTAAAATGAAAGAATATTTCAAATCATGAATATTTTCTAGGTTATCGGACTGCGGTCAACAAAAGTCTTTAAATTTAAGAAGTGAATTGAACATTACGATTACTGAAGTTGAAAATTCTAATTTGAACAATAATGTGCATATGATTAAAATAAATAATAATTTAACTATTATTAACTTCGAGGCTATCTATTAAAAACATTCTGACTTTTTTTTGGATTATGCTCGCGTCAACTTGTTGGTTATTGGCGACCCTCTAATTGTGGTTACATTGATAATTTTAATATTGTGTGGAAGAAATGTATTATTGTTAAGTCTTAATTTTTTATGATCAAATTGATTAATATCTGTAATTTCTCTGTAGTCACAGCCTGAAGAAGGTACAAAAATATATCGAAACGTTGACGGTTTATTAACTTGACTTTTTAAAAATTGAGTTGTTCGGAAAATATTTGCATTGTATTTATATTAAAGAATCCACTGCTCGTGTCCGAGTATATTGTACACCAGATTTTGGTATCCTTATCTTTTAAGTGTTTAAATTGGTAAGAAGATAACAATTCGATGAAATAGTCAAAAACAGACAAAATTATTATATCATCACTTAATTATATCTGTCTTTTGCCTGTTTAATTTAATTATTATATTTGATTCGTATTATATTCTTATTTTACTTGGTGAGAATATTGTTAACCTTTTAGTGCATAGTGTAGCATATATGCAACATAACATCACCCCAGAGGTTTCTAAGAGAGCTAATTTTTTATGCAGTTATGAAACACTAAGAAAACGACCAATTTTCATATGTATAGTCTATTAAGTGTAGTGTTCGCTTGTGAAGCTAACAGGCAGACGTGAGCTCGAAAGAGCTAAGAGTGAAAATTTATGTTTATGGTTTTTATTTAGTAACATAATGTTCAGATGAGTATGGCCATAATGGGCTAAAAGCTCCTGTTTTGCAAAATAAATGATTGACTGACAATTGTGAAATTTTTGTCTCAATGAGGACCCATTTAAAATAATTACCAAGGAAAATACTGTGAGGTAGAAATACTAAGTTATTTCGCGTTTAAAAATTAGACACTATTGAAAGTTATACAGACAGAATGATAAACGCAGCATATTACGGCGGGGTCAGAGTTTTGGTAACACTATCACCGATGTAGTTTTATTATTTTACACCGTTATCATCGTAAAAATGATCGGTACGGGCCCATATCTTAGTGGTGCTTACGTCCGATGCTGTAAGGGTTGATATTATACACTAAAACATCTGGAGAGAAACTATTAATCTCATCGATCCAGAAAACTAATTATTCGACCCCGAAAACGGCCATTTTAGCATGTTTTTAAATAATTGTATAGTAACTTTTTATTGAAACCATAACAGGAGCTTTCGACTATGTAGTCATATTCATCTGAAAAACAATTCATTGTGGTTACATCAAGAAAACAAACATTAATCTGCAACCATTATTTTAACAATTGGTATTAATATAAAACAAGATATTTAATAACCTGCTAATCTAAAATAATAATTAGCTCCTGTTTTGGTTTTAATAAAAAACTTTACAGCTTAATTAAAGATGTTTTACTATACAATTGTTAACAAAATTAAAAAGTTTGTTCATAGTTTATTCTACGAGAATTGATAATGTTTTTAAATTTCACCTCGTTCACCAATTGGGAGTTACCCAACGTTTCGAAAGGCAGACAAAAACCTTAGCGGGCGTTTGCACAACAGATCACCAAAGTTTCGTTGCAATCGGATGAATGGTTTAGGAACGCATTTATATATATATATATATATATATATATATATATATAGATAGATAGATAGATAGATATAAATATAGGTAGTAATGCCATATGAGCTGGTTCTAACCGATGTCAAAGATTTTCTAGCAATAAATTAGCAGCAAAATCCTTAAACGCAACAGACTCAATTCTGAGCTATAAATTACATCATCGTATTCACGACACGTGTGTGTGTGGTAAGGAAGCGGCAATTGGAGATGGGGAAACACGTAGAATGTATATTTAATAAGTCAAAAGTAAAGCTTGAACGGACAGTACAAAAAATTAGCCCGGTCGCGGGGTGCTCATTTGAGTCTTGATCAACTTCTGGATTAGAGAAACCAAAAACCCGTTTTAATAAAGCTGATTTAGTGTGAGCATAGCTTCATAATTTTTATTTCACAATCTTTTGTACTAGAACTTTAATCACTCTGCAGTGACAAACAAATTAAACTGTATTTGGGAAATCGTTTGAATATCTCTTCGTTAGTCCTATTTATTCATCCACATGAGAATAGATTCTTGCACCTTGTGGAGATTTTATTAAAATGTAAAATAACAGGTCATTGAGAGGTATTGTTATAGGAAGTTAGTTACTTCCGAGTTAGTCCAAAAAACTAAAATTAAAATAATCGTAAAGATATTAAAAAGTAATAGAGACACAAATGAAGGAGTATTATAATATTTTTAATTGTTTACGCAGTTCAGGCAATGGAACAGCCCGCCTACAGATATGGCCTCATGTTTTATGAAGTCTGGAGTTATTTTTTCCGAAGTTTAGATATCTGTGTAATCGTAAATCATGGCCTTACAGTAGTTTTTCCATCAGGCAAACTGTGAGGGAAGAAGTCATTAACGCAAGTATCCCCAGCCAGACATTGTCTCCTAAGAGGAATGTCAAGTGGGAAGAAGTTGCAGGTGTCTTTCAGCTAGAACTCCCAAGAAGAAACAGCTTCTGTCTAAAAATGAATACTACGAACCCCATTTTTTATAAGAATAGAACTATAATTGTTCACTAAATACACAATAATTATTTAAAATAGATTACTGTAAAGAAATATACTCTGCAAATATGCGTGTACGCCACAAATGTGAAGCAGTTATTGTGTATTGGTTAAATTGTGTCTTGGCCGACAAATCTTATTTCCAAACGTAATCCAACAACTAAAAATAAAATTGGTATTTAAGTATGTTTACGAAGGCTAATAAAGCGACTATTGGAATTTATCTCACTGTCAGTATGAATAAAAATTAGCCAACCGTCGTGAATAAAGGGGGTTGATTTCAAGGAGTAATAATAAATGAGTGGAAATTACAATTTTAGTTAATTACTTTTCAAGGAATTAAAAAACAGCTGTTGGTCTTTAGTTATAATGTACTTTGCAGACTTCTTCTCTTCTTCTCCAACCGTTTTATATCACGGATCTTCAATTTATTATTGGCATGCTGCAGGGGTACAAGACGAAAACAGTGTCTGTCTAAAGTCATGTTGGAGTTTCAAATCGATTTATTGACTTAATTATGAACGTTTTACATTTCAGATAAATTCTTAATAAGAGACCAAATCGTCAAGATTTTTGTTTAAATTCCGATTGTTGCATTAGAAACATACAATCGATGTACCTCTTCTACCGACACATGACTAAAATATCAATTTCCTCTGTTAAGAAATGGACGGCTCGCCCCCCCCCACCCACACACGTGTAGGACGCCCGGAAAGACCAATCATATGTGAAATTGTCTAAAGGTATGCACGAAATGATTTTGAAGATCATTGAACGAAGATGCGTGAAATAGAAAATAAACCACGTATATCAGAGTGAAGAGTTGGTTACCTTTTGCCAAAGGAATTGCACACGAAAAATCATTTTGCAAGTTTGGTGCTCCGGATTCTCACACCGGATCAGAAACCCATTCAGACGATACTTTCCCACTTGGCCCATTTTGCAGCAAGCCTCGTATGAACTACTGATCAGCGCCGATCCGAAGGAATCTTAACCAAACTATACCTTTAACACGTAATGTTGCAAAGTTGGCCAAAGTGAGTTTCAAAATAGGTGTAAAAATCTCTTTTCTGGCAGAAAAGGTTCTTTTTCACTATAGATTTGAGGTGTTTCCATTCAATAATCTGGAATATTCTCTGGTTCTAAGTGATGGATTCATGTTTCATCTGCACGTCGCAAAAAAGATTACGGAAAGCCGTTCTTCTGCAAAATGACAGTGACATTAGTAAGAGCGCTGAGCTAACTGAACCGTTCTGGTGAAAATTTTCCAATGCGGTGATTATCAAGTGGGGATTTTATTTATTGGATTTAATTGATATAAGAAAAAGAAAATTTAATTATATATATAATACTCATTTACAATTTATTATTACTCTCAGGGTTCTTAAGAAAATAGTGAGATTAACCAAAACAAGGCAATAACTTAATTTATATATCAACTTAGGTACCTGACATTACGACACTAAAAAGAAAAAAGTGTCTAACGATACCCAAGTCAGTATGCTAAGGCTGAGGTCGTCTTTGCTATTGACTGTTATGGCGTCGGTTCTGGATCACGGGAATGCGTCATCCGCTGTGTTGTCATCGATCTTGCTTCGAAAAATTCTAAATTTTTCTCTCTCCTCCTCCAGATGTTTAAAATTGCGGGACTAAAATTCGTTCAGCCTCATTATTTTTGGCCGTCACTGGAAGTTGTAGGGGGTGGTTATTCTAATCTTCTTCAGGCATCCCTTTTGTGGACCTTAGAAATTGTTAAGGTCCTGTCATTGTCCCCTTCGTCTTTGTACCGTAAGGGACGCAGGCAGACCATCGAGTCACCATCCCGTCCACCGGACAAAACAAACAAAAAAACACAACGCCTTCTTTTCAGAGAAAAATCTCTGAGAAAATTATAATTCATTACAAATCTAATGTGTCACAATAGAGTCCGTGATCAATGGTAATCAGATCTACCGACAACCATTAACAATCAGATACTTGTTGACGACCTTACGAGCGTGTCATGCTTTGAGGAAAAAATATGGTTATCGTGCTAAATTGATATAAATAATTACATAATCTAGTTGACAGTTTTTTTAAACAAATTTTAAGCGATGAAATGAATTTGATAAACTTTATAAGCACGAGGGAACATTTTTAGAGCATTGAGACGTACGGAACTTGAGATTCAGAGTTGCTCGGAGCAGGATGGAGGAATGTGTGTTTTGAAACGATTCCGTATTCAGAGTTGCTGAGAAATGTTGTATTAAAAGTCCCCATTTCTGGAATTGCAAGTCGCCAGTTTGGAATTGTATTTTGTCTACTGCCATGTTCCAGTAATTATCCAAATTTTTAGAGAACAGAGAACAAAGCTATGAACAGTGATTGTTTAAACAAATCTATCAACAGTTAGGATCAGAAAGTGATTAGTTTTTGCAAAGTAAAACACCATAAATTCAGTGCATAATGGCCTCTTTGTGATGTGTTTTTTTAAAAAAAACAAGTGAGATCGATCCCAGATGAACAGGTAAGGGTAAAGTAGACAAAAATGAATTTTATTAATTGCAAACCTTATAGTGTAAATATAATAATCGTCAGATTTCAAATTTCGATCATTTCATTTAAAAGAATAATAATAATTTAAGTCAGGAATATTTTTGCCTTGTATAATTTAATTATCATTTTATGTAACTATCTTTCTTGAAGGTCCGATCGGCGGCCCTGAAAATTATGCCGTGCCACAACAATATCAACTTGTAAAATTTCCACAAAGATAAAATTTGTTTTGTTATATTTTGGTAAGTTGTTTAATTTCAACTTCCTTTCTTGGTGGTTAATTTAATTTGTTTAAACTAGATTTGGCGCCACAATGTTGGCTTATCTACAACAATTTGAATTTTAAGTTAAAATTTGTTTATTATATATATATATATATATATATATATATATATATATATGATGAAAAGATGCATAAAGCATGTGAATTTATATCCATAATATAATAGTATAGCGCGTTATTTAGGATAGGCGTCTTTTAATTGATTTTACTGATATTTTAGTCAGTTTATTTAAACGCGTGAGCAACCATGTTTATCGAACGTCGGCAAAAAGTACCGTTTGGTGCTAGTCAGGCTGGGGATAGTAATGGTACCTCCGGGGTTTTCCCGTTAACAAACAGCAGGTGTGGAGATTCTCGCTTATGGAATCGTCTAGGACCTGTGATTGGTCCATAATAAATTAAATGGACCAATAGAGGAACGGTTGGTCCCACAGGTCGGGAGAAGTGGAGGCCTGGTCAGGCATTCTGTTGCTGATGCTGACTAGAGGAGGTTGCTTGAGAAGTAGAGATTCACCAGCGAGATATACATCGATGACCAGCAGCGAGGGACATCGCTGTGTTGCAGAGACCCCAGTCAGGTAACCAAGGTCGCAAATCTCATGGTTGCGTAGAGCATTTCTTTTATAAAATTCGTTTCCCGGGTCACATAAATTGGAGCCCAATAGCGTGGGGCCCGAATAATATTTAATTAGGTTTTTGGGGATATAGAAAAGTGCCTGCGTGACATGAGAATGTGCGATGTTTGGTTTTAATCAATGGACCATTGCTAACACTATTTTGGGGGAATGTATATCTTTAGAAGTGATTTTGTTTAGGGAATAGGAATTTTATGTTGTATTTTATTTTTAGCAGCAGAGTAGCAGGAAGTCGCGTTATAGATATGTTTAGCAATGTTTACTATTTCAGACGGTATTTTGGGGGAATGAATGTTTTAATATCGAATGTATGTGAGGCTGAATGTTTTCTTTTGTTTGATTGTGTTACTCTATAGACATAAATTGTATCTTTGTCCTATTTCAGACGATATTTTGGGGGAATGAATGTGTTAATATAACATATGTGTGACTGAATGTTGGTATTTGTATGATTGGCAGAGTTGTTAGTGTTGTACGTGTTTAAAGTATTTGTGCGTTTGGTGGTGTTTGATGAAATTGCGTTCAGGCTTAGAAACGAGCGAAGTCATTCCAAAAATGGACAATAATAGCGTGGAGAGATCCGAATTAGATCTAGGAGCAGAATCAGGCAGGTCGGACACCGCAATAATTGATGGGGAATGTAATGCAAATTTGGAAGGCCAAACCGGAATGATGTGGCTCTTAAGCCAACTGAATAAGTGGCGAGACGCTGATAAAAGGGAACGAGAGGCTGATAAAAATGAAATTTTAGAAAGAATTGTATTTTCTGATATACTCCGTAAAGCCCTTCAGGCCATTTACATCCGTTTATGTGTATAGTGTCTACGTGTGTGTACAGTAGTGTATTTTCTGATAGACTCCGAAGAGACCATTAGTAATAATTTGTGTATATATAGTAGTATATTTTGTGATAAACTCTGAAAAGCCCTATTTGGGTATATATATATGTGTATATTATGATAGAATTTAAAACTTGATTTGTATATACTTGGCTAAGCAGTTATGAAAATCGCCGCGAATTCATTTATTTTTAGTGACAGATTGATTCGTCGTTAGTTGCACTCGACGACAATCTGACACTAAAAGGGGGAATTTATATAGCGCGTTATTTAGGATAGGCGTCTTTTAATTGATTTTACTGATATTTTAGTCAGTTTATTTAAACGCGTGAGCAACCATGTTTATCGAACGTCGGCAAAAAGTACCGTTTGGTGCTAGTCAGGCTGGGGATAGTAACGGTACCTCCGGGTTTTTCCCGTTAACAAACAGCAGGTGTGGAGAGTCTCGCTTATGGAATCGTCTAGGACCTGTGATTGGTCCATAATAAATTAAATGGACCAATAGAGGAACGGTTGGTCCCACAGGTCGGGAGAAGTGGAGGCCTGGTCAGGCATTCTGTTGCTGATGCTGACTAGAGGAGGTTGCTTGAGAAGTAGAGATTCACCAGCGAGATATACATCGATGACCAGCAGCGAGGGACATCGCTGTGTTGCAGAGACCCCAGTCTGGTAACAAATATCGCACATATCATGGTTGCGTAAAGCACTTTTCATAAATCGTTTCCCGGGCCTAATTTGCCACTTTAACCCTTGAGATTTTCATAACTGGCTAGTCGGGAGGGCAAAATTTAATTGTGTATATCTGTAATAATATTTAATAAATTAGCTTAGAATGACCAAGGGATATTGTTTTTAAAAGTTACTTCCTCCTACCGCAGGTAAGCCGTTCTAAGAATTGAACGGTCGAAGACCTCATACGGTGGGTATTCAAGGAGAGTGCCACAATAGACGAGTAAGAAACTGAGAAATTCAAAAACAAATTAAATTAAATATCTTATTTATATAAATTATGATGTCCCTGACAGTAACCTTTGACTTCAAAGATATATTTTATTTACAAGTTTCTTGCGATAAATAAATTTATGCAATATTCATATCAACCATGGCGTAAATATGTAATGCAGTTCATATTATTCCAGATACCACAATACGAATGCCTTTTTTGTAAATATTATCTGTGAGACAGCTGTCGTCTGTTCGGTACGTGCTGGTGGAAACCGTGGAAACGAGCTTTGTATTGTTATAGTGGATATATAAGGGATCCCCTCCAGAGCTATCGGAAGGGCGTGGGACAAGTACCCAATGCCCGACCTACCCGATGCAGGTTTTTCTAAGGTTTTCCCTGCATTCCTTTAGGCGAATGCCGGGTAGGATCCTTAAAATATAGCCCGGGGGCCCTAGTTAACCCTTGGCTACCTTTCTCTACCCTTCCGCATCCCCCCTTTCAAATCCCTTCCTATGCTATTAAAGGGGAGTTGCCCTAAGTGGATTACCCTCATGTAGCCTATTGCCCTAAAAAAAAAAAAAAAAAAGAGCTCGGAGTCCATTCCATCGGAGGGGATGAGACCGAGGTCTTGGGCGAAGGTCCCGTGGGGACGGTAATCCAACCTTGGTCTTGCCTCACATGTGGAATGGAATCCCGTGTACGGAACGGGAGCAAGACGTCGGGGCTAGCCCGTCGGTCTATGCGATCAGAGCAGAGGCGGTGGTAGATCTGGTTGACCGCCATGCAGGGACCAGCGGGGCGGGGCTGGTCCCCATTTTTTAAAGAAACCAAAGTCTGAAAGACGAGTCACATCTTTCAAACTCGTCATCCTGTACCAGCGTCAACTCCAGGACGACTTGACTTGCAATACGTAAATTGTCTGACCATATATTTAATCTCCCCTAGAGCGCAAACATTGCAGATCTATGCAGACCCTACATCTACACGGCAAATACAGAGACGTCTCGTAATACGGTACATTTGCAAGTAATGATGTATGAATATAATTAATATGATTGCTTTTGAGTTTTGTCATCTGACAAGTGCAGTTATGTTGCTCTAGGCTCTTCTCAGCACCTGACGAAAGGCACAAGGATCCCAGAAACGTTGTGTGGTATTTATATTACCCTTTTTGTCTGAACTGGCTATCTTTCTTTTTTCGTTATTTTCAATCGGACGTAAATTTTTTCGTAATTAATTTTTAACTGACTAGCTGTCTATTACATGTTAGTTTTTAACGTTAATTACCACAGGTCAAAAGGTGAAACTTTTATTTGTGGCAAAACTTCTTCTCAACGATATGAATACAGACACTTTCCAAATTTATCAACAGATTGATGAAGTCGTTCTTACCCACTGTGTGCACTTGGATGCTTTAAAATCTGACTCCAATCAACAATTTAAAGATATTTTAATAGTTAACATACCCGGTTTGGTTCTGGTCCTTTATTCAATTACAGACACCGAATAATTTGTATATTAATGATATTTTAGAATACATGGAACCTATAATATCTGTCGCGTACGCAGATAACACTAATTTGTTAATTACGGACATTGATTTAAATAATCTCATTGCGAAGATTGAGATTGCATGTAGAAACCTAAATACTTGTTTCGTCGCAAATAAATTCACACTCAATGTACAGAAAACCAAGTTAGTTCGTTTTACAACAGCAACCAACAACATCGTAACTGATAAGTTCTCAGATGATGCGATTTTCCTCGGCTTACAGGTCGACAGTAAATTAAAATGGAACTTGAACATTGATCGCCTTGTACGAAAACTTAGTTCTGTTTATTATTCACTAGCTGGGTGCCCGGCGTTGCCCGAGACGTCATTTATCTATAACCCCCGATATTACACCAATTTCGGTTGTTTTTGCGCTATTTTTATGTAACAGTCCTCGAACCCAATCCGTAAAAGTACTTACCTCCCATGTCGATAGGGGTTGAAGTCATTGACCAAATATATCGGTCGTTTTACATGTTAGAAGATGATCACCCCCACAAATGTGCAATAATCTAAAAGTATTTATTTCACGCACAAATCGGCCGATTACATTGTCTGAAAATTTCTAGCCCCGCCCTCCACTTCCCAAACCCGTCACGTTACCCAGGTTGTCACAATTAGACTCAGCGACATTCATAGTCGCTGAATTGATTCGAATCTCGGTTGTTTTTGCGTTTTTTTAATTTAACGTACCTCCACCACACCCCTAAGCTTGCTCCCATCATAGGGGTTGAAATTATCCACAAACAGCATCGGTTTAAATACTAACAAAGTAATTAATCCCAGGAAATAATTATCGCAAATATCGACCGTTTAACATGTTTGAAAATTTCCACCCCCGACCACTCCCGCTTCGGGGATTTAAACGGCAAGTTTAATGTCGTAATTAAATTCAATGACAACTATAGCCCCGAATTCGACTCCAATCTCAATGGTTTCTGCTTTATTTTTATGTAATGCCACTTCACGCCCACCCTTAAGGGTGCACCCATCCAAAGCCCGAAAGGGGTTGAAATTATACACAGAGAACATGTAGAGAAATTTTATGAATCTCATTGATGCCGAAATATATTTATTCGAAGCAAAAATTGGCCGGTTAACATGTTTGAAAATATATATTCCCACACCCAACTGAGCCAAGCCCCTCAAACCCCAGCACACCACCGCCAACCCCCGTGCATTTCCCATGTTGTCATAAATACATTCACCTATATCTGGAATCTGGGAATGATTCACGTTATTTTCTAGTAACGTCCCTCCACCCCATCCCTAATTGTGATCTTTCACTTGTGTCAAGGGGTTGAAATTAAAAGCAAAATCGGTAGAAATATTATCAATGACATTGTCCCCGACAAATATTTATTCGCTACAAAAATCGACCGTTTAACATGTTTAAAATAATTTACACCTCCGCCTACCCTTCCTTTGGGGGAGTTGAACGGTTAGTTGAATGTAATAATTTAACTCTTTGACAACCATGACCGTGGATTCGACTACAATGTCGATTGTTTTTGCATCATTATAATTTAATTCCACTCCACCCTCACCCCCCTTAAGGTGAGCAACATTCCCAATCCTGAAATATGTTGAAATTATACACAGGTAAAATGTAGAGATATTTTATTAATTTAATTGATCCCAAAATCTATTTAATCGACGCAAAAAACGGCCGGTCAACTCATCCCAACCCAGCCGATTCCCGCGCGTAGCCCAGATTGTCATAAATACATTCAGCGACATCCATTACCTTCGATTTGACTCGAATCTCTGTTGTTTTCGCGTTATTTGTTTGTAAATCCAATCCATCCCACCCCTATCATGCCTACAAACAACATCGGTAGAAATTATATCAACGTCAATGGCCCTGGCATTTATTTATTCCACGCTAATATCGATGATTTAACATGTTTGAAAAATTCCACCCTGTCCATTCCCGCCCCCGGCGATTAAATGGGTAATTGAATATCATCTCAGATAACATCGGTTGAAACACTGTCTCTTCGATACCTAAAAATATTTATCTGTCTAAATATCGGCTGTTTTAGCATGTTTCAATGTTTCCACCCCCTACCCTAAGTGTGCTTCCCTCTCATCCCGAAAGGGGTTGAAATTTTACAAACAACATCGGTAGATATATTATCATTGTCATTGACATCGACATTAATTATTTAATGCAAATATCGATCGTTTAACATGTTAGAAAAATTCCTCCCCTGCCTATCCCATCCACTCCCACCCCTTGGGGTTAGATGGCCAATTGAATGCTCCACCCCACCCATAAAAGTGCTCTACTGATAAGCCTGAAAGTGGTTGAAGTTATACTTAGAGAAAATGTACAGAAATTATATGTATCTCATTGATCCATAAAAATTTGTAATCGTTGCAAAAATCGGTAGATTATCTTGTATGACAATTTCCACCAGGACCACCCCCGTCCCTGGGAGGTTAATTGCTAGTTTAATGTCATAATTAAACTCAGCGTTATCCATAACTTTGGTTTTGACTTCAGTCTCGGTTCTATTCGAGTTATTTTCTTGTAACATTCCTTCACCCCACCCCTAGGGTGCTCATTTCCCATGCCGTAAAATGTTGAAATTTTACTGACATACATTGGTACAAACACTATTAATTATTTTTACCCGGAAAATATTTATCCGACTCAAATATCAGCCGTGTTAGCTAGTTTTAAGATTTCCACCCCAACCACCCCCGCTTATGGGAGTTAAACGGCAACTTGAATATCATAATTAAACTCGCTGAGAACCATAACCCTGGATTTGAGTCCAATCTCGATTGTGTTTGCGTTATTTCTATATAAATCTACTCCACACCCACCCTTAAGGGTGCTCCTTTCCAAATTTCGAAACAGGTTATATTAAATATATGGAACACTTAGAGAAACATAACAAATCTCAATGAACCAGAAAAATATTTATTCGACGCAAATATCGACTGCTTAACATATTTGAAAATATCAAATACCGTCCACCCCCGCTTGGGGAAGTTAAACTGTAAGTTAAATGTCATAACTAAACACAGCGACAAATATAACTCCTGATTCGACTCGAAACTCGAATGTGTTTGCGTAATTTCATGTAATGCCAAACCACCCCCATCCCTTAAGGGTGCACTACTCCCATGCCTAAAATAAGTTGAAATTATACATAGATAACATGTAGTGAAATTTAATGAATGCCATTGATCCCGAATTATATTGATTGGACGCAAAAATCGGCCGGTTAGCATGTTTGAAAATTTATTCTCCCCGCATACCCCCTCTCATTACCGCCAATTCCCACACACCCTCGTGCGTTTCTCAGTTTGTTATAAATAGTCTCAGCGACATCCATAACCCCGATTTGACTCGACTCACGGTTGATTTGACGTTTATTATATGAAACGCCCCTCCACCCCCACACATAAGGGTGCTCCCCTTGCATGCCGAAAGGGGTTGAAATTATACACAAACAACATCAGTAGAAATACAATCAATATAATTAACCCTGAAAAATATTTATTCAACGCAAACACCTGCTGTGTTTTCATGTTCAAAAATTTCTACCCCGCTACCCCTGCATCTGAGGGGTAAATGCCAAGTTGAATGTCATAAATAAACTCAGTGACATCCATACCTTCGATTTGACTCCAATCTCGGTTGTATTCGCGTTATTTTCCTGTAAAGCATCTCCACCGCAAACCCTATGGGTGCCCTTTTTCCAGGGCGTATTATATTCAGATCACATCGGTAGAAACACAATCAATATCTTTGACCCCTAAAAATATTCATCCAACTCTAATATCGACTGTATTAGCATGTTTAATTATTTCCACCCCCGTCCACCCCCACTTCTGGGGGTGGTAGACGCGTCTCACCCCAACAGTGTTCGTTTCCTGGTCGCAAAGAACACGTGTACGAAATTTGGTGAAATTTGCTCCAACGTTGTACATTTGTATTCTCCACCCCTAACCCTAAGGGTGCCCTTTCCCCGGGGTGTAGAGGATGAAAATTATATTCCGATAACATCGGTAGAAACACTATCAATATCTTTGACCCCTAAAAGTATTTATCCGACTCAAATATAGGCTGTTTTAGCGTGTTTAAATGTTTCTACCCCCGTCCACCCCCGCTTCTGGGGGTGGTAGACGCGTCTCACGCCGACAGTGTTTGTTTCCTGGTCGCAAAGAACACGTGTACGAAATTTGGTGAAATTTGCTCCACCGGTGTAGATTTGTATAAGGAACATACAAACAAACAAACACTCTGCTTTATTTATTAGAAGAAGAAGATGAAGATTGAAACTACTGATGCAACAAGTTGATACCAAAACTGCTTCACTAGTCTATTTTGTCTACTTTCATTCACATATGTGTTACGGTATTGCCAACTGGGGCAATTGTTCTCGTAGTGTGGATGTTTTCAAACTGCAAAAACGAGCCATTAGAATTATATCAGGTGCTAGAGAAAGCTGCAGACCGCTGTTCAAAAGGATTCATATTATAACTCTACCTAGCGCTTACATATTAGAAATACTAAAATTTGTTAAACGCAACATGAACCTTTTTGCAAGTAACGGGGACAATCATGGAGGAACCGTTCATTTTTCAGCCTCGGTCTCTACGAGTCTAGCGTTCATTATTCCGGTATCGCACTATTTAACAGCCTTCCTGAACATATAAAGAACATAAAAAACTACAACTTATTCGTCAAGGAGTGTAAAACTTTCTTGCAAACGGAACTTATTCCTCCGTACACGAATTGTTGTATCGGTCTCACATTCGTTGAACTGCCTTGGCTACAAAATTGCCGAATATGTAACAAATATGTAAACAGTGTGTCCAGTTTTCCCCTTTCGGTTCTGTTTTCCTGCCTCTGCTTTCTGTTTTAGTAAATATCTATGACGACATCCCTCAGTACCTAGCGACAGGAGATGAATACCAGGAAGTGATAAGTGAATGTGGTGACTGGAGAAATGTGATCAGTGCCTTATTGATATGAATTTTTTGGTATAATTTATTAATCATTACTATTAATATTAATTCATTTTATATGTAATTAATCTATTGTACATTTGTGACGAATCCTATTTCTTCATTTGAGGGCCAATGGAGAATAAATCTATCTATCTAATCTCCAAAATTACAAGACAAACTGTTAGATGTAGCAACATCCTGGCGAAAGCAGATACCTACAGTTTATCCCGGACCCTATACTTTAATACCAAAAAAAAAAAAATTCATTTCACTTGCCCCATCGTATACCGAATACTGATGTCAAGGATTAATAGATTGAAACCAAGTTGATCTTTCATATTTGAATAATTTTTTATGTTAATCGTGTTTCTTATTTTAATATTACCATTCGTTACCTAAATTTACTACGGTTGATTTTAATAAATAATTGTATTATATCATGATTTACACTTACATCTATGTACAATACAAGAGTCCATTTTTTTTGCTCTTGTCTCTTAAAGTAGGTAGATTTACTTGGCAAACCAAGGGTATAAAGCATTTTCAATCAAAACTGACAAAAATACCGCGGAACTGAAATTGCTTGAATCTGTATGCGCAGTCCCTCTTTTTGAATGTGAGGTTTCGGAGTTGGTAAGGAGCGTGAGGCTCACCTGCTAGAGCTGGCTGCAGGCCAAGGAAGAGGCAGAGTGCTTCGCTCAGCAGGTCGTTCCTCACACACAGTCGCTTCCGCCAAGCCGCAAGCCAAGCTCCCTGCAGCAACAGTCATGCAGTCGCTACCAAGCACCAACTACAATCGGCAAACGTTCCTTTTCAAAAGAATTCGCTTGAAATTGGTGTGTTAGATGGCAACCGTCCATATAACTCGCTAATTGGTTCAAAGGAGTGAAAATGGACAGAATTCGGTTACAATTTAACGAGATTCATTGCGATGTAATAAATTGGATTTAATACAGTCCTTCATTTCTCAACTTTATGAATAATAAATAAATAAATAACGTTGCCTTACAAACCAGTAAAATTCTGCAATTTTTGTAGATTAAAACGGGTTATTTTTCTGAATTTACATTACTTAGGTAAATAAAGAATCCAAGAGAAAGAAAAACGAACAAGGAGAAAATTTAAAGGTTTTTATACAAAAATAGAAACTGTTAAATTTTGACTATGGTATGCTATTTAGAAAATTCAATACGGTTTCAGGTCGTGGATATATTCGCAAGAGTTATATCGAGTGTTTTTAGTTTCAGATTTACTGATTCCAGACTGCTGAGTATGTAGAACCGTTACACACATAGGAATTAAAACAAAGAAAGGAAATAATATCCCATTTTTCGCTACGGTCTTTCAAAAAATACTAAAGTCAAAGAGTTGCGATCGTTCTCTGCTAAAGTCTCGTCTTCTCCATAACCCCGGAACGTTCAACAGCATTCTGAAAAACGTTTAGCGTATTGTGGTAGATCGACGATTTCATTTAGAAGTGTATGGCGTAATTAGAAGCTGCTGAATTTGATTCAAACCGTCTTTAAGGCGTTTTAAGGAGGATCAAAACTCGTTTTTTACTTGTATGAAAAGTGTCGTAATGTTAACAGATTATCTAATTATAATAGCAGCCTTTTAGTCAGAAAAAATTTTAATGTTCAAATTTTAAACATGACGTTTCATCCTGTTTGGGACCTTTTCATGTGTTTGGGGATTTACAATTATATAATAAAACCGCAATGTGTGGGCAATCCGCACGTTAGAAATTTTTGTTAACTTCAAAATTTTTATAAAAACACGTTCATAAAAATAATAATTTACAGACTTCAACAATAGAGCAATACATTATAAAAACACGAATATACCAATTTAGAATCATTAAGTAAGTCATCAAAAAATCTCCTCCATGAATTAGGCACGCGAATAAGAGGAGCGGAATCCAGCTGTTTCTTGTAGAAAGCCAGGAATCTCTCCTCGTCGGAAACAGATTCCACGAACTGCTCGTTTTCCCGTGCTGACAACCTACGCGTTTATGTTCTCCACCAGATATGTGCGTGACGTCACAATCCATTCACAAAACAGAAATCCCCGATTAATCACTACAATAGAAGCGCTAAACAATATATATGGTTTTAGCACTGGGGGTCTTATGGTGTACTTATTCGCGGAGGAGAACGTTTAAAGATAATGCAAGTTCCATTACCGAAATGTTTTGATTTTATAATCGTATAATTGATTTCAATTAATAAATGTTCACGCAATTTGTATATTTAATATTTTATTAATCGTTATACTAATTACTAAAGACTTTTTTCTAAATTTGAGACCAATTTATTATGTTGTGAATCAAACGACGAAAAGGAGTTGTGTTCCGTAGTCGAAACGCTTCGCTAAGTACGTAACACTTTTAATTGAGAAAAAAAAGACGTGCAGGTCTGTCAAACATCGAATTTTCACCTGTCTCTTAATATTCAGCACCATGACGCAAATATTCAGGCATTATGAAGACTGTATTGGTACTCAATTGATATATATTGTAGTAAACGGTCTTATGTTAAAATAATATGTGTCACAAGAAGTTTAAACAAAAAAATATTATTTATTAAGACACAATTTACATTTACTCAAATAATCAAATGAATTTTTTCAACAGTTAGTAATTAATGTTATACAATGAAATTTAATCTTTCTCAGGGTCGTTTACTGGGCCTTTAATAAAACGAATACTTGTTAAACAACTTTTACAATGCAATATAGAAAAACACATACAATCACCAAATTTGATTCTGAAATCTGACGATTATACCTTTACTTAAAAGTATACAACTATGAATACTGTGAAATATTAACTTACAATTTATCTGGTGATTCATGCAATTTGGCTCACTTGCATACTAGCACTCACTCACTTTATACAGGCCATAAAGAGCACCAAGTTTTGCTCACCTTTTACACATCCACAGTAACCTCTCCACGATGACCTTACTCTCACGACGATTCACGACGAATTCCTCCAAGCAATTTACTTACTTATTTCGGCCACCTAACTCGGCCCAATGTCCACCAATGATTTCTCCTGACAGACTGCTGACTGATTTATTTCCACGACGAAACTCCCACCGACGATCGCTGCTAATAGCGTGGTCTCTCCTTTATTCGCACGACGCCTTATATTTCTTTCTTTTGCGCACTTCACAACGAAGCCGTGTGCACTTCTCCCCACACCCTCGTCTAATTTTCCACCTGTCTCTGAATTATCCTCGTTGTGTACCAATACGAGTGTACTAATACGAGTCCAAACTACGACTCGGGACAGCCTTTTCACATCTGCCCTACAAAGTTCGGATGCCCTCAGAGAGAGTTCGGGTGCACTTTTGCTCCTCCCCACAGAGCTCGGGCGTACCTTTTCTCCTTCTCCTCGAGTTCGGGTGCACCGAGAGTTCGTGTTCAAATCTGCGCACCGCCTCACATAGCCGGGCGTACACACACTTAACTCATCCTCTTTTAATTTGCCATCTGTCGCTCAATTATCCCATCATTATCTCCTTGTGTACAACTCGTGTGCCTTCCGCAGTTGACAACGCGAGTCCAAATATTTGTTAATTATTAATGATTTCTTTTAATTACCACAATATATATACATATATTGTAGTGATTAACTATTAATCACAGTTAAATCGCCACGTTGGAGTGTCAATTTGTAATATTCACAATTATTAAACAATTAAAACAAGCTCCCACGTTGAGGCACCAATTTGAAGTATTTCAAATAAATGATTTAAACGTGCCACATGTTGTATCAACAATTTGTAGTATATAAAGATAAATGATAAGCAAATTAAAGTTAAGTGATCGGATGTATTAATTAAAAGATAAAAATTTAAAGTAAACAAGTAAATTAATTTACTAAATCCAATTATTGAAATTATATTACATATTAAAACTTGACAATATACCACGGCTAGATCTCAGGACCGGCCATCGGGCCTTCAATATAGAATATTTAAGTAAAACAATTAAATTTACAAAGTGACTAAAGCATTAATTTAACAATCAGTAAAATATTAAAATATAAAATATGAAATCTGAACTCCAAAATCTGATGATAAAAAATCATTTACTGTGGGGTTTATAGATAATAAGTTGTTCAGTTTACCTTAAAGTTTTGTTGTACCAAGAAATGGGCTCGTACGTACACACACGATTATTATTAACACTTTATAAACAGGCCATAATACACAGAATTTACTAGGCAACACTTTCTGCTTGCTGAGTTTACTTACAACACTTGTTTCGCTGTTATCTGTATTAATAACTTGTTAGAATTATGAAAGTTTGACTATTTACTGGATACAATAACCTGGCTCCCAATAATTGAAGAAATGTATAACTCGTGAACGTAGGATAGATTACGAAAATATTCTGCATCAGGGACAATAACAGTCAGCGTAGTATCGTCGCAGTTTTTTGCTCAAAACTAGAAACTATAGATCTTTATGAATATTAGAGCTGTTAGACTACATACAGATTTGTCTCCCCAAACACACTTTCTGAAATTTTGTCCGAACTGTTATTCCTCTGCCTCCTGTCCACACACACCGCTCTGCGCGTCTAGCAAAATGTTTTTCGACAATACCCCAGCAAGCATTATAGCACCATATTCTTGTACACAACTCGTATGTTTACGCCGCCAACAATGCAAGTCCAAAATTTTTGTTTATTATGTAGCGCGATAGTTTTATTATTGATATATATATATATATATATATATATATATATATATATATATAATTAGATTTTTGCAAGGGTTGCGAGTTTGGTAAGTTGGAATTTGAGCAGGCGCCGCCGCGGCGGGGAGATAATCCCTTCAGTCTGGAATCGGACACGTAGAATGTTGACCCTCGGAAGTTACCTGGACTGTCGCACCGTGGGAAACGTCTCTCTGAAAATCACAGAAATTTGAATTAACACGTGACTGCCTGAACCAATGACATTGCTTGGTTCAGGAAAGATCGATCAAAAGATGATCGAGACTATCGATTTTTCACATCCAGCGAGGGGGCTGAAAAGAAAAGTATTAGCACTGAGGGAAAAACCGTCGCCACCGACAGACGTGCAGCCCCAAACTTGCAGTTTCGAGAGGACTCGGAGAGATCGAGGGTGCCACACGATAACGGCCAGACATCAACGCAAGGTAACTGCAAAGTATCTTAATTCTTGACGCGAGAGGAGGAATTACCGTAGATCATGTTTAACTTGAGATTAAGGATTAGATTGTTTTGCCAGGCTAACTGAACACTGTATTTTGCATTTTAATTGTCCATGTTCAATTAAATAATTAATAAATTCTGTAAAATATCCTCTTAATTTATCATTTAAAAAACCTACCACTACAATTAATTAATTATATTTCCTTTTAATTACTACAATATTTTTATTTCATACCTCACGAGGTCGCCAAAATAACAGTGTTAAATATGTGAAAACGTTGAATGTGACTGGCTTGTTATTACTATTGCTCCCTGCAAACATCTGACGATCTGAAGCGTTTCTGTTGAAAATAATACGGTATTTATATTGTTAAACTACAAATTCTGATTTCTTATAATTTTTCCCTCTCATATCAGTCTTTTCTATTTCCTCTAGTTTTTTCTTCTTTTAAATATTTTTCTATTTCAATTTTGTCATTATCATTTACGAATTGTGTTTTTCATATACATTATCATTTTAAAATTTATTGGTTTAGAATTTTCTTATATATATCGTATTTTTGATTTCGGTTTTTATTTTCTCGGTGAGTTTTTTTACTCGTGTAGTGTATATATTATTTTTCTTAGGCCCAATCATGCCTTTTTAAGTATACAGCAGAACTATCTCCCATAAATGTTGCATGTATGAATACATAATATATTTAGTGTCGCTTCCTAGGCTATTAGTTTCTCTATTTTATTTTACCTGCAGATAACAAAATTGAATTAACGTAAGATATTAGTAGACTACTGAACAAATCTTCATTAATTTTCTGCAAATACGGAATTTCTGAGGGTGTGCGTTTCATATTCCATAAAAATAATAAAATACCGCGAAAAAGAACACAAAACTTGGATTTCAAACTGATCACACTTACATTCGTATTATACATCGAGCCGTGCCCGTAACTGCAACTTTACTTCATTTCCTTTTACAATTTTATAGCATCTGGGAACTGTGAACATTAAACAACATTTTGTTCATGTGTGTTCTCTAAACTTGACCAAAATAAAATAATTGAGTACACAAACGGCAAGAAGGAAATTCAAGTCATGGGGTAAGTTCTTCAAAATAAAATAACCACCTGCAGATTTTCAAACAATCGATTAAATAGGAAATTATGATGCAGACCGGACCGTACAATATAATCACTTATTATAGCTATCTGACTTCATATTAAAATTAAATAATAAAAATAGCAGCCTTGTAACTGAACTCTCGCTTCTAATGCTTAAATTGTAACTGCACTCTCGCTTCTAATGCTTAAATTATTTTTTCTGTATTCTCTAGAAATGTGATTCTAAGTGATAACAGGGCATTTTTAGGCCTCATTGTTAAGATATACTTCTTCCGTAGACAAATTATCTATTTTTATTCACCAATCAGAGAAATATGTACGTTTCGAAACTACACACTACATGTGTCTGTGTGTGTCGGGGAAAGGGAGGGGCGGCCGAGGTGAGACCAGGGTTAACTTACTCTTCTTCGCTGATCAGAAAATTGGTGCTATTTTAGGTTCCTGTCGGTCGGTGTGGTGTAGTGGTCAGCGACATTGCCTCGCATCACAGAGGTCCTGGATGAGAGAATCTTGGCGAGGGCATGAATGTTGTCTGTGTTTCCATCATCAGAGAACCTCTCGCTGGAAGTTTCCTGCCTATTCCATTAAAAAGGACTTCTCTGCCCCTGGAGGGGTTACCTTTGGGGACGCCTGCTTCTCTCTGTGGTTGTGAACTAAGGTTTCATACAAGCCGAGGCACCTTGGTCAGTTTTGAGAGGTGTATGTTTCGTGGTCGCAAACGTTGAGCATACGATAAGAGTTGTTCGCTATTTCTATTGCTGCCTCCTAAACTGATCGAGGCACGGAGAAGGAATGCTGCGCCCGCCATCGAAAGGGCGTGGGACAAGTACCAAATGCCCGACCTAACTGATTTCGACGGATTGTCCTGCATAGCTTTTAGGCGAATGTTGGGTAATATCATTAAGCTATAGCCTGGGGGCCCGAGTTAACCCTTGGCTACCTTCCTCTACCAACCATTCTCTTTCAAATCCCTTCCTAAGCAGTTAAAGGGGAGTTGTCACCACGTGGATTACCTCATGTAACCTGTTAATCTAAACAAAATTATAAAATGTTAAAAAATAAAATGTTACTTGTCTCTCAGTTCTTTGAGGATGCTGTTGTATTTCGTGTATTGACCTTGGCAACGCGTAATAAAATCAATATTCTTAAGGAATCTTCAACACATTTCTCCATTTTTACAAGGCACCTTGTAATCTGTTTCAAGTACAATGTATTCCGTTTGGCAGTATAATATAGTGTGCTAAAATATTTACATTTTTTTAACATAATTATTTAGACTATTTAGTAGTAAATTTGATTCATATTTAGAACATTTAAGGGAAATATTTTCAATGTCAACTATAGTTGAAAAAACTGCCAGAAAATCCAATGTTCGTTTTGCAATTACATTATTACATCTGATATAAAGCACAGCGATCGTAGTGCTACGTCCCTGTCCTACACTGAAATAGAATGTGTCACGTCGTAACGTAATCTGCGGACGAGAGCGCTGTTGTTTATATTCTAGAGTAGCTGGCGAGGTCCGTTATATTTGAATTGCATTAAAACTCACTATCATCAATTAGTCTATTGAATAATGCTTTAATTAACATTCCTATATTTGAATTCTAATATAATTCTTGAATAGCCTGTCACCTTTTAATTAAGAGTTTTTGATATTGATTGAATCATCTAGATGATTGCGGATTCATCTAATCATATCAGATATTTTCTCATATTATGATTTTTATTTATGGTTGTGTGGGTAGATGGCAGCGTGTAAAGTTTTAATGAAGTACTTTTAAAGGATCTTGTAGGTATGGGCTTTATTTAATTTTAGCATTTCTAACTCCAAATATTGTTAAAGCCAGTTACTATTCCCTTAAAAGATTTATTTGTATTCTTCCTCAAGTTGCTGAACTGTGCTCGATGGGAGAAATAGGTTTCCAACAAACTACGACCCTACAACCAAAGAGAAATTATTATAATTTTTCCAGTATTTATTTACTTCTGATTTTTCTCGTCAGGTAACATGCCTTCCGTACTTTTTCAGGCCAGTCAAGGAAGTACGTGCGTTACGAACGTCTTTGAAGCTTTAGTTTTCAGCTGGGAGTAGAAAAGTTGTACTCATACTTGGAGCACATTACGAAGTAGCATTATTTTTGGAGTGCGCAGGTAAATTTCGTTCTGTGCCGTTTTCTCACACATGGGAAACTTGGATCTCAGGTATATTTGTTTTTGTCGTTGTAAGGATCGTCAAACGATTCCGTTCCTTTAGTCAGTCAACGATGAAGCTGATCCGATGTTTCTGGTTGTCTGTAAATCTGTTACCGTGGATCAAGTTTGTTTCTCATGGACTTCCCTTGCACACAACGTAAAAAATTTGACGACAGTGATGTGGATATATTTGGAATGTTATTGATATGATTCTCCATTGTATTATAGATTTGAAAGGTGTAAAACAGAGGATTGAGGCATAAAAGTACCTACAATCACAACTGGTCTTTACAGACCAACCATTTCATCTTACAAATCTTAAACTAAATACTGATCGACTAGAATCTATCCAATTTTGTCTTATAGATTTTTCTTGTCCGTGTATACTTCACTCACGAACTATGCTCAGCTTTTAAATACTGCACATTACTCAAGATAAACTGGTTTAATTATTTTCAATCTTCTGACAAAAGTGTAGAATGTCCATTAATTGTCTGGCCACTGGGTTGACGTGGAAGTGAAGCCTTGCTTCATGCTTCTAGGCATTTCTTCCTTAATGATTAGAATTCGGAAATTCCTATAGAATAGGTATTTTGGATATACCGTAACACTTTATTCTGGAAATGTTTGTGTCACTGGCGCAGGTCCAAAGCTGGATACCGTAGAGCCACGTTGGTTTCAGTATTTGATTATAAATCAAAAGTGTGTTGGAGATTGAAAGTTTAGAGCTTCTTCCAATTATCTAATGATAGTGTCCACATTATTTTTTAATCCCGCTTTTACTTCTTAATAAGTCTTTTCTTCTAGGTACTTGACGTTGTTGTTATGTGGCACAGTAGGATCATTTATATGTATTGACAGTGGTGTTTTCCTTCTCAATTGCAAGTGTTGCGATGTCATCTGCATATGTAGCCCCCTCAGTTCCTTCCAATTTCGGGATATAGCTAGTGTATAATAAGCAGAATTTAGGACCAAGCACGTTGCCTTGGGGCGCTCCGTTCTTATCTCTTTAATATCAGAAAAAATGTCAGTAGGTAAAAAATGGTGGCAAAATAAAGGGCAAATTATTTGGGCGAAAAATTGGGAAAGAAATAGTGGCAATAAATCTTTAAATGATGTAGAAAACTGTGATCAAGGTGAAGCATTCGCAACATCAGCTGAATACGAACAGTTACACAGTGAGGAACGTACATAAGTATTGTAGGATACATTATTATTTAGATTATTCGGGTATTCCATTTTCTGAGAGTAGAAAAGTGAGCAAGACACAGTGAAAAAATGCAGAGAAAAGAAAAATAAAAGCAAAGAAAACAAGAAAAACAGAAAGAAAGAGGCAGGTTAAAGAGATGGCATGAAAGATCATCTAGAAGTTCAGAAAAAGATATAGAGATTTTCTGCAGCTTATCGAACAGTACGTAAAAAAAACTATTCGTCATCAGGGAGAGAACAACACTCAGACGCTCAACATAAGAGTCCGAACACTCATTCGGACTCTATATACTGGGACAGCTCTCCGTCTAGGATCAGGTCGAATTTAGTAGGTCTGCCCCCTAATGAGTGGAATACCCGAATATTAATGTTACATCAACATTTTCAAAAATCCAGATTAATGGACGATATTCTCAGTCTAGTCCAGATACGTATCACAATCACACTGAACTTCCTTCTCCTTAGTATCCTGGTAGGCGTGTCATCTTTGATCAGGGAAGGAAGAACGACAGTAAATTTCGCAATTTCTGAAACGTTTGTGATTGAATTCCTGGTACTGTTTGTCATTTTCAACAAGTATGTTGGTGACACATCATTATTAAACAAGTTAAGAAACGTCAAAGTGACGAACTAATAATTCACCATTTAAAATTTATATATTTTATTGATTTTTCTCATTGATAAAATGGTTTCTCACATATGTATGTATGCTTCAAACTATCATTTTTTAAAGTTAACTCTCACTATTTTTTTGCTTACTGGACACAAAGTTTGAACACTCCAAGAATGTGTAATAACGATAATTATTGAATACAGTATTCTCGGGCTTCTAGACTAGTCAACAATCGTATTCGTGACGGTTCGATGACGTTCACTGCCATCTATTACTAGAAGACGATGACAGTGAACGTCATCGAAACGTCGCGAATACAAATGTTTACTGGGTAGAAGCCCGAGAAGACTTTATTCATTCTCTACACTGAGAAAGACTACATTCACGATAATTGTTCATTGTGACAATAAGATAAAAATAAATGGCTGAATGAATTCTGTTTCCGTCACAGCCCTGCTTATGTTGCTCACAGAATCCGACCTACGGTGGTGTGTTTTCCTGCGACGCCATCTAATTTGCTATTGGTCTCGGGGTCCAGCCAGCAACTTGCTTCATCGTGATGCTCTTCTTCGGCCTTGATGGCGCAGCTGTTTCCGTCGTGGCGCCGGAGCCGGAGCCGAAGCAGGCGAACCCCAGACGGGGATGTTTGTGGCGTCAGTTCCTCCTAAATAATTACGTCATGATGTCTACAGTCAAGTTCAGACGAATATGAGGTGAATATGACTTCAAACAATATGATTATTTGACTCTGAGGTGATTCGATTACTTTTTAGACTTTACAGTGCTGACAATAAATTGTGAAAAAGGAAATATTAAACATAACGTTACGAGAAGATTTATTATTCGAAAATCATATGAGAAAAAACTCTGCGTTATCGGAACTATAATTTTGCTTCCTCATTTTCTCCCAAACAATTACGCCTTAATGCCAATATTCCCAATATTTGTTAAAGAACATATTAATTAGCGTCTCTGGTGATTTATTTAGACGTGAAATTTGTTTTTTAATGTGAATTGTATGATGGTCGTAATCGTCAGGGGAATAGAAGGCACCGCACAAAACTAGGAGGCTAAAGATTAAGGTTTATGATTAATTCCTCAGCTGAGGAAATAGAATGAGTCATTATATGAAATTACAAATGTTATAAGAGACAACGCCTTGATAACTTACAATTAATAGTATTAAGAAATCTACAATTAAATAACTCAACGTTTCTATAATTAACTAATTATAAAAATAATTAAATTACTATCCAAGATTAATGAGCGAAATGCTTGATATTGGGTCTAACACAAATGCTATTTACGTTAAAAATACCAAAAATTTAAATTGTGTTTAGGATTACGTTTTGTTATAATTTAAATGTTTCGCCTTTTTCTAAATATTTCCTTACTTATCTTGAGTTTGCTTTCAATTTAGTTACAACAATTCAAATTCTTTTAATAACAAGGTTAAATAGCTAAATACAAAAGAAGTGATGATATAACACGAAGTGTCTGGAAATATTGTTTCTTACTTCAGGTTCTAAGAAAACTAAAAACACAGCAGCCCAGAGCGACACAACTGAACAGTTCAGTTGAAAATATCAAATGTTGTGTTTTTAGTTTTCTCAGCACCAGAAGGAAGGAACAACGATTCCAGAAAGGTTAGGTGGTATTTATATCATCACTTATTTTGCCTGTATTTGGCTGTTTTCTATTATTATTAGTTATCAAAACAGACGTATATTTTTCATTTTAACTGGGACTTTTAGATGTGAATATTTTATTTTATGTATTTGGATAATTTAGCTTAAAACTTATTGGCATTGTTTGCTTTTATTTCAACCGTGGAAGTTGTGGAAGAATGTCTAAAATATGTTAATTATATTGAATTTATTCCTTCTGTTACTAATTGTTTAATTTGTGAAGAGTTTTTAACGTATTTCGTTTTAAGGTAAGTTATTCTACTAAGTCTTAAATTTATAATTTTGTTTGACACCATTACATGATATAATTTTTTTTCGATATTTTTGGAAGTTTCAAAATTTTTACAACATAGTTCTCTTTTATGCTTATGAATAATATTATAACACCTGAGGAAGTCCAAAATATCGAGATGATGCATTATGTGGTTTATTTTTACTTGAGTGTTTCATTGTAAAATCAAAAACATTTAAGAATACGACTGACTTATTGGTCATAAATAATTATATTAATCAAATAGAATATTTAAAAACTGTGTGCAAAATTATTATTTTTAATATTCTCCTTAAGTACGTGTAGACCAATAAACAATGCCGGAGCAAATAAATTAATTATACAACTAATATTCACACGTCCATAAATGTTAAAATCATAGGCTTGGATGAATGACAGTAAAAAGGACTAACAAAATGCGGACGTCTTCTCGGGACTGATGGAGAAGAAGCTTGACCTTTCATTGAAATATTAAAAATTTACAGTGGAAACTGAGAATACCAAAACAAGAAATATAATAGCTATAAATTTGAATGTTTTAAAAAGCAGCATATTCAATGTTTTATGGGGTAAAATAAATGTAACTATTGGGAAAACGACCACGAACTTCCTAGCCTGAGTACACACCACCTATTAAAAGAATGTTATTTGTTATGTGTGGATCACAAATGTACATCGACGATTGGATTAGGATATTAGGCAATGTGCGAATAGTAGTGGTTACATAATATTTGTATTTTAGGGAAGAAAGAACAAAAGTTGTGGGGAAAACATCAGACCATACGTGTTTTCACGGTTACGAACTATGATGAGCTTTGTTGCTTTTTAAAACATTCAAATTTATAGCTATTATATTTCTTGTTTTGGTATTCTCAGTTTCCACTGTAAATTTTTAATATTTCAATGGAAGGTCAAGCTTCTTCTCCATCAGGCCCGAGAAGACGTCCGCATTTTGTTAGTCCTTCTTACTGTCATTCATCCAAGCCTATGATTTTAACATTTATGGACGTGTGAATATTAGTTGTATAATTAATTTATTTGCTCCGGCATTGTTTATTGGTCTACACGTACTTAAGGAGAACATTAAAAATGATAATTTTGTACACAGTTTTTAAATATTCTATTTGATTAATATAATTATTTATGACCAATAAGTCAGTCGTATTCTTAAATGAGTTGATTTCCCTTTATTAGCCAAGATTATGTAGGCATTTTTTTGCGGCAAAAAAAGAAGCTCAAATTGGATCACGACTTGAAAAAGGGAGTGATATGAACCAGTGTCCAAGCCAATTTTGCCCCCGTTACGAAGAGTTGGAAGAACTGCAACAACGGGCTGCTATCTTAAAGAAATAAATGATAAATTCCGATGTAAAAAGTCAGAACCCAGAAAATTGCCTCAACCATATGAAAATGGTAGCAAATTTTTATACTATACTAATAGAGCGTCCTGAACGATAGTATGAGATACATAGACAAGCTAGCCGGATGTGAACCCTCTTAGCTCAATTTATTTTTGACACTTGTCGAATACAGTAAAGACTGACAGCGGCTTCATGGGATTCAGTTATGAGCGAAAGTTCATCTTGATCCTGAAGCTGCAGCATGAGTGTAGCCATCAAATGAATATTCTAAATGATACCATTATTGTAACATACTATTTGACAGTGTAGGCTGGCAGAATATTTTGGAAGGCACAAAACTGAGCATGTCATTTCTCATTGAGCAATTTTAGAAGCCGCGTGGGCAATTTCAAACCAGTAAGTATGTGCAAAAAAAAAGGTCGGGAATTTTTTTAACCCTATTTGTATAAGTTGTGGCCAGTAGTGAAAAATCAAAACTTTCCAATTCGAAAGGCCTCGGAAAAAGGTCCTGCGGCCTAAAAACCACGAAATTTTGCACCTCTTTACAGCAAAAAGCAAAAGCATGAGGCATTGTATTGAAAATAATGTTCAGAAATAAATTATATACAATCAAATTATGCGTCAAATGGAATACTTGATTACTAAATTTAGTCGAATGAAGCTGTAGAAATTATTAATTAAATGTAGGATATTCTTCGTCTTTTTCGGAAAGAATGCAGTGTGACGTATTTCTACAGATGATATCTTGAACATGGTCGGTCGTACATTTATTTGTCAAGAAATAAAGTTGTAGAGAATTTAATTCTCTTTCCAGAGCATTATCTGGTTTTAAATATACATTGAGAATTGCCAAAACTACACTCATTTTTCTAGTTGGTTGTGGTCGGATCGGCCGTGGTCGTATTGTGGTGCGGAGGAATGGAGAGATAGTTAGCTACTTAACTACTTATCTTAGATAAAGGTTCTAAGTATTTTCTTACTTCTTTACATCTTTACATTTATCTATGTCAATACAAGACAAAATACGAATATACAACCAGGTTCTTAAACCAATCTGGCTTTACTGCATCCAACTTTGGGGATGTGCATGCGATACCAACGTCAAGAGCATCCAGGCGTGGCAGAACATGATGCTGCGAATCATCGTAGACGCCCCATGGTCCGTGGTATGTAAGAAACACTTACTTACATAGAGACCTAAAGATCCCTTTAATTAAAAAAGTAATCAAAAGAGCTGCCGGGAAGCATGAAGACCGTCTTCATTGACATCCCAACACAGTCGTCCTTCGTCTACTCGACAACGCAAACTTACACCGCCGACTTATGAGGACAAAACCCTTCGAGTTAGTGACTGTTAAAGAACGGACCTATTGCGTGGAGTGATCTCCCCGTTGGGGGAAAACTTTGAAAATCACTGGACGAACAATAGTATCATAATAATTAGATTTAATGTAGATGTAAATTGATGGTTGGTCACATTTGACCAGTTTCAATGTATGGCACAAAATTTTAGTTCCTTGAAATTTTTTTTAAAAAAACATTTATCTATTATAGTAAAACTTCATCTGAATATTTCTCAATATTACTTATATTAAAATGTTTGTTGATATATTAAATTTACAACACCATAAATCACATCTATATATGTATTACAGTGTTATACCTACGAATCTACAGGTTGTTTTGGTTGTCCTTGATAAAAACATTCAGTACTGCCGAAAATACAACTTTTTTGTTGGCTGGTTACAGCCGGACCGGCCATACGCATGTTATATACGCTTTATGCTTTAACTATTAGCGAATAAATGAAAAGAAGTGGTTTGTAGGGCAGAGAAACTTTTCTCGAGATCTTTCGAATTGGAAAACTTTGTGTTTCACTACTGACCACAACCTATACAAGTAGGAACTAAAATTTAAAATACCCTACCTATTGCACGGTAAGATGTATATAAATGCTGGGCTACTACAACTTTTAGAAAATACGAAATGTGGCTTATGACATTTTCCTACAGAAGAACGTAAATATCAAAATGGCTTGAGAACTGTTCATTTTTCTAATGGTCGTGTTGTTACGAATTCAAGACCCGAAAGTGTACTAATATCAAGAGTTGAAAGAGGAAAATGAATTTTATATAAGCTTGTACAGAGCAGGAAGCATTAGAGTAGCAAATATGGAGGATATACAGCTACGGCAATGGAGAAAGAAAATTAATTACAGACTTGCACCAAACACAGTAGGCAGAGTAGTTGTGTTGGAGAGAAAGACGTTGTTATAGCATAATAGCATAAAAAGAGCAGAGGTATTCGGATATGAAAGTGATTTATCTACGACAGTTAGAGAGAGGTTTGAAAAAAAGTTGGAGTAATGTAGTTGATACTTGGGATTATATACTTACTTACGTAGCTACTTGAAGACCCAGGGAGAAACGCAAATGACAAAACATCGCTAATAATAGAACATCTACCGATTTTTTCTGTGTATAAATTAAACCCCTTTTGACATAGTACGGGAGAACCCTTAGGGGTTGTTACATAAAAATAAAGCAAAAACAACCGAGATTGGAGTCGAATTCATGTTTATGAATGTCATTGACTTTAATTATGACATTCAACTTGCCGTTTCAGTTATACTTCATCCCTTTGGCAAGGATTGGAAAGGGAAAACATTATGTGCGTGTTTGTTCCGCATAAAAATCTACACCCGTAGAACAAATTGAATCATAATTTCTACACATCTTATTTTAGAACCGGAAACAAACACTGGAGAGTAAGACAAGAGTACAAGCCTTGGGACGGGAGTGAACGGTGGTGGACATTTTAAAAATGTTAAACGGCTGATATTTGCGGCGAATAAATCTTTTTCTGGGTCAAAGAGAAGGGACCCCATTTAGGGGTGGGAGTCGAGGGGCGTTACATAAAAAACACAAAAATATTCGATATTCGAGTCAAATCTTGGTAATGGATGTCGCTGAGTTTTTTATGACAACATGGACAACGCGGCGGTGGTCTGGGGTGGAAGAGGTGGGGCGGGTGTAGAAAGTTTTCTAACATGTTAACCGTCCGGTTTTAGCGTCGAATAAATATTTTTCGGGGTAAATGACATTGATAGTATTTCTACCGATGTTGTTTGTGTTTAATTTCAACCCCTTTTAGCCTGAGAGGTGAGCACCCTTAGAAAGGGAGTGTTCGAAGTGGAGGGGCGTTACATAAAAATAACGCAAAAACAACCGAGATTCGAGTCAAATCCGGGATTATGGAAGTCGCGGAGTTTAATTATGACATTATGACATTGTTTAACCCACAGTAAACGGGAAGGGGGAATTTTCGAACCTGTTAAAATGGCCGTTATATTCGACGAAATAAACTTTCTCGCGGTCATTGAGTTTGACCCCTTTCGGCATAGGAAATGAGCACTTTAGGGATAGGAGTTCCTTATTTAAAAATAACGCAAAAGTAAGGCAAGTGAAAATTCGAATTGCGAAACTGTGGGAAAAACACATTAGTCCTTATACGCCTTATTATATCAGAAGCAATTTTAATCCACGGCTAATAAGAGTCGGATAGGTCAGAACAAAGAGATCACAATGCTAGGTTATCCATGGGCTAGTTGGCTTATTTGACAGTTGAAAAATTACATCAATCCCAACACCACAATCACCTAATTTGCAAATATTATGGCCGTCCTGTGTGGTACATTTAAAAGGTTTAATAGCTCGTAAGGTGGAGTTTTCTGCTTCAGGCGGCGTATACAACTAGTCGGTGGTTTAAGAGAAACTGTGGATCAGTTTTCTTCCATTTCCATCTTTTATCTTTAACTGCTTGCATCATTTTTATCTACGTCCAGTTATACTGCGTTTATTACTTTTCACGATCCTATCACGATCTATCAGATTCTACTGATTTCATAGTTTCCTCTACCTCACCTTCAACCACTTTCTCCGTCTCATTTTCAATGCGACTAGACTTTTTCTGCATCCCTTTCTAAAAAATCTGAGTAGCGAAATTCACACCTCAAACCCCGCTCTGTTTGGGTTATTGTCCAATCATGTTTCGTCGCTCAAAATATAATTTCTCCACCATGGGGATCAAACGGAGTAATTCCACAGCTCTATTTCCTCATGTACTCATAACGATTAAGTTACAATTTTGTATTGTATTACGTTTAGACGCACAATGTAAAAAAGGATGATTTTATATTTCACATTTATTTGTTTGGTATCACTATTTTTTATTTAAGATGATTGTTCTACATTTTTATTTTTGCTCTTTCAAAGTTTTTTGATTTAAATTTGTGTGACATATATTTTGTCCCTGAAAAAGCCCTGAGTTTTTATTGGGACCTAATTACAATAATTTATGGTGTCTCATAAGGGATACTCATTGTACACATTTTAACTTCACAGGCGAACACTCTGCGAAGAAAATTATTTTTTTCCGTTATTAAATTTTTTGGATGTTCAGTGTTTTGTTTCATTTATATTAGATGTAGTGTTCTCCAGTTTAACAATTCACTTTAATAATCGTTTGTTTCATTATCCTTCCTGGCCGATGAAACTTCATTAATAAATATAGATTTTTTGTTTTTAATTTTGTCGGATTTGGTACTGCGTGTTCCCAATTTTTCGCAATAGAAATGAGATGATTATTACAGAAGTTATTTGTATTATTTAAAGTCATTAAATAGCTTTCAGGAGTAATACAGACAAGCGGAATGTAATAGAAGTTACCCTCCGGGAATGGAGGAGTGGATGTAGCGCTGTGTGTATAGGTTAAATCACTAAAAGTTATTTAATAATTTAATTTGCAGTAGACTGCAGTCCCAAAGAGTTAACCAGCATGTCATGAAAGTAAAACACTTTTACTTTATTTTAAATGAGACCATTAACATTATAAACCATGTATTATAGTTTCATTTTATTAAAACGCGCAGAAATGGGATTAAGAATATACCAGCAGTTAATTCAATAATTTTGGACGAGTCAGTTACTATAAGAAGTCGACCTACGCGTAATTATCCAGAAATACCACTACGGTCAAAATAATTTTTTTTTATGATTTTCGGTGCTGTCGAGTCGCCGAAGTTGCCCCAAACGGTTGATTCGACACGTTTCACAATTTTCTACTTCTGCCCACGGCTCACCTGCGCCCTGTGTAAGAACGTGGTACCCGACAATGGTATCGTCATCAATTTAAGAAACGAAATGACGACGTCATATAGTCTGGGATGTCTCATGAGTCATCCTTTCGTAATGAAAATCCAATGAGAATAAAAGTAGAACTGTGCGGAATTTGAGACTCGATGTAAGTCTGACTGGAAACTACAGATCATTTGGACCATAACTTACATCCATTACTTACGCCCACCAGAAAATTGGGATTTGAAGCCTTGGAAATTATAAAATGCGACTTCGTGGCTTCTGGTAGGTACGTCTGTTCACATCTGCGGGAGATTAAGTCTTGGAAACACATTTTCATCAACTTCTCATGATTCTATAGACAAGTCACAGTTTCTATTTTGTGGGGTGGTTTATCTTACGTAAGATTTTTATGCTTTTATATCTGGCATAATTAATGGAAAATTACACTTACATTTTGTTTCCATTTCAACTAATACATCAAGTATAATTGAAATTCCTCTATTTGTTGTACTAATTACCAAAGTATAGCTTACCCTTAGGTGTATATTTCTCTATTTCCAGTTGCATGAAGAAACGAAACTGCGTACAGATAAGTATTTCGAGGAATTCTGACCAAGATGGTCTGCGGAACGAGAAAACTTCTGACGCCCTTTATTACTTAGTAAATGTACTTACACCAAACATTAAATCGCTTGACTGATTTTATTTTGTAATCTATAAAATATTTATACTCCAATTAGTTGCATAGTTGCAAAGAATAGAGCAAACTGGATAAGTATAAGATGCGGTAAATAATTTATCAAAAAAACCAAACAATGCCCTGAGGAATTCTTCTATCGTTAAGTAATTTTGATTTAAATTTGTCCTGATGAATGCCAATTAATTAGGCCATTAATTGTTTGGACTTAAAATTTGAATTGTTTGAGAAATCCATTATAGCGGTCTGATCGAACAAAGCAACAATGAGAGAAGCGAGCTCACTTTGCTTTGTCGAAAAGTCAAAAATGGCATATGCGCGCTAAAACTCAAAAGCACTAGGAGTCAGTTTGCAGAAAAACATCGTGAGGAGCAGAACAAGTAATATAACCGTTAGTTAGCGGAGAAAGATTGTTGGGAGTTGGTGGCGGGACATTTCAGAGGACGGAACAAATAATACTAGAGCTGAGACTAGCCGTCGTTAATGTATTATTAAACAAAGCTGTGAATTTAAGTCAAAGTAAAAATATTCACGGAAGTATTTCATCGTAAATATTGCTAAGTAAAAGCAGTTTACGTCTATAGCCAGCCAGGAATAGTAAAGTTGCAGTCCAAAGCGGTAAAAGACTAACAAATCTATGAATCATAGGATTCATATAAGGCAAGCAGACATCAGATAGCTGACAAAAAGGAGGATCATCCGAGTTCCTGGGAGCCTATCAGTTTTGACTTCAATAGTGTAAAATCTGTGAATCGACATTTTAGAATCAGTGTATAATTTTTTCAATAGTGTACTTCCGAAACCAAAAAGAATGCTGGTACCAGCTGAACACTACGTAAGTAACAAAACCAAAACTAATAATTAATTGTAAACTTCAATTAAAGGATGAAGTCAGATTTAGTTCTCTTTTAATTGTCAATCAGAGTTAATGGCTTTACTTTTAAATTTCTTTCTATCAACATATTGTTTAGGTAAATGTGAACTGCTTGTTAATAAGATTTTTAAATCAATTTGTTGTGTCCATTATCAAACCCAGTAGGGGCCCTGAGAGAGAGAATGATCTCAAATTTTGTTGTAATTACCTTTATTGCCACAAACTAAATAAATATTTTGTTTGTTAATTTTTGATTATTATTTCATTTAATTAACGCCTTCCATTTAATTATTACCTAAATGGCGCTTCACGTGAGGTAAATACTTAAAATTCTCTAAATATAAATTAAATAAAGATTCCATTTTTAATTATTACATTTTGGCGCTTCAACGTGAGGCAAATTAATTCAATAAATTAAAAGGCTAACATTTAATTATTAAATTTTAGCGCGAAACGTCGGACAAATAAATTAAAGCCACCAGTTAATTATTACAATATATATTTTAGTAATGAAATTAATAGAAAACAAAAACCCACAAAGTCGTGCCAATTAATGTGATATTCAAATTTATGTGAATCGAATTTATTTAACTACTGATGATTATTAACGAGTTAAATTTTAAATACAGAAACATTTATATTTAATTAGATTTTACACACAAACTTGTTACATAAATGCCACGGCTATATTTAAACTTTCAGGGCCACTTATCGGATCTCTAACAGTAATGATATAACCAAATTTTTTTAAAAAATTTTAAGATCACAAAGTATTGAATTGAATTAACTTAAATATTACTAGCATTAGAAATCTGACGCTACGGAATATTATACCAGGTTTACAATAGAATTTTGGTACATACCAGACATAGGAGCAGCTCTCTAATCACACTTATATACACTTCACCAATTATTCTATCACTTCACAAATTATTTAAAGGACTTTAATTAAACAGGCCACATTTTCTGCACAACCTAAGTCAACATATGCGATTGAATGCCTAACACCGCAGACAAGTCTCTGTTGATATCCCAATATTTCGGCAAACAGTAAAAATGTTGACAGCAAGAAATTGGAATTACGCTTTTCAAATAACAGTTCCATTCAACTCACTATAATAACTACCAATGATATCACCAAATAACGGCCAGTTCAACTTTTCTACAATTTACACGTGTTTCCTTCAATTTATAATGCCAATAATCTTAATAGCTGTCGTCGACTCTTACTTGCAGACTCATTAACTTGGTTTTTAAGCAATTCTAACACACAGTCCTCACGGTCTGACTGCCACATACAATAGCTTTTCCAATTCATCTTTATCAGAGACTCAGACCGACCTTCACTGTTTAACTTCGTATCGCAGACTGAAAACGACCACTACCGGTCAACCGCAGACTGACTGTGCTTTTCTTCACCGCTTTCAACATTACACATTGCCGACAATAATACCGTCTGAAAACTCCATATTCTTACGAAACGCTGACTGTTGCCTACAATACCTGGGACATACAATTACGCTGACAATACAAATATTAAATCATTTATAACAACCTTTTATTACATATACTGGTTGTCAACACAATATATTTGCTTTGTTAATATTTAAATCAGAGTTATACGGAATTATAAGAAATGCTGATTGAAAGTAAAAACTCTCCATTGGGAATAAAGATGGAAATAGTTATTTGACTAGAAATCAGGAATTTCTGAGAACCCACGATGGCCGATTCATGGACGCTGCGTTTTGCTTTTGTACATAAATTATTTACAGACTGCATCAAACGTGTAATGGATACTCAACAATCTCGAAACTGCCGTAAAATCGATTAATGTCTGGCATAAGTGAAAATAAATTTGCCCTGAACGTGCAAGAAACTAATTTTTTCAGTTTTTGTCTGGTAATAATGTTGAATTCGCAGGTTCGTCTGTTACTGTCTTTGATTGTTGACGCAGAAAGAGAATACTGCGCCAGAAAAATTGGTTTATTATGCACGTATCCAGTCAAACATGTGATATTACGAAAAACATGTGTATTACGAAATTGGGACTTTCTTCTCTTTCTGCGGAGAAGATGGTAACGTTTGCCGGGAAAGTTGTTTGGCATTTTAACGTTATCTCTTACATACATTTTGGAAATTCGTAATGGAAATCTCTGTTTCTTAGCAATGGACACTCGACAAAGATATTACTAGAAATCATACGATTCTAAGGATGGACATTCATAGGCTCTCATATAAGCCTCAGTCGCCGCAACCTGTAAACTCATCTCGTTAAACCAGTGAGAACCTAGCACATATTTGGTCCCTAGAAAGATTTCTGACCATTGAGAAAAATCGGTTTTATGTCTGCGCCAAAGTGATACTTTCAAGTCTGTCGTTGTAGTTTCTCAAATTTTAAGACAGATCCGCTTCATGCCCAATTATTCCGGAGACGTCAATATTTTCGGTGGAACGTTCAATCTTCATTGCGAAGTTGTTTTTTAATATCAATATTTATATCATTTGTGAAACTCAAGGTTTTTTTTAGGGCAACAGGCTACATGAGGGTAATCCACTTTGGGCAACTCCCCTTTAATAGCATAGGAAGGGATTTGAAAGGAAAGGGGGGATGCGGAAGGGTAGAGGAAGGTAGTCAAGGGTTAACTAGGGCCCCCGGGCTATATTTTAAGGATCCTACCTGACATTCGCCTAAAGAAATGCAGGGAAACCCCTAGAAAAACCTGCATCAGGTAGGTTGGGCATTGGGTCACCTGGCTTGTTCTTACAGCTGTTCCATTACTTGAATCACCTGACGTAAGGAACAAGGATGCAGAAAAATTTAGTACTTATTTTCGTCTGTTATTTAGCTACTTATTTATCTAATTATTTTACTTTCAACACAGTCTATTTTCTTAATTGTGAATTTTTCATATTTATTTCACAATTTTAGCATTACAGATTTGTCCTATTTCTAACTAAACCAGCAAATCTAAATGTATCCTAATTCCTCAATTGAATATTGATGGAAAATAAATCAAAATATGAAAAGACGCACCTCAAATGCAGTTGAGCCTGATTACAGAAATTCTTACTTAGGAAACCACAATTAAACTAATGTAAATTTCTCATACTGACAGGCTTTATATGCGGATCGGAAGTCGGTCAGTCGTTTTTTATAAACTTGAAATTTTCTATAATTTTTTTTATAACTACGACCAAGTACTTTCAACTAGCTAGGTCTTCATTAATGCAGGACTGACGAAACATTAATTCAGTAAAACAATTTCGTAAATATTAAATGCTGCAAGTTTTGGTACGTTTCCATTAGTCGTTGATATTAAGACATGTTTGATTTTATGTATCATACACTGACACTCCAACCTTAGTTGGTGAAATATGTCAGCAATTTTGTAATGTCGTTTAGGGACTTCGGAGCATTGTCACTCAACTGATTATTCGTTCTTAATCAATATATAAGACTTTATATTATTTCTTTGAGGTATCCGTACTAACCACGAGAAAATATGAATGAATTTCTCTCGGAAGATGACGGTGCCAGTCGCCGAAACGTCACTGATTATATGTGCAACCCGGTTGGAACTCCCGAGAGTAATTCATTCATACACCGGAAATAACCCGAACCTTTCATATATTTCAGAAAATAACAGCGAGTTTATTCACCTAGATGATCAGTGTTAGTTTGATTCACTCAACTATAAGCCGGAAATATGAAGAAAGTCCATTAGAAAGCGTTATGTTTCAAGTTTATTCCTGTAGTACGTCTTGTAAACCGACGATATTACGAGGGATTGATTTTTGTCTAATAATGATGTAAGGAAACAGTCAAATCAGTCGTTTTTAATTAATTTAGTAATTTATATTCAAAGTCATAGATAGATAGATTCCATAGTATTACGTACCTGGTTATCCATCTATATGGGAAGCAGCCAATCAAGTGAGAGACGAATGTAGTGTGACCGTTGACGTGGTGGGTGGTTGTTTGCGCTGAGTCATTACTTACACCCATTTGACATTTCGAGGCTATAAACCCGCAAAACAGGAAGCGCTGTCCGACTTCACTCGCCAGTGCCGTGAGCTTGGTCCACATTCAACTTTAGTCATGACCAATCCATTAAAAAATTTCTGCGTGGAGCTGGACAAAATAGAAATCTAAAATTTTCATCCAAATACACCGGTAATTATTTGTGAAGAAGTAATAATATTCTGAATTTAAGCGACAACTAAGGCACGATAAACACAATATATAAGAAGTTGATTTACTTAAAATAAAATTATATATTGTGGTATCACATTTAACCTTTCATTTATTTACTGAATTTCCTTTGGAATATTTTAAAACATTAAAATTTAATTTATTTTACAATTTAAACCCAATAAATGAAAGTTTGAATTTAACAATTGTTCATAGAAAATATTAATCTCATGACAGGCTTAAAAATAATTAAACTGAAATAAGTTAATATAAAAATGTAAGGTTATTTAACAGAAAATTTAATTGATACAAGTTTTACATAATTTTGCCACGGCTATTTAATTTAGAGACTCGTATTTTTCTCTCAGGGCGCTTCAACAGGCCTCGGAACAGTTACTGAATTAGCATGAAATATAAAATTTACGGGAAAAGCTATTCAGATCAAATTACAAATGTTACACATAAATATTCCCCCAAAAATACAAACAATGAATGGAATTAAATTTGACGGTACGAATAATTATTCAACGTTTAAAAAGTATTGACCAAATTTAAAATGAACTTAACGTACCATTTATGATTACTCTTGAATTTCACTTGCAAAGAATTTACAATACCAAATCTTAAACACACAAAAAACTCTTAATACGAAATCTTGTCCATATTATTTCAAATGCACTTTAATAATGCATCTAATAATGCATCTATATACATATAATCTCTTGTAATAGATTGATGCATAGATAGATTTATTCACCATTAAGCCCTCTAATGAGGAACAACAAATAAAATTCTTTAGAGGCAACAGACCACAGATTTACGCTAATCCGATTTTTCACCACACAAAATGTTTTTGTAATGGGAACCAGTGAGTATAATGGTGATCAAACAGAACATAGATCACCGTATAGTTCGTCTCTAACCTCCAGATCGTTCCCAAGTTTGAAATATTTTAACAAATTTTAGTCCTAGTAGGACTCTGGTAAACTTCGCTCTACAGATATTTTGAGGAGACTATTAACTCATAGTGCTATACTTTCTCAATAATTTCAGTAATACGTTACATTCGACCTTCACACACGACGAACTGCTGCATGTCTCTTATCCAAAAACTGTTCTTAAACTCTGCTTGATCATGCTTCCAGCCTGACAAGCGCCCAACGGCGACCATCTCTCTCGAAATTTCCCGACGAACTGGTAGATTTTTAATTTCTCAAATCATCCCTTCTACGTTCACACTAACATTATCTGGTGGTACGATTTTTGGTTACGTATTTGACACTTCACGTTGTTGCCAGGCCAACAGTAATAAGAAAACTTCTGGCAACACTCTAATTTCCGCTTTCTCACGCCATCCAGAATTTTCAAAACACTCTTTCAATAACAAATTCTATACTTGAACGATTCTGAAATTTATATTATTGATACATACACTGGTGTATGTTACAATATACCACTGTGATCAAAAAGTAAGGTGAAATTGTCATTTAAAACTCCCGGATATTAAGAAGGCAGGTAAATTTTTTTCCCTAGGTTGGTAGGACTGTCTATAATATTTGCCAAGCGTTTGTTTGTTAAAAGGTTTAATCATCTCCGAGTTACACGTGTTTTTGTAAACAACCAAAAGTGAATTTTTCGATTTTTGCAATGGGTGATTTTGTTGAGCAAAGAACTTGCATCAAATTTTGTTTGCGGAACGAATATTCTTGTGCGGACACGTTGAAAATGTTGCGGAAGGCCTTTGGTGATCAAACTATGGCACAAAAAACGTTTATAAATGGTACAACGAGTTCAAAGAGGGCCGAGAACGCGTTGAAGACAACCGCGCTCTGGACGATCATCAACGTCTACCGACGAGGGCCACGTCCAAAAAATCAAAGATTCAAGCATCAAGCATGAAGCCTAATCCTGTATAATACATATATATGTTTATCGTTTGGTAGTGTTTATATTTTATGGACATGTCCATTAAATACTTTCGTACCAGTTCATTTTTAAATTAAAAGAACAATTTTATTCAGGAAAAACAAAGACTTACAGCTCAATTATATTTTCACATTAACAATATTCATTAACATCTCATTACTTTATTATTTATAATTTTTAATCTTTTAAGATTCCGCGTGACTAATCATAAAGATCACGCTGCAATACGTGATATGTTATGATGCTATATTATATTATAATAGACCAGAAAATTACCCCTTCGGGACGAAAGAACTCCTCAACTTAAATAGAATCCCTACTATTTTACCTAATATTTTAATATAAAATAAATATTACATAGTTTATTATAAAACGTAAATACGTAAAACTACATACATGCTCTATTAAACTACCATCAACACTATATCTTCACTACAGCCTAGACGCAGACGACATCGGCGGAAACATAATTAATTTTGTCTCAGACAACATTTTGTGCACTCCTGAAATAAGCTGGCGATAAAAAGATAAAACTAAAGAAAATTCTCTCCCTTGTGTATCATAATTTGTATTAGTTAAACAACTGATTATGCCGTCATAATCAATTTTCTTATGCTGCAAATACCAATTTTATTAATATCAATAACCATATGGAGATGAGAAATATAGCTGGAAATGTTCTATAATTAAAATAAAATCTAAGATACTAACTTCTCTATGTGAATAACGGTAAACGGTGTTTGTATTATAGGAAGAATAAGGACACACTTTTTAATATTAGATTTTAATACTAATTATTGTAAAGCAAAATTATTTGAGTTTAATACAATTATATTCGTTATTAAGAATTTTCCAATAAATTATAATTATTTACTAATAACCTTTACCACAACTTGAAAACACACAAGACATAGAAGCGTACGTCGATATAGTTATATCAGTTTTTAATATATAAACTATATTAAAATACTGGCCCTATTTTAGATCCTTAGTTTCACACACATGTTTATTAGATTTTTGGATTTGAAACCAAATAATTTCGTTGGAATGGATAAAAAGGAGAACAGCAAAGTGGTGAACCGGGAATCCAGTATCTAGGTGTGAAAATATTTACCAAATAGGGTGGAAACCATTAAAAAACAGTCGTTTGAAATCTAAATAAAATTTGCTTTATATAATTTGCATATATCAACGTAATTTAAAACTGTTTGCACTTTCAAAGCGAATGTAACAATTAATAAGTTTGGAGAGAGATAATTTAATGATTTAAGGTATATGACAGTTTATTCATTTCAATATATAAAGTAATTTCAGACATAAATAAATTTAACGGTTTAATTTAATATACACAAGTATATCAAATTGTTATGAAAATAAATTTAACTCGATATTCTCATAGTTCGGTCAATCTACAGTTTTTATATTAATGGCAAAATCTATGTTACGTGATCATATATTTTGTACATCTCAAGAGGTGGCGATCGTTAAGCTGGCTTCTGTGGATACAGTGATGAAATTAAGATGAATGGCAGTGACGTGTCTTCGTGGCTTGCTCCCCTCGAATCTGCTCCTTCGAGTTCGACTTCAGCCTCATACCAGCTCATCCATCATCTTATTCTCTTATATGACCATACGCTTAATATATGAAAAATTATAACATGTAATTATTCCTTAACGGAGAATTAGATTTGTACTACGTTTTGGGTCATAGATATCTGTTTGGAAGAGAATTATTAGTGTCTCTGGTTTTCGTTTTCTGATAACAAGAATAAAGTCAAGAAGTTAGTAGATAAGGAAGCTTTTATAGTATAGAAAATTAATGGGTAGCTTTGAAGTAACACGTAGTAGGCTGAGGGAGCAAGGTTATTATATTCAATTTAGTCTTTTATATATCATGCAATAACCCCGTTATCGAATGAGGAATGGCGTAGTAATTTCATTTCTGTTGTGAGGTCTATATTTCAAGTGAATTTCATTATTTATTTGAATTGTGCAGCCTAAATTGCATGTAACCCGACAGGACCTGATCTGCATGATTCTGCCACTTCCAGCGCGCAGCATGTGACTAGAGATCACTCAGTATATAAAGTTTACGTTGTTTAGCGGTAAAGTGGATAAAAACTGACATTTTGTCATTTTTCTAAGTAGTAATAATTTTTTTTCACCGAAAGACCCCTAAAGAGACCCAAGTTAATTTCAATTGTAGTGTTTCAATTTCATCTAATTATATTAATTTCAATGTGATAATTTTGATTTCAATTTGTTTTAAATTTATGAATCAAATAGACTTATTTAATTTATGAATTATAAAGTTTAATTCAATTTTATTAAGTAAAGTAAAACAGAATTTTATGGAGACCCAACTGAATGATAGGTTTTATTAATCATTACGTAGGCCTACCTCTTCTTTTAGATGATTTCCAAGCCTCCGTCTCTCATTTCTATATCTCCTGGTGTACTAAATCCTATGAAAATCTGCTGTTGTTCAGTTATTTTGGATAGAAAGGGTGTCCCATTAATTTGGTTTCTCCCGGGCGACGCGCGTCGCATTCCCGGCCTAAGTGGCCTGAGTGCTTGCTGCCTCCTGCGTGGCCTGGCCAGGCGAATATATTCAGGCTCTGAAAGCAGATCTGTGCACGTACACGCGTCCCCCGTCCTCTACATTCACAAACTTCAACCTCCTTCAAAATTCCGCTTCTTCTAGCTCTCACTACAGACATATTTTCTTTTGCTGCACTTTGTCGCAGTGTCTTCTATGTAACGAAAGGTTCGAATTAGTAATGTGCATTTTTTTAAACTTTTCGTCAGTAGTTTTTTGCCCTTGCATATACCGTACTGGCTTTGCAAGGCATATATATTATATATATGGTGATAATTACGGATATGGAATTATTTAATAAATAAAATTTTACTATTTTCATATGGAAGACTCACATATGGAAGAAAAGACTACAATTAAACATAAAACTCAGCACACATCTCTGGCTACTGGGTAGAATATCAAAACTTTCCCTCGATAACAAACTCCTAATATACAACACCATCTTCAAGCCTGTCTGGATGTATGGCATCCAGCTTTGGGGAACGGCATCATCCACCAACATAGCAATAATCGAAAGATTTCAGTCGAAAATGCTTCGAACAATCACTAACGCACCATATTACATAACGAATGCAGACATACATAGTGACCTAAAAGTGAATTCAGTGAAAAGTGAAATTGTAAAAAACCGTGTAAGATACATAAAAAAACTTGAGTTGCACCCCAACCAACTTGCAAATAACCTACTAGACAGTAGTAAACACAACCGCAGGCTTAAAAGAAACTACACGCTGGACCTGCCCTGCCGCTTCTAGCTGTGAACACTAACTGGAAATAAACTAAATAGTAACAACACCCAAACTGCAACAGAAGACGTATTAATGTATGCGTCCTCTATACAACCCACATTCATACACAATATTTACTTATTGCTTTTATTATCAGCAGATTGTAAATAGTTATTAAATTAAACAAACAAAAAAAAACAAAAAAAAAAACTATTTTCATTATCGGCGGCGTAAATATGAGACCGTTGCATTATAGCTTAAGGATTGTCTACAAGAATACGGAGCCTATAATGCTTGCTTCCTAGAGTTGCATTGTTGCCTCAGGCACTGAGACGTAGTGTTTGCTAGTGTTAGGACATTTTGAATAGCTAATTCCCTTCTTTGCAGTGCTTTGCGAGCTTGTGGCAGAAAGCTGAGCTTATCATCCATTAATAATCCCATATAATCTGCTTCTTTCATCGCTGGTATGGTTTATCCATTGCTCCTGATATCTGGTAGTCGGAGTAGTTTTTAATTTTCTTCCAACTCATTAATTTTCCCTATGAGACCGTTCATGTAAATATTCCATAACAACGGTCCTAAGACCGAGCCTTCAATATTTTTGACATTTTGTCAAATCCGAACCGTTCTATTTTGAACGTAACTCATTGTCAAATTCCTTCCATATTCTGACATTTCGATCTTTTCTAATATTGATAAAAGTTTCTGCCAAACTAGACAGTTGAAAGCATTGGAGGATATATTAGAATAGCCATTTGATATTTACATTTGTCGTTCTCTATTTTGTTTGTCTCTATTGATCGCCATTAGAGTAGATCGTCCCTTACGGAAACCATACTGGTTATCGGAAGACAAGTCTTTCTCTAGGAGATAATTAAAAATGCGAGAGTACATAATCTTTCCTAGAAAATTGGTTTGCTTATTAATCAAGCACTCAGGTCTGCATGAGCCAGGTTAATCGAGTTCTTTCCTTTTCCTTTATAGAGTATACGAATATCTGCTTTTTTTATCAACTTGTCAGGACCAGTTTTAATTATAGCAGAATTGTAAAAACTTGATGGTAACAATATATTTAAGTTCCTTTTCGTTACAGCCCACCGGCACAACTGACTCTTACATGATACTTTTTGTATTTAAGTTGTCGCACGTGGTCAATGTGACGATTCTCCTTCAGACTCTACCCCAGTTTTCTGTGATGACTAGAACAAACTCCCATACCCATGCCAGGATTCGAACACTAGACTTCTATGATGCTGACAGTAACATCACATCAATTGTATTAACATATTGCTGACATTTTAACCTCTCATTTTATTTAATACTTTTCTGATGCGCCCATTCTGAGACACTTTTAGATGAATGCTGGGTAGGATCCTTAAACCATTGCCCGCGGGCCCTATTTAACCCTTGACAATCTTGCTCTACTCTTCCGCATCACCCCTTTCAAATCCCTTCCTATTAAAGGCGAGTTGTCACCTAGTGGATTACCCTCATGTAGGCTGTTATTCTAAAAATATAGATTAAAGTATCATCCACAAACGTGTATTTTGCAATTTTTTCAGGCATTTGATAAATCATTTATATACATTTTAAACAATAGTGGTTCTAATTAGCTTCCTTGTGGAACACATGCTTTACTTCTTTCTCTACTGATATGTTATTATTGAATTTAACCTTTTATATATATATATATATATATATATATATATATATATCACTGAATTAGTTCTTCAACCATTACTATTATACATTTCATAATTTTTTTAAAACTGAAATCTTCTATTTATTATTTCAAAAGCTCTTTTTTGTTGAAATATTCGCCCAAACATCCAACCCCAGGACTATATGGAGAAGTTTTATAGCAACTGAAGGTCAAACAAGAGCTTAATATGTTATTAAATCATAAATAAAAGTTTTTCCAATCACAAATTATTATATTTTTAATTAATAAGTTTTATAGCCGTTCTCGCTGTATTATGCATTATTTATGCTGCAATACTTTAAATGGCGTTCAACTATCGAATGTTCTTGAAATTATTTAATTGGTTTGTGTGGTATAAATATCACGAGGCTTAAAGCGACGACACCTAGCTGTTCTCTCACAGTGGGTCGTTCAGAACGAACCACCAAGAGGTCACTGGCCAATCTGATAAGTATCTCAACCCTGGTGACAGACTAAGTGAGTGCCAACAACACCCATTCATTACATCTGACCTCCCTCCGCTCAATAAAGACAACCATTGTTGATAGTTTGTTTAGGTGCATACAATAATATAATCTGTTAATTAACACAGACTAATAATAATGTTATAAAATTTACACAAAGTCACTTGCAGGTATAATATAAATACATTCAAACCTTGTTAATGTGTATATTTTACTATGTAACGCTTATGACACGATTCCTTTGTAAAATAATTTATGGTCGAGGAGTGTCTAATGAAAATTTGTAACATTGGCAGAAATTATTGTATTTAATCATTTAGAAACTGTGAGCGCTATCTACATTAATATTGTGATATTACTTATGGAATTTAAAGTTTATTTGACTAGCAAGGAAAAATTATATGTATTATTTATGTTTGGATAGAAAATATACAGTATTGGAACTACGAGACGTCAGCTTCTTTTTATACAAATCATTTAGCTGCATAAAGACTTCAGAATTGAAAAGAGATACGAGGGTGGTCTGAAAAGTTTCCGACCTCAACGTGAATTTGGCAGCACTAGTAAATTAACGGTAGTGAATTTCGTTGTTCAACTGTTGACAGTTAATCACCAAAGTTTCAGCCATTTTGGACGCGCAGTTGTTATGTAAAAGTCGTTTGAGTGAGTTGATGTGAGTGTTTTTGTGAAAATGGAGAAAATCGAGTATCGAGCTGTTATTAAATATTTGTTTTTGAAAGGCAATACGTCTACAGAAATTAAAGATGAGTTGGATTCTGTGTATTGGGACACTGCACCATCATTTACCACAGTGAAATTTTGAGCAGCTGAATTTAAACGTGGCCGTAAGAGCTTGGGATACGATGAACGTTGGGGATGTCCAAAAACTGCAACTACCGACGAAAACATCGCACCAAATGGTGCTACACGACCGCCGAATTAAAGTGAGAGAGATAGCAGAGGTCATGAACATGTCAAAAGAACGTGTTTCTCACATATTAAATCAACATTTAGGCATGAGAAAGCTGTCCGCTCGTTGGGTGCCGCGTTTGCTCACGTTAGACCAAAAACAAGTTCGAATGAACATTTCCAACGCTCTGTTGGCGAAGTTAATTACTGTAGATGAAACTTGGATACATCATTATACGCCCGGAACAAAAATACAGTCCAAACAGTGGACTGCAAAGGGGGAACCGGCTCCAAAAAAAGCAAAAACTGTTTTTTCGGCTGGGAAAGTGATGGCGACTGTTTGTTGGGATGGTCACGGAGTTATTTTAATCGATTATCTTCGAAAAGGAAAAACCATTACAGTAGCATCATTACTTGACAAGCTGAAGGCAGAACTTGCGGAAAAACGGCCACATTTGCAGAAAAAGAAAAACCTGTTTCACCAAGACAAGGCACCGTCTCACACCTCAGCAGTTGCCATGGCGAAAATCCACGAATTACGGTTTGAACTGCTTGACCATCCGCCTTACTCACCAGATCTAGCCCCAAGCGACTTCTTCTTGTTCCCTCATCTAATATTTGCGCTCGGAGGACAGAGTTTTTCGTCAAATGAAGAGGCAATCACCTTCGTGAACACTTATTTTGCAGAGAAAAACGCCGAGTACTTTTTGGGCGGGTTACAGAGATAGGAGAAGTGTGTAGAGTTACAAGGAGACTATATTGAAAAATATCTTCTATCATTGTTGGGTCGGAAACTTTTCAAGCTACCCTCGTATATTTAATCACCAAGTACAAAAGCTATTTTCAAATTTGATACAAATTCAAATTATGACTATGAGTAATTGTGTGTATTGACAGTTTCCTAGCCAGATCCGAAATTGACGATCAAATTGATGAAAAAATCCACCGTAGGTATATAAATTTTATTGTAGCATCAATGTACTTGATTAACGTTTAGAGAAGTTTTTGAAAATATTCTTGTCTTAATCATCTGTTTAGGTAACAGACATTTTGTCGTATTGGTATTCCTCCAATTGTATTCTTAGAATATACAGAAAGAAAAAATACAGAAATGTCTTGATATTTAAATGTGCGTACACCGACACTCATGTAGTGGACAAAGTCCTATTGTTTCTTATACACTAATATATCATGAAGCTGGCTTTAAAAAGTGCATAAAAATTGGTGTAAAACAAGACAATATTTTAACTGTTCCTTTTTCTTTAATCGGGCTTCTACTTTTAAGCACTATGCTAATGTTCTTCTAGAACTCCAGAGAATGAGGCCCTCTTTTTACCAAAGTCTAACTTTCTCTGTTTCTGGATGGAACATGTTCTGTTCTTTCTTTGAGATTTGTTATTTCCTTAGTTCTTGGCTGATTTCTTGGCACGCAACTAAAGCAGGAGCCAAAGAGTCGGTGAACCCTCGCATGTCTAGTGCTTCTGAACTGCTCTGGTTCATATTGCATTTCGTTCCATAAAGTCAATTTAGATGACACATTACGCTATAACTCGGGCAGGTGGCCGGTGTAGGAATTAGATTTCTCGCGCAACTCTCTGTTTCCGTGGAAGGTAGTTTGTTTGATTTCGTCCCAAATATGTTTGAATTATTTGTATACAGCAGGGTAACAGCAAAATAAAAATTACAGTAAGGGAATTCGAAAACGAGTCACACCTATTACAACTATCATACTTTCCTCAAAAGCATATCCTGACAGTTATGACTGTAAGTTACACATAATGGATTTGTCAACATGGAAGAAAAAAATTTTGGTAACTATTTTAACGACTCATTGAAATAATTAGGTGCATGGAGCGAAACAACCTCAGATTCCTCAATTACCCGGACCTACGCAAATTTTCGTACCACTACCGCGATTATTTTTTTTTCTTTAATCTCGTGTATTTAAATAGAGAATCTTCTGCCTGAACATTTATATATTTATACCATTAATTGAAGAAAAATTCCTACTTTTAAGCTGAGAGGAACAAGCCTCATTCGTAATCGAAATGTTGATGATTTCTTCCTTGTCTTATGGCCTGTTATTCTGCTATTTTGTGGAGCAATATCTACATTCCCTCCGTTTTATTTATGGTGTGCTTAGTTCTTCAGAATTTTATTGATATTTATTTAATTCCGTGTCAGTTACATAATTTCCATCTCTTGTTATTTTGATACTATTGTTGTTGTCTTTCTGGACATAAAGTAGAAAGTATGGCACCTATAATCGTGTTGGTTGACCCACGTGATCCTGCGGACGATGCAGACGAGAGTCTATATTTAGGTGCGGCTTTCATCGCATCGCAGTTCTAGTGATAAGGAGAGGCCGCTTCCTTGAAGCGGCGATCCCTTTGACGTCTTTCTGCCCTATTAGTCATTCAGATTATTTTGACTCATTTCGTTTGAGAGGACACAATGCACAGAGTGATGAAGGGCCAGTGAAATTTTTCGTTTTTATTGAGCTTTCTCTTATAAATTATTTTTCATAACATAATTAAGATTTATAGTTCGTAAACGATCAAATTGAAATTGATCAATTGGAAGTAAATATCAAAGCGGAATTTTACTGCAGTATGAGTCAATTCCCGTACTTATGGTAAGCCAGAGGACGCAATGGGAGTTTATTAACCACCTGTGAAAATTGTAGTGTCAGATTTTTTTCTTGGGACCCTTATCGTAGGGTCCGTGACTAAATCTTAATCCTTCCCGCTTTTGTGTGTGATTAAATGTCTTTAGGACTTCACTGAAACCTATCACAAGTTTGTAATTATGAACTGACAAGGCAATAATAAAATTTAAGGTGGCACAACAGTTTTACAACGTTGAACACAAAACTCAATAGTTACAAAAAAAACTATGTCATTCACAGAGCGAGTTTGAAATAAGGTAATTCTCGTGTAAGTGTATTTAATACACAATTATCATAATCATGATTAGTACGAACTTCATACAAAAACTTTAAATTGAGAAACAATAACTTTGTATTTAGTAAACATCAAATGGGATATGTCTATATCGCAGGTATAGAAATAACAGAAACGTAGTACTCGTAGTGTAGCTACGTTTTACCAACCAATTTTAAGGAAGTAACCATCTATTTGAAACGAATTTATACAGCAATAGCTGGGAGCCCGGTGAATTCCGCTTATTTATTTATATAAGCTAGAAAAAGTATTTATTTCTCTATTGTTCTGTTAGACAAGAAGTGTTTTAATCCACCCACCCGGGGGAGAATGATAATTTCATCAGAACTTCCCCCTCCCCTTCGTGACTTTAGAGAAGCGTATATATAATATATATATAAGATATAAAAAAACACTTTAAGTACCTTAAGAGCGACAAAAATAATCTCGGTGCATTGAAAAAGTTAAAAAATATTCTTCGAACCCTAAGAGACTTAATAATATACTTGGTACCCTAAAGCAGTCACAAATTGGCGCCCTATTATAGGAAATACTATTCCACTATAAATATTTTTCTCTTGTTTGCACATGAATTTTGTTTTGTATGGAAAAAATTTAGCCACAAGTTGATAGCATCGAGTCTGATTGCGAAATGGCTTAAAATTGCCGGCAGCGATTTACTTTATGCAAGTCCAAAGAATTGACACTCACAGACCCTTATTACACAATTATAATTAACATATAATGAGAATAACTTGAGGAGATAAAAATTTATCCAGTCTGTTCGTAAAACTCGATAGATCATTGTTTTTATTGAAATGAAAGAAATTACGTCTGATTGTAAATTAATAATAAGAAAGATAGCCAAATATTGAAAAAAATAAGTGATAATATAAATATTACACAAGTTGAGTTTTGTCAACTGTCGAGTGCAATTGTGTCGCTCTAGGCTCTTGTTAGCACATGAAGAAAGGGACAAGGATGCCAAAAACGTTATGACGTATACATTTCATCACTTATTTTATCTGTATTTGGCTATCTTGCTTATTATTATCATTGTTTTTATTTATTTGTGCGATACATTTTGCCATTATAATGTCTGCAACTCGTAAAAGCTGTAATATCTTTGTCATCATGCGTAATAACTCAAAGTCGCTGCGATGTGGTCACTCTGATCTCATTGCTGCGCGGCCACACTATCTTCAGAGAGTTAATTATACTCAAGGTGCCCTAAGCGAGTAAAAATTTCTTCATGTACCTTAAGAGTGTCCGAAATACTCAGGGTACCTTATAAAATTCAATGACATACATTGATGGGAGCTAAAATGCACATGATGCCGGTAGCCTAATAGAGTGAAAATTACTTTCGGCTTCTTCAAAGAGTTATAAACTGTCACGCTAGGTTAACAGAATCAAAAATACTCACGACGGTAGTTTAAGAAGGATTAATTATTTCCATTACGTTAAAAGGGTAAAAAAAAGAGTCTCCTTCCCCCAATAGAGTAAAAAGTACTCCCGGTACCTTAAGGGAGCCAAATATACTACCAATACCTTAAGAGAGTAAAGATAGCTTAAGAGACACAAAAATAGTCTTGCTACTCTAAAAGTGTCAAAACTACTCCCGGTACTGTTAGCAAGACAAAAATTCACCCGGTATCTTATGCGACTCAAAAATATATCATTGAGCGTATCAAAAAGTACTCTCGGTATCCGTAAAAACGTGAGAAATACTCCTGATAGCTTAAGAGGATGCAAAATATCCCGGTACCTAAACAAACATAAATACTTCCTTAATTTAGAACGTATTTCGTATAATAAGTAACATCTGTACAATATTTGGTCGACATTATTCGACGTGTTTAAGATTATATGTGGATCTTCGTTTTCCCTTTCCAACCCTACTCCTAGGGAAAGAACTACAAGTTAACCGGCAAGTTGAATGTCGTATGTAAACTCAGCACCATCCATCACCCCAGATTCGAATCCAATCTCAGTTGTTTTCGCGGAATTTTCACGTATCGCCCCTTGGATACCTCCCATGTAGGAAGCGGTTGAGATTATAATCAAACAACATCGGGAGAAACACCATTAATTTCATAGACCACGAAACATATTTATTCGTCGGAAATATAGGCGGTTTCAGCACAAGTGCAAAATTTCACAGGGGTGTTTTACCTGTCCAGACGCCTTAGAGGTGGTAGTCATGTCTTATCCCGACAGTATTTGTTACTGGTTTAAAAGAAACAGGTGTACAAAATATGGTCGAATTTGCTTCACGGTTGTAGATTTGTCTGTGGAACATATAAACAAACAAACTTACACACACACAAACAGTCATTCATTAGATATAGACGACAATTTGATATTCGTTTTTCACGACAGTAGAATTCTTTTATCCAATTACTTCCTGACACGTAACATTCCAAATTTTCGTCCTCTTAGTCGTATCGCGTTCAATATCTTCTTCATCCGTCAACTATTTTTTTCCTTTCCGGCCAATGCCATTTAAGATTCCTTACGTGTTCCATTTCTTCTATAATTTTCGTTTTACTTCTTCCTAAAGCATTTACCTACATTATTCGTGGTATTAGAAACACATAATTAAGGTAGTTTTAATTGATGTGAGATACAGGTAAACTTGCATGGTTTGCTTTCGTCACCGTGATATTCTGTCGATGTACATCTTCAGGGTCAAGACGGACATGAGGAAATAGCGTGTCGGTGTCCCCAGCGTCGATGTCGTCCGTTTCAAATCTTGAAACTGCGACGATTTCTCGGATAAGCTAACGAACAAACTTTTCCCTCTGTATATCAGAGACATTCTACGACGTATTCCAGTATTTCAATGTAATCGAAATATAACTATCTCGAGACGTTTTCTCTCGTTTTCATCTTGCGTGTTTCACATCAGAGAAACATTATCCATTATTTTCCCCAAACATTCTTCTTCTTTCCACCTGGTTTTGCACTTAAAATAGATTTTGTCAAGCCTTCACGTGAGTTTTCCTAACTCTTGCGAGATCTAATTTGCCTTTATTATTTGAGCAAAACCTTACTTTTAATGTCTCCGGGATTGGTTTTAATTATTTTGTTTACTTTTGTCTGCGAAACTTTAAAATAATTCCTTAATCATACCTCAATAATAAATACAAAATTAGATTTCAATATCTTTCGCCATTTTTAAACGCCCGTCTATATCCTGTTGTATTAAGGTAATTGTTTTTAGCTGGTTCAGGAATACATATGTTATTGCTCCCTATGATAAATCCCTTCTCTGACTGTATTTTTAACATCGGTAATTTTTTTCCTTCTAGCCAGACCGGATGGAATTGGGTTTCGATTATTCATAAGACAATCTTTTGGATTGCTTAGTTTCTCCAAATTATTCACGTTAATTCTGGGATTAAATCCTAACAGTAGATTAGGGTCTTGCAGTTATCTTATGCTTCCTTCTCATTGTTTGTCATGGTCATGGTTTATTATTTATCTCCTTCAACGTGCCGTCGTCGTTTCCTATTTTTCGTTTCTTACTCGTCTTGGTCATGTATCCCACCTCATTTTCAGCTACCAGTTCAATCCATCGGACAATGGAAAACACGTTCAATAAAATTATTTTTAAATCACCTAAAACCCAAACAGTTACTGTGTTTGAAATTTAGTTAAATTAATTGCTGATAATCCTAGTGTAGGACGAAAGCAAGAGTTGAGCGGTACCTGGGTGGCCTGTTTACGGCTGCTTTATGGCACAGATGGCCGCAGCTGGCCTGCATCCGCCCCCGCACCCGCTAGCGGCTAGCTTTTATGTATTCGCATATCTTTATCATTTTTAGGAACGGCGTATCCTGCACACGCCAGTTCCCCAGTATGGTTCGCAGCGTGAATAATGCCACCGCTTTACGACTTCTATTTCTGTCGAGCAGCTTCCGTCGTTAGTGCTTAACAAGAATGTCTTCAGGTTTATACTCGTACTTACACATCAAGGGCGTACTGAAAGTGACTGGGAATGTTCGACTCCACCATTCATGTAGTTCGGTATGAAACTCTGCCACAAAATTCAATAAAATTGTATGTTTTTAAATGAGAAATTATTGTTTCATGGATTAAAATGAAATATTAAATTAAATTATTAGATTAGAGTTTTGAAATACCTCTGGATCACTTTCATATTTCACACTTATATTACCTATTAACATAATTTAAAGTGTGATCGGTGCATAAAATCCTTAATCAGTAATGAATTGTAATATAAGTGGAGAGAAACAGCTTCTAGCAACAGGCTATAACTTTTTAGGGAAATATTCTACTCCTGAAGAGCAAGTAAGTAACATACCTGTAAAAGTATGGAACAACTTCAACTTAATTAAGAGAGTAAACGGGAAATTTATTAATGCCGACAAAATGTAAGGGAGAGAAAAATGGTGAATTACTTAATGATTTCTGGCTCCTTGATAGATAAAGTTCAGTCGTCAAACGAAATCACATTAAATCACGTTAAAATATTCAATAATTGAATGGATGCACAATAAGTAGGCCTAGGTTTAGAAAAAGATTACCCTGAACTCTATGTGAGTTTGTGTTTATTTTTTAGATTTAGATTTATTATTTTTTACTATTCGTCCTCCAAAGAGGAAATACGACATGTCAATAAAATGAATTCAAAATTATACAATATATTAGGTAAAGGATCTTCAGCCGCAGTTCTTACGTCAATTCACGTCGTACATGTAAAGAAAAAACCTAACGGCAGTACAATTAAATTAAGAGATAATATTATATATATATATATTCAACTATTACGGATTGTCACCAAATTTTTCCATATAAAAGCTCTATATTAAAAGAGATTTTTATATAGTTAAAGAGTTCCTCGAAAGGATTAAGTAAAATATGGAATACATTTGGTGGAAATCCATATAAAAAGCTCTTTTAATACATATATATATAAATATATATATATAATATGGAATAAATTTGGTGGAAATCCGTAATAGTTGAATAAATATTGTAATAATTTACAAATTATGGCGTCTAAATAAAAAGATTTATTTGAAGAATTAATCAAAATTTATTAATGAAGTTACATACAATTTAAAATTTTACAATAATATTTAAAATCTCAGGGTCTTTACTGGGTTTGATAAATGGGTGACTTGAATTTAAATTTACTAACAAAACAATTGAAGAAAAGAAATAATTAAAGAAAAGAAAATAATTGAAGAACGATCTGACGTATCTTAATGAAATGGTTTACAAATAAATTTAGAGTTCTTTTACTTACGGCCGACCAGGTCTCAATTTTGGGGTTTTCTGTGCACACGTTTTTGGGGATATCACTGAATTTAAATTGGTTACAAAACACTTGTCGAAACTTTTGGGTCTCTCTTCTGGAAACTGGAACCTGCAACTCCTTCCGGATTAATGGTTAGATGGATTGTTCCCAACTTCCTCTCGATGACATCGGTGACGGTCTCTTTTTACTTATTGAGTTTTTTTACTGCGGCAGGAAATTATTAGGTTACTGCTTGTGGCTTTACTTATTGAGAAACTTTCCTGTAACCTTATTCGATGAATTACAGACTGAAAAACTTTTTGTTCAATTTTAACTTGGAACCTTTTCATTTCGCTCCTCCTCGCTGACTGTGTGTTCGTCTCGTAGAATTTTTGACTGCGTACGTCTCAACAATGGTTCTTTTGTCTCGCCGCCCTGTGTCGCGGTGTATGCTTTATATAGTCTAATAATGAGTTCTTTACTTTGCAATTATAACAATGGATTAATTACTAATTACTACAATATATATCATAGTATCTCTTAATTTAATTGTACTGCTGTTATGTTTTCCCTTACATGTACGAAGTAAATTGACGTAAGAACTGTGGCTGATTTTTTTTAGGGTAAAAGGCTACATGAGGGTAATCCAAATGATGGCAACTCCCCTTTAATAGCATAGGAAGGGATCTGAAAGGGGGATGCGGAAGGGTAGAGGAAGGTAGCCAAGGGTTAACTAGGGCCCCCGGGCTATATGTTGAGGATCCTACCCGGCATTCGCCTAAAAGTAATGCAGGGAGAACCCTAGAAAAACCTGCATCAGGTAGGTCGGGCATTGGGTACTTGTCCCACGCCCTTCCGATAGCGGGAGAGGAGTTTGCTGTGGGGACGCAGCATTACCTTCTCCGTGCCTCGACCAGTTTAGGAGGAATCTGGCCGACTATTCCAATGGGAATAGCGGACAACTCTTACCGTATGCCCAAGGTCTGTGACCCCGGAACATACACCTCTCAGAACAGGCCGAGGTGCCTCACCTTGTGTGGTCCTTAGTTCAAAAACGGAGAGGAAAATGTATCCCCAAAGGTAGCCCCTTCGTAACTCTCCTACAAGGTTCGGCCTGCGAGGTATTGCCTGCGAGAGAATAGCTCTCGGAGACCTTCCCTGAATGCATTGTATTGAAATGTCCTATATATATGGAGAGAGAGAGAGAGAGAAAGATATGAGTGTGTGTCTGTCTGTGTACGTGTCAGCTATATGTTCCTAAACCATTCATCCTATGGTGAGTTGTGCGCAATTCCGCAATTCCACTAAGGTTTCTGTTGACCGAATGGAGAACGGGGTTAACATAACCGAGATTTGTTTCGGATCTGAGGTTATGGAAGTCACTAACTTTACTTCTGACATTTAGCAATCTGGTTACGACGTAGTTCACCATTCCCAGGAGTGGGGGTGGAAGTGGTTTAACAAATTTCCGTGTAAAATTTTAAACACGTAAAGAAACTACTACCAAACTTTGATCACAAATTACATAACAAAGAATGCAAAAAAGACCGAGCTTTCAGTCGCTTCTGGGGTTATAGGGCTCGCTGAGTTTCATTCTCGCATTAACTATGGTAGTTAATGATATTTTATGTATCTCGTTTATTTTCGAGTTTTGCAAATGACACTGACCGATACGGCTTTTGTAATAATTTCCACTCAGGGGGGGGGGGGGAGGAGGTCAGCGTGAGGATAATTGGGGTCCAGGAAATGTTGCACAGTAAGGAGGAAAACGGGGTCTCAGAAAATTTCAGATAACAATGGGTGCGAGATGTTTCGTTGACCTGATTGTGCGTGCTGGTGCAATAATTAAATCACCCCGCAAGTGACGAACGAACGAAAAATTGGAGAATCGCAGCCATCTTGGGGGCGTGATTATAGGAATGTAAGGCGATAATTGGTGCAACAGATAAAAAACCAATTTTTTATTTTAAAGATTCAAAGACGGACGATGAAGGAAGAATAGTGCGAGAGACAAGGAAGGAGAAACATCTCTCACGGCACGTTTCAAGTTCGGTGCGGAAGTACGAGAACCTATGAAGTTTACCTATGGATATACATGATGGGAGAGCCCAACCAGCGCGGAGATTTGCAGTAACCAAGTATAGTACTTGGACGACACCAGCCAGTGGTCACCGTCACGAACAGTGAAGAGCCATGGAGGACCATAGAGACAAGCGGCCCCAGGCGCAGGTCGACGCACAGTAACCACGAACCAAATGTTCTCACGTGACGCAGTATTTTAGGGGTTTTACAGTAGTTGTAAGGGTTTTCTATGTGACCACTTAATGGTCTTTCACGGATTTAACTGTAACTTTTCTACTATTTCAAATATTTTGGTGTAATTTTCCTAACGCGTATGGTCAATCTGAGATCGGTCCACGCCAGTAGCCGGAACAGAAACAATATTTAAATAATCAGGCAATGTAATCCTTTGTAAATAGTTTCTTTATATTATATGAAATATGCTGTTTATATGCTTTTAAATAATTTCCATTCCTTCCCAAAAAGCGCCAACTCTTAGAATTGTGGTCAACCAATAAAAAATATAATGTATTTTTTTAAAATATAAGAAAGTTAAAAAATAAAAGAGTATTATTACACAATAAAAATTAGAATACAATGATATTAATTTATATTTACTGCCTTAAAAATTATCCTGACTTTAGGCAGTCCTTGGTATTTTTTTATTATTTTAAATTTTAATTGAAACATGTAATATACAAATATTTGCAAATTTCAAAATATAAGTTTTATTTTCTCATTACCACATTTTGGACTTTATTTAGTTCTTTTACTATTCGCTTTTCTGAGATTATCCTACATTTACACCTATAATACTACTCTAATATTCACTTCTCACTGATCGAATTAGTTTCTGTTCATACTACTTGTATTGGGATGCCAAAATGTAAGACCAGGTATTAAAAACCTTTCAGTCTTCTTGTTTGTAGCAGTAATGTTTTAATTATAATAGTAAAAATTAAAATGATTCATATTTTTAATTTCAATATACCGATTGATCGGTTTGGAAAGCTACCACTGTGATAAAAAAGTAAGGTGAAATTGTCATTTAAAACTCCCGGGTATTAGAAAGGCAGGTAATTTTTTTCCCTAGGTTGTTAGGACTTACCTTTAATATTTGCCAAGCGTCTGTTTGTTAAAAGGTTTAATTATCTCCGAGTTACACGTGTTTTTGTAAACAACCAAAAGTGAATTTTTCGATTTTTGCAATGGGTGATTTTGTTGAGCAAAGAACTTGTATCAAATTTTGTTTGCGGAACGCATATTCTTGTGCGGACACGTTGAAAATGTTGCGGAAGGCCTTTGCTGATCAAACTATGGCACAAAAAAATGTTTGTAAGTGGTACAACGAGTTCAAAGAGGGCCGAGAACGCTTTGAAGACGAACCGCGCTCTGGTCGACCATCAACGTCTACCGACGAGGGCCACGTCCAAAAAATCAAAGATTTGGTGCATGAAAATCGTCGATGGACAATTAGAGATCTCCCTGATAGTGTTGGAATATCATTTGGCTCAGCCCAAACCATTTTGAAGAATGTTTTGTGTCTCAAAAGCGTCAAGTATCGATTGGTGCCAAAATCGCTCAATTTTTTGGAAAAAAACCGTCGCGTTGATGTGTGTGAACTTTGCTATCTGACTATCAGGACCAATTGAAATGCATCATTACTGGAGACGAGACTTGGATTTACGCATACGACCCTGAAACCACCGACCAATCCAGCGAATATTGTGAAAAAGGTGAAGCAAGACCGAAAATCAAGGTCATGTTGACAGTTTTCTTTGATTATCGTGGTGAGGTGACTATGAATTCCTTCCGCCGGGCCAAACTGTCAACAAAGAATATTATTTGAGCGTTATGCGTTGTTTGCGTGAAGCTATTCGTCTGAAATGGCCGGAATTATTGGTGAACAACTCTTGGTTCCTTCATCATAATAATGCACCATGTCATAGTGCGTTGGTTCTTCGCGACTTTTTGTCCAAAAACACGACTCATATCGTTCCGCAACCACCGTATTCGTCTGATTTGGCTCCGTGCGACTTCTGGCTATTCAGCTCAAAAGGCCAATGCGGGGACGCCGTTTTGACACGATTGAGGAGATAAAAACCGAATTGAAGAAGGTCTTGAAAACTATACTGGGAAAAGACTATTCCGACTGTTTCGAGGACTGGCAAAAGCGTTGGAAAAAGTGCGTTTTATCGGACGGGGATTATTTTGAAGGGGGTGGAATTGATTTGGAAGAATATAAAGAATTTATATTTTATAAATGAATTCACCTTACTTTTTGTTCACAGTGGTAAATACTCGGGTGGTGATAGGGGTAGGCCAGTGGTATAGCGTTGCGGGGGCGGTATTAGTGAACCGCTGTGGACCGCAAAACCTCATAATAATTAATAATAAGATGTAATGCAAACTAAAAATTTGAACCATTTCTTTTTATATTAATGTCGGACCTACATTTCGGACCGATTGAAATGAGCACGAAACTGTTTATTATTTAATTTGTGACATACATACATGACTTATTTATTTGTACCCTGTACAATAAACAATAACAAATTTATTCTTGCCGAAAAGTGTTTTAAAAATTCTGTAATGTTTTGAGCTCCGAACGGCTGAAACCCACTGGGGTAGTCTCGTGCTCGTCGTGTTCCTCTGTTTTTCTTTCAGTAGTCAACATGGTTTGACCGGAGCTAGTCATGGCTTTACTGAGAGTGCGTTTTCGTTGTAAATAACCGTTCTGTGGTCGCGACGTAGAGAGCTTTTCTGTCACTGTACTACATTCCACGTAATGTCGTTTCTAATGGATACAAATTTCGTTCCAATAGGAGGAATGTGGTAGTAAACTAAGAAAAAGTACACATGACCGACCTAAGTCCATCAGAAAATGTGCATCTGGTGAGAGCAGCGATGGAGCAGTCGTTTCTGATCGAAGGCTTTTGTGTTGTGGATGTCAGGCCTCATATTGAGGAGGTTTCGATTTGAATTATCATCCATTAAATATTATGATTTCCCAAGAATTGAATGTTTTAAAAAATCACTCTTGAGACAGTTTTCTTCACGAGCATCGAAGCTCATTTTAACCTCATTGGGGCCTTGAATCAACAAAATTTCCGACATTTTGTTCAAAATTAGAACTGTGAATGTCAGTGTGTAGAACCAAACATGAATATCTTTCATCTGGACATGATGAAACAAATTGCTGTGACATCACTATGGTGAGTAACTTTCTTAAAATAAAATGGGATTATGTTCATAATATACATGTTCAATTATTAATAAAATAACTTATCAAAAATATTCATACAGTAGAACATCACATAATACAATTAAAATACACAAAACAGTAGATTGAAATAATTTTTTATCATTAAACTGCTAATGAAAATAGCCCCAGAATTATTCACGAAAGACATTCTCCTTCATCAAGGGCGTAAATCACAATTAAAACACGCCCCATTTGGTGCAAAAGGAAAGATTCACGAGTGCCATTTAAAACTTTTGTTAAATTTATTTTCCGAAGTGAGGATAATTAAAACAGTATATAATTGCTTTTTATTTAAACATTTCTTTTACTTAATGTATTTATAAAACTAAAAATATTCATTTTTACCCAAATCTGGGCAGTGCTTTCCTCCTATTAGTTTTCCAATATCTGGATTCAAAGGCTGAGAACAGACGATCTTCATTAAGGGAGATAGATATTTTTTCAGTTAATATCGATCTGTATGCCGTTTTATTAAATTTCATGGACGAAAATATCGGTCACACAAGAACGCATTCCCAAAATGGTATAAAATGTGTGCAGAAAACTTTTTAATCCCCGAGAATTTCGCAACTAAATAAGAATATTTTTTTGGAAATTGACTTCTCAATATTTATTTTTTAAAACCGAATAATTCTGGAAATAAATTAATTACAGTTGTATAAAAGTGGGAGAATTTGCAACTTCATAGGAAAAAGGTCCAATAAAAAAGGAACAAAAACTTTTCTTGACATCACTATAACGTTTATCAAATTATTTTTTTATTTCTTCAATTTTACAACAATATTTTGAAAACGAGTAACTTTGATTTTGTGATTTTAACTGCTTATATGTAGGAAAATATATCAAAACGTTTCTTTGTGGATTATTTTTAAACAAAGTCAGTTTTTGAACAAAACTTATAATTACATAGAGCACATTCGTTATTAATTTATCAATGCCTTGAAATGCAATATTAAGAGTGTTCAGTTTATCTGTAATATCTGTTAAAAATGAAGGATCTTTTATGATCAATACAATTTCGTTTATTTTATCTTTTATTTCAAGAAGTACAATGATTACTTCCAAAAGCCACAAAAAATTAGTTTGGAACCCTGTGTTAAACTAACGGCGTAGTGTGCCGTATCACAATTTTGTGTTGAAGAAGAGGGATTAGAGGATCTGTGATTCCAAAATGGATGGACGTAATGCTCACTTCAAATTCATTGAACGGTTTAGAATTTTTTTTTTCCCGCACGACTTTTCTCTGTGAGGGTGTAGTGTAATGTGGGGTGGGGTGGACTGCTCGGTCACCAAATTTGAGTATTCGTGACTTCTTGCTTTGCGGATATGTGAAGGAAAAGGTGTTTAAACGTTGCCCTCACACCCTACAAGAGCTAAGGGAGCGAACTGTTGAAGTTAACGTTATATCCCGCAATGCATATCAACGAGCTTCAGAGATAGCCTTCAACAGTGACATGCTGTTACCGGCCGCCATCTTTCCTACAATATTTTCAAACTTAAGTGATTATTAAGTCTATGTACAACTAACCTAAAAAATAAAATAAAAAATTCCTCCATGCACACTAATTACTTTTTTTATAACCGCTGAAATCTGATTATTGTATTCTGCCGCATCCTGTTTATATCAAAATCAGGTCGCGTGACAAATTATATAAAATTTTAGTTTTAACAAAAATAAATGTATTGGTATATTTGGTAGGACAGAATCTTTCTTTGAAATTTACACTCGGCTCAATTCCAAAATAAATTCTTAGAACCTACATCTTTACAAATTTTAAATCTAAATAAGTTACAGCAATATTATTTAAATCCGTGATTATCATTGGGCTAATTTAAATCATTGGGCTAATTTACATCATTATCGGCATCATAATCGGCCATACTTCCACTGAGATCCGGATTTTAATGTTTCCCTTTGTTTCACTTTGCCTATAAGTGATGCAGGGCAAACCCTAGAAAAAGTAGCATCAGGTAGGTCGGGCATTGGGTACTTGTCCCACGCACTTCAACTGTCAATTGTATTCAATTGTATCCAGGGAGAAGGAAGCCTGCGAGAGAATTCTCTCGCAGGTGAACCTTTCCAGAGAGCTGTGGCGGAGGCTACCTTTGGGGATGCCTTCACATCTCTCTGGTTTTTTGAACTAAGGTTCCCCACATGCCGAGGCACCTCGGCCTGTTTTGAGAGGTGTATATTCCGGGGTCGCAGACCTTGGGCATACGATAAGAGTTGTCCGCTATTCCCATTGGAATAGTCGGCCTGCTGCATCCTAAACTGGTCAAGGCACGGAGAGGTGAAAGCTGCGACCCCACAGCAAACCCCTCTCCCGCCTTCGGAGGGGCGTGGGACAAATACCAAATGCCCGACCTACTTGATGCAGGTTTTTATAGGGTTTTCCCTGCATCACTTTGAGGCGAATTTCCGGGTAGGATCCTTAAACCTTAGCCCGGGGGCCCTAGTTGACCCTCGACTACCTTCCTCTACCCTTCCGCATCACCCATTTTAAATTCCTTCCTATACTATTAATGGGGAGTTGCCACCAGGTGGATTACCGTCATGTAGCCTGTTACCCTAAAAAAATTGTCTCCAGACTTCTTCCCTGCATTAATAATCTAACGTCTACCGATTTTCTAGGAACAGAATCCATTTAAACGGCATCTTTCACTTTTGCCTGCGTCAACTTGAACTTTTTAAACACTCTCCCTCACCTTACACCACTCCTTCCAATCAATTCATGCTCTCTCGAGATTTTCTATACATCATATCCTTTTAAAAACTCGGTTTTCTGTCCAACCTGAGTTTGACATTTTGCCCGCCATAGTCGACTATCTTTACGTTCATACGGAGTAAGCTCACGTCATTGCCACATTATATGAACTTACCTTGACGACTGAAAATTCTTATCTCAATGCACGTTTTGTGCGCGACAGGCTAACAGGACCCTTCAAGTTCATCGTCTGGCAGCTTCACGGGACTTAAACAATATGAACTATAAATAAAAAAATAAATGAACGTGTTTATATAAACGCTCCATTTCAAGTTGCATAGGTTACAGTTACTTTTACTGAAAATGTTATATGCTTTAGAATGTAAGATTTTTAACAAAAGGTAGCTTTAAATTGCGTATTTTATTGTTCGTAGCTATTGTAACATGTTATTTTACGCCAGCCACCGTCTTTTTGGTGTTCGTTTTAATAATTTTTTATGGTGATTTTTTTTTTCGTGCGGTAAATAAATATGTTTGTGACACTAACCTCCTTGGTGTACTGATATCACTGGCCGCGAGCGGAGATTCTATGCCACTATGAATAGTATTTTTTTTAAAAAAATTTTACGACGGGAATAATATGTCAATAAATTTGAATTACTGCTTTCTTAAATATGCAGATTAAATGTTAACTTTCTGGCGAGAGTTTTATTTATGTTGAATTATATTAACAATTAATCAGGCCAAAGTATAAACATCGGTGCTAGACATTGTTGCCACTTGGCCAGGAAGATATTTTTTTTTTATCGGAGAGATGAGAATGAGGAAATGAATATGTCGGTATTACAGTGTATTACTTTTCGTAGTCAGCAATAAAACTACTTATATTTACCTTTAATTCAAACGTATCAATGTTTTGTTGATGCTTGTGATTCAATTGTAATTAATTTTTATGTCTTGCATGTAACTGAGAGAATGGCATGCTGTGTGATAAACTCAAGCCCGTCACTGGATCCCGCTGAGCTTGCTGGCATTAGAGATTAAGACTTGTGTCAAATCGTCAAGTTAACATTTCAAAACCAATGTTCGGTGCATTTGTCTGAGAAGGGGATATTTTTTGTTTGTTATTTTATGTGCTTGTATAAACGTTGTCGTATATTTGTATACGCACGTTATTGTCAGTAAATATTTAAATTATTGTCGCACTATAAATGTAATATTTATGTATCAAAATTCTATGCAGGATTCTATAAATTGAATTCAGAATGGAACCTGCAATTAAAAAATCTAGTTTTCTTGGGTCTTTTGAGCATTTTCAAAAAATGTTGATGGTAATAACGCGATTTTAACCATTCTACAATGAAATATTCCGCCCGAAGATGAGATAAATCTTTATTGAATGTATATGACTTATTTAAATTATCATTTTCGGCGTCACCTTAAATTAATACACTATCATGGTACTCAGAAATTTAAAAAATGTCTTACTCCAACTAGGTTATTTTATGAACAATTTAATAATAAAGTAAATTTATTCAATTTTTAAATTGTTTACAACAATAATACCAATTTTACACTGTCCTTTTACAACATATCGCACTGATATGCAATATTCTTCGTCTGTCGATCCGAAAGAGTTCCGATATCCTCAGAATTTTTTTTTTTATTAGGAAAACCACTTCCTTCCCCTGATTATCAATGCATAATCTAAGGGATCTTAAAGCATACTTAGGTGGATCAAATATTGCATTTTTTGGGAAGTGTTTCAGAATTTATCATTGTGGGAGCCAATCAGAAAAAACCGTGAGATTGGAATAGTCGGCCAGCTGCCTCCTAAACTAGTCGAGGCACGGAGAGGGGAAAGCTACGACCCTACAGCTAACCCCTCTCCCGCCATCGGAAGGGCGTGGGACAAGTACCAAATGCCCGATCTACCTGATGCAGGTTTTTCTAGGGTTTTCCCTGCATCAACTTTAGGCGAATTGCCGGGTAGGACCCTTAAACCATAGTCCTGGGGCCCTAGTTAACCCTTGTCTACCTTCCTCTACCCTGCCGCATCCCCCCTTTTAGATCCTTTCCTATGCTATTAAAGGGGAGTTGCCACCATGTGGATTACCCTCTGTAGACTGTTACCCTAAATAAAAGAAGAGCGGAATCGGAGTCATGGATCTATGTTTCATCTCAAGTTGCGATTGGTTTAAGATCAAAAGAAACGGATTCTGATACGGTTTTCTTATCTGGTGTAAACGGGCTGTAGTTCAGACATATTTACTTAGCAACAGCGCAGAACGAACTGAAATGATGACGGTGTAACACGGCTGGAGGGAAGACAATAATGCTTTCTACCATGTTCCGAGGGTAGAAAGCGCACGGAAAACATGCAGGTGAATAAAAGAAAAGTAGCCTACATTTACCTTTTGACTTACCCCTAAACTGGTCGAGGCACGGAGAAGGGAATGTTGCGTCCCCACAGCAAACTCCTCTCCCGCTATCGGAAGGGCGTGGGACAAGTACCCAAGGCCCGACCTACCCGTTGCAGGTTTTTCTAAGGTTTCCCTGCATTTCTTTAGGCGAATGCCGGGTAGGATCCTTAAAATATAGCCCGGGGGCCCTAGTAACCCTTGGCTACCTTCCTCTACCCTTCCGCATCCCCCCTTCCTATGCTATTAAAGGGGAGTTGCCCAATGTGGATCACCCTTCATGTAGCCTGTTGCCCTAAAAAAAACAAAACAAAAACTTATTTATTGTATTTTCCTTTGATCGTAAAATTGTTATACTTATCATTTTTAAATTTCTCTTTTTTTTAGCAACTTTCTCCTGTTAATCTCTCTTGTCTATCAAACTAACGAGTTTATGAAAAGCAAATTGATCCCCCAATAAGTTCTGCAGGTATTCTTTTCTATGGTACGATCAATGGAGTTCTGATATTTTAGTACAGGTGTGTAGATTAAATGGAAGAGGAATGACATATAAAATATTTTCTGACGCAGTAACCTTTTTACACGAGGACAACATAATAACCTGAAATAAACTTAACTGATGTCAGATGAATAACTATACCGTATTAAATATTTTGTAAAGAATCAATCAATATACAATACTTGGCTGTTAATTTATTTTTCCTTCCTCGGGATTTTATAAATGTTAGTATTTTTCTGTTTATTAGCACCCGAGTTCCAGACGATACACTGGTTTTCATTTATACTAAGAAAATCATTTGACACTAAAATATGGTAATTTAGAATATATTGTAGCTATCCCCTTTTCACCTTGCCGCATGCGCACCGCTTATCCACACATTCCATCTGGTTGAAATTGCTACACTCGTATACACTTATCTGTGGAACAGCCACACACACTTGCATTTTTAAGTATTAGACAATCTGCTATTCACTCTAAAATTCTGCAGACAGATCAGCTTAATAACACTTAAAATTAGTTGATCATTTTATAATGTGTCATCGTCGAGCTTTTTATGGTAAAAACAATTCCATAATTTTATTATATAGATCTATACATTAGAACAGTATTATAAATTTGGCGTTCCATTGACTTCATAATAATAGCTAAATTTGAAATAGAGCATTTTATTTTCTCTGTATCTGAATCTTAACATAAATATTAACGATATTAGAACAGTTAGGGATACAATTATAATTTTTTTATTTCAATTATATTACGAAGAAAATTAATATCTTAACGTCTGTCTCAATAAAACGCCTCAGCATAATTTAATGTGTTTGGGCAACAGGGTTCATGTTCTCATATACTTGCAATTCAGTTCTAGTAAAAAGACGTCATAAAATTGACATCTAGAAAATAATAATTAGTTTTTTGGTTTTCATGTATTCTATATTACAGAATGTTTACTCAGAGTGTTGTTTATTTGCCCTTCAAGGTTGAAATGTCCAAAGAAGTGATATTTGTTGATATATTTCACCAAATTTACGTCACTTATTTTACAATGGCTGTAAAATACGAAATAAGAATTTTAAAGTAACAATGATATATCTATGAAATAATATACAAAGTTAGAAATTTGTTAAACTGACAATACGTAAAAACATGCTACATACATAATTTGGAAAACATCATTATTAACATTTAGTATATATTAAAGTTTTAATAGATTCCTAAACTTCAGAAAAATTTTTTTTAATAAAAATATTATATATTTCTAGGCAATTTAATATTATTTTCTGACCTTACAAACAAATATACGTAGGTAAAAAAATCAATAAGATAGTAGATTCATCTAGTAATGTATTAAATAATTATAATCCACTAAACAAATATGACATCAACATTCATTTTGAGTGTTATGTATAGGGTAATCCGTGGACTGGTCACCCTATACTTACAGCATAGGAAAAAGGGGGGCAGCGGAGTTGCAAAAAGGTAGTGTATATGAGAAAGGGTATATTTTTTTACTGATAAATAACGAGTTCTAGTTGCCAGGCTTTACCTTTACATATTAAAGAGGTTTAATGTTGTATTATTACTTTTAACACCTAAACTGAAAAATCTATAGCAAAAGTTAGCCATTTGAAATTAAAGACGGAAAAGTTTATTTTTCAGAATGGGAGGTGATTTTATTGATGTTTGGCCAAGGGTTTAATTTTAGGGCCACTACTATTTCCCTTCTACATTAAAATGGACGTATGCATTCCAAATGATATACATATAATTTTTCTAGATACGGATTTAACATATCACTATACGATTGTTGCGCTAGAAATACTATCTCAATGAAAATAATATAACTATTAGAAGATGGTTAGCTTCAGAATAGAAAATAATGACATCGTAGAAAAAAAGTTTACGGATCATGCGTCTTTACTAGGAATAAAAATTGACGAAAAATTAAAGTGGAGCCACCAAATTGATTTTATCAGCAACCTTTGTTCCGTTTGTTACTTATTAGATTATTAACGTAGCACGTAAAACATGATTTAATGTAATGCCATCTGTGGAATGCTCTCGTGGCGAGAAAAAAACCCTGATTGAATTACATCAGATACATGTCGTAGAGAAAGTTGCAAGACTCAGTTAAAAGTACTGTATTTTTCACATAGATACTAGAAATTTAAAATTCGAAAAACTTAATAGAAATTTCTTCACTAATACGAAACCAGGTACCGTTCATCTCTCATATGGGACAAACACAACCCATTAGGGTGTAGCGTTGGTTATTCAGGACTAAACACATATAAAAACCTTTCTGTAAATGAATATTTTACTGTTCGACAGTTTTATTACTCCAGTCCTAATTTTTAAATTGTTCTCTAGCATGCCAAATTATCTTGACTATAAAAGTTCTAAATATGTGTTTTCTATGTATTTAGTTTAGTCAATTTTATTTTATTGTATTCGTTCGATTTTCTAATTCAGAAAATTTGGATTACCTAAATCGTGAATAATAAAAAGTTGAGTAAATTGTGTGTATTTCAGTTACTAGAGCTTCATGAGAATGTAATGAAACGTTCATTACCATGAATAAGTTCTTTATATTTCTATTTTGTGTAAGTTTAAATATTCATTTGCGTGTAATTTGGCTTTGTTTTCATATTTTATGCAGTACAAAATGTAGCATAATTCCGTATTATTGTATGGGTATACACATATTAGTAGAGTATCCTGTTTACTCATTTGAGCACTAACGGAAAAATAAATATATTTCAAAATTCGATGTGTAAAAATTCAGCATTTGTTTCGCTGTAATGTAAATATTTAGTTGATATGTTCTGTTGTAAAACCTTCCATATTTGTGGTTCTTATAAATTGTAATATATAGACTAACAACTTAACGGCAACGCTTTGTTCTTAAGCTCAGTAAAAAGAACTATTAATATTGTTTTCTTTAAACAGAACGAGAATCTACTTTTGATTCTACAAATTAGCATCACTGAATGAGATAAAAATTTTAAAAACAATGCGAGAAAAAATATCGCACTTTAATAAACATGACAGTCATAAGACCATATTTTAATCAAGAATAAAACGCATGTTATACTTAACGAGTCGAACGGGCGGTTTGCTAATAACACAACAGTTGCCAGACGGTTTGGAAATATAACAGGACTATTCGAATTCGTGGCCCAGAAAGAGTGCGAATTTAATCGCCCATAATTATAAATAATCAGATTTAATTAAGACCGTGTATCTAAAGGAATGCAACTGTTGGTGTGGATAATTTATCTTGCAATATGGCAGATTGCAATGACTGCGAATAGTTTAAAATAGTGTTCCAGAAACTTACGCATTTGATATGAAGAGAGAGTTGTGTAGAAATTTGAAGGGACATGTGATGTGTGGAACCGTTTGAGGTGACATCCCAGGGAACAGAAGAGCGCAGTCCAGTTGAAGTTTTGAACATCATAGCAGCACTGCTTTTGACACGACGACGCCAACCCTCTATCGGGGTACTGAAAGATATATTCGTACTGATCAGAAAACATCCTATAATTACATAATTATGCGTAAATGTCTATCCCTAACAGAACAAATTCGTTTAATGGACCATGGTCGCTTGGTTGTAGAAACTGTAGAATATAGCTGAACACTAACATTTAAATTCATGGTTAATGAACGTATTTAATTAATAATTTCCTTTCATCTGTTTTATTTATTGATTTTCTGAGTTAAAATTTATGATATTAGATTTAATTATTGTTTTCATTATTCAATTTTTATATTTTGTGTGTCGGTAACGACCCCAGTAATTCCATATGTCAATTAATGAATTGATTGGATTACTGACTCCAAAGAAACGCAAAGTGCAAGGTATCTTTAGTTACAGATTGTTCTGATAATTACAGTACCATGGAAAGTTTTCTACGAGTTGCTGTCAGAACAATAATATTAGTTAACTTCTATTAGTTTGTTTACAAAAAATTGCGCGTCCTCTGTTCTTCATTTAGATATATTATTACACATTGTAATATATATATTAAGAATAAATGCAGTAATTCATATTTTCGAGGGAGGGATTAAAAAGCCGTGTAATCCAACGACAATCGATTGAAGACCGCTAATAATTTTTCAGATTATTTTTTCATGTACGTCTTGTACGATTTTAGCAAGTACTTTTAAACTCGTATGGTCATCACGTTTTATTTTTATTACAAGCAACCTATTTATACTGTCAATTTCTTTACCATTCACAAAGTTCTCCGTTGTTTTAAAACAAAGAATACTGAATTTTAGTTCACGTCTCCGTTAGTGAGAACTTTATATCGAAGCGAATGAAAGACAGATCAGCTTATGTGACGCGGCCTCCCCAGAGCATAATCAATGACTTGTGTGAGGGATAAGTGTCTGGAAGGTGTCAGTGTCCAATTACTGCGTCCAGGTCGTGAGTGGGTTAGTCCAGGCCGACACGCGGGTCAGCTAGAAAAAACGCCAGGGCCCTCCCTGAGACTTAAATGAAGTATACGACAGCAAAAATAATTACTATTAAAACTTTATTCATTATTTCAAAACAAAACAACGCTTAATTAGCGAAAAATCACGTTTAATTTTTATTTAAAATTGTTTATAATATTTGTAGATTTTATAACTAGTATTTATATACATAATCTAGAAAAAGTATTTAATTCTACATTAGTATATTAGTCAAGAAGTGATTTAACCTACCAATGCAGAGGTAATGCTAATAATGAGAACCCCTTTTCCCGTGTCTTTACAGAAGTGTAATTCTACAGATACCAAATAAAAAAAATTCTCTTAGTATCTTTAGAGCGTCAAAATACTCCCGGTGCGTTGAGAGAGTCAAACATACTCTTCGAACCCTAAAACTCTTAAAAATATGAAACTTAAGCGAGTTAATTATACTCCCGAGTGAAAATTTCTTCATGTACTTTAAGAATATCTTAAACACTTCCGGTACCATTGAGAGTGAAAAATACTCCCGGTACCGTAAAATAATTCAAATGTTTTCGTTACCTTAAGAGAAGCGAGTCAAATTTTCTTCATGTTATTCATAGTGTAAAAAATACTCCCGGCATTATTGAGAGTAAAAAATACTCTTGGTTGCGTAAAATAATCAAAATTATTTTCCTTACCTTAAGAGAGTCTAAAATACCCGTAATACCGGTTGTCTAAGAGAGTTCCTTAAGATAGCTAAAAACACTCCAGATAGGTTATAAGAATCAAAATACTTACGATACTTCAAGAAGAACAAAAATACTTTCATTACGTCAAGAGAGACAAAAAGAGTCGACATACGCTAATATCGTATAAAATACTTACTGTACCTTTAGGGAGACAAAACTATACCCGTATCTTATGCGAATAAAAAAATATTGTCTTTGGATGAAGAGAAGTACAACTTAGCTAGATGGTTAAATGTAATAATTCATAATTAAACTCATCGGCATCCATAGCCACTGATTCAATTCTAATCTTGGATGTTTTTGCGTTATTTTTATGTAATTCTCCTCCACCCCTATCCCTAAGAGTGCTCCTCTCATATGCTGATAGTAGTTCAAATTCCCAGAGAGCTCTGGCGGAGGATACCTTTGGGGATGCCGTCACACCTCTCTGGTTTTTTTAACTAAGGTTCACATATACCGAAGCACCTTGGCCTGTTTTGAGAGGTGTATGCTTCGGGATCTCAGACCTTGGGCATACTGTAAGAGTTGTCCGCTATTCCTATTGGGAATAGTCGGCCAGCTGCCTTCTAAACTGGTCAAGGCACGGCGAGGGGAAAGCTGCGACCCCACAGCTAACCCCTCTTCTGCCATCGGAAGGGCGTGGGACAAGTACCAAATGCCCGACCTACCTGATGCAGGTTTTTCTAGGGTTTTCCCTGCATTACTTTTAGGCGAATGCCGGGTAGGATCATTAAACTATAGCCCGCGGGCTCTAGTTAACCCTTGGCTCTACCCTTCCGCCTCCCGCTTTCAAATCCCTTCCTATGCTATGAAAGGGGAGTTGCCACCATGTGGATTACCCTCATGTAACCTTTTACCCTAAAAAAATATACTATCAATATCATAATTTCCACCCCCGGCTCCAAGGGTGGTTGTTCAGTCTTAAACCACAGTGTTCGTTTGTAGTTCGAAAGGAATACATGTACAAAACTTTGTTTAATTTGCTCCATGGGTGCGTATGTATGTAACACACAGTCAATTTTATTTATTAGAAGATTAGATTTACAGGTATGTACTCACGGTTCATTGAGCCTTTGATGTAATAACATATGTGAATATAATTGGTTTTGGGTTTTTTAAACTTATTCAGATAAATATAGCCTGCCGGTCGATAGCTTCTAGTTGTTAATTTTGGCGAATTGAACAAAAAAGGATTAATGAATAAAGTCTTCACAAGCTTGTAACCGAGTAAACAATTGTATTCGCGACGTTTCGATGACGTTCACTGCCATCGTCGTTTTTTTCAAATATTTCAACCTTAACACAGTTGTATTAAATTCTTCAAATAAAATAATTTAAATTGTTTCTAACCAGTCTTTCATTTTGTATGAAGTCTGCAGAAAGTACATAGCCATGTATGGTTTTACTAAAATCATGCTTTCTTTAAAATGATTCTGTTGGGTACTTATATGTAAACTACCTAATGCATCTACTGGAAGAATTTATTGAACTTTAATTTTATTTATTTATTTTAAAACAAAGATAAGTGTATCAATTCAAATTGGGTTGTTGGTTCCAGTCTATAAAATGTTTAGCCCTAGCCAAGCTGTATTAATGCTCTACAATACTTAATACAGTAATGTTACTGAGAAACAGTACTAAACTAACTTTAAAACTATTAATTTGAGCTATTATGTCTGCTGTACTAAGTATTGCCTAGGCCACCACACTATGGAGAGTGTGTACAATTGACTTCATCAATCCGAACTAAAGTTATGTAATAGTCTGCTATAAACGTAAAGCAGCAAGTAATCTTAGAACATTTATTAATTAATTTAAGAATGTCCTGTTTTCTGGTGCATACTGCTCAGTTAGTAAAATTATTAATCGGTTTGCAAACAGTTGATTTGGACTACCATTCCTCACAAAAGTCCTGAAATTATCAAGATCTAAGTGAATGTAATTCATACTAAATATATATTCTATTTCTCTCCCTTATTTCGTACATCACCCGGCATTAATACATAAGTACTGTGACGAGAGCGAAGATTCCTGTCGTCCAAAGTAAATGTGGTGAAATGTGATTGTGCTTGAGTTAATGATATCTAAATCATAAGATAAGTAAAATATTAAATTACAACTCCATTTGAATATTATTAAAGTTTTTAACATTTTTTAAAACGATATTTTCCCTTCTCGTTTATGTATAAATCCTCTTCGCTTATATATTTATCAATTTTAATTTGTTTACTAGTTTTTAAATATACCACTTTAAATATATATTATATTTATTTATGATGAATTATTTATGATTACTTCCGCTCAACACGGCTTTCTCAAAAATAAAAATCCACGCTCTGTACGAGTTAATTCAAAGCATATAAAATTCTGTTGATGGAAAACTGAAAGCCGGAATTTTTGCCGTTCTTTGGAAGGTATTTGATCTTGTAGATCACAGACTATTGCTAAGAAGATAGAATATTATGGTATTAAGGGAAACTCTTTAGCACTGATAACCTCATACCTAAACAATCGAAAACAGAGGGTTGCCTTACAAAACAATCTATTTATCTGAATGGTAAGAAATTACTCATGGCATGCCTCAGGACTCAATATTAGGTCAATATATGGAACCTCTAAAATTAGTCACCAATTTGTTAGTTACAGACAATTATTTAAATAATCTCAATGCGAAGAATGAGACGGCATCTGGAAACCTAAATATTTTTTACCACCAATATATTAACACAAAACGTACAGAAAGCCAAGTTCGTTTGTGTCTGAGAGTCTAGCGTACATCGGTCTCAAATTCGCTGAACTGCCGTGTTTACAAAATCGTTAGCCAACCTCCTGTGCTGTAGGGGTCAGCATGACTGCCTCACATAACAGAGGTCTCGGGTTCGAATCCCGGCGACGGTAGGGATGTTTGTGTGCGTGAGAGAAACTCACGTAAAATCAGGCTAGAAAAAATGATTTCCCATAATGAGTCGCTAATAACCAGAGCTGTTGATGCGACTGTAAATAAATAATAAAAAAATTGTTCAATATGCACCACCTAAGTTTATACTATACAAATAGTGTGTGAAGTTCTCCATTGTAGAGGTTCTCTTTTACTGCCTCTGTTTTCTGTTCTAGTAGTAATCCACGACGACATCCTTTGTGAAGTGAACATTTTTCGTGAATATCTGTATTAATCATAACTGTTAAAAATGTAGTTACATTGATTAAGTAATTAGAAATTTTCATTTGTACTTAATTTATTTGATATATAATTAAAGTATTATTTTCCAAAACTTATTTATTATCTATGTACTTAAGTAGTATTTGAAAAATATTTATTTATTGTTAGTTAAACATAAATTTACTTCATTTATTGTATTTAGAAACTTAGTTGTTATATATGTACTTACTCATGTAAAATTTGTGACAAATCCTGTTTCCTCATAAGAGGGATAATGAAGAATAAATCTATCTTTATTTTTTTTGTATTTTTTATCTGTCTTTGTTATATGTTTATATAATATATAATGTGTGTGTGCGATGAATTTGTTCCTCATTTGTGTATTTTCATGTCACGTATACTTAATTGTTGTATTTGTCACTTACTTATGTAATAATTCTTCGAGTTGTCCTACTTCCTCAAAAGAGCTATAATGTATTCAATATAGCAATATAAAACTTTACTGCTAGCTCTTAGTACTGAGAACTGAGTTAGGTTAGTAGTGAAACCCTCTATATCATGGATACTGTATCCAAATACTGTTGAATAATGATAATACGGCCGCCGTAACTCTGTTCATATTTCCGAGCGACATTTCTACTAGCTCTAAAAGTGGCAATACGCTGTACTGAGAAATTCTGGAATTGAGTGCATTGCTAGTTAATCTTATATTGATGGTTATATTAATATGAACAAAAATTGGAGCTGTAGTTCTTAGTGAGTACATATTAAGTTTTATTCTGCGTTACGCATTGCGTTGTAATTTTCTGAATTAATAGATAAATCTGGCGAACATGTCACATTTCCAACCCCTCGACGATGGTTGCAAAGAGTTAATTTATCAACCCGAGCTACAATTTAGCCGACAAGATAGATTTAGACTATTGGAATTAAAACAGACCGTCATTGCTACTTCTAAACGGATATTAAGTTCCAGAAATTTTCGGTATAATTTCGCTTCCTCGTCAAATATTGAAAAATATCATACAATATAACAGATTGACCAGTTTTCTTTAGATACTGGAAGTATACTAGCATTTGCTTTGGAACTGGCTTTCAGGCTTTAAACGACATCTGAGTTATGAGTGTGTACTCGTATAAATACGGAGACATGTTCGGACTAAAATATAAACTGGTCCCGAGTCAGGATAGTTATACATGCCCTTCGGCACTATTTATATGTTGTGTTACGCGGTTTCTGTATTCTTACACGGTGACAAATTACAACTCGATTGATAGACTCAGTTATCAGTGGGTGGTTAGCAACTTATCGTGTTTTTACGCTCCATCGGAAAATTACGTAATCGAAAAGGGATTCTCTCGTTAAAAACGGGTCTCACGTGTGCTTAGTGAGTTTAATAACTGGTTTCTCGTGAAACTTAAAAAGATCATTGGGGGGGGGGGGGGGAGGCGGTTGTATTATGAGTTTTACTGCAGATGATGATGTGTTAATATTGAAATGTGGAACAGAAATCAAGCGGAAATCCTTGCACTGAAAAAAACATCTTTCTCAAGTAAATAAACTTCAGGCTCTAGTCGTTCCAAGTTTATGGAAAATGTAGTTTTCTTCTATAACAGTAGAAATATAATAATCCTTGAACACCGTCCCTATTCATCTATTTACCATGGTTGGATTTAAACTTATTCCGTAATTTGTATTGTAATATTCTGATTCAAACAAAAATCGCAATGATGTCGGCGCTAAAAGAAACCAATTTTTAGTTTTGAAGATTTAAAAGCAAAAAAGGCGGACCTCCTATGCTTCCGCCTCGCGGATAGCGTTTTATCATACGTTATTGTTTCTAGAAGTGAACGGAATGAATGCGAATGTGAGCTGACTAAATAGGGTCTTACTTTTAAACCGATCAACAATACGTTTACGTGACAGTTACAGTCAAACTGTCAAACTTTGTATATAATATTATTTAATGCTATATAACGCGTAGATGATGAGAAGTGTCCCTGTGGTAGGGGCACAGCAGATTACGTCTTCACTTAGACAATGTATATATCTATTTTATATATATATATATATATATATTAGGTAACAGGCTACATGAGGGTAATCCACATGGTGGCAACTCCCCTTTAATAGCATAGGAAGGGTAGAGGAAGGTAGCCAAGGGTTAACTAGTGCCACCGGGCTATAGTTTAAGGGTCCTGCCCGGCAATTCGCTTATAAGTGATGCAGGAAAAACCCTAGAAAAACCTGCAGCAGGTAGGTCGGGCATTTGGTACTTGTCCCACGCCCTTCCGATGGCGGGAGAGGGGTTAGCTGTGGGGTCGCAGCTTTCCCTCGCCGTGCCTTGACCGGTTTAGGAGGCAGCTGGCCGATTATTCCAACAGGAATAGCGGACAACTCTTACCGTATGCCCAAGGTCTGCGAACCCAGAACATACAGCTCTCAAAACAGGCCGAGGTGCCTCGGCATGTGGGAACCTTAGTTCAAAAACCCAGAGAGATGGGAAGGCATCCCCAAAGGTAGCCTCCGCCAGAGCTCTGAAGACAATGTATATATATATATATATATATATATATATATTAGGGCAACAGGCTACATGAGGGTGATCCACATTGGGCAACTCCCCTTTAATAGCATAGGAAGGGATTTGAAAGGGGGGATGCGGAAGGGTAGAGGAAGGTAGCCAAGGGTTATTAGGGCCCCCAGGCTATATTTTAAGGAGCTGGCCGACTATTCCAATGGGAATAGCGGACAACTCTTACCGTATGCCCAAGGTCTGTGACACCTCTCATAACAGGCCGAGGTGCCTCGGCTTGTGGGAACCTTAGTTCAAAAACGGAGATTGTGAGAATGTAGCGTATAAGAGTTAGTTCTTTAGTTTTAACAGTGAGTTTGTATAAATCTCGTACATGAATTCCAACATCGCATTGGCATTTCTTTGAATTGTTCGTGTATTAATTTACCTAATTGTTTAATAAAAATAGTAAATTTATTTATTTCATTCTTCAATATTCGACAAAAACAATTCAGAGAACATAAATTATTTCATTTATACATTTTTTGCATTTCTTATCACCTAATTTATACATGTTTATTTTTATATTTTCTCATTGATATGGTTTGTTTATTTAAGTTCCGAGTATAATGACATTATCAAGTTCTCGGAAATGGACAAATAGAATGGATAAATCTAGATCCAATAATTATTGGTAGAAGAAACAAACACTCTTGTCAATAGCAAGCAGAATGAGCTCAACTCAGGAACATCTCAAGCACGATTTAATAAATTTAGACATGCATAATTTGAAGCATAATTTTGACCGCATCTACAAGCGAAACGTAGAACAGGGCGAAACCACCAGGATACGCAAAGAATTTCAAACAGAAATTTTAATTTCATTATTTTCCCATCAACTGCGCCGTACACAACAGTTTTAACGTAAATTTAAAGAGGCCATATATATATATATATATGTTTATATATTAAAGGCCTCTCCCAAAAAAGCGTTAATATACCGAATATTTAAATTCTTTATTCTTCGGTTAATTTGTTTTAACAGAAGAATTTATTCACGCAGTTTTGGCTTTTCCACACAGCTGTGTGGTTCCTAATTCGTTCTGGGAAAAGGGTAAAAATAACCTCTCTTTCTGATCCAACAAACAAAACCCCCGTCCGCTTTCTCCCGATGTTATAAATTCTAGGAGCAGTCCTTCATTATCTCAGTCATTTGCTAAGAGTCCCGATAACGGACTCTGAAATAACCTGAATTTAGTAGTTTTATTTTCTTAAAGAGTACTCAGATTCTTTTCCTTCAGTTCTGATTAACCTTTACTTAGCTGCTACAGCTTCTTTCACTTTTTTTTATTCATCTTTCATCTCTCTAATACGCTGTTTTCTAAGGTGGATTATGAAATACTCGAAAAACGTCCTTACCAGTTACATTTAGACTTAATCTGTATCAATTAATATAGAAAATTGTTTCCTGAAGTCTGACGATAAACAAAGCATGATACTACAATACAACTTATCAATTAGTGAAAAATAGAGCGAAAATTAATTGCATTGAATTTTGAGGCGAATTCATCTCTCGTGAATTCTGAACGTTGACACGAAATACTGTTATATATGGAATCAGTTTAGGATGTAGTAAGACTGGGAATTGGAGAATGAAAATTGTTTTAGGTACCAATGACAATTCATGTACAGTGTTGAATAATAATAATACTATGTTTCCATGAAATGTTTTCCAAACTCTCATAGATGTAGAAAGAATTCAGTTAACACACTACAGTAGTTATAATAATTCACATTAAAATTATTATCAAGATAGAGAAATGTTGTAGCAGAATAACTACTTTTATCCATTCTTAAATGAAAATAATTACAATATACATCATACACAGGGAGGGGTTGTTTTACTCTAAGTAATAACAAATAAGCAATTATTATTTTAGTTCTTTGTGTCTTAAAAGAAATTGCAGTCTTTGCCGACTCACACTCAATGAAAAACTTCAAAGTCTGTAAGACGTGGATATCACAATATCATAAATTTATAAATAATGTTTCGTTGCGATATATGCTTAGACTATCAAAAACATTGTAAGTTTCTGTAAGTTGTATATATCGCAAGCATCACCGGGACCACAATTTTTTAGAAACTTTTCGTCCAGATCCTGACGTGTACCGTTTGAACATTACAATTTCTTTCCGAACAGTATCGACACTGAGAAACTGTGATACATGTTGAGTGTGATATTTACAGAGTGAAGCCACGCGTAACGCGCACGCAGGCGTCACACGGCGTACTTGACGTGCTCGTAGAAGGCGTGGGCGGTGTTGGCGGCGGGCGGCGACGGCAAGCTCGTCGGGATCGACGGCGGCGGCGGAGGCGGCGTCATGTACGGCTTCCGCTCGCGCATCCCTGGAAAACACCACATTACAATTAGTGCTCCATTAATTAATTTCTAATTATGATTCTGTAATATTAGTTACATTATACAGATAAAAAGTTTATGTTCTAGCTTAACGTGTCATAGTTTCTAGTAAGTACTTGTAATTTCATTAATGACGGTACCCTGTTTTCTCAAACGAAAGCTAATGCAGTTAATAAAATCTATCCATCATCCTGATTTTATTCAAGACTAAATACTAAAATAAGGCCAGGACGAACTTCAATCAAGTGGCCAAGTATAACATAATTCAGCTTATGGTGGCCTTCTTATTTCATCACACCATACGTTTTGATCCGATATTATACACAACGAATCTATATTAATATAAATAAAGCACTATATCAATATAAATAAAGCACTAATGTATCGACCAGTTTGAATAGTATAAACTAAAAAAAAGACGGAACAGGCTTGAATAAAATTTTAAACATAAATTTCTACGTTTTCAAGACACGACAATATAGTTTGATGTATGCCAAGTCAAGAATGGGGATTTAAAGAAAAGACAATTTAAATGATTGGTTACGGAAAACTTCATTGTCTTTGTGTTAATAATAATTTCTTCATGAACGACATTCGTAATTCTTCATAAACGACATAACTAGATTATCTTTGGAAAAATAACACTCGATGTGCGAAACACTTACGCATTTCAAGTGAAGAATACATAATAAAACAATATTAACTGAAGTGAATTTCATAAGATAGGCCGTGCTGTATAAGGGACTGCGTACACTATCTTTAATTTGTTCTCCGTTCCTCTTACACGCGTATGTATTATGAATGTTAAAGTATATGAAAACATTGTATTAATAAATTAAGAAGAATTAGGTCACTGCCACCAATTTGGATAACAATGGAATTGATCTTACATAAAAGTAATACTGGAGAAACAAGCAGACTAATGATTACGATAACTGAACTGTCATTGCATTAATAACACTTTATCTTAAATATCTTTGGTTCCACTATCGTAGTTCGCTGTAGTTCTTAGTCCGCCAAAGACGCCTACACACAGCTAGTTTTCACAAGTAAATGGAAATTCCATTAATTCAATTGATTACGTAATTATGAAGGAAAAAATACGTGTTATTCAGAGTATACTAACAGAAACAGCTAGAGTAGATTAGAATGGAAAGAGTTAAAGTAATTTAAAGCCTATCTGAGAGGGAAATAAGTAGAAAATGCGTGAAAATGAAAAATCATTCACTTATATTCATCCAAACTTTAGTTGTCCTTTAGCAACTAAAAGTAAAAAGGCACATATGAGTTTGTATATTGTATTGGTCCAAATAAAATTCTTCAACGCACTACATGTTCAGTGGAATTACATAACAGATTTAATGAAACAGAAACTTTAAGATTTCATGTTTCAAATGAATGTACGTATATGACTTAGCATTTAGCTCAGGGTGAAAAGAATAAGTTTTATAATCTCAAGAATTTTGATTACAGTCCGAAAGATAAAATTACATTTAATAAATATAAATTTTTTGTTAGAGATTTATCTAAGGTTTAGAATAAATATTTATAATTTTTGTGGAAAGAGACTCCAATACATAAGTTTCACTACCTTCAGATGTCAAACCCAATAAATAATCCTTATTCGTGTACTGATGCCGCCACTTTCTCAGTTGAAACAATCTCATCTTATGATTTTCAAGAGATTCAATCCTTTTTCATCTTAATTGTTATTGGAACTCGTTTTGAAGGTATATTCTCTCTAACTTAAATTTTGGTCTACTCAAAATTCTCCATTCTTCTCTACAATTGCTGCTTGGATGCTGTTTTTAATATCACTATCCAACGTATGCACTCAAAATTGATTTGATCTCCCTGCAAGCCCATTCTCCTAACATCCGAACCCATCCAATCCCACCTTACCCTCTCTACAGTTTCAACACTAAAAGACCTCTTTCCTTCCACGCATCTGCCTCCTAGATCTAATCTCAGCCCTCACTGACCACAATTCAACCTCCAAAACTCCCTCGTGGAAATTAGGGGAACTCCTCATCGACACCTCGCTCAGCCTAATCCCAAAAACAATACTCCGGGAAATGGCCAACGACTATCTCCACGCCATAATCGAGAAATTTGGAAATCCTGTCCAGTATACTGATGCCTCAAAAACGCAAACAAGAATCACAAGCCAGTTCATACACGGGAATCATAGGAAAGTGGTCCCGATAAACTCATCTGCATCCATTACGACAGCTGAAATCTACGCAATACTCATGGCTCTCGAATACTGCACTGAATTCCCTCTAAACAACGTAATAATCTTCTCTGACTCCCTGGAAGCATTAAATGCCATAATTTGGACTGGAGACATTAAGAAAATCAGAAAACTTTTACAGAACATTTAAGCATGTAAAAAATCCTTCTACATCATCTGGATCCCCGCTCATGCCCATATAGAGGGAAACGAGGCGGCGGACGCTCTCGCTACCATCGTACAGCATGACACATCCACAGTATGCACAGCCTCGGCCATATACATGGATCTCAAGAAGAAAATAGAATCAACCTGGCAAGCAAGGAGGCGTACTGGAAACAACGGTCTCTTCCATCAGGAAATATCATCATCCGAACTAATACTTCCCAAGAACCTTCACAAAAACCAGCAAATATTGATCTCCAAGACAAGATCTCTCCATACCAACCTCTCGCATACTCACCTCTCCTGCAGAACACCCAAACCAATATGTAGTCCCTGCAACAAATCCCTCAGCATTCAACATTTGCTATTTGAATGCATAAAATACGAAGAAAAACGAAACATGACAATAGTCAAATTCAATATAAAGGACTTCTGGACTGCTCCAGAAGCAATCGCTTCACTACTAGCCTTCATATCCAGTGCCAAAATCGACCATCTAATTTGAGAAGAAACTGAATGCAACCACAATCATCGCACTAGAATAAAGAAAATATTATGTACCCTATCAGTTAAATATTGTGGAAGGTCGACAATAACATTTTGGTTGCCGCCACCATAAAATATGGAAAAAAAAATTTCGGTTCTCTTTGATCTGAATCGATTTTCTTCATTTTTCACAATTGATTACGCACTGTTCTTTCAGACTTATCATATTTTCCAATATATCTGTAACTTTTTTCACCACTATTCCCATAGCCATTATTCATAAAACCTCCCCCTCCAACTTTACCACTTCCAAGAAAGCTCAGCCAGAAATAATTACACAACCTGATTTTAGACAACACATTTGTCTGACCATGAAGCTCTAATTACATAATAAATTTTAATATTACCGAGTTTAGTCTCACCAAGACCTTGATTTTTTGTTTGAATTAAGCAATAATACTGGTATGTTACTTTCAGTTGTTCTTAGTATACATAGTGAACCATCTTAAGCAATCGGCTGATATATATATATATATATATATATATATATATATATATATATGTAAATCGAAATTAAACAATTACTTTTTTAAAAAGAACAAAAATTTATTCATTTTACAAATTTTGTCTATGTTGATTTTACATTTTAAGTTAATGCCTCGGCTTTTATGAGAAATATCAACTTCAGGGCCGCTTATCGGGCCTGTAATAAAGAGAGTAAAAAAGAAATAAATTTACATGTTAAATAACAACAAGTAAAAAACTATTACAAATCTGAAAAGTTATATAATTCTAGTAAAGTTATAGAAATATGGCGGTAAATGATATTTACTTAAAGGTTTAGAGATGAAAATGTGTTTTTTTGTTGTTTTACATACCATTTTGTTTAGGCTGCTCAGGTTTGTGCACATGTGATTTGTTTTAATTTTTTTTATCTAGAACATTATTTCACTGTCATAGCACTGATCCTACTCTCTTATTTTCGGTGCGTTTCTGCTTCGCTGAATATCTAATTGTTTGCTGATCTGCTCTCTGAAAATCAGAGTAACTCGCTGTCTGTGTACCTAACTGATTTTACATTTAATATTTTCTCAGTCTCTTGTCAGAACCTTCAAACACATCTGATGATGTCTGAATATTCGTGTAATTGGTCTATCGGTGTGACTCCCAAACATACACACACTTATCTTAATATAAGTGAGTAACTGGTAACTGATTACATTCTGCTCTCTCAATATCTGACAACTAGGCTCCGATAAAGTTCTGAACATCTATATATGCCTTTTTAACAATACCTCGTAGTAACATTTATCGTCTCTGCATTTTCTCCAAACAATACTATATATATATGTATATATATATATATATATATATATATATATATATATATATAGTATTTTTTCAGTGATATTACTAATAAAAGCAAATAAATAATGTTTAATAGATATATGCAGATATACGATTGGATTACAACACAAATAAAGAGGAATTACTTCAAGTAAATAGCTTAAAATATCTAGGAATCATTTTTAGCTAAAATTTAGTGTGGGAAGAACAAGTCAATTCTGCGTCTCGAAATGCGTGAAAATCTTTACTATCCGTAATGAGAATATTGAAAAATGGGAGCATCTTATAAGTCTCTAGTTCGTCCCACACTCGAGTATGCGTAGGTTGTTGAGATCCTCGTACAAAAGACACTGAGGAGCAGTAAAATTTGTAATGGATGGAACCTGGTCACGCGCGAGATAATGTAGAGAAATTAGGGTAGAAATCGGTGGCAATCATAAGGAAGAAAGATAGGATTTGCGCTCTATTTAAATCGTACACGGGAAACAAAGCGTAGAAAGACATGCAGAATAAGCTAGAAAACTATATTTGGAGAGCTGATTACAAATTTAAAATCAAAACATATGAAGGAAAATTTTCATTTATATTTAACAGTTCGATAAATGATTGGAACAGTATACCAGCAACTCTGTTTCAGGAAAACCATCCCGAAACAGTAAGTTTTAAAAATACTCTAAATTGACGCGTGAGGTGCATAATTTTTTCCTCTCCTTGTTGTATCTTATATTTCAGTGTGGACAAATTTCTAAGCCGTTTTTTATTTCATAATATTATGATTTATTTGTTTATACAAACAACTCTTAACATATTTGTTCCCAAACTCCTACCGGGATCCAACCAATTCGCTGTAAACTATATACATACGTACGGAAATAGCGTCCATTATGGTAGAACTAATTAATTGAGATTCCGTTACAAAATTGTTTGTTTGAAATGTAGTCAATGAAAGAAGCGGCTAGTTTTAGAATTAGCAAATTACACAGACTATCAGCTATTTAGACATAGAGCTTCACTAATTTAGATTTTCTTGATTACCTTAAACTACTGAAACAAATATATATATATATACATATATATATATATATACATATATATATATATATATGAGACTGTTGTAAATAAGGAGCTATTTTCCATGTTGTGATGCAATGTTGTTGTGCATTATTACGCGTTGCCAAATTACGACTAGACTCAGCTGCAGTGGGTGACCATTTCCATTCAACACCGAAAATCTTCGGAAACGAAAGTGACCATGCGTTAACATCAGGTTTCTCGTTAAAATTAAATATTCTGCAATAGAACTTACCAAATGTTATCGGAACCTTGTAGCGACAAATGTGTGTCCTATTCCCCGAAATCAAGTCGGCGCAATAGAGGAAGAGGTACAACGTCACGGAACGAAAGCGATATACAGAAATGAAAAGAACGTCGCTATAATGGAGGCTCTAGGAAGAAAACAACTACCAGTAATTGTACTTATCAGTGTAGTTACAACATCAGAGACTTCAATTTTTCCAACCTGTTTACGTAGAATGTTACGACAGGAGAATTTTTCATTTTTGATAGAAAGCAATTGTTGAAATACTCTGGAGGTTTACTAACTGATTTTATAAAACACCGTGACTATTGTTAAAAAAAGTCACCTATTCATAAATCTAAAATCTCACAGACACTTACATAATGGTTTAGAAACAAAAGGCAACAATTTTTGTAGAAGGATACAATTCAGGTAATTGCAGTAAAACATTCCTGCCTACTCTAATTTCATGGAGTATGTTTGTATATATAATAATGAGTGAGATTTAGAAGAATATCGACGACTCCTAGTAATGTAGTTCAGATTGGAATTCGCCTTTCTGCTGCCTAGTTTCTGTCGTCACATCCTTTATAACGGGGTGTTTCCTACCAAAATAGATAGTTCCTTTTTTCGTTACAGGAACCGTATTTTTCGCAGCTGAAGCAAACAAGATGAAGAATTTTTCGGAACTCAGAACGTTTCAATCAATAAATTTCACTTCATTAAATCAGTGGATAGTTACAAATTCAGTTACAATTTCATTCATTCCCTAACTCTATTAGCTGAATGATTTTATTTGCAAATGGCGCGTTGAAATATTTGTCATGAATTGTAACAAAATTGTTGGCTGCTTGATATCTGAGGCATTTATCGTGTGCGTAGCTGCGGAGATGACGTCACGCCGACCACCCATGGCGCCCATAAACAGCGTCGTCCAGCTGCTCCGTGACGTCACGGCACGCGCTCAAGGCGCCGTGGCGTCTATTCTCGGCGGCAGAGCCTCCGCAATGTCTAAGCGCAATTTCATGTCCAGCTCATTCAAGAATCAGCCAAACTAAGAGTAAGTCGCGTTCACGTTCTTGTTTGCTGAAGGTTCTACTGACTAAGATGCAGCATCGATAAATGAATATTACTTGTCTCTTTTATGTGGTGCATAATCATAACGTCATAGTACAATATTGTAGCAATTCAACACGGAAAGTAATGTAAATATAATAGAAACTGAAATAAATAAAAGTAAAGCACCTTGAAGTTATTCTGCGCTTACTGCACACAATTGTAGCATTAAATACAATTCTCTGTAAATTAAAAAATTACCCGTGAGTGTGTTCACCTTAATATATATTCCACGCAAATTATTGATTTTGCTAATCGTTACTTTTGGCATGAAAACTGTTTCAACTTACTTCCAAGTTTTATCTTCCTTTGTAACTATTATCGAATCAGTTGTAGAGTTTCGCTTCCTCAGCCATAAATTTGAAGATGTATGAATATAGGTCACATTAAAATTATAACTCTGAGTAACATTTGGAATCACTGAACTTATAAATTTCAATAAAACATTGAAATTTGTCGTAGCATAATACGTATTTCAGCTCTCACTTTTCTGAAATATTATCTCTATATTCTACACGGAAAAAGCACTCGTGTCTTAGATGATGTCGGATTTAATGTTAGTAAGCGTAATGTACATCTTCATATACAAAACCCATAAATGAAACATTTTTTATCTTCGTTCAATAACGAAACTGTGTTATTATCAGATGTTATGTGAGATAATTACTTCACATTAATTATTTTGAAATAATTTGAAACTTTTATCGTATGGTTGTATTTTAATTTGTGTGAGTGTATTAATACCAATTCGCAACCTATAGAATTTAAGCTGCCGGGAGACTTGTGTTCCTTCTCTATAAAGTTACTTATTCGGTCATCCCTTAATTAAGCTTCCCCGTCGCATTAAAGTTTGTTTATATTTTCCAGTTCATAACTTAATGATTCTGATCATACTTTTAATTATGTTTTTAAATATAGAAGAATTTTATTTTTTCTACAAGAAGAAGAATAAGGCGTAGACAGGCTATGTATAGGGTAATTCACATAGTGGCAGCTCCCCTCTTATAGCATAGGAAAGGGAGTAAAGGGGGGGGATGCGGAAAGGTAGAGCAAGGTAGCCAAGGGTTAACTAGGCCGCCCGGGCTGTGGTTTAAGGATCCTACCCGGCAATTATCCTAAAGCGATGCAGGGAAAACCCTAGAAAAACCTGCATCCGGTAGGTCGGGCATTTGGTACTTGTCCCACGCCCTTCCGAAGCCGGGAGAGGGGTTTGCTGTGGGGTCGCAGCTTTCCCTTCGCCGAGTCTTGACCAGTTTTGGAGGCAGCTGGCCGACTATTCCAATAAGAATAGCAGACAACTCTCACCGACTGTCCAATGTCTGTGACCCCGGAACATCCACCTCTGAAAACAGGCCGAGGTGCCACGGATTTTTAAACTAATTTTTAAAATAATTTTAAAGTAAGCTTCCCACATCCTTTTTTTTTCTTTTAGGGCAACAGGCTACATGAGGGTGATCCACATTGGGCAACTCCCCTTTAATAGCATAGGAAGGGATTTGAAAGGGGGGATGCGGAAGGGTAGAGGAAGGTAGCCAAGGGTTAACTAGGGTCCCGGGCTATATTTTAAGGATCCTACCCGGCATTCGCCTAAAGGAATGCAGGGAAAACCTTAGAAAAACCTGCATCGGGTAGGTCGGGAATTGGGTACTTGTCCCACGCCCTTCCGATAGCGGGAGAGGAGTTTGAACAAGTATCCTTTTTTTTTTAGGGCAACAGGCTACATGAGGGTGATCCACATTGGGCAACTCCCCTTTAATAGCATAGGAAGGGATTAAAAGGGGGGATGCGGAAGGGTAGAGGAAGGTAGCCAAGGGTTACTAGGGCCCCCGGGCTATGGTTTAAGGATCCTACCCGGCATTCGCCTAAAGCGATGCAGGGAAAACCCTAGAAAAACCTGCATCGGGTAGGTCGGGCATTTGGTACTTGTCCCACGCCCTTCCGATGACGGGAGAGGAGTTTGCTGTGGGGACGCAGCTTACCCCTCGCCATGCCTTGGCCTGTTTAGGAGGCAGCTGGCCGACTATTCCAATAGGAATAGCGGACAACTCTTGCCGTATGCCCAAGGTCTGCGACCCCGGAACATACACCTCTCAAAACAGACCGAGGTGCCTCGGCATGTGGGAACCTTAGTTCAAAAAAAAACCAGTGAGATGTGACAGCATCCCCAAAGGTAGCCCCCGCCAGAGCTCTCTGGGAAGGTTCACCTGCGAGAAATCCTCTCGCAGGCTTCCTTCGAACAAGCATTTTTTTTTTTAGGGCAACAGGCTACATGAGGGTGATCCACTTTGGGCAACTCCCCTTTAATAGCATAGGAAGGGCCCAAACGATAGCCTCCTTCAGTGCTCTCTGGGAATGTTCACCTGCGAGAGAATGCTCCGAAAGTTTATTGAAAAATTGTGGTTTTATTCCAGTGAAATTATTTACTTTGTTTGTGCCATGTTTCGTTCTAATGGCTTTTGAGTTTTCTGAATCACCTGACGAAAGCTACAAGGTTGTGTGGTATGTAATTTAGAACTTTTGTTTGTTTTTGGATATTTATTTATCTAATTTTATTCCAGTGGCTATTCTACAGTTTAACTTTATCTGCCACTGTGGAGTTTGATGCGTATTTCAAGTTTAATGAGGAGACAGTCAAGGCAAAAAATGTTTATAAAATAAATGTTCCATGATGGCATCCGTTTGGACAAATATTTCTGAGATAATATAGACGGCAGTTTGAATCTCTGTATATGGACTGTTCTCGTGGAAATCACGTGAAAGGAAACTAAGAATTCCTCAATTAAGATAAACTAAATAATTTAAATTCCAAATGAAAAAGTTGTCATCAAATCTTCTTGGAATAAGCCAAGTGACATCAATATGTAGACTCAAAGCAAAATATAAAATAATTGTTTCAATTTTACGTTGCTTAGAATAGATACAACATTAAATTTACAAAGAAGAATTCTAAATCGGACAATTTTGACGTCAGAGGTCATACATGGTGAAACAATATCTATTCCAGAAGACCGGCTTGGGAAAGTGCACGTTCTCGTAATGTGTCTGAGTGATTCATTGTCGCAAATGGCGAGGTGTCGAAAGTCTCGTGACGGCTCACTAATTATATCACTCAACAGCAGAAAGCCTGCGTCTAGCGTCTTTCCTTCGTTCATGCAGCGACACCATTTGTTACAGTTTGCAGACAAATATTCCAGGCTAGTATTTATAATCGGTTAACAAAATTTAAATTTCTAAGACTCTCCGATCAAACATGAGTAATGTGGCCAAATTGATTTTCAGGGAAATTAAATAACGTCAAGTGAGACTTGAATCCCTGTCTTAGTCCATTTATTTTAGACAGAAAATCCTAAAAAAGCGTGTTGCTTCTTGGTAAAGATGCGCCGACTTAACACTGTGGCTTTTAACGACACCAAGGAACGTATTCATTACAAGGAACTTATTTTGACAATTTACAACGACCCCTATAGCGCATTCCTCGTCCCGCCATTTAATAGCAAAGAAAATCTGAGCGGTGAAATGGAAGATTAAAAGGTTACTAAATACGGGGAATTAATTTACATACGTAATTGATAATTATACAATGGCTTCTCAGAATTTGAGGTCGTAATATTTCATCCTCCGTGAAATAAATTATTATTTTAAATTATCTGCACTGCATCGATGTTGTCAATATCCGTCTAAGCTCTTCAATTGATTATTCTGAAAATTCAGACTCCATATTTGATAATTTCTATATTAAAATATTTTTATTTGGCGTATTTTAAAGATGGATTTAAGAATAATGTATAATATGATGTTTTATTACATGATAGATTCCAGCCCGCCAGTATGTCTCGACAATAAATTATTTACTCATTTTGTTTTATTGAAAAACAGATTTTATAGATGTACCTTCTAAGAAATTTCTGTTTGATAAAATGAAGTAAAAAAATTTATAACTTTTCAGAACTCTTAGGTGAACTTTATTATGCGTATGATCTCGTGTTTTAGAACAGAATTAGAAAACTTCCTCCTTACTTCCGATATCAAAACACTTTTTGACCAAATTAACTACTATATATTCTTTTTATAAAAATTTCAAAATTTTGTAACCATGTTCCACGGCATATGTTTTCTTTGAGCAATATAGTGTATAAGTTTTATATTCAGTATATTCTAAAAATTATCCAAAGCTAATTTATTAATATTATTATTATTACTTGGGCCCTGGTCACCATAATTAAAGTGTCGCTCTGGCACGATTAATATTTCGTGAATTTACACAAATATTATATTTTTTTTTCCTATGGAAAACATTATCTCTAGTGGACTCTAAAAATTTATCAATTTCATGAGGAAATGATTTTTAAAATTGGTTTTTAATACTGTATGTCACATATATTAGAAGAAATATTTTGCGATCAGTGGGATATTTAGTCCAATTACTCAGTGAATTTCAAGAAAAAAATGATTTGTATAATTAAATAATCCTATGTGGTTTTAGCGCCATTTTGTTATTCCAACATTGCAAGAGAAAGGGACTGTATTAAGATCTATAACTAATACTGACATCCACATTTTCTATAATGTTTATTGAGACAGGAAGAGACAAATTAATCAAGTATTATGTTTACCCTTTCGCTTTATAAAAATTTTTAAGTTTATTTTTGGTTACTGACCCCCTTTTGCCAGTGCAGGATTTGATTTTTTCTAAGAACATCCCCGGAAGTGTAAAGTAACTCTTCTCTATCATTTTTCGTATATAAGCAAATACGCATATTTGACAGTAAGTATCTAAGGACGAATACGATAGCAAACATTTACAAAAAAAAAATTAGTTTTGTATCAAATACAGATGTTTAGCATCAACGATATATTGTAGTTTTAAAATAAAATACGAAATCAACCAGTATTATAAATGATGTGATGCTCACCAATTTGAAGATCACTGGAGCCCTTTTTTCTCAACAATAATTATAGTAGGGCGTTATTGGGAAGTGGGTAATTCTGTTGATTATTCTACCACTTCATTCGCAGAAGTTCTAGTAATAGGACGAGTTACCTATTCCACAGAGTGGGAAAAAAAGTGGTGATCCTGACCAGTGAGTTGAAGCTCTTCGGTTGTTCTTCGAGATGTAATCCTAGAATAAAATGTGAGTTATAGACGAGTTACCAAAGGAAGGGCACTTGCCACCAGGGTTTTGATTCCGAGAACTTCTTTTAGTAAACAATTTGACGTACTTTTAAGAAATGTACATTACTACAAGAAATTATAACCACATCTTCTTCATAGAATAATGAATGACACGACAGACAAAGACTAAATATGATTTCGACTGATTTCGTTATTGTCCCATTTCATAATTTCTAACTTTGCCTGTAGCGCGATAGTTTAGTAATTACTAAATATATTGTATTCCATTTAACTTTATTAGAAATATTAAAAGGGGTTGAGAAGTTGACAAGTTCTTCTTGCTTGTCGGGGAGATACTTAATGAAATCTGAGCCTAAGCACGAAGCGGACAGACACCTGGTTTTACCTGAGGTGCGGATCCGTGCCTACGGAGTGGGAACGACATTTATTTATAACTTTAAACTATTGTTGGTCACGTGATTGCCTAGACGTATGATATTTCGTGATCCAGGAAGATCAACCAAATAGGTCGACAGAAAAGGGACTTCTCGCACAATCGTGGTGTTGTCAAGACCTTAATTCTTTATCGTCGTGTCGTCGTCGGATACAGACAACTACTTGAGCAAAGACGACGGAGATGTTGGTTGATCCATGGATGCAGCGTGACTCCGGCTACAGATGTTTGAAGGGTAGACTGCCAAGTTTCTCCTTGACGCGATTAGGGGGATAAACCCTGAGATTAAAAGATCTGATTGTTTCTCAGACTAGCGGAACCAAATATAATTTATATTAATCCATGTAAATAGTTACGCTAACTCATAATTGTCCCTTAAATGTGTTCCTTACCTTTTTTAACAATTAAAACCTCAAACCCGTCACACGTCATTCTGCCATTTCCTAATTTTATCTAACTGCATTAACGAATTCATTCATAAGCAGTTAACATAATTATTATAATTTTTTATGAATTGACGAGCAAAGTGTAAAGGGTTAAATGTTTAATAAATGCACATAAAAATATGAAGTATAATGGATTATTATTGTCAGAGTTAACAAATGCATTAATTGGGGTATTTAGAGCATCATAATCAAAGTTTAGACGAAAACAAGAGAAAATAATTTTTTGCGTAAAATATAGTACAGCAGTAACTGTTGTAAGGCGCGTACAGAATATTACACAATGATTTTCATTTAATTTATTATACATACACACACAAACAAAATGAATCACCCCTATAGGTTCTGCATCCTGAAAAATCGGTTGATATGACTGACATATACATTTAGTACGATCCTATGCTGAAAAATCGGTTGATATAACACACAAACACACACACACATATATAAATATGTTAACTACAATGCCAAATCAAATTAAAAGTTCCTCTTTGAGTGGTCGGCATGATTTGAAATGCAGAATGATTCATATGTCACTACTTAAACTGCCACTAGGAGAACTCTGCTTTTTTTCGACGTACTTGCGTGGCGATAAAAAGTATCTTGAGACAGGCCAGGCTTTATACAAAAATTGTCTCTTTTAATCGGTCTCTAGTGGATTCAGATTTATGTTCAGCAAAACACTGTTTCAAAATTCATGGGGTCAAGGATTTGGATAAGTATGAGACAATTACAAATATCATATTTCCACTAGTTATTAAGCCTCCACACCTTAAAGATTTGCAATCTCTGATAGAGACAACATGACGCCATGCGGCATGTTGAAAGTTTTTTAAAATGAGTTATCTTTAGAGCTAAATTTTAAAATAAGGTTGATAATGACTAAATATATTGAAAGCTTCCGCCTAGTATTTTTTTTAACAATATAGGAGACTGTGTATACTTTTTCGCCCTGAATATTAATCTGTGGACAGTTTAAATCAATCAAATGAATTTGTTGTATTTATTTGAAAGAATAATTTGTTCTATCTAATGTTTTCTGCTGAATAAATTATGGAGTGTTCCATTGTCTATTGAGCGTAGGTTATGAGAGGGTGGTTAAATGGACAGAATAAATAGGTTACGATGATAGTAGTTAAGGAGAACCGTCATGAGAAGCACGTTATTTTAAGCATGCAAGTTAATTGTGAGATAGAGAGATTATTTGACAATGATAGTTCCATTTCCAACATAATTCGTCATTAAAGCCTGGCAGTAACGCACCAACGAGACTACGACACTCCAGACAGTGTTTATTGTGCGCAATAAATGTCATGTTGCACTGCATTTTCGATGTGAAAGCGATGGCTGTACATGGCTCACTTGGAGATGCAGCGTGGAGCCTGTCGGTTCGGTGAGGCTCTCACGCACTGAGTTCATTGCTTTCAGTCAACACATGACGGTACTTAAAATCACGAGTAACGCACGTGTTCCGCACTGTTTCCTTCCTTGAGAAACAAAAACGTGGTGCATTCGCAGACAACCCCGCATCTGCTGCCTGTCAACATCCTACAACTTCCCCTGGCGCAAAACACATGCGAATGGTTATCATGGCGAGATGCACCGCAGTATCGTTCAAAGTACAACGAAGACAATTTTATCAAGTACATTAAGATCAAATCTGAAGCAACTAAGTTTTTCGCTCCTTTTAAACGGGACAAACTCCATAACACCGAAATGATTTTCTACTTTCACTAGGCACCAAATATTTAATATTGGTTAACGAATTATGGGAGTCTACAGGAAATAAATAACAAACAATTATTTAATTACTGCCATCAGATAACTGTATTCTGTATGGATTAATAACATATTTTTTGTAACAATATTGGTACTTCGTAATATCAATAATGTAACCGATCGTTTGATCGCACCACGCATGCCCGATGAACGTTTTCCCGACAACGGTGTCCCGATATTCGGATTGACGTTTTCCCGACAGGTCATTATCCCGAGGGCTATTTACGAAATGAAGCATAGTATTAAAATTGTAGAACACTTAATATGTTAGTTATCTTATTATACGTGACTATTATTGTAAGTTACGTTATTAATTAGTGCCTGAAACGTTTTAACCAAACTTGGTACACGAATCCATTAAGATCCAGTAATAAAAACTGCGGATTTAAGATAGTTCTAGCATCTCTATTGGCGGGGATGGATGGGGGTGGCATTTCCAAAATATGCGATAACGGCCTATATTAGAACCGAATGAGTTGTTTAAGGGGTTGTTCAGATTCATAATGCCAGTCTGGAAAATATTAATTTTAAATCGTTTCAAACATTTTAATTTTTAAAAGTGTACATTTTCAAGGTTACCTTAAATGTTTAAATACAAAGCTACGTAAAATAATTAAAACAAAATGTTACTTCAAAAATGAAAATATTTTGAAACAATTTTCAAATATAACATTGCAAAATCTGTAACATTATGTCAGATATAATAATATGATAACTTGTAAAGCATAAATGTAATAATTAACTCCAAAGAGAAAATATCTTAGCCTCTGCTGTTGTAAATTTATCTATTAGTTCATCAAAATGAATTCTGTCGGTAACGTTTTCAGTCCCTAATTTAATCCCATAATGGAATGAAAACGGCTCTAGGGGTGGGGGTGACAAAAAATGCGATAACACCAATCGAATCCGTTGTTATGGCAGTGGCTGGGTTTAGTTATGGCTTTCCAGTATGGTTAAGTTTAACACCTATCGGTGGAAGTAGAAGCGGTTGATGATAAAAAATGATATCGCGTGAGATTGGTATCGAATTCTGTGTTATGGTAGTCGCTGAGCTTAGTAATGGCATTCCAGCAGGGTTAAGTTTAATAAACCCTGGTTGCCGATAAAAATAAACAGGACAAAAAATATTATTCATAAAACCGTAATCAGTCATATATGTGATAGATATTTTCGAATAAAATTTTAAACTCGTGGATCAATTTCAAAAAATCTTTCTTCACATGTAACTTATGATCCGGAATCAAACAATGGCCGAAGTAGTTATTTTTTAATTCCTTGAAAATTATGTGAGGATGGGAGATAGATTTATCTTAAATCTGCAGGGCTCGTAAGTGTTCTGCAATATTAATATTATGCTTTATTTCGTAAAAAGTCACTTTTAGGGAAAATTTCCCATGAGGAAAATGACCTGTCGGGAAAGCGTCAATCGGGATAATGGCCTATGGTGCAAATGTGAATCGGGATAATGACGTATCGGGCAAATATCAAGCGGGATGTTGTCGGGAAAACGTGAATCGGGCAAGTGTGTGTCGGATCCTTAAAATATATCCCGGCCCTTGTAACCCTTGGCTACCTTCCTCTACCCTTCCGCATCCCCCCTTCCTATGCTATTAAAGGGGAGTTGCCCAATGTGGATCACCCTCATGTAGCCTGTTCCCCTAAAAAAAAAAAATTCCCGACCTACCTGATGAAGGTTTTTCTAGGGTTTTCCCTGCATCGCTTTAGGTGAATTGCCGGGTAGGATCCTTAAACTATAGCCCGGGGGCCCTAGTTAACCCTTGGCTACCTTCCTCTACCCTTCCGCATCCCCCCTTTCAATTCGCTTCCTATGCTATTAAAGGGGAGTTGCCACCATGTGGATTACCATCATGTAGCCTGTTACCTAAAGTAAAGTTACATTACAAGAAAGAAAAATACATCGCGACAGTTATTTACATCATCGCTAATTCACAGAAACATAAAAACTCCTGTCCAGATGGAAACCACAATGAGGACTTCGGTCTCCGTTGGCGGGCAGCAATGGCAGGCAACAACAACAAAACTCAAGCAAATTTGGACTATCCAAGTCTATAGTAAGGTAACTTGAAATTCCTATTTCAAAACAGTAGTTAAATTCCAATATTTATGAAAGTTAGTCAACAACTCCGCCAAACTATTGTTCAATTTGCATACAAATAAAATACTTAAACGACTCTTTAAATTCTTGCTAACTGAAAGACAATTAGAATCATTAAACTACATAAACGACTCCCTCAGTCAATAACAAGATTATTTCTTTCTGTCCATACGATATTAAGACATAACCTTAATGCTACGACTGGCTAAATTTTATCTTTGCCCAAACTGAATACAATTTAAATGTAGAACTTTATGAGTTTCGAATCATCTTATATAGTTTTTTCTTACACGGAATAAGAATGTTTGTGAACAGTTGTTTCCATTTCCAATATTTTCCATACAATCATGAGCGAAATGACACTGTCTAGCTTCACAGTTACTTATGATGGATTAATAGGGAGTTGATAAAACACAAAGGTATAATTAATGTTCTTGCCGAATTCAAGATTCAGTTATAGTGTTTAAAACTGAAAACTTGTGTATTGTTTAAAAGGATAATTTTGCAAGATAAGCAATATTGGTATAAAAATTGGTGGAGTTTTTTTTTACTTGTTTGAACTGAAATGCAATAAAAATTTTATAACACGTTATATCCTGTGATTTGAAAATCGAATTGTTAGAGAGATTGAAGGCAAAGTGGCAAGTGGCAAATATTTTATAATAATAATAATCATATAAATAGTGAAAAGATAATGGAAAAGGTATAGGGCGTGATTTGCGGAGCAGATGCAGATATATTGGAAGCTGGCCTGCCTGGTGTCTGCAGAAGAGGCTCGAGTGGAGCCACTTGAGATGACCTCTCGCTCTCACGCTGCCTCTCAACGGCTTCCACTAACCTCACGCAACATCGCTGCTGCTTCGTCTCACAATTGCTCAATTGCCAAGGGACTATATGAAACACCCGACACCCCTGTGGAACTTGATCACTGAAACTCCGAGGCTACCGCTATAGAGACTATATATATATATATATATATATATATATATATATATATATATATATATTGTAATGATTAAAAGAAGCTAATTAACAAAAAATTAATTATAAATGATTAAGTTTAAAAGAAAGCTTTTAATTTACCAAAGATTAATTTAACAGGTGGTTATTTAGTTTTTACAAATAATTTGCCCTAGGTTGGCACGCCGAATTTAATAATTACATAATTAACAAACTAATATTTTATTTATAATTTGTGTCGTTCAAAGGAAAATACAATCTTTTATATTATACAAACAATCAAAATTAATAACTCTTCTTCTCAGGGTCTGTAACTGGGCTTGATAAGTAAGAACAATCAAAAAAATTTATCAATTAAGTTATTAACAATTCGAAACCAAATTGAGACGAACAGAATACGAAATTAAACAAAATGAAAAGAACGAAATCTGACTAATACCTTTAACTATCGTTTACAGAATTTAATTAGTTTGGTTTGTACTTACAAATGTCCTGCTGGTACCAGACTTAGTTTTCGGGGCTTGGGTACACTATTTTTTTTACACTTAAAAGGCCATTAATCACAGATTCTACTCATAAATTTTTTTATTTTGGCAAAATTGACTATATTTCGATGACTGCTCCGCTCCGTAATAATTCACCAATGTTATTCCGCAACAATTCCTCCACGAAGATTCTACAAAGTTCTTTTTTGACGAAACTGGTATTACTTTACAATATTCACGTTGCAATATCTCGGTGAATGTTTTACTCTGCTCAATTTTATAAAGACCGTTCTCTGGAACGTTTTCACCGCTAGGATTCTCCAATGATTCACCAACTTTATTTTACTATGCTCGACGATGTCTGACCTCTGAACAAACCAGACCACAACGACCAACTGCAACCAACTGCCCTTCCCGTACAATGCGCGCGGTTCACGACAAAGCTAGTCTATGTTTTCCATTGTTGTCTTTGAGATCGGTGCCGCTAAACAATTCATAATTAAAGTCATTAATGGCCTCCTTAATTAGTATTATAATATGTATATATATTTCCACTTAACGCTTAACCAAAACATCTTTTCCCATTATTTGGTGTACATATGTGTTTGTTTTTTAAATTATGAAACAGTTATTTTCTCGCCGATTTCTGATGAATCAGTCAGTAAGACGGGTGATTTTCAGATGATTCTAAGCTAAGTATATCAGAATTCTGTGCATCTATGGAATCTACCTGTAGCTGTTTTTAGAGTGCTCAAGAATCCTTCTGGTCCTATGTGTTTTAAACAGTGTAAAAATATTGGATTGAATGCAAATACGTCTAATACGCTAACACTATATAGAAAGCTCTTGAGCAAATATTTATTAGTTGAGCTAAACTTGAAGGATAAAAATGTTACTAAGTGCGTAAATATTAGCGTCACAGAATATTCATCGAAAAAGTATCATTAAGCTGATATAATTTGTTCAATACTATTTAATGGTTTATGCAATATGCTTATTAAACTTCCTTCTAAAATACAGAAATAACGGAAACGTGAGGATACAATTTGATAAACTCAATCAAAAAATTAATAGTTTGTTTACTCGTCAATATAAATTATTTCTTCCATATATATTAAGATTAAGAAATAACTAATCATTATCTGTTTATTTTTAAGAAAAGACTGCTTGAGGGCTATCCACACTGTGGTTCCTTCATAATAATAGTTATATGAACTGGTAGAAAGGGTACGGATGGGGAAAACAAGAGATACTTAGGTACCGTTGGCTATAGAGTAAGGATCCTACGCAGTTTTCGCCTAAAAATGATGCAGGGAGAAACCTGCATCAGGAAGGTCAGGTATTTGGTACTTGTTCTACGCCCTTCCAAAGGCGGGATATGAGTTTGCTGTGGGGACGCAGCATTTCCTTCCTCGGTGCCTCGACCAGTTCAGGAGGCAACTGGCCGACTGTTACAATAGAAATAGCGGGCAAAGTATAAAACAGATAATAAGTGTTGGTTAAGTCGACTACGAGAGTATGAGTACTGTATTTTTCAATTTATACGCTGACGTGGCTTCTGATTGCAGCTCAACCGTTGTGAAAACTGTAATGTCTCTTCCATTACAAAAAGGTTGTCTATCTCGCAGTGCTACATTTTAAATTAATAGTTTAGATTCGGTAACTTTGCTTTACTTGTTATACAAATCTTTCAAATTCTGCCGTGGAATGAAATTAAGGGCATGTGCGAATTTTTCAACTTTCTCCAAAGAAGAATAAATCTTCTTATAAATAAATGTGGATGTTTGTGTGTAAGTATGGATGTGTTTACGTATGTTCCGGATACAAATTTAAACTCGTGGGGCTATTTCAACCAATTTTTTTTAGAAATGTACCTTACGACCCACAATCAAATACTGAGGGCAAGACACGATATAAATTATAAAATGAATAGACAGGCCATATTTGCTTCTAATAAGTATTTTTAGGTGTCAATGACAGTAATAATGTTTCTGCATATTTTTTGTGTATAATTTCAACCACTATTGGCATGAGAGAGGAGCGCCATAAGGGATGGGAATGGAGGGGCGTTACATAGAAAATACATTAAAACTATCGAGATTGATGTTAAATCGGAGGTTAAGGAAATCTCGGAATTTAATTCTGACATGTAACATGCTGGTTAAGTTGTAGTGCAAGCCCTAGGAGTGCCCTGGAAGGGGAGTAAAACAAAGTTCCACTTAAAACTTTAAACACTCAGAGAAAATTCTCCCAGATTTTGTACATACCGAAGGTCAAACACTGTTTGTGGAAAACAACCTTAACACCTACAGAGGTGGGGGTGAAAGAAGTAACTTTTTAAAAACATTTTTAATCGGCAATTATTAGCGACAAATGCCAAATCTCAACATCTAATGACAAGCACCATAGGGGTGGGGCAAAAGAGAATTGCATAAAAAATGATAGGTTAAGGTGTAGGGTTAAAGGCGAAAGGGTAGTAAAGGCCGTTACATAATTACAAGATGAAAACTATCGAGAATGGTATGGAATCCGGACCTTAATTTTGACATTCAACAAACAGAGTAAGTTGTATATCAACCTCCCAGGTATGGGAGTGAAAGGGGTGAAACAAAGTTTCATATACAATTTTAAAAATTTCTACCAATATTTATATGCCTGTTAATTACCATCCATAACATACACTGTACTGTCACAAGGTATCTGGAGTTTTTTTTGGCTCCCTCTAGGTACTTGAATTTTAAATGTACGGTTTGTTTAGACGTTTTTAAAGTTACTGTGATTATTTAAGGTACCAATAGAATTCATGACTCTATTAATGTAGAGGGGGTCATCCTTCCTGTTATGATGAAATTAACAATCCATTGGCTTCTGCAGAGTATGGACGGGAAACGTTTAATTTCAATAAAAGTAAAGTTCTCGATGCTGGTTAAATCGCGGTTTGACAAAGACATTAGAGTCGAATTAAATACTTTTCCGGATTATTGAAAATAAATAGCTGGGTAACTCCGGCTAGTATACAATATAACAGATGTAACAATGAAAAGACTTGGTTCAAGTATTTCTCGTAGTGAATATATATTTAATTTTTGTACAATTTTCTCTTATATTTATTCAATTTAATATATTACTTCCGTATGTATGTATTTATACGATGTATTAATATGTAAATAATGTACTGTAAACCAGTTTCTGTATTATATTTTTTTTCCTGGATAAGACTTAAGGAATAAATAAATCTATAAAAATTTAATACGAAAATTACTTGAAATATTTTGTGGATAGGCTGCAAAATAGAACCTTATTTTAGATGCGATGTTCTGGAGTTGTTTCCATTTCTATTTTGACCGAAACTGAGAACAAAGTGAAGCCCATAATATAAAATTGCGTCCCACCCCCCTCTTTTTTTATTTCAGTCTTTTTAGATACATTATTTACATTTATTATTTATTTGTTAAAGATTATTTAAGTTATTTAATTACTTATTAAGTGTTAAGCAGTCAGAGCTTTGCTGTAACGATGTTAAATACTCGTATACAAGCTTTCGGGTGTAGGCCTGAGTCGAACTTATGAACATGTACTACTAAAAAATGAACAAGTAAGCATGCGGCTTTTTGCACATTAAAGATATGGACACTATATTATCGGTCACCTTAATCTGTTAGGAGTAGTTCTAAGAAATGCATAGCCGAAGTCAGCGCCGAATCCTCAATCATATATATATATATATATATATATATATATATATATATATATATATATATTGTAATGATAATTAAAGGCAATTAAAGAATTAATAATTAAACAATTGAAATAAATTGTTATCGGCGAGAACAAAAACACAACAATGGGTAATAATACATACAGGCGGGTCTTTGTCGCTGGCGAGCATGTAAGCTACGGGGCACGGCAGTCGCACACAGAATTACGTCAAGTAAAGTTGTATACAAAAAGTAGTGGAATAAAGTTGAACCACCGAACAATGATATGTGGAGAAAAGTTGAAAATTGGTTAAACAGTACAGAACATCGTGAAACTAAAAACAAATTGAGTCTGGCAGTGGTGTGGAAAATTTGGAGAAAGAGTGGACAACGTTCTGATTTGTTCGTAATCAGAATTAGAGCGCAATCTTGGCTGGAGAGAGAGAGAGAGAGAGAGAGAGAGAGAGAGAGAGGCTTAAAGTAAAAGGTCAGCAGTATTTTACGGAACAATTGTGTCTGGTGGACGATACCAAAGTTTTGTAAAGTGACTTAAAAATTAAATTCAGTGAAACAAAGGCCTGTTACGTGTACATAGTGTAAAGTGTATCATAGAATACAAACAATTACCTGATACCGGTAAAAACTGTAAGAAGAGAGAAACTTTATAAATTTATTGCTATGTAAACGTTAAATAAGGATAGATCGTCAGATTTCGGTTTCAATTTCATTGGTTGTTTTATTCGAATCAAGTTTTTAATGTTATAAACATTTGTTTTTTAATTTTTGGATGGTAGGAAAAGGTATTGTTCTATGCTTAAAAGGCCCAATTAACCACCCTGAGACAAGAGTAAATGAGCTTGTATAATAATAAAAACAAATTTCATTGGTTGTTTTATTCGAATCAAGTTTTTAATGTTATAAACATTTGTTTTTTAATTTTGGATGGTAGGAAAAGGTATTGTTCTATGCTTAAAAGGCCCAATTAACCACCCTGAGACAAGAGTAAATGAGCTTGTATAATAATAAACAAGAAAATTTGTTATTATTAATTTAAATAAATCTGAGATTTAAACCCTGTGATCATTTTAACATCCTTTAATTAAAATAATTTAATAATAAAATTCATCCGCTCATTAATCATAATTATTTTGTATATCACATAATTTGGTGTTCCAATGTGGGCTATATATTATTTAATTTTATTATTTGCATATTAAATAAATGGCGCATCAACGTGAGGCTAATTCATATAAATTGTTTTAAAGTTGTGTATTACAATATATTGTGGTGACCACCAATGTGTATAATGAAAGGACTTTTTGTAATTTATTTAATATTTGTATTGAGGCCGTAATATTTGGCCCAGGTATTGTAGACAACAGTCAGCATTGCGTAAGAATGTGCAGTGTCTGTATTAGTGTCGGCAATGTTGTCGAGAGTACAATCCCCAGTCCGCAACGTAAGCCGGCTAGTAGTGTTAATGTCTAGTCTGTAGTGGTCGTGTACAGCCTGCGTATTAAATGAAACAGTAAAGTGTTCAGTCACCCTAAAGAACCAGGACAGTAAAGTACAGTCGGCTGGTAGATATTGGATGAAAAAGTTCTAGAAGGAATTTTGGAGACGTGTCCGGTAGTCAGTTTTCCCGGAAATATGGCAAAGTAAAAGACTTCATTGATTGTGGTTACGTGGAAATCTGGTTTGTTGCGCTGATTTAGGTAGTGAACAGTGAAATACCGTGGCCTGTAACATAAAATCCTTTTAAATTATTCGTGAATGTACGAAATTTCCATTGCAAACCTAGTATAAAATTGCATGCTATCAATTTTTTTCAGATTTATTAAAATTTCATCAAATTTCTTCAGATTTTTATAGAGTTTTCCTATGTTAATATTTCTTATGTAAATTTAATTCAATATTTTGTAACATTTTGTTTTCATTTAATTCGGTCATAATTTCGGATTACCACAACTATTAGAGGCCCGATAAGCAACCCTGAAGATTTAAGAATATCAATAAAGCTGTGGAATTTTATGTACAAAATCCAACTAAATATAAATTTTTAGTAAACGTTTTGTATTTAACATTTCATTGTTTAATTTCATTTATCTTTAATTTACTTGTCACATTAATTTGACGCCGCAACGTGGTGGCATTGTTTGTTTACTATTACAGTTTAATATTATTATAGTTTGAAAATTGCAATATAATACCTAATTTCCTGCAAACTTTGTTATATATATTTGACAATGTGAAATACATGGAAAATTAAAAAATAATTGTATGAGTAGCCCACATGGTAGAAAGCTTGATCACGTATTTTATTTAACCATTGCATATATTAGCAATCTATCAATGCGTACATTTTTCGTAACATTATATTTATGTCAACGGAGACAAAAAAGCTTATTTACTTTTATAATATAAACAACTGGTCAGACAAAGGCTCAAAGTATGAAACCTCGGCCTATTAGATCCATTCAGTGTCTATAACTATACTTGTTTATTTGCACTAAAATGGTGACGGCAACGGAGAAGTCATTTTCTGTGCTGCAGTTTGTGAACACTGAATCCATTTATTAATCTGCAACGTGCATTGCGCCGAAGTTCAGTTAAGAACCGCTCGTCAAAAACAGATCTACGAGTGGCACAAAATAGAGGATAGATGCAGATGCAAATGGAAAAGGTCGTAACGTAAGAAAAAAACGTTTAGCGTATCCTCGCTGCATTATATCGGCGTCGTAGGAATAAAAGGAAGTATTGATATTGAAATTTGACAAACTTCTGCATCGCAATCATAACACAGTTAGAATTTTGCACAACAACTTTTTTTTTGATATATCAACATAGCATTTTGGTTAGAAGTAAATCACCGAAACTGATGTCTTTTACGCTATTTCTGTGAGAAAATTCTATGGGACTTTTTTTTATCTGCGGATGAAACTGTATCTGAAGATTTACATCTGCATGTGCCACAAATTTGGTTGTTCCCATAACTGCAAGAAGATCGGAATAGTGTGGATTTTATAGACGACGTTGTTCCAAACTGGCTTCTACTTGGATAACGTGTATGTATCGACAGTGTCTGTCACTCTTAAAATATCTGCATTCTAGATTACTGCTAGAGCAGTGGATTCAAGAAATAGAGATCAGATACTTCGTTTGTAACAAGCTGCGGGCTTACGTTACAATGTTAACCGCGTAACAACTAATACTTTGAAAGTTACTCTATCCAGTGCGGTATGGTATGTAAAACTATCTATCAGAGATTATGAGAAATTATACTTTAATACTGTCTATTGGAACACCCTGTATTTTGTAACTGGTTTTAGATAGCTTATTTCTAATATTTAAATATAAATTCTTTTCGACACAAGAATGGACGATAATAAAACAGGCAAAGTATTGTTTAGACATAGCTCGCGTGAGTTGGTAAAGTAGACAGTCAGTAACCAAAGACGATACAGAGTGGTCGTGTTTTAAAGACGTTTTCAAATATTTAAAAAAATAAAGTTAAATAGCAGTCAGCAATACAAAACCTAACAAAACGAGACATTTTTAAAAAGTAAAGTTGGACGATATTCACGCAGTTGGTCACTCAGAAAGATTTCTGAGTGTTACAAGTTTCGAAAAACAATCCTAAAGTTATAAGAGGGGGAATTCCTGTATCACAGCGAAATTGGAGTAATTGATGCCGCCAATATTGCAAATCAAAAGTGAAGTGTAAATTCAGTGTACAAATTGCCTGTTTTATTATTTTATAAATTGAGTGTGTGTGTCGATGAAAGGATCCAATTGCCCAGGTACAAAGGAAAAACTGTGAGTTATAAATCATTTAAATAATTTTTTAAACGTTAGATTAGAGATAACATCGTCATATTATGAATTTTTTTTGTAAAATTTGTCAAATATTAATTTGTAATTTGATTGTTTGAAAAGGGAGTAAAATATTATTTATTTAAAGGCCCAAAAAGGACCCTGAGATCAAGAGAAAATTTATTTGTTTGTATGAAATAAATGAAAAAGGTCGGCGAGTAATTATTTTGTAATTTGAATAATTTTAATAGAATAAATTAATGATTTTGAGTAATTGAATAAAATTTTATTATTATCCTTTCATGTAAAATTAAAGTATTTCAACGCGGGCTAGATTTAATATAATTTTATTTTAAATTGTTTTCATTCTGATTATTACATTTTGGCGACCTCAACGTGTGGCACTGTTTATTAATTAATTGTTTATCAAATGATCATTACATTTTCGGCGTGCCAACGTGTAGCGAAATTTAATATTATTCCATTTGAATTTGGTTTCATAATTTGGTACAATATATATATATATATATTATAGTTTATTCGTCGCCTTGAATTCGTAGTGTGAATTTCTTTAATATTAGAAACGATAATTTACTCGATAAATGACTTTTTTTCATTGGCGAATTACTATTCGACATTTTTCAGTGGTTTGCTATTTTCCTGTGTACTTGGGAAGATTTATTTGTCACAGTGAAGTACAACAAAAATTTTTATTAAGGAATATGAATGAAATTTAACTATGATTTGAGGCCGAAATATAGCTTTTTGGATTTCTTTGAAAATTTTTTGTCTGATATCATCACAATCAAGTAAATCTCAGAGTACTCATGGCCGCTGTATAGTCTTCGCTACGCAAAACTCAGACTGTTGTAGGATAAAGAGACATACGAGTTTAGATGGAATGTGCATTTATCCGTGATTTTTCCTCCGATATTTAAAATAATTTTTTAAAATACTGTATTTAGTATACTGCCCTAAATTGTATTTTTAGTTAGTATTTTCTGTTCGTATTGACTATCCAACAAGTTTCATCGTAATGCATGGTTAGACTTAAATTATAGTACTTACTTACTTGCTAATTACCCTGTTATGGCCGGCTGTTTATTTATCACATTCTTATATTAAACAGGAAAATAAATAAATTTTATGTATAGCGAAAAAATTTCTTCGAACTTGATGACAACCAATAACTTTTATTTTAACTACAAGGCAAATAATAAATAAATTATGGAGTAGGCCCAATTTCTAACACAGAGGAAAAGATTGTTAATGGTAGAATCATTGCGATTTCAAGTCAGCTTTACAAAACTTCTGCAACTTCTTTGACAATTAAATTTATAAGGAACGCCCGTCGGAATGGATGGTATGACAACTGTTTCACACTCTTCCTTTCCATTTAAGATGGCCGCTTCAATTTAATTTGCCATGTATAACATTTGCACGTAGTCTTCTAGAAGGGTTTACAGATGTGGTACGACGAAGTACCACTTTTGTCGACAAAAATTCCATATTGGCCTTGAAAGCAGATACAAAGTTCCTACCACAGTATATCAACCAGACATTTCAAAATAATTGTTTGCTTTAATGACGAAGGTTATTAAACCCAGAGTCATGAAACCGAGAGTCACGAAACCCAGAGTTGGTCAAAAATAAATTTATTGTCTAGACCACGTGAAATAAAGGAGATGACTATTTTCCCGGGTAGGGAGACGTCGGATAAAAAATGAGGTAAAAATGTTGGAGGGGCATTTTCTGCGCATGGGACATGTTGCGATGTGTGGCAAGGTTTTTGACAAATAAACACCGAGAGAAACAGTGGCAAATGTTTATGTCCGATAGCTGCAACCAGAGACTACTACGAGAATGGACGAGCAGTGGAAGCCGCATTCCATTTTATGAAGGCGGAAATCACTCAGAAATATTCAACTAGATTGTGGAAGGTAATCAACAAACACAGCAACTTTCCATTCTCCGCATTTTTTATGTAATGGGATTTAATTGAATATTTGACTTGCTCTAAAACCGCTATTTTTCTTAAAAACCCTAAGTTTGAACTATTATTTTGCATTACAAAACGGTGGTCGCTCTTTGCATAGAAAAAACGTATTAATTAATATGATAAGTTAATTTGAAATTGTAATTTAAAATAATTTGTAAGTAAATAAAATCATATTTTTATGTAATTTAGCTGCATTTTTATATAACAATGCCATCACTTATTCTATTTAAGTAATCCAGAGCGTAAATGCCATCTAGAGCGCCATTAATCAGCTCAGCAATTCATCACTAATCAAGGTTGTTTTTAAATTTTTATTATTAATCCCTGCTCACCATGCCGCATACTGACGGGTGCAGTGCACGTGACTAGCATTGAGAATGCGGTTGTTCATAGAAAACTATGAAATCGACACCAATATAGGTCGTTCTCGCAATATTTTTAAGTATTACCCCCTTATTACCTTCACCTCTACGGGTGTCTTTTATTCTCATATCAAGTTTGGATGAAAATTAATTGTTATACATATTGTGACGGAACAAGCAGATTCCGCCACAAAAGTATAAAACAATTCTGGATAAACATTATTATTTAACTTATTTTATTTATTGGTCTTTTCCGTTGAGTGACTGTAGCTCGTCGTCACAGTGAGACTACTGATTATGTAGATGCAAGCTGTTTAAGTTAATTACGTGTTCTTAGGTTAAGATTAATCACGTATAATTTTTATTATATAATTCTTTAATGTATTAGCTGTAAAATAAGAAATTATCTGTGAATAATCATAAAATAGAGGAATTATTACCACGAAAAACACAGTATGAAAACCACTGAAGTGATTGAAATTAGTGATTTCATAAGGGAAAAATTAGCTAATTTGTGTGCGAAACTCCAGAAGCTTCTGTGTGCTGGATTACGCAGTCTAGGAGTGGACACTTGCTTTGCATCGCCTGATCATGGGTGTGCCCCTTGGTGACGAGAAAATTGTGGAAACTGTTACAAGGTTTGAATTTCAAATCCCACAACTGATTATCTTCCGAAATTCAAATCAAGTATTAAAGCTCCATGTTTCGGTCATTTTAGGGAGTTCGCTGCGGAAATCTGAGGCGACGCCCAGTACTGTGATTTGTGGTTGAAACCAGGAACAGTGATCGAGAGTATGATCAGCTGTTGTACGACCTTTTGTTTTCAAGACCAGCGGGCAACAGCGAACAGTTTTCCCCTACACAACCAGCTGATTCTTTACAGTGGATACGAGTGTGTGGAGAACTGACAGTAAGTACTGCTATATTAGCAATCCATTCTATTCTCAATTTAAAGTTTTTCTTTATAATACGACAAATAATTAACGATTTAAAACAGTATTATTGAAATCCAGAGACATTTAAGGTTATTTTTTTAAATTATTGAATGATAATTCAATTTGCTTTCTTTATAAAACTTTTCAATAACTTTAAGTGAACTGATAATCGTAGTCATGTTTCATTTAATTCAAAAGACAATAATAATTCAATATTACAATTCAAGTTTTTCTACCTTTATAAAAATTAAAACTTATTAATTTAAATATAAAAACGGATTTATTTATTTATTGCAACGTGAATTAAATTTCATGGGTGGAATTAATGATAAATTTTGTATTTTTTAACAATGTGTTTTAGATTTAATTAATATTAAATTTATTTGCTTTTTTTGAAACTGATCATTAACTTAACGTAAATTTATTAAAATTCATGAATTATAATTAAGGTTTTTGAATATTACTAGAAAGATTAATTTTCTTTTGAATCCTGAATTTTCGAAACAGTTTTATTTTTAAAGTAAAGACTTTTTTTAATTTCAAATTTTTATTACATGTGATTTTAATTGATTCGATTACGTATAAAAGCCATTTAAATTAATTTAATCATTAAAGTGCTGTGATTTCAATTTTGAAATTGCTAGTTTAAAGTTTTGCTACGGAATATTTGGTATTGAAGTGGTGTTTAGGTGATTTTTGTATTTTTAAGGTTGTCTCCGAAAATAAATATAAAAATTTATACTTTATTAAATACAGCTGGCTATTAGTATTTCTTGTCGCGGTACCCCTATAATTTTCCTTATAAATTATGCTCATCTGAATGAGTCCCAGTGAAGGCAGCAGCTTAAGCAGGCTTTCTGCCACAATATAGATTACTACGATAAAAGAAAAAAATGCGCGGGAAACTAGATGTCTGTTGTGTTTGAGATAAGAGGTGAATGCCCTCCTTCTCCCGGCGTGACCGCCGCCCTTGCTGCTCTGTGTCCGTCGGCGCCCCCCGCCTACGCCTGGGGTAGGTATGCCAGCACGCACTCAATGCCTCGACTGTAATCGCGAAACAACTTTAGAATTCATATATTCTGGTGTGACAGCTCACTCTAAAGCTGAGCGCGTCGTAGTGAGCAAAGTACGAAACCGTATGGAAGGCGCGGAAAATGAATGCGGCGCCTCAAAATTAAACATTCACTACATTACATGCTGTGGGTCTGAGCAGCCTAATAGACGCTAAAATAATTGTTTTTTTTTAGCAAATAAGAATTAAGTTGCCCATAAAAGACAAAAAAACCATACAACGTTTTTGAAAACCTTATTTCTTTCGTCAGTTGTGGTCAAGCTTTAAGAACGACACTACGTACCCTTGTTAGTGCTGTGTGTCGTTCTTAAACCACTCACGATTTTTCAACACCTGACGAAAGCAACAAGTTTTGTAGAAACGTTATGTGGTATTTTTTTACCTCTTAAATTTGTCTGTTTATAGGATACTTAATTATCTATTTGTTCATTTAAACAGACATTTCAATATTTTCAATAGTTGTTTTATAATTTAAAAAGACGAAACGTTAGAAGAGTAAAAAATAATAGCGTAGAGTAAAAAGAAAAATGGATACAAAAAACAGGATATAAACAAAAAATTCAAACAAAATGCTTCAAACTGAAATCTCTGTAAAACGGTACGAGTCACAATCAACGGTAGTAATACAGACGAGAGATATGCCTACTGTGGTTTTATTCATTAGACATGTGAAGGTGTTTGTTAAGGGCGCTATTTTTACAAATTTCAAGTTTTTAGTAGTCTCGGTGGAGAAGGATAAGTATCAGAACAGGAAGAAATGCAGATGCATACAAAAATTTGACAATTGGCTACACTGTTGAAGCAGACCTCTAGGAGTATTCAGGCTCCTGTGGCGATGCTCTGAAGCCATAAATATAAAATATGGAGGCAAATGTCTGTATTTGCAAATTTGTTGTCATAAAAACATTTTACAAATGTTATGTCTGGAATACACGATTTTATCAAAGCTTATAAACACATTAAGTCTGTTAGTCAAAACGTCTGACTTCGGAACTGGATTCGAATACTGCACGCATGAAGTTTTGAAATACGTCAAAAGATAGAGTATAATATAATTAAACGTTCTCGGTTTAGCAAGCGGGTCAATTGTTTATTAAAACACAACGATCCAGCGAAATAAATCACCTGGCGACGGCGTAGATGAATTTTGCTGAAATGTTGTTTCAATTATCGATAGACCCGGTTGATAAGCCCAGCCTCTTTTATTAAAACGATACACCAGAAACGCCTTTGTTATTAGAGAACAATTGCTTACATAATGAATGAATAAAAGTACTGCAAGCGATTCATATTTATAAACATAATAGCTGTGTGCCTGGCGTTGCCCGGGTGTTTATTGATATAATATTTATATATATAATTCAACATTAATTTACTAATCAAGAAGTTATTTAACGTGCCTATGAAAATGATATTATCCCGATACTAAATATATATAAGTCTTAGTAACTTAAGGGCGTCAGAAATACTCCCGGTGCGTCGGAGTCACAAATATTCTTGATACCTTAAGAGACTTAAAAAATATTCACGGTACCCTAATACAGTAAAAAATACATGCACTATCTTAGGAGAGTTAATTTTACACCGGTGCCGTTAACAAGACAAAATTTCTTCAAGTACCTTAAGAGCGTCAGAAATACTCCCGGTACTATTTAGAGTAAAAATACTCCTGGTATCGTAAGAGAGTCGGAAGTACTCACAATACCTTCAAAGAACGAAGGTTAATAGCAGAACCTTAAGAGACACAAATATACTCTCGCTAATCTAAAAGCATAAAAAAATACTCCTGATGCCTTTCACCGAGACACAAATACTCCAGAAAATTTCGTCGGAATTACACCACGTGTATAAAATTGTTGTTTTCCCCCTTCACCCCTACTCCTAGGGGTTGAAGTACAACATGACCAGAAAATTGAATGTCATAATTAAACTCAGCGACATCCATAACCACTGATTCGACTCCAAACTGTTTTCATTCGTGTTATTTTTATGTGAAGACCCTCCACCCTAACCCCTATGGGTGCTCCTCTCCTATGCTGAAAGGGGTTGAAATTATACACAAACAACATAGGAAGAAATACTATCATTATCATTGATCCAGAAAAATATTTATTTGAGCCAAATATTGGCTCGTTTTGCATGTTTTAAAATTTCCACCCTGGGGTGGTAGACTTGTCTTACGCCTCAGTGTTTGCTTCTGGTTCGAAAGGAGCACGTGTTAGTACTAAATTGATCCACGTATTTATATTTGTAGACACACACATATGAGCACACATAGAGTCAATTTCATTTATAAGAAAAGTACCAAAGTGGAGATATTGGAATAAGTTCACCCAATTTTTTTAAATGAATTGAAATTTTTAATTAGTATCACACAAATAATAAAATAAATTATTTACATGGTTACCGTGAAAATGAAACATATTTGTATAGTAAAATAGCAGTCTATAATTTTTGTCGATTGATGGCCGTTACATAAATAACATGACCAAGAAGGTTTTAAAAAATGTGACAATTAATTTTATCAAAAAATAGTATAATAATATATTTTAAAATGACTTATATACATAATTTAGAGTTTTACAATATTAATTGCGAATACATATCCATTATGATTCTGTTTATAAAAATATAATGCCAAGAATTACATTTTGTGACTAATTTGTTGTTATATATAATAGTAAGTTTCGCACTGATAAGCTATTGTTGGGATGAAATAAGTTCATAGATGCGTATGGGATTGAGTGTCCGCCACCCAGGAAGGCGGATTGAATTGCGGATGTTTAACGAATGAGGCGCCACTGTCGTGTTACTCGTATGAGAACCAAATGACAGTCGCAGCGGCGCCTTTCTTGTCCCGCTCTGTTTATTTGCTTAGCATCAACTTCTCTCTCAGATTCGTAAGGAAAACACCGACTTTCTTTACCTGGAAATCATCCTCCCACGAAAGATGAACAAAAGTAACTAACGATCATTTAGACAAATATCTCACATTCATTCGTTCATTTAACGTATATTAACTTTAAAAATGTAATACACACTTTTCTTTCAGCGGCTCTGCGATTCCTTGAAACACCTGAGGAATGCATTTTGAATAGAGTTAATCTGGACCGACGCGTTCCTCTTTTCTTCATCCCAAACTGGTCGCTTTGGCGGCGCTGTTTACTTCGGTAACGGACAATGATCACGTTGAGATGTGTGTAGGGAGTGAGGATCTCAACAATAAAAGCTTAATTTGGTCAATCAAGAAGATCAGTTGTGAAGAATTGATTAGAAAAGTGCCCCGAAAAGAAAGTTATACCATGCAATTGAATGGAAACCATTCTTTGGTATAGGCGAGCTTTTAATAATAAAAAAACCTTCTATTTAATGGCTGGTCTATTTCGTATCAATTGTACAATACACGATCGTTACGATAAATATTCACTGCTGTACATAATTCCAGGTCTATCGCCTTTTGTCACGCATACAATCATACGATACACATTTACACCAAAAAATGTATCACGTGCTGAAAATATTTACGTAAGTTACGTAAATTTATGTCTGCATCCAAATATGTGATTACTTGCAATTAGGCGAATATATGACAGCTTCTCCAGCGATAATATTGATAGAGACATGTGGAGGCAAACGCTTGATGAATTCTAGAACTAAGATATTGCTTTCAATCAACGCTCAACTAAAAATGGCTATGAAACTGAATTAACGGATTAGTATGGAAAAATTGCAACCATCTCGGGAATCCAAGGATGTGTTTGCTCTAACCAAACACTGAACTATCCTTGTCGAATCTCAGTCCCATGCCAGCTATCTCTATGTATTTTGTAGAAATGAACACAGAATCAAACACAATTTACTAAATCACATTCTTCACGACATAATATTGGGACTTCCATGAAGAATGGATATAGTGTGTAAATCGATCACAGCTAGAATGATTTAATTCAAGAACATAAGAATTTCTTTCAATAAATGCTCTGCTATAAACGCTATGAAACTGAACTAACGTATCCATCGATCGTACACAGTAATCATTTTTCATTGAAGTCTTAAAATTAGGCCGTGGAGAATGTGATTCAGTAAATTGGAAATGAGTCTGCATTCAGGTTTATACAACGGTTATTATAGCTAGCTCAGTGGTTAGAGTGACTGCATACTTAGCAGAGGTGCTGGGTTCGATTCCTCCTCCGGTCGAGATTTGACTTTCCTGATTCGTTAATTTGATGCATTCTTTAAGTTTATGTTTGATGTATAATTTCCGTCTGTTGCGAGATATTATATAAATAATGCAGTTATAATATTAGATTAATTTCAGAAACAAAATATGTATGAATTTATTCTTTTATTTATAAAATGTTATTAACAAAAACATTTTTTACTCGATGACTATAGTCATAAACGAGAAATTACTTAATTAATAATTGAAGGTTTTTATTGCCCGCTTGAAATTTGAACATATCTTATTAATTTATGTTACATGATCGCCGTCAATTTTTCTTGAAAGTCTGGTGGCAATAATTATTTATTGAATAAATTTTTAATTTATACATTACTTAATTTACTTCTATTTTTTACTGATCACGTAACCATAATTGTACACTTTCCCTAATACGTACCCATATCTTTTACTAAATCATCATTCACTAATATAAGATTTGACATAGTTAATTTTTTCTATGCGTAATTTGAGTACAATCCTCCTTTACATAGCTATTCTTAAGAGGTGTAATATTAAAAAGGAAAGTCACAACTTTCTGAGAAATAGATACAATCAATCAATCTATTCCAGTCCTTGTATACTCAAAAAAATAGTATTAAACAGAGGACCCTGGAGAACAGTCTTAAATTGATCAACAATTCCTTTAAGTTTTCAGTTTACATCAGGAGCTTTCGCCTTATTTTAAGCCATATTTGTCTGTAAAAATACACAAGTACAGGGAATACAATTTACATGTCGTCAGAACCTAAACAATCGTCAAGCACCTAGGTAGAGGATTGTGCGAAGTAGTTAGGGTCAGGTCTGTTTATTAATTATGTAAAATCATTAATTAGGTTCTGAAGACATGTAAGCTAAAATGTAATGCCTGTATTTTTGTATTTTTACAAATGAATATGGCTTAATATAAGCCGAAAGTTGCTGACGTATGACTGACAAATACATAAATGAATTGTAAATAAATTGATGACTGTTTTCCAGAGTTCTTCGGTTAATATTATGTAACTTTTCAAAAGTCAGTTTAACTTCGCCAAATCAAGATAATAAATGACAGTCACGTAATTATTTTAAACAAATAACCTCTTAATGTAAACGAAATGATAAGTAAACACCCGTGCAATAACATTATTATAATATAAATTATTATAATTAAATTTAATATATTTAAAGACCTAGGAAATAAAATAACTGACAATGATTGCCCTTTTGTAGAAATTAATGTAATGTACTATATATGTATACTATTAACAATTTATTATACAAGACTTGTACTACCGACTCTTTGGGTTTAAATAGTAAACCAAAAACGAAGTCCTCGGGATTAAAAATAAATTTATTTCTCGTACGTTATATAAAGGATCTATCGCCTATTATATCCATGGCCATCTATGAAACCATTTTAAAACATACAGATTACATATACATAAAACGCTAACTATACACACACAAAACGTGTCAATTGCGTTCTATTAACATTTCTTAGAGTTTAACATTTTATATTTGAATAGCTTTTGCACTTTTATATAGTTCCTTCAATCTTGTTGCAGAGTTTTCTTAAATTCGATATTATATATTATTTACAAAATTTACTTTTTTACTTGTACATATTCCACTCGACACATTATTTACATTTCTGTATTGTTTTTCATTAATTTTAAATATTTTAGTTTTAATATCTATATATTTTAAAATAGTCTTATAGATGACTATGGTTACAATAGGCAAGAGGTTCTTTATAATGTGACGTTTGAGAAATAAATTTCTTTTTAAATATGACATCGTCATATTAGTTTTTGTTTACAATTTAAACCCGTATCATTTGTTATGTCGTTGAGGACCAAACAGAATAAAAAACATTTTCTTAGTTCTAAATTTTAGTATTTACTGATTCGTAATTAATAACTATTTTTAGCAAAAACAATTTTCCTAACCTTGTTCTTTGACATATGTTTTCAAATAACTTTATACGAATAGTCCAAATTATTTCTATAAAGACCTCATTTCTATAGTTCTGGATTTGAAGTTTGTTGAAATTGCTGTTGAGAAAATTTGTGACGTTTCGTGGTTGCGAGAAACTCTGTTGGTCTTGAGAGAAAAGGTTTAAGGCGCACAAGTCCGAACATTCCTAAACGAAATAAACCTTCTAAATTCAGTTTAGAACAGTCTTCTACAGGAACTTTCGCACCTTATTCACGAGTTTAGAGAATTTATAGGGTTATATACATTGAATAAAGGTTATTCAAAAATAATATTGAGCGGGTGGTCCGTTATTTTTGCGACACACACGAAACTGTGATCACTAAATTAAATCTATCGGTGTCATTTATTTCAAATCCAGCAAATGATCCTTTATAAATAAACAGAGTGATTTTTCATTAACGTTAATGTCGTAGCATAATATTTAAATATTTTACACTTCTTCTGTAAAATACTGAAACAATATAATTTTTTTATGCGACCTAAACAGAAACTTTCATATTCTAGAAAGTATAACGGTATAAATTTAGAGCAAAACTTCTTAATATATAATACTATTATATATTTGTATTTTTTGTTGTAAATCTTCCTGGCTAAATAATAATACAATGAGCCTCTACTAGAATTAATTGTCTTCATCATGTCAAATATAAACTTATGATTATTCAAGTTGATCTCTGGTGAAAAATAGAGTACAATTATAATGATGCAGAATAAAATTCAGTGAAGTTATTTAAAAATTCCCTACAATATTAATTAAACTTAGAACAGGATTGTAAACATTACTTTTAGTTTGTACTCCGGGAGTAAAAATAAATATATTATGGAATGACCCCACTGTTCAGCATGCAACACACAATTATAAATACTAATGAGAGTTAAAGTTATTCTAAAACCAATAATTTTGTTGAATAACAATTTTAGTGCGTTTAAGTTGATTTTTTTTATATACTGTTCATAAATATTAAACGAGTACCTGGTTGGCCACCGTTTCCAGGGCATTCATATATTCCAATTTTATTAAATACTAGCAGGGTTCCCGGCGTTGCCCGTGTACTTATTTATATTGTAATAATCAACAAGATGGGCTTTAATTAAAATAATTATTAAAACACATTTATTCATTAAAAGTACAATTTTTGGTGCCCAACGTGGGAAATTCTGATTATTAATTATTTTAAATTAACTATTCTGTTGATCATTACATTTTTGGCGTCCCGCGTTGGGCGCCAAAAAATTAATGATCAACGGGAACTAATTATTTAATTAACTTGCCCCACGTTGTTGAAGCCAAAAATGTAATGATCAACGGGAACTAATTATTTAATTAACTTGCCCCACGTTGTTAAAGCCAATTTATGTAATGATTAAAAGGGCTAATAAATTGTACTTTTAAAGAATAAATATGTTTTTAATAATTAAAATTTTATTAAATCATCCCTTTTAATCATTACATAAATTGGCTTCAACAACGTGAGGCAAGTTAATTAAATAATTAGTTCCCGTTGATCATTACAATATAAACTCGAAAAAGTATTTAATTCTATATTAATCTTTAGTCAGGAAGTGATTTAACCTAAATCTAACTGTTCCTAGTTCCGTACATACTTTCGACCGATAGAGCATTAATTGAACAGCTGTAAAATACATTGAATTTTATTGGATCAATCCCAACAAACATATCTCCGAATTAATTTGCGAATAGAATACTTAAAATACTCCTTGAGTATTGCAGAATATAATTATCCCTGAATCTTCAGACAGTACGAAAGATTAAATTAATAACATTCTTAGCTAGATTCACAATAAAAACAAATGATCGCCGTATTGGAGTCACTAATTTGGCGCGAAAATTATCTTACATATTCTGCAAGTATCGTAAAGTATTTCGTATTGTTTTTTGTTTTCATTCGATTGAGTATTACTTGATAAAATTATACTTTTTATTGAATGAAAATAATTCTGCCTTATTTCAATACGGAAAAAGGATTTATTTGCTTTTGTTTGTCGCGTAGTAACGTCTCTCTCTCTCTCTCTCTCTCTCTCTGTGTGTGTGTGTGTCTTTCTGTCGTCTGTCTCTCTCTCTCCCTCTAGTGACGTCATGGTCTCTTGGCGCGCAGTAATTTAATATAAAATTATCACGTGTTTCAATTACAATTCTTTCCACATTTATGCAAGGAGTTTCTCACCCCCACAGTACCGTTTCTCGAGTTTTCAAGAATAAGCGTACCATTTTTTTTGCTAATCTGTCCACGCGTTTAAATTTGTATGGAAATTAACGTCAATACATACAAACATACGTAAAAATATACTTCCATTTTTATTATATAGATATGGAATGGAATTAATTCTGTAATTTCGTATTTCTAGTTCACTGTGAATATTTTATATTTAATTTAACCCGTTTTCAGCTTGTTGCATAAACCAGGAGTATTATTTTACATTTAAGTTTCACCTAAAACTACGAATTCGGCTTAAATAAGTATGGACACAAATCTCGTTCATGGTGGTCATTTATTAATTAACTCATTCTCATCTCAACGATTCCGAGAACGATGGATTTGACACTAATGTGGCAATAGGAATCATTATTCAGCCCTTGACACCCCCTTTCTCCTACCTCTGTGCCGATATGGGCCGAACCTCAACTTAACAGGCAAGACGAATTTCAGTATACAAAACAGCTGCGTCAGAAACATAGAATAAACACCATTTTAATTCGTTTTGGTATTATTTATCTCATCCTCAGCGCTATGTGATGCTCCCGTTAGGAGTTAAAACAACGATAATAATACTATTAATCACAGCGATCCATATAACTATTTACTCTTCGCTTATATCCTTCATTTTCATTTTATGGTGATACGGCTGTTTTACCCCATACTTTTCTTGATTGTAAGTTATATATATATATATATATATATATATATATATATATATACCAGAGACAGTGGGGGAGGAGGTAGGGAGTTATATTTTAAATTAAGTGCCAAGAAATTTGTTCTTAAAGTTGAAGTACTTGTTAATTAAATTATTCCTATATCAGAACGATTTTAAAATATTATTTAGTTACAATAATTATTAGGCAATTTTCCGTGTGAACATTGTTAAATTGTTTTTTTTAATATATTTTAGCTTTGGTTTTGAGATTTGTTTTAAATTATATTTGACAAGAAAATTCCGTTTTAAGTTTCTTGCCTGCTAGAGCTGGAAGGTGATATAGGAGAAAGGAAATAAGAAGAAGGTGGAAAAGACGTTATAATATGTTGCACTGAGAAATTTCAAATCAAGAATTCTCTAAGGAACTGTTGATTTAATAAAAGCGTGTACAATGGTCGCATTACAACAATTTACAAAGTATGCACAGTAGTTAAATTTTTGAGGTCGGGCACCCGTTTAGAAAAAAATCTTCCTCGTGAAGTCCGATCGTCATAAACATGGAACATCAGCGGACAATCTGTATTTGAACACATCAGTAATCCATAGTTCGAATTAATCACAGTAAGTAGTCTGGTTTGCCATCATTTTGGTCAATAATTAAAAGCAATCTTCTTCAATCCTTTTTTTTATTTTATACGTAATGTAAGACAATATGCAGCAGAATAGATTTCGATGGGGAGTTGATAATATTTATTTTCTTTTTATATTAGCAGTTACATCGGAGAAAGAAAATGATATATTATATCCATATTCGCTTCCGCTTTTTGAAGGGCGTGGGACAAGTATCAAGTGCCCGACCTACCTGATATAGGTTTTTCTAGGGTTTTCCCTGAATCAGTTTTAGGCGATTGCCGGGTAGGTCTCTATGTGTATTACCCTATACATAGCCTGTCTACACCGTCTTCCTTCCCAGTTTAAATTTTAGTTAGTTTACTTGTTTCCTGTTAATTTAATTTGTTTTTGCATTTCATGATTACCTCAGAAAAACGTCTGCGTACATTTTACAAAGCGCGAATTAATATTCGAATAGTGGGATTTTCCTTGCAGTAATTTAGGCTCGTGAACATGTAGGAAAAATGGACGTACGGGGACTACACTGGAAATTCCAGGATTACCAAACCGAAAATATTTTGGTAGTCCTTTCGTCATAACTCGGAATTTTCCCCGAGAAGTTCCCCTGCCTTATGGAAAAAGGTTGGTAACGCCATCAATTTCTAATAAGAAATGGCAACATTTAATTCAGGATTTCTCATTAGTCATCCTGTCTAAATGAAGAGCTAATGAGAATTCTGAGCCACTGTATAGCAATAGAACGTGTTTTTTTTACAGATAAGTCGGAATTTAGTCGTTACTTTCAACCATTACTTGCGCCGGTTATGATTTGGAATTTGGCATTTGGAAGCTGCGACATGTCCGACTTCTGTGAGGAACGCCGTTTTACATCTTCGGGAGTTTAAGGGTCTTTGTAACTCATTCTCATATTCTACTCATGCTTGCGTTGACAAGTTTCAGTTTATATTTCCAGGGCCTAGTTTATCCTAGGATAAAATTCTCATTCGTGACTAGCAGGTAGCATAAAGGTAAATGTACTTCTAAATTTTAGTAGTGAGTTCCTGGCTCGTTTTATTTTTTTAATAAAATTCAAATTCAAATTGTTGCATGTGTACTATTAATTGGCAAGTCTCAGACTCCCCTAAGTTTTAAGCTTTTCTCCTTCCAGCAGCTACAAGAGACAAAGTTTGGAACACGTATTTCCAGGAACTCGAACCAAGACGGAACGAGAAATCTGCTCTGGCGCCGAAATAAAATAATCATGTGTTGCTCAGTAAATATAATAAATACCCAAAGATCACAATATTTCGTTTTTTAATAATTTATGGAAATAAAAGACTTATGGTACTATTGGTCAGTCCGTTTAACTGAGATAAATTCAAAAGTGATATTTGATGTTTTAATGAATTTTTATATTTATACTTTCTCAACAAACAACATAGGTTATGTAGTTTGCTGAATTATAGTCAAGAGCGGGAATTTAAATAAATGCCAATACGGATTAGTGCATTGACTATGAATAAATAACATTTCTATTGGCATGCCATCGGTATTTCTTAAAGTAATTTAAATTCCACAAAGTCGGATATCCAGTTCTTGTATAATAATACCTTGCGCGTGAATCTACTACTAATATGAATGCATAGCATTCTTGGGAGAAATTTGAATGAACTTGTTCAGTGCTGTCTCTATTGTTTTCGAATAAGACGAAGTATAAGCCCTAACTCGTAATTGCTCCTGGAGGGCCGTGGTTAAGCGACCTTGTTCTTGAGTGGCTACCAAACAAACACACACGCACCGCAACATTGGGGAAGGTCGGTTCGATTACAATTTACAAGTAGCAACCGAGCCAAATAAACAGCATCCAGGTAAACAGTTTACTCGTTGCGTGTGCAGTCGATGTCACATCTGCTTTCGTGCAGTGGCTCACGGCCTTACGTAGGTCACGACGTCGGGATCAGAACATTGTTACGAAAAAGGAGTATGGGTAACTTCGTGTAAAAAGAATTATATTTTCACTGTGTGCTAATGTCAGCGGTAGAGACCTTATAGCTAAACGTATAGTTAAAATAAAAAAAATACGTCTGATTGAAAATTAATAATAAGAACGATAGCCAAATACAGACAAAATAAGTGATAATATAAATACCACATAACGGTTCTGGAAGCCTTGTTCCATTCTTCAGGATCAGAAAATAACGAAAGAGCCTAGGGACACACAACTGCACGTGTCAAAGCTTTTGAGTTTTGTCAACTGACTCGTGCAGTTGTGTCTCTCTAGGTTCTTTTCTGCATCTGAAGAAGGTAACAAGGCTTCCAGAAACGTGTGTGCTATTTATATGATCACTTCTTTTGCCTGTATTGACTATCCTTCTTATTATAAACATGCAGTTATCCTATATTCAATTATAGCTAAAATTAATATTATTTATACCAAGCAATATTATATTATCATGTTTTATTTAGGCGCGCATCAACTACAAGGTCTTTAGCGACCACAAACAATATTATTGAATAATATTTTTCTTCTACTTTGAAATAGCAACAATTGCCCCGTAGTCATTTAATAAATTTGACCTATTCTTTTATAACAAAATGGCAACGTCAAAAATGGACCTATGTGCCAATAATTTCGGGTTGCCTATCCCTTTCAATAATTTAAAGAAGTTTAATGAATAATTGAACCTGCTAAGAAGATTTCATTTGTATAGTACGGTGGACACAAATCGTTGGAACTTTGAAATGTCTCACTATAACATAACTGTTGTAAAATAAATTAGAAACATTATATAACCTTCTTTAAATGTTGGAAGAAATAGTCTGGAGATGTGTCTGGAAAGGTTCGAGCAGCGCTGGGAGGTAGGAAACTAAATTTGGATTAGCCGTACGACCACCATTACTACGTTATTCTAGTCCATCGAACCTACAAAAACGATTTTAGCTGCTCCCCAAGGCTTCAAGCAAAATGTTTTCCGTATAGTTGGACTGTAAAACGATAAATGTTTCGCCTTGACTTTGACATCCTTTACGAGCGCGCCGTTAAGGGTAGACTTGTTAGAAATTATAGAATCTGGTAGAAATAAGGATAATTTGTAGTTCATCACAACACATAAATTAAGGCCATTGAACAGAAATGAAAATTCCGATACTCATAGCAAGAGAAACATAATTTTTGAACTTATTGAAGAATAAAATATATTTTATGAATAGTAGGAGTAGGTTTACAGCTGCAGATATAATTTTCTGGTTTCATTCATAATTAGTTTCGACGTTATAAAAATTTCGGTAACTTATTGATCAAAAACAATGATTATTAACGATAAATACTAAATTATTTTTTATATATTATATAGAAACGTAACAAATAGTTTTTTATAATCATAGCGGAAACCTAGATAGAAATTCTTAATTAATTGTGAATCGAATGCCCAAATGAGGTTTCAAATATAAAAGAGACTTTAATTTAGATACGCCAAATACAACAAAAACTAGCATGGTTAGAAAAGGGAACAATTACCGATTTTAACTACAATAAAAAAATACGACAAATAGTATACGTTTTTATACAGTATAATGTCGAGATACCTAACGAATTACCATAATTATCAACAGTTAAATATAAATTTGTTCAAATAAGATGGAGTTCCAGAGCCAATATGTTATTCCGTCAGTTAAGCCGCTTATTTACAACTTTATCTCCTTTATGAATTAGTCCTTTTTCATTTATATATTTTCCTATTATTATTTTATTTTGCTGTATTCGTTCGTTTGGTAATTGTTCTTTGCTGTTATTTGAGTAATTTTTATTGATATATTATATATTATAGCTTCATAATTCTAACAACTACTCAGTGTATTAAGTGCATATATCTGTAGGAACAAAGAGTTGTATTGTTGTTTGCAACACGTTCCGTTCCTGTTATTAACTACTGGTTGCCTTTCCTTGCGAACAAAGAAATTATGTGCCCAATTGGTATAAAAGCTTTGCTCTAATATATCTAAGTATTTTGCACAATAGTTAATATTCTCCCACACATTAATGCCATCGCATAGGTTACGCCGTTGATAGTTTTGAAAGGTTCTGAATGGTTACGTAATCAGGGAATGTCAGAAAAAATACCATAAGGCTTTTAACTCTGGATGAAGTCCTTCGGGATTCTAACCAGGTAACGACGTTTGTTTGCCAGAACGTTTCGATGCCTAGCACCGCCACGTTCTTCAGGTGAAGTGAAGCTTCCTACTCTAATTTTTATCTATGATCATCAAATGAGTTTGGTTCTGGAATGTATTTGTTATTATTTGTTCCAGCTATCGATGAAAATACTTGTAAGATATTTATAAGTATAATTTTTTAAAAAATTCCCCGTATAAGATGTCCCATAAATTTTCATATGCTGCACTAAAGCGTTATCGTGCTTGATTAAAAATAAGCAATTAACTAACCATAGTATTTTGACTGATCATTAGCGTTTTGGACAGATGTTTGATGATTTTGCGGTGTTTATGTCGACGCTCTTATCTACATGGCGGTAAGAAGTGAGAGGTAGAGATAGCATCTGTGAGGCTTAGGAGAAGAGGTGCAAGTCAAGTCGCGGCAATGCGTATTTCAGAATCTCATTCTTACTCTCTTTTCTTCCCTGTAGAAAATCATTTTCTTTACTATTCGGGAAATTAGTCTCCTTTTTCACAGTCGACCGCCCAATAACGTCGCTCTCTTTTCACACTGTTTCATCTCTTTTTTTTTAATTTACGGACTGTCAACGTATGCTATTTACAATTTCTTCTATGTTGAACGTGCGATAAATTCCAGTTTCTATATGAGAATTGATTTTAACTAAGCTTTGTATTTCTATCCAATTTTTTTAAACTGCCCAATTAAGTTATCATTGTAGCTTGTTGGTATATTAATTAATATTATAAATTGGTGAAACACGTCAGATTTATTAGCCACGTTTATGGCGGTAAAATACATTAAATTTAAAGTAATTAAATATCTGTAGCAGAGAGGATCACACCTCTCTCAAAACTGACAAGAAAAACCTTTGAATGGATAAAAAATAATTACATTAATGCTTGTACAAATGATGTTAAATAAATTAATACATAGTTCTATCGTAATTAAATAATATTTTCATAAAATTAATTTCAGGTCGTTTTGAGGCATGAGAGTATTCTAGACGTTTATTTTATCCTTCTGAGAATAAAAAAGGATTTTAATTAATTATAAAAAAGTTGTACAACGAACAAGTTTTAACTTTCGCTCTTTTTATTTATGCCAAAAATATTAATGTTGCTGCTAAACGCAACGAAAGAAGTCTTAAATACTTTATACTACCCTTGAAGATTATAATAAATGCCAAAAAGTGAGTTTATTAATTAGACTAAATTTGGTCCACATTATACGTCAACCACAACTACAAACGCCCATTTGATTTCCATGTAAATACTCGTGACGTAATATTAGAGCGTTGTGAAATATATTATGCCGTCTATTGGTTTACTCCAAAGACAGAAATTTATAAATGAAAAAATTTACGTCTGATTGAAGTGAATAAAAAAGATAGTCAATTCAGACAAAAAGGGTAATATAAAATACCACAAACGTTTCGGGAACCCTTGTCCCTTTCGTTTTTGAGTTTTGTCAATTGACAAGTGCAGTTGTGTTGCTCTAGGCTCTTCTTAGCACCTGACGAAAGGGCAATGATACCAGAAACGTTGTGTGGCATTTATATTACCCTCTTCGTCTGAATTGGCTATCTTTCTTATTCATGGGCAGAAATTTATGTTTAGGTTCTACCGAGAAAAATGCGTATGTAATGTGACGAAACCAGTAACTAATACTGCAATAGTTCTTATCATATTGCACAAACAGTTAATAGAAATAGATTCGTGCATGTCATGAGCAAGGATCTTCTAAAAATACAAAAATGCATCATGTGTATCAATCAACTAACTGATTAATCGTAATCTCACGCGTAATAACAATTCTTGCTATTTTAAATTATGCTATTTTGTGATGAATGGTCAACACATTAGTTTGGACTGTTTTTATTGTTTTCGGTAGGTTTCTAATGAATTTAATTCTGTTTAAGATATATTGTTTATGCGATCCTGCAAATATGTTTCCTTAACTGTATGTTGCATAATTTCGGAGGAATTAAATATTTAAATTTCTTGTAAAGGACATGAAGCTATCAGACGAAAACATGCAAAGAGGGTAAAACATTATTATTATATTCCGAACTCAAATTATTTATTTTTCAGCTACCAATACAATTATAGCATAATTACTCGAGAAAAAAATTAAAAGTTTAACATTTTCTAAGCATTCTGTTATAATTTCATTGCTAGTTTATAAATAAATTGAGGTTAAAACGTAATTATTTAATTGGTGTTTTTGGATATTTAATGCCTGTATATGATAATACTACGTTGTTATTGGGAAATATATATTTTATTTACAAACTCTAATTTTTACATTATAATTAAAAATATTAAAATATTATTTACTTTAATTTAATGACACGCAGACATTACGTATAATGTTTCTCCGTTATTTGACTTAAATGAAAAATTATCCAAATATGTTTTAATTTTATTAAATTATATATATATATATATATATATATATATATATATGATTTATGCGTGTGTGCGTGTGTGTGTTTGTGTGTGAGAGAGAGAGACTGCCCACACTCCTACTCCATTTAGTGTAAGTAAAGAAAATATAAATAGTTTAATGAAAGGTCAATAAGCGAGTTCTACCTATCATTTTCTATTGTAGAGGACCTATAAGCTGATGTATAGTAAATTATTAATCCATTAACCACTTGATAAGAGCACTCCTGTCATACTATGGATGTAATAGTTCATACGTTCGATTACATTCTAATTTGACATAACATTTTAGCGAGTTAATATTGTTCCATAAAAGTCTGTCTCTATATAATTCGTGTATATAAGATCATTAAACTAAAATTACAAGTTTCTTGTATTTGAAAGTTATATAATAATCTTTTTGTAGTTATATTGTCTACGAGACGAAACAAGAAATAAGGAGTTTTATCATAAAATAATGTTTCTATCCCATTTCAAACAAGTGAAAAATTCAATGCTAAAATTAATTGCAGATGATTATGTCGAAGAAAATCCGCGACAGGTTCTGTAAATATTTTTAACGGATGGATATATTATATCTATGAAATGTTATTCACAGGATTAAAGGTTAATTTTTACACAGGAAAGAATGTTTCAGCGAAGAACAAAATTTAGTGAATTATGCTTTAGTGTGCAGGGTAATGTGAGAGTCCCAACACTCGTACTTCATTTAGTGTAACCCTCCTGTATAGCCACATTCAGTGTAAGTTTAAGAAGAGATGCTTACCATGTTCGGCGACTTGAAGCGCGTACTGGTAGGAGGCGTACGAGTCCGTGGGAGGCGTCATGCCACCGTGCTGATGCTGCGGCTCGGGCAGCGGGCTCAGCGGGGGCGGCTTCATGTAGCCGTTGGCGTCGGGCGTCGCGAACACCGCCCCTGACATAGCCCACGCCCCCACGTCGCGCTCGGAGCACTGCTGCTGCTGTTGTTGCTGCTGGTGTTGTTGTTGTTGCTGATGGTGATACGGGGTGACCGCGCCGCCACCCCCGCCTCCACCACCACCCCCGTAGTCGTAGCCGTAATGTTGTGGATAGGCGCAAGCTGCGGCCGAGGCTGCCTGGTGGTAGTCGGGGGCTGTCGCGTCGTAGTGAACCGCTGCCGCAGCCGTACCGGGACCGCCGCCGGCACCGAAGTATGCCGCAGCTGCAGCGGCGGCGGCTGCTGCATGGTGCGGATGGTGATGGTGGTGGTACTGCGCCGCGACGGCCGCGGCGGCGGGCTTCAGAGCCTGACATTTTCGTCGGAAGCCCCGTGGCCGGCGGCGGAAAGAGCCCTCCTCGAACATGAATTCCGACGCGGGGTCTATAGTCCAGTAGTGTCCCTTGCCCTGGCGCCCTAGTCCCTTCGGCAGCTTGATGAAGCACTCGTTGAGGGACAAGTTGTGTCGGACCGAATTTTTCCAGCCCTGGTAGGCGCCTCTGAAGAAGGGGAAGCGCTGCTGTAAGAAGCTGTATATCTCGCTGAGTGTGAGACGTTTGGCTGGCGAACTCTGAATGGCCATGACGATGAGTGCTATGTACGAGTACGGTGGCTTCTCCTGGCGCCTCACCCCGGGGTTCCCCTTCTTTCCGGGTGAAGACTCCTTGTCTGGAGGCGCCGCTGTCGGTGGGGCGGTTTGCAGCGTTTCTACGGGCGGCGGCACTGACTGTTGCAGCTGGGGGTGGTGTTGCTCGCCGCCGCCCAGGATGACGCTGTGGTGCTGGTGCAAATGTAGATGGTGCAAGTGCTGCTGGATGTTGATGGTCTGCTGTACGACGGACTGGTCCACGGGTCCGGTATCCTCGCTCTTCATCATCGTCGCAGGCTGCTCCGTAAACAACTGCGCGGCCGACGCCTCACTCCGCTCGCTTTTTGTGTTTAGACGGGCGCGGCTTGCTCCTGGAGGGGCTGGGTCCGCCCCCTCGCGCCGCGGCCAATCTCAGTCCGTCCCTGACACGCAACATGGCCGCCGATGCCGACCTTAAATATATTCCTCTCAGCAAAATTCAATTAATTATATGTTATAATATATAGTTTATACTTAAAATATACCTTAATGAGAGGTTGTTTCTGGAGAAAAACTGTTATTTGGATGGATTTGTATTATTTCAATATTTGATTAAATGTTGTTTTTTACTTATAAGAAAATTTTGTCATGTTATGCTGTTAACTGTTTCGTAGCTTAGACTTCATTACCCGTGTTCAACACATCCCTATCAAATATATTTTCTTTAAACTTTTCATTAGCTACTTGTTATGAACTAAACTATTTTAATAAATAAGTGATTTTCGTTTGTAGGCGTTATTAAATTTCACACAAATTCAGTTTTTATCCTACATGATATTCTATACAGGCATTTATTATGAACATGTGCCTCCATCTGTGTATAACATTTATGTCAATTTAAAAAGTGTCTAAGAAACAAATAATCCAGCTAAAAAAAATTCAACACACACTGAAATTATTGTTTATACCATAGCCTGCAATACACTCAGGTCATTCATTGTACGTTGTGTGTTTTAAACAGGAATTCTTTAAAGACACATAGATCGTTTTAATGGCGACATTGTTTGGTATTGGTATCCACACAAATAATGAATGTGTTTTAATACTATATGTTGTTTTTAGTTGCATTTGGAACTAACCATAATTGGATCTATTGATTATAAACTGATATATTACAACGAATTATAATTAATATTTAGTGTTTATGGGGAAAACTATGTTAGTCTTTTTTCTAGCTCCATAATTATGTAACATAAAAATCGTGAATAATTTTTTCTATAAATTGTAATTATACTATTGCGTAAAACAACCAGAAAATATTTAATGCTTGTCAAGTATTATAGGTGCACCAAAACTATTTATACGTTTTTTTTTCAATGAGAAGACGGCAGTTGAATATGTGCATTATTTTCAGGCAATACATGGCTATATATTCTATTATTCAGTTGCTATACTTATGAAGTCTTGTTACAATATGAAAATACAAAGTTATGACTTACGTTAATTTATAATGTTGTTAAATGGCTCAGAATACGTTTTCAGGATGAAGTCTTATTTACCATTTTGAATTATCAAGTAAATTGTAAACAGAATAATAAATTAAGTGAAAACAGTCATAATTTGTCAGAAGAAATGTTGTACGGTTAATAAATATAAATATTAATGTCGATAACTTGGAGACTAGCGTCATATTTCTTCATACAGAAAAAGAAAACAAGAAACATGAAATGCCTTATTCCCAAAACGTAATTACATATGTATAATACACTGTGTTATCTAAGGCATGCAAGTATATCGCATCGAGTTGAAACTAAATATTCAGAATACCAATAAATTTGGCGTAGAGTTAATATGAATAGTTTAAATCTGTCGAAATTTCAAAAAATTTAACATCGGGTTGAATTAAAAGTAGTACACTATTATTTTTTGAAGGTTGTTTCTTCCATTGTGGTTACGTGCGTCTCTATCGGAAGTCACGCCACGTGAATTACAACTTCCGCTGCCTCTCTGCACTGATTCTTCAGAGCTACCCCAAACATTTCAGAAACACAGTTGAAACAAACCATTTGCCTTTAGTTTAAATCACGAGACGGAGAAATTAAAACATGCACATTCCATAGCGCAGTAATAGAAAAGGTAGCAACTGTTTGTAACCATGGTTAAATAAAAGAATGAAGGATCATTTTTCTGCGTATATTAGTCCTTTCAAATGTAATAAAGAATTGTTACGATATATGTAAGAGTAGACATTAACTTATTACGGGGGCAAAGAATTCTGTTTTCTGATCATTCCGGTACTTTGTTAACTTAGTTATCCTCATAAGATTCACTGTTGTAATATACTGAGGGGTCTTTCTTCCTTTCGGTGTTTGCCCTGTATTTAGAATTTTTTCATGCTTTACTATTTTGCCATTCTGGATAATCCAGGCCTCGTCCGCTATACATAAATGTTTCGGCCAGCCACCATTTTAATTAATTCTAATGGTATTGGTTATTTTGCATTTAAAATCTGAGAGCAATGTTTGATATAATATATGGTCGGGTTTTCCAATGTTGATTTTAAGAGAAATCCTTCTCCCATTCGCCAAGATATTTTGTATGACTTCATTAATCCAATACATAATGAAGGCGAGGTCATCCTTCCTTCTCATGTGTAACCTGCATATCCATGCTCCTTCGCTTATCCCGTAAATTTCCACGGCCTGAAATCCACCTCCTCCCAATGTCAATTTTTGAGATTTTTTATCCCCATATTTATTTGAGATATTGATGGTTCACAAAGTCGCGTAAGTAATTTAGCTGTTGTTCAATACCAATTATATTTTATATTATTTTAAGTCGCATCTACTACAGTGGCAATTAGCGACTACCTGACTAAGTGAAGCTTACTTACAATGTTTTTTTTTCTTATACGTGGTTAAGTTGATATATACAATTACTGCTCCTAGTTTAACAAATAAATTAATGACTTTGAAATAACGTAGTATTTTTTTTGCACTTCACATGAATTTCTGAATTCTTGTATGTTTGTGTTCTCGAGAACGGAGAGACGTTGAGAGTTAAATATCTTGTATTTGATTAGTATATGTATCATTGAAACTTATAGTAATTTGCTGCATGCCTGACAACATTTGTTTAATGGATATATCGTCAGATTCATTTTTCAGACACACAAATAATAATATGGTAATTAAGCATATATCGTGTAATTTATTTGATGATTTCCATGTCACCACATAAGCCGCTCGACTTTCTTCGTATATTCTAACTTATTTTTAAGAATACGGTTGCAGACGTCTTAACTCTAATTTTTCTATAGTTGCTCGGATCCCTTTTTTATAGTTTTATTGTTGCCTATAGCATCTACTATTCTTCTGAGGGTTCGTACCCTCAAAGACATGATTAAAGTCTTATCCATGTTTTCATCTCATCCATTTCTTCGCCACTTTCTTTCGCATTCCTCGCCTTTCTGCCTGTCTACTTTGCCTTCCTTTAAACTGGATTGTATGCAATACATTCCTGTACGACTTTCCTCGTCTTTCAATTGTTCCTTTTCCCACTATTAAGTTTGATCTGTAGTGCTGGAGAGGGATTGTACTTTTAGTGGAATGTGAATCTGCAGTAAAATCATCATTATAAAACTGATATATGAACCTCTAGTTTTCCATTATTAAAAACCCTTTTAGAGAAGATACAACACCATAAACTAATTTGGTATAGTCAAATATTGGGAAATACAAAAAGGGACCGTACTTCCCGGGAAAAAATACTGTACTAAGCTGAGATAATAATTTTAAAAAATTGTAAGGTTTACAATCTTAACTAATTGTGTAAATTTCTTGTTGTTCAGAAATCATTATACTTAAATCTTATTTCTTATTCGTTACGGAGAAAACTATTAGTATTCGTGTATATAAAACTAATCATGTGTATTGAAGAATCTTTCTCTGAGTCGGTATGGTTTCATTCTCTATTATAAATACTAATTTTAAGTTTAATTTTCGTCATAATGCCTGTCTTAATAGAAAACTTTCATTTATCTAATTAGTATAGAATGTAATAAACCTTGCCGATGTCTGGATTCAGATTTACGAACCGACTTTTACTGGCTATCATGTTTTTAAAAAAAACACTATGAAAATCGTGTTGTTTTGCTTTACATCTTCTTATTTATTGGTTATAGTATTATGCGCATAATAATTTTTTAAATAATATATTTCTTTACGTCTATATTTTCAATAAAAATAAACGATTCTCCAAACTTATTTACGAATTATCCACCGAGATTTGACAATATAATTAATTACCATAAAGAGACATTTTGAAAACGTTTGTATTAATTATAACATTTTATATTTAATACCACAACGTTTCTGTACTTTGTGCTGTAATATTCATAGCCAGACTGAGGTAACGCGTATAGAATCAAAATAAAACATTATTAAGTTCAGGAAACCTGTGATTTAAATATAAAAATTAAGATTAAATAAAATTTGAATTATTAAAATGCCTGTTTATTGTCGTTAATTCATTATTATTATATAACAGACATTAACATAAAATATTACGACATTATCATATGGAAACATGTCCTATTAATAAGTTTAAAATTATTCAATTTCAAGAAAAATTCTTTTTCGTAGAAGTAGAGAGATAATATTATAATTTCTACATACCTCCTTTTCTCAGAGAAATGTGGGCTACTTATAATTTTATATTAAAATGATCGGGAGTAAATGACTTGCAGTTATTGACAATAAAAATAGTTAATAAGAGTTGACGAGAATATAGTTAATAAAAGGCTCCTTTACCTTAATTCACACGTGAGCATGCACCTTGGATTGCCAACGCCCAGTGCGACGCTGTTCCACGTTGTGCCGTTCCTCCGTAGCTGAAGACCACCTGCTGCAGTGTGTTAGCTGTTCGCCGCACCAGCCACAGCGGATTATTTTGAGATGGTAGTGATCCGAACATTACGCGGGGTTGGGTTACTCGAACCATAAATATTATTGTGTAGAGCGAGTACCGACCAACGACCGCCCTGGAGTTTTGCGGCTGCTTGTTGACTTGTCTGGCGCACCGCAACCATCACACCTTGTCATTCTTACTCCAACAACACTACACATGCACTTTTACTTCAAATATCAGCGACTGCGAATTGAAATTTAAACACAAAGCTCAGGAACTTGACAATCAAAAAAATTGTCTTACAGAAAACTTCACATTTGTAACCAGCGTCAATGAACATGTCTTCTAGTGAAATATAATTAGTGTTCCACGAGGAATTAATTAATTAATTAAATGTATTTATATACTATATACTTATACTATATATTAATAGACTTCTTTATATCTCATGTATATATTGTAACATCTAATGAGACTTTCCTACTGAAGACAGCCGAAAAAGTATTTTGTACGCTTTGTGTTGTACTGATTTTGTGTTTTTTTCGTAATATTTTAGAAAGAGAAATCTAGAACACATTTAGAGCCTACAGCCCTATCTAAAATCTTGGTTTTGAGTTTCTAAGGAATAAAAATAACAATCTTATTGCCCGGCGTTGCCTGTATATTTCTTTATCCCAATCCTATGGTAGACCTGAAAAGGAATTAATTCCACATTAATCTCATAATCCCTTTTCACTCCGCCGCATACCAACTGGGACTGAACACATAACTTAACCGGTACCGGAAGGTTTCTTTTTATCTCACCATGGATTTCGACAATAGCATTTTTCTCCTCCCAACCTCTATGCCGAATCTGGCTGAACTTAAACTTAACTGGCATGGAGAATGTCAATATTCAACTCAGCGTCAGCCATGAACTTGGATTCGACACTAATCTCGACCATTCTCGAATTAGTATGACATCTTTTCACATAAACCCTAGGGGCGCTTCACCTAGGGGTTGAAATTGAACTTAAACTACATCGAGAGTGAAACTTAATCTCAGCGACATAGAAGGTAATTCGAAACTACTATCGCGCGTTTTCACGTTATTATTACATAATTACCATACCAAATCCTACGAGTCTTACCCCCGCAATGCTTTTTTCAGAATGTAAGTCATACAAAGGTTGACTGAAATTTAACCGTGCGTTTAAGTCTGCTTGCGGAACAGTAACCCATATCCATTTTTATTTATTAGAAGATAGACGGAATATAACGAATTGGTTCATTTTCGTAAAAAAATGGAATGTATTTCTGCTTTATTTCATAGGATTTCATAACTACTCAATCGAATACACTTCACGTTAACAAATGGATGTATTTCTGGCAAAACTTAACTTCTTAATACAATGAAATACAGGAAAATAAATCACAACTATTTATTTGAACGAATGGCATCAATTGTTGTAATAATGTTATCTCTTCATTAATGAAAGTATTGTTATTAAATTTCCATTAAATACCCTTGACAAATGACGTTAATTCACTTTTGTCCGTTATTTTTACGTTTACTTAAGCAACAACTTTTATGCTGGACGAGTATGATAAAGCAATCTTTGATTTCAGTTTCTACCTCTTTTTTCTACTTAAATTACTTTGTAATGGAAATTAAATTTGTGGAACTCAATCGGTAAAATGAAAAAAAAATCTGTCTATTAAGTCAGAAATTTATTATGAAAAATATAAAGCATTATAATAAAACAGACACGATGTTTCATCCCTAATTTTTGGGAGCCGCTTCAGATGTAAATTTCAAATAAATGATATAAAAATTCCAAGAAATCAAAATGTTATAAACATGATGATTTGTAATAGAATTATGTAAAAGAATTATAGAACATATAATTAACTGAAATCAATGTTCGATAATATTTTTACATAATTGTATTTTAAATAATCATGTTTGTAAAATTTTGTTTTCTTGAATTTTTTAGATTGTATCATTTATTTGAAATTTACAACACTTGAAGTGGTACCAACAAATTAGGGATGAAACGTAGTGTCTGTTTTATTATGATTTTTTAAATTTTTCATAATAAATTTTTGGATTAATAGAATAATGTTATTCCTTTTATTTAAAGAAGTCGGATAAATATAACTGTTTACATCAGTAAATTTTTAATATATAATCAAGAAAAAACCGCCCTCCATATACAGTATGAAATCATTTATACATTATAAAAAGCAATAATAATATTAATCTTAATTCGCGAAAATTATATCAGAGAAAATGAAACTTGGGAAAAATAGATTAGTGTCATTGTTAGGATTTTAATATTATTTCATGTGAATTCCTGCACATTTAATATTTTTCTAAATCTCGAATTTGGGATAGATATACTAAATACGCCTTTTTTTATTGATTCCAAGTTGGTTTTTTTAGGCGGAAGAAACTAGATATAAAGTTTCGATAAAATATTTTTCCTTATTTATATATTTGTAAGAGTAGCATTTCTAACAGTACATTTTATTAAAATACTCTATGTTCAAAAGCACATCTGATTGATTATGTGATTTATCAAATTACGTTCACACTTTCTTATATATAATGTTTGTTTTTAAATACTACAGCTTCCAGGTATATACATAATTAATTAAAGAACGATATTAACTACTTATCACTATATTGAAGTTCCACGTCGTAAATATGTGTAAACGAAAATTGCATATTTCTCTCCCGGCCATCGTTTTCTTCATATGGAATTTGATTTTTAGTATTTTCTTTCTATCCATTTCCTTTAATAATGCCAAGAAATCCCTTCTTAATCTGATGGACCGATTTATTTTCAATCCACGAATGTTTCTTAACATTAATCTGCATTTACTATCAGCTACTCTTCTGCTATCACTATTTTTATCCCTGTGTTCTCTCTAGCGATCTATGAAAACTCATCTAGAGTTTTCTTTGATTTCCGAATTGTTCACGATCAAGGCGGATCAGTATATCATTATTTTTGACAGGTTCTTTCTCCCTTACTCACTTCGAACACAGATACCATTTAGAAGATGGAATTATTAGCGTAAAGCAAGTATGTCGGCTATAGATCGCTTCGGATCAGAATTATTTGTTGTAGGAACGAATTCTTTGTCATTCTACTCGGAACACTCCCTCGAATTATTAAAATCTCTGAATACATGAAAAATTGAAAGAAAGTAGGTTGATGCTATTATCTTAATAAATATATATGTTTGTTAAAATCGTCAACGGTTTATGAAGAAAATAAATAACTGAGTATACTTTTCGATCTCAAAGAAGAAAAAGAAACGTGGGTGGTTCAACTATATCAGGCAAGAGAATCTGGTATGACGAAAACGTTTGGTGAGTTGACATTCATGAAATGCCGGCTACGAAGTAAAATATACTAATGAAACCCCAGCCTATTTGTGTTGTATCCCATAGCTGCTCGCGCTGTGTGAATACTTAAACAAGCATCTTTTCTGGCAGTCAGTTAACCCTTAGCAACCTTGCTCTTCCTTCCGCGTTACACTTTACTATGAAAAGAGGACACCTCATGAAGACTAGTAGTAAAATAATCAATTATGAATAGTTCTGTCAAATATCTGTGTAAAATGTTGCGTTTGGCAGAAATTTGAAGACACCTTATTTACGCATATTATATATTGTTTCGGCCACTGCTATTAATCTATTTTTTATTCGATTAACCTCACATGGATACAATTGATTGGTTCTATTGAAACAATGCCGGTCCCTTTGACAGAATGGTAGGATCCAAAAAGAACACTACTAATTGCTCAATAAAAGGAAAAAATTGCAATTAATATGCAACATTCACATTATGCGTATTTAATACCTCGCTGCGTAACAGCTACTCCTTCGAACAAAATGAATAACAAATATAATTGACCAATTATCAAAGCCGTTTATGGATCCAGGCGATTTAAACAGTATGACGGGGATAAGATAAGATAAAAAACCATCTTAGAAGCACAAAAATTGAATATGTAATCAATGAAAGAAATATATCAATAATCAACTACATACTTTGTTAGCAACGGTAACGCAGCGCAAAAGACCTAATTTTATACATGGATGCAACTGGGTGGCCCCTGACAACCCATATGATAGGGATAATTTTCATTTTCTACAAATTACGGAAGTGATCTATCAAGGGTCAACATTGCCGGATCCTAACATCTATGCCAATGGAATATCAAAGCAGCAAAATGTGCTGAGAACTGTTAAATAAAAACCTTAACGAAAATCATATCTTCCACGAAAAAATTATAGATTCTCTTATTCTTAATCGAATATAAACCATTATAAATTGTGCTAATGGTTAAATAAAACTGTGTAAACTCAATAAAGTTGTGACTCAATTTCACCTATAATAATAGTAATAATAATAATAATATTTATTTTTCCATGAATTGTATTTATACAATATTATTGCCCGGTCAATAGTCAGTCTTAAAAAATATAACAAAAATATATAATACATAATTTACAAACAATAACATATAATTTTTAATTCGATTATAAATCTTTTATACTATACATAACTTTTTCAGATAGATATTGTTTTAGTCTACTTTTAAATTGTTCACCATGTAAGTGTTTTATATAATGCGGCAGTCCTTCTCAGTTTTCTGTAAATTCGTCTTAACTCTAAAATAATTATTCCCTTTAGTTTTTGTAAGGTTTATTAAATTTTGACCCGGGATAGATTTTTATTTTTTACCATAGTTATTATTTTATAAATATATATTCCATAGACAGTTAATAAATTGTTTTCTCTAAAGGTTGTTCTACAATATTCTCTTCGTTGCAGCACAACCCCATATTTCAATACGGTAGCTTATATGTGGATAAATTAACCCATAATATGAGGTTGTCCCTATCTAACTCTAGATAGTCTTTTTAAGGCATATACATTTCTGTTTACTTTTTTCATTTCCAATGTGTTCAGCACAGGATAAGTTAAAGTCAAGTTGAATACCTAAGAATTTTGCTGAATTAACAAGCTGGACGTCGGAATGAGTTATATATTTCCCCTCTCTTTGAGTGTTTTTGGAATAACTAAATAATATAACATTTGTCTTAGAAGCATTGACTTTCATTTTGTCCATACTATTTTGCTGAAAGGACGGGGAAACTGTAAAAACATGGCCTCAGAATGTATACGTCCATAGTTACAAGTCGTATACGTGTAGTATTATGTTAGTAATAAGTTTTGCCTCCGGGGTTGTGCCGAGTTCGAAGTTGGAAAGATTTTCATTTCGCGTATGATTTCGCCACGCTGGAGGCTCACTGAGCATTTGACCCTAGTGACGAATTATAGTTCTTGTTAGTTTTCTCTGAACTCTCGTCGTAATTGACATGCCGAGTTAAATACCTTGTTTTTCCTATATGGGTTCCGACGTCTAGCCATCGTAAGTAGGTCACCAGCGTGTCTAACGTCCTCATCGCGTTATGGAATCGCATTTTCCAAAATGACCGTACCATGAAAATGAGAAGCGCGGTAAAAATGAAACATGAAGTGTCCACGGGAGTAGATGCACCTCACACTCACACGTGTGGTGGCACATGGGCCGCGTCTGCACCTCACCCCGCCTAATTGGCTAAACAAACGGGCTCGTGTTTACGCCTGCCCTGTATCCGTCCGCGTACGCGCTTTTTGTGCCGCTGCTTCTTGTAGGCCTCTGAGGGCCAGTTGTTTACGGCTCTGCCCGAGAATAGAACGCGGGTCTTCCGTTCCTCGCAGACAAAGCTGCCTCGGAATCCACGTCAATCACCTTCCAGTCAGCTATTTGCGTCTCTCATCGGGAATTTATAGCAATTTATTGGCGACTGGCGGAGATTTAAACCATTCGTTCTCAGAGATAAATATACGGAATGAGAAGTTGAATCGTGATGAAAAAAAGCATTGTTGTTCTGGCTGTCGCAATTTTCTAAGATTAATCATAATAATAGCTTGTAAATTATGATAACGGGCTTGGGAATATTTTTATGACAAGTATCACGCCAGTTTAATCTTTGTTCGGATATCCGAGGACATACTACGTGCAATCTGGTAAACCAAAGACGTTATATAACTCTGTCCCTCAACAAATATTATTTACTGATACTGCATCCACACATACCCCATTAGCGGACAATTTTTGATGTATATAAATTATCATATAGGTCTATTTAGGTGAAGATGAGAAGATCAGAAATTAAACTATTCATTGGGTTTCGGTTTTGCTTAAAACTAACCAGGTTTGGTGTTCTGGTCCGTCGAGGATTTTTCAAAGAAGATACTACGACCGTAAACCTGTGTGGCTTCATTTTAAGAAATCGTTATTATCCGTACTTACATTCATGACAACCATAGAGCATCAGTAGGAAGGTGTGTGACGACTGAAATTCACGTAAATGTAACATCGTGACTCATATCCTGTCACTGTCACTATTGAAAGATTTTACCGCCCAATAAAGCATATTCATATTGAGTTCTCAATCCGATAAATTTGTACAGAAGAGTGAGTAAAATTTGTTACGATACGGAGTCAACTTCACAATATATATTGGGAATATTTACTTATTCATTTCATCTCACTAAGCAAATTCAGAGACCATACGTTTCGTCTACATTGAGTAAGGAACATCGGTTCGGAGCATAGGTACAAGAGTGAGCATTTTTCACGAACATCAAACAAAGACCTACTCGGTTCAGTTTTGACTAGGAAATCGGCTGTTTACGGCTTTTTACATCTCTTTAGCTCTCTAAGGTAAAACTTCTTAGTCAATGCACGCCCCCAGACACAACAATTTAGGTGAAAATATATTTCAAAACCTTTTTCTAGCCAACATATATTTTTTTACTTGTAATGGTATTTTTAATGGCTTCCGAAATTAAGCCATGTTTCACAAAATTTTGAAACTTTACTGTGATCTGCTTTCGTAATGAGACTCCAAGAAGCAAACAATTAATTATTTTTTATTTTAAGTTGAAAGATAATTGCGGCTAGTATCAGTGTCTTTTAAATAACATTATTTGTATTTCGTGTTAAAAACTACAATTGGGTATAGGCCTATGCCCGATGGTAGCTAAAGAATACAAATTCACACACACACACACGCATATATATATATATATATATATATATATATATATATATATATATATATATACGCTTGTACACACGTATATAAATGCATTAAGAAACAATTATTGCACAATTAAAATTTTTAGACCTAATTCTTACCGCTACCTAATACTAATAAAACTTCACTAGCTTTTCACTTACACTATCAACAATTTGTGATATATGGCATTTATTTCTTTGTTAGACTAAGACTGAATTTCCTTTTTGTGAGAGGGCTATACACAAACAGCTTTGCAGGTAATTTATTCCAATCGCTGATTGTATTGTGTAAAAAATTATTTTTTCTACATTGTTTTATGAGTCCTTGATTTAATTTTGAATTTATGATGTCCCCTTCTAAATTCCTTGGCTATTCTTGTTTATCTCTGATGTCAGACCACGCCTCATCTCCTGAGTACGCTTTAAACGAAGACCATAGTCGATCTATCTGCCTTCATTTTTCCAGGTATTCCCACCCGTGAGCTATAACCTTGTCCTTCCTGTAACCCGGCCGACGCAACACAAAGTTGGTTGCCCTTCTCTTAATTTTTCCAGAGAGTCTATTTGAAGTTTCCTGTATAGGTTCCAACAGCTAATGCCATATTAGATTATAAGAAGTACTAAAGTTTGTAGTCTAATTCTTTTGATTTTGGTCTCGGAGATTTATTTCTGAATATAACACTCTTCAGATGTAGAAGAAGCATTATGTAACCGAAAACAATTATCTAATACTGTAAACCGATTTCTGAGTGTGGTTCCTCTCTTGGAAAATCTTATCGTCGCGGTTTACACACAGTTCTGAGAACGGGCTTCTGAACCACTAAAAGATAAACAGAATGCCGCTGTTCTTCAAAACTCTCGTGGTTTTCCTTAAGTCTGCTTTTAAATGGACTATAAAGGTTTTAAAAATATATACCTTCATTTGAAATTCTAGCTATACACTTCTGGCGAAGATGTCATAGTGATGCATGTAGACTATACCATCCAGTTGAAAACTCAAAAGTATCCATACAAATAATTTATGTTTTCAATTTAATAAATATGAGTAATGTTTCAAGTACAATAGAATAATTTTGTATTTTTCAAATAAAAAATATATTTTTCTTTGATATTGTCCGTTGATGCTGCATCCCTCTTGAATTTGAAAAACAACGATTATTTTACTCTAATATATTTCAATTGAAAAGCTACATATTTCGTTGTAAGATAGAAGTCGGTTAAAGTATTCATTCCTGGTAACAGTCTTAAACGACGCAGCTATCGTAACAAACGGTTGGTTATGGATTAATTTTTTTGAAGTACATTAATCGTCCAATTATAGATTTTTAAATCACTGCTTTGTTATAATCTCCACTATTTTGAAAGCTCAATATACAATTCCCGGACATGTATTATGTATCTTTAATATCACAACGAGATAAATATTCAAATTGAGAAGTTGGGCGAAAATAATAATTACTCTTTGAACACCTACTGGAAGGATTTTTTGCTTTAATAGTCAATAATAGTCCAAAAAAACACTTCGATCCAAAGATACTTTGAGGATTTCATCTTTGAATCACAACAGAAATTAATTGAGTAGATTATACGTCCTTGTGGGATGACCAGTTTTTCCCGACATTTAGCAACATGCATAACTAAAACGGAAAGTTCGTAAAGTATGGAGGTTGTTTTGAACTAAAATTATAGGAACTTTCATCTACTGAATAAAATAAAAAACAACTTTTTCTACAAACTACATCTTTTCGACCTATTATTCTACTAGCCGTTATCAGCAAGGCATTTGAACGATTGTTACTAAAATATTTACGTCTGATTGAAAATTAATAATAAAGATAGTCAAATACAGACAAATTAAGTGGTATTTACCTCAACGTTTCTGGGCTCCTTGTCCCTTTATTCAGGTGCTAAGAAGAGCCTAGAGAGACACAACTGTCCTGGCCAGTTAGCGTAATAATCATGGATCGTAGCATTATTATTGAGTTTCATAGCGTCTGTTTGTACATTAATTGCTGTGATATTTGATTTAACGTGAATCATCTCTGATATGAGTCTGGAATTGTACCTGGCGTCAATGTCTCAAATATTAGCATTTTGCCAATCAAACGAATGTTTCGAGTTGTTTGGAGACTACAGATTGTTTATCGTTGGGAAGTTTGATATTAGACCTATGTTCCTTCATACTCGTATATCATTGATGTAACTGTATCAATTCATAATACTTTCATTCTCACTAATTGGTTCTGAAAACCTCCATACTCAGGCCGTGTTCTCAATTATTTCTGATCATCCTCCAAATCAAAAGAGAGCTATGGTATACAATCTTGTAGACAGAGCTATATTACTTTCTAATTCCAAGTTCCATCAACGCAATATAATATTGTGTGGAACATTTTAATCTCTGATGAGTACCCTTTAAATTAAGAAACACATCAACATTAGATTGAACAAAATCCAATGTCCTACTGTTACTCGTCCTCAAACACCTCAATCCAAATCTTTCTCGTATTCCCTTATTACAAATTTTTACATCACAAATTCGTCCACATTTTTAAAGAATATTAAATATCCATAATTTACAGATCTACTAATACTATTTCCTATTTGATTAAAAACCACAAGGACCCACTTAATACCTACAGCAAACATTGTGTAGTTTACAGAATCTCTTGCTCTAATAGTAATTCCTGCTACATAGGGCAAACAAAACGTTCCTTTGATACCCGTATGAATAAATATGTGTCTAACATCAACCTTCCCAACGATAAAGAATCTGTAGTCCACAAACATATCATCAATTCGAAACATTCAATTGATTGGAAAAATGTTAAAATTTTAGACATTGACACCAGGTACAATTCCAGACTCATATCAGAGATGCTTCTCATTAAATCAGATATCAGAGCAATTAATGTACAAACAGACACTATGAAACTCAACAATCCCTACGATTCATTATTATTTCGCTAACCCTTCTGCTTTCCCATTGTCGTTGTGTTATCGTAGCTTTTCAGTTGTCAACTGACGAGTGCAGTAGAATCTGTCTAGACTCTTCTTAGCACCTGAAGAAACGTCGTGTGATGTTTATATTATCCATTATCCCTAATGTCGAATCACAATTTTGTTTTCATTAGACAATGAAATTTCCGGGGGGAAAAGGTCTGAAATGCTGCATCCCCAATGCATTCGACAGGGTATTGCATAGAGGCTTATCCAGCAGCTATTATCTCCTAATCAATCATGTCTTCCAAACAGACGCTTTTCATTAAAATTCAATATAGTACAGTCCAAGTTCCAACCCATCAAGACTGGTGTTCTTTGAGTCCATAGCATTTAGTATAAGAGTCTTTAACTCTTCCAAAGGGATAAGTTTTCTTCTTCATATAATATTTTTACAGGACCTAATGATTCACTAAGCGCCTTATATTTATGATCCTGAATGTTTTTTTTTGTTGTTTTTTTTTGGGTGGATTAGTACTTGTCTTAAGTTCAGGATTATTGACGTTTTTGTTATCAGCTTGGCTTGTCCAGCTCATAGATGCAGTTCTTTTTTTGTTTGTTAGTTGTGAATTATCCATGTCCGTTTTTTGAGGGTTAAATATTTGAATTGCGGGCGTCGGGTTCTTACACTGAATTTTGTCATAATTGTCATTTACAGTCAGATTATTTTTCAGTATTTAATCTCTATTAGAACAATTTACAGCGATATGGCCAGGACTTTGACAATGATAGCAGTTCTCGTTCTCCGCTGCCAGATACACCCTATAACTAGTGTCTTCATATTGCACTATTATCGAATCCGGAAGGAAATTTAGCTTATCTGGGTTAACGAAGAATTAAACGTCGAAAATACCAGTTTACCAATGCCACTATCCCGGAGAGAAATTTTTTTGTTAATAGACAATGAAGTAGCCAATAAACAGACAGTTTATGTCACTTTAGAAGATTGTGTTATCTTATGGGACAATTAAAACTTCAAGAGGCACAAGTTTTAAGTTTACAGCCGTGTTTTTCACGCGTCTCGTTGAAGAGGAACGCAGAAGCGACATCTGCTCAGTGTAGAATGTACCACCCAGCCATCCTCTTCAGATGGCGCCTAACAGACAATGGAGCAAAGGCTGCTCTTAAAATTCTTGCAAATGATAAATGGAATTCTGGAGTTAAACGGATGGTCACAGCGACGTAACACTCTTAAAGGAAATCCAGCATGAGATTATAAAGCACGTACAGTTCTGGGGATCCTGGGTGAAACTATTCAATGATCCCTGTGTTCTGAAATTCAAAATAAGAAAAAGTAACCTGGATAATTTTTAGTCATTGTAAGTTAATTTAATTACTCACTGTTTTACTTATTTATCTTGCACACATAAGTAGGCAATATATATATATATATATATATATATATATATAATTTAAAATTAATTATTTCTCGGAAACCAATTTTACATCACAAAAGCATCTGAATGTTTTATCGATTCACTTTGAAACAAAATTCATGGTCTTAAATTTTTAAATAGTCTATATTTTTGTTTTATATAGTGAAATTTAGTATAAGCCCTTTGAAAACTGTAAAATTATAATTGGGTGAAAGCGTTACGAAATTTGTTATTGTGACGCTGTGTACGCGCGAAAATATTTAATCTATTTTTGCGATACTGACTCTCAAATTGATTATAATTCTCCAGGGTCTTTATCCAGAAAGACGAAATTACATGTTCCTGCTACAGTTTCAAATGAAAATTTGTTTTAACAATAATATGAACCATACAGTAATGAATCACTAAATATTACTCAAAACATTTGCTTAGAGTTGCGGGTGTCGTAATCAGCGTCCCTATTTCATTCTTTATTCTTGTTCTTTATTTTATTTTATAAACAAATTATAGGTAAATAGTTAATGAATGATAAAAAATATAGTAAAAAAATTATCTAAAATGTCGATTCTAATTTCGAATTATATGCTGTATTTCTTCCTATGATAATCTGATAAATATGTTGTAATTAAAACAATAAAACTATTTCAAGAGTTTTCATGTAACTGAAAAACTTAAGTGACAAAATAAAATAATAACTATTCAAGGAAACAGCAACCCTCGGGAATTAAATTTCACGTTTCGAACACGGACAAAATCGGTGACCTGTAAAGTCTCTGGCAATTTCCCATGATTGAGTGTGCATACAAAAAACTTTCCGCAACTAAATTTTCGTTCGAGATCAAGTAACGCCCCTCCCCCCTCCAATATTTCCGCAAATATTAAACATATGGCATTATTCTAAAGGTCCTACATTAAATTGATCAATACTTTAGAGACTGTATTTCGTTTTACTATCTCCTTATCTTTCTCTATCTTTTCTCGCACCATTACTACTCTACGATTGATATATACACTATGACATATTTCAGACTCCCTCCGATGGTCTGGGAGGGCTATTCTCTCGTAGGCAGTACCTGCGAGGGATATTCTCTCGCAGGAAGAACCTTGTAGGAGATACGAAGGGGCTACCCTTGGGGATGCCTTTTCCTCTCCGTTTTTTGAACTAAGGTTCCCACAAGCCGAGGCACCTCGGCCTGTTTTGAGAGGTTTATGTTCCGGGGTCACAGACCTTGGGCATACGGTAAGAGTTGTCCGCTATTCCCATTGGAATAGTCGGCCAGCTGCCTCCTAAACTGGTTGAGGCACGGAGAAGGGAATGCTGCGTCCCCACAGCAAACTACTCTCCCGCTATCGGAAGGGCGTGGGACAAGTACCCAATGCCCGACCTACCAGAAGCAGGTTTTTCTAGGGTTTTCCGTGCATCACTTTTAGGTGAATTGCCGGGTAGGATCCTTAAACTATAGTCCGGGAGCCTTAGTTAACCCCTGGCTACCTTGCTCTACCTTTCCGCATCCCCCATTTTAGTCACTTTCCTTTAGTATAAGAGTGGAGTTACCACTATGTGGATTACCTTATACTTAGCCTGTCTACACCTTCTTCTTCAGTTACTGAAATACTCTCGCAGGCAGAACCTTTCTGGAGAGATAAAGAGAGCTACCTTTGGGGATGCCTTCTTCTCTCTCTGCTTTTAAACTAAGGCATCTCGGCCTGTTTTCAGAGGTGTATGTTCCGGGGTTGCAGACCTCGGGTATACGGTAAGAGGATTAGTTGTTCTCATTTGAACAGTAGGCCAGTAGCCTTCTAAACTGGTCGAGGATCGAGGAAGGGAATGCTGCGTCCCACAAAAAAATCCCTGTCTCGTGATCGGAAGGGCATGGGACAAGTACCAAGTGCCCGACCTACCTGAATGCCGGTTTTCTAGGGTTTGTCCTGCATCACTTTACAAATACCGAGTAGGATCCTTAAACCATAGCCCGGGGGCCCTAGTTAACACTTGGCCATTTTCCTCTACCCTTCCGCACCTCCCTTTCAAATATCTTCCCGTGTAATTAAAAACGAATCGCACAACGTGGTTTTCCCTCATATAGTTTGTTACTCAAAAAAAATTACTGCTTTCCTTTGTTATGTTTTATGGGGGTGAAATATGAGAATGTTACTCTCATCTAACAATAATTAACTTTGATCGAAGTTTCGTAACGGTTAATAGAAAATATTGTTATTTTCAACATTATAACTACAAATTTATAACATTTAACAACAATAAATATAGTCGACCTTCTCTGGTGTATTCATCAGCATCATAGAGGTCCTGGGTTCGAATCCCGGCGTCAGAATGGAAGTATTGTATGTGTTTTCCCACATTGAGAACATGTAAAAGAATTTGTTCCCTAACTAGGGAATGGAAAAACTGTACAAAATTTTCTAACAACCATAGCTGTTGATGTGGGTATAAATAATAATAAAAAATTAAACATCGAACATCTATCCATTGCAAAAGTAGGGACGACGTCTACGATACAGGCGAAGAGTGAAACAACCTGGAGATCAAAATATGACGAATAACGTCCGATAACAGAGTTCTAAAATTTCCAAGCAACCGACAAGCGTGGAATAATGTAAAGACATTTACTGACTGTCCTAATTCGAAAGAATAAAATACAAGTACAACTGAGACGCAACAACGTACATTATCCTGGAAATGAAAGTGTTGTTCCCAGGACTAGTGCGAGCGACACAACCCCGAATGTAATGGCAACGTGGATCCAGGGTGCAACACTTGTGACTGATGCAGATGCCGAACAGTAAATTTCCTGATTTTCCCTAAGAAAAATGGCAGTTAAAGAAATAATATAGAATGCAATCCAATTTAGGTGCTTGCAGTCGCAAATCATTGGGGACGTTATGATTGATAATAATAATAACGTAATGGGAGTTGATGATGAAAGTCGCACTTCAGAAAATATACCAAAAAAATAGACACTTTTACTGGAGTGAGGTAAATTAATTTGTTATTAATATTTTAATCATTAATTTCGCTTCTGGTATGTGGTTTACTCTCTTTAGTGGCGCTCCTTTTGGTAAATATAATTCTATCGAAGTTTAACTGAAAGTTCCGGTAGATTGATTTTTTTTCTAATCCATATTAGTGTCATAATTTTCAATACATTAATCTATTTTCCACGTTTTCTTCCAACATACATAGAATTAGTTGTTTGCCTTCATTCAAATTGATTGTGAAGCTGGCCTGAAAGCAGTATAGGAAAGGGTTGTGCCTTTATTGCCAGGCCCTACAACCCTGCAACCCTTGGGGTGGATGATCCCTTCCGCCCGGGGCCACCCAGCCTGTCTGTCGACAGTAAACAAGCAAACATTGTAAAATACTCGTCTGCTGCGCTACTCCTGCTGAAGCTCCGTTTTATGTGCACCGTTCGTGCTCCTTCCGGGCTTGGCATGGACGTAACTGTTACACATCCAGCCTACAGCCCACGACGGATTCAAAGAAAAAGAAAATATATTAACACGCTCAATTCGCAGTACGTGGTCAAGTGCCAGGATACAGTGAATCATGATGTACATACTCCTATAAATAATTTTTACTGCTTATAGGATGCATCTCGATTGCACATAGTCCACCAAATATGTGTACAAGAATTATAAAATTAAGACATACAAAATGTCTTAGATATTACGGAAATTTTCCCGAAATTACCTACAAACTATTTTTTTTCCAGTCATCCTAATCACTGCACACTATACATGATTATTTCTTTAAGACAAACAAAGTAGAATAAATAAATAAATCATCAACTTAGCAAATATATTTAGACTATTACTGCTGGAGTTTTTCCTCAAATAGTACAGAAGTTAATCTGTTTAAATTGCTTATTCATCTATTTTTAAATTACGAACGTTAGTTTTTTGTGGTATTTTATTTTATTTTTATAGTAACCTCTCCAAATAGCACTAGGTTAAACTATGTTTTTCTACAATTACTTTCCTATGTAAGATTTAAATGGAGGACAAACCCTATTTTTTTCTTATTGCCAACGTTTTTCATCTTTAAGCTTCTCTAAACGTTTCTATTTGGTATTTTATTACATATGTTGTGCGGAAAATTACAGTAAAAAGAAGAAATGAAAGTGCGTAACGAATGTTGAACGATGGGAAGGGAATAAGATTTTTCGGGAGAAGCAGTCCGAACACTTATTATGGAAACAAACCTGATATACGAGTCCACCCAAAAGACGACTGTCGGGACTTAGGCAGCTGGTTAGGGAAATGTGGGACTTGAAAGTAGAAAGGTACATTTGTTCATTCTGCAATGGCAGGTATGTCAAATCCATTTCTCTAACTACTCCAACAAATCCTATACTCATTCAGATCGTCCCGCTATGGAATGAAAATTTATTACCTCTGTGAAATTGATGTTTGAATACAGAATACCTTTAATATATATCCAATTGAAGAAAAAAAAAAATTTCGATTGAGAAAAGGTGGAAACTTAAAATGTTTTCAAATACTTTCTAAATTAGATAAATTATTTAATAAAGTGTATATGATAAAAAATGTATGAATTTAATACTGCAATTAAGTTTACACTTGGTATCAACTATAAATAAAATAGGAAATAAATCCAAATTAAAATATAGTGAAAAATAGTCAATTTAGTCATTCAAATCCTATCGCAAGCAGAATATTTCTGTAAGTATTTGGCACTTCACTTTAATTTTTTCTTTTTATTTGCTTCGTGATCATTGAATTATTTTATTTTATTTTGTTTGGAACACTTTCACTTCTTTCGCTATTACTAGAAATTACCAGGAATGGTTTACAGTGTTCCAGAACTTGAGACTTGCGAGTTGCGTTTGAAACAAAAAAGATTTAAAATAAAATCTGTTAGATATTCGTACTAATTTTTCGTATACTTTGAGAATGATGAGATAGGATAGTTTGTAGCTTTTTTGCCAGCTTTGATAAGGTATTAAGGATAGTTATTTGATAGAACGTCTGGAGATAACGCCTAAGCAGATTTAAAATCAATATTTTTTATTTTACCGAAGCGTTAATTTACATTCAATATTTTTAGTAAGCTTCCTGGTATTGCTCATATATTACATTTTATTCTATATTAATTATGGTTATATATAATTTTGTGTGTAATACTTTTTTAATTACTTAATTTCTGGTTATTGGCGTTTCCCGCGCATTTGATCATCCAATTAATTCTGTCTAGAGTGAATATTGGTCGGCCGAATCTTAATTATAAATATTACTGTTAGTAATGGAGCAAGAAGTAATAAATGTCACGGTGACCCAACTCTTAGCAAACAACATTACGTGAGAGATCTCAAATCAAATCCGCAATTCTTAAAAGAATCATTTTCACATTTTCCCCATCCTCCATGCCGATGGAGCTACAAATGCAGTTGTGTCGCTCTAGGCTCTTCTTCGCATCTGATGAAAGGGACAAGGATCCCAGAAACGTTGTGTGGTTTTTATATTATCACTTTTTTGTCTGAATTGGCTATCTTTATTTTCATTATTTTCAATCAGACGTAATTATTTCATTTTAACATTTGACGCTTAGCCTTTAATAGCGTCTTCTATTTCGTTTTATGTTTATATTATGCCTTTTCGCAATTATGTTTTGCATACTTTCGGCTTTAATAATTATTATAGTTTTAAAACTTGGTTCAAACTCTCAAATAAATTAGCTATGACGAGGATCCAGTGTGAGTTGTTACTTAATTGTAGAAAATGTGATGTTTTGTCAGATCAATTACAACATTTACACAATAAATTTAATAGTATTTCCTTCTTTAATTCTAAACTTTCATATAAATACAATAACAAAATTAAATTTTTACAGTTATGTGCCCTAAACTTGGAAATCCAAGACATACATTCACACATTCAGTCCTTAACTAAACCACTTGTTTTTAATGAAAATTCTATAACTAGAATGGTGTCCACCAAAATCTATAACGAATTTTTCATTCGCCAATCCTCTCGTTTAATCAGTTTTCATTTTAAAATAGACTTTATTGATGCCGAGACCAATCTCAGTTATTGAGGACGACTGTCCTTAAGAGGCCTTAAAATTATGTTTAAGGGGCTGAACTTTGAATTCAGCGCCATTCGGCATTTTACTGTTCTTCTCAGTGACCCCTAAAACCAAGAATCTCCACCATTTTGGTTTCTTTGATATTAACCCTCTTTACTGTAGCTCGCTGATAGGGATTCAAATTGGATTTAATCTGCGTCGGGATTGTCAGTATAAGTCTCATAGTTCCAGAAACTATCAATTCGACACTGATACCGGTAATTATCATTACATGCCACTCTTTTTCACTCCAATGCTGTTCTCCCTAAGATTGTTAGTTACATGAGTGACAAATAAATGGTATATTTCTCTGTGCGTTTCATACGGAACATTCATGCTTATATATATTTATGTGGTAATTAAAAGGAAATCAATAATTAATAATTTAAAATTTGGACTCCAATTGTTAGCTGCAGAAAACAAACAAGTTGCACACAAGAATGGGAAATAATGCCACATATTTGGGATATTGTAGGATGTTGGTTTGCTAGAACGTTGTGTGCGCCAGTCGTCGTCGAAATATAGCAGTGTAAAGTCGTCGTGGAAAGATTGCAGAGTAAAGTCGTCGTCGATATATAGGAGAGTAAAGTCGTCGTTGAATTATAGCAAAGTGGAGTCGTCGTCAAAATATAGCAGAGTAAAGTCGTCGTGGAAAGATTGCTGTGGGCGGACAAAAGCTAAATATTCAGAAAGTGTACAGATACATGTTGTAGAACAGCTAGAAAAGTTACAACAAATTCTCAAATTAGTTTGTGGGAGAACAGGCCACTGCATCCAGCGTCTAATAATCTTCAGAACGAGCAAATAATATTTACTTAAGGAACGGAGAACCAACTTTTGTCAAACCAACCGTGTGTATTAGAATCAGTGATAAAAATGGCCATTATATAAACTGTGCGTGTGTGTGCGTGTATGAACGAGCCAAATTGCCCTGATTACCAGAGACAGTAAGCTGCAATTTCACTAAATTAATATTTGTAAACTCTTAAATAAAGGTAATTATCGTCAGATTTCAGATTTCGAATGTCTTTCAGAATTAAAAGTCAATATTTTATGTTTTTTTTGTTTACATTGTAAATAATACATTGATGAAGTATGTGCATAATACCTTCATAAAAAATTTTAAGTGTTAACAAATAGTTATTTTATTAAAGGACAGGTAATCGACCCTGAGAAAGAGGATATTTTATTGTAAAATAATAGTTAATAATGTAAAAATATTAGTTGATTTCTTAATAATTGCTGTCAATTCATTTAATAATTTTGTAACATTTAATTGTCCGTGCATTAATAAATTAATTTGTTTCTCTATTTTAAAATCTTGTTTATTATTAAAATATCCTTTCATTTTAATATTTAAATTATTTAAATTGGCGCCTTAACGTGAGGCATTGTTTTTTATTTAACTTTCTTTCATTAGTTAATATTACAAAATGGCACCTCAACGTGCGGCTGTCACTGTATCATTTTAATGGACGCCAAAATCATCACATATATATATATATATATATTTATATATATTGTTATACATATTATGTAGTTTTAATAATTTTTCTTTAATATTATTGTCGGCGTAACTTTGAGGTCAGACCATTGTAAAGAACAGTCAGTGTGGCGCAAGAATGCAGAGACTGTAAAGGTTGCTACGGATCATTGTCAAGAAGCGTACGCACACAGAACTTTGGCGGAAAACAGCCAGTGTGTTTTTGGGGTCTGACCGGACTGGCCACGGTAGTGTGTTTGCTGGACCTGACCAATGCAGTAGTCATGCCGAGTGTGTTTTGGGAGCCTGAGCAGAGTAGGCTTTGGAGCAAAAACGTTAACGTTCGTAGAGAAATCGGGCTTGGGACTTAAACAAATGATAGAGACAATCTACTTTTGGAGACCAGCCGATGATTCTCGTGACTAAATAATTAGGCATTCATCAAAGTCTAAGCTGAACAAAGGCTAAACATATCATATTTGGCACTAACGTATTTCTACTGAGAAACTCTGAGACAGTAAGTATGACAACGTAAGGTTCGTACAAAGTTGTTAGAAATGCGTCGAAATTTTGTGAAGTGAAACGAACTTACCAATCAGTATTACGGCGAGTAAATTAAATATTTTTCTTTAAAATTAAAATAACTGTGGAGTGCACAATACGGTACCAGAGCACCTCTAAATAAAATGACACGTAGACAGTTTCATTTGTAAACCTTTACGTAAATATAATTTATCGCAAGATTTATTTAAATTTTGTTGTTAATTCTTTTTATAAAATTTGGTTATTGTAGATAAATTTGTATTTTCTTTTGTTACTTTGGTGACAATTGAAAACCACTATCATTATTAGCGGCCCTGTAAGCGGTCATGAAGTGTTGATTCTCATTAAAAGTGAGGCATTTGTTACAACAAAAAATGTTCAAAATTCAATGTAAATCGAAATTGTAATTAAATAATATTTTGTTATCTCTTTAAAATAATTTTGTTTAATTTTAAGGTAAAATTCTGTAAATTTTCTTCCTTTTAAAATTTTGAATACCTCATAATTTGACTCTCTAACGTGGTGGCTTTATTTTCCTTTGTTTATTGTGAATATTACAATATATATATATATATATATTTATATATATATATATATATATTTATTTATTTATTTATATTTATATATATGTGTGTGTGTACGGGTGCGTGCTTGTGTGCTTGGTGCTACTCGGATATTTATTTATTTATATTATACCAGAAAATGAACTAATTCGACACTTTAAAATTTTGTCTATGTTATAACCAACTTGAACACTTAAACTACATCCTCAGCGTCACAGTTCATCTCAACGACAACGAAAACAATGATTCGATAATAATATATGCCATTTTGGACTCTTTTTCCCCTTCTTACCCCATCTTACCTTTATGCCGAGGGAGCTGAACGTAAACTTAACCAATATGGTAAAGTCATGTATACATGTTGGTGAGCTCCAAAACACTGGAATCGATACAATTCGCTGGGATTATTGCACTATTTACCTCTTCCTTCCCCACCCCTATAGGTGTTCCTTTGCTCTACGTGTTTACGATGTCATACATACTTACTTATATTTCTATTTATTCGAGTGATTGTGCCATTATCTTTAAACAAATCCCATTTCCAAAATATTATCAACGTAATCAATAAATATATCTAAATTTGTATTAATGAAAATCAACTTAACGTTTCAATTCTTCATGGATGTCTTCTGTATTGTTTAAGAAATATTGAATCCAAAGTTGGTATCTGAAGTCCACTGTGCTTTTGCTTTATGAAAATCCGTTTACAGTTTAACGTAATTTTTAAACATTTATTTTGAACTTCTAATATGTTAACCAATAAACAGAAAATATCAAAGATTGAAGCCTTTCCCGGTGTAGTTGTTCAATATACTGTTCTCGGAGTTCAACCGGGTCTTGCATAATTATATTAGACCGCAACGTTTCGACGACTAAAAGCTCTGTCGTCATCTTCTAGGCGAAGTGCCGGAACTTTTTTTTTTTTAGGGCAACAGGCTACATGAGGGTAATCCACTTTGGGCAACTCCCCTTTAATAGCATAGGAAGGGATTTGAAAGGGGGGATGCGGAAGGGTAGAGGAAGGTAGCCAAGGGTTAACTAGGGCCCCCGGGGTATATTTTAAGGATCCTACCTGGCATTCGCATAAAGAAATGCAGGGAAAACCCTAGAAAAACCTTCATCAGGTAGGTTGGGCATTGGGTACTTGTCTCACGCCCTTCCGATAGCGGGAAAGGAGTTTGCTGTGGGGACGCAGCATTCCCTTCTCCGTGCCTCGACCAGTTTAGAAGGCAGCTGGCCGACTATTCCAATGGGAATAGCGAACAACTCTTACCGTATGCCCAAGGTCTGCGACCCCGGAACATACACCTCTCAAAACAGGCCGAGGTGCCTCGGCTTGTGGGAACCTTAGTTCAAAAACGGAGAGGAAAAGGCATACCCAAAGGTAGCCCCTTCGTATCTCTCCTAAAAGGTTCTGCCTGCGAGAGAAAATCCCTCGCAGGTTACCTGCGAGAGAATCCTCTCGCAGGGTTTTTCCAACTGCATTAATCAAGTGCCGGAACCATTCCATTGCATATTATATACTTCCTTCAGTGAATCATCACGCTGAGAGTCAATCAGCGCTCAGTCAACAGTCCGCCTCAGCCATGTCAGCAGCAGTCAAAAGGCCGGCCACTCGCCGAGGTACATTACCCTCAGCAACCCCAGCCACAATAGAGCTCCGGACCCCTCGCCTTCACAATGTTATAGCTGGGTCCCAAGTCTTGGTCAATTAAAACCCGGTGCCCTGGTTTAGCAGGTTGTCTTGTGTCGTAATATGTATGGCCTCTTTGATTATGCTGCTCCAGAAACCATTGACACGATCCAAGATTTTGGTTTCATTGAACTTTATGCCATGGCCGGACTCTATGGCATGTTCTGCCACCGCTGACTTATTTGGCTGTTTGAGTTTGAGATGTCTTTGATGTTCTGTGCATCTGTCCATTACCGTGCGAATAGTTTGGCCGATGTACTTCTTGCCACATTCACACGGTATGCTGTAGACCCCAGGAGTACGAAGTCTTATACTGTCTTTAACCGAGCCAAGCTTTTCTTTTGTGGATAGAAGACCGTCTCAATGGTATGCTTGACCAGTAGGCGTCCTATTCGGTTGCTGATGTTACCGGCGAAAGGAATGTAAGAATGGTTGACTGCAATTTCCTTTTCCTCTACTGTTTTCTCCCTTCGGAGCGCAAGTGCCCTCTTTATCTGGCCGGGATTGTATCCGTTCTGGCGGAAAACGGTTTTAAGATGTTCTAATTCACCAGCTAGATTGTCTTTGATACCACCCTGGCCCTATGGACCAAGATTGAGAGAACTCCACTCTTCTGTGCCGGATGGTGGAAGCTGTTGGCATGCAAATACCGTTCTGTATGTGTGGCTTTCCGATAAACGGAATGGCCAAGTCCACCATCTTGTTTTCTTCGGATTAGAACATCTAGGAAGGGGAGGCACCCATTCTTCTCCACCTCCATTGTAAATTTGATGTTAGAATGCAGACTGTTGAGGTGTTCAAGAAACATCTGCAGTTTCTCCGCTCCATGCTGCCATACGATAAAAGTGTCATCAACATATCTAAATAAATGTTTCGGACGTAATGGTGCACTATCCAGAACCTTATCTTCAAAGTGTTCCATGTAATAATTGGCAATCGCCGGGGAAAGAGGTGACCCCATGGCTACCCCATCGAATACCTGTTCATAGAATTTTCCATCATACTGGAAGTATGTGGTCGTCAAAACATGTCTAAACAGATCGGTTATTCCCGGGGAGAAATGCATCTCCAGAAGTTTTAGTGCATCCTGAATAGGTACACGCGTGAACAATGAAACAACATCAAAGCTAACAAGAAGGTCGTCAGCATCTAACTTGATGTGTTTCAGCAGCTCAATGAAATGTGCTGAGTTTTTGATGTGATGTTCACATTTTCCAACGAATGGACTTAGTCTCCTGGTCAAATTCTTGGCAAGGTTGTATGTTACCGAACCAATGGAGCTAACAATAGGCCTCAAAGGAATGCCAGTTTTATGAATTTTCGGCAGTCCATAGATCACAGCGTGATGATTCAGTGGAGGATATATATAATATGCAATGGAATGGTTCCGGCACTTCGCCTAGAAGATGACGACAGAGCTTTTAGTCGTCGAAACGTTGCGTTCTAATATAATTATGCAAAACCCGGTTGAACTCCGAGAACAATATATTGAACAGAAAATATATTAAATAATACAAGGGTAATTATAGATATTTTAAAATGTAAAAAATCCTGCATAAAACATAGGACTTTAACTTATATGAAAATTTATATTAACCACGGAAATGAGAAAAATATTTAAAATGATTGTTGAAGCAGAAAAATAAAATTGAAGTTAAAAAACGAAATGAACTAATTCACATACTCATATTAGAAGTTCTGATTAAAAAATGTTAATTGAAATTCGAATGTTTTTAGAGTATGGAGGTAAAAAAATACATAATTCATGATGAAGAGGAAAACAGTTACTAACCACTGGGAGGTAACTAACTTCAAATTGAAAAAGGAAAGCCAATGTTTATTTTTTTCAGTTGACAGCTGCCAATCTGTTTAGAATCAATTCTCCTGAGTCGGCGTTAACATCAGTTGTCATTCAGTCATATATCAGTACAAGTCGAGACAGTACAGGACGATTGAATACGTTTGAATATTACACTGAGTTGTTGATAATTTACGGCGAAGGTAGAAGTGGAACCGTATCACGCATCGCATATTATTTTTTTAGAATAACAGGCTACATGAAGGAAATGCACATGGTGTCAACTTCCCTTTAATAGCATAGGAAGGGATTTGAAAGGGAAGAGAAAGGTAGCCAAGGATAAACTGGGGTCACCCGGCTGTAGTTTAAGGATCCTATCCGGCATTTTCGAAAAAGTGATGCAGGACAAACCCTAGAAAACATGCATCAGTTAGGTCGGGCATTTGGTACTTGTCCCACACCTATCCAATGGCGAGAGAGGAGATTACTTTGGGGACGCAGAATTCCCTTCTCCTCGATCAGTTTAGGAGGCAGCTGACCCACTATTCCAATGGGAATAGCGGACAACTCTTACCGTGTGCTCAAGGTCTGTGACCCCCACACGTCGTCGATGACTCGTGTCATATGCCAGATAATATTAGCAGTCGGTCTCAGCCCATTTTATTTGTGTACCGTCATGAGGGATATTTAAAATTGAAGAGATCTTCAAACATATTTTTCATCCAAATAGTACATTTCCGGACATGGGTTCCTTTTAAAACTTTATCTACTAAGTAACCTCTATCAACCCTAGAAGTCTTTAAAAGGAATTCGGATACACCCTGTACATTATTATATTAATATAACATCCCATTTTATTAAAATTATTTATTTTTCCAGAAAAAGAGTAGAGAGTACACACAAAAATCACTAAAGATAAAGATAAAAAATCCGCAACCGTATATCATATAAATTTCTTAAAAAAGGTAATGTAAATAAATACTATTCAATTGTTAGTGTTAAGTGCCAATGATTTCGGCGTAATTAGTTATTAAATCTTAACACTTAGTCATGCATTACAGCTACTAAATATTTAATGTAATTTTTGTGAATGAAAATTACATATTTTTTGAAGATTTGCGATCAATCTTTGCTAATAAAGATTTCTCACAAAAAAAAATTATTTATTTTAATTCTTCTCTGGTGTGCCAAAATTTTTAACAACAAATAATTTTAACTGGGTTCTTATATAAGATCGAAGTTTATATATAACATAAATTAGTCAGCAGAATTTATATTCACTGTAGAGAAATTGCATTACAAAATAATTTTTCTGCCTTTACTTGATTCAAATTAATGGTAAATATATTTGATCAAGCAACTACTTTCGTCGATTGCTTACGAAGTGGTGCTTCAGTGTATTGCAGCGTCTGTGTCAACTTGAGTGTCACGGAACTAGTAGCTGCTTGGGAAAGTGCTACCTTATTTCAGCTCATTTGTCTTTCCTCGCATTTATCTGCTAATAGCTCGTCAAGTGGTCCATGGTGGTGGTTTGGAAGAGCGAGGGATAAATACAGAAAGTTCTGGGCTGCGTCATTCAGGGGCTGTCACGGAAGGTAACGGGGCTCATTACTGTCGTTTTAGCGCCCTCTGCCAGCCTAAACAAACATCCCTGCCTTGCTGCTATCTGCGAAAAGATCGTGGGTGGCTCGGGGCGCGTGTGTCGTGACGGAGAGAAATCGAGTAATGAATGGGGTCCCACCGACGACTTTCACACGCGGCGCAACTCTATTCCAAGTGGAGCTAACTCTTTCACACATCCGTACGAAATCAGCCTTTTCCATTTAACACATCGATCAACGAATTTTGCAAACTTTCTAAGGCAGCAGGAAACATTACATGATACATATTGTAATAATTAATTAATTAATTTAGCCCCACGTTGTGGAAGCCAATTTATGTAATAATAAAAGGATGGCTTAATTAAAAGAATTAATTAACAAATTATTAAGATTTAAAAATTTATTCTTTGAAAGTACAAATTGTAATCCCTACCTTTTACGCCGAATTTCATCAAGTTAACAGACAATATTTTATTTAAATTTTGCAATTCGTGGCGTTCTAGGAAAAATACAACTTTATATTTTACAATGTAATACGTCGAAATTCTCTTTATCTCAGGGTCATTACTGGGTTTGATATTCAGAACAATCCAGTTTAATAAACTAACATCAACAATTCAAGCTCATTGAAGTTAACTTAATATAATATGAAAATAAACGAAATGAAATAAATTAAATGAAAGGAAAAACGAACTAAATCTGACTTCTACCTTTAATCCGCGTTTACAGATTTTAAAATAATTGATTTGTACTCACGAATTTACTTTCTGGTACCAGATCTGATTCTTGGAGCTTGAGGACAACACTCACTAAAAAGGCCATTCACTGATTCTACACAATAAATTTTTAGTACACTCGGACGATGTTCTTGTTCACTGCCATCTGGAACTTTGGATCTGCCGCCACTCAGTCAGCCCTCGGACCTAGGTATCTTTGATGCCCCTATGTGGAATTTAGTTCTGGTCTGTGCGAAGCAAAAACTTTTGCTTCCAACTTTGCGGTTATTATATGAGTCTCTCCGTTAAAACTGTTTACTCGCGTTTTATGTAAACTAGTATATCTCGCAGTTGGACTTATTGGACTGCGCTATTCATATTTTATATCAGCATCCTCGCTTTACTGTAACATTTACCGGACCGAACTGTTTCGCTTCTAGACGCAGACTCTTACTCAATGAATTTCTCTCCGCGACTGTTGTTTGGGCTCTAACTTTCGGCGTGCGTTCGCTAACAATGGCTGGACATTACATTGTTTCTTTTGGTGTATTTTTGCCGATAACAATTCAATTTAATTAAAACGATTAATGGCCTGTTTAATTGGTATTACAATATATTCATAAATATCTTAGGTATTTGTTTCTTGAAGTATATTAAGAAACATAATATCGAATCAAGTTTCTCGGCATGTGCGAAAACCTTAGAATTTAGTATTATATCTCAGAACATGTTATTCAAAACTTTCAACATAATTTGCCATCTTTACGTGATTTACATTCGTTGTACTATGCGATAGTATTGTCCAGGTTTGAGGACTACGTACCGGCACAGTAATTTATGAAAATATGACTCACATATTTCACACGATTAAATTATTTTTGTTTCATTTAAACTGCAGTTTATGAAGTACGTGAGAGTTGGTTTTCAGGACAAATTGGTGGAGCTTACGTGTTCGGTTCGTGTATACGGGAGAAGCAGAAAGACCTCAGAATTTGAGTCACCGTGTGACGACGAAGATAAGGTAAAAAAAAACAAGGAGGCATTGACCTCAAAAAACATAGCTGGCGAATTGAGAGAAAACAATAGGTCGGTTAAGGTGGGAGGACAGATAAACTTTCACAAATTAGACATTAAAGAAGAAATAGTATTAAACTAAGTTTTTTAAAAAATTAAAGGTTTATGATGGTCGCGTTAACAACTTGGTCATTGGCGATCCATAAATAAATTTCAAATAGTGCTTATTTATACAAGTATGCGACGATTCACATTGATTCCAATAAGACATACAATTCATTTGAAATGTGGAATTCTTACATTTACATTTTAAGAATTCGCATTTGTTAATCATTCATCATAATAATTGAATAATTAATTATATTAAATCGTTTGAAACTGCGACTGTTGCAGATTCCACTGTACTGTAGTTATAGTCTGTTTCTATTAGGTGGAAGCGCCTGCTTCAGAATATGTACCACTCTCTTGTTTCTTGACTAAATGAGCCTTTTTATTCTACTTTTTGCCGTTTTATCGCATAAGTGTGGGTAAAAATATTCCAATATATTTATGAATGATGTAGAGGATATATTTGGTAATCCCTAATAATGGTCCTTTGGTTCTTTGAGTCCATAGCATTTAGTATAAGAGTCTTTAACTGTTCCAAAGGGATAAGGTTTCCTCTTCATATAATATTTTTACAGGACCTAATGATTGACTAAGCGCCTTATTTTTATGATTCTGTTATGTTTTGTTTGGTTTTCTTGAGTGAATTAGTGCTTGTCTTCTGTTCAGGATTACTGACGTCTTTGTTATCAGTTTGGCTTGTCGAGCTCGTAGATGGAGTTCTTTTTTTGTTTGTAAGTTGTGAATTATGCATGTTCTTTTTTTGAGGGTTAAATATTTGAATTGCGGGCGCCGGGTTCTTACACTGAATTTGGTCATAATTATCATTTACGGTCAGATTATTCCTCAGTATTTCATCGCTATTAGGACAATTTATCGCGATATGGCCAGGACTTTTACAATGATAGCAGTTATCGTTCTCCGCTGCAAGATACACCCTATAACTAGTGTCTTCATATTGCACCATTATAGAATCTGGAAGGGAATTTAGCTTATCCGGGTTAATGAAGAATTGTCTTATGAAACTTTTAATCCGAGAAAATCTTCGGTCACCAGAACTTATTCTAATATCCGATATTTTAGAGTCTGGAATTATATTTGGCTTTTGTAGTTCTAGCACAATACTCTCGTTTGGGATAACTGAGCATACTTTTGACAAGATTACACGGAAGTATTTTCGCATTAAAGGTCTTAAATTGATCATCTCAACCTTTATTGTTATTGATTTATGAACTTTTATTAGGTTTTCGACACCCTCCTTTGATGTTAGAAGGACGCATATTCTGGCATTGGCTATTTTAGAGATGTACTTAATTCTGATTGGGTTCATAATATTAGCTAAACCTATAATGTACTTTTAGGTATTGTATTTAAACTTGCAACAGTGGCCATCATCTTCGAATACAATCTAGTCTCCATATTCTCTGTCGACGTTCATTTTCATGTATTTCTGGGAGAAGTGGATTTTACTTTATAAAGCTTAGATATCATGCACTTATGAACTCCTTTACAGGAAAATACCTAGCCGGAATTCGCCGGGGCAGCCCCGCATGAACGTAAATACATACATAAAAACATACATCCTTTTTTATTATATACAGACTAGCTGGATGCCCGTGTATAAACCCGAAGATGTATTTAATTCCATATGAATCTTGAGTCAAGAAGTGGTTTAACCTAATTATAACTGTTCCTAGTTTCGTACATACTTTAGACTGATAGTGCATTAATTGAATACATAGAATTATACTGCATCAATGCCAACAAACTTACCTCAGAATTTCATCCGAATAGAATACTTTAATATATTCCTTGAGTATTGCAGGATATAATTGTCCCTCACTCTTCAGACATTACGAAAGATTAAATTGAAACTAAGTTCGTAGAACTTATAATATGATTTAATTATATTAATGTTAACTATCACATATATTATAGTCAAAACAGATTCACTGTGATTAAATGAAGATGACACCGTCTGTCGGCGTCTCCGTTGACCTTCCAAGACCTTTTAGCACTTTATCTGCAGGGTTGCGCAGATCTTGTTGTGTGTATGGACGTTGGAGCATTTCCTTTCGTGGCTGACTTGGAATCGAACCGCGTATCCCAGAACGGTTCCGCCAGATAACTGCTGCTTAACTGCAATTTTTGGGAAGGTCAATAAAATAACTTTTGGTTACGCATTTCTAATTAATAAATGGTTTCTTTAATTTCAGCCCAATTATGTTTCCTACATTTTAATGTTTAAATTGAGAGAAATTTGATTGTTTTGGGTGAGACTTAATCCTATATACTACCTTAAAATTTATCAATAAATATTGCCTACCTTGTATTGATTTCTATTGAAAATGTGAGAGGTGCATTAATTGCTGAACAAACACAGTTAAATCAGTCATTTTTACTTGCAGTGTTTAGCAATAAAGTGTCAGTAAAATATTGTAAATTGTTTTCGTATTTTCAGAAGACTTGATACCAAATAATATTCTCTGAAATTTAATTCGTGAATTACATTAATCATATGATGTTTGACGAAGTGATAACTGAATTCATTCTCAAAAATTTAACATTTTTCTTAAAAAAATACTAAATTAAGTTTCAATGTTTTATAGTTAAATATTATTTGTTATAAATATGACACGTTAAGTATTGAATTTTATATTTTCTTTTTCAATTTTTTCGTACCATTATCCAGAAAGATAATGTTATCACGTAAAAGAACAGAATACATAAATGGAAATGTTTAAACATTGCTCCGACTGCTGAAAGACAGTGATAATTATCATGGTATCGTATCCGGTCGTATATGCCTCGACAGTCAATCCATTCCTGGAATTATGGTATTATAATTCCCTAATTCTACACAAAATAAAGCGGTCAATCCATCTAAACTGCGTATCGGCACGTCTTATAATATCTGAAGATAACTCTTGCTGTTAACAGTTCTTTGAAAAACGTTGAATACTGTGACAGTTTCAGTTTAAACATTGACAACAAGCGTGCTTAATTCTTTTACGATAATATGATGTGGAGGGATCCGGTGATTTTCCCCACAGACACTTGCCCAATGCACGTTTTCCGGACGACGACATCCCGATTGTCGTATTTCCGACAGGACATTATTGCAATTGACGATTTCCCTAAAGGTGATTATCTTTATTGACGTTTGCCCTACAGGTCCGATGGGACATTTTGCCGAAAGGTGCGGTTTTACGGAATATATAATTATAATAATGAACACTTAATTATATCTTATTATACATGTTTATTATTGTAAATTCAGTTATGAATTAATGAATGAAACAATCTGAACTAAACTTAGTATTACTAGTCCCTTACGATCCAGGAACAAACACTGTAGACAATGATCTGTCGGGATACTTCGGTATATTTTCGTAGGTAAAACGTTCATCCGGCAAGTGTTTGTCGGGATTTTGTACTAGATCCCATGTTGATACAAAATCAATGCAATGACGAGTAATTCATAAAATATTTATTTAATCTCTTATTATTTATATTTTTCCTACTTGACAACAAATCACAGTGTTTTATTCCTTATTTTGAGACTTCTTCAGGCGATAAAAATTGAAATTAAAAGTGGCCCTAAGTTATGAATGTCGAAAATAAATTTATTCTTCGATGATAATTTTCAACACTAAAAAATTGTAAATAAAACATCACTTAAAATTTTTAAGTAAAATAAAATTTTTTGCTTACAAATTATCGTGTAATATAAGCTTCCAAGAATATTCTCTGGAGTATGTAAAAAAAACATTTATTTCATAGTCAGAAATAGAGTTCGTGACTATATAGGTCAAAATGAGCAGATGATGATGAATTTAGCGGAAGAATAATAAAGTTAAATTGTTAAAATTAAAATCAATCAAAAATGCAATCATTCATATACGATGCATTTATTTATTAGTTTTAATTTGTATAACATGAGAAGTCCCAAAAAACGGATGAAAGTAGTAATTTTTTGTCAATCAGGAAAATATTAATAAATAACTAATTAAACATTTTCTGATTATTGAATTCATTTTAATCAATAAATAAGAGATATTGTAGAATAATATCTCGAGGACGTTCACTTTCCCAGTGATTATGCCTGTTTAATCGTCGTTTAGGTAGAATTTTCCAAAAGTCAGAATCGGAATTTGTCGTATAACAAACCACACACAGAACTCTAATTACAATCCGGCGATCCTCCAAGCAGCGCTTTCAAAATATGTGCTCCATGTGGTCGGTTTCAGCTTCAGCAGGTTTCCCTCTTGCTCTAAATCCTACTCAGTTGGCGTGCTGGCTACTTATCTTCAGGAAATCCTCTCTGTGTTAATTTTCTCAATAGAGGATGGAACGTCCACACATGAATGGATTCTAATCCAAGTACTAGGATTGTCAGTCCAAACAATATCAGTGACTACTGCGATTACAAAGACGCGTGTGTTAGCTAAATTAGGCAAATGACAAAATGAGCCAAATTAATATTTGTCCCATGTAATTTACATTATATTTTTTTCTTTTGTATCGAAACGTTTGCCTTAAAATCAGAAAATCATTTGTCAATTCCATCTTTCCAATTTAAATGGATTAACTGATTTTAATAACATTGTTATATAATACCTTTTAAATATTTCAGCGTATATTAGCTTCAGAGTAAACATAATTTAAATTTTTATAGAAATAATTTATTTTAAAATTCTAGAAATACACTTATTTGCCATTTGTCTTGTTATATTAAGAAAAATTACATAAAGAAAAAATAATTTTTATAACGAATACAGAAATGTTAATAATTTTAATAGTCTTTTATGTATGCCGCGCAAACATACGTAATATATTCAAAGCAAATAGTGTTGAGTGATGCATAACACATTTTCATTACTGTCGCCTTTAAAGCCCCTCCTCTGCAAGCCACTATGTTTACGGTATCTGTGAAAGGTGAGTTTCTTTTACCGCATATATGTTTATGCATAGCGCCTGGAACCATGTCTTTCTAAAAAAAATCAGGTCATGGTTATCTTATAGATGGCTTTCGTGTGAGGTCTCCGTATTAGCTGGGGCCGACTGCACTCAAAATATATATATATATATATATATATATATATATATATATATATTAAGAAATTTATTGGATCAATAAACAGCTATTTGAAAAGGATGCTTTTAAGAACTATTTCAAAATATCAGGATAAAATGTTACAAATAAGGACTTCATAAACTTAAAATAAATTTGGCTAAATATTATTTATATCAATCAGAAACAACTGTTTGGAAAGACAAGCAAGTAGGTGAGCTGTTGCACAAACATTTGCAATTTTTCGTATAACTGTCTTTTCCATCCTTTCAAATTAACACGGGAGAGTATCAGCGCCGTCATTATAGGGAAGAATGTTTTTAAGCTATTCTTTATTTTGATGTTGCGACGAATAAAATTGTCATTGTTTCTGGTACTTTGGGAAATTCACAACTGTTTTAAATTTAAACACACAAATTACGTTGTGTGAAAAGTAGCTTGAGTCTGTAATGAACATCAAACATCATCAATTTTTCAATCCCTCGTACATTTCCCAAACTTTTTATACCAAAGCTGAAGTTTTTAAATACTCGTATAATCTCCACTAAAATGAAAATGTTTCGGAAGGATTTTCATTTCTTCTTGTGCTTTACAATAATAATGATAATAATGTCATATTCTTTAAATATTGAATTTATTTTACTTGAATATTTAAATAATTTCACAAGTCCTCCATTATACATTTTTTTAGGTAACAGGCCACATGAGGGTAATCCACATGGTGGCAACTCCCCTTTAATACCTTATGAAGGGATCTGAAAATGGGGCATGCGGAAGGGTAGAGGAAGGTAGCCAAGGGTTAACTAGGATCCCCGGGCTGTAGTTTAATAATCCTACCCGGCATTCATCTAAAAGTAATGCTGGGCAACCCCTAAAAAACCTGCATCATCCCTTCTAATAGCGGGAGAGCAGCATTCCATTCTCCGTGCCTCGACCAGTTTAGGAGGCAGCTGGCCGACTGTTCCAATGGGAAGAACGAACAGCTTTTACCGTATGCCCAAGGTCTGTGATCCCGGAACATACACCTCTCATTTCACTCATTTTCCTATGCTATAAGAAGGGAGTTGCCACTATGTAGATTACCCTATACATAGTCTGTTTACACTTTTGTTTGTATGTATGTATATTTTTAATTGAGATTTTGTTTTTCTTGGTGGCAGTTTACAACGAATATATAAACAAAATTATAACAAATAAATAAATAAAACAATTTTGAAAGAAGAAGAAGAAAATTATAATAAGAAATTAATAATAATAAAATAAGTCTTAGAAATTTGTCCTGAAAATTTATTTACTCTTTTCCACTCTTCAGTCCACTAAAGAAAACTATAGACATAAACTTATTTATATTATATAATAAACAAATACACTTCACTAATTTGTGTATATTATTCTTAAACCTTCTTATTGGAAGATTATCCTCATATACTGCAGCACGTAAATTTTTCCATTCGCCTATCGATCTGTTTAGGAATGAGAGTTTCCCTGCGTCGGTTTTTTGTGGTCTCCTTTTTAATTTAAATTTGTGATCACCTCTGCCAATGTAAGTTTTATTTTACGATCTTATCCCGTATGTCTTTCCACGCTTAGTTACCCGTGTATGAATTAAAAAGAGAACAAATTTTATATTTCTTCCGCCTGGTTGCCAAAGATTCCCACTCTAATTTCTCTACCTTTTCTCGCTCGTGACCAAGTTCCCTGTATTACAAATTTTGCTGCACCCTCTGAAGTTTTCCTAGTCCTTCTATGTGGTGTTTTCTATAAGGATCCCAACAACTTGCACCATATGGGACGAACCAGATATTTATAAGCAAGTTCTTTTTTTAATATTCTCATTACAAATTGTTAAGATTTGCAAGATATTATTAATAGTACATGTCATTTATTTGCAATCATTTTATGTTGCACCAATAATATTATGTATCATAAACTTAAATTGTTGAATAGTTAATATATACATTACAACTGATGTATACATCACAGATGCTTAATTCCATTTATTCCGTAAAAATCGTTACTGAATAAAATGAGTGGCAAAGGAGAAATGGAGTTAGTTGAGCTTTAAATTGACTGTTGTTATTCGACAATTTATTCTTTGTGGGCACTATGTTAAAAGTGCAAGAATAATGGACATTGCCAACAACCTGTGGTGTAGGGGTCCGCGTGATTGCTTCGTATCACACATGTCGCGGGTTCGAATCCCGGCCAGGCCATGGATGTTTGTGTACGTGACAGTTACTCTCGTCAAATCAGTCCTCCGACAAGGTAAATTGAGTCGCTAATTACGTGAGCTGTTATGCGACTGTAAATAAATGTATATAAAAAAATGGACATCATTCTACGCAATAGACAATGATTTATATTTTTTGTATGGATTGTTTGTTTTTTGTGTTGAATATTGAATATCAAAGTTCTAATAAATAAATGCCGATTTGAAATAACAAATAATATATTAATCAATTTTCTCTATTAAATGAATGGACAAACGCAGAATAGTACACAGATTTGTCTAACGCTGGTAGTGTCTCCAGTGAATTCTTGTAACTAAAAATAACGTTAGGAAATTCCACACCTTTTGAAAATTCGTTTATAACCACACGATAAAAGTCTCTACTAAAATATGAAAACGATCTTTTTCAGGTTTAAAAAACATGGAAACAAAATTGGTTATATGATTTTTCTTATATTGTTAATCAAACATAGCAATTTTATACTTAATATTTTTAACTACTTAATAAATGTGATTAAAAAAAATTGTAAAATCAAGAGCAATATTTGTTATTATTTACTCAATTCCGTACTTGCTAAGAAAATTATTGACAGTGATATTATATTATTTTAAAAAATTGTTAAGAAATTTTAATAAAACTGTAACTATTTGTTAAACACAATCGTTTTAATTTTCCGAGGAAGACGAACGACCTGTGAAGGAAATGAAACGCACTTTTCTGTGAGATATCTCTGCGAGGCTGCGATGCCACCCACGTCGTCGGGCCTAGTGACGGATGCGGCGGTCGTTTAATGTTGTTTGTAGTAGTGGGATGAGCACGTGTGCTGCACATGTGCAGGTACAGCTCGGTACCTGGACTCAGATACCGCAACTTTGATCCTCAGACGGGGAAAACGATAGCTTACGTAAACAAGACTTTAAAAGCTTCTTACTCGGTTCCTGGCATGTGATGAGCCGTGAATAAGAAACCGCGTCTACGCTGCTACTGCACATGACGTTCGTAGGTTTACATTTCAAAGGATATTCTATGTTGTTGATTTCAACTTCATCATTAACACAGAACGAAAAAAAATTTAATGCAGATTTTTACGTTGACTATATCTTGAATATATTTATGAACCTTTAGTTCCTTAAAACTTTCCTCTTATATAACAAATTACCTTACCTTTCACTTAGGCTTACTTAAAAACAATGTAAATATGCTTATGTAAAACATAATATTGAAACATAGTAAAAATAACTACAATCTTTACTTACATTGGGGGAACACCTCCTTTACACACGCCGTCGAAAAACAAAATGGATTACGAATAAAAATTTTAATGATGAGCGTATGATCAAAATTAATGTCGTACGTTTTTATCCATAAACATTGGTATTCAAATTAATCTGAAAATTATAATTTAATGAACAAACAGCAAAACGGTCTATTTGTTGTATTATCAATATCAAACAAAAATAAATATAATATTACGGCGTTTTGTTCACTATTTTGAACTTTGTTAGGTAATAAACAGTTTTAAATGTATCCATATATATTGATGTTAAAATTAGATGTCCAAATATAAATCTTGGGTCAAGGACTGTGTTATGTGAAGGTTATAACCCAGATTAATTATATTACAGTAAATAGTAGTACAATTCCTTTAACTGAATACACAAATATTTTTCATTTCGAAACGAATATAATGTATTTTATTTGCTCCTTAATATGCTCAACATTTGTTAAATCATAAACCGCATTAATTGGGAAGTTTCTACGACATTTAATGGAAATGTATTGTGTTGAGCATATTATTATTATAAAATGTAGAGGCATTCCATTCATGATTATCTAGAAACGAGGAGTAAAGTTGAAGTATCCGTATTCTAGACAAAATTTTCAATCTGATTACATACCAGCAACAAGTAGCAGAACGTCAGTGTTATATAATAAGTGTTTAGTCGCGTATTCTATTCCCAGTCCGGTTTGGTTTTTATCATCCTGATGCTTTAATTCAGTTTCATGACCTATATGGTTGAGCTTCGTTTGAAAGCATTTATTTTCTTCTTACGTGTTTCAATTCCACTTAAATTATGTTAGATGATCAATATTTGTTTTTAGTATTAATTGTTAATAATTAAAATAAAATACATGTTATTTTATATTACGTTGCAAGTAATTCAGAAGAAACAGAAGAAGCTTACATTCCAAGCTTAGCCATATAGATTATGAAATATTTTAATTAAAGAATCAGGATGGAAAGAATACAAATTCATTAGGTAATAGAATTATAAATTTAATTTAATCTTTACGTAGAATTTAGAATGTATTTATTGACGTATTTCACTTCTTCTTTCTAGAAATAATGGAAAAAACAAATAAATCTAAACGAATTCTGATCGGTCTTCTTCAAGGTTTTGTTTTTGGAGCATAACCGTTTTCATTATGTATAAGTGATTTACAACTACTACTCAGTTTCGTTACATGAAAATTTGATTAAAGTGTGACCACCTGCTTCATTGGTTCAATTAATGGTGAAGAAAAATTCATCATCAAATCTCAATCGAACCAAGTGTCACTAAGTTCTTTAATATTGGAGGCGTAAAATTATAATATTAGCAAAGTTTAGTGTTGAAAATTCCTAGTACTCTCTGCAGACAATTTTATTGAAAGAATGACAAATATATCCTTAAAAATAAATTAAGATCAGCCGCCTATGGGATTAAAATAATAGCAGTTTGAACATTGGAAAAAAAATTAATTGCATACTTTCACTTCATATGGTCATAGTAAATATTTAGGGGAATAGAAAATTTTAATTTTAGAAGAAGATTGATCTATAGCATTAACAGAGTGTTTTTAAAACAATTAACAGTCTTAATCGTAATATGAATATATACAAAATTTTAATAATACGAAAATAGCCCAATGACAGACAAAATGAAGCGATGATATAAATACACACAAAGCTTCAGGTACTAAAAACAACGCAATGGCCAAGAATGACACAGCCTGAAAATACAGTTGACAAACTCGAAAACTTTAAAAAATATTTTTATTGTATGAATACACTTAATTAAAAAACTTCTCTTTGTATAAGTACGATTATTTAAAAAAGTATTTTTCTGTCGTCAAGTGAACCAGCTTGGTATTTTATGTGTTAAGAGTTATTTTATTTTTATCAAACCGAACATTTAGTTTTTCAAATGCAGAACAATTTTCGAATATTTAATCCGTATCTGTAATAATTAAATTTGTTTCATCCGCATACAAGAGTGGCTTCATTTATTGAGTATTACCAGGCACATCATTAATATACAAGAGAAATAGCAGTGGTCTTAAAATTAAAACAAGAGTCACATGGCAAGTTATCAACTTCCACTCTGAAAAATAAACTTCTTCGACTTTATTTTCGATGGCTACCTTTTGTTTTCCCTATTTTACGTTAGATGTTAAAGTATTGTTTTTACCTGATACCGTAAAATTATTATTAAAATATATTGTGATCACATGCCTAAAAAATGTTAACGATTTTTCCAATTACGTTTTTAGTTTAAAACAAGCGAATTTTGAATGGTTTTATTACATTCATGCATTACTGTATTTGTAGATTTTTGTTTGAAAACCTTATTGATATGAGTAATTATGTTGTATATCAGCGTGAAATATAGTCATGTAAAATGTTTTATTTTTCTAATAGAGAGAATGGGTAGTAAGGCCGGTAATTAGAGAAGCCTTTCACGAAGTGCGATATTACGTCGGCAATTTTAAGAGAGGAGGACAGAAAACTACTGAATACTGAAATGTAAAGGGAAATTATTACATTTAGACATATATTATGAATTTGTCTTTTAATGCCATACATGTCTGAATCATGCAAGATATTTTTACTACGGTACTAATTTAGTTTGTCACCCTCAGAGGATGAAATATACAAAACGAACTATTGATGCGGATTTTTCAGCTGTTCAGAGATATTAGCTCCATCCGCTGACTTTTTTAATGTATAAATAGTAATCAAACGTGTGCAAAGTAATAATTACCTTGTCAGATGCGTACACTTTGAAATTGGTTCATTTTCTTGCAGGGTGTAATTTCTGTATCATTAAAATTGTTCTTATATAAAATATTTTTAATAAGATTCTATGTGACTGTAATATTATTATAATAATTTCCCTTCTTTTCTAAAGCATTAAGCTATTTTAGTATATATATATATATATATATATATATATACGTCTTTAGGATTGTAAGAAATTTGAAAATTGTACCGATGAATTGAATTCTTTACGTTAATTAAAAAATTAGAGCATTTCGAGCGATACTATTATTACAATTTTTGTGCTTAGCATTATGTTTATTCATTAATTTAGCACGAGATATTTCATCAATAATGAAAAGTGTTTAATATCATGTAATTAACATCCTTTCCTGATATCCAGTATTTATTATCATTGTATTTCGGCAAATTATTCCTGTATAATAAAACTAAAAACGAGCTTCGTACAGACAAACTTAAAATAGAGCAACAAAATCACAGAAAATTTAAAGGTTCCAGACATTTAGACGCGGATTGGAGTCTCCTTAAAACTACGAATAAATTATGACAGGAAATTGAACGAAAAGAGAAAAAAATGTTGTCAAAATCGAAACAGTGGTTAAATGGTTTAGAGATACGATTGCTAAATTCGAATAAGTAATTAAATTTGATACAATGGTTAGTGATGGGATTGTGAATTTAATCACCACTTCGATTTTGACAACACTTCTATTTTAGGTAGAAATCCACATTATTGGAAAATATTAATATTTTAAATGTTGTATATTAAAAATCAACCTAATAGATTAATATTTTAAGTTTTTTGACCCGTATGAATTTATGTTTGATTTCAGTTCTTTTATTAATTTCCCATCTTTTGTATTTCGCCGATAGAAATAGGACCCCATCTGCGTTGAAAGGTCAGGGACTTTTAAATTTTCTTAGATTTTGCTTCCCTGTGCTTAAGTGTGTCTCAACGAAGGTGGTTTATATTTTTATTATTTTTAACAGAAGTAAATTTCTATGCTTTTCCGGAATGATCTAGTAGTTTGAAGGGCGAAGATTTATTTTTCAGAAATATCTCTAATAGATTCGATAAACACAATCGTACATTCAAATATTTTTAAAGACTATTCAAATTTCTATAATTCAAACTTTTTATATTTCATAACATTTGTGGAATATTTGAACCCTTTTCTGGCTTTCTGATTGAAAGAAATATTTATTTTTATGAAGAAACGTTTTCTCTGCGTGGCTATTAATGTTACTAGTTATGTTTCTATGGTAACGGAGCATACATTTTAATTATATACGTATATTTACTTATCATATAAAATAAAATTTTATTTAGTTTAATAAATCAGATAACTAACACATATAAATACCACACAAAGCTTCAGGTACTAAAAATAACGCAAGAGCGAAGAACGACACAACCACAAAATACAGTTGACAATCACAAAAACTTAAAAAATATTTTTATTGTATGAATACACTTAATTAAAAAGTAATTTAAAGAGATGAAGCGAAAAAAAGAATTTTTTAAATTATAAATTAATATTAAAAATTAAAAAATTAAATATAGCAAAAAGAAAGGCAGTATTCCTCCGTCCAGAATGCTGTAAAGAACAAACAGTGAATAATCAAGTTAACAAATCAATATTTAAAATAAGTCCTACATAGTATTTAGGTTTAAAATTTTGAGTTGTAAAAATACTGGCGATTCCAAACGATTCTATACGTAGTCAAAATTTTCTTTTTTGTAATAATGAGAGTGCTGTGGGTTTTGTTGGAATGGTAACCACATGTTTCTTAACCCATGACATTCGCCTCGCATTGACGTCCGCGGAGCCGAGTTTCAACTAAAAAGTATAGTAGATTATGTATCATCAATTTACGTCATTGGCATGTACACATGGGCGCTTCGCAGAAGTCAATGATCACGTGTGCAACGTGTCAATACAGGGCCATATGGAGCAAGTTGAAGTCTTTCAAGACCGCCGACGACGCGACGTCTGTGTTCGCAGACATAAACCTACTGTTTACATGGCCGCGGCGCAGACCCGCAGTCTACACGATTTCATGTTCCTAGGCAATTGTTAATTTCCATTATAAAGAGCTCTCGCTGTGCAGAAATAAAAATTAGTATATACTTTCACGTATTGTTTATGAGGTATGATGTGATATAAATGTTTAGTGCATCTCTGCAATTAATTGAGCCAGAGGTGTCAGAGTGTCAACGAAATGCAACACCAGCATACCTTGTTATGCACTTCAATGTCATGGTCGATCATGATTTGTAGTCACGGTTTCGTGAGATTGACGAAAATTTTCATATTGCGTGAGGCTGGCATCCTTTACCAAATAATCAACCTTCTTCTCTTCCTCGTTCATATATTATTTTTTTTGTGCATATGGATTACGGCAATAAACCGAAATTCATGCAGGCAGCAGGTAGTATACTATAGACAAAGAACACTCACGTCGATCATATATTCATATTCAAAAAATTGAATTTTGACACAAATCTATATTTATAACTTCACTTAGATTTATTTAATTTTATTGGGCAAAGACCTTGTGGCTACGTTTAAAATACATAAAATGAAGGTTCACAAACTATATACAAACATGACCATAAACCATAGGTTGATACTTTAAACCTTTTACCGACGAAGTCTTCTTGCTTCTATCGCCCCACATTCTCTTACATTTGTGAATTCCCGCCTTTTAATGTAATAAGAAAGGAACAAGGCTTACAGAAACGTTGTGTGGTATTTAGATTATCACTTCTTTTGCCTGAATTTGGCTATATTTCTTATTATTAATTTTCAAGGAAACGTAATTTTTTTCATTGTAATATTCTATTGGCGCGTTACAATATGTTATCGAAGTATTTGTGTTTTATATTACGTTTTAATTTATTTTCTGCCACCACTCCACATTATTATGTATGATTTATTTTCACATTTGTGAATAAAAGTTATACTCAAATATGTATACAATAATCATATAAGCTATTACCGTTTTAATGTTCACACTTATTTTCCGTTAAAACACATTTCTTAATTACGATGTCCCTTCCTCAAGTTCAAAATACAGCGAAGGTCGGAAGAGCGAGAGTTACGGTTATCTTAACCATTTACTATAGTTCTAAGAGCTAAGAGTATATTTAATTCTACGCACATAGATTTGAAGTAAGTAAATAAGCTTCACTAAGATCAAAGGAAACCGAGTAAATGGAGATTAGATTCATTACATGCTGCCGTGATTCAAATAAACAATGTAATATGCACGAGGGAAATAGGAATCAATCACCACTTTACGTTACTTATTGATAATTAAAAGAGAATCCGACAACTTTAAATAAACGTTTGTGGCGTATCTTGTAATTAATTCAAAATCTTTTAGAAGCATGACCATGTTTCAAAATCGAAAAAATAAAACGCCCAAGAGAGTTTAATAGAACATCTGTACATTAACGAGTAATGAAATTTTATGAATTCAAAACAACATATTCATTAACTTCATAACTATATCGTAATGGGAGAAAATTGTAAACGGAACTTAAAAATTTCTTAGCATTTGACAGACATTGTAAGGAGACAGTATGTGGTTCGTAAAGAACTTGGTCTCCACAATATGATGAAGAAGAAGGTGTATACAGGCTATATATTCATAGTGGCTGTATATTTATAGTGGCAACTCTCTCTTATAACATAGGAAAGAGACTGAAAGGGGGGATGCGAAAAGGTAGAGGACGGTAGTCAAGGGTTAATTACGGGCCCCGGGCTGTAGTTTAAGGATCCTACCCGGCAATTCGCCTAAAGTGATAAAGACAAAACCCTAGAAAAACCTGCGTCAGGTAGGTTGGGAATTTGGTACTTGTCCCACGGCCTTACGATGCCAGGAGAAGGGTTTGCTGTTTGGATGCAGCATTCCATTCTCCGTGCCTCGACCAATTTATGAGGCAGCTAGCCGACTATTCCAATAGTAATAGCGGACAACTCTTACCGTATGTCCAAGGTCTGCGACCCCGGAACATACACCTCTCAAAACAGGCCGAGGTGCCGCGACTTGTGGGAACCTGAATTCAATAAACTAGCTATAGGAGAAGGCATCTCTAAAGGTAGCCACCGCCAGAGAAGGGAAGGTTCACCTGCGAAAGAACAGACCTCGCAGGCTTCCTTTATTGCGTGTAATCGTTTATATAGATAGTCAACAACTAATAAAACTGAAAGTTCTTTCTTAAAAGAAGATTTGTTTCTCTAATATTTCAATACGCGGAATAATTTAACAAAGGCAGATATTTTTAAACTTACTGGTACTATGAAATTAAGATACCTTATGGAAAAAAATTCGGACAAATTTTGTAATAATATTATATATTATCTTTATATAATAATAGTTATAAAAAATATCTGAAATTATAATAACATAAATAAAGAAACGGCTTTGAACCTGAAGAGGTCCTAAACTGGGCAAAACGTTGGTAAATTTAATTTTTTTTAAAAAATAACAGAATATCCTGATCAATGCGTTTGCTTATGTATTTAGATACTTAATAAGTACCAAAAGTGTTAGAACAGTTCCACTCATTAAACAATGTTTCTTTGTATTCCATATAATATATTATTATCATACGTTGGCACTATTTCCTGGATATTAGGGATAACACCGTTTAAAAATTCTGTAAATGATTTGCACAGAAACGCCGAATAGTCTGAATTTTTAATCGAAGGTCTCTTTTGAAGTATCTTCTGATAAGTAACGAACGCTCGAGATGGTCCTTCAATCGTAAATAATAAGCTGCTATTGTAAAATATTACACGTTTATTGTGCACGATCAGAAGACAGATTAATCGTCAATATTAAAAGTTTGTTTTACATGTATATGAAGTGCTAGCATACTAATGGAATATTTTAAACCACACTTTTGCACTATCACATATATTAAAATTCCTGATTATATAAATTAATAGCTCATTTCCAGTATTTATTTCAGAAACCGTAAATTGTTTATTCAATAGCGCATGATAACATATTGAGAACGTGTTGAAATCACTAACGGTAATTAATAAAAATTTCCTCGCCTCAGAAACAACTTTGAATAGTAAACTAATTTATATTCACATCACCGTTTATTTTTATAACAAAGGCGACTTTTATGTAAATGCAGCTGATTAAGTTCGAGGAGCTTGTAGAGTCGGCCGTTCCCTTAGACGCGATATTTGTTTAGTCTGTGTTGCTCTTACTTCTGTATCGAGTCTCACGGCCTGTAACAAATTTGCTTTTTTGTTTGCGAAGGTTTGATGTGTGTTCGTGTGCTTGAGAAGAGGGGCGACATCGCTCTCTCACACAACTTGAAACTCTTGGTGTGCAGAGACTCGACCACTCTTACCAAACTGCATTTCAATCATCAATACCGAATATAAAAGCTATATTAAACGCTAGGAAATGTAGAAATATTTGCAACTATTCGAGGAAGAAACAAACTCTCGTGTAGATCGAATTCGTTTGAAATATGCTAATAATAAAAATTACGATCATAATCCTTGATTAGATCTACTTAACTTTTATTAAAATTTTAGAGAAATTCTATTTTAATTTTCTTATTAAAATATATATTGATTTGAAATTAAGTTTTTATTTACAATTTATTTTATAACAATCTTATAATTTAGTAAATGGACATTCCTTAAACGAAAAGGGTTCAGTCAACACAAAAATAATTGATATTCTGCGAACGGTTAACTTTCAAGTCATTTCAGTTTGGATTGAGGTTGAAGTGCCTGTGAGGTTAAGAGTTTTTCATTAGTTGTTTGTGGCGTATATTTCTCCCTAAGCGGTGTTAAATACGTACAAGTCCAGACAGCCAAGTTAAGAAACTATTAAATTTTCGAAATAATTTTAAAATCATAAATGTTTGGAGGATGCGAATAAAGGAGCTGTTATCGTTTCATGAGGGGTTATGGAGAAATAGGCTACCCGCGTTACGTAATTGTACGTCGGGTATGTCTGCGCGATCTTCTACAAGCTTATCCTTTAATTTTCGCATCGTGTTATCATGCTACGTAATTGAAGATGGAATGACGTACTTTTAGCATTTGCGAAACATTTGCAAGATCTCTCTCTTAAAGCGTAAGATTGACTGAGATCAGAGTTCTTAAATTCGTACTGCAACAAACGAAAGACACAGGAATCGAATCTCAAATACTAAAGCTAATTCACGAAGGAGACCAGATGAACGCTTTGCTATAGGATGTAGAGAGGAAATAATAACAGATCTATATTTTACAATAGTTTATTTTCACTAAAAATTTATTTATCTGGTTTCCCAAAAGTTATATAATAGCTGCTGTACCAGAAATTCGAAATACGACGGTAGTCCAAGAAGTACCCGACCTTAATGGCAGGTTGTTGTTTCGAAAACAAAACTGGTCTAAAGTATCAAGCTTATAAAGCTTACGTTTGAAGACGCTACATTGTTCAGTGTTTGTTTGACAGCCAACAATAATGAATGCTGTGTAAATTAATTTGTAAACCTGGAAAAAATTATTTATTCATACAATTTCATATGGAAGGTCTCAGTCAAACCAATATCAAAATCTAGCTAGATTTTACTCTGATGAAATATATTCCTTCGATTACGACAAAAAAATATTGGGTGGCACCGTACAACCTGCCAAGACGAACAACGCAGTCGTCAGCCAAATGAAGTGACCACATCAGAAAATGCGAATACAAGGTAGGCATTACAAAAAGTGGTGTACGTCGCATTTACTTAAAATTTGGACATGAGGAAAATGTGAACAATGTGAGTGCCGCGTTTGCTAACAGTGGAACGAAAGCAGCGACGTGAGGGTGTTTCAATCGAATGTTTGGCGATATTTCATAGTAATAAAGCCGAGTTTTGCGTCGATTAATTACCACGGATGAAACGGGTCAAACACTTCAAACCTGAGACGAAACAACAGTTAAAACAATTGAATGAAAGGGGAGAATTGGTTCCAAAGAATTGATTATCTTCAAAAGGTAAAACAATCAACGTAAAGTATTATGCGAACTTATTGCGATGAAGTAAACAACAAAAGTGTTGTTTCATCACATACCGGGAAACAGCATTTGACAGAAAAAAATCCACATAAGGCGTAGCTAGTCGGAAAATACTAATATACACTTAATTAGATTACATAGGTACACAGAAAACTATACAATAAAACTTCTTAATCGTACAGTTTGTGCAATTATAAAAAAAAATTGTAATTTTTCTGAATTATTTCGAGAAACAAAGCACATCTTTCAAAATGGTAAGTTTTTGTAAGAGAGAGAGTGTCTTCGATTAATATAACAATGAATTATAACTATAATTTTAAAAATAATAATAATGATAATAAAACGCAGTCTAGAGAAATTAGACTCACCCAGCTTGTTGTCTGAGTCAACTAGAAAATTAGGTATAATAATTTTTGCAACAGTAGTTTCTCATTAAGAACATTTAGATATTAAATTTAAATAGTCAGGTGAAAGAAATATTTTTGGAATTCAATTTAAAGGCCTGTAGGGGAAAAAAGTTTAATATGTATTGCATTGGATGTTTAGCTTTATTCGGGTCACCAAATGAAATCGATGAACAGCATTGTTTGGAAAGGTCTATAACCCGTATATGAGTTCCGGAATGATTAAGATCCTGCAGACCTGCGTCACTGAACGTCGTAAAGTGTGATTCATAAATATTTAGCAAACCGTTACCACAGCTTTAGTGGCTGCTAAAACTTCCGTCTTCATTTATATTAAAAAATAAGTAAATTGAAATATAACCGAAATTATTTATATTCGCCTAGAGTATGTCTCACGGGACTGCAACAGCGAAAGTTAAAAGTAATATCAATATCGTCTGTATAAAATATAAAAAATTAATGCCAGGAAATAAGTTCAACTAGAATATATTAAGATTATAAAATCAGATTTATTTTTGTGGTAATTTAATAATTATTATTCTTTTTATGTAACCCTTCTGTTTTCACCGCTTAAGAACCTATGAGCTTTCGTCATCAAGTCTCACAATGTCTACTAGCTTTGGCCTTTTTTCTAATTCTGCTCCGTTTGCCAATGCGATTGGAATACGCACCGATTAATTAAATCGTAACAGTTGTATGGCATCTACCGGTATAACAGTAGGAAATGTGTTTCATAAAACTTAAGCAAAATTTTTTACCAATCAAAAAAATGTATATTCATCTGAAAATTCGTAGACTAATAAGAATGAATGCAATTTGTACACGCATGTCATATAGGAAAGAGAGTCTGCATTTGAACTGTGGAGGCACGGGCCCTCGAGCCCTAGAGGCCGTAAACGTCACGCGGCCAGAATTATCGCCCGGGAGCGGTAACAGTCAAACCCCAGGCTGATGGTTTGCTATTGCAACCGCAAGAATCAATATACAGAGTCCATTACACGCCGCCAGCCTGCGCGCAGCCTCGGCGAATTCCCGCACTTCCTACTACACGCAGCACGGAGCAGCCTCGTGCACTTATTCCGTTGGCTTCACTGTAAAATGCCCAAACGCGTATACGACATTAGTAGGAAATAAATTATCCGACTAATGTCCCAAGACAGAGATTTAGTTTCCAGTTGCGATGTATAATTCCTGTTATTAAATAAATAGTTTTTACATTACAGAAATCTGAAAATAAACTACTCAATAGTGTAGAAAAGAGAAAAACAGTGACATCGTTAAACCTTATGATGTATGACTGATTAGAGAGTCAAGTATGTAGGAAATAAACTTGAATGAAATAATCTCACACTCGAATACTACGAAATTCGTCAACTTTCTCTGCAGCTGAAGTCAACATTTTATTGAACTCAGAGAAATAATAGGTTCAACAGAAAATTGTAACATCATGTAATAGAAAAAATTATAATTTATATTGTTCATGCCCATAAAATAACTAAATTATGTCTAATAAATTATGTAAAACACGGTGGAATGCTTTTGAAATATGTAACGTGCCACAATTAATCCCGCAATGCATTTATATATATATATATATATATATATATATATATTCATTTCAGGGTATTTCAAATGTATTCCACCGTGTTTATATATATTGTAATAATCAACAAAATGAAGGTTAATTAAATGAATTAATTAAACAAAAAAATTAATTAAAATTTGAATAATAGTTAATGATTAAAAAGGTGGTCTTAACTAATAGGAATAATTAACAAAATTATTATGTATTTAAAAATTTAATGTTGATAATTACTTATTATATGCCCTGCTTTACACGCTGAATTCCGTCAATTTAACAAACAAAAATCTCAATTTTATTTTAATAATTCGTGGCGTTCTATGAAAGTATGGCTTTATAATTAATTAATTACGTTGAATTTCTCATTATCTCAGGGTCACCACTAGGTTTGATAGGAAGAACAAATACAATGAGCTAAAATATTAACAAACCAAACTCAATGAAGTTAACGGAATGCAATATTAAATGCAAAAGTAAAAGAAAACGAAAGAAAATAAAAACGCAAACGAAATCTGATTATACCCTTTAATTATCGTTTAGTCATTAATAATTGTTTTGTACTCACAATAGTGCTACTGGTACCAGTTTGGATTCTTCTTGATTGAATTTAACACTCAGTAAAACAGGCCATTCATTACTCACTGATTCTACACTTTAGAGTTTGAATACACGCAGTCGTTGCCCTCGTGTCTCTGCTATCCGGGAATCTGGATAAGTCCACCCTCAGCCGGTTTGCCTGACGTATATTTCCTTAAAGTCTCTCGATGCGACAGTTAGTTCAATTTGTGAAGAAAAACTTCTGCTTCCAAATTGCGATTTTATGTGTCTCTAAGCCAAACTGCTTACTTCCGTTTTATATAAATTATCATATCTCGCCGTTGGACCTCCTGGATAACACTATTCATGCTTTAAGGTTAGCAAACTTTACTGTGTTATTACTTTATGTGGACCGTTCTGTTTCGTATCTCGGCGCAGACATTTCCTTTCGCGTCTTGCCACTAACTTTACCGTTTCGCTTCTTGCCGTCGACTGCGTTTCTCTAGGCGCGCGGTCTCCAGTCTCCCATTGTTAACAAAGAAAGACCCGCTGCGATTGTTGTCTTTAAGCACCCTTTCCGACAACAATTAAATTATATTAAAAACAATTAATAGCCTGTTTAATAGGTATTACAATATATACTTAGTTTTCTTTTACTTTCTTGTTTCTTCAAGTGTGTAATATAACATAACTTATAGTACTATAGGAAAATGTAATTTATTATATATTACGTAATGACATACTATAATATTGATATAATATCGAATAAAATGTATAAATTAGGTAACATTAATTTTTGCAGACGGCAAAGAAATAAATATAATCGATCGTGTAGTGAATTAATTCCAAGCGGTGTGGCCTCTCATACACAAATATATATATAAATGAATTAATTTCTACCAATAAGACAAAAATCATATTTACAGCCGTAGTTGAACATCTGATACAATTTGGTTTGTATTACTACACTCTATGAAGTCTCCTTGTTCTACGTCATCGAGAACAAGTGATTTGAAACGAAAGACTCCTAATGACTGGACGTACCGTCTGCTACCGAGAGACTTAGGTGTAATCGGAATTGAATTACAACAATGCCCTGTTTCTCGCGGACATTCTCAGAAGAAGAGCCACCGAAAATACAAAATACAATGTGGCATGCCTGTCGTACACGACCGCTGTTATATGTATATCTTTGTGCGTTTTTGACTAGAGAATAACGTATTCCATTTGTTAACAAAATTTTGGGAACATAACATTGATCTGATACCGATTGCTATTATTGAGCTTCTCTAGAAAAAACATTGGTATTCGTTCTCCCACTGCAACAGAAGCAACTCAAAAGACTTACTATGAATGGGTAAAGACAATACTTGAATTCGTTTCTCATTTAAAAACACGGAAATTTTGAAGGAAATTTGTGAATCACTTCATAACATAACATGAAATGTAAAGTTCAAAAACATACAGTTGTGTCCAAACACATTAATCTCCTAAACCATCAGATTGATTGGCAAATATGTTAAAATTAATAATAAGAAAGATAGCCAAATACAGACAAAAGAAGTTATGATATAAGTACCACACTACGTTTCTGGAAGCCTTTTTCCTTTCTTCAGGTGCTAAGACAAGTAAAAAAAACAATAGCCTAAGGCGACTCAACTGTAAAATGCTTTTTAGTTTTTTCAAATGACTTGTGTAGTTGTTTCGCTCTGACTCTTGTGTTTTTTATTTTTCTTAGCACCTGAAGAAAGGAACAAAACTTCCAGAAACGTTGTGTGGTACTTATATCATAACTTCTTTAGTCTGTATTTGGCTATTTTTCTTATTATTAATTTTCAAAACAGACGTATTTTTAACTATTTCGTTAAATTTTTACAGGTACCATAAATGAGTGAAAAAATAGTTTCGATTAAAGATGATTAAAATAGCATTGTTCTGTGATATCCATCTTAAGGTCATATAGTGATAAAAGACGATCCTGCAAACTGTTCAAGCACAAAGGACCTTCAAATAAAGGAAGTACTCGGAGTTTGTTATTAGAGTGTGTGTAAGGAATTAATATAATTTGCTGTCTTTATTTTGCCTTATAATAGGAAAGCAATGAATAATTTTTTTTTCAAGTTAACAAAGGCCAAGAATGTTAGATACATGGACACAGGTGGGTAGACTAGCTGAGATTCGTTGCTGCCGTAATCGGCAAACCTACTTCTTCTGTCTTCCCTGAGCATAATTACAGCGATTATTTAATAGAAATCCATTGTAAGTGGATATTATCTTTTTTCTAATTGATTAACATCATTGCTACCTTTTCCCCATGCGGTACGTCCGATGCTTCATGGAAAGCCCGAATTAGATTTCTTCCGGGAAATTTCCTGGTTCACATACGCCACACAACCTTACGGCAGACTCCTCAGGGTTCGTCTCATCCGAGAGATGTAAACAAAAGCCATACAATTCCACGATGTCCTGCTGGTGTACTTAACTCTCCAAATTCATTTAACTAGTCTTTTTATGACGACGATATATAATGAATCTTGGTAAAAATGTAGTCATCTAGATAATTCAACGACTTCATAAACACCACCTATTTTATTTACAACTAGTTAGGTGCCCGGCGTTGCTCGTGTACTTATTTATATAAACTCGAAAAATTATTTAATTGAATACTTAAATATATTCCTTGAGTATTTCAGGATATAATCGTCACTCGGTCTTCGTACATTACGAAATATTACATTGATGAAATTGTTAGCTAGACTCACAACTAATACAGCGCGAAAATTAACTTACATTTTCCCCAAGGATAGTAAAGTAATTCGTATTCTTTTTTATTATTATTCGATGGAATATTTATGTATAAAATTATACTTTTTATTTAAAAAAAATATTTCTGCTTTATTTCATTCCTAATAAAGGAGATATTTCCTTTGTTCGTTGCGTAGTAACGTCTTTCTCTCGCGTGACGTCATTGTCTCTTGGCGCGCAGTAATTTAATATTTAATGATCACGGTTTTTAATTATAATTCTTTCCACGTGTATGCTAGGCGTTTCTCACCCTCACAGTACCGTTTCTCGTGTTTTGAAGAATTTGTGTACCAATTTTTGTTGCAATCTATCAAGATTTTAAATTTGTACAGAAATTAACGTAAATACATACATACAGACAAATATACATCCTTTTTTATTATATAGAAGATTTTATATAATTATATAATATAGAATTATATAAATATGCATGTATGTTTGTGTGTATGTATGTATATCAACATGATACGAAAATTAGTTTTTAATGATTCAATAATAGTCTTGAAATTTAAAATTGTCACTAATAACACAAAATATCAACATGCATATATTTTATTGCAATTTTAAGTCTCATAAATGGTGACAATAATTGGCAATGCGTAATTACATCACGACGAATCATCCAACTGATACACGATGGTCATTATGGGTGGTTGGTCGGTGACCACGTATAACAACTATTCATGGACATTAACACCGCATTTTGTGATATTATTATTTTTGAAGTATCTACTCAGGTCAAGGGTACTTACTTGATGACGTAACGTACATAACATTTTAATGCTCCAATGGTTTAGGTTTTGTTTAAAACTAATTATTGTTTTTACTTTGATGATCTCGTTTAGATCTTTTACTTTTCACTCGTGAATGACGCTGTTAAAAGAAATCTAACGCCAAAGCAAAAAGTATCATATAAATGGTCAGCACAATAAAGTCTTGAAGTACACCAAACACTTTCAGCAAGTTATTTCACTTCTACCAGTCATTTTTCGGCATTACCTGCCATTTATGAAATATTTTACCAACCCGAAAGCCGGTAGTTTCGCATGTCAATTTGATTATGTTAACAACTTTAGTATGTTAAACTTCTTTGGCGTGGCGTCTGTCGAAAAAATCCTCCTCTTACAGAAAACGTAAAGACGATTTCGGGAACTTATACAGTGCCAAGGCAATTTCTATTATAACCCGACTCACCTGATGCAGGTTTTCTATGGTTGGTCCTGTTACGGTAAAAATTTGTCCACTATTCCTATTGTAATAGCCAGCCAGATGCCCCATAAACTGGCACGGAGAAGGGAATGCAGCGACCCCTCAGCAAACCCTTCTTTCACTATCGGAAGGGCGTGGGACAAGTACCCAATGCCCGACCTACCCGATGCAGGTTTTCCTAGGGTTTTCCCTGCATTTCTTTAGGCGAATGCCGGGTAGGATCCTTAAACTATAGCCCGGGGGCCCTAGTAACCCTTGGCTACCTTCCTCCCCTTCCGCATCCCCGCTTTCAAATCCCTTCCTATGCTATTAAAGGGGAGTTGCCCAAAGTGGATTACCCTCATGTAGCCTGTTGCCCTAAAAAAAAACTTAGTTAACCCACTTGAGAGAGCTTGCGAGGGATGTTCTCTCACAAGCAGAACCTTTTAGGAGAGATACGAAGGGGCTACCTTTGGGTATGCCTTTTCCTCTCCGTTTTTGAACTAAGGTTCCCACAAGCCGAGGCACCTCGGCCTGTTTTTGAGAGGTGTATGTTCCGGGGTCACAGACCTTGGGGCATACGGTAAGAGTTGTTCTCTATTCCCATTGGAATAGTCGGCCAGCTGCCTCCTAAACTGGTCGAGGCACGGAGAAGGGAATGCTGCGTCCCCACAGCAAACTCCTCTCCCGCTATCGGAAGGGCGTGGGACAAGTACCCAATGCCCGACCTACCCGATGCAGGTTTTTCCTGCATTTCTTTAGGCGAATTCCGGGTAGGATCCTTAAAATATAGCCCGGGGGCCCTAGTAACTCTTGGCTACCTTCCTCTACCCTTCCGCATCCTCCTATGCTATTAAAGGGGAGTTGCCCAAAGTGGATTACCCTCATGTAGCCTGTTGCCCTAAAAAAAAAAGGTTCCGGCACTTCGCCTAGAAGATGACGACAGAGCTTTTAGTCGTCGAAACGTTGCGTTCTAATATAATTATGCAAAACCCGCTTATAGGGCCTCCAATAAAGACAGTAGAAAAATATGAATTTTAATTTTCATTAAAAAAAACTTTTACTAATCTGAAAGTTATAGAATTCTAGTAAAGTTATCGAAATCTTACAAACTTATCGAAATATAACGGTAAATGATATTTTCTTATAAGGTTTACAGATGAAAATTTGTTTTAATTACGTACCATTTTTGTTTGGGCTGCTTAGGTTTGTGTACATTATTTGCTTTCATTTTTATATTTACAACAGTTTTCACTAACAGGCCATTGCACTGATTCTACTTTCTTATCTTTATCAATCACTTTCGAAAATTTTCAATGCATTTCTCCTTTTCTGAATATCTAATTGTTTGCAGATCTCATACCGCTCGCTGAATAACTGATTTTACTTCGAATATTTTCTGACTCACTTGTCAGAACCTCCAAAAACACACACACACACTGTCTTAACATTAGCGAGTAACTGGTACCTGGTTACGTTCCGCTCTCTCAAAATCTGACAACAACTGGGAACTGGCGACTAACAACTGTAAACTAAGAACTGGCAAATGAGAACTAGCGACTTGCATCTGACAAACACAGAAGTCCGCTAGAGAAGAAGGTGTAGACAGGCTATGTATAGCGTAATCCACATAGTGGAAACTCCCCTCTTATAGCATAGGAAAGGGAGTGAAAGGTAGAGCAAGATAGCCAAGGGTTAACTAGGGCCCCCGGGCTATGGTTTATGGATCCTACCTGGCAATTCGCCTAAAAATTATGCAGGGAGAACCCTACAAAAACCTGCATCAGGTAGGTCGGGCATTTGGTACTTGTCCCACGGCCTTCCGATGGCGGGAGAGGGGTTTTCGGTGGGTCGTAGCTTTTCCCTCGCCATGCCTTGACCAGTTTAGGAGGCAGCTGGCCGACTGTGCATTCTCGCCAGACAATACAGTTATTTACAACGCCTCAGAGTTACACCACCAATAATTAAACAAACATTTTTTTAATAAATTACATATTTGTACAATATATATATATATTGTAATAATAAACTGGAATGCTTTAATTAAAAATAATTAATTAATTAGAAAAAAACTAATTTTATTCTTGAAAGATTCGAATTATCAGCCTCACTTTGAACATTTAATTTCCTCAAATTTACTAACCAAATTTTATATTATTTCTTTTTATTTTTGACTTTCCAGGAAAATACAACTTTATAATTTTACAACAATTTCATCTATTACTATTTCTCTCAGGGTCCTTACTGGACTTGATAGTAAGAAGAAACAAATTTAATAAACTAATTAACAAATCAAAATTGAAATGAACGGAATATAAATTCTAAACTCAATAAAGAAACGAAAACTAAACGATAACAAAATCTAATTATTTTTGTACTCACGAATGTCTTTCTGGTACCTGATCTGATTCTTGGAGCTTGAGGGCACAACTCACTAAAAAAGGCCTTTGTTCAATGATTCTACACATCATTTTTAATAAAACAGTCGTAGTTCTCGTTCTTATTCCAACTGGAATTTTGGGATCAGCCGCTCCCTCGGTCAGCCCTCGGACGTATGTCTCTTCGATGCCTTTATGCGAAATGTTATTTTGGTCTGCGTGGTTCAAACCTTTTACTTCCACTTTGCGATTTTATATCATGAGTCTCTTTGTCAAGAACTATTAACTTGTATTTTATAGAGTTTAATAGATCTCGCAGTTGACCTTTCTGGACCACGCTATTCGTACTTTTTAGGTCAGCCTCCTCTCTCTCTCGAAACGTTCGCCGGACTGACTTTTGTACGAGCGCGCGGTTTCCAACAACTATCGCATACAAAGAACCGTGATTGTTGCTTTCAAGAAATGTACCGCCAACAATCCAATTATATTAAAACAATTAATGGCCTCTAATTAGTATTACTATATATATATATATATATATATATATATATATATACGTGTATGTTATTATGCCTTAGAACCATACTCAATTATAAAATATAATCCTTTCAAACGCAGCCCTGACTGCAGTATAATTTAGCTCCCGTACTCTACATTTCATATAACTATCGCCGAGGATTTGTGTCTGATAAGAAAACCTTTGAGGTGGAATTATCGGTACATTTTCCCTCAGCCCTACAATCTTTATTAAGATACAATATATCTCCGTATATTAAAGTATTCTCTCATCAACGGACCAGACACAAGATAACAACCTTTGTGTTCCTGTTAGATCTTCTAACAGCAAGTTCACAGGGTACAGAAGAAGAAAGTATAGATCCTCAAATTTAACAGCATTTGTCTTTTATCGAGAAACTGATTATTTCCAACGCTTGTAATTTAGCACATTCACTCCCAATAATTGTCTGATATTGCATGCCTTTTCGATTTAACTTGAAATAATTTTTATTTCTGTTCTATTTAATTTATAAATCTTTCTGAATTGATTTATTTCAAATATATGAGTTGTACGTTTAAATATTTCTGCTCTCTTCATCATGTTGTTTGGTTTATAATCTTGTTAACATAATTAAATATTTACCTCCTCACAAATTCATAAATGTAGAGACGTACTGTAAAGGAATAATCTACTCCAAAAAGTGTGTGAATAGACTTGCATCACAAAGGTGTCCATTTTTCTCGGTAATTGTAAAGGTCGTGGTTCATTGATAATTTTTAGGGACGTGTTTATGGCAACATCGTCCCAAAATTTCAGATAACTGTAATTAGGATTACGAAGGATTCAAAGAAAACACTAAGAACGGCGCAGTCGCTTTAATTATATTTTCATGATTAGTTTAGAACAAAATTGGAATGTACAAATACCTCGTTTGTTCAATTGGGGAAATAGTAGTATAATTTATAAATCTTCCCATTCAGACGACAGAATGGTTCTTTAAGTCTGAAGACAAGACGTATGTACTGTATTTTTATTTTAAAAATCTTGTGTGACACAACATTGATTGTTAATCATGTGAAATATTTAAGTTTTTGAATTTTTCTACTGGAGGGTAATCCATTTTTCTCTATAAAATAATAGGAAGGGGTAGAAATCGGAGAACGGTATTCCATGATTAACTAGGGTCTCGTGGAATTAGTTTAAGTACTACCCGGAATGCGCCTAAAAGAGAAGCCTAGGGAAACCTGCACCTGTCGGGCTCACGTTAACTCTTCGGAAGACTGTGGGGACGCAGTGTTCTCGATTCCATGCCTGCACCAGGTTTGGAGGTAGGTGGCTGACTGTTCCAATGAGATCAGAGTTAGCTCTTGTCGTAATTAATTTAATTACATTGCTTATGAACAATGGTAGTTAAAAAATTGGCGAGTGGCATCTCCGTCATTCAGGTGAAATAGTCTGTCACGTGATTGGTAATATTTACATTCCGAATGCAGTGTTGCGATCTTTGTCGTGAAGGCAGTGTAACAAGAAATTAAAAGATATTCTGATCACTAAAGACAAAATAAATACGTATTTAATTGAATTAGAGTAAATAAAAAAAGCGATAATAATGCAGTCTGACTAAAACGGTTTAAACTGGTTGATTTAGAAAACTTGCGTTGCCTTACTTGAGGAAAGGAGGAAACAAAATCCAGCGTACGTATGTTTAATGCTTGACCCAGTGGAGGCGGAAATTTGGCGCGTGGAGATGAGCGATACGCCCGCAGGTAACGGTAAATATTTGGCGCACTGTACAATGGCCAGATCAATATTTCAGAGTAATGGAACGCTATTTCCAGATCCCGCGGCAGATGCTCCCAGATGTTGGCAACAGCACGAACTCGCACATAACCTACCAGATCACAATTTTCGGACAGCCAACAGCTACTTTGTTAATGGAATTTATCACAAATCAACTTAGCAGCCGACGCAATTTGAAATTTTAATATATATGCCAGACGTTTTTTAATTGAGTCCATTATATTATCAGAAAGATTTTATAATCAAGAAAATTACAAACTTAATTATGAGAATATACAGAAAAATGATAAACGTATCACTCCATATGAAATTCAACGTAGGCTCTTTTTTCCACAAATCGCATGTTTCCCTTCATAATATATTTTGCTGCGGTACAGAAGTCTGTCAGCGAAGGGCGTTTTCCGGAGCATTTACGCCTTATATAACTTTTATACTTATAATGGTAAGTGTAAGAACATAAGCTATATTGAAATTTCATCCTGCGATGTATCTCTACTGGTTAAACGTTCCATGCCTCAGAAACCATGTCTGCAGTACGACGTCAATCCTTACTCAGACGTTGCTTCGTGCTTTTGTCGTGTAATAAAACGCTTCCTGTTTAAACAGCAACGATACTTCCTGCCAAATCTCAAATCAATTATATAGCATCTCGATGTTCTTCAATACTGTACTCGTTTCAGATTTGGCGTGCTATTTATGCACTCATAATTTAATCAATAAATACCTCACCAATTTTCTTCAAAAAAATTTTAGACTCATTCCTCGTCTTATTTAGCTTTACTATTTCTTTTGCCCTATTATCAAGATTAAAATTTAGCTCGGAGGTTTAGCCCATTTGGGCATTAGTCAAAACTAATTCCCACTTTTAATACGACTGGAATAATTTTGAATCAACTTGTGAGATGAACATCAATGAAATGTCTCTAATCTATCAAACCTTAGTTTTAAAGTTATTTTTTTATGTCTTGTGACTATAATTTCCTCTCTTTGTTTACAGAATAAGTTTAACCATTTGTCCCGATTCTCTTACAAACTGAATTTTTTCCACTAGGAACTAAAAATCTTCCAGTAATGATCACCACCGTACTTTTGACCGTTTATCCTCAAATAAGTTTCCGTTCAGAAATGTCCACGTCTATGACATACTAATTATGTGCACTTTCCGTTGGTATTTCAGATTACTCATTTCTCATTAATTCGTCACTCAATCATTCGTCAGGTTTTTTCAGTTTCATCCCAGCACAGACAGTTCCGCTATTTTTTGTGCAATTTGCGGTTGTTCCACCTATGTTTATCATCTACACGGTAATATAGATTAATCTAATATTTATGTTACTTGAATATACTGTAACTGAACTTCTTCCCAATGTTTATATTTTTATATATAATTTAGGATGCCCATCAGCTGGTTTATATATATTTTTAACATTCCTAATGTTATATAACCGACTGAATATATTCCTCTTGTCGTTGAACAATATATTTGATTTCCTAATATATAATTATTCTGAGGCGTGCTATTACATTTTTGTTATTACTCTTACAGCTCCAAGGCAATAAGATTAAAGTCATCAGATAAAAGTTTATATATACTGTAATAAATTAAAAAAAACATTAAGGAGATTTCTATTTTATATCAATTTTTATATGAAATTATTTAAACGTCGGTCATTGGGACATTGACGTAAAATGGGACATTTCGGCGGACCCCTAGTTAGCAGGTCAGTGTTGGTGGCCTGAGCAGGTCAGGGCAGAACAATATTTTTGTGTCGTTCGGCGTCCAGTGGTCGGCTCAAATTTTATATAGGTATTTCAAAAATCTCCGAAGTCTGTTATGGAGAAGAAGTGGAGTCGGACGCGTCTGTGAATTTTAGCCGCGAGACTGAAGGCGAAGAACCAGACAATCTACACAGGTTCGGGACCTGAATCTGGGATCAGCCAACAACGCCAGGTCGCCGGGGCTCATTTAAGCCCTCCCCTTCCCTATATTCTCCCTTCACCTGACCGACATTCCTCAAGGACGTGCAAAATATAAAATTAATTCCCGTTAATTTTAGTTTCTTAGACTTAGATTTTGATTTAAGTAACATTTTTTTTTTAAAATATTATATTTATCAGCAATCAGATTACATTTTAATCTATAAGCTAATGTGGTAGCTTTGACATGTTATTTACATATCATACATTATGGCATGATGAGATCCCCTCCAGCGAAGAGAACTTCTAAATCTTGTCTAGATATGTGCTGCCCATTTTCTTTTCAGTCTTCTTGTTTCATCATTTTCTAGTAGTGGTTGTAATAATGGATTTGAATGTGATTTGAGATTTACGTGGTGACTAACACTCTTTTGTCGGGCAGTTTCCATAACAGTTGGTATTTTTAAGTCATTGTGTATTTGTTCATTTGATATGTACCAGGGAGCGTTAACGATGGCTCTTAATATTTTAGACTGGCATCTTTGGATTTTTGCAGTATTTGATTTACTGGCACATCCCCATAATTCTATCCCGTAGGTCCATATTGGTATAATTATGGTTTTATATAGTAGTAGTTTATTTTCTAATGAGAGGTGTGACTTGCGTCCTAGTAACCAGTGCATTTCTTTTTCAATATATTGTTCTCGGAGCTCAACCGGGTTTTGCATAATTGTTGAACGCAACGTTTCGACGACTAAAAGCTCTGTCGTCATCTTCTAGGCGTTCAACAATTATGCAAAACCCGGTTGAGCTCCGAGAACAATATATTGAACAACTGCACCGGGAAAGGCTTCAATCTTTGATCATTTCTTTTTGTTTAATATCCATTTGTTTTCTTTTCTTGGTTATGTGGATTTTCCAATTGAGTTTGAATGAATAGAATAGTGCGAATAGAAAATCAACACTCAACCATTGAGGGGTCTTGTGGCTGGGAGAGTATTACAAATTGTAATTTAATCTTTATTAAGCTTTTGTCATTATTACCGAATTCCCCCATATTTTCTGAAAGCCAAGACCCCTGAGATACGAAATTTTCAGATTTTCATGTTAGACTTAAGTACTCATGAGTCCTGGCAGGTCGCTTATCAGCTCCATGTGTGGTTCTTGAGGATCGCGTAACTTAAATTTTATAAGACGATTGCCATTTTAAATATAAATTAATTCTGCCTATGCAGTGGTTTCCGGGCCGGAATTCGTTCAATCAAATAATCCGATGAAGCGGGTAAGCGAATAATATATATATATATATATATATATATATATATATATATAATTCGAATGAGTCTAGATACAACCCGCCATGGCTGTCATTCTCGGCAGTGTTGAAGTGATACACAAAAGTTTGTAATTGAAATTTCAGTCCAGTTTCAGAGCCACAAAATGTAGTCGCTATTAAAAAGTAATAATAGTATCATCCTTGCATACTATGCGTACCATTACCATCCGAATACTCTGATTACAGAAGTACGATTAAACCATGGCATTGTCAGCCATTTCGGGTCCTATGTTTTAATAATTTTACAGATACATATTTCAACTATCACTTATTGCAAGCTATGAAAACTTAGGAAAGGAATTAATTTTTCTGACCACGCTAATTATAGGTCTAATATATTTTTCATAAATTTCACAATTTTAATATTTGAACTGAATTCCATGATAATCTTGAAGGAGTTTGTACCCGTTACTTTCTCTATTCAATGATCTTAACTTGCAAACAGTTGCCTAACGGATCGATTTGCCCTTCTGTCTGTGTAGGCATTCAAAACACATTTATCTCTGTCAAACAAGAGCAGATACAGTTTCCTCGCTAGTGAACAAACGGTTGCCTTTATCCTGTACACAAAGATAAAATTATTTTAAGCTATATATATAGTTTCCAGAGACCGGTACACGGAACACATAAAAATAATTGAACAAGTATAAATGCAAACCATGAATTATATGAGTGTGAACACAGAACTACCAACACTTGGTAGATATATAGGGAAGCTCTGTTGTGGCACATTTTTAAATGTTTTTCTTCCGTAAAAGTGACGCAACTATTATAGTTAGCATCTGTAATTTCATTAACAGTACTGGTGTTTCATTTTTTAAGGGGAAGAAAGAATTTTGCGTTTCGAAGAGTGAATAATTTTTTCATCTTCAGTGAAGAAGAAGAATATAAAAGATGGGCATGCGATTTAAATCACTCCTTGATGAAACAAACTTACTAAATCCAGTCTATTCCAGTCATTTTTGGAGGTTGCTATAAATGTATATGGTTTGAGGCTATTTTGTTCCACGTTTTGGGGGCATGTAACTTTTGACCCGACGAATTATGGTGGCTGAAAGACGTGAGATTGTGAGATGTACTTGCATGGGGTTTATGATTGTTCAAATAGTAAATAATTCCAATTTCTGGGAGATTTAGACTACGTTTGGAAATGGCACGATAAGAATTTTTGTATATTGTTTCTTACGTTTCGAAGGGAGTGGTTATGTACAGAGGATATAAATATTGCCTAAGGGAAGCCTGTGGCCGAAATGTTACACATGCTTAACTAATTCAGATTCAGTTGTTTGTCCTAATTTTACTTGATTCTGGTGTTCTTTTCTGCAGATCGAGACATCTTGCATGTATCACTCACATAAGAGATAATGACTGTGTTTATTTTCTGTAGTAGACAACACTTAACTCTATTACTGATAAAGTCATAAAACAATGAGCAGGACCATACATTTTTCCCAAATATAATCATATTTATCTTTCTCTTTACAAACATAGTTCCACTAATTACTGAATCATGCACGTCTCCGTGACGCGCATACACATCGCCTCGTATTTATTTTTACTTTCAGGTCATTAAGACCTGGGTGGAGCATTTTAAGAAATGATTCATATTTACACACGTCTTATTAATAAAAGAAATAATAAAGTGATTTGAAGTGATACATATATATATATATATATATATATATAGAAACAAAATTATTATATATTGTGTTGTTATGAGTGAAGTTTTCAATTTCAGATATATATTTTAAACACATTTGATAACAATTTTGTTAAGGCAAGTATATAATAATTTAGTGTTACTTTAAAATGGGAATTTTCTTTATCGATGCCACCATGAATTATTTGCAAAAGTAATACATTCATTCACTCATGTTTATAATTTTATATTATTAACTACTTTTATGCGGATATCAACATTCAAAATCACAGCTTATTTCTTCAATATAATTTTTATCGAGTGCTTACTAGCTCCAGAAATTGGTAATTTTAGATGTTAAATTGTGTTAATTAAAGTGATTCAGCAAGACCTAACACTTCGCCTCCTGCCACCCATAAATAATTTTATTAGTGCCTTGAAACTTTTCCCAGGAATTTCTAATTCCCAAATTTAGTTAATTTTTTCACAGATTTATTGTTTAAGATATCACGAAAAGTGTCTACATCTGTTGTTACTGATTGATCCTCGTACATAATTTTAATTTTAATCACAGAAACATATTTTTTTACAGTAAGAACTTGGAATCCGCAATAATAAATCTTCCTGTTTTAATTAATATTTAAGAATATAGGTAAGTAAATACTACATATATATGTTGAATTATGTATATCACAAATGATGTAATTGAATAGTAAGTAGCCTAGTGGTAAAATTTTGTTATTAATAATTTCGGTTAATTTTTACACTCGGGCTATATTTTTAAACAAACTGTCCTAGATGACTTACACTTAACAAATTTTTAATAAAACATAAAAAACTAATTGTGATATATTAATGTGAAATTAGGTTAGATATATAATTTATTGATATTCAATTATTTATACAGTTTTATGTCATTAATGTTGGACGATGCAAATTTTGGGTGGTTGGTGAAGTGACATCGTTTCGTCACATTTTGTAAAAATTACATCACTTTTTGTTAGGCTCTGAGAAGTAATGACAATGTGGTAAGTTTACATGCTAACTTAGGTTATGATGTATCTCAATTTTGGAGGTACACTATATATCGTCCTTGGATTCTTCATAAAATAATACATAGAAGGAATGTTCTGAACTATTTGAGTTTAACGACCAATAGAAAAAAAAATTCAGACATTAACAGGACTCATAGGAAATTTATATGTGAAGTTTAAGTTTAAGCATGGCACTTTTATATCTAAAGACTAATTTCAATTTTTCTTGAGAAATTTTGTTTAACGACCTTTCAATGTTTATACTATTGTTTACGTTTGTGCACAGAGTTGAACAATCAATTAGGCGCATTAGAATTTTTTTGACAATTCTATTTCCAATGAGAGACTGACTTGACGTATTTGGTCCATTTTTCATTGTCTCAGAGATGCACAAGTAGAGCAGGTTGCTCGAATTGCAAATCACGTAACGATAGATTAAAGCGTCTGCAACTTCGGCAGAAACGTTTGTGGCGATATGATTTTCGAAAAGGGCCAGGCGTGGGAAAGTGGGGCCTCCACCCAGTGGTGATTTACAAGGCAGGTTTTTATGGGCGGGCGAGGGCGACCAATAGGAGCAGGCTGCGGCACGTGATTGGTGGCGCGCAGATGGTCGCCATCTTGAGGGAACAGCCACAGAACTAACAAACAGTGGCCGGGATATATGTTGGATCGCCTCTTCGAAGAACCGGGGGCCATTGCAGGTCTTTCAATCACTCCTTGGCAGCGAGTTATTTTGAGCCACGACGGAACGTAACCGTTCAACTATTCTGTCAAGGGTGTTATAGATATATAAAATTCTATTATTGAATTTAATTGGGAGTTATAAGAAAAATACAATCAATCTTTTGTTCGTGTTACATAAAACTGTCCCCCTTTCACAGTGCACTTGAAATATATTTTTTTACTCGATTCAAGAAAACAGTACGAAATTACGTTAAATTTATTTATCTTGTGTTAAACAACGTGAAACATTTTTAGCGTATAATTATTGAAACAATGTAAGGAATATGTGAAAAATTATAAGGAAAAATCCTCTAACTGAGAAAATTGCCCACATAACGTTCGATATTGACGTTTAATTAATCGGGACGAGAATCAATATGTGAGCGTAGCGAATGCAGCTACGATACTTGCGAAATGGGCTACATTCACACCAATTTTCGGTATTTACTTACACTTTAATTAAAGATCAGCAAGTTTCATACGTTGCATGTCCTGAAAATGTAATATTAGAGATATTTAGCCAAAAGTATATACATCGCAGTATCAAATTTGCTTCTACACCATATACTTAAGTAGAGTTTAGTTCTTTTCTATGTATAATGTGTAATACTGACAAGACTGTGAAAGGTGAGATTCCACATAGTTTAGCTCTGTCTGTTGAATTCCTTGACGAAAGAGTATGAATAACAAAAATACTCATAGACAAACTACGCCGTTGCGCTTCAAATTTAAAGGAAAAAATCGAAAAATTCTCAGTATAAAATAATTTTGTCTTTTATATTGTGCACAAAGAAAATATAACAAATTCAGCATAATATTATGTAAAACGTGTGATGATACGCGAGTTTTCCTAAAGAGTCGATGACCTTGTAGAAATGAAAAAAAAAAATCTTTGACAAATTTGAAAAAAAAAGGCAAGTAACACTAATAAATACACTTGGAAAAACCAACTGTTATCATTTCGTGTCAAACAATTGTTAACAATAACGATTATTTTACCAAAAAGTCTGCATAATATAAAACAAATTGGTTCACAACAAGAAGGAAAAGACAATGTGACTCATAAATGCCAACGTGGTAATTATATCAGTGCATAGACGTGATATATTATTAGTATAATGCTTTGATTTATTAGTTTTAATGCAAAATTCTTATTTAGTTTTTAACAATTCTATGACGGTACTTAAATATTAATTTTTCTAGGTTTTGATTTTTCCGAGAGCAGAATAGTATGCAAAATATTCGTCATGATATCATCAAAATTGGTATAATTTACGGTTCCGAATAATATGGTAACTAATGATACATATGAAATTATTCCTTCGTATTTTGGTAACATTTTCCGCTCCTCCCGATCCTTTACATGATATTTTCTATGCGTCCCGATACCAACTTAATGCACTAAGGGATTATGAAGCTGGCGGGCACTCACGCTGAGAGGCTGACCCTTCGTCAGAGAGGGGCTGAAGCTCATTGTATAACAATTACGCTAGGCAGATAGGCAAACACGTCCTGCGATGATTATTTGAGCAAGTCATGGAGAAAAATAAAGAAAACTCGCTTGTTTTGAGTTTCAGTAAATAGTTTATGAGAACAGGGCACTAGCATGAATGAAGCTGAGCTCGGTGCGGTCGTAGTAAACTGAGTGGCTTATCGGAAGCTGAATTCGCTGTGGCAGTAAACATGTCCCAGTCGAGGGACAAATCAGCTGTGACGACGTCACTAACCCCCGAATCAGCTGGCTTGCACGTCAACAACAACAAAAACCGCCACTTTACGTTTAGAATGAGAATCTTGTTTAGGTGTTTATGGCCCAGCTACCTGGCTCGTGATGACGTCATCCCACTATGGGCCACTACGCTCTGAACTAAATAAGGTATGAAATGCAGAAATCTTGCATTTAAAAACCATATGAATTTATTAGTGTGATTGAAAATATCGCGTAATAATGTTTCCTTTTGTGTGGTATAAATTAATGTTGGTAATTGATTTGTTTAACGAGAGGAACTGTTTCATTATTTCAGTAGATTTACTCGTGATTTTGGTACCGATTATGAGATGTACAAAATTTTAAAATATTCTTTATTCACTTTTATCAATATTAACCATATTACTACACCGCATTACTTTCCACAAATTATTAAATATTTTGATGCAAAAAATATAAGATCCATTGATGTGGGCGTAGTTTAGAGTTCGTAAAAATAAAATTAACGTTGTCGTTAATGTGGGACGCTGCAAGGTCGTGTAAAATAGACAAGTTGAAATATCCGCAACCGTTTAAAATAGATTGCTAATTGTAAATTTGTGTAATACTACACATTGCAGAGGAAGTAGCCTAATATTGAGAAGCATGTTCGGATAATGTTGACATTTTTGTGAACATTTATGAAAGAATACATTGACAAATAAATAAAAAGGGCTAAAACCACTTTTAATACATATTAACTTATTAGTAAGCTCTGATATTAAATCAGTCACCTATTTAAAAACATTTTTCTGATTGAAAAAATTATTAAAGTAGCTCTCGACATAATCACTATCAATTACAAAATTTTGATAGATTTTGTTTATGTGCCATCACCAAATTTATGAAAGGAAAACATTTTTTTTAAAATAAATTTATCCACAACTATTTTATTTTGAATTTTTGGAAGCGTTTGGCATTTTGCCATAGTAAACCATAAAAACATAAGGAGTAGGACATTTATTCTCAAAGAATTTTATATAATCAATTACTTGAAATAAAAATTAAATATTTTTCCTAAGCATAATTAATGCCCAATTTAGTAATTTAATTATTCCGAAATATGTGTTTCTTCATATTATCATTTAAATATGCAGTTCATAGCTTTTTGTAGTCAGGTCAGTATCTGTCTTACAGAAATCCTGTTAGACAATATCACATGCATCTACGGTCTTAATGAACTTCAATCTCTGTCCGGATCTATGTCAAATTTTGGAAAACACATTTTATGATAATAAATTACGACTCAATTACACAGAGTTAAAATGACAGGTCTACTAACCTTATATTGATATAATATATTAACTTACGAGTAAGTCTGATTGGGTATTTATATAAATAAAATAAATTTAATTTATCAAGAAGAATAAAATTAATTTAATACCTGCTGTTATTAAAAAATTCTGGTACACTAAATTAGACCAGTGTTATTATTACCCAATGCCCGACCTACCCGATGCAGGTTTTTCTAGGGTTTTCCCTGCGTTTCTTTAGGTGAATGCCGGGTAGGATCCTTAAACCATAGCCCGGGGGCCCTAGTAACCCTTGGCTATCTTCCTCTACCCTTCCGCATCCCCCCTTTCTAATCCCTTCCTATGCTATTAAAGGAGAGTTGCCCAATGTGGATCACCCTCATGTAGCCTGTTGCCCTAATATATATATATATATATATATATATATATTTATACTAATAAAATATTTTTTGAAGAACTAGAGGCCCCTGGCTGTAGTCTGAGGATCATATCGAATATTCACCAAAATGTGAAACGTGCATGGGGTTATCGATACTTGGCCCACGGCCTTCTGATTACTGAAAGTGGAGTTTAATGTTGGGATGAATTTCAGACTACAAGCTAGGATTGGATTTGGAGGCAGCATCCGAATGCAAACAGTGGTAAACTCCTGTTGTGTCGTGCGCAAGGTGTGTGACCCCGGTGCATACACATTTCAAGTTTGACCTAGGTCTCTCGGCTTCCGTGAACCGTAATTTATTAATAGCATAGGATTTGAAAGAGTGGATGTGGAAAAGAGAGAAAGATAGTTGTTTTATTTTCAGTGAACAGGATTCATATGCCTGCTTTTTTCACATATTTATCAGAAATAGACATATATCAGATGTATAAAATTTCGAGAAAATGTAAGGACGGAACGGAAAATATTAGAATAGATGAAAATGTTTTAGCCTTGACAAGTCAAAACTTAAATAAACACCATTCGTCAACTAAATTTAGGTCACAATTTGTAAAAATTAACGTGAAATTAGTCGAGATTACTGCAAAATGTTTCGCAACGTTGCTCCAGGAGAACCCATTTATTTTTGACTGCTCTTTTGCCGTAAAAGAAATTAAAAATGCAATAATTAATATGAAATATTACTTAGGTTAACATAGGTTTTAAAAGCAAATTACAAATCTGTTGTCCAAGGAAATTCTACTGTCAATACGCGTTTAATAAAGTTCTGATACTACCCAAATGTCTAGATACCCTTATTCTAAACACGTTCGCGCATGGATTAATCAAATAATATGCCCATTTTTCCTATTAGCAATTTTTATATAAAATATTATAAGATAACAGAATTTTTATTTTTTACCAGTATGCTCAAATATGTATTAGGATATTAATCTCAATGAGGTTTTCTGATAAGCAAGTAATTCAGAAATGACAGGTAGAAATTCGAAGAAGACATAACATTTTACACCATGAAAAGTTCAAAGCAAGTCAAATTTTCCCAAATCTACCGGGGAAACTACATTTAATAGCTCACAATGTACAAATGAATGAACTAAATTAACCAGGCTTTAATGCAAAAGAACTGTTTTAGTTTAATAATCTTATTTTAATAATCACTCCCGTCATCGGAAGGGCGTGGGACAAGTACACAGAGCCCGACCTACGTGATTCATGTTTTATAGGTAGAATTCTTAAAGTACTGTTCGATACCCCTGGTTAACCCTTGTTTTACTTGTTCTACCCTTCAGCATCCCCCCTTTTAAATTCCCATCCTGTGCTACTACTCTATCTATCTACTCTAGTGTAACTGCTTCCATTGTAAAAATAAATTCAAGTAAGATAAAGAAAAGATCAATTTTAGCTAATCTCTTATTAATTTTTTTAATTATCTCTCAATAAATATTCATCTTCTTCATAACTCTTTTTTTTGTATGTACCGTTATGATTTATTTATGACGCAGGCTCAATTTTTTTCCAGAAGTAGAAAACATTAAGTAAAATAACCGTAATGGTTCAATGCAAATGAGTAACTATTCAATTTTTAAAAAACTGTTCATTATTAAAAAATGAGTTATATATTGTTGCCCACAGATTACAAACCACGCGTTTAAAATTGTCGGTAATGAACAGTAAAATCGTTATATCGACTTAATACAGGAAGTTCCGTATTGCTATTTCATTATTATTACTGCAAGCCAATATGAACCCACAGAAAATTGTTTGTCTTTTTTTTCACTTCAAAGTTTATAAAGGAATAACTTTTAGCATTCGGAAATTAAATTTAGACTTTGGGGTATTTTCTTTATATGCGTGATCTACAAATGATATTCTCCATAAGACCAAAGAAAATCGTTGTTTATTATATAGATGTTTCTAGAACGGCGCAAGACGCAAAGTCTTCATACATATAGATGGTTATTGGCCAGCAGCTGCACAAGAATGAAGAAAGGGATTCCTAGAATTTATATTTAAAGATTAAGTCTGTACGGAGCGGGGAGGGCCAGAGCAGCATCACAACTGGATCTCTTCCAAAGTAAGACGACTTGGGTTGCTTGCGGGCTTTCTCTTAATCACAAGGATTCATATAAGTTACTGGGCGGTAAATGCTATATAATTATTTAATGGGTACAAATAAATGAACATTGTAAGCTTATTTTCAATGAGTATTATATGTATATATTTTTGGCGTACAGCTCTTAAGAACACGACGGTAGAAAATCGCTTGGTTGTCTCATAGATAATATGAACATCGTCTTTATCTTTACGGATTAAAACTCAGTGACATTCTTCTTGGAGAAATAAGAATTATCGCTTATCACAAATTTACCACAACCTAAAATCTCGTGTTTTTCAAGTTGATTTTTCCACTGTTCTAGAATTTGTAAATCGCCAGAAACATTTAGAAAACAGCAAAACTTAATAATGATTACTTAACTAATAGATAAATCTGGAATGTGAATGTGGCCATTATCAATCTTTTAACGTCAATTTAACAAGAGGACCTCCGCCAATTACCAAGAGATCCTTAAGTATGGTCTTCCCTGATGATTAAATAACAGTACGGTGTAATTTGTGTTCTATTTTGTAGGTTTTTACGTCTTTATCTAATTTATATATTTATTAGAATTTGAAATACATTATTTTATCTATAAATGTGTACTTTATACACATGTTCATGTACAAGATTTCGTTAAACGATGATTAATGAAAAATAAGTATGGTGTTAATAAATTCACGACCAACAGTATAATTCAATGAAACCTTGTTCGAATTTCATGTCCAAATAGTTGAGATGGTCTTCTTTTGGATCTGCACTGTTCTAATTAAATCCGTGGCATAGACTGTACCCCTCCTGAACACTTAATGCTGTCTGAAAAATAATTTTCTTCCCAACACTTTCAGTTTGTACTTTTGGGAACCCTTACTAACTTTTATTTGACAGTCTCCTTATCTGGCATAATAAAACTAATGTTTCCAAGTAACCTTCAGACTCGAAGGGAAATAGTAATCAAATTTCGTAATAACATTTACTTAATAATTTGAATACGGATTGTAACTTTTCGAATTTTGAAATTCCTCAACAGACTGTCCTTTGATGTAAAATAAAACCGAAGTATGATTATTTTTTGTTGAACCCTAATCGAAACTATAACTCTGAAGTTCACTTCTTTTTCTTAAGTAGTCGACCGACGAATAGGCCTTCGTTAGAAGTTATTTTAATCTGAATATTTTTTTCGACCATCTTTACATTGCACATGAGCCCATGTTCAAAATTATAAATATTTGTCATTTGTATTATTGTGATACAGTAATTTAGAACATTACAAGGTATTTACTTTAATTTTATTGTGATTTTCGGAGACAAACTGTGATGGAAGATTCACAAAGGAAATTTTCGTATTACGTTACTTGATAAACTTTGATGCAGTCGTCTTGAATGACAGTAGTTTTGTAAATTCGGAGGAATTCTTAGGAATAAATTTCGATTAATTTTAAGAATTTTCGTCGCTAGTCAAACGAAGTTGTTGTTTAACGCAGAAGTAACATCACAAACTATATCTATATCTTATCTAGTAATCGCGAATGAGTCAGTTAAAAATTAATTAAAAATTATAGAACTTATTCTAGTTTGTTTGTAGCGTACTTACGGTAGTTTTTGAATATCTCATCGGGTTCACAGATCGAGGAAGAAACTGTGTAATCATAATATATGTCCACGTACTTTTGTTTATGTATAATTAATTATTGAGTGACTCCTTGGCCATTATATGTTAAAGAAGTTATGCAAGTGTCATCAGCGATGAATGATTATAAACTTTTTTATTATATAGCTGTCAAAGAATCTTTTGGATACATTTATATCATTAGTAATCTTAAGTAAGCAATTTAAATGGCATCGTGGACTTCAAAGTTAAAACCATGCTAATAGTAATAAAATATTCTCAATTATTTTTGTCCTAGGATTGGAAATAATGTTAATACGTAATTTAATGTAAAGGAATCGACTCAGTTCCTCCTTTATTGCACCTGTTTTTCAAATTTTTTATTATGGATCTCAGCGATAAAATTCTCAGCCGAACTTAAAACTCAAGTCGCAAAACGAATTTATTTTTGGGAATCTTAAAAGAAAAATATGGAATGGCTACGTGAAAAGGTGGACGAGAGTTACCGATTGAAATGATTATATAGCAATTATGAACTGGCTGTGAATTTATTGGTAATAATACGTGGAGGAAAGATGGTCGGAAACAAAGTTCGGGGAATGAACCCATGATTGTATAGCTGGTTTTTCCGTTACGATGTTATTGGTATTTATAGTTTATATAAAATGTATATAAGTGGTTTCAAGTAAAATTAAGTCCTGGGTTATTAACAAACTTCTTTATTGTGGGGGTCATTACATTAAAATTCCAAGAGCTTTCAATGTTCACAATAATATTATTTTTCACTACAATTAAGACTGTGAATTAATAAAGAAGTCAAAACGTGAGAGAAACATAGAACCTATCCATAATTCAGGTTGAAAGCTCTTATACATTACATAATACAATTTCAAATATTCTGTGAATATCATATAAAGTATTTATATATTACTATTATATTTATTACCCTTGTATGGCTCTCAAAAATTTTACACTTGTGCTCATTCTACCTGTCAATCACATCATGGACGCTTGATTGTATATGTTGTGCGACGTCTGTTTTTTTTAATTTTATATTTTGGTACGTTACTAATTTAGGTTGAGAAATTAAAATCAAAAAATATATGTATGAAATGCTGTCTAAGCGAATATAAATAGTTGTAGCTGGGAAGGACCATCATGAAAATTTGTCCATTTTTTTTGTAGAAATTGCGACGTTTAATGCGCTCGAAGAATGTAAACGAGTAATGTGGTCTGATACTGAATTGCATGAATCAGGTATTGTTACATCACTAATCATTCCAGAAGTCAGCGCCGATTATTTGGTGTTCGCTCGGATTCAGTGGTATTTACCAAAATATTAGATGAATAAACGACAAGGGTATTAAATTGTATTTTGTGGTTTCTTCACAACATTTTATATTTTTTCCAGGATGGAGGTTGTTATCCCCATGACCAAACCCCAACCTGGAGGACCATAGGACTGCGTTTTGTCTGATCCCTACCCTTAGACCTGTCTGGCTTGCGTGGCCCCACCAGGAGGTTTGAGGTCCCGCTAGGATAGAGTCATAATCAGGTGTATGGCTGGCAGACTGAGATGTTTGGGACACGTCAAAAAGATGCCTATTAGTAGACGAAAGAAGAAAATGTAGACAGGCTATATAAAGTATAATCCACATAGTGGCCACTCCCCTCTCATTGCATGGGAAAAGGTCTGAAAGGGGGTGGGTGATGCGGAAAGGTGGAGTAAGGTATCAAAGGTTTTTTTTAAAAAAAATTTAGGGCAACAGGCTACCTGAGGGTAATCCACGTTGGGCAACTCCCCTTTAATAGCATAGGAAGGTATTTGAAAGGGAGGATGCGGAAGGGTAGAGGAATGTAGCCAAGGGCTATATTTAAAGGATCCTACCCGGCATTCGCCTAAAGAAATGCAGGGAAGACCCTATAAAAACCTGCATCAGATAGGTCGGGCATTGGGTACTTGTCCCACGCCCTTCCGATAGCGGGAGAGGAGTTTGCTGTGGGGACGCAGCATTCCCTTCTCCGTACCTTGACCAGTTTAGGTTGCAGCTGGCCGAAGGAACCCAGACGGTAGATTAGGACCTGTGAAGAATTGGAGTGAGAGGATGGCATCACCATGTTCCTCAATCGCGAGCTGACGCGGCATAATGGAACAGGCCTGGATCCTCCAAGGGATGTAGCCGCATGTAGCGTTTATGTAACAAAAAATATATATTATAATATAAACATGTCAATTTATATAATTATGGTTATTTGCTTGGACAGTCAATATGTTCATACGAATTCGTAAGGCTCGAATTTATGCGTGCGCCTATGACAAAATCCCAAAGAGGTCCTCTGCATAGCTCAAACAGTGAGATGAATACTGAAGAAACTAATTGAATCAAAGCATTTCCACGTGCATGAGAAAGTGCAGGATCATATAAAAGTAATGTTTGTTAAAGGTCGGTTGGCTCGGCTAACGTCCTATTCTTATAACTACAAAAATAAACAGAATTAAAAATACAAAAAATGGAATATTTGGAAAATGTTGCAGTTTTGATAATTTTATTATTCAATTGTTTTAGATTATGATGTGGAATCTATTGTTTTATTTCTCATGAAAGGGGAGCACAGAATTAGTAATAAATTAATATAATTTATATATATATTCACCTTTTATAACGTTTGTCGTGACGTCATTATAATTTTGTTTTAGTACACATTAAAGAAAGTTTTTATGTTGAATTTCGAGCTGACTGCATGCCTACCAGTATTTGTGCATACTTGATTATATTTATTTGTTCTTTGAAGGGATGCAATGTACGATTTAAATGTTGACGGATTAGTAGGAGGTAATTAATTAAAGTTATACAGATGTAAGCTATATAACGTTCAATTTATTCAGACACGCTGGTATTAAAAGTAAATCGATGTAGAGGAATACTATACATTAATACAGCAGAGGACTTTACGCCCCATCTCTTGACCAAGCACTGAACTTGATGTAGTGTTCACAATCGGAGGAAGATGGTGCTGTAAACTGGGTGCAAAGAGTTCCATTTTTTAACTACAGATGGCACGGTGTACACGCTGTGGAACTAATTAGACAATTTTTCCGAAGCAATTTAAATTTAAATGAAGTTCGATACTAGTTGGAACGTGAATACAACGAATAATGATTTTAAATATATCCAAGTAATAAGAGGAAGGATTTATAGGCATTTTGTAATAATAATAAATAATTTAACAATGCATAAACGTCATCTGCACAATAATTTATTTTCAAGCGAAAAATCTGCATTTGAAATAATATATGTCTGTATGTCATTTGTAGTTGGTTCCACCAAAATGTGTGTCTGTAATTTTCAATACAGATGACCCTTTTAAATGTTCATAGCCTAATTCTGTATTTCATTAAGAAGAATTACGATTTTTTCCCCAATGCATTGGAAATTTTACATTCAATATATGTTAACATACACCTAATATTTTCGTCTCGTGTTAATTATTCTAAACATTTAAAATGCGCTAATGATACCGTACTCGCACAGCTGAGTGGTGTTCCCAAACGGTTCACGATCAAATCATAGCCTGAATTTCTTGAATTTTCCTCGCTTCAAATGTAATGACGGTCTTTCTTAAGTGAATTAGAATGACAATGACAAATGACAATAAAATTATGTACCATCGTATATGGTTTTATGAGGCTGGATACACTTATTTGTAATTCTTAACATTGTTCCCTGAATTTACTTCTATATTTATAAAACCTGTTACCGCAATCTGATTCTAAATGTTTTTCAAAATTTGCAACGCAACGTGTCATCATGCAGCGTAAACTGAAACAATATCAACAGACAATGGCAGAGTCTTCTAGGAGAATATCTAAAACAAATTGCCTTGTTAGCAGATATGAGTAATGCACAGAACTGATTGATTGATTACTTCCATTAATGCAAAAATAATTCTTAATCATCCCATTATAGAGACACTGAAAATAAATTTAAACACTGTTGGAATTATTTTAGCTGGGAACATGTGTCTCCTAAACTCTTATGTGGTCATGAAATAATCTTCGATCAATCCGTGATCTTGTTTCTTTGGTGCTTGAGAGTGTCTCTGCATAGCCTCAGAGCACCAAAGAAGGCAAGGGAATGTTAGATCCTAGATCAAACAGGTTAGGAATGACGTTACAGGTACCATGCCACTCACCCTGTTGTGAAATCATATATAGGTCTACTCTAGTCAACGGAAGAAGGAAATTTGAATTTGATTTGATTTATTTCATTCCATTCATCCTCGTATGAGTAAATAGGACACATCAATACATAAAATTACAATATAACAATTGAATGCTGCAATTATAAATAATTATAAGTTAACATAAAAATACTAAAATTCGGGAACTCAAATTTCCCTGTCCAACATTAGTAAAATCATATGAATAATAACAAAAATAATAATTCATTGACTATACTAAGGGTCGAAAATTATATTTACAGTTCTAATAAAAATATTAAATATGTACTAGTATATAATTAATTAATCTAGAATGAAATATCATAAAATATAGTATGTACACATCACACAAAATTAAACACACACACATACACACTAGGAGGACCGCAAACGACGGACAAGTCACTTCACGAAACAGAGCGATGAGGAATCTGCAATCTCCAGACCGTACATGCAACAAAAAAAACAAAAGAGCAGAAAAGACCAAAAGAGAATAAGCAAGTTATGAAATAAGCAGTTTTATTTGCAACACATTGAATACTTAAGGATTTTTTTTTAAAAAAATTAATTATTAGGGGAACGATCTAGAAACTCATTTACTGAGTAAAACGCGCCGTAGTAACAGATATGATAGATTTTCGGTTACAGCATTAACAAGGATAAACGCGAATATTTAAAGTGCTAATTTTAGATGCTCATATATCAAATATTTAAATAAGGTATTTCTAAGATAAGATCGCACCCGGTTAACAAAAACTTAGTCGAAATTCATACCTCTGAAATACACTAAATGAAGTATGAATACATGTTCGCACCAAGAACTCGTATATACCATAAAAAATCGTAAACTTTACTGTTGGTCCCCATGAATGTGTTAATAGTTAAGAATTACAAATAGTTGATTTATGGTGTCGTTGAGGAAGATGTGTATAGTTGTTCTGTAAGAAATTATATAGGAGCTAAGTTTTGCCAACAAGATTGCCGTCCTTTCACGTACTCTACATATAAATAATCTGCACATATATCGAGAGTTATAATACCTTAACATATTCCCATACTAAGAATCAATAATACTGCTGTCCGTATGCATAATAATGTAGGGTCTACCAATAACAGTGCCAGAATATCAAACTGATACGTTGACTACATTGATGGAAATATTGGTGATCATCATTGGCAAATCATCATGCACGATTTAACAATGAAACATTATTATCTAAATTGGTGCTCGGGGGAAGAAACGTTTCGTACGTTGGAGCTATACTTGGTGAACAATGTTTCCTTCTATCAGGACGGTGCCACATGTCACACAGCGCGTGAAACTATTGAAATGATGCACAAAAATATCTAGGACTGTTATTTCACAGAATGGAGATGTGAGCTGGCCGGACAGGTCGTGGAATCTCGACGTTTTCGATTTCTTCTTAACGGGTTTTGTGAAATCATAGACTAACAATATTAAACTGCCAACGATCCATGGCCTTAAACACATTACACACGCAGCGTTGCCAGTTTATCTTACGATATTTGTTAAAGTGTCGATACAGAGAGTAGTTCTCAATATTTCGTCTCGTAAACCAATGCAGAGGATGGTATTTCAATTATAAAATTTTCTTACTTCCAATATCAGAGATTTGTTTTTAATATGTCTTAAATTTTTATGGGTCCTTTTCTCTGAAATTTTAAGTTTTATAATCCTTTTATTAGTCAATCCTTTATTTCAAATGATTCTGGCAAATATTTATTCAAATTTCATCTTTTCGCTACCCAAAATTTTACTTCCAGAGAAAACATGAAGTTTTTCCGCATTATTTATTACTGAATTGTTTCATAAAGTCTAGTTTTTAATTACTTTAATAACGTTAAAGTCAAAGCTTAATCAAAATACTTTTAATTCAGTCCGAAACAATCAACAGGAGAAAAGAATACTACCATATTTTTATTGTACTTGTTCAATTATGTCAGTATATTTCTTTGAAGGAAAATATCATATTGAACGTCAACCCTTTGTGAATAATGTGGTTTTATCTTGAACGAAAGTTTTCCGCCTCACTACGCAGGACAAATATGAGCTGAATTTCAACGTTGGAAAGTTACGACATTTAAAATAATTTATTACATCCAAAAAAATACTGATATAGCATTTTTGTAACAATATTATTCAGACACTTAAAAGAGATTTGTTTCATACAGTCACGTCTATAATATTTCTAATCAATAGGAATGGCCATTGCCATCACAGACAAATTGCATTCGAATTTGGACAGAACAGACATTTCCATGATGCTGTTTATTATGAATATTTCGTAAATGACGTGGTCAGATTTAATGGCAGTGTATGCAAGTAATAAGCTAACACAGTAATACCTACAGAGTCTCATTAAAGTGTTGTAATTAATGGACACCTATGTTAACGATTATAAACGCGGGATACATTTAATTAATATCAAATGGAATTTTACGCCCGCAAACCCTTTAAATTAATATCAATATGGAGAATATATTCGCTCATTCTGGATTTATTAAGAGATATGCAAATCATTGTCTTCAATACTTCATAAATTGATGGTTCGGGAGACATGCAAACTACTCATAAGTGCCTATATTTAACATTTAATAAAAAATCCTTATAAAAATATATATTATATCAAACTACTAGTGAAACAGGTAAATGAAACGCTCGATAATTCTTTTCGTAGTTGTTGAGGAAAGACGTTTCTCTCCACGGGCGTAGTGAAACCTCTATGGAACAGATGGAAGCACCGACTCTTTATCACGTATATCTCCCAGTCAACAATCACGAATAAACTACTAAGGGAATTAAATTCTCAGAATAAAAATACATTGGTATGGTGATGTAAACTGAGTAAATAAGATGCATATATGGCCACATGGTCATATTACGATTCGAAAAACGAGTAACTGGGAAAGTACAGGAGCAATACAAAATCGTCATATACCACTACAACTGCGGAGATGGTTTACTTTGCTTATTTCATTCAAATAGGTATTCGAGAATTTCTATCTAAGGTAACTACTCTCGTAGCGGGTGGAAATATTGTAGCAAAGAAAAAGTTGTTAGAAAAATGAACTACTCAGATTGCAGACAAAGCTCAAAATGCTGTAAATATTGTTTCTACCTGGCACATATATACCAGAACTCAAAAACAATTCGCTTGATCGTAATAGAAATTTGTTTGAAACTAAGGATAAAAATTGGGGATTTGAAAACAGATGCGTTTCTCCTCTCTTTTAGGATAAACTACTGCAGAGTGTAGTGTTCGTTATTCAGAATTAAACTTACACATCAGTTTTCACGTAAGTATGACACATTATTCAAAGAAAGCCAACTTTATTACTCGACGATCCTTACTACTCTGTTAATGCTTTTTAAATCGGGCTGCAACGTGTCTAATTATATTATCTAGTAGTCGCGAATGAGTCAGTTAAAAATTAATTCCAAATATATAAATTATTCTAGTTTGATTGTAGCGTACTTACTGAAGTTTTTGAATACCTGATCGGGTTCACAAATCGAGGAAGAAACTGTGTAATCATAATATATGTCCAAGTAATTTTGTTTATGTATAATTAATTATTGACTGACTCCTTGTTATGCAAGTGTCATCAACGATGTAACCCTTGCAAATGACATATTACTTTAATACTGACTTCAATAATACTGCAAGACATATATAGCGTATATCATCGATTTCGTGTGGTGCGACAAATGAGACTTGCGGAAAAGTATGTTGAAAATTTAGGGTAATATTTATTGGGCTTTATGGAGTAGGAAGGTCTTTTTATTGATGTGTGGGCAGATATTGCTATATTTTCTTGTTAAATTTTCATTCCATTTGGTTTGAATTACATAATTGTGACCAACTTGTTTTGAATTGTGATCCACAGAAGCTTCGAATTTTTCTTATGCCGTTACGGAACGGGAAAAACACAGTGGCAGGGATTAATTATACTCTCAGTAGCGTGGAGAATGACGCGAGCCTCCCACAACAAAACAACTAATACGTAGAATTTACGGTAATGTATGTATTTGGAAAACCAAGATGTAGTAAGTTTTCAATTCCAGGATATGACAACAGATCAGAAGACAGTTTCAGAATTCAGAGGCCAGGGACGTCAACGAAAATCGGGAATGCGGAAATAGATACAAACATGCTAATACGAGTAATCCAGGAGATAAAGAATGTAGGAGCGAATTAACAGTAGTATGCAGAAATTTAGTGCAGATTAATACCCGAAAAGAGAAAAGAAAATCATATTCATAGAAAAACGTAGAAACTTTGAGCAGAACGGTACAGGAAATAGAAGATTAGAGAAAATAGATGTAAAATAGGTTGTCATGTTCTCAAGCGAATTTCGAAAGGATGCCATAAAGTAGAACATGGTGTAGAATAGAAACGAAACGTTGAAAATTGTCAATGAAGGACATAAAATCATAGGAAACGAACTAGATAAAAGAATGTGCAAAATAAGGGGAAAAGATAATAGAAATGTAGAAGTAAACGTTTTCAGAATGGAGAAGCGACTTGATCAAAAACTAAGGGAAGAATTAAAAGGTGTAGAGATATTGTTTAATAATGAAGCGCGATAGTTTTATTATTGGTATATATACGTTTCATTTTAATATAATTAGATATTAGCAAGGGTTGAGAGCTTGGTAAGTTGTAATTTGAGCAGGCGCCGCCGAGACGGGGAGATAATCCCTTCAGTCTGGAATTGGACACGTATGATGTTGACCCTCGGAAGTTACCTGGACTGTCGCACCGCGGGAAACGTCTCTCTGAAAATCCCAGAAATTTGAGTTAACACGTGACTGCCTGAACCAATGACATTTCTTGGTTCAGGAAAGATCGATCCAAAGATGATCGAGACGATCGATTTTTGACATCCAGCGAGGGAGCTAAAAACAAAGTTTTGAAGAAAGTGAGAAGGACAAACCGTCGCCACCAGCGATGGACGTGCAGCCCCAACTTGCAGTTTCTAGAGGACACTTGCAGTTTCGAGAGGACCCGGAGAGATCGAGGGTGCCACACGATAACCGCCAGACATCAACGAAGGTAACTTCCAAGTATCTCAATCCTTGACGCGCCTAGGGTGAATTACCGTAGACCATGTTTAACTGAGATTAAGGGATCAGATTGTTTTGTCAGGCTAACTGAACACTGTATTTTTTTATTTTTTGTCCATGTTCAGATAATTAATTAATAAATTCTGTAAAATATCCTTTACTTCATCATTTAAAAACCTACCACTACAATAAAATCACTGACGCGATGGATGATGAAGTTCTAAAAATGGTAGAGCAGGTTTGTCAAAGAAACGCAACTGGAAGAGAGAAGAAGACTGAAAATAGTAGAAAACCTAGTTGAAAGCATAAATGGGCTTAAGGAAAATCTTGCACAGAACGAGGCAGCTGAGGTGCATACATACCAATCGAGCAACTGTTGCAGGGCCCGTGATTGACGTAAAACAGCCAAGAATTACAGAAAATGAAGTGAGGAATCCGAGACAATTTATTTAGGATCTTGAAAGGTATTCTGAAGTCAAAGGAATCCTGGAATGTTTATGCATAGTTACAACACGGTGCAATGGATCGAGATCGTGAGGAGGCGTAAGGAAGATTATAACGAGGCCAAAGAAATACAGAAATATTGATGTGGAGCACGACAAAGTGACCTAGTGCGGACTTTTTTCTAACACTGATACAGACGTAGAAAGCGAACCGAAAAGAAAATTCAATGTTACCAACGATGTCCCATAAAATAAATCACACTTAATCGATGTTGTTATGTTTATTTTTATTTTAGATTTGTATGGTTTCATTTCATTATTATTACTTTTTTAAGAATACTGCAATCAGACTGAGAGGTAAGTGAAACTTTAGTGACGAAATTGTAAAATCTGTCTAAAGTACGTGAGCCGGAAGTGCTTGTGTACTAAAGATCGAGGTTCTGGAACATTATAGTGTGATACGCTCTTATAGTGATCTGTAATTTATAAAAGTGCTAATAATATGACGAGGTGCGTTTTATTCATATGGAAAAATGTATGAAAAACTCAGATTCAGTGAATATAAGCATAAAATATCTAGAGTGTGGTAATTGTACTGCTATTATTTAAATTCTCTGTGTTAGATTATTGAAATTGTATTACAATTAAAATATTGGGATGCAATTTGACCCTATCATGTTTTATTTTTGTGCTATTTTCTTAATTTCTTTTGTTGCATGAATGGAGGTGGGGAACTATTTATGAATATGGTTTATTGTGATGTTTTGTTTATTTGTTGTGATACGAGTGGAGACAGATAGTTAATTACGAGTAGCTATGTTTTAATTTATGTCCGTGTGCTTAGTACATAACCTTGTTAATTTGTGTGGCTATATTTGATATTAATATAGAATAGTAATAAAATGGTAAACATCTGAGCATAAAGCAATAAGAACGCACTAACCAGCTGACGTGTAAATCAGAAAATTGCATTCGACGCCGGACTGAGTTCCGTTGCTATGAAACGTTCTGCCTGGGGCATCTGTAATGAGTGTAACGTATACAAGGGGAGCGCTTTTTAAATTTTTTTCATTTAGTGAAATATACTGATTTTGTTGTCGCCTCATCGCGAACAAATCTGTAGTACGGCCAGATGTAAAACAGTTTCTCCCGACTTCCTGCATGGACACAATAGACCGCTCAGCAGGGAATAATTCTAAGCGCTTAAAAGGCGAGGCTGATCAAGAAATGACATAGTTGTCTGCAGTGAGGGATGGAAAAAGTTTGAAACTGGAAGGAAATGGAATCTGAGCGTTTGAAAAAGCACGTGTGTTTTTTTCGGGGGTTGCGGCGTAAAATACATTATCATATTAAAAAGCCGACGTGAACCCCATGAAAAAGAACTCATGTATCCAGTATTTGTTTTATTATTTCCAAAAATGTACTTCTAAATTGGCGCGTAACATTAATGTGATATATATGCTTTCGGCTGTAAATGTAATTTAATATTAATTATTTGTGATGAATAATCCCCACACAAATTAGGAAAAACAATAAAATTTAATCGCGGGACATTACACACCATCATTAAAGTTTGAGTCGCAAAAGATACGAGTATGTGGGAAGATATGAATTATATTGTGTTTCAGACAGTCGTTATCATTTTCCTTCGAATAGTGTGAAAGTGAAAACTATGAAGTCATAACAAACGTAATTACACATGAGTTTTTAATATACATGCAGTTCTTCTTGATAATACAAAAAAAATGGTAAGGGAAGGTACTGAAATAACTATAAATATTTTTTCAGTGACAAAATATGCTCTTCTAAATCCATGTGTATAAGATTATAAGTTTCCAGTAGCGTCTCTGTAGTGGTCCAAATGACGTAAACTAGAATTTATACTTGGTCCTCGAAAACTGAAAAACTGGACTTCGTTTCACTATTCGACGATGTAATACAAATAAATACGTCCTTATTTTCCTGACAAATTTATATAAGAAACAATTACACACAAAATAATTTAAATATCTGGACTTTTCGACGCTATTTCTTGTTTTTGTCTAAAGGCTCTTACAGAATGAGGCGAAGTAGCATCGAAAAGTCCAGTTTTTTAATTTATATCCGTTGTAATTGTTGCTTATATTAAATTGGTCTGGAAAATAAGGCTTATTAATTTATATTAATAGAATCAGACGTTAACTTTATATGGATGTTTCAATTTAAGTGGCCGTTGATTTCACACCTCGTTCCAATTATCTGATCCATTCCACAGTTTGTTTCAAATCTCACATAATTCAAACCGTTGTGACAATAGTGTGGTAATTTTTATAATTTTAAAACGGTATTGTATTACATGTTGTAGCGATTGTATACGTTAACGCTAAGTTAAAGCGTTAATTAGTATTACAATATATATATATATATATATATATATATATATATATATATATATACATTATTTCCTCAATCGCCAACCTGAAAGAAAACAATACATGTAAATGAAAGAATAATGAATATTAAGTGGTTTAATACGACATGAAAAAATAAACTTTAAATCTGACTGATCGCAATAATGCAAATTGTAGCCAATATAAACTAATTTGAAATTGAACCATTTAGAGAGTTATTTTGTATTAAAATAACTATATAGAGTCGTTAACGAGTTATAAGTCATGTGAAAATATGAATACAATAAGCCACAAACGGAGACAATAGAAATTCACTAATTAGAGAATACATATAAAAGGGAAAGACGACTTAATTGAAATAATATGAAAATCTTGAAATTATATATATATATATATCTCAATCGCCAAACTGACAAATCATAAATGTATAGTGAAGATTCCATAATCGCCATATATTTGAGGAAGTCGTTTATACACAGTGTCTTCAACGAGAGTCTCCATCGAAATTAAGCAGTGTAGAAAACTTATTGTTTCGAATGATTGACAGGTCGTCTTTCGAGATTGTTTAATCATCAATGTTTGTAAACTCGTGATTTAAAGTGGGACCTCTGGCGATTGACACCGAAAGCAAGCAGAGAAATCTGGAAGACGTTAGTGGAAGCAACTTCAAGTAAACTGTGTAAAGTATGTCCGCACTCTTTAAATAGTGTACATTAGCTGAATATATTCAATTGAATTTCAATGAAACCGAGAGTATCTCTTGATATCTTTATGTATGTTTCTGCCCAAGCGAACGTGTGTATGAGAAGACAATAATTTCATGGTCGTAGTAGTACTTGATAGGAAAAGTATTACGCTTCGTCTTTCAGGAGTAGTTGAAACTATACAGTGATAAACTGTGAATTCTCGAAGAACTACAAATCCAGAAGGTTCAGCCTCAATCGTGAAAATATCGAAACATGCGTCCTAATAAATAAACGTGAATATAAAAAAAATATTGTTATAATATGCATTACGTTAAAATTGTCAAACAACTGGAAATAATGGCATATATTTTAAAAAATACTTTAATAATAGAGAAACATTTTATTGTTTATTTTGATGAAACGATATCATTTATAATAAAGTAGTTATTCCAAAACAGGAATTACAACACAAATTAATAATATATATTTTTTCAAATTACAAGCTAAATTGTATGATAGCAAATTTATATCAGTTTACAATAATTGTTTTTAATAATATTAAATTTTCCCATCAAGATAATTTTTTATCCTGAATATATTAAATGTTAAATATTTAGGAATAAACTGAATGAATGAAAAATAAAGGTTTGTACTTATAAATTGTATTTGAGAGTTTTTCACAGAATGCTGTCTTGTAAAAGAACTTCTGATCTTGTAATAAAAATTCGTTGTAATTCTATATGAAAATATTAGTTATGTGGACAAGTGCAATATGAGAAAAGTAACTACTTTTTATGACGCAAGGTTTAGACATAATTTTGACAAATATTTTGGTGATGTTCGCTTTAGAGTTTGTTTCATCACCTCTTAGGAGAACAATTTCTTACTGGTCGTACCATTGGGTAATTTTTCGCATCACTTTTTATTCATCAATATTTATTTTACTTAGTTTACTACTGCTCTTTCACTTTTCTTAAACTTAAGAACGTATCCTTTCAACTCTTCACAAATATTTTCTTTTCCGCCCCACATCAGGAACTTAGATTTTTCTCTATTTAATACATGCATCAATTTTTTTTTAAAAAAATTGTTTTCTCCTCATTTTGTAACTTCAGAAGATAAGAGATGTAAATATTATTTACGGAAAACAAAACGTTGCGTCACCAATTTAATAATTACAAAAAAAAATTTAATGTTACGTAAATCCAGAGATCCATGCCTAGTTCTATGAAACATTGCAGCATTAGTATGTTACATAGGATATATTTAAGGTATTTTTTGAACTAACGGAGCAATCTTGTGTCAGTAGAATGATAACCACGGAAATTCATGTACGTGTACTATCGTGACGCATCACTGGTCGTGACTGTAACCTCCAATAAACCGAAATCATATTAAAACTCGTGGTATGAATGTATTATTTGGAAATAAACAAATGTATTTCTGAACCCCTACATGAAACTTTCTTGTTATATGATTTTATGTAAGCTATTCCGTATAAAACTCTAATGAAAACAGAAAGGTATACGTTTCTTAAATCCTTGTTTCTTTAGTCAGGTGATTCAAAATCGAAAGTCACAGGAACGATACAAAGCAGAAACCAGTCTGTTTATTGAATACTTCTTTACCTAATTCGTATACATTTAGCACAGATGTTTTATATTATCAATTAAAAATAATATTTTTAGTATTTTATATTTTATAAACAATTTGCGTAATTTTTTTAAAAAAAATCTTAACAGATGGTTATTTAAAATAAACAAAATATTTAAGGGCTGATATTTTCAAGATTTGCATCAATCTCTCGTTCGACGTTTTCCTAACAATAAGGAATCATAGCTATAGCTAAGTTTCAGCAAAGGATTAAATCCGAAATATTTTATATTAAATCTAACATAACTTCAATTAACGTAATATATATACTATGAAACTCAACAACATCTATTATCCCTTATTGTTAGAAAAACTTAGTTGTTTTTGAGCTCGTCACCTTCTTTGTGTTGTTGGGTCTTCGATATTGAATCACCTGATTCATCAATCATTTATTTTATCACTTAATTTTGTATTTAATTAGCTACTTTTTTTGTAACGAATTTAATTTGGTTCTAAAGAAAACTACTGATGTCCCTAATGGTCCTGTTAAGTTATATCTCGCGCGGGATTATTATATAGACTCCATCTGCATTTAACTACCTCCTGCCTTATATCTATTGCGACAATTGAAAAACTATGCAGCCCCTAATTATCTACTGTATGCATAACATGCATTTATACACTTATAGGGAAATGATTGGAAAAATTCTTATTCTAAAGACAAAAGTGATACGAATAATTACGGGTTCCAATTATAATGATCACTGTAGACTATTATTTGTTAAATTAAATATATTTACTGTGATTAATTAGTATATCTGTAAATCATTGATAACTTCTAATATGAGGTTAGGTAATTCTTACCTTCATCTCAACAATCATTACCTATTCGACCAGATTTAATTATCTCATTGTGAAACTTAATGTAAGATTAAGTAAGAAATCATTCGATTTCAATTGATCTGTTTAACAGATTACCCAAGGATACTCATTCGCAAGATTAAATGTGTTCAAAATCTATTAAAAAATGCCCATCAAAAATCCATTCTACTTGAGAAATAAATTTTTTCATTGTTAACCAAATATTTAATTTTCATTATGTATTATATAAATTTTTTATTACTTGACGCTTGCATATTTTTGTTATATACAGCAGTTTTTGGGCAATAAATAAACTGATTGATTGACATAATCAGTCTTCATCTAATAGGTTTCATACGTTTTAATACTTTCAAAAAATTTATATGATTCTCGATTCAAAACGGTAACTGCGTGTAGTATGTTACAATTGATATAGTATATATTCGTTTTTCAGATATATCTTGGTCCTCTGTTTTCATAAGGAGTATTTAATTTTAAAAAAATTCTTTGTCATTCGTCCCTAAGAAACAAAATTGGTCTCGCCCGTAAATTCCCATATTTGAATAACATTTCAACAAGGTGAATTTATTAATAATTCGCTGTTATTTTCTTGATATTCTAATGAAAGTATTGGTGGTGAAATTGTTAAGTCAACGCTTTATTGTTGGCGTGATGTAGGACACTAACCCGCTGCAATGTTCTAGATACACCAGCCACGTGATACCAAACACATACAGACGTAAAAGATAAACAGATCAAAGAGTTAGTGAGCAAAGTGTCAGGTATTATATTTTGTAGATAGTAATATTGGTATGAGTTGTTAGTCGAGACGTTAGGCTGATTAAAAGTATGTTTAACCTGAAGGAGGCAAATTTTATCCTGCTCTTGATGTGTTTCACCGCCTACATGGCGCTGGTCACCCTGTTGACATTATCGTTAATTGTTCTGCCCATTGTTGCAATCAAGCCACCAAACTGTTCAAAATTACTTCGGTAATTTTTAAGTATTATAACGAATTACATCAATTTCCCTATTTATTGTTAGACCTCGTGTTTTACTTACATAAATTTTTAAGTGCTGTTTATTAGTGGTACACACTATATCTTGAGAAAGTCTCATGTTCTATACTAAGCCGTGAAAATTTATATTGTTTGCAAGTGGCGGCTGGTGCATATATGATCATGTGCTACAGCACAATAATTAAATTAGGAAGAATTAATTTTTCTTAACTTTAAGAACCTTCGTAATAATTGTGTTATAACAATCCGAATTTATCTTCGTTATCAAATGCTTTAAACTGTCCGTCTTGTGGCGCAGTCGCTCCCGCTAATGCATCCAGCTGTGTTACTAGCGGCCGAGCACAGGACCTCTCCTGGAATGACAAATACGCATGGGCAGTATTCTGTTTCACCCTCCTGCAAACCCGCAACCTGAACAAAACTGCCGAGAAAACAGCACGTAGGAACAATGCCGTGCCGTGCAATGTCACATAGAGGCGTCCGCATCTGGCCGCATAAGCAACGTAATCAAAATAAATTTGAACCTTTCAGTAGTTAAAAATCTTATTTTAAATCATCAGAATCACAGGTTATTTCGAAGAGAAAAACATCATAGTGCACGACCATGTATACAATACTGCTATCATGTTACTTGTTCCAAAAATTAACTTTATTTAAAATATGTACTACAGAAAAGTTCTTTCGCGTCATAAATGAGGATTAATTTGGTGCTAAACTATTCCGCTTTTAAAAATTAGACACTATTGGAAATTATGAAGATGGAATTAGAAATGTAATAGATTTACGGTTCGGTTCCAGAGTAATGGTATCACTAACGATGTTTTAGAATTATTATTTTACCTCGAAAAAATTAAATCAGTTGATCATTTCACGCCTCTGAATTGTATTTTGTTTAAAAATTTTGTTGTAAATGTTAAATGTGTATAATCTTCAAAGACTTCTGTTTATTTGATTATCCATTAATCAAGTAACATTTAATATTTTAAAATTTTAGAATTTGGCTCAACAAAACGTGGGGCTCTTGCATAAAATAGTGATACTTTTTAAATATTTAAAAGGGTTCTTTACAATATATTTGAAACGTAATCCCTATCCGTAGTGGCCCAGATGAATGGTGAGACACAAAATAATATGAAAGCACGCATCTTGGTCTACGTGAGGCGAAGTCGTGAGCTGCTCGTAGGTCTAGGCTCGCAGGTGCCTGTGAGAGGAAGTGAAAGGAATGTCCGGTGGGTATCGCGTATCGGATGTCCCCAGCCAGATGAGGCCGGGGCCGAGCCGGAGCCCGTGCGGAAAATCGTTTCCCACAGAGCGGTTCGTCTCTGCGTGGCGTTTCCCAGCCTGCTTGTATACGCAGTGCTGTGGCTTGTTTAGTTTGGGAGCACACGTGCAGGGGGCCTTGGCGGCAGGCAGTCTGGCCTCACAGGAAGTGCCTGCTCCCTGCCCACAGCTGCTCACATCATTTCATCACTCCTTCCTTACTACTCCCTCTTATGTATGCTTCACACAACCGTGGCTTTCGGTTTGCTGCCAATTCTAGTAATGACGGATTTGAAACCATCATTTCAAACAATAAGGAAACTCTCTGTCCGAAGGTACAAATCGAGACGTTAAATCCGTGCATAATGTGGGCGTGGAATGTAGCCACGTATAGAGTTCCACGACACATTGTACATAGAGTTGTTACGTCATGAATACTGACACCTTTTCCAAATTGTTTTCTTCATTTACTCATTTTAAAAACTAGATTTATTAGTAATATTCTAAAATTATTTTTAATTTTCAATTTTAACTGGAGGATTTGCAATATTTCCTAGTCATCTAATACATAAAAAAGTATACATTAAAACATTTATATATATATATATATATATATATTTATTGTAATAAACAACAATAATGCGTTAATTAATTTAATTTGCCCCACGTGGTGGTAGTCAAAATGTAATAATCAAATAATAGAAGTTTTAATTAATTTAATGAGTTTACCTCACGTGAAGCGCCATTTAGGTAATAATTAAATGGAAGGCGTTAATTAAAAGAAATGATAATAAAAATTAACGAACATAATATTTATTTTATTTTTTGGCAATAAAGATAATTACAAACACAAAATTTGAGATCTCATTCTCTCAGGGTCTCTACTGGCTTTGATAACGGACACAACAAATTAATTTAAAAATCTTATTAACAAACAGTTCACAATTTACCTAATGATGTCGATAGAAAGAAATTTAAAAGTAAAGAAATTAAGTCTGATTGACAATTAAAAAAGAACGAAATCTGACTCTATCCTTTAATTACGTTTACAATTAATCATTAGTTTTGGTTTGGTAATTACATCTGTCCAGCTGGTACCAGAACTCTTTTTGGTGTCGGAAGTACACTATGGCAAACTTATACACTGAAGTCAACTCACATATTTTACACTATTGAAGTCAAAATTGATAGGCTCACAGGAACTCGGATGATCCTCCTTTTTGTCAGCTATCTGATGTCTGCTTGCCTTCCTTGGCTGGCTATAGACGTAAACTCTCTTAGACTTTCCTGACTGGCTATATATGTAAAAACTGCTCGCTTCCTTCCCTGGCTGGCTATAGACGTAAACTGCTTTTACTTAGCGATATTTACGATGTAATACTTCCGTAAATGTTTTTACTTTGTCTTAAATTCACAACTTTGTTTAATAAAACATTAACGACGGCTAGTCTCTGCTCCAGTATTATTTGTTCCGTCTCCTGAAATGTCCCGCCACCAACTAACAGTTATATTACTTGTTCTGCTCCTCACGATGTTTTTCCGCAAACTGAACTCCTAGTGCTCCCGAGTTTGAGCGCGCATACGCCATTTTTGACTTTTCGACAAAGCAAAGTGAGCTCGCTTCTCTCATTGTTCCTTTGTTCGATCAGACCGCTATAATGGACTTCTCAAACAATTCAAATTTTATGTCCAAACAATTAATGGCCTAATTAATTGGCATTAGAATATATATATATATATATATATATATATATAGAGAGAGAGAGAGAGAAAATTATTTAACAAAACAATTCTACTATTAATAATGTCCGCTATAATTAATTATGTCCTAAGCGGGCATCTCAAGGATCAGTTCTAACTGGCTTATAGAATTTTAAAATGATGGGAAGCTTGTTGTCAGGCTCCCTGAAAACATTAAAACTCATGAATTCGTCTCTACGTGGGTATGTTGAAATTTTGATATTAATAAAATTTTTAAACCTTGTTACTCTTGCAGATGATCTGGTTTCAGTATTAATGACGTAACAACTCTTGGTACAATGTGTCGTGGAACTCTTTACCAGACTACATTCCACGCCAACATTTTGCATGGATTTCACGCCTCGATTTATACCTTCAAATGATATCAACATTTATTTGGTTATTAGAAATCATACGATTATAAATAATTACATGAGAATTTAATTAGTTTGCAAGAATGAAGCAAAAAATTAAGTGCAATTAAATGCTTTCGTATTGGATTTACAAGGAAAAAAGAGTATCACTATGACATCAGGTCATGGACTCTTACTAAACTTGATACTGTCTCTGATTTAAATACTAATATCAATTTTGATACTCACGTAAATATAGTCGTAACGAAAGTTAGTCAACTACTATATTTTACTTATGAAAATAACCATAACTTTAAGGGTTTAAATACACTTAAGTCATTAAATTGTTCCAGTACAGTATTATGCCAACAAATGTTGCCAACTGTTAGAGAAATTGGAAAGCATTTGTTGGAAATAGTTTTGTGTGTAATGTTGTCAATATTAAGGGAACAATGTTTACGGATCTTGTTGCTAACGTTTGCTGTCACCTTTTGGTGCTCAACATTACTGGTGAAAAATTTCAGTTCTGAATTTGCTAGTGTAGTTTGGAATGTATCTTGCAAGAATTCTATTGATATTATAGAGAAAAATAAGTTGCTCGGGTTGGTAGAAAGTAGGAATCCGAAATACGCTAGGAGAATATAGTTTTGTAAAGTCACCTCCTTTGTATGAACGTATAAAAATTATTGAGTTGTTATTTTTTAAGTGTATTGTTAATTATTTCTTAAGTCTCAATAAATTTAAAGTTCCAGTCCGTCTAGTGAGAGATGGCCCTACTTTTATTGTTAGCTTTCATAGATATAACTATGTTTACTTTACAGCTCCTACGGTTAGTTATGAGAACTGATAACAGTAATACGGTGACTTATTGTTTAATACTTATAGAGCTCTGGCGGAGGCTACCTTTGGGGATGCCTTCACATCTCTCTGGATTTCTGAACTAAGCTTCACACATGCCGAGGCACCTCGGCCTGTTTTGAGAGCTGTATGTTCCGGGGTCGCGGACGATGGGCATACGGTAAGAGTTGTCTGCTATTCCTATTGGAATAGTCGGCCAGCTGCCTCCTAAACCGGTCAAGGCACGGCGAGGGGAAAGCTGAGACCCCACAGCAAACTCCTCTCCCGCCATCGGAAGGGTGTGGGACAGGTACCAAATGCCCGACCTACCTGATGCACGTTTTGTCTAGGGTTTTCCCTGCATCACTTTTAGGCGATTTGCCGGGTAGGATCTTTAAACCATAGCTAGGGGGCACTAGTTAACCGTTGGCTACTTTCCTCTACCCTTCCGCATCCCCCTTTCAGATCCCTTCCTATGCTATTAAAGGGGAGTTGCCACCATGTGGATTACCCTCATGTAGCCTGTTTTCCTAAAAAAAGTTTAATACTTGTTATAATGCTTTACAAAGAACCTTAAATGAACTGTAACATTAGCCTCTATATTTCGTATTGATTATAGTAATTTTCCATTTTTGTAATACATTTATTGAAATTAAATGTACTCTTATTACATTAGGCATTAGCCTCTGAATAAACAAATATTCAATATACACATCTATTTGCAAAAAAAATTATTCCTTCGCATAATCATTTAAATTTTCAGACCATCTAAATCCTCCATGATAACTGCCCACCTGGTATTACAAATAATAATATATATTTTTTTACATTCAAGCAGTCTTACTTCTGCAGTGTTTCTTATTTGTAATGAGCTGGAAACCTAACATTTTTACGTATATAGTATACATTAGTGACAATATTATTTCATTAATTTTATTTCATGAATTTTCAAATATGACTCCTGCAATTCTGTATATTACTATTTATGTATAATCATAAATATCTATTGTCTTTTTGTATATGTTATTTCATACATTTTTGTAACTGATATCATTTTTACTGGTCGCATTTCCTCTAAAAAGACTAATGGAGATAATAAATTTAATCTGTTCTACCTAACGGTCATTCAATTTTACATCAGATCAACGTCAATTTCAAAATGTATTTTGATTGTAAAAAACTTCAACTCAATAATCGACATTAACGCGTCAACATACCATATATAAGTAGTAATAGGTGTGTAAGGCTATGATGTATTCAACAACGTTAAATTGCTATATGTATCGAGATTTAAAATTATGTCAACTTGACTGATGAAAATAATTGGGGCATATATAAATAGAATATAACAAAAAAAATTGAAAAAAATAATACTGATACATTGTTGCGCGCTTTGGGCTACCTTATAGGAAATATAGGATATTAACGACAAAAGGATTAAAATGTATAGTCGTTTAAGCGATTGTTGCCATTTGTTGAGTTGTCAAATCATCTCAATAAATTTATCACGGCAACCAATGAGAGATACGAAAGGGCTACCTTTTGGGATACCTTTTCCTCTCCGTTTTTGAACTAAGGTTCCCACAAGCCGAGGCACCTCGGCCTGTTCTGAGAGGTGTATGTTCCGGGGTCACAGACCTTGGGCATACGGTAAGAGTTGTCCGCTATTCCCATTGGAATAGTCGGCCAGCTGCCTCCTAAACTGGTCGAGGCACGGAGAAGGGAATGCTGCGTCCCCACAGCAAAATCCTCTCCCGCTATCGGAAGGGCGTGGGACAAGTACCCAATGCCCGACCTACCTGATGCAGTTTTTTCTAGGGTTTTTCCTGCATTTCTTTAGGCGAATGCCGGGTAGGATCCTTAAAATATAGCCCGGGGCCCCTAGTTAACCCTTGGCTACCTTCCTCTACCCTTCCGCATCCCCCCTTTCAAATCCCTACCTATGCTATTAAAGGGGAGTTGCCCAACGTGGATTACCCTCATGTAGCCTGTTGCCCTAAAAAAAAAATTGCTGGTATTTGAAATGAATTAGTGAGGAGTCCTATTATGCAATAGACTTATGAGATGGCAGTGGACAAGCCAATTTGTTGGCCTATGGACGGATATATATCCAAATTGAAGTCGGACCATGGTCGAGAAAGCGGACGGACAGATGTTAGATGGAACATCCCACCTGGAGTATCTGGGTGAATACAGCTTAATCGAGGAAACCCAGATGGTCATAATGTGAGGAAGGCTGCATTACGAAAAAATAGATTCGTAACAGTCAACATACAATAAATAAACCTGTGCCTATAAAATTTGTTTCGTCAATATTCATTTTATAAAACTATATGCCTATCCTCATGCTACTTCTCTGTGGGCAACACTTTCGTTTTCTCAAACATAACCAGAAAATTTAAGCACACAGAAAATTGCTCCCAGAAACGTTTTGCCTTTAGATATCAACTTAGAGTATTCAGTAGTATTGAGTTCGGTGGAACATTCAGGACGTAACAACTGTTGATAAACTGCTTCGTGAGATTTCTTGCCATAGAAAATTAAATAATGCTGTCTCCTACGAATCACGTACGATGGTAGTCCTGACCTGACGTATATATGGCGTTCCTTTTTTTTTAAAAAAAAAAAAAGCGGCCTTAAGTACCAACATTATAAATATTAAGTTTGAATTTTTAAGACGCTACTTTGCTTAGTATTTGCTTGGCATCAATAGCGAACGCTATCCGTGAATTTGTAAACATGGGAAAAAAATTGGTCATCGTTATGTAATGCAATTCTTTCATTTGAAAAGTCTCAGTCCTATCAATACCAAAGTCGAACTCTGAGACTCGACTCTGAGGAAATCTGCTCTTCCATTTTCAACAACAAAATATTGGGTGGCAGAGGTTAAACGAGGTCGTACGAGCTACCACGACGAACATCGCAACGGTCGACCACACTAGAAATGGTGACGAAAATCCACAACATAGTATTGGATGGCCGTCGATTGAAAGTGCGTGAGGTTGCAGACAAGGTAGACATTTCAAAAAGTGCTGTACATTGTATGTGGACTGAAAATTGGAATTTTAGAAAGCTGTGTGCAAGATGAATGCCGCGTTTTCTTAGAGTAAAACAGAAACAGCGTCGTGAGGACGTTTCAGTAGAGTGTTTTGCAATGTTTTACAGTAATCCGAGTTTTTTGCGTCGAATCATAACCATGGATAAAACATGGGTATATCACTTCACACCTTAGGCGAATAAACAGTTAAAACAATGGAGTGAAAGGGGATAATCGGCTCCAAAGAAGGCGAAGACAGTTCCATCTGCTGGCGTTTTTCGTAATGCGTGTTCAAGACTTTTCATTTATTATATTCAAAAAGAAAAAAAAATTATTTTCTATTTCCAAAATTACAAAAGTGACTGGGTGGTAAAAGATTTTCCAACAATGAATAAGTGGAGTCTGCAGTTGTTGGCTATTTTGAGGAACTCGTTGCTTCTTACTTGAAACAGTGTATCGAAGCTATTGAATGTCGTTGGGAAAAGTGTAACGAGCTAAACGGAGATTACGTAGAAAAGTGACGGTAGTTATTCACAATTTTTGTTTTGTTTTCCTTGCTAGGTCGGTTACTTCTGGGACCACTCTCGTATATACTGGATATTTGTCACTTTTATTCCGTTACGTAGGTTTACCTGCCTAAAGATATTTTATGGTATGCAATGCTTCAGATATTCCGGGATATTCTTAAAGTTCTAATTCCTTCCGAGAAAATGATTAAAATGCCCCTATTGCAGACCAAACAACGTCCGTTCGCTTTCTCCCAGATCATAGTTCCACATATCCCAGACCAGGGGTCTAGTTCCACATATCCTTAGTCAATTACAGCCTCGGTATCCGGTTCTCTGAAATAAACTGAATTTATTAGCTCGAACTCGTGGAACCCAGCTCTGATTCTAAATACTTCTTTCGCAGCTTTCCTCAGCTTTTATCACTTCTTGAACTTTCACTTTAAGTAAATACTTTAACGTTCTCTAATATACACAAGGGGATTTTCGAACAATTCTACCAGTTGTAGTATTCAGTATGTAAAACATTTCTAGACGATTAATTTGATTATTCCAAAGTGTCGGTATCCCTCTGTATCGTGATCAAGCGTTGAGCGCTGTGTAAGAGATTTAGGGGACAAAGTCCGATAACTACAATAATTTCTGAAAGTTATTACAAAAACTGATAATTAGAAGCCTTTAAGGACACATTAATTAGCCTACTACTGTTTCACAGCCAATTTTACAGCATTAGCTTTGATTAATTTCTTCTATATTCTGCTCTTGTTAATTCTTTTCAGCGTTAAGTAATCCATTTATCAAAGGCTTTTGAGTTTTATCAACAGACCAATGCAGTTGTGTCGCTCTGGCGCCGTATTCTGAGCGGCCGTGTCGTGAGCGGCCAACAGTCCCTTCCTCAATCCTGACCGCTAAGCGAGCAGTTATAAGGTTTTCCGAAGAGCAACTTTATCAGTCCTGGTTTTAACATTAACTGAGTGTAATACAAGTTTAATGTATAACATTTCTGAAACTTATCTGGATTTATAATTTCTATTTCTATCTATAATATGGATACTGTTGCAATTCGTAGTGATTCGTTTAATAAATATGCTTAGAAATTATCAATTAAGATAGAAATCTTTTAACAGTTATATTTATCTGACGTCCTTAAATAAATGAAAACATCACAACCTGTTTAGTTATAAATTTATTATTAATTTAAAATTTTAAACTTTATAATAGAAAAAATTCTCAAAGTTTAATCCCTAATTTATTAGGACCTCTTCAGGAGTTGTAAAGTCAATTAAATGATCTAATTTCAAAATCTGTGTTTCTACAAATTCCGACAAAGGAAGATTTTACAAACATAATAATTTATAATAATTGTTTAAGAGTATTAAAGTTGCTCTTCGGAAAACTTTATACCTGGTCGCTCAGCGGTCAGGATTGAGGAAGGGATTGTTGTCAGCTCACGACACGGTCGCTCAAAATACGACTGCGTCGGTCTAGACTCTTCTTTGCACCTGATGAAAGGGACATGGATCCCGGAAACGTTGTGTGGTATTTATATTATCACGTATTTTGTCTGAATTGGCTATATTTCTTATTAATTATATTCAATCTTTGTAATTTTTTTCATTTTAATCTATTTATTATTATGATAATTAGTTGTATTAACTACTCGCTGTCTTCAATTGAGTTGGTTCTTCACGTTTGGCTCCAATCCACGAAAGTAGGAATCATATCTTCGTAAAGTTTGTGCCGTTCCAAGCAGCGCTGCTTTTTGTAGTTGTGCAGTTATTATCATCTGAAGACCCATACGATCCATGTATGTTTGAAAGCTTGATGATATTGCTCCAAAAGCAGCAACATCCACCTACTCATTTCCGACTCCCTCTTCGCTTTAAAAAGTATTGCTAACGACGACTCCCCTTCCCCCAATGAACTCATCACGATTATCATCGAGACTATCCCAATTTTCATACGTCTAGAAAGAAGGTAGTATTGGTTACATATTTGACATTGTGTTAGAAATATTTGATAATGGTATGCATTCTATAGTGCGATATAGATGGCGAAAATGGAGGCTAATATACGACATACGCGTGGCTGCAAACGGATTTCGTATACAGCTCACTGAAGAAAATAGATTGCACTGCGATTGTTCGACTTCGCTGCTTGTCCCGCCTTTCATTTTAAGCGTCCCTCGCAGGAAATAATGCAAAATGCGACTTTTTCCCTTTGTTTTCCTTACTGTTACATCCCAGTGTAATCAATAGTAACAAAGAAATTAAGCTCGCATTAGTGATCATCACTGAATGTTGGTCTGCACAATTCAGAAGCCAGAATTGGGTATTGGAAGGGTAGCCTATCCGAAATCGGAGACGTGCGTGTCTAATAAGGCGTTAATTTGAGGGCAGAACAGTTTTCTTTAACAAATCTTTGGGCGTGTCTGAGAGAGCGGATGTGGCAGGGCAGCGGGGTTTGAAAGGCACTTTAGCCGGCCTGAAACGTATTAGATTTCGTGTTAAAAGCCAGGCAGGGGTTTTGATATTTGTGGTGTGGCGCAGGAAGCCGGGCACAGAGTTGCCTTGTGTCGGAGCCACGCAGTCTACCAGCCTTGCCCCCACCCCCTCGCTCCAACCTCCACCCACGCCCACGCATTTCATTGTGCGAGAGTCAACTCAGGTTTCGGAGTTATGAGGCACCAATCCATTCGCTGTGAAAGGAGAAAAGAGATCGAATCCACAGATTCAACAGGAAGAAACTATTCGTGTTCATGAATAAAGGTAGGAATCGGTGATTCTGCACGAGAGTCCGAACACTCCTACAGGTACAGACCTACTAAATCCACTCTTCCAGAGAAGAGAGGCCGCTATTCGAAACTTTCAATCAATCTTCTTAACCATGTGGTGTTTGATATAATTCCCTAATTATGTATGGTGTTATATTTAGGTGTGATTGTACACTTATAGACTGGTAATTATTATGACAGCAATTACAAAATTTATACTGCAGTCCCTAATAAAATTATTTATTGCATTTAGAAGCGTTCGACTCCGTGAGTCGTAATCATTCAAACATAGTTCTCTTTAACGATCGTATAAGATGGCAGTTTAAAACTTACAGCTTGAAAAACAGTTTCGTAATTTTACGATCCCGTCTATGTAGAAGACGTTTGTCAAAGAAACAGTGGAAACCCCTAAAATATTGATTATTATAATTCAAGAACACAAGAAAAGTTTTCAATCAAAGATCAGCACTAAACCTGAATTACAGCAACAAGGTTGGATAAATCTCGACGGGACAGGGACTAGAATCCCTGACATACACTTCGTTCGTTGTGCTCTTACCATCATAACTACCTGGGTCGACTGCCCGCCAGGTTTTTTTATTTATTTTATAATTCCAATAGTCCTCGTATGAGGAAATAGGATACGTCATTACATAAAACTACAATATAATTATTTGATGCTATAAATATTAATAATTAGAAGTTAACATAAAAATAACTAAAAATCGGGAACACAAATTTACCTGCCCAACTAAAAAGAACTATATAGTAATCATAATAAAAATAATAATTCTTTAACGTTACTGAGGGTATAATATAATATTTACAGTACTCAAAGAAACTAAATAGGCATTGGGTAAAAAATACATATTTAGAGAATTAACTATCATAAAATATGGATTTACACATGAATAAACACAAAAGTGGCTCATGCTCACTATTACGAAACACTAACGACAGCAAGTCACTAGACGAATCAGAACAACGAGGAATATGCACTTCCATAGAAACTCCAAAACAAACAAACAAAAGAGCAGAAAAGACCAGCAGAAATTAAGCAAGTTATGAAATATGTAATTTTAAGAGCAACACATTAAACACTTTTTCCAATGCAACAAAAAATAATTAATTAGTAGGGGAACGATCAAAAACTCCGTAACTGAGTAAAACGCGTCTTTAAGTAGAATATTTCAACAGAGTCCCAAAACTCTTGTAGTTATTGCTGTTCTTGACATCTGGAGGAAGACTATTGTATAAAACTATCCCTGAATGTTTCTCTGGTAGAAAAGGCGATGCTTGTCCGAACTTAGACCTGAGCGATTTCTAGTCTCATAATCGTGGGACTCGCCATTCGTTTGAAAAAGATTCATGTTCCGCTTAACGAACTTTAAAATTTCGTGGGTAGAGTTAACAATTCCTTCATACCATAAAGAATTAAACAATTTTTTTTACTGCTGCCTGCGGGAAATGCTTGGATTTTCTATCAAAACACCCTTGTAGTACAAAAGTTGATGTATCCACAAGTTTGCTCTACAGAGCCACGCGTACTTTTTTTTAGAGTAATCCACGTGGTGGCAACTCCCCTTTAATAGCATAGGAAAGGGATTTGAAAGGGGGGATGCGGAAGGGTGGAGGAAGGTAGCCAAGGGTAACTAGGGCCCCCGGGCTGTGGTTTAAGGATCCTACCCGGCATTCGCCTAAAGAAATGCAGGAAAACCCTAGAAAAACCTGCATCAGGTAGGTCGGGCATTGGGTACTTGTCCCACGCCCTTCCGATAGCAGGAGAGGAGTTTGCTGTGGGGACGCAGCATTCCCTTCTCCGTGCCTCGACCAGTTTAGGAGGCAGCTGGCCGACTATTCCAATAGGAATAGCGGACAACTCTTGCCGTATGCCCAAGGTCTGCGACCCCGGAACATACACCTCTCAAAACAGACCGAGGTGCCTCGGCATGTGGGAACCTTAGTTCAAAAATACCAGAGAGATGTGAGGGCATCCCCAAAGGTAGCCCCCGCCAGAACTCTCTGGGAAGGTAGAATCTCTTCTTAATTGAAGTACAACACATCTTAAAACACCTTCGAGAAGATAATCATCCATCGTACATTAACCACAAAGCCCCGCAACAATTCAAAATGTCCTTATCCACAAATCCTCCCAAAAACACAATCATGACAATGACTGACCAGTTTACCTCATTTCTTCAGCAACTCCCCATTAATAGCATAGGAAGGGATTTGAAAGGGTTTGGGGATAACAGGCTACATGAGGGTAATCCACGTGGTGGTAACTCCTCTTTAATTGCATAGGAAGGGATTTGAAAGGGGGGATGCGAAAGGGTAGAGGAAGTTAGCCAATATGTGGTTTAAGAATCCTACGTGGTATTCGCCTAAGAGTGATGCAGAAAAAACTCTAAAGAAACCGGCATCAAGTAGGTCGTGCTCTTGGTACTTGTCCCATGCCCTTCCTATGGAGATACAGCATTATCTTCTCTGTGTCTCGACTAGTTTAGGCGGCAGCTGGCCGACTGTTCCAATCACGAACCCAGTTTAACGTGCGACAAGCGAAATAATCTCACGAACGCCAGGACGTCAGTCAATTCGTTCCGGCCAGAAAGTACAAAATCCCCTGCAAACTCCATCAAAATGGCCTCACTTTCTCCTCTAACTGTATAAATTTAGAGTAACCGAGAATCTTCTTCATACGGAGAGGCACCGAAATTCGTCTTTTTGGAATAGACTAAATTTAGTTGGTTTAGTCTAGAAAACGTTAAAAACGGGAACAACAATACTATAAATACCCAAACCCTCTAATCACTGTGAGAACATGTAAAGCTAACCTAATTAAAGTAAATGTGTCTGAAAGCGTTTCAAGCTCATAAACGTGAGAGTCGCGTTACTTAAATATAAAATTTAAAAATACACCTAACCAACCAATCAGTACTTCATTGGACATTACTGCAGAGATTTGTCTTTGGAATTTTACGAGATGTTGGAAAGTGATGCCTGGACTCTCACGCCGTGCGTAATGAATCATGCTCAATTGGATTGAGGATGTCACCTAAGGAAGGTAAAGTCTCCCTCGTGTTCAACCCTCCGTCATAAATCCAGCAACAGTATCTTCTTGGTCGCTGCTATCTCCATTACGATCAACCTGAGATACTGTGTTTGGAGGTTTGTACTATGCAAGTTACCTCTCAATTTAATCACAAGCTTACTGACAGTTTGAAGACATTAAAATAACAGGTATTAAATATTTGTACTATATTAATATTTTTCCTTATTTCATGACTCATCTGACGGGAACTCTCCATTCCTGCGACAAGGGCGTGGTGTCCTGTCGCCAAAATAACACTGAAAACAGTGAAATTACTGTCACCCATTTAGTTGTACATTTAACTGTCGGTCTCAAGTGATTGTGCTTATTATTATTATTATTGTATATATGTTATTTCGAACACATGAAAATCCCTCGCTTTATGCTATGTTTTTTCTTTCATCTAAATCAACATTTTCAAGAAAAAGTTTTTCGCATTTATGTAATACTTTTTTCTGTCCATGTATTAATAAGATTTCAACCCTACATTTATGTTCTCCCTTTAAAGAGTCGTATATATTTTTATATTTACACTTGTCGGAATTTTTTTTCCTGTTTGATTTCTTTTTTTCCATAACTATATATTTCCTCAGTTTCATGTATTTCATTGTTCTATTTATATTCCATTTATGTAATGATTCTTTGACTGGTCGTATTTTCTCAGCAGAAGACTATTCAAGTAAATAAATCTAAATAAAAACAACAATTCTTATACTATTAATGCTTTGTATGGACTAATGTAAATTTGGGTTAGTTTTTCCAGAATAAAATCAATATATCAATAATGAATATAAATAAATAATCAAAAGTATTATTATAAGTCAATGGAAAGGAATCAACGTTTTTCGTATAAAACATTTGTAGAAAAGACTCACAAAAATTTTCGATGGCCATCGATTGAATGAGTGAATAAAAATTGTTACAGAATTACAATCCTGAATTGTTACCTAACATAAGTGGATAGTTAATAAATAAAAACACCAAGCAGTTTTCAGTTAACTGTACGATCTAGTGCTTCCAAAAAGAATTGAACGATAGTTTGTAATACAGCATATAATCCAAATTAATTCAGTTCCCTTCGATTATGAATGTATAATACATTTAAGCTTAAAAACGTATGCTGAAGAAAAATGATATTAATTTACAAAATAATAACATATAGAGCTTCGAATGCTTTAATCAATTCTGTTTACAACTAACCAAATTTCTGATATTTTAACAGGATGCGTTTACACATGGGTAAGTTAGTGGAACCCATCACAATTTAATAAATACATCTATTAATTAACACCAAATCTATATGTAGTAACGTTTATTCTCCCAAATGTAAAGATGCAGAACGTTGTATCTATACCTTGCGTTGTATCTCATTGTCTGCGTGACCGTGTGGCCTAATGGATAAGGCGTCGGACTTCGGATCCGAAGATTGCAGGTTCGAGTCCTGTCACGGTCGAATATTTTTTTTATATTTCCTTGATTTTAAATAGACGTGTTATTTTCGTTACACCTGTGCAGTGTGGTTCTGAGTTTACTTTATAGGCGGACATTTATGAGTGGTCTGTTAGTTCAAGCAACACTTTTTCCGTCCTTTGAGTTATAAACTAGCGCTGTTTATAGAACCGGTCATTTTGTTCGCTGCTATAAATTCTCGGAAAAACATTCCTTTGCAAAAGATGAGATTTACAGAAGTTTTATTTTAAGCAAATTACCGAAGCTGTTTTTTAAAACTTCACGTATTTGATAAGATATTTTGACATATTTCACGTTGACACATTAGAATAAGTAGGCCCAATTTAGCACACTGGATCACTTACACTCAGATACTGCTATATTTTTATTTTTAAACTAGCAGGAGTGATTGTTCCGCAATTATGTGCTGTAATAATTCCAAATACCTCTGGACGTGGGTCAAGTACAATGAACCAGAACTTATAGGTGAAAATATTTGTATTCTTGCTCACTGGCTGAAACTGTTTTAGACTTATATTTGCTAATATCCGAAGTTTAATTTGATAATATAACAACAAATTATTTTTTAATTTTATTCCTGACAAATTATAAGTCTGAATTAGATGTATTTGACTTTGAACAAAGGTTTTCGCTACTTAAATTGTTTATTGCTTTTCTATATTGATATTAACGTTATGTCATTTCAATTAAATTGTGTTCATTCTTAATTCATGATACCATTTATTACATTCATTTATAATAAAACAAAAGGTTTGAACCTCATATTAGGAACTGTACTGAAATTCACTGTATGCAGAGGAGCAACAAGAACAAGTCATGAGAACGTAATTGGCATACTACATAATATTACAGTTAATATACCCATTCAAAATGGGGATTGGGGTAGTCTGATTACAATTACGAACACCAACCCACGATTCAGACTGCAAAGAAATTTTTTCTAAATTGAACTGTGATAATAGTAACGTAGTTTATTTTTTCTTATAATTTATTTAATTTTTTTCAATTTTAAAAATATAGTTAGTTAAATAATGTATTTTTAAATTTAATATTTTTCAGGATTCCCGCCGGTTTTACGTGATAGAGACAACTTCGTCTTCGTAATATGTTAATACTGTGCCAGTAAAACACATCTACAGCACATATATATTATGAATTAATCACGATTTCAGTTATTACATGTAATTAACATTACTAATAATTTTTATTTTTTCTATAAGTCCTTTTCTGTTGAAAAAGGACAAGTTGAAGAAAATAAATTAATTACATCATTACTGTTATGTACATTTTTTAAAATAAATAAAATAAAAAATTAATTTAATATGTGAATGAGATAATGGCTGTAGAGAAAATTTAAGAAATAAATTAGAAACCCACGTATTTAGATGGTCTTGAAGCGCTTTGATTTCTTAGTTGGTCCCTACATTGTATGTATTCAATTATTTTTTCTTCCTTTATGTATATTTGTTATTTCATCGTTTACCTATGCATTAGTTACAATTTAGTAATTACATAAATAAATAGCCTAATAACAGACAAAATGAAGTGCTAATATAATACCACACGACGTTTCTGCAACCCTTGTCGCTTTCGTCAGGTGATTAAAAACGCAAGAGCCGTGGGAACGACACAATCACCAAAAATCAGGTGAAGAACTCAAAAAGCTTTTGCTTTGCCCGGTTGTCGTTCTCACTGCTCTTGCGTTTTTAATCACTTAATGAAAGCGACAAGGATTGCAGAAACGTTGTGTGGTATTTGTATTAGCACTTCATTTTGTCTGTTATTTGGTTATTAATTTAAATAATTCGTATACTTTCAACACAAACGTATTATATTTCAATTTCAAGTTACATTTTAGTTCAGGAAATTGATTTTCATTAGTATAAATAAATTTGTTGGGATATATATTACATGAGGGTAATCCACGTGGAGGTAACTCCCCTTTAATAATCATAGGAAGTGATTTGAAAGAGGGGATGCTGAAGGGTAGAGGATGGTAGCCAAGGGTTAACTAGGGGCCCCGGACTATAAATTAAGGATCCAACCCGTCATATTCCTAAAAGTGATGCAGGACAAACCCTAGATAACCTGCATCAGGTAGGTCGGACATTGGGTACTTATCCCAAGACCTTCCGATGGCGGGAGAGGGGTTTGTTGTGGGGTCGCAGCTTTCCCATCTGCGTGCCTCGACCAGTTTAGGAGGCAGCTGACTGATTGTTACAATGGGAACAGAGGACAACTCTTACCGTATGCCCAAGGTCTGCGACTCCGGAACATACACCTCTCAAAACAGGCCGAGGTGTCTCGGCTTGTGGGAACCTTAGTTCAGAAACGGAGAAAGGAAAAGGCATCTCCGATTGAAAAGCTACACGAATTATATATAAAATTACGCTTATTTCGTCTGCATAAATCAGTTAATTACGACTAAGGACCTTTTCTTAAATTGTGTCAGATTAATATTGGTAAACATTTTTTTTAAAATTTTTGGATATTGGTCAATGTCAGAACTTATTTATAAACATTAAAATTTACAATCAAGTAAAACAAACAAATGTGCTAGATTTCAGTAACACAATTTAAAAGAAAAAAATGTAGACATCCTCTAACAGCTTTCATGGCCAAAAAATAAGTGGAGCGTTTCTAACTTTTCTATAACATTATAAACAACATCTCTATTTTTAAAGAAATATTCAGTTCAACTGATAACCTCAGTACAAGTAACAGCGACCTTAAGGCTGAGGACGATTATAGACAAAGTCGCTGTTACATGAAAATACCCGAGGACTTTCTATTCCGTATTGAGTGACCTGATGGTTGTCAACATTCCTCTGTTTACTGTGCTACTGTAATTTTTCCCTGAGTTCGGTTTTGTGTGCTTCATTGGCAGGAATGGTGCAACACCGCACGCTACCAGCTGTATACAGCGGCTTCTTCAAAGGCTCGTGGCCTCTCTAAATAGATCCACCACCATCATGTGTCACTCAGCATGGGTCTTTGCAATATTTGACTATTGGTTGTAAAGCGCTCGATATCTCAAAGAGGGCCCTCTTCTGAAGATATTTTGTGATTTATGTTCTTTGCCATCGCCGCGATCCATCAGAGTTGCTAATGCAGCCTCGTTGGTGCTTTCGTCGCCGCCACTTGTCAGCTCACAACGCGATATCCGGGAAGTATTTTTGAAGCCGTCTATGCTACCAAATTCTAAATATTTTTCAAACCTCACTCTGTTCGATTTACACCAAAGCGTCTACGTATATATTGTCATAGTAACATCATTATTTCGTTTTCGTTTGTCTCACACTTAGTTTGATTAAACCACTATTAATTCTGTAGGAGTAGAAAAGTAGTTTTATCCTTATACGAATTAATTTGACTGAGCCGCCGGCTGGCACGACATTCAGACCTACTGTTCTGAAGACTACATTAGACTCGAAAATATGACATTATTTATCCTCAGCCTGGTTACTCCAACTGTCTGTCCTTTCTGTCCCTCTTTCCTATCCAAAATGAGTTATATATATATATATATATATATATATATATATATATATATATATTGTAATGCCAATTAATTAGGCCATGAATTGTTTGGACGTAAAATTTGAATTGTTTGATAAATTCATTATAGCGGTCTGATCGAACAAAGCAACAATGAGAGAAGAGAGCTCACTTTTCTTTGTCAAAAAGTCAAAAATGGTGTATGCGCGCTAAAACTCGAGAGCACTAGGAGTCAGTTTGCGGAAAGACATCGTGAGGAGCAGAACAAGTAATATAACTGTTAGTTAGCGGAGAAAAATTGTTAGGAGCTGTTGAGTAAAAACATCGTGAGGAGCAGAACAAGTAATATAATTTAGGCAGAGACTAGACATCGTCAATGTATAACTAGTTAAAGTTGTAAATTAATACGAAGAAGACATACACGCCGCAAGTATTGCAGCGTAAATATTGGAAAGTAAGAGCAGTTTAAGTCTACAGCCAGGAGCTAAAGAAAAGTTAGTTCACTCCGAAAGAATAAACAGTTGAAATAAATCTTCAAGGAGATACGTTACAGTTTAAGTTCAAAGCGGTAAAAGACTATCAAATCTACGAATCATAGGATTCGTATAAGGCAAGTAGACATCAGATAGCTGACAAAAAAAAGGATCATCAGAGTTCCTGGGAGCCTATCAATGTTGACTTCAATAGTGTAAAATCTGTGAGTCGATATTTAGAATTTATTAATTTTGATTATCATATCCTTTAATAAACGACCTACTACTATTAATTATTACATAAATGATACCACAACGTGGGGCACATAAATTAAAGGACCAACCATTTGTTTATTACAATATATATATATATATATATATATATATTGTAGTATTCACCAATGTAGGTGGTTGAATTAGTTGAAAAGTCTGTAATTATAAAATAGGTTTTCATAAAATAAGGGTTATGTGATTTGAAGGATGCTCAAAGGCATGCAGATAGTGTGAGAACATTTATATTTTCAGGTTCCTAGGCATGGCAGTTTGAAGGGTTTTTAAGAATATAGGTGGACGCTCATCACAAATAAGGACAAAAGTATACGCGCAGGAAAGATAATTTTGGAAAAATTACATATGCATGGCCAACCACGACAAAACTTTGTAAGTTAGAGAGGGGATGAACAATTAAAAGTTGTGTACAGCGCGTATATGTGGCCGGATAGTCACAGAGCCTCGTGCTCAAAAATTATAAGTCCACAGTGTGGAGCATGTAGCGTGCAGGACACCACAGTTGGGTGTACATCGTTATGGAGGATGGCACACAATAGTTAAGATCTGTCTATACTATTTATTTATACTGCTGTCCAAGGGCGAAACCATATTTCTGTCAGGTACTAGCAGGCAGTATTTTGCCGAAATTGATGTTGACTAGTGACCGTTGGCGAAACAGAGGGTGAAAGTGTTAATCGTGGTACGTAATTAAATTAAGGTATAAAATTTGGATAGTACAAGGATTAGTAACGGAATGTTATGTAAAACTATTATAAAGAACTAATAAAAAATACATTCTGAATTATTGGAAATTTTTTATCGTCAACTTTCATATCGTATTCCATTAAATTAGAGATATTCTATAATGTAACATCTTACTTACATGAAAAGAAATAGATGGGATTAAAATCAATAAGACAAGGATTAATTAATAATATAACTTACTAAAATAGGATTGATGCAGCTTCTCCGACATAATTAAAGTGTTCCTAAAAAATAAACATGTCTTATTTTAGACCATGTCACTCAGGGTTCACGGGTAATCTGGGGAATCAATCGGTGGCCTACAAAGTGATCCGAATCTCTTAAAGACACGTAGGAACTTTAACCCTGGCGTGGTCTGCGCTGAGGAAGGACGGCGTCGGACTGCTGAATGCTCTGTGGGTTCGTGATGGTGGTTCAGTTTCACACTCGCACTCCTGTCCCGACTGTTTCAAGCCTCACTCTCCTCTGGAACGACTGTCTCAACACTCGTCTCCTCCACAACGATCGTTTAAAGATTAACTCTCTTCTACACGTACTGTGGCGAGACTAATCTACTCTCCAAGGATTGTTTAATCATTCTCTGTCTCTCCTCTGCAACGACTGCTCTACCACTAACTTCTCTAGCGGCTGACCAACAACTCACCCCAAAATATTCTCCAATCGCGCTCCACATATTCGGTCCACGTGGATTTTTTTCAGTGATGGACCAATCTCCATCATTGATCCACTTCACGTGATCTTTACCACTAACCAGAAGGATCCTTTCCTTCCCGCGAAAGCCACCACCATCACTGGTCCAGATTTATTTGAAAACTTCAGCTGTCAAGTTACTTCAGGATGCAATTGGTGCATATTTTCTTCATAATTGTCGTAATTATTGAGCCCCGCATATGCAAGAAATTTTTTGTTGTCCTTTGTCCAGGAGAGTTTCCACGTGCGCGTACCATGAACGGGGGCGAAGGGGGGGGGGTAAAAATGAAATGTTTTGGATTCAATGCTTAATAAAATAAATAGATGCGAACATAAATTTCAATATTTGGTTAATTTATATTTGAAATATTCTTTCAAATCCACGATTTCTTGGATTGAATGCGAAGTATACTAAAAAAATAAAATTTTATTCCACTACTATTCCGAGACCCGGTAAAGCGCCCTGAGATATTAAATTTTCAATTGACTCGTGGCAAAATTTATGTAATAAAAGTTAGATCATATGGCCCAAGAAATTGGAGTACTACAAGGATAATGTTACATGTCAAATCAATTAACTCATTAGAATATGAAAGAGGGACAGAGACCAGCTTACCCAACCCAAATCGACTATTCCCAGATTAACTACGCCGTTTGTCGTTATAAGGTTGGTAAGTTGTTCTCTCTTCTTTTTAATATCCATATATATATATATATATATATATATATATATATATATATATATATATATATAATTCTAGGCCTGCATCTACATATTTTCTTTGAAAGTGATAGTAGGATTTGAGGAAACAAATATAGGACATAAGCAATAAAATGGTACGTTATATTAAAACATTCCAACATACGAAACACTTTGACGCATTACCGTTTTGTGGCGTTGATGTGGAGTCTCAATTTACACTTTGATAATGTCGCATCCTGGCGAACAATACCGCTAAATTATTAACGCAAAAGGCACATCGTTTCTGAAACTCTCTCATCAGATATAACCAACAAGCAATAGTTCCTTATGACTATATAATTATTGCTTAATGTTCAACAAATTATTTTAGTATGTAATTAAAATTTCATTTTTCTAAATATTAATTTCGTTTCGTTATATTATCAATATTCAGAATTGTAAATATATGGTTGATAATATTATATATTCTTCGGGTGCAAAATGAAGCTATTAGTTGTAAATATGTTTAGGGAATTCAATAAAAAGTCTATCAAATACTATTATGGACCTATCCATAATAAAAAACAAAGGATTTATAGTATTTTAGCGTGTCTTATTAATATTAAATGGTTACATTTTAAACGTACTAAATATTCCATTTCTCAGAGTATGCGTAGTATATCCATGTCTTAACGTTGCAAATTTTATACGATTGTAGTAGGAATCAAACGTTTTAGGTTAAAGGAAACGAAGAAGACAATAAAATGAGAGCAGTTTTCATGTAGTGTAAGCTAGAAGTCTCCAATTTTTAAATTGAATTAAAGAGAAAATATTTGTTCGGGTGAGAAACTTGAGCGATAGAAAGACTAAAAGCTGATTGGAAGCCACAATCAGAAAAATAGCAGCAACCGTCCGTGAACAAAAAACGCTTAGCGGGGAAATGACTGGTATACGTCCTATCGCAAGAGCGAAAACCACAAATGCACAGTAGGTTTTAAATTAGATGACCGATGGCGGTTAGTTCCCGCGAAATTGAATAAATCAATCACAGCGATTGAAAGAAAGCAGCGTTTTCGAAGAATAGCTGCGTATCTATTGTTTTTAGTGAGCTATATAAGTCATGTGTCGTACGAGTCATCAGAGCCTCGCTTCACGTGGACAAGCCAGGAGACTTCTAGTTAAGAACGGACTATAGTTGATGGCAGATAAAGTATATGCTTTTGTTCTAAATTATTTAACAAGAAATCAATATAAGATGCGCAGAAGCCCACTTCCATGTAATTGTAGTGGGAATAGGTCGGAGTTGTTAACACTAACCTTAGTTACGACAACTTGATAGTGTAAAAACTATACTGAAAACATTGACACAAGTAAATATATTGTCTTCAGTTCAGGATATGTTGTACACCAAATACTCATCTGTAAAAGTTACAGAGTATGCTAAAATATACCTAGCTGCTGTATGCTATTCGTAGAATATAATTAATGTTTTTAAGAATGACAGTGCCGTAGTTCCAGCTTCGGTGCTAGAGGGAGTTTCAAACTGACAACAAAACCCCTTATTTTTGACAATATTCTCCTGTACGGTCCATAAATGTCCTGTAATTTTTTTAGAGTCCCATGCTTAGTTTGATATATTTACATATGTGAATAACATTGTCTTAAAATAAAGTAATATCATTACAATTTCTAAAAACATATTTATTACAAGGCACAATGTAAATAACAGAAGGGGAAAGTACTAATAAAATAGGTAGTCGCATCACATCAGCCATTAGACAGATGACAAAAATATATGTTAAATGCACTCTGAAAATAAATTATTGATACTTAGGCCACCACATAATAAATTGCCGACCTCCTATGGTGTAGGGGTCAGCGTGACTGCATCACATCACAGAGGGCCCGGGATCGAATACGGCTAGGGCATGGATGTTTGTGTGCGTGAGAGAAGCTCTCGTCAATTACTCCCCCGACAAGGAAAAATGAGTACACATAATGAGTCGCTAATTACCTGAGATGTCGATGCGACTGAAAATAAATCAATGTATAAAAACAAGAATAATAAATTATATCAGTCACCCAAAGCTGTATATGAAACGAAAGAGGAAATGTGTAAATTCTGCGAATAAAATACTGAGGATCACACTTCCAACTATATATCGACCTGTCACGAAACTAACTGAGCACGATGAGGTGTTATATTGAGCTGGTAACCCAGTGTGACCCGGAGCTTGAGCGATGAGAGCGCTAATGTGGGTTCTTGCAGAGCCGAGAACACGCTACTGGGGACATGTGAATTAGCGGAGCGGTAATATTGTGCGGCTGTTTGATTAGCCCGCGAGTCAACAAACAGACCGCAATCCGCTTCCGATAAACCTGTGCCATCGCGCACGCGCCACAAAAACCGACTCTCAAAGGATAGTTGAATTTAAGTTCCTCGCTCGCCGATTTGCGACTTTGCTCCGCTCAGGTACTACGCCCTCGAGGTACCCTTGATGAAGTGGCCAAAACTTAAACGTTGCATATGTTATATAAACATAGTCAGCCAGCCGCTGCCGGAAATATATATATATATATATATATATTGTAATAAACAAAAAGATATGAAATTGAAATTAGCCATCACGTTAGGCGTCAAAATGTAATATACAATAATAAAACGAAGTTGAAATTAAAGAACTTTTAAAAATAACAAAAATAATTTTCTAAACAAAATTTGATATTTACAATTTATTAATATTATGCCACGGCTTTGGTAAGAACTTAATTTCAGGGCCACCTGTCGAGCCTCCAATAAAGATAGTACAACAAAATGGCATTTAAATTTACAACACACAATTATTCCTGACTTGAAAATTATTATAATTTTAGTGAAATTATTGAAATCTGACAGCAATGATATTTACAATACAAGGTTTATAGTTGAGTGACATTACCATTGTCTGGTCATCTGAGGCTCGTGCTCACTTAATTTGATTTTAACACTTCAATAACAGGCCATATGAACTGATTCTATTGTATTTTTGTTTGCAAACACAAAACACTGTTTCTGACTATACACTTGTTGGTAGATTTATCATTATGCGCTGAACAACCGCTGTTTATAGTTCGCTCTCTGCTCTCTAAATATCTGATTACGACTTGGGTTTTGTGCTCTCAATACCACTGGGACTTAGCACCTGGCAAATCACAATTAATAGTTTATGACTGGCAACTTGGAACTGTGAACTGGCGACTTTTAATACACCGTTATCAGCTTCCCAAAGTACACTCTCTCTGTCCTGCTCCCAGTAACTCTGACTCTGCCAAATTCCGCACGTTTATATTCTGCCTTAGCCGACAATGCCCTTTGTAGCAAGCCCTTTGTAAGTCATAATGCAATGGCCTCAGATTTACGGCGCCAATAATAAATATAAAATTTATTTATTAATAAATTACATATTTGTAATTACCACAATATATATATATATAATGTAGTAATTGGTAATTAAGGCATTGTTCTAATTGAAAAGTTGAATTGTAGAGGACTCATTATTGGTGGATATAGCGGACGCCGCAACAAACCGGCAATGCAAAGAATGTATTGTTGATCGGTCGAGGAGGTTTTACGCGCTCAAAATTTACGAGACGAACGGACAGTCGGGCAATGAACGGCGAGACATAAAGACCAGCAAAGTCTATTTTACAAAAGGAGTGCAGTCAGGCAATGAACGGCGAGGTGTAAAGACCACAAAATTCTAATACACGAAAAGTTGAACATTTTAGTCAGTCAGCAGCGAGAATGAAAAAGGTCTAATTTAAAGAACGAGAAAGTGTTCCAGTAACCAGTACGCTGTTATATCAAAAATGCAGAAATTGAATTAGTCTTCAGTCAACAGACAAAACCAATGGGGTGCATTTTCAACAAAAATCCACGAGATCTACAAATCTAGGTTGCAGTAAATCATCGAGAATCGACAAAGTTATTTTAAACCAACTAACAAACTACGCTAATTAGAGTCTGTGAGTACTTAGAATCAGTGATATCCCCAAAATTGTGCACGAAAAGTTAAAATGAGACCTGGGCTGCCGTAAGTAGAAAGAAAACTTTAAAATCATTGTAAACCACGTTTAAAAGATAAACGTCAGATCGTTCTTTAATTATCGATAAAATGAGATCTTTAATTATTCAGACCATTCTTTATTTCTTGATAAAAATTGAAATTGTTTAAATTCAATCTTTAGTATTATTTCTTCAGCAACAAATTTCGTCTATGTTCAGACGCATTGATTCCCATATAAAGTAAATGTAATTTTTGTGATTTTGATTATATAAATTCTGCCATTATCAAACCCAGTTCAAGACCCTGAGATCCCAAATATTTTGTGATTTGAATACTTGTATTAAAATTGTTAATAAATTTTGTTTAATAGTTGTCACGTAATAGTTCTTTTCATTTAAAAACGCCACATAGTTTATATCATGAATTATTGTCAAAAGATAACAAAAGTAGTTTATAAATTATTACAATATATATATATATATATATATATATATACTTTTCATGTCTGTAGTTCACGTTTTTGTAGTTACTTTCAGTTTTACAATCATTTTGAGTATCATGTGATTTTTTTCTTTGCTCATTTAATTGTATTTGCGGTATATATATATATATATATATATATATATATATATATATATAAATCACATGATACTCAAAATGATTGTAAAACTGAAAGTAACTACAAAAACGTGAACTACAGACATGAAAAGTTAAAACCCAATTATATATTTTTTAAAATAAATAAGGTATAAAAATATTTCTGTTATTGGCAGAGCGACTGTATCTACGTCAGTATTTTGCTACTTCGGACTGTGCTACAGAAAATCTCTGAAAAGGCAGAGTATTGTCGAATTTACAGGTAGATATACCCACGATGTTAACGGTGTTATAAATTGGTAATAACGAGCGTTACTAGCAACGATTTTAGCATCATTGTTATTATTTTAACGTTAATGTGAAAAATATATCATATTCTTCTTTTTCCTCTAGAACTTTTTCTGTATATACTAATAGAGGTCTTAACAGGATTCGTCTATTGGCGACGATTCCCAGCTTTCAAACCAACTCTTCGGTGGTCTTTCAAGTTTCAGGGTGTCTGGTTTACCTTATTTTACTATTTTTGCCATTCTATCTCCGACAAATCTGTCAAAATAGTCTCTTCATTTCCCTCTTCTCTTTCTGGCCCACCTGACAATGTCCTAATGTCCTAATGCCGTAATTTCGCAGTTTATCTCTTAAAGTGTAATCCGTTATGAATCTTAGTGTTCAGTTGTTCTTAAAAGCTTTGTAGTGGTGACGTTTACCGTTGGAACTAATATTGGTGCCGCGAAAATATATGTTAATAACAAAGATTTTATTTTTTGAGAATGTATGTATTTATTTAATCTACAAATGGGCAGTTTGCCCCGTAGTAGACACATGAAATTATAATTTAATTACAAATAGAAGAAAAGATGTTACAATAAAATTAATTGAAGTAAATTAATATTATTTTATAATATAAGCAAGGTTTAGGGACATTATTTCAATTTTAAATAGGTGGACGTAGAATGATATTAATTAGAGATAATTTTAAAAACGTTAATGAAAGAATTTATAATTTACTGGCCTGAAAGAAAGAACAGTGAACAGATATCTGAAAATAGAGATGAGCTAACTATGTAACTATCTTAGGAGACAATAAATCTTACCATTTTCATTTAGTTTATAACGGAGCACTACCACTTCAATTCCATTTACTACAATACCCTATTTTCACTAGACTAAATTTTCTATTAACTATAAGTCGTTTTACTGTTATCTGGAGGCTTATTAACACGTTCTTCTTTGTTTGAAGTCTTTATGACTGCTAACCAAATGGGTGCAGAGAAACAATAATAAAATTAACGGAAGCATTCAAAATTTGACAACTTCTCTGGTATTGGTCAGAAATGGCTTATAAAGTTAATCGTAATAATTTTCCGGGTCCTACATCTTCTGTCACAATGCCCGTCGAAAAGCAGAACTAGTGACATTATAATGTTTTCCTGCTTCATTGTGCGCAAAGTTCTTATAGATTACGTTCTTCCACAAGCCTCCTCTACGCTTTAGTCTGAATGACTTCTCCGCAATGGGACTCGGCAAGACATGCGCACGCGTAAAGTATATGTTTAACTGACGTCACTTCCTATCGTCCCATAAATTTATCAACACTATCCAAATTGCTTGAGAAGGTCATACTGAAAAGAATCAGAGTAGACAGCAGTAATCAAGACTGGATCCCGGATCATCAATTTGGTTTCCGACAGACGCATTCAACAATGCTATAGAATTGTGGACGTAGTTAACAAAGCTATGGAGAACCAGCAGTACTGCACAGCAATATTCTTAGACGTAAGCCAGGCCTTTGATAAGGTTTGGCATTCAGGTCTACAAGTTAAGATTAAAAGGACTCTGCCTGACCAATACTTCAACTTATTAAAATCATACCTTGATCAAAGAGAATTTCTTACTTACGTAAATGGAGAAAGTTCAAACCGTTATCCCATTCTCTCCGGGGTGCCACAGGGCAGCATCCTTGGCCCTCTATTATACGTCTTATACACTTCCGACTTACCAACCTCAATGGACGTAAACACAAGTACCTTTGCTGATGATACAGCAATACTGTCAACACACACAGACCCTGATACCGCATCACAGAATCTTCAAGAACATCTACTAATAATAGAGATCTGGCTAAAAAGATGGAAAATAAAAGTAAATGCATCGAAATCATCCCATACAACATTTTCCCTTAAAAAGGAACATTGTCCTATAGTAAAGCTCAACCAGGAAGAAATTACAAACGGAGAAACAGTAAAATATCTTGGTCTTCACTTAGACACCAAGCTGAAATGGAGGGATCATATCAATAAAAACAAAAAGCGAATAGAATTAAAAACTAAATTATTAAACTGGCTGATTGGACGAAAATCAAAATTATCAGTAGAAAACAAATTACTTATTTACAAAACAGTGATAAAACCTATATGGACGTACGGAATAGAACTCTGGGGATGTGCAGCCAAGTCTCACATCGCTGTAATGCAACGAGTACAATCAAAAATCCTCCGCACTATTACAAATGTTCCCTGGTATGTATCCAACTTCAGCTTACATACTGACCTCAATACACCATATGTAGACGACTGAAGAGATGCTGGCCGATAGACTTCAATAGAAACTGAGGTGGTGTTGTTGGACCCTCACCTCTCCACGACATCAATACAAGGCACTCTTATTAAATTATACATGCTATTAAATTAGCTTAAAGATCGTATGAAATCTGATTGCTAATAAAATTAAAATAAAAAAGTAATAATAATAAAATTATTTTTCATTGGTCTCTCTCAGTCAAAAGATTTCTCTCTATGGTCCCAAATATGTAGGCCGAAACATCTCTCGCTATTGAGGTAGCTTGTGAGAAGTTCTCTCATTTGGCAGCGATCCTGGCACTGTTTTCTCAGGCCCTGCTCAGCTTCACCTGTCCGCCGCTCCGTATTATTGCAAGTGATACCGATACACTTATAGCGAACCAAGTTACACAGCAGCTGCGCGCCTCCCAGCGGTTAACAAACTTTGTTAAGGTGTAACAACACGCCAAGTTTTAAAGTTAAATATTGTGGAACACAAGCTTTCACCGCAATAATATCAAACTCAGGCAGCCACTGCTTTCCACATCATTTCCACAATAACACCGTGTTTTGGAGACGCAGTCCTAGTCGAAGCTCAACTCTGGATTTAAACTTCAATTACGCTCGATTAACTTGAATTATACTTTCCAAACATGCAATGTTCGGAACTAGTTTTTCATGATCATTATGATCAATTGCTTCGACTGTTTGCAGGCTCAATTTTATTCACTGTTCTTCATTTGGTTGTATTTTTATAATTGTTCCTTATCGCCTTCGTAGCGAAAAGACTCTCTTTTATGTCGATGTTTATCTTGGTCTGTCCTGGCCCATCCTCTGTAGATAACAGTTTTTGTACATCAGACGATTTTAATTACCTTACTATATACAGGTAGGCCATCGAAAATCCGGCAACCTCGGATTATTTCGGTCATATATACGACATATATTTAACAGAAAATCTCAATCTGTACAGAACTTTACTCTAAAATACCAGCATTACGAAACAGCACGAAATTTTTTCGAACTCATCAACAGTACTCCCAAGTACAGATAACCATGTAAAAAATACAGCGGAAAGATTGGCACTTTTAATTCATAATGAGTGTACTCATAACACACGAGAATTAAAATTATAAATTGTAACTATAAAAAGAAATTCTGTTGTAACAAAATGCGCCCCAAAATCCATGCGGGAAAACTGAGCGAATCGATTTTCAATACCATAACAGTATTGCGATCGATTCTTTCCCATCTAACATCGCTCTCTACTTTATCTCCCATCACTAATCTAAATAAATCTTCATGACTATGTGCTACACCAAATTGGTTCGTTTTATTATTTATGTGCTCCATAAATCTTCATCCTTCGACGATACTTTGTAAAACTTTGTCGTTTCTTACCTGATAATCCACTTAATCTTCAAGTGTTTTCTGTAGCGCCACATATTAAGAACTACCAAGCTTTAAAATTATCTGCTTTTCGCGTGCATACAACGCACTTACAATATAAACAACTTTTTCTGTAATCGAATTTCAAAGGCTTCTCTTCTTGAAAAATGGTCTACAGCCTCTGTTTTTCTATTTAAAATTGCTTCGTTGCTTTATGTGTCCTTGTTAATCCTGGTTCGTAACTAGAAACATTTTTTTACTTCTTCTGAAATATGAGAAATTATTTTTATATTAAGTAAGTCCAAATGTGTTAGTAACTAATTATTATTTTAATATTCCCCTTTAATTTATTAGTTAGAATGTTCCTAAGAGAAAGTGGTTCATTCTTTCACCATTTTTAGAAATATCCATTTGTAAATGTTTGGTGTTATTTTATTATTCACTTGCTGGGCGTCCTCCGTTGCCCCGGTATTTATTTATATTATAACGTAAAAAGTATTTAATTCTATATTAATCTAGTCAAGAAGTGATTTAACCTACTGATGCAGAGGCTTTCATCATAACCAATCAGTGCCTTTCGAAAAGTATAAATACTCCCGATACCAAATATAAAAAATTAAGAGCACCAGAGATACTCCCCGTTCGTCGAGAGTCACAAATATTCTTGGTGCCGTAAGAGACTTAAACATGTACTCGGTACCCTTTGGCTGCTCATTTTTAAGATTGTATTCAGAACGTTGTTTTCCTCTTCCACCCACACTCGTAGGGGCTTAAATTCAACTTAACCGGCAAGTTGAATGTCATAATTAAACACAGTGACATACATAACCCCGGATTTGACTCCAATATCGGCTGTTGTCGCGTTATTTTTATGTAACAGCCCTCTACACTCACTCCTAAGGTGTGATCCCTTCCCTTGCCAAAAACAAAGAACATCTAGAAAAACATTATCAATCTCATTCACCCCGAAAAATATTTATTTGACGCCTATATCGGCCGTTTTAGAATCTCTGAAAATTTCCATCCTCGTTCCTGAGTGTGGTAGTTGTGTCTTACCCCACAGTGTTTTTTTCCGGTTTAAAAGAGAACACGTCTACAAATTTTAGACAAATATGTTCCGGGTGTAGTTTTGTACGTGGAACACATGCACACAAATAGATTTTATTTATTAAATTCTCTAACAACTGGTATTTTTAATCGATTTTTTACAACTATTACATATAATAATAATACCAACATTTATGTATCGGCTCACACACATTTCAATGCAAATGAATTGAGATAATAATATTAATTTCGTAATTTATATACAATAATGAATTAAATTATTATATCAAAGGTTGAAGTCTTTCCTTGTGTAGTTTATTGAAATTATTATAATTAGTATAAAGGATCTTCCTAAGTCATATATAAATTATAAACAGAACTGCAAAGGATTAATTATGGAAGTTACTATAACCACACTTGTCATAAATTTATTTATTTTAACGTCAATTCACTAAAAATTCATCTCATTCAGAAGCTTGCGATAACCCACACCGTCAAAAAACATTGCATCAAATTAAATAAAATATACACGAACTTATATGTTTTATATATGTGTTAGGAAGTTCCATTATACTAATGTGAGATTATTTTAAGAACTACAGGTGCAATATATATCTACTGACTAAACTAATGTATGTTTCCAGATGAATATGATATGCAATTATCGAATGCTCCTGAAAGAGATGAATTTTTAGTGAATTGACGTTAAAATAAATAAATTTGTGACAAGTGTCGTTATTGTAAAATTACATAATTAGTATTTTAATAAACTCGTGTTGTTTAAAGTTACTAGGCACAAACAACATGCCCTAACTACGGTTTTCAGGATGACTGTGATATATTATTCCAAAAATTCTACGTCGTAAATTGTAGATAGCGTTTGGTGTGTTAAAAATCTGTAGCTACGCACTACTTTTTTGTAATAATTTGATGTGAAGGTCTGGCAGATATGGCGGGTGCTGCTTCTCGCCAGTGGGGTGAATAGGAATCGTTACGTAGATATCGAGGCCGTTAAAAGTCGATCGCGGAAATATGTCCACATCCCTCCAAAAAATTAAAAGATAACCGCTTTCCGTCGATCTTTTCGCCTCAGCAAGTCTGCTTCTAAGTAAGTCAATAACAATACGCAGTACCGATAGTAATATACGCGTGTTATGTTTAAAACCACGTCTGTGGTATAAATAATAATATTAATTTATGTTTTATATGAATATATGAGCTCAACGTGATTTTTAGGTATAATAGCGAATGCCAGTTAGTAATTACGTGCCATCCATTGTTATTGAATTTCGCAAAGACTGGCTCGTTGAGGCGAAATAATCCCATTTTATAGTCGTTTAAGAATTACTAGATTCTGCGACAATATTCAACACAATTCTGGTCACAAAAAGCATTAATTCAGTTAAAATATGAGTCACAATTCAATGCAAATTATCTCGCCGCATAATCACAATAGCATCTTAGTAACATGAACTCTCATCGCGCATTAAAAAGGCTTAAAATTGCACGACGGATATAAAAGAAAAAGTAACGTGGCAGTTTTTGTAATTAATAGTGTCGCCGTACGAGTGACCGACGGAAAGCGGTTATTTTTTTAATTTCTTGGAAGAATGTTTTTTCGCGATAGAAATTTTAAACCTCTGCGATCGCCCGTTTGAACACCCCTGCTCTAGGCTGTTGCCCGACGGAACAGGGGATGGCCAAAGTTCAACTCCCACAACACTACGAGTTATACTATTACTTATTTTTCATTTAATCTTTACTGTCTGTTATTTTAAACATATACTATTTTTCTTCCGTAACTCATTAACAAAGAAACTTTCTTCTGCTATATTTTAATTAATTACCAAGTCACAAATAACTTTCATTTGATGCTTCACTTGCTTGTAACTCCAACTATTTCATTCCCCTACTACTCGCTCCTACTAGCTCACATACGTTATCTTAAAGTCTTTCTGCTTGCATTTGATTGACTGACCGTTAATGTTGGCAGTTGAAAGTAGAAATAAAACTTATTTTGACGGCGGTCACTTTCTTCAGAAACTTTTAAGAGACACAGAGAGGGCTACCTTTGGGGATGCCTTTTCCTCTCTCCGTTTTTGAACTAAGGTTCCCACAAGCCGAGGCAGCTCGGCCTGTTTATGGGTACCGTATGTTCCGGGGTTGCAGATCTTGGGCATACGGTAAGAGTTGTCCGCATTCCTATTGGAATAGTCGGCCAGCAGCCTCCTAAACTGGTCGAGGCACGGAGAATGGAATGCTGCGTACCCACAACAAACCCCTCTCCCGCCATCGGAAGGGCGTGGGACAGATATCCAATGCCCGTCCTACCTGATGCAGGTTTTCCAGGGCTTATCCTACACAATTGTATTACCTGCATTAAAGGGGATTTGCCACCATGTGGATTATCCTCATATAGCCTGTTACCCTAAATAAAAATCAATATATTTGTTGTTATCTTGCGGCAACTAACGTGCTATAATAATCCTTAGTTATTTAAAATAGAAACATTTTAAAAAAATATTAAAAGAATGCATACAGTGTACTACGTAGTACAACAGTTGACCAGAAAATGTCTCGTAGAGCACGTATTTTTGTTACTACGAAGTACACAGTACGGATTATTTTAAAATTGTTTCAGTTTCTGTATTTTAAATAACTTAGGATGACTATGGCATGCTAGTTGCCGAAAGCTACCAACAAATATATTTATTTTAAATACGTGACCGTCAAAGTAGGTTTTATTTCTACTTTCAACAGTCTTCCTGGTTCCAAATATTTTCTAAGTCTATTATTCAACCTCCCCCCTAATCTGGTCTCTGTCTCTCTGTCTCACCCACACACAGATTCCAAAAATTTGTCTATAATTAACTTTTTCTATATAACCACACAAACTTATAAATTCTAGCCTGAATCTAGTTTTTATTTGAAACTCCGTTCCCCTATTTCAACTCTTAAGTCAGGGTAGTACAGCTTTATTTCTTACAGCAGCCGATTTTAATGTCCGTTTAGCGAAACAGACACCACGGTTTAAGTAAATGTTTATTTAGCGGAAAAAGATTTTCCATACCATATGCAACATATCTTATGCTCTACGCCATATGGCAACTGTCGTAATTGACTTCAAAATAATTGGCTAATATTGCGAACAAATGTATCTGTTCATACATATTGCGAAACTATCGTCACTAGAATGATCCGTTCTCAATTAGGAATAATAAAGTATTATATATTTCAAAAATATAAAACGTCTGTTTTAAAAGTATAATAATTAGGCAAATAAATAGTCAAATAACAGTCGTATTTATTTAGAACTTATTTCTGTCTTTTATTTTGCTATTTATGTAGGTATTTATTATATATTTAATTTAATAAGGTCTCCCTCAAATTGAGGAAACCTTGTAGGAGAGATACGATGGGGCTACCTTTGGGGATGCCTTTTCCTCTCCGTTTTTGAACTAAGGTTCCCACAAGCCGAGCACCTCGGCCTGTTTCGAGAGGTGAATGTTCCGGGGTCACAGACCTTGGGCATACGGTAAGAGTTGTCCGCTATTCCCATTGGAATAGTCGGCCAGCTGCCTCCTAAACTGGTCGTGGCACGGAGAAAGGAATGCTGCGTCCCCACAGCAAAATTCCTCTTCCGCTATCGGAAGGGCGTGGGACAAGTACACAATGCCCGACCTACCTGATGCAGGTTTTTCTAGGGTTTTCCCTGCATTTCTTTAGGTGAATGCCGGGTAGGATACTTAAAATATAGCCCGGGGGCCCTAGTTAACCCTTGGATACCTTTCTCTACCCTTCCGCATCCCCCCTTTCAAATCCCTTCCTATGCTATTGAAGGGGAATTGCCAAACGTGGATTACCCTCATGTAGCCTGTTGCCCTAAAAAAAATAAGGTCTCCACCTACGATTTTCTCGTTAATTATACGAACACAATCTTAGGTCTCCATTAGTTAATTCAGTTAATTTAATTTATCAAAATATAATTGCACTGGGTTAAACTAGTTTTGAACTATTTTTTTGTAATAATAGTTAAGAAATTAGATAAGGTATGCGTATCGCAATGTTGTAAATTTGTAAATTTTTCTTTTATGTCCAAAATTAGTGCCAAGATACTTATTGAAATCATTTAGTTATCTAGATACTATGACTTTTAAAATTACTAAATAATTAACACGGAAATAGAAATTAATGTGAGTTTAATTACAAACAAATAATTAGTAGAAATTGATTCATCATATTAAAATTCTTCTATGATCCCATTTATTAGTGTATATAGTTTAAAAATTATAAATACGTAAGTCAATAAGCATAACTAGTATGTATTCACAGCTCGTCCATCGTGTACAATAAATGAAATTACGAACAGACGTTATTGGCATGCGTGAAACCATGAGAGCTTCGGCAGCCGGTGCGGTGCACGCTTCATTGCCGCCAATCCCCAACACACACAGCCTGAATCTAACTTGGAACGTCTGCTAACATAATGGAATGACAAAAGCACTAACTCAATACAGACATTACGCAATGTTTCATTGCTTTGTGTTATTCTGCATTACGTCATGAAAATAAATTAAAATGAAGCTTCTTTAAATCGATGTAATCAGTTGCATTACAATCTGAATCCAAACAAATATCCCCTCTTAAATGGAAATCACCACGGCCGTGATTAAAACGTTTGCCATTGTTAATTAGAATGCTTCGGATTAGTCATTCATATTCTGAATAGGTATTTTGCAACTGAAAGAGAAATCTTATAAAATGTCTATTCTTTGGAGTTTCAATCGATGATATCATTTTCAAATGTTGGATTCACTTATAGACGTACTCGTGGTTTGTGTATGACTGTTATTAAGTGAATTCAAATTATTCTTATTACAATTAATTCGTATGCGGCCCTTAATTATATACGACTATGTGGGAGTTGATGTTGAAAATATGTTACGGTTGAGAAAGACGATTAAAGGTATGGGAAGACTTAATGGAACATTATAACCACAAAATAGACCTATGCTAGTATTAGATTACAAAATAGTGACAGCTTTGGTTTTGTTTACAATCTAATAAAATATTTCTAAATTTTAAAAGTTTCATCCACAGCATTAAATAAATGGTTTGCAATATTTACTTTCAATAAATAAGAAATTATTAATCGAGTAGTTTGTCTTGTTCTACTTGTTTTGATCCAGCCAGTCTTTTGTCATTTTTTCATAAGAAAGTTGCTCAGAAGTTTCGGCATATAATAAAATTTCCAGAAAAGTGATTCTCTTCATCTTCAGAGCACAGATCGGTCGTTTTAAAATACAAATCTGTATACGCCATGGCAGTTGTTCATTAAAACGAGTCTTTGTTCTTACTAGGATAAATATTATATTTCTTCCGTGGAAAAAAATTGATTTAAGGCTACTCATCCTTAATAGAATTATTATATCCGTTCTAGGTATTAGCATCGTCACAAATATGTGTCAAATATTATATTTGTAGTGATTGGAATTACTTGAGTAGGTCACTGAATCCTATACTCGCTGCACGATGAAGGCCAAAGAATACTTATCCATTACCATATCCCAAAAATTTATACCCGTATATCCGTATAAATTAAACCACCAGATAATCTACTTGAAGATCATTTGATCAAACTGAATAAATGTTAAATTTGATATCGGCATGTAGAAGCACAGCTGATTCTACAATGAAACGAGATAGTGAGTCGTGAAATGGAAATGTACCATTTCTCACACAATAGTCGTGTGACAAATTTGAGGACGTTTCGACCATATTTTCCTAAATTGAGAATTGGCCAGATGGCCTCCGAGAATGGTGTGCCACACAAACATCGAGGAGGCCTGCTTTGTCTCGACGAGGTGACGCGGACACAATGGACCGTTCTTCCACCCGGAGGACTCTGTCAGGGATGACCTCGTTGGGCGGGGGTGGGGGTGGGGAGTCAACACTCAGCATCGCAATGCGGCACCTGCACAGTCCCTACAATAGTAGAAAATTCTTCTAGAATTGTTAAATGCTCCATAATTGACCTTGGACATTAAATACTCATTGAATAAAAATTACATATGTTTTTTTTCTACAGAGTACAAATAGATCCTGAAACCGGTAATGACGAACGCGCTTCAATTGTGGATTTCTATAAAACTATCATCTCTGTGTATATTGTCCAAAGCACTCACGTCAATTCCGGATGCTCCATAGTTCGTCATTAATGAAACTTTACACATTCTTGACTATAAAAGAGGAGGTATTTACCACTGTGAACTAAAAGTAAGGTGAATTTTTTTATAATATAAAAATTCTTTATTTATTCTTCCAAATCAATTTCATCCCCTTCAAAGTAATCCCCGTCCGATAAAACGCACTTTTTCCAACGCTTTTTCTAGTCCTCGAAACACTCGCAATAGTCTTTTTCCGGTATAGCCTTCAAGACCTTCTTCGATTCGGTTTTTATCTCCTCAATCGTGTCAAAACGGCGTCCCCGCATTGGCCTTTTGAGTTTGCTGAATAGCCAGAAGTCGCACGGAGCCAAATCAGGCGAATACGGTGGTTGCGGAACGATATGAGTCGAGTTTTTGGCAAAAAAAGTCGCGAAGAACCAACGCAGTATGACATGGTGCATTATCGTGATGAAGGAACCATGAGTTTCAGACGAATAGCTTCACGCAAACGACGCATAACGCTCAAATAATATTCTTCGTTGACAGTTTGTCCCGGCTGAAGGAATTCATAGTGCACCACACCACGATAATCCAATAAAACTGTCAACATGACCTTGATTTTCGATCAACTTTGCCGTGGTCGTTTCGGTCTTGCTTCACCTTTTGCACGATATTCGCTGTATTGGTCGGTGGTTTCAGGGTCGTATGCGTAAATCCAAGTCTCGTCTCCAGTAATGATGCATTTCAAGTGGTCCTGATAGTCAGACAGCAAAGTTTCACACACATCAACGCGACGCTTTTTTTTACAAAAAATTAAGCGATTTTGGCACCAATCGAGACTTGACGCGTTTGAGACACAAAACATTCTTCAAAATGGTTTGGGCTGAGCCAAATTATATTCCAACACTATCAGTGAGATTTCTAATTGTCCGTCGACAATTTTCAAGCACCAAATCTTTGATTTTTTGGACGTGGCCCTCATCGGTAGACGTTGATGGTCGTCCAGAGCTCGGTTCGTCTTCAACGCGTTCTCGGCCCTCTTTGAACTCGTTGTACCACTTAGAAACGTTTTTTTGTGCCATAGTTTGATCACCAAAGGCCTTCCGCAACATTTATAAGGTGTCCGCACAAGAATATTAGTTCCGCAAACAAATTTGATGCAAGTTCTTTGCTCAACAAAATCACCCATTACAAAAATCGAAAAATTCACTTTTGGTTGTTTACAAAACACGTGTAACTCGGAGATAATTAAACATTTTAACAAACAGACGCTTGGAAAATATTATAGACAGGCCTACCAACATCGGAAAAAAATTTACCTGCCTTCCTAATACCAGGGAGTTTTAAATGACAATTTCACCTTACTTTTTGATCACAGTGGTATTACTGGTTCTACTACCCAACGCCTAAAACAAGCACAGCCAAAAGACTACCGATAAATCGAAAACTGAAATAATGTAAAAAGGGAAAAATATTAATGGATGCTTACTGGTACACTTTTACTTCAAACTTCCTTAATACTCTGTACCTATCTAGATAGCAAATTTATAAGAATGCGAGAAGTTAAGAAACAACCACACAACGCGCCGTTTCAAAAGAATGTTTCAGTCCGTTACAAAGAAGTCTCATCAGGGTCATCAGTCTTTTTACTTGATTCCCGCAGTTCCCCAACTTTCTTTCTCCTTGGTAGTCACCTTCACATCGCAAGTTTTTTTTCCACATATGACATTACAGTGTACATAAACAAAATTAATTATTATCGAGTAATACTGAATGGAGAAATTATTAATATTCATATTTCTGTATTTTTTAAAAGAATGTTTATTTTTTTGGCATGCGAGCTGAATCTTTTGGTGGAAGTAAGAAGCTGCTGGAGAGAAAAAAAATTAAATATTTAGTGGAATTTTTCTTCACTGTGACATTGAAACATATATAAAACAATCTGTAAGTATCCTATTTTTATGTCCGTGTTAATTAATGACACATAAGTGCAATTTAAAAGCTGCAAGAAGCAATTTGGATGAAGAATAATAGCAGTACGTCGGAATGCGGAATTACAAATTTGGATCAATAAGAGTATCAGAGGATAGTCCACGCAAACCCTTGAGAGAAAGATTCGATTGCTGATTGTCAATATGAGTATTACAACATTGATATATATTGTAGTGAATAACAACCTTAAGTGGCCGCCCTTGTGTCCGCGGGCCTGAAGAGGAATACATTAAACGCGCACGTGTTTTTGCCCGAGAGGCCAAAAGAAATCGCGGCTACAGGTCCCTTTTTTTTGCATCGTTTGGGGGGGCGGAGTACGAATAAATATTCCGAACCCGGGTGAAATTAGGACAGACGCAGGCAGACCGGGATATAGAGGACGGAAAGTGGAGTGAGAGAGTCGAGTGGGTGGAAGATTGAGGCGAGTGGAAAGCAACAAAGATTTTGGAGGGACGTCCATCGCGGGAGGCAGGAAGAAGTGCTGAGACTACAAGACTAGTGACCCACTGCAAGTTGGCTGTCGCCACAAGTAAAGTAAGCATTACAATTTCTGTAAAGTACCTTCAAAAGTAGAATTTTTTACACAGTGCGGAAATAGACTCTGTTTTTGAATAGCTACCGAACCGCCCACATTACCCTGTTGAGAAGAAGAACTTAATAACCAAGCCGGAGCTAATGTTAAATTTTTTTGCAGACCAATGTATATCTGCTGGCGCCCAATAATAATTTTTTTAATGTATTTTTTGTATTTTCTTGTAATAAAGTTTATTTTTGAATATTAAGTAATAATAAAAATCATTACAATATATATATATATATATATATATATATATATATATATATATTAATAACAACATCCTTAATTATTTGATTATAATCGCTGCCTTTCCCTTCTATTCTTGGTGTCAATCGTGACTACGTCACTAATTTTTTTAAAACCAACTTGGTTTGTCCGCTTCCTAGCGTGCTTCTTGAACAACTTCCCTCTAAAACTTTCTGATTTTTATATTGCCAAAAGGACGCCTGTAAATTTGGTAAATAACTGACAATGATATTATTTTTGTTTAATGATTTAATTTATGTAAAACTTTTTATATTTAACAAATTTTTTTTATATTGTTGTATAAATTATTATATGTTTTCTAGGTGATAATGGGCAGTAACCAAAAGCAACATGTATTAAATACATGAAATAAACAGGGAGTAGGTTAATTTTGGTATTATAAATAAGGAAAACAATGTATTAAAAATTCTATGTCCATGAGCATGAAATTCTTATTGAATACTTGTACCAGAAAATATTTCGTTATTCAAAGAAATCATTCGTAAGAGTGGTTTAAACCGTTTGAAAACCGTAATCCAACTTCTACAAACGTTAATCGAATACTTCAAATATGGTTGTGGTTAAGGGTTTCTTTAAGTTCTGAGTTAATATGGTCAGTTGTATTATGATTGATTGAGAACTAAAGGAATGAATTATAAATCTAAATCTTGGAACAGTTCTCGCCAACCATTTTCTGATGAACTAAAATCTAATAAATATGGCGCGTTCAGAACCTGGAACTTTTCTATATTCACGATAATTGGAAATTGATGAGTGTTAAATTTATAGACCAAATTCACAATGATAAATTAATTTGTTTATTCTCCTGTAAACTAAAGTTCATGAGGATAAAGTTTTATGCTAATTTTGATGGAATTATTTTCTGGTTCTGTAGACACTTCCTTTGTAACAGAAAGGGGTGAAGTGAAACCCTATACTCACAAATACTATTAAACGATGTTTTATTTAATTTATATATAACAGTTATAAATTAGCAGAATATTGAATAAAACTTCACCCACTTTTGGCAAACATCGTTCAACTTCGGCAAATTGGACACGTGAATGCGCGATATATCCCCATATATTATAAAGTCGAACAAAAGTAACATCTCCAACCGTCAGCTAATATTCAAAAAAAAAAATTTCTATTAGTGTGTTTCTAGTCTTTTTATAATTTTCATTCAGATAACGATTCTAGATCAGCAAACAATAATCTGACTAGTATTAGTTTATTTTTTTTCTATTTACATTTCATGTACGTTCTGTATTATGTATTCATATTTTTTACCTAGATATCAGAACTATTTCAGCTACATTAAAAAATAATGACGGTTTATAATACTTTTAAACTACCACTTTCATCTCGAAATGTTATATCTTATCCCCGATGTATTTGTGATCTGAGACGTTTTCACACGAGCCAGCTAATTACAGTTATTCTGCAGTTTTATGCAGCCCATTTGTCCCTAAAACAATAATATCAGCCAACCTGAGATCGCAATAGAAAATACTTGTGGAATTGAAGTAAAAATTTAGAAGTTCGACGACCCTATCTACGTAAAGTAAGTAGTATATGAGTCAAATACAAACGTTAGTAATTATAATCGATAATATTAATACACTTTATTTTAAACTACTGTAAGCTTAATTTTAACTAATTACGTCCTTCCTCAAGACTTCCAAAATAAATTTCACATAATAACTAACAAATAAATAAATATTTATTGAGGCAAAACCATCGTATTCTGACGTTTCTAATGTTTCTCTACATCAAAAAAATAATTTTCACCTCTACCATCAACATGAATATAATTAAATTTACTGGACTAATATTCGATATGGATGCCATATTCACCAGTCAGTTGAGAGAATTAAAAGACGAAAAATATAACTCGAAATATAAAAGAGTTCACTTTGGGGCTAACAATAACGAAAATTTATAATCTTAAATTTGTTGGTGTAAATTATGCGTAGTTCCTAATCCTGACTTAGAGGTTTTAACGTTTTATAAATTAAGTAAATTTATAATTCTTTTCCCCATAATTAGGTAATACAATTAATTTAAGATGATTTTGGCCCAACATAGTGATGAACATGTTAAACTCATGTTTGACTCATATTGTGGTAAAGATATTTTTCATGTACGGACAGTGAAATGAATTTGGTCTGAAATAAGCTATATTTATTGTATGCATATAGATCTAAAAGGTCTCAAGTACATTTTGTGATAAAAATGCAATATTTGTGGGAATTGTTGTGGAATCATAAACGAGAGATCTGAAAGAATTTGTGTGCTTCTTGCAACACTTGCAAGTCTGGTGAAACTCCTTTAATAAATTACTGTTTAACTTATTAGTAATTAGTAAGTAAAAAATATAATATGAATAAATTGACTAAGGGGAAATGCGTTTAAAATAATGAAGTTGAAGTATCCCGACATAGACTATTTACTACGCCAGTAAAAATCATAATTGTTATTTTCATATTCTAAAATTAAAAATAATAATGATTACCTTACAATCTTATACAGCGTGGGTGTCACAGCTTAAACACCATAGAAATATTTTAACTTACAATAATTACGATTATAAGTTACAACAAAATTATTTACTAACGAAAGAGAAAAAAATATGAACTCATGGGTATTGGCCAAATTATTAACGGGGGAAAAAGGTAATGAGATTAAAAAATAGACAATAAAATAAAACATGGAATATAATTCGAAACACTTAAATTTTGGTTTTATATTTTTGTTATTAGTTACTATTGTATATATTTAGTTACTATTATATATATTATAGTGGTTATTCTATGTGCTCACAATAAATTTTTATTCTCTATTCTCTCACTGTATTACTGTTCGGTATTAACAACGAGAATTTTAAAATTCAAACATTTAAAATAAATATAATATCACAATGGATATTACAGAAGCAACAGCTGAGAATTCAACTGTAACACACTTTATAATAGCGAGATTCGAAAATGGTTTTGAGTTTTGACTACTGTCTAGTTTTGCAGTTGTGTCTCTCTCGGCTCTTACATGTTTTCTGCACCTGAAGAAAGGAACAAGGCTTCCAGAAACGTTGTGTTGGTATTTATATTATCATTTATTTTCTGTGTTTTTGGCTAACTTTCGTATTATTAATTTTCAATCAAACGTAAATTTTTCATTTAATTCCAGAGAATGTTCTTTTGGATCAGCACAACGAAGCAGTGCAGCGGCCATCTTGTATTCAGTTTCGTCGCTCATGACTAGGATAAGGGTCAATGTTTACTTGATTAAATTTTTATTACAACAATTTTTTGAGAAATAAATATAGAATAAATTAAAATTTTACATATGCGGGAATGACGTCTAATGTAAATCTTGCAAAAACACACTCCGAATTCTATAACACATATTTAATAATATGATATCAAAGGAAATTTCTATATTTTTCTCATAATCTCTTTATCGTTGGGACTAGCCTCAATTCTTTATAAAGGCGATTAAGTTCTTGCATGATTTATTAGTGGATTTTACCGAAATCCTCTGTTCTTCTGGCATTCTTTTAGCAATGCCATATTTTATATAATTTTAGGCAAAAAGTATTTCGTTGTCAAAATAGCTTTTTTTTTTAAAAAAAACTATTCCATCTTTCATCTCATAACTTGCACAGATATCTACGTTACTACTAAAGCCATACAAAAAATGAAATGGAGCACTTCTTTTATTGTCTAAATCATCGCTGCTTAACATGAACATTCTCTGCTTAATTCAACAGCTTTCGTGCAACTCGTACATTTCTAAATCACAAAAGGTTCACAACATGGCCTCCAAAATTGGCACTAATATTATCCCATCAAAAGGGTCTTGAACGAGGGTTGTGGTAAAAAAATAAAGGTCAACCGGCATATAAACTTGGCTGCACCAAGTTAGTCTATGATTGTACTTTATATTCTGAGCGTTCCAACCTGAACTGTCTTTTTGATATTCTGTGAGAGTATTTTCCTTATTTTATTTTCTATATTTAAATGCTTCCTTGTAGACTTATTATTTCACTCTTTTCATTTTTCTCCTTCCACTTCAACTTATCAAACAAAAACTTCAAAGACAACATTCTCGATAAATAAGTTACAAAATATCAGAATACTTGCTATTGGTCATCCATATTTCTTTTAAAAAACGTAACAAGTATAATATGTCGGTAATGGCCTCTTGAATTATAAAGAAGGGTTTTTCTTGAGTTTTTATCACAATGTCAATTTAAGTAATGTTAGAAAACATGTACTTAACATGTAGACCGTTTTTTGTCTATAACTAATAATAAAAAGTAAACTTTGTTAAGGAAAATTCAAAATTAATTAAACTCATTCCTGATAAAGTAAAAAAGGACTGACGATCGAAACACAAAAGAAAAATAGAATTCCCAGCAGAACAAAGGTGACTCCAGTCTTCACTGTTACTGGGATAAATCCCCTATAAATAAGGGTGACCGCAGACAACCAGTTTTGTTGTTGCTTAGCATGAGCCAAATAAATTTCCATAGAGTTTCCTGGAGAGTTCAGCGAATTCCCCTAAGAAAATCCCCGCTAGACAAATCTTCGAAACGCAAAGTCGACCGTAGAACGTATTAATTTCTTGAGTAGGAACCCGAAAGCATTGCCCAGAAAAAAAAACAGTATTCAAAAAGCTAACGCACGAAAAAAAATAGATTATGTAAGGTTTGCAGTAGAGAGGAAAGACGATTATATTTAATAATAAACAGTTCTGTTTATTGCTGGTCCTTTAATAATCCTTTGAAAAAAAAGCTTTAAAGTTAATATTAAAATTTTTGTATAATTTATTATTATGCTATTGTAAATTTTTCTGAGTAACATTCGTAGTGTACGTTCCTGTTAAATTAATTCATTACAATTGTCAGTACAATGTTGACTTATTATATGTATAAAAGATTATTCAATTGTATGGTGTAATTCAGGTACCAAAACTGACGCCAAGTCCTACAGGATCTCCCGATCATCCAAAGACGCCTACTTCGATTCCATTTGTCGAGAATAATCGTATGCACTTATTTGGGAATACAATTTTGCCGCGAAAAGGAAATTGCAAACTAACTGTTTGTTGAGGTAAGTTAACAATTTGTTGAAGTCGTGGGTGTATTAAAAAATAGTCTTTCACTTGGACTTGCGCAAAAGTTTGTGTTTTAGAGATTATCTCTGGATGATGGTATTTTACAGAACCGTTGGAGGAGTCTATCTGTAATACCTACTAGGATTTCTTTTTCTACTTTCGGTTTGGAAATAAGAGTTCCCATAAGCCGAGACACCTTGGCCAGTTTTGAGAGGTGAGTTCTCCGAGTATACGGCAAGAGTTGTTCTTCTGTGTCCATTGAACCTGTACAGATCGATGCATTGAGACGGGAATGCTGCGTCCCGACATCAAACCCCACTACAGTCATGAGGAGGGCGTTTACATGTACCACGACCCAAACATACCTGATGCAGGTTTTCTGCTGTTTGAATGCCTGCCAGGATCCTTAAAATATAGCTTAGCAAATCCTTGGCTACCTTGCTGTCCCTTCTTCTTCCCGTCCTTACCATCGTTTCCTCTGCTATTAAAGGGGAGAGGCCATCACTTGGTCGAACATCACGTAGCCTATTACCATAAATAAAACGTAATTGACTCTTACTAAACGAGGTTTTACTAAAATGGCATGTTGTTGTTTATTTAATATATTCACTGGCAAAACATTTTTTTAATTCAGTTATGAAAAATGTTCGACCATATAAAATTGTTGTCCTTCAAATGATTTGAGTTGACACAATATTGTGTATAATAAAGTTCTTCTGTCACTCCACAAACACACAAAAAATGGAATTGTTTTGGTTGTAAAAAATAAAAATTATAAAAATAGTAGTTAGTAATTTTTACTTTGTGTCTCGTTTAAGTTGTTTGCTTTCGCGAGATGTCGAACGCATTGTACGAGTGAAATTGTGAAACTTATTTCAAATTAATTTCTTGCTGTCATACGGGTGTTGTAAATCAATGTAGTAAATAAAATTGAACGGCTGGAAATGAAATTATTTATGTCTTTTGGATGACGTAATTAAGTATTTGAAGCTTTTTATCCAAGAAAGTTCATATTGTATGAGTAGAAATATTGTGCTTTGCCGAAGGCGTAATTCAATTCGTAATAGAAATAAGTACGACTGGACTACGATTAAGAAACAGGATATCAGAAATAATGGGAGAGATATAAAAACTGATAAAACGAAACAATAAGATTAGCTGAATTTTTGTTATAGTTATGAGTATTCAGAGCAGAGAACATAGGAATTAATCAAAGATCGAAGTTTTTCCCAGTGAATTTTTTGTATAAAAAGTTCTCGGTTCTCACTTATACAATATAGGTATTATTATTCCTCCAATCTCTAATCAGATTGGCAGTGATATTTAAAAAGAAGTGAAAGACGAATGCATTAAAGGTATTTAATGGGAAATAGGTGCAAAACAATAACAAGAAGAGCTGTTACAAACTGCAATAGTCAGCAGGAATTTGGCTTTTAATTTGATAAATATAGTCCGCAATTGTATTAGGCTAGGACGCAATCATTTCAGCTAAGCTGAAATCCAGAAATTACAGCACTATTCCTGAAATTACAATTGCTTCAAAATACATCCAACTTAAAAGAATATCACAAAGAAATAAAACAAGTGTTCTAAGTGTTATGTCAATTGAGAATCACCTGAACTACATCCCTACAATACATGGAGTTCATATAGATAGAAGTATGACAAAGATGATTCTTGCAAACTTTAAACATAAAATATCTCCCCGTACCCTCACTTAATCGCTAGCATAACTTAACACACATTTCAAGAAACGAATATTTTGAATTTCGAAATCTAAAATAAGCTCAATAGTACTGAAGTATTGATAGTATACAGGACATGAAAGTGATTAAACTAATACACTAAGGAATGTACATTTAGCCAATATACAATGCAGGCAGTTAACGTTCTCATCCATATCACTTCTAACACATTTGTCTCCCTATACATATTATCCTTTTAGAATGAACTATTTATTTTCTAGATCACCCATCGGAACACAGGAATAACATTGTCATTTGGATTGAATACATCAGTCGATTATTATAAAGTGAGTGATTTGGTATATACATAGTGAGTATTTTGTTGCTTATTAGGAGATTTCTCGCAACACTTTACTTTAACGTTTACCTTTTATTTCTTAAATGGATGTTCCCGAGTACATGTTAATTATAATTTATATTTTAGAAAATTAATTAATTAATTAAAAAACAAATGGATCTAAGTCCGGTGGTAGTCAGTATATAACCTTAAAATATAATTATGTGCATATAAAATAAACTTCTGTCCAATTTGTGTTCATTATAAGTAATTAGATAGTCCACGATTCTTTTCTTACACAGCTTCATTGTCCCTCAATATTTTTTTACAGTATCTCTGAACCTTGGTCCAGTAATAGAAAATTTATAAAAAAATTACAAGCAAGTAATTTATAATCATCTGAAATCGCTTTGTTTACAAAAGAAAACATACCCAAATATGTGTTTTGAATTCGTGATTCTATTTTAAATTTATGATCTACGCTACCGTGGTATTTCGGATCATATAGACGAACTACTGAAGATATTTTTCTCGGTTAAAAGATTGTAAAGATTCCCATTCTAAGTTAATACCTTTCTCGTTCCCATGTCAAGGCCCCCGTTTGTAAGTTCTACATCTTTTCGTTGTACTTTTTCAGGAGTTTCTATAAGAACGCTCCTTTTTGTAACCCAGCAGATTGCACCGTATTCGAGAATGGGAAAGATGAGGGGTTTAAAAGCCAATTACCGAGTTCCACTCGTACTCTTTCTTAATGAGGTTAGTTTAACGACATGGTTTACGTGTGATTCCCATTTATTATGACTGTTTAAATATATTCCTAAATATTTTCAACAATTATCCTGCGGAACCGCGATTCCATTTATAACCTATAATTTTTTTAACTCAACGCTCGTTCAAAATTATTTTGTTGAGATAATATGACCACTAATTTTGGAGAGCATGTTCTGAACATATTTTGATTTGAAAACGTAATAATAGCACATAAATTGACGTATGCTCATGTGGAGCAGCGATGATTTAGAACAGGGGTCGCGAAAAGGTAGATCACTAGTTACTGGTAGCTCGAGGGGTAATTCTGGTAGCTCGTGAAGTAGACAAAAGTTAAAATAAGGAATATCAGAATTGTTCAGTTATCATAGGTATTAATTTGTTTTTTCGTCTGAATAAATGTGTTTATTATAAGACTTGGCGACAATGAGACACTACTATGAATTAACTAAATTGACGTATAACTTTTTTTCTGTCTTCTTTAAAAACAGAAATGTTCACAATAATTTTCTACTAAAATGGTGCTAGACGTTATATTCGATTGAAGATATGAATGCACAATTTACCGCATCACCTTTGTTAAAAGTGAATGTAGAAGAATTTTCTTCCTGCGTGACTGAAAAAATTTAACGAATACGAACTTGAATTAGAGTTACGAAAGGATTTGACTCTAAAATCAATACAAACGGACTAAATACGGCTACTTCTACCAAAAGAAAAATATTCACCGTTGCTCCGTGTTGCACTAAGACGAAGACTTGGTTCAGCTCAAGTTATCTGTGTGAAGCTTTTTTTTTTAACATTTCCTTAAAAATAAACAAATACAGGCACGTAAAGACTGACAACTCGATAATTGCGTCCGAATGGCAGTGACCAACTACTTGCGAAACATTGACAAACTCGTTGTATTAATACTTTTTACTTGAGATTCAATCAAATATCGTATTGCCGAAAGAATGCTATAAAATATCGTCCAAGAACTTAAATGTCTATATAAATAATTAGGGAAAATCCCAACGATAACGGATATATGAGAATGAATATAGAAAATTTGTTTTTATATATTATTAAATATGTATAAAAGAATTCGGAGAATATTGACAAATATTTTATTAGATGTCAGCCCGAATTTGTTAGTAACGAATTTCTTATGTGTTTTTGTGCCTCAAAAGGAATTATAATTATCATTTCGCCAAGTAAACGTAGATTTCTGTCCCAGACAAGACGAAGAAACTGAATACAAGAATGGTCACTGCACCAAAGTATTTGTGCGGCTACAAAATAAACTTACATTCTCCAGAATTTTTCAATTTTGTTAACTATGCTTGTATTATTAATTATCACACCTGCAAAGTAAAAGTAGTTAGACCATTAGACAGCGTGGGTGCTGTTGTTCGTCTAGAGCTCATTGTTGAATCTCGCCAATGAGAACATATAAATTTTGTTTCGTACAGGATCCCTCTCCCGCCATCGGAAGGGCGTGGGACAAGTACCAAATGCCCGACCTACCTGATGCAGGTTTTTATAGGCTTTGTCCTGCATTACTTTTAGGCGAATGCCGGGTAGGATCCTTAAACTATAGCCCGGGGACCCTAGTTAACCCTTGGCTACCTTCCTCCACCTTTCCGCATCCCCCCTTTCAAATCCCTTTCCTATGCTATAAGAGGGGAGTGACCCACTATGTGGATTACCCTATACATAGCCTGTCTACACCCCCCCCCCCCCTCAGGCCAACCTTCACAGATATCTCTGGCTGAGGCTACCTTCGGGGATCCCTTCACATCACTCTGGTTTTTTGAACTAAGCTTCCCACATGCCCAGGCATCTCGGCCTGTTTTTAGAGGTGTATGTTCCGGGGTCGCAGACCTTGGGCATACGGTAAGAGTTGTCCGCTATTCCTATTAGAATAGTCGCCAGCTGCCTCCTAAACCGTTTAAGGCAAGGCGAGGGGAAAGCTGCGACCCCACAGCAAACACCTCTCCCGCCTTCGGAAAGGCGTTGACAAGTACCAAATGTCCGACCTACCTGATGCCGGTTTCTTTAGAGTTTTTTCTGCATCACTCTTAGGCGAATGCCACGTAGGATTCTTAAACCACAGCCTGGTGGCCCTAGTTAATCCTTGGCTACCTTCCTCTACCCTTCCGCATGCCCCCTTGCAAATCCCTTCCTATGTTATTAAAGGTGAGTTGCCACCATGTGGATTACCCTCATATAGTCTGTCTACACTTTCATCTTTTTTAAATTTATTTTGACACGAGAAGCTATTCATGTCTAACTATACTAGTAACAACGAAAAGTGTAGTCATTGGGTCGTTAAATATGAGATTTTTTCGAAAATATGAATATCATTTGAAAAATAAAAATATTCTTCCCCAGCAGTATATATATATATATATATATATATATATATACATATATATATATATATATTTGATTACGAAGAATTACTCAGGGGCGAGTACGAAATGCCTTCTGCAATGTTTTTACTGAAATTACATCTCATGACACATTCTGCCGAAAAAGTAAAGAGATTCTGAGTTATTATAACTCTAATTACCGTACCAACTGCAAAATGGATTGTAGTACAATTTGGGGTACAAGGAATCCGGAATTTTTAATATAGGTTCAACAAATACTCGTGATTTATGAACACATTATAGTGACTTGTTTTATTTGTCTATTTTTCATACAATCTTTTAAAATAAGCTATGATTAGACATTGAATACATCTATACATTTCATTCATTTGGATTCGTAGTTCGTGAACAGGTTTATCGCTAATATCAGAATCCAGTTCCATAATTTTAATACAACATTTAACACAACCGCACCAAACCAAAATAGTTTTTTTAATAATTTCATACAGTCCAAAGTACACCGCACTTAGTTTTCCGCTACATATTTATTTAAATATATACTATGTACAGTAATAGGAATTAATATAACCCCCACAAGGAGGCAAACGACATCCAAGTTCCGTTATGCAAAAAAATTGCAAGAACACGATGATAGAGTTTGGCTTTATCAGCCTCTGGTTCGTAAAACCTATATATTTTGGAATATTCAAACATTTCTTACTATGAAGTTTACCTTGCATGCACACCGCATACAATGTCTCTTTTCTTATGAAAAACAAACACCTATACATGAGAACACTTTGGCAACACATCAACAGTTAAGTAGACAGCAGGTAAGTTCGGAATACAAGGAAGTGATTGGGACAGAATCTTCAGCTCAGTCATCGGCAGGAGTCTTCCCTGCTGGGACTCGAAACACGACCTGAAACACACAACGATTACCATTAGAATGAAAAAAATTACGTCTGATTGAAAATAATGAATAAGAAAAATATACAATTCAGACAAAACAACTGACAAGTGGTGTTGTGTCGCTCTAGGCTGTTCTTCGCACCTGACGAAAGGTACAAGGATCCCAGAAACATTGTGTGGTATTTATTGTAGTAATTGGTAATTAATGCATTGTTCTAATTGAAAAGTTGAATTGTAGAGGACTCATTATTAGTGGATATAGAGCGGACGCCGCAACAAACCGTCAAGGCAAAGAAAACATTGTTGATCAGTCGAGAGGGTTTTTACGCGCTCAAAATTTACGAGACGAACAGTGCAGTCGGGCAGCAGACAGCGAATAGATCAGACGAAAAGTTTTACAGTCGGCAGTCAGAACGAGGGAATGTGGTCCAGTCACAAACATGCTTTCAAATATTAAAAAGTAAAGCAATATTCAGTCGGGAAGGAGACAGAGCACAACTAGTGTGTATTCGGTGGTCGAGCGGGGATTCATCATGCTGGCCATAGACAAACCAATGAAGTACATTTTCAACTAAAGTCACGAGATCTACAAATCCACGAAAAGCTAAAAAGAGACCTGGGCGGCCGTAAGTAGAGAAAAACTTTAAAATCATTTGTAAACCGTGTTTAAAAGATAAAAGTCAGATCGTTTTTTTAATTATTTAATTATCGATAAAATGAGATCCTTAATTCTTGATAAAATTAAAATTGTTTAAATTCAATCTTTAGTATTATTTCTTCCGCAAAAAATTTCGTCTATGTTCAGACGCATTGATTCCCATAAAAAGTAAATGTAATTTTGATTATATATATTCTGCCATTTATCAAACCCAGTTCAAGACCCTGAGATCCCAAATATTTTGTGTATTTTATACTTGTTTTAAAATTGTTAATAAACCTTGTTTAATAGTTTTCACTTAAGTTCTTTCATTTAGAAACGCCACAATCGTATTATATTTAATTATTACATTATAGTATCACTTTTTTGTCTGAATTGGCTATCTTTCTTATTCAATTAACATTAGATCCAAGCAAACGCACGAGCTTCGTAGCGGTTACTTCAATAATCTTTTACCTTCAATCTTTTTTTATTATTATTGTTAGAATCTTTTATTTTGGGATTTTATAGTTGTGTTCATATATTTACAAAGTATTTACAATAAATAAGGTAAATAATTAAAATGCTGGCTTGTAATGCAGGAGAATCCAGTGACTTTCCTGCCCTTGAGATCTTGATTATGTTGTTCTGAATGTTTGGGTGAAAGATGAAATGGGTGTTTGATTATTACTGTAAAGATTTTGGGTGTTGGAGAGAGAATGGAATAAGGGGTTGGAATGGAATTTGGGTTGATGGGAGGAGAATCTTCAGAACGTGTTCGAGTGTTGGCAAGGAAGTGTGAGGTCTATTGGGAGTTTCGTTTCAGACGACGGTTTGAACGCGGAGGGGGGCGTCGGCTATGAATGTGTTCTATAGTCGGATTTTGGTGATTTAGGGAACTTTTGATTAGAGAGGATATGGATTTATAGATTATTGTGCTGAAGGTAGGGGTTTGGATGACTTTGTGGATTGTGGAGTTGCTTAGAAACCAATGAGCATTGGTAAATGGAGCGTAGAATTTTGTTTTGAGTAATTTGGAACTTTTGTGAGTGGGTCTTGTTAGTGGTAACCTTCAAATGACTTTAAAGCTAGTGAGAAGTGAAAAGTTGTACACACTAACCTGATAACTAATAATATTTATATTACAGCGTGAGTGTAAATCGTAATTCAAGTCAAACAATTCTGAAATGATTGACCTTTACCATCATGAATATGGTATATTTTCTAAAAAAAAAATAGAAACTTGGAGAAATGAAGAGTGAGAAAATAAATATTAATTTTATATTATAGATATAATATTTTGGTTGGTATCGACAAATAAATGAGTCGAAAGTACTGGTGAAAGCGCTCGTTAGTCTCTTCTTGAGTTTATTTATTGCTTCGTGACTAATTACAGCACGTTATCTGCGATGTTTCTGCATCAATGTTGAATTATTTAATCTTTATCTTTATATATATGATATAATACAACTGGACTAATTAGCTTGTTTTCTCTTTATTGAGTACCGGTACTCTATTTGACAAGAAGCAATCGTCACAATATTTTCTATCCTATAACAGTGTAACACTTGTTCTGTCTACAAACACAAAAGTGCATGAATTTGTACAAAACATTAAAAAATGTTGATAGAAAACAAAAAAATACTTTAAATATCAGTCGAATTTTCGAAGCATTTGAAATTATATATCATAGTATATTATTAAAAAAATTATTATAGGAAATTATTATATTTAACAACTTAGCTGAAAGATGGAAAACAAAAGATGGCCATCGAAAATAAAAGTTTTAGCAGTGCGTGTTTATATATTGTAAAATTATTATATGATTGCACCAGTCTCCGTGTTTGGATACAATAAAACTTTTGATAGATACTATCCTCAAGAAGTTTTTAAAAAAGAACCTCCTTATGTTAATCTGCGCCTTAGAACAACCATATGATAAAAGAGATGTTTATTTAATAATTTTAGCGCGCACCGTTCTTTATTAAAGTACATTATTCTCGATTTTTTTCTTCATAACTACGGCTGGCACGGAAATTGTAATTAATAAAACATTAACATGTAAATTCATTGCCAGCCTATCAACATTTATATCACGTAACTCTGACAAACTCTTCATTAAAAGCTAACTGCAATCAATTTTTTATTGGCTAAATAAACAAATGTAATCTGATATGCGTATTTATGTTTCCCTGAAATTATTTGTTAATTAAAAAGATTTTTGTATCATTCACAGGTTAAATAAACATTGGGAAGCATCTATGTATTTCATTCGGAGATAATTTGTTTTATATTAATTATGGAATGCAAATTAGTGTGAAAAGCGAACCTGTGTAAGCTTCGAAACAGCTGCGTTATCCCAATACGGATTGGTTTTTAATTTATTTCTTTAATTACTCAATTGATTATTATGATTGAAACTTTTTATAAATGCTAATTACAATCGTATTATACGCGCATTTTTTTTGCAAAAAAAATAACCTGTTCATTCAGTTTTTAAAATGGCTACAATGAGTGGTTTTCTTATTGATACATTTGTAAAATAGCATTTCTTAAATTAGTATGGAAAATCTGTATCAAAATGAGTGAAATGGATCTATTTCCTGACATAAATTATGCCTACGGTATTTCAACAAAGTGTAGTGAGTTAATATCTCGCTGTGTAAAACGTTATTTTTTTTATTGGAGCACGCCAATTATAAAACTTACCTATGCAAGTGTCGTTCCAAATTCACTTCATTATATACGATTTTTTCCAATTAGACAAGTAACCAAATAACAGACAAATATAGGTGCTAAATTATAAACGTCACTAAATATTAAAGCCGAAATTGATAAGAATATAATTTATCAAAGACATAATAGTGTAGTTAAATATATTATAAAGTCGACTTGGTGTGTTGTACGGTCAGCGTGACTGCATCCCATCACAGAGGACCCGGATTCGAGTCTCGGCGAGTGCATAGATGTCTGTGTGCGTTAGAGAAACTCTCGTCAAATCAGACCCCAGAAAAGGCAAAAATAAATTCTTATAATGAGTCGCTATAAGCCGGAGCTGTTGATGCGACTGTAAAACAATCAATATTATATATTTGAAATTGTAAAATAAAACGTCTGTTTAACAGTATGCTAATTCGATACCACGTATTTAATTTAGCATTTTTTTGTCTGATATTTGACTATTTACTTATCTAATTAGAATACTTTTACACAAACGCTTCATTTTATAATTTCATAGGTTTTTTTTTCGTCCAGCATTTATATTTAAATTTATTTGCCATAGATTGAATTGGGCTAGACTGAAGTAAAGTGATTATTTCTTCACTTTTTTATATTGATATTATATTTTCGATTGAAAAGAACACAAACCACGGACTACTGGAATGACTGTGTGCGCTTCGTCCCAAGTAATCACACCTTGCCAGTGGTTCAACATCATATTACACGTATTCTTAACATCTTAATACTAGTGTCGTGTAGAGGTGATTCAGTGAGCAAAAATTGTGTCTGTCCATTTTTATTTATTCCGTCAACAAATAGCAGAGTCCCACAGCACATCTAAAATTATAAAGTTACAAAATGGCAATAAGCACCACGAGACTAAAAGTATTTTGATGGATGGAATGAAACCATAGACGGCTAAGGATTGTACCGACATTTATATCGAAATTATCGATAAGAGGCTAGAGAAGGGTGGAGCGAGGCTAAGAGCGAGTCCGTGTTTCGAGGAAGGGAGCCTCGGGCGTCGCAGCAGAACTCCCCTTCGCGCTGCCCTCAAACCAAAATATAAAACCAAATATAATTTCGCTTATATTTCACCATTCAGTTCCATTTCTAAAACAGCATACGAAGTGTGTACAGAAATGGTTAAGAACCCGTTAGAACGATTAAGAACACAGGGTTGGAATTCGTTTCAATTTGTACTGAATTGGAAGTTTTATAATAGTGTATATCAGTTGGTAAAAGCGTTATCGAGTATTTTATACAGAAAGAAAGAATTAACTGCAAGAAAGGTGGAAATAAAAATTTCATCAGTCTTTTGTAATGAAGTTGGGAGTACAACATGAAAAGTTGAAATGAACTTGATTTGCCAGTTAGTAATTTAATTTTATAATTCCATTTTAACCCGCCTTCGATTTTTATGCCTAAAATGTTGCAATTGCCTTATTGTTCTCTAAGAAAGAATTTTTCTTAGATGTTAAAAATTTAACTAGTTGATCTTCTGTAGGTTCAGAGTTATCATATCTGATTTGAACCAAAAATTCAAGCTTCCCAACTTTGAGCTTGAGTCTAGTTGAATAAAATTCTAAGATTGGGATGTTAGCATCATCAGTATATAATACTGATTTCAGGGGGCCAACATAGTTAGGGAGGTCATTTATGTATCACATGTAAGAGAGTGGACCAGAAACGGCACCCTACATGTTATTTCCTGCATATCGGAAAAATCAGTCTTACCACTTTTATTTTATAGAGAAACTTTGTTTCCTATTATGTAAATATGATTTCAGTAACAATAAAGCATTTCCTCGAAATATTTTGTATTTTAGTTTACTCAATAAAATATTGAGATGGACTAGATCAAAGGTTTTAGAGAGGTCCGTAAATATTCCGTAACATTTAGTTTATCGTCAAACACACTTTTAATGGATTGAATAAAATCAAACATTACCGTATTCGTGGATTTTCCCTTCAGGAAACCGTGATGTTGTGGAGATATATTTACCCATTAAAACTATTATTCGGTTATGAATGCGCTTTTCAAAGATTTTGTAAAAATAGAAAGGAGAGTAATTGGTAGATAGTTAGATATTTTTGAAGATGAACCTTTTTAAAAAAGTGGCTAAATTTTTGCTACTTTGAGAGCTTCCGAAAATACTCCAATAGATAATCACGCGTTGATTATATGTTGTAGTGGAGCTGAAATAGCATCAACGGACTGCATTACAAGTTTGCTGCTGACACCGTAAATATCTGCTGTGTGAGACAAATTTAAGTTATTTATTACTGTAGTATTTTCGGGTATTGTAACTGGTGTTAAAAAAGTACAATTCTCTATTTTTTGGGATGAACTACATAACAATTCAGATTTTTGCCTACTGTTTATTGTTGTGGCACATTAACGAAATCTGAAATTAAACGCAATAGCTCCATCTCTATTCCTTATGCATGTATTTATTTAATCTATGAATGTGCATAAATACATGAAATTACTTTTTTTTTAGGGCAACAGGCTACATGAGGGTAATTCACTTTGGGCAACTCCCCTTTAATAGCATAGGAAGGGACTTGAAAGGGGGGATGCGGAAGGGTGGAGGAAGGTAGCCAAGGATTACTAGGGCCCCCGGGCTATAGTTTAAGGATCCTACCCAGCATTCGCCTAAAGAAATGCAGGGAAAACCCTAGAAAAACCTGCATCGGGTAGGTCGGCATAGGGTACTTGTCCCACGCCCGTCCGATAGCGGGAGAGGAGTTTTCTGTGGGGACACAGCATTCCCTTCTCCGTTCCTCGACCAGTTTAGGAGGCAGCTGGCCGACTATTTCAATGGGAATAGCGGACAACTCTTACCGTATGCCCAAGGTCTGAGACCCCGGAACATACACCTCTCAAAACAGGTCGAGGTGCCTCGACTTGTGGGAACCTTAGTTCAAAAACGGAGAGGAAAAGTTTTACCCAAAGGTAGCCCCTTCGTATCTCTCCTAAAAGGTCCTGCCTGCGAGAGAATCCTCTCGCAGGCTTGGTTACTCACCAAGAGAGACATGAAATTACAATTTTATTACAAATTAAATAAAATAAGTTACAATAAAATAAATGAGAGTAAATTAATATAATCATTTTAAAGTATAAGCTATTTTTAGGGATATTATTTCATTGTATATATAATTATATTAATTGTGAAAAATTTGAAGAAATAATTAATATTGTACTGGCCTGAACAGGCACTCTGACAATAGAGATTAACTAACTATTTAACTATGTAAGAAGACAAGAAATGTTACCATTTTACTTTAGTGTATAACGGAGCACTATCACTTCACTTCACTACACTACCTTATTTTCACTAGAGAGATCAGACTAACTAATAAGTTTCTTTCCGTTGGAGGACTAAGTCCAAAAACTCTTTCGGGTAAATTGTTCCAATTATTTATTGTCCTATTTAGGAATGAGTATTTTTAAACATTTTATTTTTTGCTTTTTGACATATAACTTGAACATGTGTTCAATCTTCCCGTAGGTTCTCGCAATCTATCTCGAATTCCATGCCGAGGTTTTTGACCAGCAAAGACTTTAAACAAAACGTGTAGCCTGGCTCTTTCCCTTCTCGTCTGTAGTGTATCCCACCCTAATGCCCAGGTCCTATCTGTACGAATTTTGCGGCCCTATCATGAACCCTTTCTAAAGATTCTATCTGATTTTTCCTACACGGATCCCAGCATGCTGCACCATATTTCATTAGTAGGCGTACTAATGATAAATATGCCACTTCCTTGTATTTTGCATTTCCCTTTTAGAGAGATCTTATTACAAAGTGAAAAGTGTTCCATGCTTTCCATGTAGCATGCTCATTGCACCCCAGCTTTCGGTCAAAATAAATGCCTAGGTATTTACAGTTTGTTTCCTGGGCCACCTTTTCCCCTTCTAGTTTATATTCGAATGCATATTGTAGACTCATTTTAGTGAAACTGATCGCCTTACTTTTGCCATTGTTAAATTTCATTTTATTTCGATTAGCCGATGTGCTTAGTATATCTGTTACGTTTTCCTGTAAATTTGTTTATTAAATTACACGATGCTTTAATCTTGTTGCTAGAATTTGCTATGTATCAAGTGTTTTGGCTGATGAGAGAATTTTTTTGTATATACGCGGTTATATGAATTAAAATAATTTTAAAAATGTGGAGGCGTGAATGATTCTTTAAGTTTATGCAAGTGACAATCTTTGTCTTGAAACCCTAATTCCTAACATTTGCCACTTGATAACTGTTTTAAAATTGATTGTAGTGGAGTAATATTGCAAATTACTGAAAGAAAGTTACTCAGGAAAATTTCTAATGTGATATTCTTACATACAATATTGTACCATGGAACTGTTTGTAATTATACTGAGATACTTTTGAATTTAGTGTGAGAAAGTACTCTAATATTTGATTCCATTATATTAGGTTTGCTTATTATTTATAAATTGACCTTCAAGTCGATTACCTATTTCGGGATAAATTTTTTGGTCAAGGTTTGTTACTAATCAATGCAAGTGGATGAAAGAGCACTTTTGTTTGAATTATGAAATCCGTATGTCACTAATGAGTCAAGGTTTCTCATTTTCGCTCAGAATATCCAGTTTAAAATTTCTGCCCAGGATAAAAATAGAAATTTTCCTTATTTTATTTGCAGTTAACACGCTGTAATATTTTAAAAAATTATCTGAATCACTTTCAGGCTGCCTGTAAATTGACACAAAAAATATGTTTTAGCGGGTATAATTGTTACAATTTCAGTGGCACTGCATTCAAAAAACACTTTCAAGACTAAGTATTCTAATATCGGATCTATCCCTACTGAAATACATAACTCAGAATAAATCTAAGAAAGTCAAATCAAGTTAAAAATATTTATTAGAAACTGTCCGAAATTAATAGACATAGAATTATAAGCGTATATGATAAATTACGTAATCAAACAATAAGCAAATTGTGTAAAGATTGGTGTGGCAAAGTAGAATCTTATATCGAATGATTTCAACCCAAGTAGATAAGAGCTGCAGATAATAGTCTACGATGGTATTTACGAAAATTTTGAAATAAAACACGAGCTATTTATACGTATAGAAAGGATATTCAAAAGACTGGTTGAAACCTTCGAAAGATTTAAGTGCTGAGGAAGACTGTATCTTGAGATAGGTCTTACGTATAAATTGGCGGGGAAGATATAGAGAGTGGTCTCTAGAAAACATGAGCATATTACTCAAGGATAACGATGAACCTAATTCATATTTTAAAGATGAAGAACGAATTTATTTGACAAGAAATATTAAAATACTTAAATTAAAGAGAATGTATTATATTTTTGTCTTAGTTGTATCTAATTTGATCTCGTGATCTCGGAGAGTATTTTTATGTTAACTTCTAATTATTTATAATTGTAGCATCCAATTATTATATTGTAATTTTATGTATTGACGTATCCTATTTTCTCATACGATGACTAATGGAATAAAATAAATCAAATCAAATCAACTATCTGGGTCTTACTCACAGAATGAGTAAATACCAATGGTTGATATACAATATTAAATATATTTTTCGGCATTCTATGATTTGTAAACTCTTGTTACTTGCACGTACTCATGAAGTATGAAGGCTTTCGAATTCTAATATATTCTAACAGCGCTATTGGGCATATGAGCTTCAGTTGTATTTAATTGTTGTTCTACACGTAGTTTAAAATATTCCGCGAATGAATTAAATTATTTTCGGAAGAGATTAATACAGAAAAAACTTTTCGAAGACCTCTATTAAAGCCTTGCCTTCAGATTTGCGAGAATGACGATTTTATCATAATTACACCATAACACATAAATTTTGTACATAGTTTTTAATTACACATATAATATTTATCGCTTTATGTTGTTAAAATATAAGACCATGACCTGTTTTTGGTTTAACAGAATTGGGTCGAACGTAGGACATGAGTAATACTTGAAAGATGGCGTCATTTCCTGGCTTGAAAATAGGGCTCGCCTTGGAAGCAGATGCCGTACCGTGAAACAGGCGTCCAAGATCACAAGCTACCAGCAATACACAAGTCAAATGTCAAACTATTCTTACAAATACCTCAAGTAATAATAATTTGACTGTCGGAAGGAAATAAATTTATAAGAAAACTAATTTTACGTAATAAAGGAATAAATAATAAAATTTGTTAAAATAAGTTATTCATTATTATGCGGGTTTGACTTTATGAGCAGTTGTTGTCTTTAACGCAACATTTATATTAAAATTGATTTTACGCATATTAATGTCCTTGTCTATTTCTCGCGTTGTACAGTAGTAATACCATGACTACGGTTGAGCGTTACACTAAATTTGTACCAAAATCCCAAATAAACACGAATCGTTACCGACAATTGAAACTTTATCTATATTATCAGTTATTAAAGTGGCTGACTGAATGCGTATGAATTTCATGTTGCGAGTCAGAAACCGGGAAAATATATGCACGAAATTGTTTTGTCTGGCAACACATGAAACACTAAATGGAACGACACTGTAGGAAACGCAACGGTTAGCTACAATAAATTTAAAGTCTATACTTAACTTGCCCCATAACAAACCCGAGAACAGAATAATAATTTAATTGGTGGTGTATGCCGATTGGTGAAGTCAAATAATATTATCTTGTGTTGACGAACAGTCGATTAATAATAAAATCAACAATTTAGTTACGGAATTTGTAATAAAATATTATGAGCGTCGTCTTCTTCGAAAACTGTTACAACCCAGATGGATACCTTTATTATAATTTATTTTAAAATGAAAAAGTTTATATCTGACTGAAAATAATGAATGAGAAATATAGCCAATTCAGACAAAAAAAGGTGAGAATATGCTTAATGGCTTTTGAGTTTCGTCCACTGACAAGCGCAGTTGTGTCGCTCTAGGCTCTTCTTCACACCTGAATAAAGGGACAAGGATCCCAGAAACGTTGTATTTTTGTCTGAATTTCCTATCTTTCTTATTTATTCATAATTTACTTTATCCTCGTAATATATTATATTGTTTTGGAACTCATGTAGAACTGATAATTAGGAACATTTTGGACTGAGTAAAATGAAATATTCACAATCCTGTCTTGTGAGACGTGCTTTAACCTCTTACCACGCATGTATACCTGACTTTAACCTTGTAAATTAACTTTCACTTTACTTTACTTTCATTACTTTAGGTATAACAGCTGCATAGGGAGCTATCAAATAATTCTTCTAATGAAAATTATTTAAATGAATGAATAAATTTGAGTAGCACTTAAAATACTCAATAATTTCTTTCTTTCTTTTTAATTTCTAAAAATCATTTAGCATCTAATGCGATTCAATCTAAAAAGGTCAGGGTTGTGTCACCTGTTCCTTCGAGGCGATGTATTAAAAATTGCCGCATTGATTTCTTCACTTTAGTTCTGGAGACATGCATTTTAAGACGAAACTATTGATAAACTATCCGAGTGCAGTAATAAACATGAATCTCATTTGGTGTACATGGAAGTTACACTTCTAATTTCGCAATTCATTGTTTCGGTTTGGGAGATGAGGATAAAAAAACGTCATTGCGTGGCCACCCCACCACCCCCACACGTGGCCAAATTTATCTCTGGAGCGACAGCGCCTCTATTTATAGTGAGGGGTGATGGATGGCTCTAATGGCTTACCTGGCTGGCGCGCCACCAGCGCCGTGCCATTCAGGTCATTCGTCACCACGCAAGGTCAGCCAGATTACATTACGACTTGCGCTTAACCATGCAAACACCCTGCCCAATACAGCCACGACTTAATCATGGCTCTTGTACGAGTATTTTATGACTAAGCAGTTTTACAGTCATACGGAAGTCTCTAGATTGCGGCTCTTCAGCGAGGTACAACGCACCAAAACGATATAGTACACAGTCACATATCAGTGTGATCTTATGAACGTAGATGGCACATGTAAAATGGCATGTAGAATTTGTGAAAACGCTTCGTATTTGTTTCGCCGATTTCGACTAGTAAAGTTCTGAGTAACTACATAGACTAAGCAAAAATATGAATAATATTCCTGTCGTCGTGGCGTCCTCTAGCTTATAAGACCTTTGGAATTCCACAATATTGGTGGAGAGAATTCCATTTCCTCCATCTACCATCCACTGAACTTTCTCATAACCTCTAAATTTCAAATTTATTGGCAATTACGCCGTGAAACTTTTCCTGAAGACAAACGGAGATCTTGACTGTTTAAACCCTTAGAACTAACTTCATCCTTTTGCCCTATTATGCGCATTCGCGTAATCTTTCTATTTAGCTCTTCTCCACATAATAGATCAGAAAAATCTTCTCTTAAAGTATGATTTGCAATGCCTAGGACTCCGTTACAAAGGAATGCTATAAAAATGCAGCAACGTTATTTTAATTACGGAATACTCCTAAACCACCGTAATTAATCAGTTTCTTCATGAAATAACAATTCATTCGAACCTGTGTTAGTAACTTTCATGCTGATTTAACCAGAGTTGCTTATTACACTAAGATAACGTTTTCCTTACCATTGAGCTCTTCATTTAAATAGTTTTTTTTACGAAAGGGTCATTGGATCAGATATTGAATGATTCAGAACAGAACAAGTTTAGTCATTGAAGGACCAGGTCAGTGAAACGAAGAGAGAACTGATAAATTATTCGACACAATCTAGAATTATTCGACTTTCCAATTTATTGCGCCACTTTATTACAACGGCATTTTTGTAGGTTTTTCGGGAATAGGAAGGACAAGATTCCAGGCCACCTATTTCGATTCAATTCCATCATTGTTCGATAACAAGAGAGTGTTCTCACCATGTAGTTTCTCGGATTTTTCGACCTTCAAAGGAACGATGATCAAGGTTCCCAGATTCTTCGTCCGTACTGAAGTGAAACTAGTCATGAAGTGTGAGAAAAACCCTAACTGTAGGAGATCCGGCTAATGCTTGACGACGGGTCGTACCGTGGAACATAACGACCTTGCTTGTGGTCAGATCAGCGAACCCGTGAAGTGGGACGTGCACGTCTGTGAGGCTTGCCAACTGGCCCGCCACAGTGGCCTGGCGCCTTAAATACGACGCGAAGCGACGCGCCGCGACGCTAATCTTTAACCGTCATGCGCGCTAACACCAATAAATATAGCTTAGTTGCCACTATACACGTCATGCTTGTGCTTACTTTACACTTGTCACCAGGCTTGAGTCGTGTCTCATGGTTGCATCCCTGCCCTTTAAATGTGTTCCACCATGTTCCTAATTATTTCCTGTCACCGGGATGAAATTAGTTGAAAGCAAAACAGATAAAATTATTAAATATAATGTTTATATCCTTTCTGAAATATGAACACAATTCTCTGAAACCACTGACACTAGAAACGTGAAAATTCATGTATTAGAAACGACGTATGTAGCAAGTAATAAATTAAACCCCAAAAGATAAAAATTAAAAGCTCGTTTTAAGTGTTTTGAAGCGATGGAAAATTCTTGAAAACAATGTTTTTAGAGCAAAACGCGGTTCGGTTTCAGGAAAAAAGTCTTGAGATAACTTATCGGTTTTATGGATTTGCATCCTCCATAGAAGTACCCCACCAAGTCATTCTGTCATTAAAACATCGGACAAATGGGATATTGCAGCTTATAAAACGGAATGTAAGGATTTCTGACAGTTTTCTACACGTGCTTTACTAAACAACGCAAACTTGATTCGGGTTGTTGAACATATTATAAGCTTCATAATCTTGTATGATGACATATCGTCAAGTTTGCATTTAGTTTTTGGGCACTTTTTTTATGTTTCTATAAAGGTCTGAAATTAAGACCCAAAGGTATGTATTAATTTATTTTGTCATAAAACTCTACCCGTAGTTTTTAAAATCAATGCTTATCAGAATAATCTTCTAATTTTCCACATTATCAACTCAAACGTAATGTATAATAATATTTTCGTTAATTATTTTTCAAGAAATATTGTAGCGACGCCTGCATATCCAGCTTGTATATTTATTTGCTGCTTAATTTAAAAAAATTAAAAGTGTATATGTATGTATTAATTTAATAAGATTATACAACAAAAAGTATGGACCAGCGCATACTACATGCTTCGTACTCATATATAACAGAATGGAAATTAGGACGTATGTGTATGTATATAACCGACGAGGAATAGTAAGATCTAATTTATATATATATATATATATATATATATATACATATATATATTTTAAAATTCAACGTTGCCTCCACAGAATAAAAGAAAATACATCTCTTTACGCTATCAGAGTACCACTTTACATTATCACAAAGAAAAATGGAAGAAAAAAGTAATGCGAAGGTTGTACAAGATAATTATATATGTTGGCATGTTAACGGCCACAATCATTAAAAATTACTGCACACGAACCGCAGGATTCTTCTCATCGCTCTCATTAAAGTATTAATTATTTAAATATTTTAACGAGTTGTAAACAATAGCTATTAAATAAATACGTAAATAATAATTATATAGCTAAACGTTTCATTATTTATTAATAACAGTAAGCATCTAAATTGATAATATGTTCGAAATTATCATTTAACTGGCAATATAATAAGAATGTATTAATAACAAGTAGTGGGTTATAAATAAATACGTCCTTTTAATTTCTCATTCTATTAGTGTTATTACTCAATTCTGAATGTCAAGCGTGGGGGCCTTGGCATTTATTATGGAAAACTATTTTCGTTAACTGGCACAGAGTTGAAGTTTTCCGTTTCTAGGTCGCCAATTACCGGATTGGTAAATTTGATTTAATAAACATCGTTTTGTGTTCAGTAAAATTACTTATTTTTTAGTGACATATTATTCTACGTGAGAAGCAACAGGATGTAAATACATTTGGAGACTTAAATACAAGACATTGGTTATCAAAACTCGGTATACTATACTCAAAGGCCCATGAGATTTATTAAGCATGTTACATATATATTAAGCAATTTTAAAGCTTTAGAAAGAAATCAACACATGCAATTTCATACTATTAGAGAGCAGAATAAATCATTCTACGGTTTCCAACCGGGTTATATATATATATATATATATATATGTGTGTGTGTGTGTGTGTGTGTGTGTGTGTGTGTGTCAGTAATCAGTACAGATATATTGATATTTGTAAAGTTATTTAGTACATATAAAGAGAAACTACCATTATTTAACATTTTACAATGCAAATGCTTAAAATATAGCAAACTCAACACTACTTCAATATTAAAGTTCACTTGCAAAAGCGTAAATAGTTTTAATAGAATTAAACAAATACAAGACCTTATGCCATAAAATTATGTTTATTAACCAAACATCAAATTTTTTAAGACCTCTTCATTTTCCGTTGCAACAGGCAAGGTAGCAAAACCATACCTCTAAATTGTTTTGCAGTATTAATATACAAAATTATTAATACTGAAGATGTACCAAAAGTTGAAAAAAACGTCGTTCATTTAATGATATGTAATTAACATAATTTTCTTACATAAGGCTATGTATTTGTTTATTTATATTACAGTAAATAATTATAATTAATCGGGTAGACGCTTAAGAAATAATATATTGACAATTAAATTAAAATTTCCAATAGAGCTATTAGTAGCCAATAATAAGCATAAAGAGTGAGCGATGAGTATTTCTGACGACAAGGAAGGCAATATTTTAGGCTTAATGCTACCACGGAACAGCAGCAAGAAAACCCTTGAGACTGTATCGTAATAAAATAGGCAGAGTTGTACGACGCTAAAAACGAGGGCTCCAGCAGACGCAGAGGAGAAAAAAAACAAACGTCTGACTGACAACGTGGAAATTACGGGACAGAGTTTCGTGTCAGACTTGAGGCACAAGGACGAGAAAAGCGAAGCACTCAAATTCTCTTTCTCCGCTCTATATACAATTTTCCTCTTTAATAGATAAGGCTGCGTTATCAGTATTACGATAATTTATATCCCCACACTTTACCTACAAAATATAACAGACTAATGCTAGTGTAATTGAGAAGCATATTGATGTGCATAACTTCCTCTGCTGAGTCACACCAAAGCACAACAGCAATTTTTTGCATATTTTTATGCTTACAAATATACGTGAAAATCAAGAAAAATATTATTGAACAGAGGATTACTGCAGTTGTAATAGACGAATGATCGATAAGTAACTTCGGACGATACTAGATTTACCTATCACAAGTGTATGTTGGTCTTAAGTCGTAGATAATTAACAATACTTTATATTTAGCCAAATAGTTAAGATAAAGAGACTTCCACACCTTTGAGCACGGTCACTAAATACTTAAATTAAAATACATAATATGTAATAGATGTAGACTAATTAGATAAATAAATAGTCAATTAACAGACCAAATTCATCTGCATACTTAAATGATACGGTATTGTGCTGTTAGAATGTTTCAAAATCAAATTATATTCGCTAAATATTCAATACATTTGTCAGTTACAATACAGTCACTCTAATTACTTGTAGAATAATGAAATATATTAAACGTATCCATATTTTTTAATCATGATGTCAATGAAAATAACAGCATTGATAAAGACAAATACTATTCAGACAACTATTCACTTTATTTCTTTAAGGTCGAAATTATGCGTGTTATCAACCTTTGGACATTAACCGGTATACCCTTTATGTAAATATTTTATGAATGACACAATAATTATTTCCATAGTTGTCTAATCTAATCAATTAAATTAAATTTTCTGCCTATTTATTATTTTATTTTTTTTCGTCTTTAACTGCATCATCCACAGGGAATATTACTGAGCCGTAACAGAAACTCACTCCATCGTCTCAAATAGCGTAAATAAGTAGACGGCGTTTCTTTCCACATTTTCCTATTAATATCTTAATTACTACCCTCATCTGTCCAATTCTATCAGTGAAGCATTGCTCACAATACGTTGGCTTCTTACTATAGCAGCTCATTTATCTCGTGGGAGTTTTAATTTGTGGTTCGGGCGACAGATCTGAGCTGCGTCATCGTTAACCACGGAGGCTGTGGATGGAGCTGCAGACTGGAGATTTCTGGAATGCCTCTCCCCTGCCTTGCCGACAACGTAATTAGACCTCGACGGCGCGTGATGGATGATCTTCAGCAGTCACGAATACGAGAATATGGCAAATTCTCAACCCATTGGCGGACGACCCGCACTCGAGGAGGAATATCTGGCGAAAAAAGGCTTTGGAGAAAAATATTCCCTTATAACAGGCTGTCGTTGACCTAGTAAGAATATTTCTGAAATGAAAACTATTAAATATTGTTGGAGGCAACATCTAAAACATTTCAGTACCGAAAATCGTAAAACGTCCTTCTCCCTTGATTCAGGGCATGTGTGCAAACACTAAAGAATTAAGAGAATTTCAGAACGGTGATAATGTTATCGTCATATAATTTTATTTTACATAGGCCTACATAATTTTCTAAACAAGAATTAAACATTAACAAATTCTCCGTAAGAAGATTAAGAGCCCTTATTACATTTTCCGGTATATACAGATACCAGAAACATAAAATACGACCAAATTATTTTATTAGTATTTATATGGTACCAGAGGATACAAAGAAAACTGGAATATTTTATAAAGTTTCTTTGAGTAAGAAATTGTAATTAAATTAAATACTGCATCCCAAGGTCATTCACATTCGATTCGTCAAAGACCTTCTTATAATTCGCCATTTACCAATACTGTTATGGTATTAATTTATTAGATCACAAATTTTCAGGAATATATCACAGAAGCCATTATGGACTATTATTGTATTAAACGAGAAAGATGGTCAGAGATGATACAAATCTAAAGAAGAGTATACATTTCAGAACTTTAATTCTAATATTAGCACGAGAAGACACATCAAAGGAAATTTCAAACTAAAAAAAAAAGCTGATTCCGACGTGAAACATATTTATTACCAGCATGAAAGAAGAATTGAGTAATACGTTTCTAGGATTATAAATATTGAATGCAGCAAAGTAAAACTTGAATCCGTCGATGGCCTAGAAGGCTTTTGTAAAATTGAGGCAAAAAATATTGTTGAAGATTAAATGGACAAAGGATATCCAAGAGGATTTTTTTTTCATGAAACATTGGCAACATTAGCAGTTCAGAAGTAGACTTGGTAAGTTAGTGGTTAATGTAAGCAAGCATAGTGACTATTATTTGCGGTTATATAACTAAAACTGAAAACGTTGTAACGGTAAATAATTAAAATATTTAGGGACTTTTCAATCTAGTAAGTTATGTAGTATAAAATTATTAACGCGGGGGAACCGCATTTTAACCAAAAAAGTCTTAACTTTAGATAATTATTTTCACGAGGAAAGAAAATGGCTGTTTTCTTTGACTTACATGGCAGTGGCTAACGCGGGGATTCGTCTTTTTGTGTTGCACCTGCTCCTACCATTACACCTGAACTGCCCAATAAGGGGACAGGAATCCCTCCCACACAGCTCACTCCCTTCTACATCCTTCAATATTTATGTTGAAGTAGTCAGCCAGAAGCTATGAAAGTAATTTACATGACAATCAAAATTATCACGCACGGAGTGACATAATATTCTTAAACTACAATCACATGAAAAATATATTACTAGGAAATAAAATTGCGTACAAGAATTGATGAAGGTGGAGGAGACATAACAGAAAGTTGGGAACTAAACGCGTTTACTCGTGTAATTTGCGATGCATAATATTTAGGCCCATAGTCACGTAAATAACATAATTCTGGGTCAAACTCAGAGGAGAATTTCCTCTGTAATACACATTTAAAATAAATATATTAAGGAATTTTAAAACGTTACAAGGAAATAAAATACATGTTATTTACAACATTTCCATGGCGTGGCCTGTCATCGTTGTCAGGTCAATTTGGTTTACTTATGATTTAGATTTATTATTTATTCCATTAATCCTCGGTCAAGGAAATAGGAAACGTCATAATATAAGATGTCATGAAAATAATAATTATTACAAATACGCAGTTTAAAAAGCAAACATTGTACTTTATCAAAAAAATATATGATTTAAAACTACGTTAAATATATTAATGTGACAGTAATAGTAATTAAAGAAATAATAAGATTTTTAATTCATCTTCAATTTCCATTCGATGGATTTCCAGTAGAAAATCTTACATCGATTCCCGTCGAACGAGTAAAAAGTTAAAGTTAACAGCTATTTGAGACTACACATTTCAATTAATGTCAATTGACTTTAACACAAGTAATCAGCCTATTCGTCTGACAACGATGGCCGAGCACAATAAATATTTATCCCCGCTTTGAACCCGAGAATTTCTTATGCACTAACTAATGTTGTTAACTCGATATTTGATTTTTTCTCTATAATCTCAAATGTTTAAAAGTTTTGAAAACGCATTTATTTCCATAAAATTTATTTAGAAAATACCCAGGAAGCTGTCACAGTACAATTTATTAGCATATTATTGCGATGTAACCGAAATCTGATTCTATATTACTAGTTAGTATAACACTGCATTATTGTTAGAGCTCTCGTCTGTAGCATCTGTGTCTCCTAAAGTTAGCGGGGTCACAAAGCGGAAACGGTTGGTCATTCCCCTTAGAAGAGTGATGACAGCGAAACTGTTGAGAGGAAGCAGTGGCCATGCTCGGGACTCCGTTAGCATCGGAGAGGCATAAGGCAGGGATGAATTGCGACACAAAAAATATTATCCAATCATATCTGTTTTTATACGGATCTCAGTCCAATTATTCCTAAATAAAGCAGTGATATACCTGAATTTATTTACCTGTATAAGACCAAATATTTTTGTGCTAACTAGAATTAATTAAAATGTTAATTAATTTTCCTAGTCTTAAATGTATTAATTCTGTCAAACGAGTCAGAAATAATTTATTAACATAAAAATTATAAAAACATTTCGTCTTCACTCTGGGACTTCATCAGGTGTGCAGTAGAGTAATAATTTCCATAAACTGCCAAAATCTTCTACAAAGATTGATGACATACATGAATTTTGGGATGAATTTCCGAGGCATGTTCTGCCTGCAATGTAAATTTTTACAAATTTATTTATATAACATCAATATTTACTCCATTGTATACCTGATGAAGTCATAGACTGAGGACGAAACGTAGTGTTCATTTTTGTTATCTAATGTATGATCTGGTAGAATAGCAATGGCTAGATCCCATCATGACATGTACAAAGATACGTAATTTACTTATTACTAAAATTAGATTGTAAATATGCCATAAATAATTTTTAAATTTTTTTGTTAATAAAATATTTCTGACTAATAATACATTTATAATTTTATTGAAGTTAGATAATATATAACCATTTTCCTAGTTATTAAATATTTACTTTTACAATAACAAAGAAAGTAAGTTGGCCTATATTGATTAAATTATTTTTAAATATGTCATTACAACTCACAATTTTCGTAGAACCAACCGAATCTGCTTTTTGAACGCCAAACATTATATCATCAATAAATTCGGTTTCTCAAATTCTTCGCTTTTGATTGGCAAATACTCGAAGTTTTCTCACGGAAGAATAATCAATGCTAATGGATATTTCCTAATAAATGACATTTATGAAAGCAAAATTAAGTCTGATTTTCAACCTACACATAAAATGTTAAGACACTCTGCAAGTCTTTACTATACCTCTCCAATTGAGTTAATAAATTCTATATAATGTTTAATTCTTAATTTTTCTTGTATGTAATAAATGAAACATAATTAGATGAATTATCGAAGCGATTGCAGCAGAATAAATAACTTATTGAAACATTTAATAATATTTGTGATGCGGAATGTAATGTGGCTTTATTTTTGCAGCTACACTTATCTAATTGAACCGGTAAAATCCTGTTATTAATTATTATCACATTATAGCATTTTTTTTAACCAACCCAATCACAGGCATATCAAAACTGTAACACTTAAGCTTAAAAAAATATTATCAGTAATTGTAGTATGCATATAGGTCAATATTTTTAAAAATATATTAAAAAAGACGTTAAATATATAATAATATTATTAATGTAACTAAAGTACAGTTTACAGATGCTTTCATGAATTCTAATTCGAGAAACTTGTGGAATAACTGTTAAGAAACGGATACACCTTTGTTTGGAGTGTGAGATTACGATTTGGATACTGCCAGATATTTTAAGCTACGAGCAAAGCCAGAAAAAATGTTGTCGTGTATCTGCTTATTTTCCCGATTAACAGATACAGCAAAAGTAGAACAAAAAACACAAGTGTTAGTATTGGTCGCACAGACAAACCTTTATAATATTATTTTCCTTGTTCTTTACAAAAAGTTGATGCACAAAGGAAAATGAGTATATTAAAGTTGGGGTTAAACGTAATCAGAAATGCCGTAGCACTGAATATAAATTTACAGAAAATGAAAGAACATTAATAATAAGAAAAATAGCCAAATACAGACAACAGAAGTGATGATATAAATACCACTCAATGTTTCGGAAAACTTTGTTCCTTTCTTCAGGTGAAAAAAAACTAAAAACACAAGAGCTTAGAGCGACGCAGCCTCACAAAACAGTTAAGTGAATGTATGTCTTTAATTTCTCAATTTAAAGTTCAAAACGTAAAACTTGAATTTTTGATTTTATTGTATAAAATTTCGAATTAAAGAAAGAAATACTGTTAAAATTATTATTTAAATGATTTAAATAAGCTGGAAAAACATCACATTATCTACAATTAAGTAAACACATTGGATCCTCGCAATAACTAATTTTATCGAAAGTTTCAACCAAGTTCAAAAATAGAAAAATTATTAAAGCAGAAAGTGAGAAGAATATAATTTAGAAAAGACTTTTAGGTTTTTAGACGCAGATTTTGAGTTTTCTTTGCACCTGAAGAAAGTTTTCAGAAACATTGTGTGGTATTTATATCATCACTTGCTTTGTCTGCATTTGGCAATTTTTCTTATTATTAATTTTAAAAACAGACATATTTTTCATTTTGAAAGGAAATTAAATTTTTTTTTAGGTATCAGGCTATGTATAGGGTAATCCACAGGGTGGCAACTCCGCTTTAATATCAAGGGGTTAACTAGGGCCCCCGGACTAAGGATCCTACCCGGAAATTCGCCTAAAAGTTATGCAGGGAAAATCCTAGAAAAACCTGCATCAGGTAGGTCGGGCATTTGGTACTTGTCCCATGCCCTTCCGATGGCGGGACAGGGGCTAGCTGTGGGTTCGCAGCTTTTCCCTCGCCGTGCCTTGACCGGCTTAGCAGGCAGCTGGCCGACTATTACAATAGGAATAGCGGACAACACTTACCGAATGCCTAAGGTCTGCGACCCCGAACATACACCTCTCAAAACTGGCCGAGGTGTCTCGGGCCGGGGGAACCGTAGTTCAAAAAAACCAGAGACATGTGAAGGCATCCCCAAAGGTAGCCTCCACCAGAGCTCTCTGGGAAGGTTCCAAATTAAGTTTTTTTTTAGGGCAACAGGCTACATGAGGGTAATCCGCATGGTGGCAACTCCCCTTTAATAGCATAGGAAGGAATTTGAAAGGGGGGATGCGGAAGGGTAAAGGAACGCAGCCAAGGGTTAACTAGGGCCCCCGGGCTATAGTTTAAGGATCCTACCCGGCATTCGCCTAAAAGCAATGCAGGGAAAACCCCAGACAAAACCTGCATCAGGTAGGTCGGGCTTTGGGTACTTGTCCTACACCCTTCCGATAGCGGGACAAGTTTACTGTGGGGACGCAGCATTCCCTTCTCCGTACTTCGACCAGTTTAGGAGGCAGCTGGCCGACTGTTCCAATTGGGAACAGCGAACAACTTTTACAGTATGCCCAAGGTCTGTGACCCCGGAACATACACCTCTCAAAACAGGCCGAGGTGTCTCGGCTTGTGGGAACCTTAGTTCAAAAACGGAGAGGAAAAGGCATACCTACAAGGTTCTGCCTGCGAGAGAATAGCCCTCGCAGACAGCTTTTCCCCCAAATTAAATTATTTAGACTGGAGTAATTTGATAAAGGCAAAAAAATGTATGCCTCCAAGAATTACTCGAAATTTCATACATACGACAGGCTATCTAACAGAGTGGTATGAAGCTGTATGGGATAAACGACTCAAAGGTGGAATTTTCGTAGTGGATATTTTGAAATATGACTTTAATACATGTGAAAAAAACCATTTGTCAAGAAAATGTGTGGGAAGGAATTAGTCGGAATTGTCTTGTAGGGCAAATGCGGGATATTCGTGTGCAGTGGAACAACTACAATAATTGAGATTTTAGTGAAAGGAAAGGGAGTAACTACATTTTAACCATAATAAGTCAAGGCATTACATTTATCAAACCAAATAAAGAGCATTGGGGCATGTATGCTGACTGCGTTTATTTGGAAAACGGCGTTTTTAATAAAATAGCTCGCCCTGAAGACGATCATATTTTCTTGGCGTTTGAAATGTTGTGTCCACTCTCCCTATTGTGAAAGTTAATAGAATTCTCGATCAATTCTAAACGAATGCGATCCAAAGCTTACGCAAACGAGACTTCCATATGTGTCCATCCCAGTGTAACAGAATGTCTGCGCAGTAGAGCGGAAGCGGTGGCGGCGGCCTTTGAGGGCGTCGATGCGTGGAGGCGTCGCAGCAGGTGCGCGCCGCGCTAATGGCGCGAGCCGTCCCCGCCTGGGGCCGTATCCACATCCTTCCCGCCGCAAAACAAAAACTTATTTTTATTTCCTACGAGTTGAGTATACACACTTTCATTCTCTCGTAACGTAAACTCTCAGTTGCCACATGCGTCGATTTAACTTATTCCTACTATTTAATTACTTCACGTACCCTCTAAATATATTCATTTATAAACTATTCACGCCATATAAAACAAATAGAATCAAAAGACGTCTTATCTGTGTATTTTATTCTCATGGATCAGTCTTGTATTGTTTATTTCAATTTCCATTAAAAGTGAGTGACAGTTCGAAGACGCACCAAAGTAATTCTGTATTCCCAACCGAAGGTCCTCTTTTCACTAACGAAAACTTCAAAAACGAATAAATCTCTACCAATAGCTCTCCCAGAGAAACCTAAATGCACGAAGATTTTTTTTAAAAAAATTGATATTATTTTTTTGTGTCAACTAATAGGACACGTAGAGGACATTTAAACGCATGAGGAATTGTTTTTATTTTTATTTTGGAGGCGTCATTTGCCGTTTCCAAGAGACCTTGAGAAAATAAAGTGCATTGAACACCAAAATAGGGGAATAAATAATTTTTTCCAAGTGTTTAACGACCCCGAAGTGGAAATCATTCACATGATCGGACATGTTTCCGTGTATGATGCCAAAACATCGATTCTTTGCATCTGATCCAAACATTGTACATTTCTTTGGTTCTAGATTCTCGTGGTCTGTTCCAGTTCCTACTCCACCGACATGACTCCTGATTTTGGCTTTAGTCCAAGTTGAAAATGTCATTGAAAACAACCAGACTTGGATCAAGATCAAGGGCGGAACGCGGAAGATCAACTTAATACAGTTCCAAATTGTGTATTTCAGAAGTATTTCCATCAAAGTTGAGACCACTTGGAAATGTACACGCATTAAGAGAAGAGAAAGTCTTATTAATAATTCTTCTAATAAAATGTTTCAATAGTTCACAACAGATCTCGTAGGTTCAAAACTTTGACAATATTTATAAAGCACTGGGATTCTATGACATTGTTGCATTTACGAACCATGTAATTAGTGATCTTTCTAACGATCAACACACACATTCTCCTCTCCCCCTTCCTCCTCTCTCTCTCTCTCACACACACACACACGCGTGCCTCACGTTAAATTTTATTTGTTGTATCTGTAGAGAATACAATAAGACCGAGATTGTCACAATTCAATATGAATTAGGCGTCACGACCTCGCATCACAGAGGCCCCGGTGAGGGCATTGATGTTGTGTGATTGTCACTGGAGCGTTTCTTGCCAATTCCAGTAAAATGATTCCTCTGCTCCTAATGCGGCTAATTGAATACTGAAAATTCTGATTGACAATTAACAAAATAATATAAAAAAAATGTATTTTATGACGTCTACAAATTGGAAAATGGTGTAACTGGTCCTTTTCAGAAATGGTAGTGCATCCGAGATTTAAACATCGCTCCTCGCTGTCTGAGACTGGCTGGTAGGTACAGAATATTATAAATTTAGTCGACTACGAAGAAGACGCATTGAAAATTAAAATTATCCCAGTGTCAATACAATTTTCCCACTTAAATTTGATATGAGCAGCTTGTTTCATGATTGTTCTGGTTTTGAAGTTTGAATGTTTGGTGTAGAAATTATCGGGTGTTTAATTGTTTATAAGATAAAAATTATGACAGGGTGGAAGAAGGAGGAAAGAATGATCCTACATTTCGAACAGTACAAATCCTGTTCATCTGCAAGGAAAGGATTCCGAATCGGAAATAAGAGTCCGAACAATCCTTCAGATTATTCCTGCCAGTTGACTATCTTCTCATTTCATGATCACATTGAAGGACAATTCAATATGAACGATTGCATCGGACGTGGGATAACGAGGAAAAATATATATATTATATTTTGTTAAGTGGCCAAATAAGTTTTCTGAAAAAATGTTCGGACTGTGGTAGGATTGAATACTTAATTTACATTAATACTACAAACATTTATGAGGATAAATTTTAAACGTTACAAATATAGGTCTCAATTTATATGTCAATCACTTTTCTCAGCGCCATTTAAGTCCTGTTTTTTACATATTCTATCGTCGGCATATAATTGCTATATACATAGTCATTGGATAGAGTAACATTCATTTCGTCTATAAAACCGCTATTTGATTGGCGAAATAAATGTTTCTCAATCCAATTGATTAATAAAGCGAAAGTAAATTTTTAGTTTGTGATATAAATTTACACTTGTCGCACAGAATTGTATTAACAACATAGTGTAACATGTCTCAAGTGACATGAGACAATATCTACCGCCATTTGGTCAAAACATTTTGCTACCGTGGAAGACGTGCAGATCCCTAAAAAAAACTGGTCTCAACACTGTTTCCTAGAAACCTCGTGTCGACCAGAAAATAGTTTATAGACTGTTCTATGTCGGACGGAATAGGTGACATCACGAAAGCAGATTAGGACTGTGTACTTATTGTGATACAGCGGGTCAGACAGACTGACAGCTCCAAGTCAGGATGCAAGTATCCGGATTCCACGTAGGCCTACGTCAGCAATCGCACCCTACACAACTTCGCCCCTTGCAGGGTAAACATTCGTAAACATCCCCGGGGCTCAGCAAGCAATAAAGCTTCTCTTTAAGCTAATCTAATAAAATATATACGACAACGTTGTTCAGTAAAGTGTCAGATAAATCATTAGAGCGTATATACATTTACTGACGCACGAGTATAATCACTTAAAAAAGTACTGGCCACGTAAAAATATTTTTGAAACTTAGTGTTAATATTCTTGAACATTCTGCAGAGCGTTTTGTGGAATAAACACATGACTATGTTACAGTGTATTTCGGCAATATCGTGATTTTAAAAGCACTTTGTAATTTAGAATTTCATTCAAGCTTGTTTATAAATCTTACAAATACAATAATACGACAAGTGTTGCAGAAAAATATACTAGTTCTGAAGAAAGCTTAATATCAGCAAAATTGTCAACTAAATTTGTAATAAATACATAAACTAAGCCCAATTAAAAAAGAAAGAGACTAAGTTCTATAGAGACTTAGGTTTACCTTCTGAACTCATTTGTACGAAATAATTTACTTTTCCAATTATATATATATATAATTAATTACCTTTCCAAACATTTCATTACTTATTATGTAGATAAATATTTATTTATTTCATTATGCTCCGCACTTGTCTTAGGAATATATTCCTGTTCGATATCAGTTGTTTAGTAATATACTATTTCAACCACACTATTCTGCTTCCCTCGTTTATTCCATAAGGCCTTTATATACCGTCGTTAACTTTTTCTCGAATGAATAATCCCTCAATCAATCGTACAACCATCCAAAATTGCCCCAGTAAATATTCGGGTAATATTGATATAACAGTTCCCATAGAAATCTCATGGGGACTAACTTTCCCGTCCTTACAGGTTATTTATTAATAGTATCAATGTGTGTACAATTTAAACCAGTGTTTGAAAATGAACCCTGAATTTTCATCTTACTAATATTAAACAGTAATCAATCCACTGATGTCTTCTCGATTTTCTTGAGCTGTATGCACCTCACTGATGCACTATGTTCTGCTTTAAAACACAACAAACTGAACAAGATCAGCTGATTTTCTCCTTTTCAATCTTCTGCCACAGTGTTAGTTGACGGGCCCCTGCGTTGAAGTGCAGGTGAGGCAAAGCATTCCTTAACGGTTGGAATTCGGAGATTGGAATTTAGAATATACCAGAGAGTCTGTTCTACATTACATTTCGTAACACCTAATTCTGAAATGTTATCATAAGCACAGCCCAAAAGTTGGATACCGTAAAACCATGTTGGTTTCAAGATTTTATTGTAAATCAGTTGTTTGTAGAAGATTGAAATTTTAATGTTTCTTCACATAAGACAATAGTATGTCTCGTTTTTTTAACACGCTATTTCCACCTTAGTTTTTCTTCCAGATACTTAGCGTTGTTCTCATAATAATTCCGTTTATATATTGAACGATGGGGTCTTTTGATAGTTTATTTGTAACCATCGTGCCGTAATTTGACGATAGTTATTACATGCACTTTGTCTCAATTCAAATCATAGTTAGATGTCGCAAAATGTGAACCTGACTCAAGTATACGAGTGGCTCATCGGTCAGGAAGAGACGTATAATGTGAAAAGGGGAAAATTGCAAGTGCTAATTTAATTACTTATTCTGGGATTTAAATTTATATGTTGCATCCATTAATATTCTACTGAGGAAATAGGACAAGTCAACAACTATATGAATACATACATAAATATAAATAAACTACACAAATATATTACAGCTAAGAAAATAAAAAAATAGAAATTAAATGAAGTATACTAGTACGATAAATTGTAAAGTTCAGGTCAAATGAAAATTTTGTAAAAAAATTAAACTTCATAATTAACACTGGATCTTTCACAGTGTTATATGACAAAAGGAAACAATTAGTTAGGCGATAAGAATATATCGTTTGCGTATTCATCACTATAGCAAAAAAATTGATTTTTAATTGGATACAGATCGATTGATAAATTCACGAACCGAGTAATATCCGCCTTATAGCAGAAGATTTTTACAGGCTTTGGTGAACTGGTTAATTGTTCGAATGTTTTATATATTCTGAAAAACAGTTATAAAGTTTTATTCCGCAACAATGGATACTGTTCGCACAGGTGAAGACTATGTTTGTCTGATCTAAATATTAATCGGTTTCTGGTTCCGTGTTGATGATATTCACCGTTGGTCTGGAATAGACTAATATTACGTCTCACAAATATTAAAATTTCTAAGATGTAAACGCAGTGAAACGTTAGAATTCCTTTGCCGATATAGAGAGGTTTACGAAGTTCCCTACAGTCTTTGGACTCCTTTTTGGAGTTTGAATATTTCTACAACTAGAGGTTCTGCAACACATATTGGAGTGTAAATATGCATAATTCAATCCGAACCAAGCTTTCCCTATATTTTCTTTTCAAACTGGCTGCTCTTACTATGAATATTGATATCTGTTCAGCGTTTTAAAAAGCTATATGGCTAACTTTTCCCTCCTGAGCCGTTCCAGTAACTAGAGACTTTCACGTCGTCATAAAAATTAATTCATTAACATTACCCCTTAAACCTTGCGTAATTTTCCTTTTCCTTAGACGTTTATAAAATTCTCCATAGCAATTTGGTCACCCTGCAGGATGTTGTTCAAATAGTACTCACACTGTAATTAAAACAGATCAGGTATGATTATGCTATTGTCTTCGTCTTATAGATGTTGAACTTTAAGTTCATACGTTTCAAAATAAAAGTCAATTTATTAACAACCATGTTATTTATTTATATCTCTTATCGTAAGTTTTTGTACCGTTAGAATTATCAGCTTCTTTAAGCATTGATAGCCCGTTGTTATTCTATGAATTCATGAAAATACTTATAATAGTATTTTACAAAATAATTGTCACCTATTCGTCAACTTTTAATTATATTACTGAAAAAAGAGGATTTTAGGGATGAGATAATATGTGACGTGTTAATGATAATTTAGAAAGTGCATTTTTTTTGTTTCCATCATACCTGAGAAGGCTACTGGTGAGCGATGGTGACTTTCATTAATTTCCATAGGTTTGCCCGTTTAATATGATGCTGAATTGTTCTCGGATTTTCAACTGGCTGGGGTCGAAGATGTTCAGAGGTGCTAGTCGTGCTTAGTATACGCCACCAGGTTGGAGAGTCGAGAACACTTCCAACTGGGATTTTCATGTTTATCATAAAATACGGCTAGAAAAATGCCATAATAATATTAAAGATATGACACTTATGTAATGAAAATTTTAATTCATATGGGAGCTATTTTATATAATGAGATTATGCTTAGATAGGTTAACGATAACGGGGATTTGAAAGAGTTTTAAAGAGTTAATTAGGGAATTTTAAGGTCATGTTTTTAAGTAAAAGGGAAGCATTTTGTTATTTATTTTCATTACTTGAATAACTAGTAACTGATTGACAAGTTTCTAGAAATTTAATAAGTTGTAATTATATTTTTACTATTATTTAGGTGTCTGTTTCCAAATGTAGCTCATCGCAGTTCTATACAGAATTTTATTTTCTCATATACTGTGGCACTACAGGCATGCACAATTTGAAGTGTCTGGAATACTTTTGGAAAAGACCTAAAGAATGTAACTGCGTATAGACAAATAAGTCTTCTTACAACGGTGACAACATTATTAGAACGGTTACTACTTCATCTTATCACAACTCTTCAATTCACAGATCATCAATTCGGCTTTCGTCCGCAGCATTCTACAACACAACAGTGTCATTGTATAATTAATGCTAAACAAGTATCTCTAGATGACAAAAAGTACTGTACAGCAGTTGATGTCAGTCAGGCATTCGACAGAGCTTGGCACCCATGTCTTTTATGCAAAATCAAACACCTGGTGCCGGAGCCATACTATAAGCTAATACCTCGAGAATCGTAAGTTCAGAACGAGAGTAAACGGAAAAACTTCCAGCTTCCACCAAATCAAAGCAGGATTTCCCCTAACTTATACTTGTGATCTTACTAAAACCACATGTACAATTACAGGAACATTCACTGATGAAACAGGTTACTATGGCCATAAATTAAGATCCCATAACAGCAAGCAAACGATTTCAAGACCACCTTAATCTACTACAGGAATGGATAGACAAATGTAAAATCGAAATTAACCAATCAAAATCCGTACAGGTAACATTAACTTTATGGAAACAACAATGCCTTCGAGTAACGATGAACTAAACAAACTACTCCCAGTATCAACACATGTAAAATATTTTGGAATGCATCTAGACACAAAACTATACAAAAGAAAAAGAAACAAATGGTCAAACGCCTACTGGCTGCTCGGTAGAAGATCTGCAGTGTCTTTAGAAAATAAAATAATTACATATAAACCGATTTGGACATTTGGAATTTAATTATGGGTGTTTGCTAGCAAATCTAATACGATCAAGTTACAAAAATCGCAGTCGAGAATCCTCAGATTCATCAATTGATGTTGAATGTTGGTAACCTAACTCTACATCATAATATACGAATACCATTCATCAAATTTAAGAGAGAGCAATGACAGAATGGAAACACACAAGAACCCACATATACACCCATTCCTGGAACATAAAACCAAGAGAAGACTAAAGAAATGCTGGCCAATTGACCTGAAATCGTAGTAACCGCGACCAGTCATTGGAGAGGACCCCATCAGGACAGTAATGAATTCAATTATGTAAATTAATTCTAAGCCCACAAAAATAAGTCATATAAAGTGTTTCTTAAGGCTATTTAAATAAATAAATAAAATAAAAAATAAAACGTGTCACTTTGTTCACAGCTATTAGCATGCTCAGGTAGACTGGTAGAAGCTCGTTTTCAGTCTTTCTTTTTCAGACTATTCAATCGTCTGGTAAGATTAATATTATTTAGGCCTTACTTAGTTCGACTGGCATTTGTGGTATTTCGGAGTACCTCCTGTTTTACACTGATGTCACGCCTCTGTAGGTATATTTGTATACAGATACATGATACTAATAAAAGGAAATAATTAAGAATTTTAAACAAACGTCGCAAGTAAAGAGTGAATTTATGTGATAGATGTTATATTCTATTTTTTTTTTACTACATAAAATACTAACAGATAGTTACAAATTACATTCATTTCCTCAACGTTTCTACCGTTCTTGTGGCGTTTTTAATTTATACATTTAAGATTGCAACCGAATAATTTACTCGTGATGAATCATTGATGATTTGTAATTTCATTTTTAATTGCCCAATTTTAAATTAATATTTTCTTAATATATTCAATTTTTTTATTGTTGATGCTTCAAATTATTCGTGAGTTTTAAGAACAGTGAAGTTAAGTTACTCAATTAACGTTTTTAGATAGGATAATTCAAAGGTTTTCGCACAAGTAAACGCGAAGAATTGAAAACTTTTTGATGGAAAAGGTACATAAAGTATTTGGCCTTTCGTCGAGCGCGTAGGCGCGGGCGGGGGCGGAGACGAGGGCTGTGCGATGTCCCTGTGGAGGCCGTTTGAAGCGAACTCTGCTGTGTACGGCCACCCCGTGCGAAAGGGCTAATGGTATTTTGATATGTCGAGGCTCGCTGCCCTTCAAAGGGCCCTCTGTTGTCGCACGTGCAAGTGAAGAAGGGCGTTGGCCGACTTGGCCGCCCTTTGTCCGCACTGCGAAGGCATCTCTAACCATCAACTTCGCTTCTTAGTGTATTTTACACACACCTTGATTTTTCTTCCTCTCCAGCACACGAACCTTTCCATAATATCCTATGTTAATTGACCTTTCGAGAGAGAGAAAGAGAGGGGGCGAGGGAAAACGAGTAGGGAAGAGAATAAAGTCAGAGGTAGATAAACAATATCATTACCATTCCGGAAACCTAAATCTGTGGAACAACAATATCGACTAAAAGTTGGGCGACAATATTAAAATATTTTAATGTAATATTATTTTTTCTAAATGCCACAAGTAATTGGATAAAATAATACTGGAATACAATGCCACAAATGAATTTGGTGGGTCATAATTCTGAAATATATATTGTTGACAATATTATGAATTGGTGTTTTATTTATATGACTGATGTAACTGAATGAAAAGAAAGGAAGTGTTCAACGAGTATCCAGGACAAAACCCATATGAATGTGCAATTGTAATATTATAATTATAATATGCTAATAATAGCATAACAATTAATAGTCGGCGTAGAACAGTGACAATAAAAAAATGAAATCGCACTTAAATATCAATAAATTAAAACAGTAGAATAGAAGATATCTGCTATTAAATTATAATTAAATCTTATTCTCGAATTTCACCTACTGAAGCCCCGAAACGAGTGTATATCCAAATAACAATAGTAAAATGTTATAAACGGTTATTCGAGCTTACGTGAATGTTACAGCGCACATGGAACAACATAAGGTAATTATCAAATGTTATATATGACAAGTTTAAATTATGAATTTTATACAATTTGACTTAATTAATAGGTCATTCAATATTAATTATAAATATTTAGGAAATTATGCAATATCAATATATGTATTCATTAGCGATTAACCCTTTAACAGTTTTTTATTTCGTGGCTTGTAATGTCATAAATGAATACTAATATTGAGACAATGTGAAATTTGCAACTATTCATTACTTTAATTTAAGTGTACAATTTGACGTAATAGAATCCGAAATAAAATATTAATCGATTACGTCAGTATAAATACCAATTCTTTCCTTTGCTTTTTTAAAAAAGATAAACATTATGGCAATAAAATTAATGACCTCTCTAATTCATTGTAATTAAATTCTTGGTGATCATGTAAATTGTGGTTAAATCGTATGTACAGTGATATAAAATCGAGAAAAATTTATTTACATGATTGGAAAGCAATAATCGGCGAAGAGCCGCAGGGATCCACATTTTATTTTGTATACCAATCGGCGAGGATGCATTAACCAGATGGCATAATCACACGTGCATGTAGATGACACAACGGATTAAACGATAACAGATGACTTTAGCCACGAAAATGAGGTATGGTTCAATGTTTATCTTAAATTAAGATTTTTCATAGAAAAACTACCAAGATTTAAGTTAAAGAATGCAGTCTATCGGTGTAATGAATGAACAAAATATTCTCTGACAGTAAACGCCATCGAAACGTCGCGCCTCGATTAGAAGTCCGAGAATATTTTGTTCAACATTTAAGTTACTAAAATGTATAATTAACATATATTTTTGAACTCGCTGTTCATATTTAAAGTACAATATTTTGCGCCTATATCAGGTTGTTCCATAATTGAAAATATTCGGTTTTAAATATTTTGAAATTATTGTTTAATGATACTTTATACTTCATCAGGATGGACATCAGCGTACCAGAAGTACTCTATACGGATCTGGAAAATAGATCCCGGCAACGTATTTTTACTGAAACAAGAATGTGGTCCCATACACACGAAAAGATGGAACTTCAGCCACGAGAAAACGACATTTCACGTAACAATGTGACGTACGGCAATTAAATATAATCTTACCGATTTGGAAAGTCCGTGACATCAAAACTTTACGTAGTAAATAATCGGCGATGGGTCCCTGTTATATTTGACAGAAATCTGCTTAACTCTATTATTATACCACTTCCTTTCCCACATTTACAATTTTTAAAATTCATTGAGGCATTTTAAAATTTGTATTAATCTTTGACGCGTGAATTTTACTCCTTGGTCGTCTTCTCTTTTGAAGGATCCCGATTATTTGCACGAGGGGAATAAAAAACCGCAAAATTGTTTGCTGCGTAACAGATAAAATAGAAACGGAAGGAAAAAATATATGGAACTTTGATATGGAACACAGAAGTGAAGCTTCCATACTCAGACATTCAAAGAAATGACAGTTTTTACGCCCATTTACTTCTCCGACGAAACAGCACGACAAATCGTTTAGGAGTAACTTTCATTGTCGATGCAGTGGCCATCATCATTTGAGAGTGATTAATTCGGGCCCGACGTAAGGATGCAATAATGCAGACTTTCCAGTGGCGAATTCACATCTTATGTTTATATTGTGAAGTTATATAATTGCCGGTGCTATCTCTTAGAATTTTTAATTACTTATTGGCCCACGCTTTTACTGAAGCGTCCGTAATATGTTCAAAGATGAATTCTAATATACCCTATTATTCCTGAACTAGTCACTAAAGTCACTTTAATAAACATTATAAACAGTACTTTCATTAGTAAAATTAAACACCGGAATAAATGCACACTTTGGACTATCGGAAGATTTCGCAGGACCTAGGGAGGAATCACGCGGCCGAAGCAAGAGTCTATAGTCCATTGGTTGCAGAGCCTTCATAGTAGGATAATAATTATTTACTTGGCGTATATAAGGTTCATGAAGAAACAACTACAGCGCTATCTACGTATTTGACACGTACTGTGGGGAAACTTCAGTCTCATATTCAGTTTACTTTGACTTTTTTCGTTAAGTGGATACGAAAGCCTCTATTATATATTCATTGATGTATTTGCCAGAATGATTTGAGGAAAAAAGTGCAAATTAAAATAAGAATTACCGGTATGAAATCTCCTCCCTATTACAAATCCTACTGCTCCATTTCTTCCGTTTTAATTGAATAGTTTCATTTTGCCTTTACTCGGAGATATCGAGTCCGATAATATTATTGGATCGTGGTGTAGCCATCTGTATAGAGATTAGTAGGGCCTATACTTGTCTCGACTACAAATCCGGTCACATTGGTTACAGGCTGAGCTAAAGTTTCTCAGAAAACTATCCTATCCGAGCACCTAGAAAGAAACAAACATTCCACCATTTCAACACGCATTTGAATACCGACATGGTAATTAATAAATGTGAAGTATGGCTGAAACTTCGCTTGGTCCCTGCGCTAGCAGATTGACGGTTTTGTAGACATTGTTGTGTCGGTGATGGCACCAATTCGAATCTATATTTTATTCCGCGGGCAATGAATACTGCGGACAAGCCACAGACGGAGACTTTCATTAACTGGAGGCACGTCTCGACGTATCGCGTCGCGTCGGGTCCAGATGGATGCTCTGTTTATCTTGGCTTCTCGCTAGTGACGTCACGAGCACGAGCGGGAGAACGAGCGTGTGCAGCCAGTCCAGTCTCGTGGTGTGGTGCACCTGTTCCGACCCTTCTATAAATCACCGGCAATTATGTCGTGATAGACTTGTGAGACATCTGCTTTCACTCAGACAGTACCTCTCAACACTTAGAGTTGCTCTGTTCCTTGGTCCACATGACGACATAGATAACTGACCCAACAGAATTCATATTCGGGTTGCTCAAAAGGTCAGCAAATTATAAACATGATATTACGAGGTATGTTCACATAAATAGTTTCGTACCAATACATGACATCATGGAGATGTATTTACACAATATGTCACTCAGAGAAAAAATAAGTGCTCGTTTGTTGAGTATTTAACCGCCTATGACAGAAATACGTGTCGCCTTACTTTGTAAGTCAATGAATGGGGTCTTTGTGATAACTCATTTATATATCAATACTGTCTTAAGCTTCTTTACAATGACAGTGCTTTTTGAATGTTATTTGTCTTTCTAAGCTTTCCAACACATTTCCTTAGTGATATATAGTCAGAACGAGTTGATCAATCCATCCGCCTTATATAATTGCTTTTCAATCAATATCCGCAAAATCAGTACGATGTTAAGTGGATTATTCTACAAGGACATAAACTATGAACCACTATTATCAGTAAGTAGATATTCATATAGGGAATTAATATATCGTTGCAAGCCGTGCTGAAACATTTACGTTTCCTCAACAATAAAATATTAATTTTTTAATATAGTTTCTATTTAATATTAAAATATATAGTATACTCAGACTTCCAAATTTGGCTTCAACACTTAGTTACACATCTTTAAGATGTTATACATAGCAGTTCATTCGAAACTAACAAAAATTTCGATATGCAGAATAAACAATCAATGAAAAAAGTAGATGTATATTCTACATTCCATCAGGTTTAGGAAATAACTATTAGTAGTAAAATAGAATAAAATGATAAACATATGTCTAAAAAATCTGTCTTTGCGAAAGGAAAAATGGAGTATAGAAGCAAACCGAGAGAATTATTAAATATTTCAGTAACTGCATGTAGGACCTTTTTTTTAAAAAAAATTGTGAATGAAAATCATTAAACGCATTCAAGAATCAAGGTTTATAACGCTGAACTCTAACGTTACTTTAAAGATTCGAGAGTTAGTAGATCGCTTGTTTTCCCAAAAGTCCCATTTTTTTAATCTTACACGATTTTCGGGTTACTTATCAATTATAAACAGTAAAAACTATTAACTCGTGTGCAGCGAACGAATAATGAGTCGGATCCCGTTTCTGTTTATATACATTTTTGGAGAAGTTAATCCATCCGATATAATTAAATCACGGTACTTTTTAATTTATAAATAACGTTTAAATTTTAGGACCAATTACTGAGCGCAACGTACGTCAAGCTTAGCGATTCAATTAATTATTTTGTTCGTCCATATAGACATTTAAAATTGTAAAAGAATAAAATTTTCCATTATATAATTATTTTATGTGCCGACAAAACCTTTACTTTTATGAGAGCATTTTTATATATTATCTGAAACCAGTTGATGATTATTCAGAAGGCTGTAATGCCTATAATTCCAGACTATGGACAAAATTCCTATACATTCATTCATTTTATAATTAAAAATTATTCACCTAACGCTAAATATTAATCATTATATACATCGTAAGTAGTTATTGCAATGATCGAATGAAGCGACACTGCACATGTTACATTGTTGCTGTATAAAATGTATAAACAAAATATACTCGATTAATTAATATATGAGAGTGAATTCACATTTTCTCAATTAAGATTACACGAGATGTAGCATATATATATATATATATTGATTGATTGAAAAGCAATTATATACGATGGATGGATTGATCAACTCATTCTGACTATGTATATCACTAAGGAAATGTGTGGGGTAGCTTAGAAAGACGAATAACATGGTAATAGCATCATATATATAGTATTAACGGTATAAATTCATACTTCCATAGCACACCAATATACCGAACTAGCATAAGATTTCTAATTATTAAAATATCTTAAATGTATGTTTGAAATAATATTTAATAACAAAAAAGTGTTCTTTTAAAATGCGTCAAGAAAACGATTAAATTTCCTTACATATATTAAAAACTCGTTTATACATTGCATGTAACGAGTTAACTGTCAATGACTACGAGTACTGTTGGATTGATTGCCTAACAGAAGGTCAAATAATTATCACAAGAACAGATTCAATATTCTCCCACCTAAAAAAATAAAAAAGTTGGACGCAGCTGATAGCAGGCAATTTAGATGTCTGTTCCCTCTGAATTAGCTTTCAAAGACAGGAAATTATATAAACGCTTAATTTACAAAATGCTACAAGAATAAAAAAACACTGTGACAAAGAATAATAAAATCAGGCGGAAACCAATATAACTTCAGATCCTATTTCTTCCCGCATAAACAAACAGATGCAATGAAAATAATACCTGATGCGAAATGTAAGGAGAGACAGTCAATGGCCTCTGGGAAATACAAACATTCAGCAAGGTCGTCGTTGTAGTAGAGTATTTTCATATCATTAGAAAATCATAGTCAAATCTATCTTCTATGATTCTCTCTCTTTTCCTCTTTCAGTTCCCAAAGTGGGGGGGCGTATTTATATATATTACTTTTCAGAAATACGGCGCAATATAGGATGAGTTTTATAAGTAACTAGAACATAATTTAACTGTTGCTTAACCTGAGAATACCCCAGATTTTTGGCCCTGGCACAATGTTTCTCACACTATTACGAAAGAATTGTTTTATCGGTACACACAACGTTTCTGCAAACCTTGTTGTTTTCTTCAGCGTTTTAATGACCTTTTAGTTTGTCCTATGTAGTAGGAATTAAAATCATAGCAAGAAATTTTGCAAACCACACAATTTTTGCTATTGGTGCCAAGTGTCAGTAAGTCATATGTATAACAAGATTGATTAGAATCTTGCCACAACATACACAAATATATACGGATATATATATCATAAAACAAAGCGTATTCTTAACATTTTCATAACAATTTCAATGTGCTACATGTAAGAAAAAACTGTCATTTTATTACTGATACACATATCAGTATGATATATTAATATTGGATGCTTTCGTTGGTTTGTAAAAAACTCATTGTATTGTGGTTAATTTATAGAAGTTAATGAATACGGAAAGCTCTAACCGTCTTTCTGTAACTACGAACTACAAGTTTTGTACTTTTGTACAGTTTTATCATTTCAATTTCGCGCTCGTAATTTTCTAAAGACATCGAACAACCTGAACTTGAACGTCGTGTACATCCTGTTGTGCTAGGTGAATAGATTTATGTAGGCTGTGTCTACTACATATATATATATATATATATATATATATATATATATTGTAGTAATTGGTAATTAAGAAATTGTTCTAATTGGAAAGTTGGATTGTAGAGGACTCATTATTAGTGGATATAGAGCGGACGCCGCAACAATCCGGCAAGGCAAAGAAAACATTGTTGAGAGAGTTTACGCGCTCAAAATCTACGAGACGAAGAGTACAGTCGGGCAGTAAGCAGCGAGGAGAAAAGACCAAAATTCCAAGGCATAAAAATTTGAACAGTACAGTCGGTCAGCAGACAGCGAATAGAACGGACGAAAAGAACTCATTGAAAGTTTTACAGTCGGCAGTCAGAACGAAAGATTGTGGCCCAGTCACAAACATGCTTTCAATTATTAAAAAGTAAAGCAATATTCAGACAAACCAATGAAGTCCATTGTCAACTAAAGCCACGAGATCTACAAATCCAGGTTGCAGTAAAGCATCGAGAACCAACCAATTGGTGGTAAACCAACTAACAAACAACGCCAATTAGAGTCTGTGAGAACTTAGAATCAGTGATGTCCCCAAAATTGTGCACGAAAAACTAAAAATGAGACCTGGGCGGCCGTAAGTAGAGAAAACTTTAAAATAATTTGTAAACCGTGTTTAAAAGATAAAAGTCAGATCGTTTTTTAATTATTTAATTATCAATAAAATGAGATCGTTAACTCTTGATAAAATTGAAATTGTTAAATTCAATCTTTAGTATTATTTCTTCCGCAACCAATTTCGTCTATGTTCAGACGCTTTGATTTCCATAAAAGGTAAATGTAATTTTGATTATTTAAATTCTGCCATTTATCAAACCCAGTTCAAGACCCTGAGATCCCAAATATTTTGTGTTTTTAGAATTGTTAATAAATATTGTTTGTAGTTTTCCCTTAATAATCTTTTTATTTAGACACCATTATTGATTCCCCTGTAAAGTAAATTTGTGTTTTTTTTCATTTGTTAAATTCAGCCATTAGTAATTATATTTAATTATTACAATATATATATATATATATATATATATATGGATTTCTATTATCAGTAATGCAATGATTCATTGTATATCTAACCGAAGTTGTTAATTATACTTGAAGTTTATCAGTATTTGTTAATTATAATTCTTTATTGTTATTATTTAATGGGTGAGACGTACTGATATATTATCTTGAAATTACTGGTCCCTAGATTGCTGTCTGTCACTGTGTGGTGGCTGTGTATATAAGAAATAATGGATTATATGTTACGTTCGTTTCATCAGAAAATGCACGGATTATTTATAACACTTTTACGGTGTCCACGGACCTTATTTCTGAGAACAATTTTTGGGCACTTATGAAAGGTTCATTATAATTCGAGAAGTGAACAGCTTGGCAAAAGTCTCATCTGTTTGCTTTTAATCAATGTAAAGGCGCTTCCGTCAAAATGACCCTCACGAAATTAATGAAGGCAGGTTGATGAAAGATTACTGCCACCGAGGTCATAGGTACTCATAAAATGCTAAGGAAAAAGCAAAAATCACAGGAAAAATTAAATTAAATGACATATATGCTTAGTAAATCATTTCTAGAAGCTGAACCTTAGCTCTGTAAATTAAATATTATGCCTATTAAAAACCAATATGTACGTCCATAATTTAAGACTGTATTGTATTTTCTGACACTATTATGTACATTAAATCAAGTTTCGTGAAATTTTGAGGCTCAGTTAAACTTTTCGTTTCATAAATTTCTATACAGAAATATGATATTTTATTATATAAAATATTATGTTTGTAAGTCTATCAGAACCAACGTAAAATATTTTTTTAATATTAACATTTTAAAGTACAGTATTAAGATAAAAGTAATAAACTTGTAAAATATATTTTGCATATAATCGGCGAACAATTGAATAATATATAGAATTTTGTAAACACAGCACAGAATCTGAAGACCTACTAATATTTGTTTCGTGGCATGGAGTACGCGGGGAAATAAAATGTCTGAGAATTATAAAACAATGCGTTGAAAGAAAAGAGCACTGAATCACGACGCGACACAGAATTAAATGCAGAGTGCAGATTATCGTTAAAATAATATGTAAAGTGATAACTAACTTCAATTTTACGGTTTGACATTACATTACACGTTTATTCAACATGATCGTGAAATGTAGGTAATTGTTGTGCTTTATGTTGGGATGAAGTGGCAGGGCATAATACTCTTTCATAATTCTTTAAGAATAGAAACATAATTTCTCCTTCCTGAATAACCGACAAAATAAATAACCGATGAGTTATATTAATAATTTACTCCTAATTCGTTAAAAGATATCTGGGCTTATGACAATTGTCCATGATAATATATGATAATGAATTAATCATTGAAATTGTCCGCATTATGTGTAAAGTTTATTTTCACAAATACTAAATAAAAATTTTGAGATACCTTGGCATTGTAGATCTGTTTTTCTTCATAAAAAATCTGAATGAGGATGACAGTGCCCGTTAACGACAAATAAATATGCACTTATAAATTATTTAATGGCGTTATAGCAACAGTTTACAGGCAGTAGGATAAAAGAGGATATGAAAAATGAAGGAACATGCCTTTCTAATAAAATTTTTCGCTCTTTATGCCAAGATCCAGAAGTAACTTATTTACATCACACTTTTGATTCAATATTAAAACTTATAAATAAATGATCAGTACGAAAAGCTAGTACAGAAAGAGATTTAGTATTTTTTCGAGACTCTTGAAATATTATATTAATTGTTTATTAACTAAATATTATAATAAAATCAGTTAAGTGAATGATACTTTGGACAGACGATGAGGTATTGTAGATAATAAGACAGGCTGGAGAGGTTTGTGAAAGTAGTGTGGCGTCACCTGCGCGTCGCGTCGCGTACACTCTATGCAAATGAAAGAGCTACTGGCGTCGGCGATAACGCGGCGCTCCGGAAGTGCTATAATTGGAACGGTGCCGCACAATGGGCCGCATGCAAATCAGAGAGGTGACCTAGCCTCTTAGGCAAATCCTGGCTCGCATTAGCATGCAAATGACACCAAAATAACGCGGATCAGCACTACTTACGCTGTGTTCGATAGATATTGCCCGGCGCCGGCGGCCTTTCTTAGAGCGACAATCCCGGAAGACAGGCTCGCGAACCCTCTGCCCGCCCTTATAACGTAACCTAGCAAGATTTTATTATATATAAAATCGATACTATTCATTAATATATAACGTTCCTTTTTGAGGCCTCATTCATATGTCTAGATTAAATCGATTCTACCCAGTTCTCTCCTACTACATCACATATCCTTAACCTGGTTATTGTATACCGGATCGGTTTCTCTCCTACTATAATTACTATCACCTGTACTCTCCTTTGACGAATTCTTGAGCCCTGATTACCTCAGTATACTTATCTTTCTCATTTTTTTTCTTCCTTCCTGCCTTCACCAACAGGTTTTTAAATTAATTTCTATTCATATTAACATTATTTTATGAAAAATTATTTCAAAATCTTATCATATTTTTTTCCAGGCTTTGGAACTGTACAGGTTTGACTTTAAGTATCTTCAAAACACTTCTGTAATATTTATTGTCTGTCGGGGCGTATAGAATAACCTGTTTTTATTCCAATTTTAATGTATTACTTACAATGACCCGTTAATATTTCTAGTCAGTAACTATACGCGAATTTTGTTATTGTTTCTTCCACCGGGGCGTTTCCGTGTGTAGATTGCCGATTCCTTTACGTATTCCTTGTTCCCAGATACCATGATAATTTCTTCTACAACGTCAATTTTTTGAATTCTCTCTCCTTCGTGATTTTATGATAACATATGTAGACAATAATGTAACGCCATTATCGCTAGAGAACGTTTATTCATACTTATATTTTTCACTTTAACTTCCTTTAAAGCTAGTTTACGGTGTTCTCATTTTAGATACTACAGTAAGAATAAAGTGAGAAGGTAACTAAGAACAGTCCTAAATAAAAGAAAATTAGAGCTGTGTACAACAAGATGCAGACGGTGAGATAAAACATCTTATATGACAAACATAAATTCTATGGTATACTCTATCATGTCCATGTATACAAACCCAGGCGATGTTCCACGACTATGTTGGGAACCAATTTTTCGCAAAAAATAGTTCGCAAATTGTACTAAGGTTTAAAGTGTGAAAAATCTGAAACATATTTGGAACAAATTTCTATTTATGGAGGAATGAACTTCTATTACGAATGTACAAGCACTAGTGAATCGTCCGAGGAAAATGTGTACGATTTATAGAAGTATTTAAAACTTTAATAATGGGAAATAAACACATACAAATTCTTTGTTTGAACTTTTAGTTAATGTTTAGGAGCTTTAGACAAAAAATATTTTGGAATCCTGGAAGGGAAATGCATGCATAGATCCTCATTATAGGGGTTTTAGGAGTTCCTTCAACAAAATTTAAAGGGGACAGGACTTCTCTGGATTTCAGTTTATTCTTAGAGAGAACTGAAATATTTTTAGAAAAAGTTCATGAGAAATTATTTGATATTTAGAGGTACGTAATTTTAAATTATACGCGTATATTAAATAATCCTGATTACTTCTACGTTCATATTCGATTTTTTTTCGTTTTATAGGTTTCATTAAATGAACTATGCTCACCCATGGTTTCGACGAACGTCAGTTTAACTTCATTCATATCTCAGTCATAGAGTTGAGCATGTCATGTTTTGTAAAACTTTTTAAGTAGTCTTATCAGTTCTACTGCAGAATAGGAAGACGTAAAGCTATTATATAGATACGAATAATAGTTTATTCTGTTAATTATAATATTTATTTGCATTTGTTTTAAGAACGTCTATAAAGATATCAAAATGTCAACGACTTTTTATATTTTGCGATGATTTTAAATCATATATTAAATAATCATGGATTCTTCAACATGCATTACTTCAAAAATTGATTACTATTTACATTACTGTATGAATTCAAGTAGTAAGTTATTACAAGAGAGGAAATAAATTGATAAAAATTTTGTTAGCAAAAGAATTTTTAAGAAAAAAAATTATGACTGGAGTAATATTTATTTTTTTATTTATACATAATAAACAACTTAATGTCTCAAAATGTAGTTCTACTCGTTTTGTTTTTATATTAACAGTATCAGAAGCGTTCGTCTGTATTCACCATTATAATTCTGTAAAAAATTTCGGCCATATGCTGTTTATCTAATGGCCACCAATCAACAAAACGTATAGATTGCTATTATATATATCGTTTATTCGTGGCTATTACATAAATTTCATATGGCTGAAAAGCATTTCAGAATGATAATGGTGGATACAGCCGAATGTTTCTGTTAATATAAAAAATGAGAACTGTAATTTGTTACTTTAATTTAGTTTTTATGTATAAACAAAACAACAAATAAAATTATTTAAAAATAAAATATAAATTATGACATAGTTGGAAAATAAATTGAAATAATATATTTTTTAATTTTAAGTGGAACGATAAAGCATTAACGTTTAACAGCCAAAATCATGTTCTTCTGAGCAATATAATATAACGAACAAAATTTCATAATTACATGTCAACTGACTGAAATTACGTAAAGTTTACGTACATTGCTTGGTCCGCAGCCCGGGGTTACTTTCAGACTGTTCAGTGATTTTATCCTTGTAAGATACAATTCATTGATATTGAATTGTAATTTCAATACTGAATATTGATTTCAAATTGTGTAACTAAAATTCTAGCAGGACAGATCAAATGAATAAGCGACAGTTCACTCCAAGCGAAAAAACGTTAAAATTTCGTATTTTTTAATTGTTTTAAACTAAAATTTTTAAGATATATTTTTGTGAAAACATACGGAAAAAATAACCAACAAAATATTAAACGTGACCGAAGGCAATGTGGCTCATGATGTTGCACATATTAAACAAAAATGTAGTTAGGTCTAATTTATCAATAATTCACATTAATTGGATAATTATTATTTAAGTGCAATTAGAATACCCTGAAAATGACGCTTAAATTTTCTTTCTTGATAAAAAAGACCAAAACAAAAATAAAAATATTCTGAAGTTGACCGGCGGGAAGAAAGATCTGATTTAAGGGGTTGACTGACAAAAAGCTAGGACAGGCATATTTTAACATGTGCACGGATGCTAATTTTCACACTTCCTTAATTGCATGTTATTTCCTATTTGCATCACAAATTCGCTCTCTTAGATACCAACAGACGCCTCTGGGGTGATAGAAAACGTTATGTTGCATATATGCTGCACTATTTATTAAACGGTTAATACACGCTCTTAAAACAAATTAATTTAAATGCTGTAATTAAGAGAATAAACTAAAATTCTATACTACATAATAGCTTTACATCATCCTATTCTGCAGGAATATGACTATTTACGAACTGTGAATGAATTACTATAACAAAACATGACAAGCTCAACTCTGCGACTTTCAGATATAAATTAAGCTTAACTGACGTTCGTTGAAGCCATGCGTGATGCATAATTCTTCTCCTAGACTTTAGAAAACATTAGCTCAGTCGATAAAACTTCTAAATGGAATCCAACTATCGACATACTTTACGTATCTTTTTGTTCAAATAATTCTACCTCAGCTGTTCACTTAACTTTTCTCATTTCTCTATACATATATTTCATTGGGAAGGACATTTCAACAGTATATTTACAATTTTGCGGTTTCACGATAACAAAAAAGATAATTTTTGGAACCAAATATTTTCAGGCTTTGAACCGAGTGATGACGTTTCGATGACGTCCATTTTTATCGTCTTCTTGAAAATTTTTCATTTGCATTACACCGAATAAATTTTTAGTCATAATAGTACAGCTGTTCCTAAATATCGTTTTATGATGGAAAGTTTTTAATGAGCTTTTAATCAACTCTCTCTACTTGTCACTCCTGAGCTTGAACAAAGCTGAGCTGTTGGCTTAACTTTCCACCACTTTTGATGAAATTTAACTGATTATTTATTACACCTGTATAATTTTCAGCACTTTATATTGTTTTCTTTATCTGTAATATTTACATAATTAAGTTTTTTAGGCTTTTCGGAAAGGTTCCTATTTATTCACTGGTGATAAGAGTATTTACTCGACGTATTGTTTTGTAAAGAGGAGCGATTGATTTCTGCCTCGTGAAAAAAATGGTGTTGATGTTCACTGGTTCGCACGTTATTAACGTGAATAATGTTGAGTCATAAATAATTCAGCAACTTTTTTCCCATTTTGGCTGCTAATGAGGTAACGCTCTGATTAAACGATAGAGGCGTGGAATGAAAAGTTGCAAAAAAAGAAAATGAGGAACTTTTGTATATTTTACGGAGTGGGTCATTCTTTCTTAATACATTTATAAACCAATTACCATTAGTCAACTCAGCAGTAGGTTTAATGAATGTTATGTAATTAATTACTTTCTGGAATTGCAAATTAATAACTTTCGCAAGGGAAGGTTAATAACGATATTAGGTTTTTTAGAAATAAGCTCACGAAATATTAAGATTTACATTTTTTTTGTCGTTTATTAAAAATACCAGTAACATCCAACGTCATTTAAGTCTCTTATAGAAAGGGGAAAAATGAAGCAATAATTTATGTTCATGCAGTATATCTCAATATTTTTATGTCTATGGAATCATTTTATAATAATGAAAGCGCCTATAACAGTTTTTAGGTTTCTTTAATTTCTAAAATTTTATAAAACAGTTATCCCTGCGAATTTAGTTTGAACTATTTGTGCATATCTTAAGAAAATGTTGTTGGTGCAGATATCGGAAATAATTAGTCAAAAGCCACGAAGATTTTGAAGATTGTTTCACAATATATATTCTGCTAGTGAAGAATATCATTCTGAAGTTTTTGTTGCTTCCGGCAAAGGAAACGTTATTCATTTAAGACAAGATTGATTTACTACTGACTTATATAACCGCTGTGAAATTTTTCCAAATTTATATTTATTTTGAACGTCTCTGAAAGAAACTAATGTACAGAATCAAGTCATTCATAACCACTACTACATTTGTAGGGCGCGATTATTTACTGCGGACGTTAAATATTCTTCACGCTTGGTATGGAGAACATGCGAAGAATATTTTCACATGCGGACGTAGCATGTTTCTCTATATTTATCCACAGTTGTCCTGACTTATACAGAAATTTAATGTAAACGGAGCGGAAAGTTGATGAGCAGCGAATTGTTTTTTCCGTTGCGGATGGAGAACCAGTGACGTCCCCTACCAAGGCACCCGAGATGTGATTTGATCGGAAAGTTTGATTTGCATCGTAATAGTCCACATTTCAATTATTCATTTCCAACATTTGTGTCCATCCCTGATATTTACGAAATCAGACTCTAGATGAACGATTTCAAACTCTGTTTTCCCTACATTTTTCATGAACAACGACATCAATAAAGGCCATTTTGTTGAAGTTTTTGCCGTTTGTGTTTCAAAACAATAGGCGATCGGAACTTATGAATATTGAAAAAATTTTACTACCAAAGCTATTGAACGGTCTGAGAGATGAATTTTTTTTTTTGCGCGCGAAAAGGGGAAAAACTACAGAGTCCAATACATATGGATGCAGCTGGCTAATATTTAAAGCGAGTATATGAGGAATATTTTAGCAGACGCTAGATAACAAAACCGCGAATCCAGCTCGCATTTCACCCCCAAAGCTCTTTACGCCTTGAGGAACTCAGATGGGAAACCGAGTTTCATTTTATGTTTTAAAAACAGATGCACTCGTAAAGTGTTCTCGGTATTCTTTTCTGTACGCTAAATATCCAAATATAGCAGATATGTTATTGTGGAGAAATGGTTACCGTCAAAGCCGCGCTTTCAGAAATTCCAAGATGTGTATTGTCTTTCTTCGGCTCTCGTATTCAGACCGATGCTAAAAGAGAAGAGCTTTCAATTAAAAAAATACGCATGTGCTCTGTGACGGAAGATTTTTCATATAATGCAGCCATTCCATGCACGGAAAACGTTTCTGTTTGTGCGAGTGAAATTCTATATGTCTATATGCCGAGTAAATTTAAATAACTAAAAAAAACTTTTCACAATCATATTTGAAAGTAACGCAAATTAGCACGCTTTCTTGAATTTACACTTAAATGTTCCATTTATACAAGAATGCAAATAAAAATTATATTGAACAATATTTCTTCATACTCAATATATATAATTAAGAAAAGAGCTACTATGTGGATTCTAGAAGAAATTAGTGTTGCTGACGTGTATCCATCTGTGACATTTCTGATTAGACTAACACTCATTTTTTTCGATCGAATCTAGAATTTCGTCTAAGCGTATATATTAATTCTCGATCTTTCTTCCATTACACGGAGTGTTGATAGACTAAGAATTTGAGGTCGATTGAAAATCCTTACAATTTAATTCGAATAAGCGTGTTTTATTATATAATATGCATTAGAATAATTTAAGATTATTTTCGATTTTTTTTACAAACGAGAGATTTCTCAAGAGTAGAATTTCATGGATTGTTATAAAATCAACAAAATTGTATTCTTATCAGTATAACATTTATTTTATTATTCAACCATCATATAGCGAGCGAAAAATTCCGACCTAAAATTCAATCAATTATTATTTTGATCGAATAAAACATTTTTATCCTGGGGAATTATTAATTTAGAAATATTTTGTTATTTTAATGAAACAACTTAAATGTAATAATATTTTATAGCTGTTTCATTGAGAGCTCATGATAAACATTTGAGAATTATTTCTTTCTGAGTTAAGGAGTAATATATTCTAATAATTACAAAGCCAAGTACACACTATAAAAATGCATCAAATCGTAAATTGATAAAAGCATTCTGAGGACACTGAGCGAACTTATCAGCTCAATTTGGTGCATAACCGTCGGAAGTTCGATCCTCATATGAAAATGATTTCTTTATTAAAAAGCAAATACTCATATTTTTGTAATTGTACATTTCAATTGGTTATTTTTATTTTCTTTAAATTAAGAGAGACTAATAATATATTTCAAATTGATTCAGATGACGTCAAGCTGGAAAGTAGGAAATTAAGGCCGCATTAAAAATTATTAAACTTCGTTATTATGCACATACAAATTTTTAGCTGACGACAGATGAATATCGTGTTTTTCCATGACTCATTAATCTTGAAACGATTTCGAAAAGTATAATCTTTATTTCGAACGAATGTTTTTTTTAGGGTAACAGGCTACATGTCACATGGTGGAAACTCCCCTTTAATAACTTATGGGGGATGCGGAAGGGTAGAGGGCCCCCGGGCTATGGTTTAAGGATCCTACTCGGCAATTCGCCTTAACGTCATGCAGGGAAAACCCTAGAAAAACCTGCATCAGGTAGGTCGGGCATTTGGTACTTGTCCCACGCCCTTCGGGTGGAATGAATGTATTTTTTTTTATTTTAGGGCAACAGGCTACATGAGGGTAATCTACTTTGGACAACTCCCCTTTAATAGCATAGGAAGGGATTTGAAAGGGGGATGCGGAAGGGTAGAAGAAGGTAGCCAAGGGTTAACTAGGGCTACCGGGCTATATTTTAAGGATCCTACCCGGCATTCGCCTAAAGAAATGCAGGGAACACCCTAGAAAAACCTGCATCAGGTAGGTCGGGCTTTGGGTACTTGTCCTACACCCTTCCGATGGCGGGACACGTTTACTCTGGGGACGCAGCATTCCCTTCTCCGTACCTCGACCAGTTTAGGAGGCAGCTGGCCGACTGTTCCAATTGGGAACAGCGAACAACTTTTACCGTATGCCCAAGGTCTGTGACCCTGGAACATACACCTCTCGAAACAGGCCGAGGTGCCTCGGCTTGTGGGAACTTTAGTTCAAAAAACGGAGAGAATATTGGAATGAATGGTTTTTTTTAGGGCAACAGGCTACATGAGGGTGATCCACATTGGGCAACTCCCCTTTAATAGCATAGGAAGGGATTAGAAAGGGGGGATGCGGAACGGTAGAGGAAGGTAGCCAAGGGTTAACTAGGGCCCCCGGGCTATGGTTTAAGGATCCTACCCGGCATTCGCCTAAAGAAATGCAGGGAAAACCCTAGAAAAACCTGCATCGGGTAGGTCGGGCATTGGGTACTTGTCTCACGCCCTTCCGATAGCGGGAGAGGAGTTTGCTGTGGGGACGCAGCATTCCCTTCTCCGTGCCTCGACCAGTTTAGGAGGCAGCTGGCGTATGTGATAGTTCTTAATAAAAACTCGATGTTTCGTTATAAGAACGAGATAATTATGTTAAAATCTTGTTCTTATTAAAAGGTCACAAATTTTGCCGTTGTGCAAGGGACAGTAGTTTTCCTGAATCATATGTTTTTGAGTACCGCCAGCTTAAGAAAAAGCTACCGTCCAGATTATAACAAAGTTTTAAATTATGCTCTAAATATTAACGATTGAAATGGAGAGTAGAATTATATTTTGACAAATGAATGTTCCAGTTCTTTGTAACAAAATATATTAGCACCATTCTCACTGAGAAAAATATAACTAAGGTGACTTAAGATTTGTTTGCCGAGAAATAGCAAGGTCGTTGCATCTTTAATTGCCGTCATCACTTTGAATGTATTATTTTGACCAATATTTTCTTTCTACGAGTTACAGTAGGCCTATAATGAACAAAAATCACACAGAACTAATTCGTGAGCTGTCGATTTAATGTCGGAAGTCCAATTTCAAGTTGGCATTATAAAGTAACTAGTAATACAAAAACCTATAAAATTTATCGTAATTTATAGTTAATGAAAAATAGTATGAATGACAAAAGTATGTTGGGATATTTAAGTTTATTCGCAGCATATTCCTCGTCTTTAGATTAAGGAACTAAGATCCAGGAGCGCTCTTGGTATTTTCATCAGCGCCGATTAAATGCAAATTCGGTGAGTCTGTATAATCTGACACGCACATTGCAAGCAGAATAAAGCCTTATGACGTGATGGCATTGACAAATATATCTTCCGTAATCTTACAGCATTTTTTATAAACATCCTAACGACAGCGGTTTTTCCCATAAATTAATCTAAAATTTGATATGTCACGCAAAAACTGATTTCTCTTTCGTGTTTAATTGAATATTTGTTCATAAATAACTTATTTTTATAATTCTACTTTGTTTTAAAAATATTCCTGAATGAAATGCGTATTAGTAAAGAAATTTACACCGGGAATTTGAATCTGAATTCAGAATTACGGATTCAGGAACACGTTTTGCAAGAAGTAGAAAAAAAGTTACCATTATTAGGGAATATATACCGATGTTATTTTGTAGTAAATTTTTGAGTTGTAGAAGTTCACCGCGTGCGTGTTATGTAAATCGCTATTAAGCTATGGAATTTGCTATAACCATGGGATGAAGATAACAAAAAGACAATTCACTGATTACTACTTTTGTCTGAAAATAATAAATAATCACATTGTTTAACTGGAATATTTTGGAAGAAACCTTGTATTGAATTCTGAAATAATTACACTTCCTATATTGAACTTCGTTTTGAAAATAAAGCAAGTTTTCAAGCTGAACCATCATCTTCTTTATTACAGTAATTCACAAGTTCAACCGAATGACTCGGATTTAAATTAATAGAATTTACAGAATCACAATCTGCTGCATATTAGTGTAAAAGTTAGTTTTTGTTCCCTATTTTTCCAATTCCGATTCATGAACGTTTCTGGCCTAGTGAAGACTCATTCAAATACGAACTGAATGATTTGCTAAAATTTATGGCTGCTTTCAAATTCAGCCTCAACTGAGCTTCGTTACTCAGTGCCAACAAACCTTAAGCACTATCTGAATGTTCGACAAATCACATATTTTATAATTATTATAAAATTAATCAAATGCAGTTACCTTAAATGGAATATATGTGCTGACTTCAAGGTAATTTCAGTATTCTAGTTGGTTTTTCATGGGTGGACTAAATATGTATATTTGGGCGATAGTAAAAATGTCATTGTATGAGAAGAAATTTGAAAGGAGACGAATTAAATATCCAAGGCTGCCGTTTTAATACGGACATGGCATTTACCGGACAGCCCCTAATTTACGTCAATGTATCAGAGGAGACCCTACCTATAAAAGTGTGTAATGAAAAATTATTTGTTTAATGTAAGGCAAATATCTTAGTTATTGATGACACTTCTCTTGATGTTGTAACACGCCCTCTCCAAACTATTTTTACTCCGAACTTGCGAAGTAAAGCTGACAAATTTTATCCTTAAACAGTTAAAAATGTATACGTATCAGAAATAGTAATATATGACACAATAAAATTTGGAAATACAACCATTTCATGATATTTTATCTCTAACTTTATTTATCATTTTGTATTAAAAAAAATTAAAATAAAGGACTTGACTTTGCAATACAATTCAATCCAAGCCTAACACTTTTAACCCTAATATAATTATCTTCAAAGAAGGATTCAGGTGAACTGTTTCAAATACTTCGACCACATCCAGAACAATATCTTCGATTTTGGAAATGTGTCCAATTCTTCATAAATATGTTTTCATCAGCATTAAAAAGCCTGTACTATAAGTTACCATAGACTTTATCACGAAGGAAAACCATTTTTAGCGATACACTATTGAAATTCAGTTGTCTCCGCAACTTACGGACGAGGTACATCACGTAACATAGCGTGGATTTTCCTTGCTGAACTTCGGAATTGTTTGTTGAATGACTCCAACCCGGTAAAAACAAAAGCATTTAAATGTGATCATGAGATATGTTCACAAGTTATTTAAAAAATGCTCAAATATCGGTCAGTACCTCACATAATACAGATTATGCTAATTCAAAGTAATGGAAACGGAGGACCTTAGTACGGTTTATGGGTACTTGTAACAGTTCTGTATTTGAACTGAATTTGTCCCGATTCTATGAATGAGGTTTTCCTGAAGTTTTAATATAATATAGTATTTTCTTGTTCCACTTCTGTAATCCGCTGCAGTAAATTTGCTTGTTAGCGTTCATGAGATTCAACGGGCATTCTCAAGACGACCTACGCGTATTCTGAATTTTAGATAAGAGTTATTCATCCAGAACACGATAATTGTGAGGAAATACGTATTTTGTCGTTTTTTAAGTTAAGGCCAAAAGAATCAGACATAGACTGCGTCAATAAGTCACCGGGTCCAGATGATATTACTACAGAAATTATGAAAGTTGGAGGAGAATTAATAATTCCGCGTTTAATAATAATTTTTAACGTATCAATTCGACGGTCTCGGCTGAATTGAAAATAAGGAATTTTCGTGCAAATTTACAAATCGGGTAAAATAACAGACGTCAGAAACTATAGACCTGCCAGTCTAACTTCAGTAGTATGTAAGATTACGAACCACCTTATAACAGCTTACGTTCCATCTGAACTCAATAGAAAAGGGTGGTTTTTTAATGGTTACCGGGAAGGGCTCTCCTGCGAAAGTCAAATTATAAGTTTATTTCTGGAGTTAACTGACGAAGTAGAATAGATGGGGTAGTAATAGACTTTGCAAAAGCCTTTTGTGTAGTGCCACACAATATCCTATTGGATAAACTAAAGAAAACAGGTATAGATAATAGAGAAATTTTTAAGCGGTGATGAAAAAAAGTGAAAATTGGAGAACAAACTTCATATCTAGGGGTTGTAACGTCGGTAGTTCCGCAAGGTTCAGTCGTCGGACCATTACTCTATCTAATATTTATAAACGATCTGGCAAACAACTTAAATTCGTGAGTCAGACTTATCGCGGACGACTGTATTGTCTATAGAAAGATAAATAAGTGTTACAGGAAGACCTAGATAGTTTTTTAAGATTCAACCTAAATCTGGTATTATCACATATTATTAAAAAAACGCTTAAATATCAGTCAGTAACTCACATAATACCTAGATAGTTAGGCTAATGAATAAAAAAATGAATTTAATGAAAAGGAAAGCCGCTTAAATTCCTTTACATGGCAAATACTGATATATGAGACTGAGTATAGTCTAGGCGGGTTATTAATTAATTGACGAGCTACAAATATTTAATATACTTAAACATTAGCTGAATTTCATGACCTGTAAAGCTTGGAATTCTTTTATATTACAAAATAAGGGCTCAATATGTAAGGATGTAGCATAAAAAATTAGGTGAGACCAATTGAGTAAACCCTAGTCAGCTTATGATCCCCATCCAAAAAATCAAATAGAATCGTTGGTGTAAGTTCAGAAATGGGCAGATAATTTTTTAATATTAGGGCCATATCATGGGGACTAAAAAAGAGAACAGTTGGGTTGGGTATTATTATTGAAAATTAGGGAGAGAACAAGGTGGAAAATGCTATTCAAAGTTTATGTGGGGCTGGAGCCATGGATTTGAATCTAGAAGCCCAGTTATACCGGTAGGTGGGACCATCAGCTTAAAATAAAATGTCCGAAACAAAAAAAAGTGGGTAATATTGTATTCCTAAATAGAAAGACCAACAACTAGAATAATTTACCGGTAGAAGTTACTTGGGGAAAGTCCTCAAGAAAATAAATTTAGGTTGAATAAATAAAACGTAGGAATTGAAGTGTTTTCTCTCAACGAATCACATCATAATCCAATTTAAAGTGAAGTGTAGTGTTAATTATGCCATGTTTCTTTTTTCAGGAAACAATTATTATTAAGTACAATAGATTATTATTGTTAGTCTAAGTTATGTAATAAAAATTATGTATAATGGACAATATTATCATGCATTTGCCAACGGGCTATTTGTCCAATTGTAGATTTTTAATATATTAACATGACCGTTAGTCGTTTCATTAGTGTTTCAATATCAGCAGGACCGAACCATCATTGTTTGCTTTCCAGTGACGTTTCAGTGAAAAATATGTGTTCCGGTCTTGCTTCAAATTAGTTGACCTCTAGAATCTTTTCTAACGCTAATTATGATTACATGTCATTTGTATATCAATGTGTTAGTCAGCTTTTAAGGTTGAAAATATATGTTTATCTTATCGACTTTAAATTCGGAACGTATCGTCGTGTTTAGATGAATCGATGGTCTTCAGTGATGAAAGTAGGGCGACAGTGTACAGGAAGTAGGAATTCGGGGAAGCTGCGTTCCTGGAAGACTTTGAGGCCGCGGGAGACTGTTTGCGCCCAGGCACAACACTGCGCCAATTATCAGTCGCTGGGTACAAATAAGAGCGCGGCTAGGCTCAGCCTTTTCGTCAACTAAACCTTCAAAGACTACAATGCACCCTAAACGACTTAGTGCCTCACCCCGAAATCAAAAGTCAACTCTTTTAAACTTGAAATACTACAGCCATAAAGGATTTTACGTATTAATAACAGCTTGGCGTCAATGTCTAGTGTCTAGTGCCTTATATTTAAAATGAAAATGTAGAGGCTTTAGAGACCTGCATTGGTGTACGAGTGGATACAATAAATATATCTACGTTTCCAAGGTTGTTTTCTATTACTTACGACTATGCAGTTTGTTTCCTGAAGAAAGCAGCAATTCCTGGATTCCCGCTGTTTACTTAATTTTATGAGTTCCTTAAACTGACTATCGAAAAATAATCATTCTATAAAAATGATAAGGTATATTGTTCATAATTTGAACGTTAAACATGTATTAATTTATTTTACATAGTCTTCTTTGTCTTAACTTTATGTTGTAATTGTTACTTCGTAACCTAATTTGTGAATGTGAATAATTTGGAAACTTGGGATAAAGATTTCATGTTTTCAAGGCAACCATTTTTTATTAGCGGTTTACAGACGCATTAACCTATCGGTGATTAGCACTTACGTATGTGTTACAATTTGCTACCATTTGTTTCAGCCTTGATCATGTTTTTTATTGATATTTTCTGGTTGCGTCAACCAAAATGTTATTTGCGACCTTCCACATTATTTAACTGATCGGATACATATATTTTCATATTTTCCTTAAGCATTGTTGGTCTTCTCCAACTGATATTTGTACGAACCTCTTTATCTATTCGTTGCTCGGATTTATTATACACCATACGTCAGCAGTTTGGTTTGCAGGGACCTAAATTATTTTTTTTCCTATTTTTAAATCAAATTTCTCTTTTAATATGTATTTATAATAGACAAATGGTTATGTTCCAATGCTGTATTATGCCGTATGTTTTTCAATATTATTTAGAAAACTATTACTACGATTAGAGAATAGTTGATTCGTAATCTATTAGACCAGGAGTTAAACACACAAACTACTTCACAATATAAGTCTGGGGAAAGTCTATTTGAGACAAACATTACAAATTTTAATTAACATTAGCACAAAATATACGAACAATTTATTTCTAAGAACCTTAGCTCGCCACACATTTATTCTACAGCTAACATGAATTTGTTAACATTCACTCTAATATACAATACAGAAAATATGTCAAGCACTACTGCTGGTAGACAATTCAAATCACAAATTGACCTATTTTAGAACAAATAATGAAGAAATCTTTTTGTGAATCCTTGTTCTATTTTGTAAAGTATGATTCGACTCCTAAAATAGTGGTTTATCTTCCGCTTACTACGAATATCACTTTTCAGAATAATGAATACTTTATAAAGCTCATATCGGTCAATATTTGTCCTAGGACAATTTTCATTTTCAAAATATGCCATTAATGATGATATGGATTTGTTGTAAAATAAATATTTTAAAAGCGTAAAGTTTTTGATATTTAGTTTAATCTTTAATGAAGTGAAGTTCAGTGTGAAGAAGTGTAGAGAACTGTAGGACGTCATTTATAGTGTCTTTAATAATATTAATTGCAGTTACAGCTCGTGTAAGTAATTAATACAATTTTATAAAAAGATATAATTAAAAAATATACTTGTTATTGTTATTTCATTTCTTATTTTTAATTGATTATGAACTAAACACTTTTTTATGTCAGAACCAGATTGTAATGTAAGAAAATTTCACGATATCGTTAAAGCTCTTTAGCCTAATACCTGTCCAATGCTTCACCATGAAAGCGTAAATCTCGCTTGTTTCCAATTTAGAACTTTCATTTAATAGATATTAAACACGCATACATAAAACTATTTATTATCATAATAGTTAGTTATACTACATAAAAAGCAGCTCCTGCTGGGTAGGTGAAATTATTTTTGAGATTATCAGTTTGGCTTTCGACGGAGTCATTCTACAACTCAGCAGTGCCACCGAGTAACAAATTACATTAATAGAGCCTTCGAAAATAAAGAATATTGTCCAGCAATATTCTTAGACATAAGTCAGGCATTTGATCGGGGTTTACTATATAAAATTTTTAAAAAAACTTGCCTATGTTCTATAAATTGTTGGAATCATTCTTAAAAAACCGAAAATTCCGTACAAGAGTGAAACAAGACGTCTCATCTATACATTCACTTAATGCAGCCCAACGGTCGAAAATATTGTCCTAGGAACGTTTGCAGATGATACTGTGATTCTAACCTCACATTCGGATATAAACCAGGCTTCATCACTCATTCAAAAATATATGAACATACTTCAAGTATGGCTTCAGAAATGGAGAATAAAAATAAATGAAAAAAAGTCGTGTCATGTGACGTTTACATTATGTAAAAAACACTGCCCACCGATCTTTATAAACAACACAGAGATACCTAAATCACCCTCTGTCAAATATTTGGGATTACATCTCGATAGCAAACTCAATTGGAAAATCCACATAACCAAAAAAAGAAAACAAATGGATATTAAACAAAAAGAAATGTACTGGTTACTTGGACGCAAGTCACACCTCTCTTTAGAAAATAAACTACTAATATATAAAACCATAATTATACCAATATGGACCTACGGGATAGAATTATGGGGATGTGCCAGTCAAATACTGCAATAATACAAAGATGCCAGTCTAAAATATTAAGAGTCATCGTTAACGCCTCCTGGGTACATAACAATTGAACAAATACACAATGACTTAAAAATACCAACTGTTATGGAAATTGCCCGTCAAAAGAGTGTTAGTCACAACGTAAAGCTTAAATCACATTCAAATCCATTATTACAACCACTACTAGAAAATGATGAAACAAAAAGACTGAAAAGAAAATGGGCAGCACATATCTAGACAAGATTTAGAAGTTCTCTTCGCTGGAGGGGATCTCATCATGCCATAATGTATGATATGTAAATAACATGTCAAAGCTACCACATTAGCTTATAGATTAAAATGTAATCTGATTGCTGATAAATATAATATTAAATATATATATATATATATATTATTCTGACATAGTAAATGAAAAACAGATCTCGGTTAACTACCCGCGGGATTGTATTAATATATTCTGATAATAAAAAAGATAGCCAATACAAACAAAATAAGTGATAATATAATTTTTTATTTTTATTTTTTCTGTATTTGGCTATCTTTTTTATTATTAATTTTCAATCAGACGTAAATTGTTTCATTTCAGTAAATTCTGATAGCTATTGGTATCATATCCGTCAGGTGAAAAATTATTTTTGCGTTTTTTGTCTGTGATTACCACTATCGCTTATGCAGACAACTTCAAATTATTTTGATTTCAAAACGAATATAAAAGGAAAAGTAAGTTTAGTAAGGAAAGCTCCGAAAAATGAACTATAAGTATAACTATAGTGCAATTGTTTGGTTTTACTTTAACACCAGAATTCATTCACAGTAACTTCACAGGGCAAAAATTGATAGCAATAACTTGCAAGTAATTGGACAGTTTCATTTGTATATCAATTGAATAGTATTGTGTGAGAGAGAGAAGTTACTTTTCAATCCATGGTTTAAAAAATATACCTAACTCTAGCAATTCTTGAAGATTTTATAAAAGAATATAACTCTGGCAAAATTAAAATTTCAGATGAACATCTGTGCATTACTGCATTCTTCTACATTCTGTGACTCCGTAAGAGTAAAGAAACATGTTCGCCGTGGCGCACCTGTTCATGCAGAATTGGGATTTTCGAAGCTACAAAGCACAAAAAATAAATGGCGAAATAGGCGCTGGTTGGCTTTGTTCTAATGAAGAGCAGCTAAACATGTGTCGTTCCTTTGTGGTGGAACAATGACCACGTGTCGGACAGCTGTTTACTCCAGCGAGGATCAGTCAGCGAGGCGTGATACACACGCTTTGACAAATCTAACACCTCTCCGTCTTGTTTGAACAATGCCGAGTGTGAACTATGCTTCCTGTCCCAGAAATACGGCCAAGCAACGACGTCCGGCTGCTGCAGAGTCTACATTACATCTGCCAGGAAATCTATCATTGACCTGACCTCGAGGAAATAGAATGCACCTTTGAGGCATGACTAACATCACGGGTTGGATCTGGTGGCAACTTCTTTCATGGCAGCTCTTCCTTCCTGGCATTTAATATTTGGTAACATGTTTGTGAGATTTTTATTGGCTGGTTTTAGAAGAAAAAAAGCAGAAATCGGTCAACAGTCTTCTTTCTGGTCCGTGACTGGTAGCAGACTCGCGTTCCTAGCTGATGCTCCTTACTCCCAGAAGAGTTCTGTTCTAAGGGACTGTTTTTTACTCCTTTCTCTGCTAATCAACCTTTCTTCCTTCGCCCATTTCTAATTCCCTTCATTTCACAAATTCAGACAAAGGAAGACTCGAAAGAAATTAAAATCAACCACTGTCATCCAGTTTCAAATATAAGATAAATCATTGTCTCAGTAACCTCAGCATTCAATTGATTTTTCCACGATTATTGTACTCTTTACACTATTTTGTCCTACAGAGCTACTCAAAAATTTTAACAAGAAAAGCGGGGTGATCGAATCCAGCGTTTTTGTTTCCCTTCATGGATAAAAGGCTAAATAAGAGCTAAGATATAGATTTATTGATTCTATTAGTTATTTCCTCGTCAGATTCCCATGAACGCAAGAGACAAACTATAGTACTTCAAACACACTAATCTCAGGAAATATGAGAGGGAAATTGATGGTTAGTCACAATTAACAGTTTCAATGTAACGCACTTAGTTTTATGAAAAAATTAAAAAAATAGAATCAAATAGTCGATAAAATTATGAAAAAATTAAAAAAATAGAATCAAATAGTCGATAAAATCTGTATCATGCAATTCTATATCATTGTCCACTTTTTTTTCATTTTTTTTATATTTACTAACGATTTATAGTCGCATTAACCTATCGGTCATTACCGGCTTACATAAGTTATGTTTCCATAAATTTCTTAACTATAAAAGCCTTTTTCTTATTTCGCCTTAAAAGTTTATATTGGTCCTTCACTTAAGATCGTCAACATCAAAAGGAAGATTTTAGAGAATTGAGTGGCACTGTGCAGCTTAATTGTAGTATTTGTGAATTTTGGGAAAGTCCGGTCGAGTGGGGATTAGCGAACTGGGTGGCGGACGTGTGTTCGTACTCGTTCTGAGCTTCTGCTTTTGTGAAGAACACGTCAAGACGGAAGTTCATTAGCAAGTCGCACGGGGTGGCCACAATAACTGTCACCACAGCCTGTCACCAGCGCTCATGTTGACACGACCAGAAAGACGGAGGTGGGTCGTGGTGAGCCATACATTAACTTCTTACCTGCTCCCCAGGCAGCGAGTTCCAATCCCACATCCATCAAGGGTGCTGATTATCGTAAAGAAAAAATGTGTACTATTTTGGGGCTTGTTCTTAGGTGCTGCACTATATTCGTAAACGAAGGAAACGCTGGACATGAAAAATATATTACAGTATGAAAAGTAACGTATTGCACTACAATTCGGTTGTAGTACAATTCCACAGCTTGAAATCTGTCCCAAATTTTTTTTTAGAGTAAAAGGCTACATGAGGGTAATCAACGTGGTGGCAACTCCCCTTTAATATCATAGGAAGGGATTTGAAAGGGGGATGCGGAAGGGTAGAGGAAGTTAGCCAAGGGTTACCTAGGGCCCCCGGGCTATAGTTTAAGGATCGCCTAAAAATGATGCAGGACAAACCCTAGAAAACCTACAACAGGTATTGAATTTAAAAGAAATATCTCTTATTTTACTGTTTGGAATGTTTTTCGGTTAATTTAATGCGACTTAGAAGACACTAATACTGCATGCAATGTATCCAACCCGCTGCAAAATAGTTTATTGAATACTTGACTTTAGTCTGCCTGCCTTCATTCTACGAGTTATCATACGTAGAAGATATAAAAAATAACATTAGGACTGGTGTTTATCTCTTACATAAAACTTAGTTACCCGTATTTTATTTAATTTAATTAATCGGCTCTCCATTTTTCACTCTCTTGGAATATTCTCTTCTGATCAGATGTAGCAATTCTAATTATTTTATTCGTATTCCGTGGTGACTCTTTCACCTTACTATTTTTGCCCTCCGTTGTACCTTTCCAGCTGTGAATGAACCCTAATCTGAGTATGAGTATCAAAACCGTAGTTCTTTGTCTTTTAGTGTGATCTAATGATGTAATTAATTATTCCGTAGAAGATACCACCTGAATTTTTTTTTGTTATATACTTCCCAGTCTATTAAACCCTCAATATTCTTCTGTAACACCAATTAAGTTTCTTTCAGGCTTTCCAACTGTCTTTCACATGTATAATATATATATATATATATATATATATATTACAAATTCAGTGCTTACGGACTCATTCTATTCTGTATTGGAGTAGCTTCAATTCTCTTCGTCCTTGCCGTCTGCGTGATGTCCTTGACTTAGTCGCAGGAGGTCTGGCGGGTTCCAGTTCGGAGTTATCCCTCTCCATTATCCATACTCTCTCCTGCCCACTGCCATTTCACACTTATTCGTACCACTCCGTCTGTGAGCTAAGGCCATCTCCACAATATCATCGATATTGCTTTGAGCTTCTTGTATCATTAGGAATATCACGTAATATTTGTCCACATTCGTGATCCATAAATAATTCCTGGTAGTACACATGCGTCAAATGCCTATTTGATTCTGACGCCACAGTTGATTTGAAATGAATAAGATTTTTTCCCTAAAGGTCCTTATCCGAGCATTTTTCTGATTTTGGTATATACATACATAATAAAAACAAAATTAACGTCTGTAAACTGGAACACAAGAAATTAACGACGCGTATAACAGACAAAACCAGAATTTTTTCTGCTAAAATATATATGTATATACTCTGGCGATAGTATTCACAAATACTTCAGCAGTTGATCTAAACATATACGTTTTTTTAAATTATATGGTTCAAATTTAAATATTATTTTTGTGTTATACAAGTCGTTAATTTATTTGCGTGGTACTCAAATACGATTTTCAATTAATTTTAAAGTTATCACCGTCATAGGCGCAGTACACACTTGTATACAAATTCGAGCGATTTTGTATCTAGACAATGACTATAGACAATCGAACAACAAATTCTTGTATATAGACACGTTTTTAGAACAAAATCGCAGAACATTGGTCTCCCGTCTCAAATGGGAGACTTGAGACAATTCTCACATAATGTTCTGAAAGCGCGTCTATATACAAGAATTTGTTGCTCAATTGTCTATAGTCATTGTCTAGATACAAAATCGCTCGACTTTGTATACAAAGCCACAGGCACGAATCACAACACGGAGAGAAATATGTCCCAGCTACATTTCATATAATAATAGATTTAATTTATTTTTAAGTAAATTATTAGAAATCAATAAACTTAACGGATCATAATTATTCGTCTATAAATCTTAATATTACCAACAAATATTTCGCTATTTATTGTTGTTATAATAAATAGATTATTACATGTTTAATATGTTTTTGTTTCTTACTTTCGTGTGTTTTGTTAGTTTCTCATTTTTTATTTTCATAATGCGTACTTAGTTGGGGTGTTTGCTAACAATGTATTTAATAATTTTACGACGTGTTCTATTTCCTCAGTAGTCAATAAATATATCTACACGATGGGAAGGTATTTTGACAGTAAAATAAGGAAATAAAGAGTTTCAAACTTTGATCACTGACAATAACATCTGATTGAAAATTAATACTAAGAAAGATAGCCAAACACAGACAAAATAAGTGATCATGTAAATACCACACAACCATTCTTCTTAAGGAGAAGGAAGAAGAATCCCAGAAACGTTGTGTGTATATTATCACCCATTTTGTCCATGTTTGGCTATCTTTCTTATTATTAGTGAGAATAACAGTCGCCCTGATCGGTCGGAGTTGAACGCCATATCAAGTCCCTCCGAAGAATATTTGGTATGTCATGTGCAATGTACTGCTGTGAATCGATTCTGACTGAGTACATAGAGAAGTAATTGTTACTGCTTCAATTTTATCAGTAAAACAACATTCTGGATTTCATTTAGGAAGGGAGCAAATCGTTATATAGGTATCGTCGAAGTTTTTATGCCAAACAAACGTGTACGTCTTCAACGTATTTATAGAGGATTTAATGTTCAATTATCCGAAGAGCATAGTGATAATAGAATCTGCTTTCGGATGGCTGGAACGGTCGCTTAAGTAGTTGCAGATGGACGTGCACCCTGCCGGAATAACAAGTCTTGCACAGGACCAGATGTGCAGCACTCCCCTGACCCTTGCACAAAACCATTACAACTATATAACACAGAAAAAATTATATATATGTTAGCCTCTACAAAATAGAGTTCTATCGAATATAAGGGCATCGATATTTTCATGAAAATAAAATGTTTAACGGTCGTTTACTTCCGGTCAACAATTATTTCCGTATTTATAACATCGTTTAATTCTCATCCCACTTAATCGCTGAAATACTTTCTGGTTACATAGACCATATACTTCACTCATACGGTAGTCGATCAGAACATTGACTGAACTGCAATATTTAATCTGGGATCAAACATTTTGGAAAAAGACGAAAAAGATTAAAAATATCTTACAGTTGACGAAAAACACGCAAAATTCAAAATATCACGGAAATGTGATAGGTAATAAAGACAAAAAACAGACCTTATATGGTGTAATGGTGAGTGTTACTGACTCGCATCACAGAGGTCACGGGTTCGAATCCCGGCGAGCGCATGGAAGTTCGTGTACGTGAGAGAAACTCGAGACAAATAGTCATCCGAGAAGGTAAAAGTGAGTACCCATAATGAAGTCAGATTCTTATACTTGTTAATAATCTATTTAATACAATAACTTTTCTGGAAACGATTCTGACATTTTTCAATATTCTATCTATAACGGTAAACAAGATATATTCGGAAAATCTGGTAATCCGTGTTTGTAATTTGGCCCAGTGAATGATACCATCTTGTCATGGATGATCACTGTTTTAACATTTATCGGGACAAATAGAAGAAAATCTATCAGAATTTAACAGCCAAATCTCCCTTAATTGTATCTAGAAATTGATTCAGGCACCTATTTGGTTGTATAAATCATACTAAATTAAATTAGTGAATATAATTATTACTGTGCATTTGCAGCCTCGCGAATTTTAAATTTTAGAAATAAGGTCCTGAGTTGCGTAGCTTTCACAAAAAAAAATCCATATAAAAATACTGATATTAGTAAAGTCCCCGAAAAATAGTTTGTTCAAATTGAGCGAATGAAATATGATGTAATTGAAAAAAAAACGGGACGCGATAACTTAACATAGATACGGAATACATTCGCTATTGGGGAGGATGTTTCCTTTATTTAACACGTAAAAACTTTGGAAAATCTTCTTGGGAGACGAGTTTTTTAACTGTTGAATGAAGGAAACATCCTCCGCAATAGCGCATGTATTTCGTATCTATGTTAAATCATCACGTCCTGTTTGGCGATCCTTTAGCCAGCCCATAGACAAATTTTACGCCAAATGAAATTACGGAGAGAATTTTATAGCATTACATTTCATTAAAATTCCAGAGTTCGATATTTTTCTGCTGGAATTTGGCATTCTGAATAGTCTGATCATTAGCGTCACGCGTCTCGACTGTAAAATATGTTAAATATCATACAATAGCTGATTCCGCAACTTTTCTGGTAGAAAATAATTAGATCACAGTATTATTATTAATTTTCCAACTTATTTATTTATTATTCAGATATGAAGCTCTGAACGTCGTATAGATTTATCTTTGCGGCTCTGATTAACTTGCAAGTCGTTAACGACATGCAGAAGAGTTGAAAACAAACACTTAATAGCACTGGATCATTGAAAGCCTAAAGATAACATTTAGGTAGTAATGTTAGGACTCAATGAAATCCCTCCTAGAAGTCCATTGTTTATTATATTTATGAATGACACGCGCTCAGGATCCATGCAATTAACCTTGACTGAGAAAAGTAAACAACGAGCTAGGCAAATAAAAGAAGTTGTGGTGGTGCACGTGTACTGGACCACCCAGTGAGTCAACACGGGTCCCGGACCAATTGCTCGTGAAATTCACCCTGTCAGGGTGCGAATTGTGCGTGCATAAAGCTTTAGGGTGCAACCCATCTATCATCGAGGGTCGGAAAGGACGTTATTCTGCCAATTCATCGCTGATGTTGGACGCAAATGGACGAATTACGTCACAATGTCAAGGGATGACATCGTTTAACCTTAAAATGCACGTTTATCTTTCCGCTTCCGAAGAAAGCGACAACGGATAAATTAAATAAGTAAAGAACAAGTCTACAGTCAGAGGTCTGAAAAAATGGCGGAATATTACACAGTCGAAGGAAAGTTAAAAAATTCTTGTAAAGGATCAACATTTACAATAAATAAACGCCAGCCTTTAAAAACTAGAAAAAGCTTTATAATTTAAAAACTACAACGTTTCGTCGCTATTTGCGACCACATCAGGTATATTACAAAATTTTGATAGTCAGGCACTCCCTTGAATGCTGTGGCCAAATTCCGTCAACGAAAAAGGTCTATTAAAATAGAGACGAAACGTTGTATTTTTTCAATTATAAATCTTATTCTGACTTAAAAATGCTGTACTTTTTTACTTAAAATTTACTCTTAATAGACAGATGTAGATCATTAACAATAAATAATATGAGAAAAAAACTATTTTTATGGTTTAATAAATGATTATTAATTAATTAAGACAATGATTTCAAATTTAGGCGAATCTCGAAGTAGCCTCAGTTATAAGTTTGTAAATCTTGAACTAATGTACTATTATAAAATGCAACATATTTTAAGTACACAGTTATAAGCAACAAATTCAATATTTACAAAAACAAGGAGGAACTAATTATAACGAAATCACTTTTATTTTATTCATACTGAATAGTATCCAATGAAACAAAATAAGTGAAAATAATGCCAAGAATGTCGAAAGAAAGACTGCATTTTTCCTTAAGACAAGCCTGTGAAGTTTCAAACATGTAAGAATGATTTCCTAACCCTGCCCAGGATTAAATGACAGTGGAATTCTGAAAACTGGAACCCCCGAAATTAAAATCCTGTAAGACTTTTAAATGGAGGGTAATGTGTACTATTTGGCATTAAATGGGTTGATAATTTAACATAGTTTAACGTGAATATGTTTTATTGGAGGGTAGAATATAAAACGGAATTTTAACCGTGACCGATGATGCGTTAGGATCCCGCAGACCATCCTTCTGATAAACAATATATATGTATATAATATTAATGTCCCGATATTGTAGGCTTCACTTTAAAGTAATTTTAATTATTTATTTTTGGATATATTAGACGTAAAGAAATTTTTTGAAACAACCTGAAAAGCAGACAAGTTAGAGCGGCACTCGCATGTTGATTGTCAGTGAAGATAAACAGTTCGGCGGCCGACTGTATCAATAGTACGAAATTCTAATAGTTGAAGCTGCGTTTACAGTTACTGTGGGCTGAATAGCTTATCGTCGACAGAATAAGTTCAAAAGCAGCATCAAACGAGTTCTATGACCAAGATTCAACAAATATTGAAGAAAGCCACCAATTTTCACGATACTTTCTATTTGTAAGGTTTTTCAATTATTCTTACACAAAGATTTGTCGTGACATTTGTTTTCCAGTTACAGACTACTTCACTTCTTTTAACTATATTTGCTTAATGAAACTCTTCATATTATAGATTAAAACCTGATTTCATGTGTTGTTGTGTTGACGAAAGGAAAATTCAAGTGCCTGCTTGATAGAAAACCTATAAAAAGTCCCAGCCTTCTTCTTGTCTCCGCACATTTCATATAAGTTTATTTTCGCTTTAAATGTTAGTATCAAATGAAAACGGCACAAAATTTCTCTTCACAGTTGGGTTCAATCCACCATCAAACAGTACAAAGTACTTTTTATTGATTTATTTACAGTCGCATATACATCTCAGGTCATTAGCAACTCACTATGGGTACTAATTTTCCTTGTCAGGGGACTAATTAACGCACACAAACATCCATGCCCTCGCCGGGACTCCAACCCGGGACCTCTGTGATGAGAGGCAGACGCACTGTACAAAGTTATTCCAGCCATTATTCACAACAATCTCCGATCAACGTCAAATAAAAGGGGATTTCAAAATTACTTATTAACAGCTCCAGTGAATAGAACTCGTTTTTTCATATTACTATCATAATAAAAAGGCCAAACGTGTCATGTAAAGCAGGGAGCATAACAATAGCTAAAGGCGCTATGAAGGAAAAACGTGTCTTGTAAGTAACGGATGAACCACAGTCTGAGCGATTTAGCCCGAGGTTCTACGAGACCTCCTCATTGACAAAAACACTCAATTTGGTTTCTGTATGCCCCGAATAGTACGTTGTATTTATTCGGGCCTTTATTCTGACTAATGAGAGGAAATTGGGTTTATATTGTTTCTTGAGTTTTGTATGCTATTGTATTTCTTGTTGTTAATAATTTTTTTTTGTTAAGAAATTCATCTGTGAACATATAAAAGATATTAGTGAATGCGATATTGTGTCACACATATATTGTATATACCTTAATCCGTGGAACAAATACGAAGATTGTTTGTATTATGTAAATTGTCACTAATGATGTATTATTCAATTCAGGCACGGCAAAACGTTTTTAATACAATTTGGCAAAGTTTATTCATTAATTTTTTTTTCTTTTTTAATGATTTGGATCTACACACTCTTTTATTAAAATCCTTCTATACATGACTTTCGTTGAAGATTTACTTATGTTGTGTACATTCCCGTCATGGCGGCCGTTCTAGGCTTTCAGAAAGAATAGTCGTCTACTAACCTCCAATTTATATTTAATATGAATAACAATTTATTGTCTATTATTCAAAAAATAATTTACGAAACACTTTCGATAACTCTTGTCATACGTGATTTTTCTGCTGTGTACTTGATTACAGCTCATTTCACCACAGGTTTGATCAATTAATCTTCATGAAAACTGGATTATACTCTACTTCGTAAATTTTTCGGTATCGAGTAAAATGAAATCAGTTTCCGACGAGTCGCAATTGTTTGCCATAGATCACTCCATAGATCACAAATATAATAGACAAATATAATAGAATTAATTGGTTTTAGAAGAACTATATATTTCCAAAGCTGCATATTTAATTGCTTGCTTTGTGAAGGACACGTATTTATATATGTATGTGTGACACTTTGATAAGTTCCCAATATTTTTTTAGAAATTGCGAAGAGCAATCCGGAAACACGGCAGGGAAAGCGCAAAGCTGAGTGTAGACACTGTGTATTGATCCAGGGCAGACCTCAAGGCACACCAATGCTTCCCAGCAGAACATCGCACCTATACTACAAATCTACACAAGCAGACATACGAATCAAAATTTCTTCCCTAAGTTTTGCATCTTACCCATATCAATAACTTTAAAATAAATATTAGCAACATTTTCCTTTGGAGGAGACCGAGAGCACGAATTATCAGATCAATATTGCACTGTTGAATTAATAAAATATAATTAAATTACATATCAAACGTACAAAAATTTAATATAAATTCCGTTTTGCAAAAAAAATTATATTAGGGTTTTGATATTTGCAATGGATTGAAAACAAAAAGTCAAAATCGTAATAAATATTCTGAACGCAGCAGAATATGCACTCAGAAGCATATCATATTATGCTAATATAAACATTAAAATTGTGGCACTATTTTCTGCGGTAATTGTACTGCATGAGAATAATAAATAAGGTTAAATCACGGACGTCACGTCAAGGACTCTTCAAAATATTAATATTCTTAAACACTCTAATTAATTTATATAGTTTAGTGATGCCATTTGTTACCATCAATGATATAAATTTAGAGACAACTACGAGGTACAATCGTTAATATCCAAAAATTTACATGCAAATTTTAAGACATTATCAAATGCAAAAAAATGTCTACAGTTTAGTATGAAAGCTTAAAATTTTTGAGCAAATATCCAGCCAACATTAAATGAAATTAGTCAGGAACAGTGAAGTGTGAACTTCTCAAATTTCTGATTATGCATTTCTTTTCTGTACAAGAAAATATGGATTATGAAATCTACCACCAAAACCTCACAGCTGATCTTTAGGAAAAAGCTTTTAAAATTAAGTTTAAACTCATTCGGCTTCGATTCGCGGTTCCGTCCCGGAATTTCTTAAAATATGTAACATTAATACAATACTGTCCATAGTTAGCATGAAGCATTCTTTATATTAATTACAATTTTATGATTAAATAAGTACGGTAAATACTGATGGAACTATTACATACGGTAAATTAAGCATAATTAAATGTAATGTAATTAATCATTTAATAGATATGTAATATGACAGAAATGAGTTCCTCATTTCACTTTCTGACTAATAAATTAATGTTTCCAACCTTGTATCACTTCACACACTCAACATCCTAGAAGCCATTCTTCCCGTTAACCCTTTAGCGCATAGTGCAGCATATATGTTACATAACTTTTAGTATTGCCCCAGAGGCATCCGTCGGTTTCTTAGAGAGCTAATTTGTGATTCAGATATGAAACAACATGAACTTTAGGAAATGTAAAATTTTTGGCATCCGTGGACAGGTTAAAACACGCCTGTCCTAGCTTTCTGTGAGTCAACCCCTCAAGCCAGATTTTCCTTCCCGCCAGTAAACTTCAGAATATTTCTTGTTTTTTTTATGATTCTTTTTCAAGTAAGAAAATTTAAGCGGTATTATCAGAGTCTAATTGCACTAAAATAATAATTATCCAATTAATGTGAATTATTGATAAATCAGGCCTAATTATATTTATGTTGAATATGTGTGTGCATCATGAGCCGAATTGACTTTGGTCACGTTTGATTTTTTTGGTTATTTTTTCTGTATTGTATTCATAAAAATACATCTTAAAAATTTAGTTTGAAATAATACAAAAGTCATGCACTAAAAGATTAAAGGTCTACGGACAGTGAGTAATCTAATCTTACAATTCTGGAATACTATTTCAAATTATTTTCCAACCTTCCGTATAAACTACGTCTTTTATAAATATAGAATGTCCGGACATACATTACTAAATATTTAAGTCTGTAATTGTATTTAGATTAATAATTTTAATGAACACCACATAACTTCTAAGGCCACGTCTTGCTGCCATCGGCTGAAAAAAGATAATTTCAATTTTTTAAATTTGCGCGTTGTTACCATTACATTCTCAAAAAAATCGTACATTTCCGTTATCAAATAGACATCACCCGTTGAGTATTATTAATTTGAAAGTTGCCTAAGTGTATTTTGAATTATTTTTCTTTTTTAGTTAGTTATTATTATTGTTTAAAATTCATTTAAATAATTCACCATGAAATTAACGTCTGTTAAAAATAATAATACTAAATACGACTTTCATACAGGTAAATTTTAAAAACAGATGCAATAAGTAAGAAAATTTAAATGTGCTGAACGTTTCGACGCCAGTCTTAAGTTTTTTGCCGTTAGAAAAATACTCCAATCCGCGTCGAAACGTCCGGCTCTTTTAAATTTTCTTAGTTATCGTTTGTCTATTTAACGTTTTGTGTGTATGAAAGTTTAGTATTCTTATAAATTTAAATATTGTTTACTTTAAAACTACACCGGCAGGCTGTCTCCACGTGCTTGTTTTAACGTATTCTTAATTTTAAGTTTAATTTATTCGCGTCCTTCAGAAACTGTCGCATTTGGAAGTAAAGTTAATATATTTCCCTTCGGTGCGAAATTCAATTAAAAGGCATCGAACTGGGATCTTTGTTTTCCCATTTTATGGCATTTTAATGGCACACGCGTGAGTTAATTATGGAGGAGGTCGTTGTTATTGTTCCAATCTAGCCGCGGCGGTAATCCAATTGGGAGCGTGTTATCATTGCAATATTCGGAGCAGCTAAGAGCGGGATTAGTAACTCAAATACTTGAGACCGCTGGGAATTCAATTGCGATAACCTCGCCGCTAGATAAACAATTACGCCGGAGGGAGAACGGAGTGGAATAACAAAGCAGAGGTCCCCACTGTTTAGTTTGACGCCTGTGAAATTGCCTGCACAATAGCCCCGATACCGCAGAAAACTTTTAAGTTTATATAATGGAGTAACTAGGATGTTCATTCTTCTGTCCCGAGCGACCCCTCTGCCCACCCTCCCTATTCTGCTATCTGGGAGAGGGCCACTTTCATCGGGGATAAGTCTCAATCCCGCGCGAGGGGAGGCCACAATGCCGATGCGTGCGTATGGCTCTGTGCCTGTGTGCGTGTGTGCCCCCCCCCCACCTCCCTCCCCCTTCCTGTGTGTGGAAGCCTGCGGAAAATTCATTTCACAGTCAGCTTCGCGCATTCCTGGAATAGCAACGCCGGTAGCACGCCCTCGCCGACAAAGACACCGCGTCATCTTGTTTGCTTTCGATTCCTAGTGATCACTTGGTTGAATAACCGTTAAAACTAGTTAACACTCATTTATTATGCACTGGTAAAATTATCACTTTTCCATTTTATATAACAGAATTTATTAATAATTGAATCTTCATCAGATGGCACTCCATAGAGGACAGAGACAATTTGGCCATCGTCTTCACAGAAATTCGCTGTCGGAACGTTGTACATTTTTCAAACAACTGTCTGGGTTCTGGATATACAGAAAATTCACCGGGAAAGCCTCGTACTTAGTTCAAAATAGGCAGAACCGTCGAGAAACGTAACGACTTGCCACTACACTTCACGAAGAATTGATACATTACTACATATATATATATATATATATATATATATATATATATATATATTCAGTAATAAGCAATGTGCATCAATCCACTTATTCAGTTTCATTTTATTCGAACAAGTTTGCGAGGAGCTTTCGGCCATATTTATCTAATGCACAATTTATTATACATATTTCTCAATACTCGTTAAAACAAACGTACGATAATATTCACCATTAGTATTCATCTAATGAGCAGAGTGCGTTGCACTGTTGAACATTTTTTAGTAAAAAAATTGCAAACGTGAATAAAATATTTTCGGTCTTCTAACCGAGTGAAAAAAATTATGTTCGACGTATCAATTGCATGCGCTTTCATCGTATTCTAACAAATTGAGAATCTAGAAGACGATGATACTGAACATCATCGAAATGTCGGGCATACATATTTTCACTCGGTTAGAAGCCCGGGAATATTTGATTCATTCTTTACAGAGAGAAAGACTGCATTCTTAATTGCAAAAGTGTTAACACAAGTTAAAAACATTGCATGAAAACATTGCACTAAAAGAACAACAATCGGAAGCTTTCAGCTCACATCACCAGAAATTTTTGTCTTAACCGTCAAAACAACTATCCGTCATCAATTTAAACACTACTGATGACGGTTAAAAGAAAAATTCCTGATGATGACTATGTGAGCCGAAATCTTCAGTTTATTATTATTTTCTGTGACATTCAAGAATAAATGTTTTCTTGTAAATTTGAGGACTTTTTTTAGTTGGTTTTTAACACCTCTGCAATTTATTTGTAAATCCTGTCTGAGTAAGAGAAAAAAATAAATCTTCCCTGTACAGTAGACCTTACCTAAGTGGATAAGTCTAAAAATATTATTTAGGCATATCGTGTATCTTTGCATTTCCGTCCTGGTATGAATTGTGACCAATCATTGTAATGTAACACGATAACTCCGATTTCTAATGTTTGTCCCTATAATTAAATCAATTTCTGACACAATACTAGTTATTGGTTTAACCTGTAGGAATCCCAAAAATATAACTAGATAAAATTTTATTCCCTAGATATCACTATGTTTCGATATTCCAGAGATTGTGTTGAGACGCGGATAACAGGAATGGTTTATTTATATTAAATAAAATATGCCGTGGTGTGGTGGTCAGCGCCATTGCCACGCATCACAGAGGTTTCGGGGTTCGAATCCCACCATGGACATTGATGCTTGTGGTCGTTCTGGTCCCGAAAATTGGGGTTAAGGCTGAGGGGGAATCGACACTATGACCACGTGTCTCTCCTAAATCCAGAATGTGTCATGGATGCCAGTCTGGCAGTCGTCTGGGTTGGCCGAGGTCCTCAATGGGCTGTTGAACCAAAGATTAGTAGTAATAAAATGATATATAGCCTATTGAGTCAGAATGTTTTTTATTAAACTAGTGTATTAATAATCTTACAATTTGTACATTTAGTAAACCACATAAAGTTTTATCCCGACATTTGGGACCTATTTAAGTGTTACCAAATTATTAATTAATTTTTCTTCAAAGTATACCTAAAGAAATTTGTATGAAGTAATGGATTAATGTACAAAGACAATTTCAAATTTAAGATTCAGTGCAATAACTTACATTAAACTGAAATATGTCAAAAATTTCACAATTAACCAAAAATAATTAATTTTATTATAATGAACATAATTTATAATTTATTACCCATTGTTTTAATTCAGGGAAATGATCATTAATTTTACTTTTAATTTTTTTTCTATTGTCTGGCCGGTATAACAAATTTTACAATCTAAACAAACATTTTTTGTAAATAACATTGTTATTTTCAATTTTTTTATTATATCTTTGAAATTGTTAACAAAAATCAAATTGTTAAACTATTTAAATACAATACAAACATAATATTTATTATATCTGTTGATCACTTCGCACTCATTGTTTTCTAAGAAAAGTAAAACAATGAATTTATTTCAATTAACGATGAATTATTTTGATATTAACTGGAACCTTAATTTAAATAGATTAAAATCAATTTCTGTGATTGACGTTGCATAAGAAGGACTTAATTATGTTCATTATTCTTAAAGTCATCCATTTTTTGTTAACAATGAAAATTATGAAGAGTTTTGGACATGTTTCGGTTTATTGTAAGTTATAAATTCGAAATTTTGTTCGGATATGTATTCATTACATTATAAACTTTGCTTTATTTTTTATATATATCTGGATGTTGAAAAACTAATTTATAATATTGTTATTAAGAGATCCTAAATTTCTGGATGAAACATTATGTGGTTTATTAAATAGTAAATGTAACTTTATTAATGAACTCATTTAATAATTATACTACATATAATTTATCACATATCCGAGGGTATTTTACTGTGAAAATCTGCCAACCACAATATAATAAATGTCATTTTATTATTTTATATACATATTTACATTGGGAAAACTACAAGGAGTGGTATCTAAGAAAATAAAATATAATTTTTATTAGAAAAGTTCAAAAAAAGAACTTCACATCTCATTAAGTAATTACAGTTTATTCGTATAATACTTCACTGAATAATATGTAAGAGAACGAATATACAAATATAATATATAAAAACATAACTGATAATAGTTTGGACAACACTGACATCTAAATCTATTAACCAGTTTATAATTAAGTTTTCTTATTCATCCAACGGATTAAGCCTACTCTGCAAATAAAAAATCGAGGACTTCCAAATACAAAATTACTCTTACAATCGATAATGATATAGAACTTATACAGGTAAGCATATTTATGCAGTACATATTTCCCCTAGTATTATTGCCCAATATTACTACCACTTCCATTTTTACCCCTCCTCACTCTCCCTTTACACATTATTCCGCTACGTTAACCAATCCTCGGGGATAGGTAATAAATCGTATGACATATTAAATTCAATATAATCAGACAACAAAATGGCGCCACATGACTCGTAATATGGCTGGTTGATCGTCTTCAATTACATATTCATCAAGGAGTTCTTCTGAGAGTTGAGGGGAAAGACGTGCAGACGCAATAGAAGGAATAAGTTTGAAATGGAAATCAACGGAATATATCGCGATGAGAGTAGTTGGACAAGCATAGTGCTGACACGGAATCCACAAGACAAAACATGGCGTCATCTGATAATTAGAACAGAAGAGTAGCTGCCAGACTAATAACGATAAAAATTTGTACATATACGAACAGTGAAAGGTAAAACTGTATACACACACACATATATATATATATATATATATATATATATTGTAATAAATAACTGGACAGCTTTAATTAAATGAAGCAATTAACAACATTTATTAAGTTTAAAAAGGAACTTATTATCGTTGATAAATTTTACAATGTACAAAACCTATTCCGCATGCCGCATTTCATCCACTTAAAACAAATACTTTAATTTTCATTTATTAATTCGTCGAATCTCTTATCTCAGGGCCTTAACTGAGTTTGATAATTAGAACAAAATCAATGTATAAACTGACAATTAGCAATTCAAAATATAAAAAAATTAACCTAAAACCATATGAAAATAAGTGAAAAGAAAGTTGAACGAAATGAACTCTGAACGAAATCTGACTCTACGCTTTTAATTATCGTATACAAATTTATATCAAAGTTTTGGTTACTCACGGACCGTCTGACTGGTACCAGATCTCTCTCTGGTATCTTGAACACTTTTACACACTTTAATTTTAATATGAGGCCTTGGTTTTCACTGATTCTACACTTCACTTTAAAATTTGGCAAGATTGGCTGTATTTCGCTGACTGCTCCGCTCCACAATAATTTACCAATGTTCTCCTGGAACCATTCCTCCACGAAGATTTTGGAAAGTTCTATTCTGAAAAAACTGCTATTACTTTCCAATATTTACGATGCAATACTTCCGTGATTGTTTTACTTTGTATTAATTCACAACTTTAACAGGTAATACATTAACGATGTCTAGTCTCTGCTCAAGTTTTATTTGTTCTGTCCCTTGCAATGTTTCGCCACCAACTGCTCTTCTCCAAGCGCATACAGAGTTTAAGAGCGCGCATTGTTGAACTAAGGAAAAACCCGCCTTCATTGTCGACTTTACGCACTCGTACCGCTAACAATTTAATTATCTCCGCTACAATTCAATTTAGAACAAAACAAATTCATGTCCTAATTAATTGGCATTAATATATATATATATATTTATTTATTTATTTGTGGAGTTTACACATTCTTTTAATATATGTACATATATATATATATATTATGTATGCACTAATTAATTTAATTTAGAGATTAATATTTTTTATAATCTCCCACTTACAGGAGATCGTTATTGAAGGTAATAAGTAATATTCTTATGTCAGTACATTTAATTTAACATCGAAGGGAATCAATGGAATATGATATTTTTATAATATTATAATTTATATGTTAAATAAAAGGTACTGGCATAAGAATATTACTTATTACCTTCATTAACGCTCTCTTGTAAGTGGGAACTGAAGAAAAATTTTAATCGCTGAATTAAATTAATGAAATTAATTAGTGCATACATTTTTGTCTTAATTTTAGCCATTTATTAATATTGAAACTTCAAACAGAACCCTTCAAAAACATACAAGACTCAAAATGGCAATACAAACCAAAGAACCAAAATAATATCAAAAACATTATTAACACACTCAGCATCCAGAACAAAGTTTGAAATTGACAACAAGCCCTTTCATCCTGGCTTTTATAGTAGGTTAGGTTTGTTCAGTATGGCAGTGTGAACAAGCCTTACATTCAATTATTAACTACCTTAGGCCATGTGTTTATCATTAATCCAATTGTGGTTATGTAAAATATGACACATTAAAGTTGTAGTCTGTGACGTGACGTCCGTGGTGGAGAGGATACTGCACGCCGTTCAGAAAGCTTATGAGAGATTTTTCTCGAATGCAGTGCACAAATCAGGGAACTGTCGTCGTAAATTCTGTCTCTGTCGTCGTAAATGCAGTGCAAGCGTTCCCTTCCGTTAGGGACAATTAGTTACGGGCGGACAGGCAGCCTCTGGGTTCATTTATTGACATCAAAAACGTTCGAAAGAGACCCTTCCTTCACAAGAAGCAAAAACGTCGTAAGGACTAAGGTCAGAAGAACTGGAACATGTGGCAAAATTCGAAACTAACCTCAGTTTATATTGCTGACACTACAAAGTAGTACCTCCACTCTTTCAAGAATGGCGGTTGGTGAATATTGCCTGTAAGAATGTGTAAACTCCAAAAATATCACAAATATCAAACATGGATTTCAAAGAAAAACAGAAAAACGTTACAGACAATGGAATTTGTTTACATTTGATGAAATCGGAAGCTCGGAGGAAATGTGTGGAACGCGGGTGATGAATCACTGCATTTAGACAAACTTCAGCAGAATAGGTCGACTTTGATATATGGTCAAATATGACGCTAAGAACTATCCGCGGAATTCATATTGAAATGGGTAAGATATCTTAGAAAATTAAATTACAACCGCGGCCTGAACATTCTACTAAAATGTCAGGACATGTATTACTTTATATGGAAGATATATTACAAAGCAGCTCCGTTCTCTGCTTTATTCTCACGAGCACCATGACGTTCAAGCATCCTCGATTTCAATTTTGATAATAACTTGGAAATATGTTACTGATATTGTTTCTGTTGCCCAGAAGAAAGGAAGGAAGGAAGTTTATCACTGTACAAATCATTATGGTGAAAATATTTAGAATCAGAACAGAAATTGAAAACCTTCATGGAATGTGAGAACAATCCCTATAGAGTGATTAAGAAAAGTTATTATCATAAACTGAAAGTATTTGAAAAATATAGTCTTTGAAATTATCGTATTTTCATGTCGAAAACCTCTTCAGAACGGTTAACTTGATTTCTAATATGTCAGTACTATTGGTCTTGGCTCTAATTCCCCTTGCTTCATGATAAATGGTCCACCGGTGATCAATATGAAAACAGAACGGTACGTACGCACCTGTAAAGTCAAAGCACTTAGTAAATTTATATTCGTTTTTTTAAATTGTGAACTTGATAAGCAGTGCAGAGCGAAACAAGAATATATATTTGAGCGGAAAAGGATGACATATAGTAATAAATTTAAAAGGGAAAAATTGAGTGAAAGAATAGCGCCGGGAATTATACAGCTACGTCAGCTTTTACAAAAATTTTGTCATTTAACTTCACATTGAAACTTAGTAGTGTAATACGCATAGATCAATGTTTAAAATTATCAAAATCTGCCAGAAAAAATGGCGTTAAATTGTTTTAATTTATGTATAATAATTAATTTGAAATATGTGGGAAATCCTGTACGATAAGTTGAAATTATCGAAACCCTGAAGGAGTAGTAGAATGACAGCTGATTTCGAAATAGAAGAAAATTCAAGTATCGGGAATTGTAAAATATAACTGGTATAAATAATCTGTAAATTGAGTGTGTGTGTGTTGATACCACTTTCCTGACCTCAGTTATTTTTTAAAAAAAATATTTTTTTACCAAAGAAATCAGAATTGTTCTCTGATTTCTTTTTCTGTGAATCTTGTAAGAGGCATAAAAGTTTGAGTATTTGCATGGCGGAAGTGCACCTGCGTCGCTTGCCAGGGGAGACCACCCTCTCTCCCTGCCTCCCTGGCAGGAAAATGATAATAAAACGAAGCAGTAGTGGAAAACAAAAGGGCGTGTTGGGAGATGCCTTCCAGATTTGTTTAGCTTACCGTCAGCGGCGGTTGCCAAGTCTCCGCATACCGCCATCAGCTGGAATTACATCGCCTGCGCCACCTGGTGCGTGGCGGCCAACAAAATCCTCCCTGTCAGCTAAACACTGCTTCCTATCTCGCTAACGTGATCGTGATCGAAATATCTGTCAATCATGCAATCTCTAGGCGTTGCTGGCCGTAGGTACCTAGTCATAAAAAAAAACCTAAATGATGCGACGGCAAGGCAGTTTCTATTAAAAAATATCACCGATGACATAATTTCTGATGGTTCCTAAGTTGTCTTTTTGTTTTACTTTCAAAGGAATTTAATAATTTTTCATCATTCAAATTCCCTCATGCCGAAGCAACATTAATACAAAAAATTAATTAAAAACTAAATCAGAACACTACAAAACTAATCCAATATCGATATGCACTTTACAGCTTCATGATGTATTCGACCATTTTGGTTCTATCCCCAACACCACTTTCCGCATTTTTACATTTCAAGCTAAAAATGATTTATAACGTGAAACGATGCAATATTGTATGTAGGTTACATATGTAAATTACCTGTATTTCTTGTTGAATAAATAAATCAGTTATCTGGTCTAATTAACATGACAGATTGAATCAGCTATGCTCCGTTGCAGATGCTATAGATTTCGTCTCATGGGAACGTTGTCTACGAATACATTTACATATAATTGTTTTTATTCATGAATCGGTTAAATAATTTGTATTTGCATATGCATTGAACACCTCAATAATTCAAGCCACAAATAGAAATTATATATATATATATTGTAATGCCAATTAATTAGGCCATTAATTGTTTGGGCATAAAATTTGAATAGTTTGAGAAATCCATTATAGCGGTCTGATCGAACAAAGCAACACTGAGAGAAGCGAGCTCACTTTGCTTTGTCGAAAAGTCATAAATGGCGTTTGCGCGCTAAAACTCGGGAGCACTAGGAGTCAGTTGGCGGAAAAACATCGTGAGGAGGAGAACAAGTAATATAATTTGAGCAGAGACTAGACATCGTAAATGTATAACTAGTTAAAGTTGTAATTTAATACGAAGAAAATATTCACGCCGCAAGTATTACAGCGTAAATATTGGAAAGTAAGAGCAGTTTAAATCTACATCAATGAGCTAAAGAAAAGTTAGTTTGCTCCGAAAGAATAAACAGTTAATATAAATCTTCAAGGAGCTACGGTGCAGTTTATGTAAAAAATCAGTAAAAGACTAATAAATCTACGAATCATAGGATTCCTGTAAGGCAAGCAGACATCAGATAGCTGACATTCGGGAGGATCATCCGAGTTCCTGGGAGCCTATCAATTTTGACTTCAATAGTGTAAAATCTGTGAGTCGACATTTTAGAATCAGTGTATAATTTTGCAATAGTGTACTTCCGTAACGAAAAGGAATGCTGGTACCAGCTGGACACTACGTAAGTAACAAAACCTAAACTAATGATTAATTGTAAACTTTAATTAAAGGATAAAGTCAGATTTCGTTCTCTTTTAATTGTCAATCAGAGTTAATTTCTTTACTTTTAAATTTCTTTCTATCGACATAATGTTTAGGTAAAATGTGAACTGTTTGTTAATAAGATTTTTAATCAATTTGTTGTGTCCATTATCAAACCCAGTAGAGGCCCTGAGAGAGAGAAAGATCAGAAATTTTGTTGTAATTATCTTAATTGCCACAAAATAAATAAATATTTTGTTTGTTAATTTTGAATATTATTCCATTTAATCATTACCTAAATGGCGCTTCACGTGAGGTATATTCTTCAAATTCTCTAAATGTAAATTAAATAAAGCTCAATTGTTAATTATTACATTTTGGCTCCCACAACGTGGGGCAAATTAAATTATTAATTTTTTAATTATTACAATATACATATAGCAAGTATAAACGTTTGTAACCAGGTGCGATGCACCCATAAATAGCTCATAATGATTATATATATATGCGTACATCATTGTTTGAGTATTTTCCCCTCTATTTCAAGATCTTCAAACGCGAATTCCCAACTATAGGCAAATAGCCACCTTCTGAGATACAAATGATACGTTATAAAACGATACGTTATAAAACTCCACCTACTGACAATATCTCGAATAATTTCAGTTGAGAAAGTACGTATGGTGACTCTCATATGTAGTAAATATGCAAGACAGCAGTTGTGAACAGTTGTACCTGTGGTAGTGAGTGTCAATCTAAACTGGGGAAAAAACTAATATTATGATTTTAATTTTTATGGAAATTGTTCCCATAGACTTCGAAGTAAGATCTATGAATGTTATATTCCAACGACATACAAAAACAAAATTTTGGTAAGTGGCTCATTATAAGTTTGTGAACCAATTACAACTGACACACATCTCTGGATCATTTAATACCACTCAATCAAATCCCGATGCAGCGTATTCGAAAATATGTATTGGCTGCAATTGCAACATTACAATATAAAATCTATGTACACTTCCAGTTTAAACGTCCGTTGGTAGTTCGATAAGTCAAGAAAACTTTTATGAAAGAGCGGAAATTTTTCACTTTTGCGCCATTGTTGATAAACATGATCCTTTCAAATATATTCCTAAAACTTTTAAACAAATGTCAGTCGTTGTTTATTGTTGCCAGCCTTCTGCAGTGTTAGATGTGCAGTCAGGTGGAGACAGTGGAAAAAACGAAATTCTCGCTGTCATTAAAAACTTTTATTTGAAGGGTTGGACAGCAGCACAAACCAAAACCGTTCATGGGGACAGTACATCAGCATTAAAGAACATTTACTTCTGGATTAATTAGTTTATACGACGTCTCAGAAGCACCAAAGATAAAACTTGTTTCAGTCGCCCAATTGAGGTCACCGCTCAGAAAACATCGAAACAGTTCACGATATCATAATGAATGATCGCAGACTAGAAGTACGTGAGGTAGTTGATGCAGTATGCTTCTCAAATGAACGAGTAAATTTCATCCTCCATGAAAAAGCTTTGCGCGCGATGGGTGCAGCGACTATTGAAATTGAACCAAAAACGGATTCGGAAAAACATTTCATCGCATAATCTAACAACGTTTAGGCGTAAACCCCCCAAAAAATATTACACATATTCGTAACTGGATACATCACTACACTCTAGAGACCAAAAAAAAAATCAAAACAATGGACGAAAGGAGGTGAAAATCTACAGGGGGAAGATAGTTTTGTCAGCTGGAAAGGTGATGCCACTGTCTTTTCGAAATGTCAGGGCATAATATTCATAGATGTTTTGGAAGAGGACACAACCATAACTGGGCTCTATTATACTGCTCTGTTGGATCGTTTGAAATGTGTACTAATTGAAAAACGACTAAGATTGGCTGTTTCACCAGGAAAATGCGCCAGCGCACACAGCATCAGTCTTAATGGCGAAAGTGTGAGTTGGGATTCTCATCCACCATACTCACCAGACCTAGCACCAAGTGACTTCTTCTTGTTCCTGAACTTTAAAATTTTACTTGGTGGGCAGAAATTTTCATGAATAAGCGACCGTGAAGGAGTATTTTGCAAAACCTTTGTTTGTGATGGGTTGAAAAAATTGGAAACTCGTTGGGCCAAGTGTTAACCAAGGAAGGAGAATATGTTGTGAAATAAAGTAAGTTCTCTAAACGAAAATTTATTTTTGTTACATTTTTACTAGACTTATGAAACAACCCTCGTATTTACGAAATTACGCGAGTTACACCAAATTCAGATTACATAAAAAGATATTGAGTGTTGGGGGTGAGTTTGGAAGTTGTGAGGATTCGACAGACTAGAGTTATAGTTATGCAACATATAAACAAGACTATGTAATTGAAGTAGAAGAAGTAGAAACGTTTGTTGAGCAAAGAGCCTTTGTGATGGTTAATAGACTTAGATTATATTTAAAGGCAACACGGACTAACCTGAAGTAAGAGAAATGACGTGGAAAAGAAATGTGAACGGAGTAGGCCCTGTATTAAGTGTAAATATGTAATTGAAACTTGTTCAAGTGATTTACGGCGATGAAGATATTAATAATAGATAACTACCGGTACGCGAAAAGCCTCCTAATGCTTTGGTATGCAAAGTTTTGGCGCCGTTCTGACCACATGATGGCAGTTGGCTGTCGACCACGATATAAACGGCGTGTTTAAAACATTTTCCGCAGGAATGCTCAAACATGGGGATATAAATATATGCACTCTCCACACTGCTTCATGGAAAATGTTTGCCGGAAATATACAATTATAAAGAGAATAAATAACCCTAATAAAGACTAAATAAGCCATTAACATAGATTAACGTAAATGTATGTAAAGGCAAAATCAGACCAGTATTAATTGTACAATGCAAATAACTTGCAGCAGTCCCGATAAAGACTGCAGAGTAAACGAATTGTTTGCGTAATAGGAGGTAGGAGGAACGTGACCGAGGGGAGCGGCGAAGTGGCGGCGGAGCTTTCTTTGTGGTTGTGCAATGTGGCTGTTTTCGTTGCTAACAATTGTGTCTGTGAGGCCTGCCAGGGATTACTCCCCCTGTCGTATCACGCCATGACAGTTGCCGTCGCCCCCGGCCCCGGCTCCTGTGCCAAAACACGACAGTTGCTGACTTATTGCAAAAACAATCCTCGTCGCCCCTTCCCCGCTGTGTCATTCACGTTTACTCTATATTGGACAGCAATATTTTCATAAAAGGACTGATATGAAATCGGTGGAGAAGGGTAGGTATTAAATCTGAAACTTAATGGGTAAAGTACTTTTAGTAAACAGAAGATGCAGTTATCAGGTCGCATATTTGAAATTAACTGTTGGAAAACAACTTACTGTAAAGAACGAAGAAACGCGGGTCAGTAATTGTATTGTATTCCACTGTATAATTGTAACTGCAAATGGGATAGATCCCGGTGGCATCTTTGTCGAGAACTATATATCAAACAATAATAAAATAAAATAAAACATAGACATAACGTTAAATACTCTGAAAGATAAATCAACCGCACTTGTTAAATATTTCCAATCGCCCCTTTCACAATATAAGGAATATATCCCTAGTTTGAATAACATTAATTTCAATCACTTTAACACTTTCACTTCACTGCCAACGACAAGGAAATGTCTCGACAACTACTGCAGGTAACCTTATTCCATTGTACGATGGATCTATAATGAAATTAATATTTACCTACATCACAATATTGCCTACGAGCTTTAATTTTGTGTATATGATTCAAGAATAATAAAATTAATTGAAAACAATTTATTTTACGTCTGTTTTTTAATTAAAAAATTTGTGAATGAGCTTTTACAGAAACTTAATTTTTTTATAGCGTTAGGACGTTTCGATACGTGTTCGTATCTTCTTCAGGTATTATCCTATACAAGAGGTATTTACAAATGATTAATATATGGACTTAAGGAAAGTAAACACGACAAATTAACAACTTACCAAATTATTATAACAAACTAGTACTACACACAATTACAATGTTGATAATTCAAGCTATAATTTAAAGAGACCATTAGCTGATATATTGATAGAAAAGGTTGCCGATGATGAAACTAATGGACCATATCGGTCTATCGTCGACACGTAAATTAGTTCGCAGCTATTACACCTATGTTCTATGTTAAAAAATTATATTACCATGAACAATCCATATCTCAACGTCTAGCGGAGCTTCCAATAATAGTGACTTCTATTTATCATCGCTGAAACCAACGTATTTAGATGGTCTTTGATTTCTTAGTTGGTCCCTACTTTGTATGTTTTCAACGGTTTTTCCTTCCTTTATCTTTTTTTTGTTATTTCATCGTCTGCCTAGGCAGATAAATAAGTAGCCTTATAAGAGTCTTAATTTAGTAATAATAAGAACCACACAATGTTTCTGCAATCCTTGCTGCTTTCGTCAGGTGATTAAAAACGCAAGAGTCGTGGGAACGACACAACTGCCAAAAACTAGGAGACTAACTCAAAAAACTTGCTTTGCACGGTTGTGTCGTTATCACGTTTAACACCTGACAAAAGCAACAAGGATTGCAGAGACGTTGTGATGTATTTATATTATCACGTCACTTTTTTATTTGGTTATTAATTTATATAATTCGTATAATTTTAACACAGACGTATTAGGACTATATATTTGAATTTCTAGTTACACTTTAGTTCAGAAAATTGATTCTCATGAGTACGGATAAATTTGTTGGAATATTTCTGGAGTTTTCACTTTCCAATGGAGGCTAAAATATTGCGTCCGATTCAACCTAACAGCAGACTTCCTTGGTTAGGCCGAAATAAGTAGGTTTTAACCAGTAAGAATGTTGGAATATTCATGCCAGAGTTCTGATTTCTTCTGAAAACCGGTAGATGATATTGGTTTAATCTTCCTTTCTTCCCTATCAAGCTATCAGAGAGAAAAATATCGCTATCAATTCAATCATCTTCAACGAACTTCATAGCTGGAATGAGTAGAGTAATTTTTTTACTGGTTATTATTGATTATATTTTTGTAAGAATCCCCCAGGTATTTTTTTTAGAGTAACAGGCTACATGAGGCTAATCCACGTGGTGGCAACTCCCCTTTAATAGTATAGGAAGGGATTCGAAAGGGAGGATGCGGAAGGGTAAAAGAAGGTAGGTAGCCAAGGGTTAACTAGAGCCCCGGGCTATAGTTTAAGGATCCTACCCGGCAGTCGACTAAAAGTGATGCAGGAGAAACCCTAGAAAGCCTGAATCCGGTAGGTATAGCATAGTGTACTTGTCCCACACCATTCCGATGGCTACGGAGTGAAATTTTTAAGTCTGATATTTCTTCAAATAGATGTGTGCGATGTGGTAGAGCATCATGAATATATTATATGGCATTATGCGATGAATATTTGAATTCATAGCCACCGGAGAATGGATTTGAAAATACGGTAGCAACTAAAATGGATTCCAGAACTAACGCAGTTTCAAAAAATACGTTAACAAAAATACGATACGACTACTTCAGAACGGAAGGTAAATATTAACGATATTCTTTATATTTGGAGCGATGAAGTGCAATGAAGTGCACTGAAAAAAATTCTGACATCTCAACCTCGCCCGCAGAATGATTTGAGTCAGTTCGATGATTTTGGGTTATAAAAGAGGTATTATGTAGAAGTAATTCAGTAATGTTTACAAGATAATTGAAAAGATGCATCCCCCTCTGCGGTAGAAAGGGGTGAAGCGTTATTTCGAGACGATTATTTATAGAGGCAACAATGCGTAAGTAATATCAACACAGGCACATAATAAAGACGTAAAGGTCCACAGGTGCTGGCGGCCAGGCAGTAAATCGTGCAGGCACTAAAGGTGTTGGACGTTGAGTGCTCTTCTGTCTGCACTTGTTTATATGGCGGCATTTTACTAAGCTCGGACTAATCGCCTCATTCATCTTTCACTCAGCGACCAACCTGACTGACGCGGTCGCATCTCGCACTCCCAACGTCATTCATACGACTTCTCGAGGAATACTATTTGTTTTTATCGATGTCTTTCATGGTTCTTTTGAAATGCGCTCACAGTCACTTGCCGACTGTGACACGACGCTAATGTGGGCAACTTCGTTCTCATTATGATGAGCCTTACGGACCGTTCAAACCTAGTTGCTTACGGATTGCTAAAGGATAAATAAACAAAATTAAATTTTTAATGTAACATCAGACACACTGTTGTTTCAAATGTCACTGTACGCCGGTCCCACTATTCAATAAACGAGATTTTCTGTGAAAGGACGTCCTTTGTACTCAATTAACCGATCCCCGGTACTTCATTAATTGAAATAAACATTAAATGTTATGCCAATTATTCTTTTGGTCATTTGTTGACAGCCCTCTTTTTTTGCGTTACCTCATTTTACGCTCAATGATGACCTGCAGCGGGTGATTCAGCTCACAAATAGATTCATTTAATAGAACCAAAAAATACTGTATCGGCACGTATTTAAAATTAGAACAACTCATTTCGTAGATATATTATAAACAATTAATAATGTACTGTTTTATTAAATAGATAAATTAAAAAAATTAACGACCATTATAACAGACATTAAAAATATTTTCTTCAACACAACAACGTTTCGGTACATTTTTGTACTTTCATCAGGTTGTTTATGTTGTGTTTGTGCGGCAACAGAATTTAATGCTATTAGTGCTGTAAAGAACAAACAGGAAAATACTTAAAATTCCAAATTTATGTCACCATATTTTTCTTTTCTTATTCTAAAATTTTATCTATTTATTGAATTTCTATGTCACATCAACAGAGATATTGTCATTAACGACCTACGGTAAGTTATTAAATGCTATTTACTTAAATTTTATTTATTTATTGAATTTCTCTGTCATATCAACAGAGATATTGTCATTAACGACCTACTGTAAGTTATTAAATGCTATTTACTTAAATCAAAGTGGTTCACGGTGGGTTATTTAAATAATGTTGGACAGTTCTACTTCTGCTATAAAACTAAAAATTTATGTAATACGAAAAAAAAATTATTCTATCGTAAATGTGATAAAGTAATAATAAAACAATATCATATTTAAAATCGAATCATAAATATTTTAATTATTTGTTATCATGGTCGTTAATTTATTTTATCGTTTAAATAATTTTCAGTGTATGTCTTCTTACAAATAATATACAAATTGGCCTTAATCCAGAAAAAAAATATTAAAGCACTTGATAAAAATATAATTCCACGACGTTTCGTACTTAAATTAGAACTTCAACAGTTGTAAACTGGAGTAATTTAGAACTGGGAGTATTATATTTGATTTATTAATTTGTCCTCCGACATTTTACTGTAAATTTATTACATATTATCAATTGGTAGCAGATATTAATGCAAGAACTTGACATATTATTTATAATAATCCAAGTAATAAATTTCTATGTGCACCTGATGAAGTTCTAAATTAAGGACAAAACGTTGTGAAATTATATTGTTATCAATTGCTTGAGCAAATATTTTGTGACTTATGATGAACTTATGTACTTATTATAAAATGAAAATATGAACGATATTTATAAGAGTGTTTTTGTAGTTATAATATAACCCTATTTATTAAACATCAGACAATAAATTCGATTTTCTTCACTTTTCTTGTAAATTTCCTTCTATTACTCTTAGGTTACTAGTAGAAGTTCTATATACCTTATTCTAATGGTAACACTACTTTACCTTAATATTTCCTTTAAGTCTGATGTTATAAATCTTTTTAAACGCGTCAGAATTATTCTATTTGCTTCACTAAACCGTTCTTGTAGATCGCTACATATTATGATAAATTTGGATATATTTTTCCTTTGATTGTTGTTATGGATAAATGCTCCGTGCATTCACTATCACTCATTCACTATTGCACTTTCTTTTTAAAACATTTCTGTGATCTCAATATCTCCGTTACGTGAGAGCTAAAATCACAAACGATAATCATAATGCGAAATAGTCTCTTTCCAATATTCACCGACGAGTGATGTCTGTCACACATGAACGCGATGAGTTCTGGAGTTACAATATATTGTCTTCGTAGAATTATTCTACTAGTCATAACGTTTACTCAGCCTTTTTAAATGAAATGATAACTGCTCAATTGAAAAATACCAGCGTTATCAGTTGTTTTAAGTAAATAAATATCAAATAAATTCATTAAGTGTTCATTTTTATCGTCTTATTTAAAGTTCGGATAGTGACAGAGTGATTTGATGACGTATGACGTAGAAATAAGAGTCTAAGTGTGTCATGTATAATTACGAAAATATACATACATGTATGAGAAACATAGAAATGAACAATACAAATGCCCTTTGATGTACCAGACATGAAACCAGATGGTGTCTAAGAGTATTCCTAACAAAATAACCAATATTTCTTATATATTCATCTTCATGCCTGGTGACTTGCAAAATATTCTGTTCACTTTATTTGGAATGCCAAAAGTTTCTATCAGGGAAAATATTACAAATTCAGAATGTATGGATCTTCACATTTGGTAAAACTGAAATCATATAAAAAAATATGCTCATTCAGAACTTATAATTTATATCAGAGTGAAATAAACTTAAATATATTGTAATGCCAATTAATTAATCAATTAATTGTTTTTAAATAAATTTGAATTGTTAGCGAACAGTTTCTACTATAGCGAGCAGAGAGAGCGCGGAATGGCGTTTACGCGCGCAAAAGCATAGTCAGTTGGCAGTCAGCAGCGAGGAGCAAAAGTCAAAAGTTTAATTTGAGGAGCGAAAGAGTAAAGCGGAATAGAGAAGTCGATGTCTAAGAGCAGCCACGAGAGGACAGACATTTTAAAATAAATCTTTACTGAGCTAATTTGCAGTTTCAATCCAAACCGATCAGTAAATCGGTAAAAGACTATAAAAAATCTGTAACTCGTGAGATTCCTGTAAGAAAGATAGCTGACCAATTTGGAATTATCATCCGAGTTCCTGGGAGCCTAGAAATTCCATAAGTGTAGAATCTCTTGAGAAAAACGTAGAATCTGTGTAAAGATTTTGCAATATAGTGTACTTTTTGAAGCGCTAAAAGAATGCTGGTACCAGTCGAACAATGCGTAAGTAACAAAAACCTTAATAAAAATCTGTAAACGCTAACTAGAAGATCAAAGTCAGATGTCGTTCAGTTTTCTTGTAGTTTTTCTTTCATTTATCAGCACATTATTTTCAAGTAAATTTTCATTTGTATTGTTAATCAGATCATTCAATAATATTCACTGTAAATCATCAAACCCAGTAAAGGGCCTGAGAGAACAGATATCAAATTTTGTTTGTAATTGTCTTTTATTCTTTGAAAGCCACTAAAGGAAAATAAATTATTTTGTTTGTGAATTTTTGATCTTTTTCATTTAAATAACCTCACATTGTTAATTATTACATTTTGGCTACCACAAAGTGGGGAAAATTCATTAAATTAATTAACGTAAATTAGTTGATTATTACAATATTAATGTCTGGTGTGTCCAACATAGGAGTAAAGGGCATAAACAAGAATCGAAATCTAATGCTATGTATAACGCATTAAGCAATTCACCGTCCACAGGTAACCAAAAACATCCATATTTTAGACTAACAACTGGACGTTTGACACCTGTCTGAATCTTGTGTAGAAGAAGAAAGGCATTTGGCAACAATATCAACTTTTAAAACCTTGACAATTATTTGTTACATCCCGACTCGCCTTCATTCTTGCACGATTTCACGTTCTACTACATCTCAATGGAGGCTCAAGCAATAATATTATTTATAGAATGATTCTCGTATTGTCAAACGGGATCAAATCAGGTGTCCGCCATCATAGTCAGGCCGATCTATTAGCAAAAAAGTAGAGTGGAAATGTCACGGCACGCAAATCGACGATTTTGATCCCGAAACATTGTGGATTAATTTGACGCGATTGATACACAGATTAATAATATTATTGCTAAATTTTCAGACGCCTTTACTTGACATTCAAATCTCGGCAGAACCACAAACATACACTAAATGAAACTTTTAAAGTTTTGTGTTTATAACACACGTTATTAACGTTCAAGATGTCAACTCACGAATTCCATTAATTTTTTCGGCATATATATGGAATATTAAAATCAATCAGGTTGGTGGTCTTATTTATGCGTAGAAAAATAAGAAATACATTAAAAGACTAGTCGTAGTTCATTCAGGCGGGCGAGCATTAAATATTATAAAACGTCTGTTAAACGTTTTACCGTTCCTTCACGAAATGTTAAAGTTCACAGACGATTTATCTACACTCCGGCGGTCATATTTGTGTCACGACGGTCCCGCTTATATTTAAAGACCATCAATCATTACATAACTCGAGACGTGGTTCCTCAAATTTTAAACGAAAGACTAGTTTAACATTGACGGAATGATTTTTAGCAATGGTTTTTTTCCTGTTTTAGGTAGCTTATGAAGCGTCCGAATTTGCACGTGCGCCATGTCTGTCCAGGCGATCTGTTGCGCATGCGCCGCCCTTGATGTGCTTGTGCGCACTAGCGCTTCGCCGCGGGCCTGCCAATACACTCGCTATTTTCATAGCAAACAAAGAAACCCATTAATTAAGAGGCTGCATCTCGGGCTTTGCCACCCTGTGAAAATATCCTGCGGCTAGCAGCGCAAGAGTTGCGCGCCCAACTTGACGGCTCCAATGAATGGGGAAACTGAAGCGAGTACAAAGATGTCAATACGCTCTGTCGCCGATAGAAAGACACTCCAGCTCCTTTCACCGCCATGTCAAATACTTTCAATTTTCAAACCGTTCACATTATTTGCGAAATTGATGGACAAAAATTAATTGCTTTAAATTGAATTAAGCCAAGAGTGTCTAACTTTTGCTATCCTATGAAAAACTATTAAATCGAACCGCAAAAATTATTCATTATATTACATTACGAACGTGTACATAACTTGAATATATAATAGTATGTAAACTGAAGCAATGAAAGTATCCGCTGTTAGCCTTATTTCCAAAGTGAATCCACAATGTGGCTCACAAACTATAATTTTGTATAGGTTATAGTCATTCAATTGTTACAATCCGCGCTGTTTATTATCTAGGAAATATTATTACCAACCCACTCCACGACGAGACCGCCATCTGACTCGACACACACTGGATTTATAGCTGCATGTAACCAGTACCTTCTTACCCTCTGCTTTTCTTGGTAACTTTTGGAAAATAGGGGCGGAAGTGGCTCTGCTAATATTTCAGAACGATTAGTGGGAATCGGTAAACCAAATCAAGATGGGGCCAATGTAGCTTCGAACTCAATTAATCATGAATTTACCATGTTGAATTATATTGCCGCCATTTGAGGTATTATCGTTTATAAATTGTAAAATAAAAGTATAAAACAAAGTGGAGTTTCGATAATGACATATTTTCTAAACGTATTCGATTATTCGCACAGTCATACATTATTGGTACGATACTACGCGATGGACCCGATACTATAATTTCTCTCTACTTTTTAACCATGTAATAATATATATATATATTGTAATGCCAATTAATTAAGCCATTAATTGTTTTTAAATAATTTAAATTGTTAGCCAATAAATGAATGGTAGCGGTATATGAGCAACAATAAGCGGCAGGCTCTGTTTCTTTGTTGAGGAATCAGAATGGCGATTACGCGCGCAAAAGTATAGTTAGTTTGGAGTCTACGGCGAGGAGCGAAAGAGAAAAGTCGACGTCTACGATCAGCCAGGACAGGAGAGACATTGTAAAAAGTTAGTTTGCAGTTGGCGGAGAAACATTGCGAGGAGCAGAACAAATAATAAAACGTCGTTAATGTATTACCAGTTAAAGTTGTGAATTAATACAAAGTAAAACATTCACGGAAGTATTGCATCGTAAACATTGGAAAGTAATAGCAGTTTTTGTCAGAATAGAACTTTCCAAAATCTTCGTGGAGAAATTGTTCCAGGACAACATTGGTAAATTAGTGGAGCGGAGCAGTCAGCCAAATACAGCCAATGTTGCCAAATTTTAAAGTGAAGTGTAGAATCAGTGAAAACCAAGGCCTGATATTAAAAATTAAATTGTGTAAAAGTGTCCGAACAAGGTAAAATTGATTGTTCTGGTACCAGACCGACGGTCCGTAAGTTAAAAAACTTCGATAAATTTGTAAACTATAATTAAAAGGGTAGCCAGATTTCGTTCATCTTTCATTTCATTCAAGTTTAATTTCGTTCATCTTTCATTTCATTCACTTTTCATTTAGCTTTCTTTCAGTTATCAACTGAAATTTTAAACTGAATTGTTAATCAGATCATTAAATCATTTGCTTTGTTAATTATCAAACCCAGTGAAGGCCCTGAGAGAAGACATTAATTTTGGATTGTAATTGTTTTTAATTTTTGGAAGCCACAAATTGATAATGAATTATTCTGTTTGTAAATTTTGATTAATCATTCATTTAATTAATCCCTTTTCATTTTGATCATAACAATATATATATATATAATATGTATTATTACATTATATTATAAATTAATATCTATCACAAATTTATTATCCTGATGTAACAGTTTCGAGTTATACGAATTTAATGAATAAGAAAGATAGCCAAATCAGACAAAAAAGTGATAATATAAATACTACACAACGTTTCTGGGATCCTTGTAGCTTTCGTCGGGTGCGAAGACGAAATTATATTATCGCTTTTTTGTCTGAATTGGCTATCTTTCTTATTCATTATTTTCAATCAGACGTAAATTTTTCGATTTGAAAGTAATTTTCCCTACAATTAAACATATTCACGTTAAAAGAGTTATTAGAACAATATCAGGTTAATAAGATGTATGTAACGACCATTTTTTAATGAAAAATGTTGTTATTCACAAGCAAATAAATAATTTTTTTGGATAATAAAATGTCTGTTAATAGTCGTTAAATTATATCTTATTAAAGTATGGTTACAGGGATTAGCTACGAAAGCTCGCGTTAGATTCCTGGTCCGGTAGCCATTTTTCCATCATCAAACTTTAATTCAACTTGCATGGTCTTTATGGCCTGATACAAATGAAAGGTTCTCTAGATTGCTGAATACATTTAATTATAAAAAACAAATGTAAAAATATTATTACGATTAAATAATTCCAAAAATTGAATCAATAACCCGAAAAATCCATTATTTTCTTGTAATGTATGGATAGTAGACACAATATGATTTTTTAATTATTTTTATGTTTAATGTGCGCGTTTATTTAATTCTACGGAGAGTTATTTTACTGACTACAACGATTAATTTATTTGTTACATTATGTTGTTAATCTTTTTGAATTTTATCTTCATCATGTTAATTAATATTAAGTTTCCCCCCCCCTTATAAAATGATGCAAAAATTTAATTTGGTTATAATTAGTAATTATTATTCTATGAACGTTATAAATAACATATCAAAAGGTCTTACGAAACATAACATAAATAAACATAATTCTACCTAAACATTTTATGTAGTTGAATAATTACAGAGAATTTAGAGTAATTTTTTTTTAAATATAATAAATTGTAAATTTACAAGAAATTATTTTCTTAACCTGTCTTTTAATATAATTTGATTTTATAATCTTTATACAAATTTTTTATTTGTAATATTGTATTATAGTTATTGTATTTATTATGACTGAAAAATATCTTTGTTTTTCTGTCTTCTTTTTGCCTTTCAGTCTTGACTCGTGACCTTATTTCAATATTGTCGATTGAGACTGAAATAATACTTTTTAATTAAAAAAAATAGAAGAATTAATTATTGTCAGTTGTTAATTGTAATTTTCGTATTGTGTGAATTTTTGGAAAAATCGTATTATTGTAATAATATTTGCAATCTGATTTATTAAGCTAAATGAAATAGTTTAATGTGCATAGTAAGTAAAAGCATCAAGAAGTTTGATAGTCTGTAACTGTGGAAACTAAATTAATTTTATTCGTAGCCAGACTGAGTGGACGTTTATGATTTCAAGTTTCACTAAATTTTATAACATCATTTTTCAATCTAGTCGCAATCTGAAGAACAAATAGTCGTCGCAACGTTGTTATTTTAAACTGAATATTTGGAATATATTGTCTCTTATTGATCACAAACTACATTCTGATTCATGTATAATTATTTAGTATGATATAGGGAAGTTAAACCCTTATTAAAGAGTCAAGAATTAATTAGGCAATAAAATCAAGAGCTTTCGATTTTAGTAACTGATAAATCCTGCTCTGATTAATAAGGTTACTGACTTCCATATTTAATCTATTTACATCAGTCAATTCGCCATTCACAATAAAATATTATTTCTTTTTATGTTCTAGATAAAATTCTCGGGTCTCAACCCGGGCCAATTGTTCGTTGAATAACGACGTTTCGACGATGACGATGGGGGAGATTGCCGTCGAAACGTCGTTATTCAACGAACAATTGAGCCGGGTTGACACCCAAGAATTTTATGTAGAAAGATTCATCAGGAAAGCCGTCGCTCTCTAATATCTATCTATCTATCTATCTATCTATCTATCTATATATATATATATATATATATATATATATATACATATTTAAATATATATTGTAATGCCAATTAATTAGGCCATTAATTGTTTGGACATAAAATTTGAATTGTTTGATAAATCCATTATAGCGGTCTATCGAACAAAGCGACAATGGAAAAGCGAGCTCACTGGCTTTGTCGAAAAGTCAAAAATGGCGTGTGCGCGCTCAAACTCGGGAGCAATAGGAGTTCAGTTCGCCGAAAAACATCGTGAGGAGCAGAACAAGTAATATAACTGTTAGTTGGTGCCGGGACATTTCAGACGACGGAACGAATAATACTAGAGCAGAGACTAGCCATCGTTAATGTATTATTAAACAAAGTTGTGAATTTAAGACAAAGTAAAAACATTCACGGAAGTATTACCTCGTAAATATCCCTAAGTTAGCAGTTTTACGTCTATCAACAGCCAGATAGGAAGTCAGTTTAAGTCCAAAACGGTAAAAGACTAACAGATCTACGAATCATAGGATTCGTATAAGGCAAGCAGACATCAGATAGCTGACATTTAGGAGGATCATCCGAGTTCCTGGGAGACTATCAATTTTGACTTCAATAGTGTAAAATCTGTGAGTTGACTTTTAGAAACTGTGTATAATTTTGCAATAGTGTACTTCCGAAACCAAAAGAATGCAGGTACCAGCTGGACAGATGTAAGTAACAAAACCAAACGTAATGATTAATTGTAAACGTAATTAAAGGATAGAGTCAGATTTCGTTCTCTTTTAATTGACAATCAAAGTTAATTTATTTTATTTTTTAATTTCTTTCCATCGACATATTGTTAGGTAAATGTGAACTGTTTGTTAATAAGATTTAAAAATCAATTTGTTGTGTCCATTATCAAACCCAATCAAGGCCCTGAGAGAATTAAATCTCAAATTTTGTGTTTGTAATCATCTTTTGTTGCCACAAAATAAATAAATATTTTGTTTGTTAATTTTCGTTTATTACTTCATTTAATTAAAGTAAACGTGTTGATTATTACATTTTGGCGTTCAACGTAAGGCAAATAATTCTTTAAATTCAAATTAAATTAAATAAAGCTCAATTGTTAATTATTACAATATATATATATATATATATATATATATATATATATATATATATATAAATATGTGTGTGTGTGTTGGGTGTGGGTGTTTTGAATCATTCAATACGATGACGATGGCGGAGATTGCCGTCGAAACGTCGTTATTCAACGAACAATTGGCCCGGGTTGAGACCAGAGAATTTTATCTAGAACAGATTCATCAGGAAAGCCGTCGCTCTCTAATATCTATCTATCTAACTATCTCTCTCTCTCTCTCTCTCTCTCTCTCTCTATATATATATATATATATATATATATATATATATATGTGTGTGTGTGTGTGTGTGTTTTGAATGATTCCTGATTGAAGAACTAACGGAGAATAAATCTCAGTATAGTATGTAATTTAAGAAATAAAAAGAATATTTGAAGAAAGGTAAGTCTAAAACAACTAATATACTGTATAATCGAAATTTTGCGGTAATGAAACCAAGAAAACAAAAGAAAAAGCTGCGGTGGTTGCCGCGTAGGGTAGGATCAAGGCGTTTGTCCTTTCCATCAACTCGTAATGAAATTGTAGCACAAAAACTAGACGATACAGTGGTAGTTCATAAACAACGTTTAATCAAATGTCAACTATCACACGAGTCGCTACAAGCAGAGCAAAAATAAAGCTGCAATAGCAGTATCGGCCGCATTAGAATTTATGCGCTTAAAAACAATAAACAAACGGAGCTTATGGTGGTATTGTTGTAATGGAGAGAATAAAGATGAGGTTTCATTCAATCTGGTTAAGGTGTAAAGACGATATTCCGTTTAAAAAATAAAACGTTGTAACATTTTCCGATTTCATGCAGAGTTGAAACAAATCCAGATAGGAGATGACTTTCTCAAAACCTCGCAGCTCCTCTTACACAGCCATTCGTATAGTTCTTTATTATTTTTGATTTCACTTCTGATTTAATTAAACGAAATAAAATGTAATTTATCATCAAGAAAAACATTTTTTATAAAAATTCCCTTTGAAACGGCAACGTTTCAGTCCCTGTTGCACCATCTAATGGTTATGAAGAAGGTACGCATAGGGATCGAAATGTAGCTGTATTTAGCCGATTTTTTAACATAAACTTTCCGTTTTAAATATTATCGAAATATTTAATAAATTGGATGGTAATATTTATCAAATATTAGCTGAGTGCTAGGTGTTGCCCGGCTATTTATTTAAATTGACTCGGATTAGGAATTTATTCGACACCAACCAATTCGTAAACATTTCATTTAACCAGCATCAAAAGCGCCAGTGTTTGGAACATTTACGGATTTACATTCCTCTCCCCGACCCAACCCCTCAGCATCTAACTTCAAATTATGATGACTGACTGTATTCGTGAATTCTCCTACTGCAAGAAGAAAAAGTGTCTAAAATATCACGACGAATTAAAACAGCAAAAAATACTTCCAATCTTAAGAACGTCTAAAATTACTCCCGGTACCTTAAATGAGTAAAGAAATGCAACCTTTAACTTAATAGAGGCCAAAATATAGCTGGTACCCTAAGGAAATAAAAAAATTACCCAGTCCAAAGAGGGGAAAAACTACTTCCGGTAACCTTTGGCAACCACTTCCATAAAATTTCATTAACCACAATGGTTAATGCGAGCATTAAACTCAGCGACTCCTATAACCCCAGAATCGACATTAATAACGTCCCTTTTTCCCTTACTTACACCACCCGTACGGTTACGGTGCTTCCCTTCTTGGCTTTTGGAGTTTAAATTAGACACTTTAAAATTATAGACTGACACTATTAAATTAAGCGACACCGAAATCATTATATTTGACGCTAATAGACGCGATAGGTCTGACTTAACCCCTCAGGGTTTTTTTCTGGATCGTAAGTAAAATGTTTATAAAGTTTGGTACACATTGGTCTACGGATCTGAGATTGTAAACGAAAATATGCAATCACCTCCACGCATAGAAGCTGATCTACATCTAAACCAGTATGGTAAATGTGGGAATTGAACTGAGTGACTTCCTAACCCCAGATTGAACACCAGTCTCGGTTGTTTACTCATTACTTTTATTTAACGGTCTTTCACCCACATCCTCCCCAATTCCCACACTTAGGGGCTGAACTACAACGTAACTGACATAGTGAATGTCAGAATTGAGCTCATTGACATTTAAAACCCTGGATTTGACAACAATATCGGTTGTTTTGCGTTTTTTTATGTAACGGCCCTCCACCCCTCACTTAGCGGTGCCGACTTCCCGTGCTGTACGGGGTTGAAATTATACACTAAATCATCTGAAGACACGAAACTATTAATCTCACCGACTAAATATTCGACGCTAAAAACGGCCGTTTTAGCATGTTTTTAAATTTCACATCCGTTCACCCTTTGGAAGCTTCGTAACGCTTCGAAAACCCGACAGATACCTTCGCGGGGGTGCGCACAACTCACCAAAGTTTCAGCGTAATATGATGAATAGTTTAGGAGGGTATGGGGGACACACATACACACACACAGACATAACATTTTAATAAATAATGAATTTCTGAATTTGGGAAACGAATTTTTTGTATGAATAGATAATAATTTTATTTTTAAAAATATGCGTTTTAATTTTGAGATAAATACATTTAAGGATATTGTCCTATAATTTATTGTGGTATTAGTAATAAATAAATGTTAAGTTAAAAAAACATTCACGCCCATAAAAATTATATTAAGGGGAAGAAACCGCAAACAATTTCATTCACAGTTAATATATTTTTAATATTCGTAAGCTTTACACCTATTTGCTAATTTTCAACCTCATTTTAAGTATTGAAAATTCAGACGTGTTTCATTGTTCATATAAGGGTAAGATATTAAAATGATGTTGAAAATGACCAAATAGATTGAGAAATTGTTAGACTATATGAGACTGTGTTTTGATTTTCCTCTAAATATTACTCTGTGAACAGACTTTAACAATCAAACAACTACATTATATTTTTTTGATTTTGTTTTCATTTAAATGCAAAATTAGTGCCTTTAATTTTACAATCTTCGTCAGTGTCAAATTTGATAATATGAAAGGTGAGTGAGCTCAAAAGCTGAACAATAGCCGGGACCAGTTGCTAGGATAAACGACTAGCGGCTATGTTAAATACTGTGAAATGAGAGTTTGTTGGTGACGGAAACTAGGAAAAATTGCAGTTTAATATTATATTAGCTTCCAATTCGTTCTACATAACTGAAAGACGAAAATATTGTTTCGTTTATTTCAATCACCGTCGCTATAAAAGCACACAACAACGAGAATATAACGTTATTAAAGAAATGAAAACACAAAGCTTGTTTTTACATAATGTAGCTGTAATCACTATGTCTAAAAAAATCCAAAAGCACGTACCTTTGTTTACATTACTTATCGTTCCTTGTTTTGCATTTCTGTGCTCTGCCGATTTAATTTCGAATCACAGTATTGTTAGAGGTGCGGAGGCAAAAATAAAACGAAATTTCAAATCCTCAAGAATAATAAACATGTTCTGTGATTTCGACCAGCGATTGGAAAGAGAGAGAAATCGGACACGGCCCTTACGTACATCGTCCTGTAAATCGGCGAATTGCAGCAGTGTTCAATTATTCATTACTGCCATTACTATTCTGTCACCGAAATGCAACGACATTAATTATCCAGTAATTTACAGTCACGATGAGGTTATTAGATTACCAGATGCAGATTGCAGTACCTAATTCAGGAAAAAATTATGGCCTTCAGTCGAAGTAGTTCCTTTCAAGCCGCCATTACTGTTTTCAAAGTATTATCAGTAATACAAAGTATTATCAGTAATACTTAAAGTTTTTATAGGAAATGTATTACTTGCTGACTAATTTTAGAAGATGCCGTGTGCTTTCGTTTTTATTCTCCGGACGTGAGCATTAATGATCGATTGGCATTATCATAATTTTTAAAATTTATTGCCCAATATTTGACTGAAACGTCCTTAAAGTGCGAAACACAGCTTAAGTGAAATCGATGACTAGTTTATAAATAATATAATGTTAATTAATTTACCTCACTCGAAGCATTTTATCCGTCACGACTTTCATTATTTACACATTCCACTTTTATGTAAGTGTGTGTAATAGGCTACACGAGGGTCATCCCTGTGGTGTCACAGGAACGGATAGAAAGGGGTTATACGGAAGATAATACGAGGTAGGCACGGGATACAGGTTTAGGATCCTGCTCAGCAAAATATTATGCTGACAAAATTTTGGCTCTGGTAGGACGGGTTCCTACGCCATTATGATGATTAGAGTGGACCACAGCATTTCCTCTCCATTCCTCGACCAATTTGGGGGCAGTGATTCAACTGTTCCAATAGGAACAGTGGAAAACTCTTGTCGTATACCTAACGTCTGCAATCATGGAGCACACAGCTCTCAAAACTGATCGATGGTGCAAATCCAACGTATAAACAGGATGCATCCCGTAAGAATCGCACAGTTAGCTTCTTCCTACTCTCCTGTAAGGTTCCACCTGCGATTGATGATTTTGGTTCTATATCGCCGATTGTTAGCGGCTGAGAGCTATTAAAATTATAATTTTATTATATTTACTTTTTTCATTAGTATTTAAGTCTCTCATATAGTATGATTTTTTTAGGGTTACAGGCTACATAAGGGTGGCAACTCTCCTTTAATGGTGTAGGAAGTGATTTGAAAGGGGGGATGCGGAAGGGTAGAATAAGGTAGCCAAGGGTTAACTAGGGTTCCCGGGTTATAGTTTAAGGATCCTACCTGGCATTCGCCTAAATGTAATGCAGGGAAAACCGTATAAAAACCTGTAGGTCGGGCATTGGGTACTTGTCCCACGCCATTCCGATAGCGGGAGAATAGTTTGCAGTGGGGTCGCAGCATTCCCTTCTCAATACCTCGACCAGTTTAGGAGGCAGCAGCCGACTGTTCCAATGGGAACAGAGACCCCAGAACATACATCTATCAAAACAGGCCAATGTGCCTCAGCTTGTGGGAACCTTAGTTCAAAAAACCAGAGAGTTGTGAAGGCATCTCCCCACATGCCGAGGCACCTCGGTCTGTTTTGAGAGGTGTATGTTTCAGTGGTCGCAGACCTTGGGCATACGGTAAGAGTTGACCGCTATTCCCCTTGGGTTTGTCGGCCAGCTGCCTCCTAAACTGACCAAGGCATGGCGAGGGGTAAGCTGCGACCCCACAGCAAACCCCCTCTCCCACCATCGGAAGGGCGTGGGACAAGTACCAAATGCCCGACCTACCTGATGCAGGTTTTTATAGGGTTTGTCCTGCATTACTTTTAGGCGAATGCCGGGTAGGATCCTTAAACTATAGCCCGGGGCCCCCAGTTAACCCTTCACTACCTTCCTCCACCCTTCCGTATCCCCCCTTTCAAAACCCTTTCCTATGCTATAAGAGGGGAGTTGCCACTATGTGGATTAGCCTATACATAGCCTGTCTACACCAAAAAAAAAATAAAAATAAAAAGAATATGTCTCGCAGTCATACAGCTAGAAAATAGAGAAAGGTATATAAATGCTCCTAAGGACGCCAGCAACGTGAAACAGACGTACACTCGTCATTGTGATTCATTATCAATATATTAAGTTGTATGAATAAAAAGGGGTTTGATCTTTTCAAAATGATCCAACATATGTAATTTTTAAAATCAATTTATTTTTCTATTTCGATATTGGTTTTGGAACTTATTAATCATATCAGAGGTTGTATAGAGCTATAATTTAATTATTCATCGATAATTTCACGGAATGATTAAGGATGTAGTATGACCGTCGAAACTCTGTTGCTTCGTAGTTTGACGCGCAGCTTCACAACAACAAATTCCGTAACGCATTTCCAGATTGTATAGCACCTAACATTCAGTAGGATCCTTCGCGTAATTTTAAAAATTTATTAAAATTTAATATTACACGAATAATACGAGAATTTTTGGAATATCCTGCATTGTGGAAGCATAAAATTATTTATCTTTTCTCATTTGAACAATCAGCTTCGTTAAAAAGTAATTTTATGAGGTTATATGAATAGATGTCGGGATGCTTTACTTGTAGAGCATTTTAGCTTTTAGATATCACAGCGGAAGTAATTTATTTAAATTCACATCAACGCTGAAAGATCCTGATTATCATTTAAACAGAACTATACGTTCTAAATATCTTATGTGGAAACAATCGTGGAGTTTTTTTTGTGAATGAGGGCGAGTGGCACAAGCTCGTTTTGAGAAGGAGCAGTCCAGTCAGCAGGGGGCAACAACGGCTTCTGTTGTGGTCTTTCATGGGGATGGAACGCATGCATCAGCACTGGTGTGCGTGGCGTAATTGGGCGGCCTGTCTGTCACGAACTGCATCCCATCTGCGGAAAAACGCTAACAAAATAAATACGACGGCCAGCCGTGGGAGAGGCTTCCGGGAATTCCCCGCTGCCTCCGCGTTTGTTAATCGCTTATTCATTTAACGCGCGGCGCAAGCGGAAAAAGTAAAACTGCGAAAACTACTGAAATTTATTCGCCTATTTTGAGAGTACAACGACTCCGGACGCGCGTTTTGCGACGGAATACAAATGGACGAAGTTGCGGTCGCAACGATCTGCATCTTCCACCATCTTGACTAAATTTCCGTTGCCATTATTATTGTTACTTAGCGTTTATAATAGCAGATCGCAGAGGAATGATATGAAGCAATTACAATAATATGAACATTGAAAGTATCTAAAAGCGAAATGGGAAAGACTGAATGTACGTTTAGAGCGGTAGAGCCGATTTTAAATTCCAATAACATTGCTTTTGGCAAAATATTAGAAACGCTTAAAATTTGTAAGAATTAACTATTAATACTTTTTCTTCAAGACATTTTAAATTTAAGACTGATTTTGTTTTATTGTATTCATAGTTTTTCACGCCCCATAGTTTAAATCTCCGGCTAATTTATAAAAATAAACTTTTTAAATAATTGTACGAAAATGATTTAAATTTGAATACAGTGTGAAATTTTCCATAGTCATCTCAAATTTGTCTGAAATATTTGTTCCTTCTTATTGTTGTTTGAAATATTGATTTCATCGGTTTTTCGAGTTAGATGTGTATCTTACGGAAATTCTCTGAGATAATATGACAGGGATCTACCGTCCTGAGACAACATCAACATTTATCCAAATCTATGTCGGAGCATTTATCAATGTTTTATTTTTAAAAAAAGTATTTGTACCAAATTACAAGTCCATTATATATTTTACTCGTCTTACCCAATTAATTACTTTCTAATAACAAATTATATTTTTCATTTGTTAGTATCACTGTTAACTTTTTTTTTGTTAATACATCTCCTATAGGTTTGGATACTTATCTTTTTTAATTTATAAAGTAACATCATCCAAGCTGTCTAAATAAAACCGTCATTTTAGCCGTAATGTTTGTGCAAAGCGTCCTTTTGAAAATCATAAATTCACCAATTCTTAATTAATTTAAGTAATGTTTTGTTCTAAATAATTGTATTATAAATGTTCATATTTGTAAAATTTTTGTTTTCTTAGATTTTTAGATTCCGAATTTACATTTCATTTAATTTCAATACCCGAAAAGTTACCAAAGTTAGGGACGAAACTTTGTGTTATAATGTTTTATATTTAACTTAAACTTCTGACTTATTGGCTGACGTTATTTCATGATGAAATAACATCGGCCAATAATTATATTATATATTAAAAGAATTAGTGTTTTATCAATTTCAGATCCTTCTCAATTAAATATGTCTTCCTATGTTTTTGTTAATAATATAAAATAAGATCAAAGGATGTTTGAAACAAATGTCAATAAATACATTGAAGATTGTTAACATTGTTAGTAAGAAGGTTATTCATTTGCTAATCTTTGAAGTATTTTAAACTTTTAAGTGTTGTTTAAAATGCAAGGTGCATAGAGAGAACTAATGAACTTGATTGGAGAATTAAAAATTACACATTGTCTCTGAAATGTTCTAATAACGTATAATAAAGTGAAGCAAATAAATTTAAAAATTTGAACATCCCAAGACATATTTAATTGAGAAGAATCAGAAATTGATAAAACACTAATTCTTTTAATATATATCCTATTAATATGTTCAGCTGAATATCTGGGCCAAATACTATAACACAAACTGCAGGCAAAAACCAAATGCCCGACCTACTTGATGCAGGATTTTCTAGGGTTTTCCCTGCATCACGTTTAGGCGAATTGCCGGGTAGGATCCTTAAACCATAGCCCGGGGCCTCTATTTAACCCTTGGCTACCCCTTCCTCTACCCTTCCGCATCTCCCCTTTCAAATCCCTTCCTATGCTATTAAAGGGGAGTTCACCATGTGGATTACCCTCATGTAGCCTGTTACCTAAAAAAAAGAGTAAGCGCTTTCTCTTGTATGATAAAAGTAGGAAAGTTGGAACCTTTCAATCAAAAATCTGGTCATTATAACAATGTTAGTTGTTAACATGTTATCCTCAATGTTAATAAAATTTTATGTTATTTAATACAACTGTTAAAAGAAAATTTATAATAATAAAGATAGCCAAATACTGACAAAAGAAGTGATAATATAAATGCTAGACAATAACATGGGTTGAATTCAACAAAAACTTAACCTATTTATTACTAAATTTGGTAAATAAAGTGTTATTTTTATCTTTTTATATAAACTGGATCCAAGAAACTGTTCATCTCCTCGACAATAAAGCCTGAATAGTCGAATCTGTGATGAGGCATAATTTTAAATACTTAGGTTGTTACAAAACTGCACAACAGAAAAGTCAAGGCGCAATTAATAACACTGCCGTCCCCATTTACCAGATATATGTATTGCTTTTGGACGTGCGAGGGAAGGAGCATTGTTGGGGCCTGTGATGCAAAATGTTGACTGACAGCGGCGGACTTGTTGGTTAAGAACCCCCGAAACTTAAGTTTAGTATCGGTAAGATCGTTTGAATCGAGCAAGACTTTCCAGGGGTTTGAGGTGTTTGAGATGAGATATACGATGAACTCGCTGAAAAGAGAAATACATTCTTTCATTAAATCCAGTTCAGGTTCGTCGTTCGTGTCAGTTGTTAAGGCGGCGGTAAGAAAGTGATGTTGGTAATTCACAGTTAGGTAAGTTAATATAGGGAAAATAAGAGACAGTTGAGTGACGACGGAAAGAAGGAACCGAGGAAGTCAGATATCTCGGATAGGAAAAAGCTAAAGGTTAATTTTGAAACTGAAAATTTAGTAGCATTTTTTCCAGGAGATAATTTGATTTTTTTTTGGGTGTAGACAGGCAATGTATAGGGTAATCCACATAGTGGCAACTCCCCTCTTATAGCATAGGAAAGGGATTTGAAAGGGCGGAAGGGTTAACTAGGGCCCCCGGGCTATTGTTTAAGGATCCTACCCGGCATTCGCCTAAAAGAAATTCAGGACGAACCCTAGAAAAACCTGCATCAGATAGGACGGGCATTGGGTACTTGTCCCACGCCCTTCCGATAGCGGGAGAGGAGTTTGCTGTGGGGACGCATCATTCCCTTCTCCGTGCCTCGACCAGTTTAGGAGGCTGACCCCCAGACGTTTTTGATAAGATGAACCACACTGAAAGCTGTGAGAAAAACGACATAAAAAAGACTTGGAATTAATAATAAATAACTCGAATTGTTCTGTGGACTTTGGATATCACTCATATTATAATTTCAACGGTCCTTTACCGTCAGATAAAGAATTTTTGTGGTAAACATCTCGCCGAGAGCAGACGAGAAGGTAAACACAAAGACAAAGTCAATTAGTAAAAATTCTTACATGATAAATTTTTGATTCTAGAAAAATGAATTTTAAGTGACACATTAGGGGTAAAAAATAGATACAAGCCCTTGAAATGATATTTTAAGATCATTATTTAATTCTAGTAAATTATTAGATTTATTCAGAGAGGATGAGAATGTAATACCTCCTCGCACTTTGCCTCTGGTTTGGGAATGAAAGTCTACGTTACAATCTGATGATGTTTCAACTTTTTTCATCCTCTAAGCCAAAAGATATCTATGATATACAATTTTCTACACAGAGCTATATTACTTTATAACAGTAAGTTCCATAAACACAACTTAAACATTGTCCGGAACATTTTTAATCTCCAATGAGTACCCTTTAAATTTTATTATTAAATATATAAACATCAGATTGAACAAAATCCAATATCCTACTGTCAATCGTCCCCAAACACCTCAAGCCAAATTGTTTCTCGTACTCCCTTATTACAAATTTCTATATCACAATTTTATCCAAATATTCAAAGAATATCAAATATCCATCACTTATACAGATCCACTAATACTCTTACCTACTTGATTAAAAACCACTAGGACCAACTCGACACCTTCAGCAAACATTGTGTTGTTTACAAAATCTCTTGCTCTAATTGTAATTCCTGCTTCATAGGGCAAACAAAACGTTCCCTTAAGACAGTATCAAGGAACATATGTCTAATATCAAACTTCCCAACGATAAAAAATCAGTAGTCTTCAAACATATCATCGATTCGAAACATACATTTGATTGGCACCAGGTACAATTCATTTCACAGATACTTCACATTAAATCAAACATCTCTGCTATTAATGTACACAGACACAAGGAAACTCAATAATTGCTATGATCCCTTATTACCTTTTGTTTTCCCATTGTCGTTGGTTCCTTATTGTTACACTAACCCTTCATCTCTCCCATTGACGTTGCGTTTTCGTCGCTTTTGAGTTTTGTCAACTGACAAGTGCAGTTGTGTCGCTCTAGGCTCTTCTTCGCACCTGACGGAAGGTACAAGGATCGCAGAAACGTTGTGTGGTATTTTTAATATCACTTTTTTGTCTTAATTGGCTAACTTTCTTATTCATTTTGGTAGACATTTTAGAATTATAATTGGATGCCCACTTCGAAACTGGCTGGTTTTGATGTATTGAAGGTGCATACCCTCCTCGGGAAGCTCTGGAAAATCCCACCTACTCATTAAATCTTCTCTTACTGTTTACTTCAATTGTTGTGTTCAAATATACCTTTATTTCACATTCACAAACAGGATTACTTTCCTATTTTATTTCCAAAACTCTCTATTTCGGCTAGTCTTAACTCACTAGATGTCTGCCCCAGGCGGTTATCCGTTTCCGAGTGAACCACCCTTATATCACTCTGTGAACCATGAGACCAAATCAACAGTATGTTTCCAAGTAAAATATTTATACCAAAAGCAAACCATGGCTATGCTGATGTTAAATAGTGTTTAATTATCTCTGATGTAGTAGAACACAGCTTCGGACTGTCGCCCAACTGAATTCCAGTATGTGGTTGTCCCGTGGCTTCCGCAGTCCTATAGCGAAGCTTTCAACAGCACCTCACTACAAGTGACATTAACGGTGTAAAAGTAATGCGTGTAAAATGCGTGTGGCAGAGATAATGGCTGTTTCCATAGCAGTTGGCATGAGGCCCGCGGCCAATACGACAGATGCACAACAACGCTCTACTAATACCCCGCGAGTTGTGTTGACACACCATGGTGTTATTTACCTACCATTAGCTGCAGTTGGCGGCACTGTTTGTAAACACACAGTCTCAAGTTGATTGGTTGCCATCTAAATAGTGAAGAGTCGCAGTGCGCCACGAGTAGGTAGGAGTTTCTTTCTCGCCAAGCGTCGGACTTGCAGCGGGAGCGCGCAGCTCGCAGCGTGTTATTTCAGAAAACTTACAACTGCGGAAATGGAGGCGGCTTTTTCCCGGGAACTTCCAGCGCAAAGATACCAAGGAGTGAGGTGATAAAATGTGCAAATCCGCTGTTTGTTCAGAATTATTGCCGGCCAAAGTTAAGAGAAGCAGTAGAAGATAAAGAAGAAAAGTAAGAAACTAGAAACTTTACAACTGATTCCGTTCTTGAGGGACTTAAAAATTGAGACGGTAATATTTTACGTAAGCCGACTTTGGGTCTTTGCCACCTGTTTCAGAAATCCTCCTCAAAACATTTTAAAATCAAATATATGACTTAGAGTATGAAAACCGCTAGTATTTCAAAACCTTATTCTCTTTTTTTATAAATACACAAATATTTTTTCGAAGATAAAGAAATAAGAATTTAGGGGTAAAATAATTGAAAAAATTAAATATTTGTTCAGTATTTAAGATGAAATTATTGGACAACTATATTAATTACATTATTATTTCTGTATTTATAAATAAATTCGCAATATCACTATTGTATTAATGTTACTGTATTATTATTTGAGATATAATTGACATTATTTGCTATAACGGTTGACGGTATTTTTAAAACTGACATTATAAAATTGAAATGAATCAGTTATAAAATAAATTATATATACACACAAAATTACTAGCACATATATTTATTTCCTCCAAAATTCGTGGACCTCATCAGGTGTACACAAAAACTTTAATAATTTCATTCCGGCCAAGAACAAATATATATATAATTTATATATATTCTATATATATATATATATATATATATATATATATATATATATATATACACGATAAGTCCGAAGAGATTGTTTAAGATTCTGCGTGACAGTTTTAACATTAATAAATAATAATTAATATTTATTATTACAAACATTTTATAATCTAATATGGCAACTATTAGGCCTACTATAAAAACTATGGCTATTTACAATTATATCTTTTCGGAGAACTGAATGTTTATCTCTAGTAATTTTGTGAATAAATTATTCCTTTCTTAACCGATTCCTGGACCATTTCCATGTTATTATATTTTTATTTATTTATCCTTTATTATTCATTCATAAAAACCATAAAGTCATCTAAGATCGAGGAATGAATTTTTAATAGGTTTTTGATAATTCTATCACAAGAGAGATTAAAATGTAATATACAGTTTAAATCTACGCGTCGATGATTGTGTTCTCCTCTTTATCTATCACGGCAACTAGGTCTAACATACAGCGAAATAAAAAACTTCACTTCCAAAATAAATTAACTGTTTTCGATCTAAAATATTAACTTGTTTTCCTTTAACTAATTAACACGAAACGGTAAAAAAATGTTGACATAACGATGGGGGGGAAAAAACCGTGAATTTAGGAACACCTTAATAATAATGGTATTATCACTTTTCCAGCACATGTAATAATAGCTCACCAGAGACTTTTCAGTAAAAATTAATATTCGACCACTCCTCACGGAAGCAATTTTAAGACTAGTTGTTGACTACTTTCCGATAGTAATGGCATCTTGTTATTACAGGTGAAAGATTTCAAAACATACTTAATTAATTGAAATAATAAATATAAAATTATGACTCGGTCAATATTAAAATCAATTCAGATGCACTCGAGAGATTGAATTTTTAAAAACTAAATTGACAAGAAAGTATTCTTAGAAGGTAACACAAATTATAGCACATTTTGTTTCAATAAATTAATTCTATCTTTTTCCAACAATAAGGTACTATTTAAAATTTAATTATAAACGGTTATGTATAGGGTACAAGATGAAAAATCAAGTTGATTGAAATTTAAGAAATTTTGAATGTCAAGAAATATGAAGAATAAATATTTTTGTAAAAGTTTGTGTGTGTGTGTTGAAAGAGAGAGGGGGGGGGGTTCATCACAAGTAGGCCAATACTGAAAACCGGACAGCATAAGCAGTGAACACTCACGCTGGTGAACGTCGTGTCAAAATTGGAAAGTACTATTAGAAGAGAAAAGCAAAAAATACAACACAAATCGAATAATTAAGAATTCTCACCTACTACAGACATTGGAATACCCGACAACTTCTTCACTAAGTATTTCAACACCATTGTCAACAAACTTCAAAACCATGGTTACGTTCACACTAAAAAATATTACAAATCAAGTTACATACAAAAACTATGGAAAATCAAATTCGGCAAGGGTTCCAAATCAAGTCGGGACCATATTGAGGTAGATTTTACTCTCGGCTCCTGTGAAATGTTTGGACAATGCAATGATGTATTTTGGTACCTGAACCAGTCTCTAAATTGTATCCAAAACAACCTGTAGTCCTTTAAGAACAACGCTGTAGTTGTACTTGAGTTTAAAGTGCAGCCGGAAACTAAGCATGATTCGTTCATTATTGAGGCTCTTAAGAAGAAATATTTGCAACAGTAATGAGACATGCTCCTGTCCACTGCTCTGGATGATTTAATAAGAAGCCTTTTCAAAGCAGAAGCTTCGGACCGGCGTTTTTAAATGTATCATTCTTCTTCGATGGAACAACGATTTAGATGTAGAGCATAAGAAAGTGGTAAAGACTCCGTTCTGTAAGCCAAGACAGGGACTCTCCTAGGTTAGATTTTAATTCAGTTCGGACTCTCGTTCCAAAATTCGAAGTATTTTTCCGTCTCTGGACAGTTTTTACTGATCCAAATATTGTTTTATAGTTTTTATAATACATCTCTGTTTTAACTTATTCTCGAGTACTTATTAAATGTTTTCACATCACTGTCACATTTAACGACTGTGTATCAAAATAACATCAGTTTTCGCTATTAAGAGGGACATATCCGAGCAGATTGACGCTAAACAGTAAAAAGCTATAAATTAACACAAATTGAAACAATATATTCCTGTTTAAAACTGGGACTACCTACTTTGATGAAAGGAAATTAATTAGCATTATTTGTAAATATAAGATTTCATTCTATAATCGTAGCTAATAATGATAATTTTATAGTTTTAACAAAAGCTCAAGTAATTAATCCACAAATTTAAATTCATCTAGATTAATTTCTTACATTCAGTTTCTATTTACGAGCGTAATTGTTGTAAGATGAAACTTTCGGAGAATGTTTGCGTCTCCGTTGTCGGCATATATTACGGATCTCTTGTGTACTGTTGAAGAAGCTTTTTCCTGACGAATGCGTTGAAGTTGAGGCGTTGCAACAGTTTGCGGGACAGAAGACGGAGTAGGAGCAGCCGCCCGCAGGAAGACGAATCTGTTCTGCTCCGCCGGCAGCTTGGGAACCGCAACAACTGTGGGCGCCATCTTGCCAATCCGCGCCGGAGGAATGAAAGTTGCATGAGGGAGAGTGGAGACTGGAGAGTCGCCGCTCCGATTCGCATTCGCGGGCCCTTCCATTACACATCTCAGGCGCTGTCTCCCCTATCCGTCTAGCTGCTGTCGAAACTTATGCAATTATTAATATCACTTTCACGCGTATTTAGCAAGAATGTTCTTCGGCTTGAAGGGGTTGGCACTAAGAAATTGCAGAAGTAAGAGAGGAAAATACAAAGGACTGCAAGGATTAGAAAGTAACAATTCAATATGAGGAAGTAGGACTAAAGACGTGATAAAGTAACAACGATTCAATATAAGGAAGTAGAGAAATCTACGTTTATAATTGTAAAATACAACTCATTTCCTCTTCAGAATAGATAATTAACATACTCATAAAGTCTTAATCGTAACAACTGAATATCGCGTCATTAGCCTTTCCCGAATTCCAAACCCGTATCTCCCCCCCCCCCCTACCCCGAAGCCATGAATGAATCTGTATTGTTTTTATTAAGCATGTTTTTTTATTCCTTTCTCAGTTCTTTTGTTTCTTGCGCTAACATTTCAGTAATCCAGTATCCAACTTCTATTTCTTGCACTATGCCTCTTCGTATTTTTCATATATCTTCCTCTAAGCAAAGTTAAAATACATTAAAAAACTATTCTTACCAAAAGTATACGAGCGTTGTCATTAAACTTGGAATATAACGTCCACTTCTGCAAACGATCAGTTTTATAATGTTATTCGCACTGGGCAGAGATGTTGCAAACCTGTTAATGTATTCGTCACGTCTATTACTTACTTTACTTAGTCACATTCTTGTGTTCTAAAATACATATTTTACTAAAAATGTAAGGTAATGATTTCGTAGTCCGGTTCTTCCGGAATAGCGAACTAAACAACGCACCAATCCAAAATTCGTAATAATGTGATGTTTTCAAATATAATTATATTAATTGCACAATTTTAACGGAACACTGCGATTTGACAGGGTAATTCGTTAAATATGAAACAACGCCTAGGGGGAAACACTTACAAGACATAACTAGATTAAAAAAACTGCATGCTTGCAATGTAAATCTCTTTGTCGATTTCTAAACAACAGTTTCTTCATCAGCGTGCGAAAGGATATTATAATATGAAAAAGAAATCAAGTCAGAATTGTCACGTTATTTATCAAAGTCACGACAGTGGAAATGAAACCGAACGAAAAAATAATGTTTCAAAACAAAGAGGACGCAAAATCTAAGAATGCTGACCTTTTCTTGGTTTCGATTTGAATAGCTTAATTGCATCAGTTCTCGTAAGTTATGAATTGAACTTTCAGAAGAGTACAATTGCTTGCAACCTCTTGCTTGGTGGAAAGAAAATTCAAGTGTCGTTAAACGTGATATTAATGTGAATTCCCAGTTTCGAAATATCATTCCACCACGAATAGTGACAAGTCATGGTTGATTCATTTCCGATTGCTTAGAAGAAACTCGATCCTTGACAGGTGCCAAGCGCCAACCGTCCGCTGACAGGTCATATATATAACCTGGAAATTAGTAACTGTGGTTCAGTAACTATACAAATATTTTCAGTTTAGAAAACTGACTAGGCTGCGAAAGAGTAACCAAGTTTTTTCAAAAAAAGGAATCCAATATATATATATATATAGTTTGTACTCGGTCATTGTCAAGTCGAAGATTGATTTATTATAATATAAAAGTACTTCTATTATCGCATTTAAAATCTGGAAATAAAATTCGTGAAGTAAATGTCGGAAAAATTTCGTTTCACTAATTTCCTCAGGCGAAGAAAATTCCTCTGCTAGACATCGAACGTTGGACAACTTACAGAAACGAGAAGACATGAGAAAAGCCTTTCCACGGGAAAAATTTTAAATCATTCATAATTTTGAATAGGAAAGATAGCCAATTCAGACAAAAAGTGATATTAAATACCACACAACGTTTCTGGGATCCTTTCGTCAGGTGCGAAGAAAAGTCTGGAGCGCGAACACAATTGCACTTGTCAGTTGACAAAACACAAAAAAAGAATTTCGTTCATGATTTTATTGCTGAAATGATTTCCCTTCAAGAAAACAGCGAATAATTACATGAAACTGTAACTAAGGGTGACTGTGACTTGAAATGTACGTTATTGACACAATTTTTCTTTTTAATTCTACTGACTGCGGAATTATATTATCAACTGTGAAACTTGTAATTATCGTAGCAGATATTTTAAAGATATTCTAAGTACAATTTCTGGAAAATGAACAAAATAATAATAAATAATATTAGACGTTATTAGCTTAGAATTTTTCCAAATATAATTTGTCTTTTAAAAATTGTTAGTATTACTTAGTTTCAATGTGAATTTACCAGATAATGACCTAACATCTACATTGGCATCTTCCTAGATTAGAAAGGCCCCAGTAAAAGAGCACAAGAGAAGCCAAAAATTTAATTTTGTATTTTTTGATAATCAAAATTGGCACCTAGAGAAATAATTTAACTATAACTGCAAGCTATAACCAAATTTTTATATCTTAAAGAACATCGAGAGATTGCGTCAGATAATCTCATAGATATAAAGCAGCATTGATATATATATATTGATTTACTTTTTTCCTAAATATTTTCAAGACTATTATAATGAAATATTTACAAAATAAACTTGCTTAAGTCAGTTTGAGAAACAATTTTATATTCAAAATGTTTCAATATTTTCAGTTAAGTAAAATATGTAACTTTGGTAATAGTATAGTATTCAGATGCGTTGATGTACAAAACTGAGCGACGGAAAGGAAGAGCTCGTAATTGCGTCAGTCACGTGAACAAATTTTTAAAATTATTTAAAATATATTGGATAACTAATGGATTATTATTACGAAGCATCACCCTGTTTGGAGGATTTTCGAAAGCATCATCATCAAATAAATAACAAAGAAGCGTGGAGTCAAGCAAACAGACTACTTGGTAAGAGATTCTCAGATCCAAGATCTGAAGCCTACCGTTGACGACACACACGTAATATGTGCTTGGCCAGAGAAACGCACATTGATAAATGTAAGTTTAGTTTTTAAACGGAGCTTGTGCCATTTTGAATTAGGTAACGTAACCATTCACACGGCTGAAAACCTCGTGTAAATTGTGAGGCCGTGGGCGCAGCTCAAACTACCTCATTAAGTGGATCAGCTATTCGAGGGAATGGAGTAATTAATTCAATTTGGAATTTTAATTACTCTCGATAGCAGCGCCTTTACCGGATCGCGGATTCAAGGCTCCGTTTTTTAGCTGAGGTTTTCCACGAAAGTCAATATTGACTCTTGACGCGGACTCAATCTCACTGGCAGCGATCGCTGGAGCAACGGCGGTTCGGAAGTACGAATTAAAACTGAACACTTGATCTGCTCACTCGTTTATAACGAATTGCACACGAGACTCAAGACAGTTAGATGCTGAATATGATATCTTCCCGTTTTAAAGATTTAAACTAAATTAAAATAATCCGGAATGAATATTTATTCAAATTGCAACGATACTTGATAATTGATTATTTATTTATGATTTTTCTATAGATAATTATAACACCACATAATATTATTACTTATTCGAAAGGTCTATGGCAATTTTAAACGTAAAACTTATCAAAGACTAACTGTAGACTAGAAGAACATTTGTTCAAAGTTCAAAAAGTTGAATAAAGTGCGTATGTGTCAGTTTTCATGCTACTGTTTTAACATCGCAGAAAAACTATTGATTCCCAATATCTGGCGAAAAATTTATGAGCACATAAAATGATATGCGCACTATAACTCAACTTTGTTGCCCCGTCATACGTCAACGACGGATATTTATGAAATAAATGGTTTTTTATTAGCATATTCTAATGCAAGCGTTACGCTTAATTCCTTATTTCAACATATATTTTGGGTTCTTGTATTCTTAGTTAGTATTAACTTCTTTGCTTGACATTTTAGGGCATACCCTCTTTACTCGGCGGATGAAGAAAATAGTAGGGGAATAGCAACAGAATACAGTCTACAAGAAAGCATAAAGAATTTGCAGAAACATGATATTACAAAATTTAATTAATAAAATTCACACAATTTACTTGGAGGTGAATAAAATACATACCGCGGAAACAACGTAAAGAAAACCAAAAATTTTCAATGTTCATTCCACTTTTCAATGTTCTATTAATGCAAACTCTTTAGGTAATCAGGTATAAGTATAGAATAAAAAAAAATCACACACCAAGATTCGACATATCCCTACAATCATAGACGTTTCAAGTCAAAGACCCCTACAAACTTTCCGTGAAGATCCTAATGCGTCGTGTTCTTACTAGGATGAAATATAAATGTAATTGCATTAATACTATTTTCTTAGCATATTTTTAAACACCCTTTCATAAATATATTTCGTTCTTAACTACTATAATGTGTATATTTCATATATATATATTAATCAAATTATATATTATTAATAATAAATTATTAATTAATAATATATATTATTCAAATTATTTGAAAAAGTAAATTCGGTCTGTTTTCATGTTTTCACAAAGATACACGATGTTGAAAACATCTATAGTCAACATTTAGTCGATAATGATTGGTGCTGGAGACAGACAGCGACATCTTTTTGTAGAAATCTTTCAACAAAGTTATTGATAATTTCAACCGATTAGGAAGACAGAATACACTAGATGTGGTCGCGTTTGGCAAATGCAATAAAACTGTTACGATATGACTTCGAATTTACTTAATAACTAGCTGTCTGCACTGCGTTTCCCGGGTTGTTATAATTAAACTCAGCGACATCCATAACCCCTGATTTGACTTCAAGTGTCGATTGTTTTCACGTTATTTCCCTGTAAAGCCCCTCTACCCCCACCCCTAAGTGTTCTCCCTTCCCATACCAAAACATGTTAAAAAACGGAAAGTTAAATGTCATAATTAAACTCAGCGACATCCATAACTCCGGATTTGACTTCAAATTTCGGTTGTTTTCACGTTATTTTCTTGTAACGCACCTCCACCGCCACCCCTAAGAGTGCTACCCTCCTATGACGATAAGGGGTTGAAATTAAACGCAGAAAACTTCGGTATAAGTACTATGAATCTCAGTTACCCCAAAAATATTTATCCGACGCAAATATTTTTTGAGCATGTTTGAAAATTTCAGCCCCCGCACCCCCACAGTGTTTGATTACGGTCTGAAAGGAACTCGTGTACGAAATTTGATCAAATTTTCTCTACGGGTGTGGATTTGTATGCGGAACATACGCACATATACATACACACACCCACAAACAGAAAATTTTATTTATTAAACGAACGTTAAACTCTGTAAATGTTATCATGAATGAAATTGTCGAGGGAGTAGACTTACGCAAATATAAAGAAACTGTTGGGTCACTACGAGATACGTTAATTTGAGCAGCGTATGCGATTGACTAAAACGTACCATGAGTCCAATAATTGCAAGAGAAAAATACAGAGAGCAGAAAGCAGTAACAAGGCGCGTCACAATTCCCTGCTTCTGAGAAAAACTACAGAAATATCGAGAAATTACCAGTAAGCAAATAACTTATGCAATCAGTCACCTTCGACCAAGTAAGTAATTTAAATGAAATCACTGTCAGGTCTTTTAAGTTATGACAAAGACTTTGAGTCTATGATTCCCTAAGATATAATAATCATAAATAGAACAACGAAGAATTTGCAAATTTAAATTAAAGTTAATGTAAAATTTCATAATTATTGTTATAGTTTTGTTATTTAATTAATTTGGAAAAATACAAAATTGTGTTTAATATTTTGGCTATCAAAACTCGAACCTAAGAAGTTTTTATAACACAATCATTAAATTCAGTTTTGTAACAATATGTATGTTTACATGAATGGATTTAAATTATATTTCTTCAATTGATTTGTTTTTAGCGAACTATTTTCTCAAATTCTACCCCTAAGATAAAAATATATAGCGAACAAAAAATTATCCAATTTGTTTTTACAATATATATATATATATATATACAATATATAATTATATATATGTATATAAATACAGTATATATATATACAATATATATATAATTATATATTGTATATATATAAATATAAATATATATATATATATATATAAATATATATATATATATATATATACACAAACGTGAGTAAATATGCGACTGTAAAAGTAATTTGTATGGAAAGGAAGTTGGTTGCTACTCAGGACAGCAGGAAGTTCTTCATATTTTCGGAGGCGTTAGTCTACTTCTACAGGAGAAAGAAGTTACATTCCGTGAGCCGGCCGTGTAGTATTACATATATTTTCAGAATAAAGATGCGTGCGCCTCCGAAAATTTAGAATATTTATTCTTCCGCAACAAAGCGATACAAGCTCTCAATTTCACATAAGAATTTATATCTACAAATTACCAAGTGGCCAGAACACTTTGAGACTTCCATGAAAATTGTACGTAGACTTCAGTGGATTAGGATGATGAAGTTTAAAATGTAGCAGAAATATCAACATAAAAAAAGCGGCATGCTGACATTATAGACGGTTATCACATAATCAGATATCAGCATGGTAAGGAAATTGTGTCTAGGGAAAGTATATGTTAATAATATAAATATGTAATATATACTTATATCCTCATTCAGTTTACAGCGTCTTTTGAAGCCTACTGTAGTCGCGGATTCTGTTTGTTCAGACTTCGGGTCTTTATTAAAGCGGTATGAGAACCCGTACAATTTAAACCTGGATTTGTGCATAAGGTTAAGAACACACTTTAATTCACCACTCAATTACATACAAGCGTAATGTAATTGCAGGATGATTTCTGTCCTACTGAAACAAATAGAAGAGAGGAAATTTTCACTGTGCTACTTAAAAAAAAATTTCGATTAAAATACCGGAAGTGAATTTTCCGTTTCCATCGTTCTAAGGGATCGCTAGGGTTGAACGAAGTCTTAAGTAACGATGCCACTTAATGTGGGAACTAAAATAAACGAAAAGTGTGGAAGTTCTCCCACGGGCTCAATTCGAGCGGTGACCAATCGATGCTCCCGATGAGTTTTATTTTATTTTATTGTGTGCATCCACTCCTCCGCTAGGCCTCATGTTTTTCAATTACGTGGTTCAATTATATCTCCAATTGAAGAGTGCCATTACAAAGCCCGCGCACTTCTAATTAAATCGATAATTATGTTTGGACGCAATAAAAAGTCCGCGGGAAAGTGGCTGCTGCGTGCGGAATACAAATGGAAAATTTGTGCCGGATGTGGCTATCGATTTGCAGTTGGGCCGCAATTCTAGAGTACCTCCAATTTTATAACGAGGAAAGCGTATGGCTTTGCCCTTATTGCATCTTATAAGTTTATCTAAACTGTTATATAATTTGATCAATCCTTTTTTTTTCAAGCCAGTTTCAAGATTTTAATATTTTACGCGTTTAATTAAATAGCTCATCACATGAACTATTAATAATTATTTAAATAGGTATTTCTGCAGTCATTCATTTTTTAAACTTTCCTTCAAATTTTTAATTGTAAACACTAAATTTATGAGACTATGAATAAATGAAACCAGATCAACTACAGAGACACTCTTGAGGAATTGGGAGGGATCCCATTTTAGTCTATTCCATCCGAAAATGTAAATTACACCAATAACTGTGCCTTAGAAAATACGTTAATAAATTTTATTTCAAGCAGTATAGAAACAATCTACAACAACCGGCCATTATTTCCGCTTCTAATTCTAAATAGCAGTGGGCCAATATTTATTTCATTGGAGAAACAGAAACATTGGTTGTCGAATTTTCCTGGGTGCACATTTCTATGCAATGGAAACAATGCTATACCATCCTGCTTTATCGTCGATTTTAAATTTAATTAAAACGATGGCCTGTATTCAAAGATATAATATAAAAACTTAGTCAGAGGTCAGGCAGTCAGGATCAGGGGTGAAGCAAGTAATTCTAACGATAGCGAGTTCTTAACAGATAAACGTCCTTTTTGAAAATAGTTTTTTATTTTATAAATGAAATTGTGAATTACATTTCATTCCGCCAAATATTAAAGTTGAGATGGTTGTTTTGTAAAAGTTGCTAATTCTCAATTATGATATTATTCAACTTTATATATCCTGACAAAAAGAGTTTTATTAGAAAAATATGTTTCCGCCGCCTGCAAATATCTTGAAATTTTAGGAATGTCACAGTTTATATATTGTCCCTCAATCAGATCATAGTAGTTTTCGATCATACTAATGAAGAGTTCCCCAATGAAACAAGACAAGACAAAATCGGAAAGGAGTCGTAAAATCTTTGTAATATCATGGTAATTTATGGATACTGCGACGAATTCCCACGAATATATTCAAAGTTTAGGAGGGCACACTTTTTATGAAGTTTATTAGTATTAGTTAAAATGGAGTGAATTTATTGAGGCAACAGCTGTCTTTTCCTGTTAAATCGCTGTGACATCTGTCAGATTTTAAAATTGGGATATGAATAATAAATAGTCCGTTAACAGACATTTTTATAAAAATTAGGACCAATATTCGCGATTTCTTGATACTCAGATGTATATATATACATATAGTTTAAAAATTTCTTAAACAAGTCATACCATTCGCCAACGAATACAGAACTAATTTTTTTGAGTGCAGTTGAATGCTGTTGAATTTTTTAAATACTTTATGAGAAAATCGGAGATGTAAGAGTGTTGCTGGTTGTTGTTTATGTAACTATGGCAGTCTTAACAGAGCAGAGAACTACAGATGTTGTAAAACTATAGGTGAGGTTACAAAATGCAACAAAGTTATGAAGTGTGCTGAAATAAACCTACGATTTCCCAAGTAATTAATCCGAATTGAATTTATGACCGTTAGCAAATATCAATGCACTTTTCTGAAAAATAAAATAAAAAGCAACTTCCAGCGGAGTTCATAAAGCCCCTTACGGCGAATTAATTTTGTGGTCGCGTTTAAAGCTGTTGGTTTAGATTGGTTAATAAGAAATACTGTCAGTTGAATATTAAATTAATTCATAATATTGGATTCAATGAAGAGTTAGTGCCGAATTTTTACAGTAATTATTATTATTATTAATTTAATTCATAATATTGGATTCAACGAAGAGTAATTGTAGAATCTCGTTATCAATTAGTATAACTCGAATTTATTTATGTATTACTAGTTATGTGACATTAAAGGAGCAAGAAGACTGTGAGATCTTTCTCTCGGAGGTGAACCTTCCCAGAGAGATGGAGGAAGCTACCTTTGGGGATGCCTTCTTCTCCCTATCCTTTTTAACTAAGGTTTCCACAAGCCGAGGCACCTCGGCCTGTTATGAGAGGTGTATGTGCCGGTATCGCAGATCTTGGGCATATGATAAGAGTTTTTTTGCTCCCATTGTAACAGTCGGCCAGTTGCCTCCTAAACCGATCGGGGTACGGAGAATGGAATGCTGCGTCCTCACTATCGGAAGGGTGTGGGACAAGAACCAACTGCCCGGCCTACTTGATTCATGTACAAGGTTTCGTCCTGCATCACTTTTATGCAAATACTGGTAGGATCCTTGAACTATAGCACGGGAATCCTCTACCCTTCCGCATCCCCCATTCAAATCCCTTCCTATCCTACGTGGATTACCCTCATGTAGTGTGTTGCTCTAAAAAAAAAGTGACACTAAAACATTATTAAAAATTATGTTTAAATAAAAATCTTTATATTTCATGAAACTGAAATTTATATTTATATTGTTTAAACTGTGCAACAAGGTCAGAACATTAAAGTCTACAACTCTGCTGCCATATATTATCGATTCACAGAAACGATTATAGATGAATTAAATTCTCTTAGAGGTTGAAAGACAGAGACTGTATAAATTGAAAATATATACTTTTGGGACTGTAAACGATTATTCTTTATATAAGATGAAAGAGTTGGTTTTTTCAAGGATTACAATATCCAAGCATCGTCCTCAGTATATGAGAATAGGTTTTTACATTGAGCACTTATTATTATCGAATAACTGGTTATATAAATTACGAATATATCTGATAACACAGAAAATGTGGTATTTTAGAAAGACTAATTCAGAACATTCTAAGACTATTAGTTTCGTACTATCACACATTGTTCATATACCAAATGACCACATTACAAATTAATCAAGTCAGAGAAACGTTGAATATCTGTAGTGCTAATTTTATTCCCAAAACGGATTTCTGTAGAACGACGCTATCACAAAAATCCATTTGGAATCATTGATGATCGGTGTTTGAATATTATATCAACGGAACAAATTAGGTATCTTTAAAACAACTCGAAAGTTAATTACGATGGATTATTTCTAGGAGGTCACAAAAAAGTAAGATTATTTAACAAACCGGTCGTCATATTTTCTGCAATAATGGTTTTTATGTCACCTATAAACATTGTACACAGTACTCTGCTCAACATATATATTAATATAGTTTTATTCACTCGATCAAGAGTTTTCAAACACTGCACAAGGAAAGACCCACTTTAGCAGTTTCAGAAGCTCTTTGTAAAAAACATGAGAAAAACTAACGAGGTTGATATTGTAACTTTGGGTTATTCACCCGATAGTTTAAAATCATTTCTCGTTCCTTACTTTATTACGCAATTTAAACACGTACATTCTTCTACAGCACCACATTTACATTTTTGTAATTTATTGCTATAAGCCTTTCCAGGTGTCATTATTTTACACATACTCTACCGTTCTCCTCAGTTTTCTGGCCATAACGTAGAAAAACATCCATGCCTATGCCGGGATTTGAACTCGGGACCTGGCAGTGAGGCTCACCACTACATCACAGCTTTTATGGAGGCTTAATGTGCTGAAAATACTCGAAAATGCTCTAAAGAACGCCTAAATATTAACCGCGTTCGAGAAAAATGACTTAAAATTTCTTAGCTACGCGGAGTCTTTTTTCCGCCGCGTGACGTCACAGCTTAACGCGTAAAACTGTCATATTTGAGGTACCACAAATAGACTATAAAATGCTTACTGAAGTTTATAAAACTGGTCTACTGTAGTATTGGACAAACCAAACTTGATTTAAAGCTGGAATTAAAAAGCGTCACTTTCCGAGATACTGATCTTCTTGATAGTAGTTATATTATTTTGTTTTTTGCTATTATTTATGGTCGTTAATTTTATATAGTATATCTCGGGGCTCTTTTTATGTCATATTATTGTTAATAAACTAAACGTGTGTACTAATAGTACAATTTTACAATCAACGAATGGCAGAATAATATGTTTTACTTCCTCGATTTCTTTACTATGATTTTTATGTTATTTCTTATTTCTTGTAAGACCGAAGCGAAGCAAATCGGCTAGTTAATATGTAAGATTATGCAAAAGAAGTAGTAATTTTTTCTTATGTATTACCTGAAGACATTTATTGGATCCAACTGTCTATAATAATCGTCTCATTGGTATTTTTTTTGGGAAATTATGGAGCAACGTTGATGTACTATATTTTGAAATATGATTATTTGAGTTTTTCGATATATGTATATATCATTAAAAGAGTGCGATGACTTCTTAATTCATGAATATGGAACACTGAATGGATTATTGTTTGTGAAAATACATTATCGGTTTGTGTCAGTACATAGTTTTAATGAAATCGAGTGGAATTGTGCGGAGGGAGCCACCTCGCATAGCTGTGCGGCGAGAACGCTGAGTATAAATATCCGGCTGACTGACACTGCGCAGACCTCCGACGCTCAGCTCAGCTCAGCTCAGCTCCGTTCACATTGCTACGTCTACCTGCTGCTCTGCATCACACAAAACTCTTCCCATATTCAGATACGGGGAGGAAAAAAACGATTCTTTATTTGGTTTTCAATCAAGTCAATCGGAAATCGAGGAACGCATAAGTCAGGTGTCTCGAATCACGGTGAATGCCGTATCATTTACACAAAGCCGATGGCTATTCCTTTAGGCGTTATAAGCAAAAATATGATGCTTTCGGTACGCTTGAATTTCGTTTATAGGTAATATTTGATTAAATTAACGACTCAACGAGAACCTGGTTCGCAAAAAACCATTAACATATCATCGGCGATACAAATTTTTTTTTTTCAACACAGTCCCCTTTTAATCCACAGTTGTGGTCCTTCTGACTGTTTCGGTAGAATCCCAGTAAATTAATCAAAAGCCTCGCGATTATGGTTGCATGTGGAAGCACTTTGAAGCGCAATCCTTTGAGTAGAGCAGCAGAAATGGAAGAGGGTGCATTGTCATGGTGAAACAGAACGTTCATCTTGATAAAATGTGACGTAACGACTTTCTTCTCCTGTGTTTGTTTTGCCTTTTTCCAGATCGTCCATGAGAAGCACGTCGTTAGTATCGCAAAACACAGCGGCCATGGCGATTCCTCCTGATGAAACAATTTTTACCATCGTCTGAACACTTGGACCCGCTTAGTCGCACTATTTTAACTGTCGCCTCAGGAGTGTAATGATGAATTTATGCTTCGTCAATAATACTGAAACGACGCCAAACCTAAGTTTATTTATAAAATATCAAATATTGTTCATAAGTATTCGTTAAAGTTTGTTTGTACTCTCTGCTGTATACTATAAGTGTGATCATTTAAAAAGAAATATAAATAAAACAGGATTGATCAAGTTTCACATAGCTAGACGTAAATATGTAAATAGTTTTAGTATAGAAATAAATTCAGATATAGTTCAGGAAGTAAACATATTTTTGGCCTATATGTTGATAAACACTTAACTTGAGATTTACAAATTGATCATGTACGTAAAAGGAATTTATTCTGAGTATAGGAAACTATGTTGGAAAGGAAATTCTAAAAACCATCTATTACGGAGTGATACATACTCATATTTTGTATGGTACCGAAAATTGGGAATCGTGTGCCTCAAAATATCTGAACAAACTATTAGCCCGCAAAATAAATGTATTATAATTATGTTTAATCTTAAAAAAAATCTTAAACAGCATTTATAAAATAAAAATATATTGTCTGTGTTAGTCATAACAAATGAAAACATACACAATCACAAATTGTTTAAAAATATTTAGTGATAGGGACCCTTTCTAATTCGATTACAGTTTCACAACAACATTCCAAGTGACTTAAAATTGTATCCAAATAATATACTTAGAATTAGGTTAAAAACATATCTTTGTAATAAGGTCCTATACAAGGTATCCGAACTGTAATTATGTTATACTAGTAAATAAGTAAAAACTGTATTTTATTGTTAACAAAATGGCCATGCAAAAAACTTGTATGTGCAAGTAAAGCTGGCAATAAAATGTATTATTATTATGTAAAATGTCGCGTACACGAACTACCAATATTTTTACAATCTCAACCAGTTTACGAACTTTCAATACTGCAGGTAGATTTCTAGTATTTTTTGCTCGTCCGGAGCGGTGTTTTGGATTCCCGAACGCGCGTTGTTCGCAATGGTTGCTCGACCTGTTTTTAAACCAAATGCCAGCTTCTTTCCCGTTCTTTACTATAGTGAAGATTGGTTTATTGTCGAATCTAACACTTCTGTAAAGCTGTTGGGTTTAAATATTTTTAACCGAGAAAAAAACATGGAATATTAAATTTATCCAATACTTCCTTACGACTCTTGCACTCGTTTGCCTCAGTTGTTTAGAAGAACCGAAGATTAAGTAAACAAGTTTTATACTTTGTTATACCATCTGACATATAAAAAGTGAACAATGAATTTACCGAACGACCCTCGTATGTAATAGTATGTGGTTTGTCTGTGGTACCTATTTTCAAAATTTAATCTTTCATAGTATTCTTAGCTTATCTGACGAATTACACGAGGAGTCATGAGAAACTAAGGCTACAAAGCCTGCAGTGAAACATTTTATTTCATACAACCAGCATAGCCAGTGATAGTACATACAATAGTTTAGTTTTCGTCAGAGTCTCCATATCGGTTTTGGCACTCGTCGCTTCGTGGGATGAGTTTGTCCTTATAGTTCAGCTACATTGTCGTGAATTTTTTCACCTCCTCGTCTGTAGCAAATTGTCGGCCTCCCAAGTGAGGGAAAAATGGTGAAATACTCTCTATGGGCGTCATATTCCTTCACGTCAACATGCGATCTTATACAGCCCGGAATACCACCATGCTGTTTGGCTGGATCATCATCGACCATCCTCCCTACATGCCGGACCTCGCTCCAAGCCACCTTTTTCAGGATTTTGCTTCTTGAACAATGATTTATGAAACTGTTTTAATCCCATACAAGTTTTTGAAGAAGTAGTGTTCAAATGTGTCCAGAAGCTCTTCACACAATTCTTCTCACCCCCTCGGAATATCCACAGACTTTTGATTTAGCACACACTTTGTGATCCCAAATCAACAATTATTCCTTGGGCAGAATCTTATGAGGCTTTCAACGCAGCAATAACATCGTGAATTATAAAATTTCTGTCTTCTCGAATCACTTGGTCAGCACGTCATCGATTAGCATGCTGGCTCGGTGTATCTGCAATGTCCGTTTTTCCGTTACCAAATCCTTCAGCACCGTGCGCACATAGCTGGTGTCCTTTACAGCGTACTCTTACACTTTCTTTAAGCGACTATGCACTTAGGTGCACTGCTTTCTTTTGCCAAAAATTGAGTGACTGAATTTTTCCAAATTGGTTTTGATGCCTGGGTTCAACGATGGCGCGAACGTGTACAAATGTATGGTGACTATGTTGAACGGGAGTGTTGTGTCGGCAGTTCAGGCTATGATCTGTACTAATTCCGTTGTTATATGTTCATTATTACTTTTTATGACACCGGAGGCTTTACTTTCTGATCCAACCTCGTACATACATATTCTTCCAAGATTTTCCAAAGGTTTTCAACAACGAAACGATAAGCATCCATTATCACATCTGTTTCAAATTTTATTAACCAAACACAGAATTACTCCGTTCGTCAGTTATATGGATTATTTTGACTATATACCATTGTTGCAACCGTTGCTGAAAGACACTCGAGTTGAATCAGTAATTAATGGAAGCCATATTGGAGGGAACCGACGGTCCTGCCTGAATTTCCCTCAAAATTGTAGGAAAAGCTGGAACACTACTTGTAAAGAGAGCAAAGTAACTAAACCTATTAATAAATGTATATTTGAGTCAGACGTCGCCTGGTTTGTGCTGCGTGTCGTTCTTAACTCTTGCTATTTCTTTTACAGCAGACGAAAGCAACAAGGTTTGCAGAATCGTTGTGTGGTATTTATTTCATCCCTTAATTTTGAGTTTATTGTGTATTTCATTTTGTTGAAATAATATTGTCGCAGTGTCAGCCAGGTAGAAGTGAGAAGGTGACGTCCAATGATAAAGCGGGACACGCAAGGGATGCGAGATTGGAGCTGCGCAAGGTGCGGGCCAGGCAGGGGTGTCGCTGTGGGAACGCACATCAGGACATCGATCCGACAGGCCACAGTCAAATGGCGCATTTGCCAATTCCTATGCTTTAAATAAACCTTACGCAAAACATTGAATTGATAGATCGAAACCTCCGGCGACAAAAATTAAAAACGCTGATCAAATTGTTATGCTTTTGTTTTGAGGGGCGCAACAATCAGCATTAGCATGAAACGGCGCAAAACATATATTTGGCATATATTAAAACTTATGTTTCATCTTTATAATAGTCTAATACAATTTTTAATAAATTAAATGGACAAATGCAATTATTATTAGACTGGTATATTTATCATTTCCACAGTACACTTGACAGGAATATACGGCAATTCTAAGTATAAACGTTTATGAAGAATAAAGTGTAGACACTTATATATATATATATATATATATATATATATATATATATAGGGAAATCCACGTAGTCGAAACTCCCCTTTTGTAGTATAGGAAAGGGACCGAAAGGGGGGATGTGGAAAGGTAGCAAGGTAGTCAAGTGTTAACTAACACCCCCGGGTTCTAGTTTAAGGATCCTTCCCGGAAATTTGCCTAAAAGTAATGCAGTGAAAATCCTAGAAAAACCTGCATCACCCACCCAGGTGCGTCGGCTTGTGAGAACCTTAGTTCAAAAAACCAGAGAGAGGAGAAGGCACTCCCAAAGGTATCCTCCTCCATAGCTCTCTGGGAAGGTTTACCGTTTTTTAGGGTAACAGGCTACATGAGGGTAATCCACAACACAATTACACAATTCAGAAGTTAGATAATTATGAATAGTAAATAATATTTACACATTACACAGCTACGCATTGTAAAAGAACAAACCCAAAATTGTTAAGCCTCTAGTTAAAAATCTTTGAATGTAAACTTTGCCCGGAGCACATATTTTAGAAAAATTAAGATTTATTAAACTTAATTAAAATCTGTTTTAGGTTATAGGAGGCAGCCATTAATATAAAACCAGAAATCGCTTAAAATCCATCGATGCAGCATTCATTATTCATGATGGAGCTATGTAACCGTCTACCGGCATACATAAAAACAGCAAATAATATTAGAATATTTATTAATAAATGTAAAAATAAAACATATTGTCTGGTTAGTACTACTCAGTTAATGGATTTGCAAATCGGTCTATAAACAGTTGATTTTGACTGTCAATACCCGTAGAATTACTAACATTATCAAGATTTAAGTTATACAAATATTTACTACATATAATATTTTTTCTCTCTGTCTCACTCTTTTCATACATTCCCTTACGTAATCTCGTCACTACTCTGGGGTGAGCGAGGTTTCGTGTTGGTCAAAGTGAATTTGTGGTTGTATTTCTATGAAAAGTAAGTAAATAATAAAATGTTTAATTTAAACTAATTAATTTCATTATATTGGAAGTTTTTCGCATTTATGTAAACGGTTTTTTCCCCATCTGTGTTATGTATAATTCATTTTCACTTACGTATTTTTCTATTTTAATTTATTTTTTAATTTTCAAATTGTCTATTTTCTTTTATTTGCGTATTTATTATTTTGTTTTTATTTCATATATGTTCGTTATATTTGTACGTGTGCTGTTCGTACTTGCGTTTAGTATTTTTTATCCTCTTCCATATATTTTTATATTTTGTACCTCATTGTTATCTTTGTTGTCTATGTATGTAATAAGTCTTTGCTTTACACTATTCACTCACTAGAGAACTAATGGAATCAATGAACAAATGTAAATCTAAAAAAAATCCAAACACGGAACAGGAAACTTGTTAAAGCTGGACAAAATGTGACCCAAACAGAACATCGGCTCTAACTATAGAAAAGTTTTCAACAAAAAATTTACGTTTTGCTGCAAAACGATCTGTTCTCTAATTGTCTATTTGTACCTCATAATGAAACGTGTTAATCAACTAAATTAATTTCCGAACAGCTTTATAACTGCTGTAGCACCGTAACTGACGATTTATTGTTCCTATATGCAACTATAAAATAAATAATATTATTTAAATAGTTTTATGGAAATATACAAGAATTTCTCTTCCCTACGCTTACGGAGCGAGTCAATAGATGGCCTATGTAGAACTTAAACCTGACACCAAGGATGATGAAATCTACGTCAATAAATTTTGTAATCCCACAGGGATTGGTTTTGGGGCATGTACTTTCTCTTTTGTACCTTAATGACTTTACACATTAAAATTAACCATATCAAGTCAGTTTTATACGTGGGCAAAACGAACCCAGTAATATCGTATATTGACGTCAAATCTTCAGAATAAAGTCGATGTCATTAAAGCATTAAATGTCTGGTTCAGTGCTAACAAATTGGTCCTGATCTATTAGAAAAACGAAGTTGTTCATTTGTTTTGAAAACGACCTTGTTAATTTTTTGTCACATATCAGTAATGTTGAGTTCGCGAACAGAAGTTGTTCCAGTTAAGTAACATTTCTAGGTGTTGAAGTTGACGGAAAGCTGCGATGGAATTAACACACCAAGGCTCTTTCTAGTAAACTCAATTGTGTCTGTAACTCTCTCAAGAATAGGAAATGGATACCTTCATAGGAAAAATCTGACTTATGGTATTGTGAATTGCGGACTTTCTTCTCGTTCTTCATAAATTTTCAAACTTCAAAAACGAGTGCAACGACTATTATACGTGAAACACTGTGGAGAAAGTTGGAATACGTTGTTCAAAACTCTAGAAATACTAACACCAACAAGTAGATGTGTTACCGGCAAAGTTTAAAATCTGGCATTCTATAGAATGCTTTGCATTTATATAATACCGAAAACTAGCCGGCAATGTACGTAACGATTCATATTTCATTCATTTTCTAGGCATTCTATAGAATGCCAAATGAGAAACCAGGAAACTATGAAATATATATTTGATTCGTTAGTAAAAATGGCGAAAGGGATATTATGTGTAGCTTTGTTTCAAAATTGAAAATAATATTGAAGGTAAAATAAATTCCAAAATCAATCTGGAAATGCAAGCCAAAAAAAATTAAATGAATTCGGGATCTACTGTGCGAGTTCCTATTCCCGCCGTCAACAAGGTTATTGGCCGTTGTGATGAGTGTGACAGAGGATGGTTTCTGCCGACATGGAACTTCTGAAGGAATTTTCAAACAAGTATATGCGAGATCACAATTCACTTTAAGCCCTAAGAACTTGCTTCGAATTGAAGATATTCCTGACCATGAAATTCCTCTCCGGTTAATTGCAATTGGTCGTCAAATATATGTGTAAAACAAAGTGCCAAAATATGAAATGTCTTTGCGTGAAAAACGTAATTTAATGGCCTACCGTGTTGCAACAAGTATGTTAATTTTCATTTCTTATTTTTTATATGAAAAATTTGTTTCCCTTAATAAGATAGGCATAATTTTTGTTTTGTACAACTTTCATTTTTCTTTACGTATTTTCAATAATTATTTTTAATGGCACTCTTATTATTTTTTCAGAATAACATTTGTATTTTTGAGGAATGCACGTCATTTATATAGTAGCCTTATCAGGACCTTTTTTCATACTTTTCCTAAATAGCATTTGTCGTTCTATAGAATGCCTAGGTATTATATACAATGCCTAGGGAAAGTATGTAATAATACTCATATTTCATACGTTACTTAAAATCGCCGGGCATTATATACAATGCGTATGAATTCTATAGAATGCCGACATTTCATACATTTCTGGTAACACATACGTATTAAAACTTTTAAAATTCATGAAACGTAATAGAATTGAATTGTTACCAACGGTTAACTTCACGATCATATGCTAGAGCCGTATGATCCTCAGAACTGATAAACATCGACTCTCACTTTCTGAAATAAGTATAGAATTATGCACTAATCAGGAATAAAAATATTCAATTGTCTTCCTCCAAAGGTTAATAATATAACTAACTACAACCTATTAATGAAAAATTTGTAAATTACTAATGGCACTGAACTTAGTTCTTACCAGTTCCCTTGAAAGTACAGGGTGATATGTTTGAAATTGATGTAGTGGTTGCTAACTGTTTGTATGTCCATTTAATACTGCTCAATTCTTTCATTTTTCTATGTTAATAATTGTTACCGGACGGGATCTCCAATCGGAAAATTTCACTGCTGAGGCAAGCTGCCAAGAAATTCTTCTGGCATTATCGTCAGAGAAGTTTTAATTGTGAAATTTAGTTTTATTTGTGATGTGTACTTTAAATTAGAAACAATTTCATTTAATCTTCTTTCTCATTTTAACTGCCTTTTTTACATACCATTCATACATACATATATAAATATACGTATATATGTGTTATTTTATAAAATTTGACATTTATATATTTCTTGTATATTGCTATACGTGTAGTTTATAATAGTTTTGTATAGCTTTATTATGCTTCTTCCCATTAATGTATTTTATATTTATGTATTTCATAGTAATTTTCACTTCTTCAATAGAGAACTGACGGAATAAATAAATAAATCTAGTTTTTGAGAAATGTGTGTCGTTCCTCCGATTTTGCATTGAATATATATTCACAAATGGAGATTTTTAGCAAAAAATTAATTGGTCTATAACTTTCTGGAGCATTCAAATAACTTTGTTAATGTACAATCCGGTGACTCACTAGGCTTCAATTTAATTGCATTTAAAACGTCTAAAAAATCTAAGGATCAGCTTTAACAAAAAAATATTAATTTTTGGGAGCTAATTATAATTTTTTTTAGTTTAAATTATGTATTTTTATGTAAAAGTAATGTATCAGGTTGAAAACTGCTATGCTTGTGATGAAATATGGTTGATATATTTGACAGATTTATTTTTTATGTATCAGTTTCATTTCAAGTTTGAAAATTTATGATCGAAAAACCGTCTTCGCCGAAATACCACAAAACAGTATTAGAAAATCACAAAGCCTGTTAAAATTGTTTTAGTGGCATGAGCAAGCGAGGTCCAGGCATTCGGCATTTTTGTGGACCGCAGGATTCTATTTCAAGAAAAGTTTCATACGAAATTCGTCTACCTCTTTGGAAAAAGAGACGATTGGAAGACATTTCTCAAACGCATTCGTGCTCTCTCAGATAATTTTGTAAAATTGGCCAGATTTTTCACTAAGACGCAATTACAAATCAGGTAAATCACGAATAAAGTTGACTGGGAAATTAAGAACAATCACTATTCATTAGTACCAGAAAATCATATTCTTGTGATAATGCCGATTAAATTAAATTCTTCCAAGAGAAGAAAACTCTGAAAATATATGGTTCTTCATAAGCTTCGAGTAAATTTTGTAACCGATAGCGTTTTAACTTCACAATGCAATTCATTCTCTTAGTTCCAGTGTTTTCAGAACGTTTGGGTGGCTGTTGAAAAGTTGTCTTTAAATTATCAAGTTGATACTTAGATGAATAAATACAGTACACACTTTTAACAAATATGTATATTTTTCAGTTATTTCGTTCTGTTGAGATTAGATCATCTTTTTCTGATCTGAACAATTTATTGGTGAAAAACGGTATATGAATTTCGAACGTAGTGAGAAACTTTTGGATATGAAAACAGGCCTCAGTTTAAAAGTTAGCGTCATTTCAACAAACAGCGACAGTTCTCGCATTATATTATGTTTCTAATATCTATTCCATTAAATAGTATATTGTCTGATTCTGAATTAGTTTTATAATTCATATTTCAACACACAAAAAAAGCAACATATATCCAAACACACGAAAGTACCGTAAAACACACCTCAGTTAAGGTTAAATAAATTAATGTAACGCCACTATACTCAATTAATGATTAAGTTCATTAGAATTACTTTATAAGTCAAACTCGTCTCGAATTTAAAGGTAATATAATTTTACTTTATGGTTTTGATAAGTTTTTATTAATATAATTGAAATTTAGAATAATATTTGTAGATTTGTAAATATTTTGAATATTAGCCGACTTGTACATAATTAAAGTAATAATAAATAAGCATATCATTCACGATTTCGTGAGGCTCAGTGGGATTTTATCGACTGGAGCACTTGTGACGACATAGAACAGAATAAATGTTGATAAGTTGTCAGTTAACAAAATGAATTAGGGGGGTCTTTGGATATTTGGACAAGAGGACGACCCCAAAAAGGAAAAGAACAGCAATGTATTTGTAATAATAAATTGTTGGATTTACTAACGTACGAACGCAAAAGTTAGAAGAGGGTAGAAAATAATGGAGAACCGATTCAAAATATTCGTATGACTGATGACCTTTAGCCGTGTCTTGGAGAAAAAATTTTTGTGGAATGTGATCAGCTGAGTTCATAAGAGCACGGAAGGCGAGCTAACCGAGCCAGCTGGTAGTCGACTCACACTAGGGTTTATTTTTCTGGAAGAATTTAGGGCAGGCAAGCGTGTGGATGTATATATGCTGTGGCGGACTATTATCATTTTATAGCGGGTACAGAACACGCCACGCCTTCTGCCACACAGTCAACGTAAGCCCTTATGTTATCCTTTAGCCTTTCCCCTTCGGACAAGAAATTTATTTTGTGAAATACTCGATCCTGCATAAATTTAAATCACGTAATTCATTGTAATTAAGATACTTTACTCACGGTACTTAAATATATTTAAGAGTTTCATGATTCAATATCAGTAATATCATCATAACAGACCATTTAGGGGCATGTGATTTTAAAAAGGCAATGACAACAAACATATATTTTAACGCCTCTTTATTCTTTTATTCGGTGTATCCATTCTGAAAATCTTTAAAATGAAATGGCTGTATATAATAAATCATATGTAATAATCAATTTATTACATATTTCAGGCCAGTAAAGTGTTTATTGAATTTGGGACATAAGCTAAAAACTCGATTTGGCAGTAGGATGATCGCTGAACGAAATAGCAGGTGGGTTAATATATCTCTGATTGGGTGTGCGAGAAATAATTCGGCATATCTTAAATACATTATATTAATAACTAAAATATAATACATATACAAGTGTTGTTGAATTTTGAACATATAGTAATAATCGCAATATTGTATTGGGAAATTTTAGTCCTAGCGCCTATTTTGTCGACATATAATTAACATATATTTGTAAGCTTCAGGTTTCTGATAACTGTTAAACCAGTAGCGGTGTTTCTGAATTTCTGGATGCAAATTTGAAATTTTATCCGCCTAAAACGTCTGTGATGTGTAGATCTTCAGAGTAGAGATGATAAATGTTTTAACATTTCATTTGCTACAGCAAGTAAACTATCGTCTATCTTTAGTAAACAGTATTCAAGTATGTTTATATAAACTTGTGCTAATGTTAGAATTTTTTTTCCACAGTTAAATCCAAGAAATTGGTGATTTATTATTGACGTGATTGTAGTGATGTCAGAGTTAACGTCATACAACGTAAGGCCAACGTTAGTTGTTTTCTTTTTTTCAAGACGAATTTTTAAATGTGCAAGTAATTGATTTATTATAAATAAATAGTGTTTATAAGAAAGAGATGTGGTGATATTTAATTGGATTTTTTGCGATATTAGTAATACGGTGATGTTGACTTATTAATGTAGCGTGCGTGGCAAAATGATGAAGTTTTATTGAAGTTCCTGTTATTTTGGATTTATCCTCGCGGTCAAATCTCCTATAAGTCTTTCAGAATTCACATAATCACACGCCATTTTTTGAAACTCTTAAAACTATTGCTCTCATAAAACAAATTTTTGAGAGAGCTGTTTACAGCAAAATAATTAATCGTTTATAAGAGAATAATTTACCAAGCGACTTTCAGAAATACTACTCAACTGAAAATATAATTTCCTCTCCATCTTGTAATATTCTGTACCTGCTAAAACTGAGAGATCAAAATAAGAAGGATGTAACGGAATTTTAGTTCTAACTAAGTCACGGAAATGATCAGGCTGAGGATAATCAGGTCGGAGGAAAATCCAGCGCCAGTTGTCTGAAAGTAAGAATTCAGGAAAGGAAAATAGGAGTTGATAACGTGGGGTTCTTTGTATGTAAGTACCTTCCAGAGACATGAACACGAATAAGAAAGCGCTCTGAAGTTAAAGACAAAGTTTATTATAAAAATAACAAGACCGAGTATAGAATACTCAGGAGCCTCCCTCAGCCCAAGATGGTCGCAGCAAGACAGAAGATTAGGAGTGGCTCCAAAGTTGGAGAGAGAAAACCCAAGTGAAAAACCCACTTGCAGAAGACGGGGAACGAATCAAACCTTCAGACCAGACCACGTGATCTGTATAAGGGCCCCTCTAAAACCGGTTCAAAGAGAGTTTCGACCGAGGCAGCAACGTAACCCTAAACAGTCAACTTTCTGCGGGTCTAGCGTCGTCACTTGAAACCCACACATCCATGCTAGCCCGAGTTGAAAGAAATTTCTCACAGGTGTGTGGTAACCGAATTAATAAAGAAAGTTAATGAAGCTAGGATGCATAAGATTGCAAAATGAAAGTAATTTCCAATAATAGTAGCGTTCGCCATGAGAACATTGTGTTAATAATACTTTGACCTAGGTGGAAATCTGAGTTCATTCTACTAGACAGACCGGTAAAGCCCTCACCATCAGTAATTTTCTTTGATCTTTCTATAACATTGGATTGTATCGATCGTAATGTTTTCTTATAAAAATTGACGTGCTTTGAAGTATATAAAACCTCCTATTCATCCTTACTCAAATAACCTGAAATAATAAGAACGCTGTAGGATCTATGTTCTTGAAAAACTTGAATCTGATAGCTAATGATGTTGGCGGTTCGCGGCGTAACAATTTGCGGAAGACTGTTACCTTGATAAAAATGCAAATCACTTGCCATAAACTGTGAATTCATTTTATTAAATTAAAGATCAAACAACGTGTCTATGAACGGGAAACCAATTATGCATTCAACCAGTTGCTTCCTTAATTTTTTAGTTAAAGACTTGCCACTTAATAGTGCAAATGACATTTGATGAAACTTTTAAACAATAACGCGACTCTGAATTAGCTAAGGTGAATGTTTGAAATTATTTAGACTCTTCTGGAACAGTGAATGAAATTGAATTATATTAATACCCTTGCAACAAAATTACACTCAACCGCCTATTCCCTTAGAATAATAAGATATTTCCTGCCGGATAATTTCAATAAAAGATAAATATTTTTCTTTCTAGGTCGAATCATAAATATATTCTCAGCCTTTTAGTTTTCTTTAATGTTCCATACGACGTGAAATTTATGGAAGATTCCGGCAACCTATACGATAAAGTCGTGCCGTGTTCTGGGATTTTTTCGTTGTAGTTGACGGTTCTTTTCAAATCTGGAGCAAAGTCCAAAGACATTTTCATTTTAAAAATGTGAGTATATCCAATCATGAATACAGTTTGTGATAATTAACAGTCATCCATTCACAACCAATTAGGATGAATACAATTTTAATGCTGCAAGCAAAATAAAATGGCAACAAGATATTCCATCAGTATATTTAATAAACTCATGTTATATCAACCGATATAACAAATAAAATAAAATTCAAAGAAGAACTAGCCGGATGTTTGTTTAGCCGCTTCTATAGTATTATGACTGAAAACCATGAATTTACGTTTAATAAAGGCTCTTTTTAATTAAAGTGTAGTATTAAACGTTTGTTCTCCCGGATTAATTCCACAAACTTCAAGCCAATATTATTTATAGGGATCAAATAATATTAGTTCATATATATTTATAAAATAATAAATATTGTGATTATAATTTTTTTGAATTGCAAGAACGTAACTGATCGAGAATAGTTCTTCACATCGATTAAATAAAGCCCTAACGTAGATTGTATTACCCCGATTTAGTTCTCTAAAGGAATACATGTCACGAAATTTTTACGTCACGTAGCGTTATTTTCAATCAAAAAGACAAAAGTCGGGCTAGAAATGACTTGAAAGTCGCATATTGTAGGGCATATTCGCCCCCGTAGTTACCCATAGTGACGAACTCAAATAATTAGTCGTACCAGTGATTGGAATAATTTTTTTAGAATTTGTAACCTGTCGCCTGCGTCACGACTGAAGTGTGCTCTCATTCCAGTCAACGCCCTTGTGATAACACAAAAATTATATCAGAAAGTCTTGTGTGTTAATCTAGGTTCAACGCTGGAGAGCGATATACCAACAGAGCAAATTAATGAATAAATTAATAATAATAATAATAAATAAAAACAAAAATCTTTACTAATCGCAAAGAAAAAAACACTTAATTTATTAATAAACGTCAAATGGTGCAGGAATAGAAATATGAGCATATGGAAAAAAATTTCAAACGCTCTAATTTCTGAAAAGTTGAGATTATTAATGATCGAAGGTTTTCCGGGTGAAAAGAATTAAGAAAAGGTTTTCGGGTTTCCACTCGGGTAATATCAGTAAATAGCGACGTTTCGAAAGCTAACAATGCTATCTTCTTCCAGGCTGATGCGTATTAGACTATGATTATTACTATTATATAGCCACCACAATTATCTGTTGACCATAAATACACTGTAAAATTTATTTTCTATTTTATCTTTTATTAAAATAACGATTAGTTTCTCTCTGAGAAAATGAGCCTAAGCCTTGTACTTAATCCACTACTGTTTCGTATATGATTAACAAAATTTATGCTCTAATTACAAACTAATCCTACATTTATCGATAAAAATTCTGATCAGAAGTATCTTATTGTGTCTTGGCTTGGAAATGAACATGGACTTATCGTTCCATTTTTTTCTGTTCAGGATAGTTAGTGTGTTTGAATAAATACAAAATTCTTCAGATCCATAAATGGCAATAATCACTGACAGGAAACGGCACGCCCTTAAACGAAGACAATCAATTCATGACCTTATAGAGCCTTCTAGCCCCAGTGGTTCTGCTTCAAGTACAGTGAAAATTGGTTAATTCGAAAGATTTTAATTTAAATTCGAGGAAATTTCTCTGTCTCTTGATTTTTGTGTTAAAGATTCACTTGTCACTCTAAGTTACTTCATTAATTTGAATTTCAAGCTATTTTAAGACCTCTTGTTTTACAGAATGTTTCCTCATCCTTTTTCATGATAAGCAGCCAGAATTTAAAGATAAATGTCCTTGTTCACTGCGTAGTTACAAGTAACCGACAACGAGCAGGAGTGAAATCCTGAAAAAGAATCTCGTCATGGTTGGACTTAGTGTCATAAAATGTTCCGCGTATAAAAACATTGCCAATTTGGACTTACCGAATCTTATCGCAATACATATTTACAAGTAATAACGCAAAATATTTAACATTTCGTTGACTTTTGCTTATAAATAATTCCACTTGGGTGCATTTGAAAATCCGAAATGCCAGAATATGAAAAGCAAGGACGCAATATTTTCTGTAGATTAGGCTCATGATGAGACTGAAACTGAAAATTCATGGCCATAGAAATTCTTTATTGCATACTATTGGACTCAATTTGGACAATTTAAGTGTCATAAGTACAAAAAATCTACGTGCGATTAGGAGTCACTCATAAAGACTGCTCTATATCGGATGAGCATCAAGCTAACCAACCACTCTATGAAATATTGTTGTATCAGGAGTGACATGGGAGTTTCTTATACCTCGCGTGAGAAATTTAAAGGACTTTTAAATACAGAGCATATGCTAGAATGATGTAAAATAAGTGCAACTATAAACCTTTTTTATTAAAGAATTCCTGTGTAATATTTTATTACTAGCAAATCCAAAATATCAAAAAAGATTATTATATCTGTATCATATATCAGAATCAATCGATATTCTTGGGTATCCGTATACGGAATAAAAATCTTTATACTGTAGTCCTATTTATTGTGTGTTTGTTATTATTTTTTTTAAAAAAATTAAATTTCGATAAAGCGGCTTGGACTTAAAAGAGATTGGCCGCACACAGACCGAGTCCGCAAGAAAAACTTTACACAGAATACTCGTCCTCCCCTCTGCCAGCCAGCCACCTATCAGTGCAGAGAAAACAAACACGGGGAGACAATGCAGACGCGTTTTCAATAGAATAAACACGGCGCCAGGTGATTAGCACCGTTGGAATTCTTGCAGTAGGAAACCGCACGCGACACTTCTCCCTTCAAAAACTGCAATAAAAACATTACCCGTCTGACGCCAAGTAAGCCAGAATATTGAATCGCAATCAAGAATCTCTATGTAAGCCAACATACACAAACTAACGTATCGCGTACAATCTGGTTTTAGGCGCGCAAAAACTGTTTCATATTACAGTAGTTTCCAAAAGTTAAATAATTGCACAGTATACTTAGAAGTTCCGAAAACTCCGACGGACGAGTCTTGAATGTATCTTATATAGAACTGCCCTTTCAGTTGATTATGCGAAATTCATATACGAAAGTAAATAATTTTGATGTAGAATCAATCAAGGAAGCCTGTGAAAGGATTCTCCTGCAGGTGAACCTACCCAGAGAACTCTGGCGGGGGCTACCTTTGGGGATGCCTTCACAACTCTCTGGTTTTTTTGAACTAAGGTTCCCACATGCCGAGGCACCTCGGTCAGTTTTGAGAGGTGTATGTTCCGGGGTCGCAGACCTTGGGCATACGGTAATAGTTGTCCGCTATTCCTATTGGAATAGTCGGTCAGCTGTCTCCTAAACTGGCCAAGGCATGGCGAGGGGTAAGCTGCGACCCCACAGCAAACCCCTCTCCCGCCATCGGAAGGGCGTGGGACAAGTACCAAATGCCCGACCTACCTGATGCAGGTTTTTATAGGGTTTGTCCTGCATTACTTTTAGGCGAATGACGGGTAGGTTCCTTAAACTATATCCTGGGGGGCCTAATTAGCCCTTGGCTACCTTCCTCTACCCTTCCGCAATTCCCCCTTTCAAAGCCCTTTCCTATGCTATAAGGATTATATCCACTATGTGGATTACCCTATACAAAGCCTGTCTACACCCAAAAAAAATGTAGAATCAATAGAAGTACTTTTTTGATATCATTTTTCCTGTTATTACTAATAATCCAGGTAGATCTCATCATTGTAATACCCCTGTCCCTCATATGAAATGGCTGTTCACATTGGGAGTTGAAGTCAGAACTTTCTAAGAATAACTTCAAAAGAACTAGAGCAAAGAACGGATGTCGATCAAGTCAATTCTGAGTAGTTTGGAACGATTGAACTACAAATGTTTTGTCGAATTCTCGTCAAGGAAGGAAAAGACTGGATAAATTAGAGATGAATTTGAATCACCAGAGTAGAATATTTTTTTGTTACATAACAAGTATTCTTTCATTATTAATAATTTAGTGCTGTAAAGTAAGTAGAACTCAAAGAAACTAAAGAGAAGAACTGAAAAGGACAGTACATTATTAGTAACGCGGGTAGCGAAAAAAGGTTAAGTATCTTAGAATCCCCCTAGTTGAGCAGGTTTTTCACTAAGTCATTCCTCATATGAGGTAAATATACTGGGTGACGTCAATTGACTCTACTGAGGACTTCGTTGCTCGACTATATATGCGGCTGCATTCGTGCGTAAAATGTTTAGTATCTTTGAAACAGTACGTCAGTTGCCTTAGACGCTATCAAACATGTATTACTGAACATTACTGATTTTGAACATTTATTATAAACATTGATGGAAGGAAGCTCTTTGCGGTGACGATGTAAATAAACAATGTTTTTATTTTCATGTGTCTTTTTTGTGCTCGTGACTGAACGCGTCAGATCCAACCATACATTCCTATACCAAAAAAAATGTACGGTTTAGTAAGCCATACCAACCCTCAAAGATTTTCACTTCACCGTAGAATCACCATACATGTGAATAATATATTAAAGATTTTGTGGGAAAAGTTCTGTCAAAAATATTTCGCAATTTCCGAGTAAATCTTCATCTATCTTCTAATCTTCTTCTACTAATAAATAAAATAGGCTGTAAGTCTGAGTATATGTTCCGCATACAAATCTGCACCCATGGAACAATTTTGGGGAAAATTCGTGCCCGTAGTCCTTTACAACCGGAAACAAACCCTCAGTGGGGTGGAAATATTCAAACACGCTAAAACGACCAATAATTGCGTCGAATAAATATTTATCGGGTCAATGAGATTAATAGTGTTTCTCCCGACGTTGTTTGTGTATAATTTCAACAACTTTCGGTATTGGTAGGGTGTTGGTGGAGAAGAGTTCACAAAATTAACGAGTAAACAACCGAGATTGGAGTCGAATGGATGTCAAAGATTTTAATTATGGCATTCAAGTTGCCGTTTAATCCCCGAGGGCGGGGGGGGGGGGCGGAAATTTTCAACCATGTTAAACGACCGATATTTTCGTAGAAACAAAATTTTTCGGGGTCAATGAGAGAGATAGCGTTCTTGAATATATTTGTGTGTATTATTTCAACCCCTTTCGGCTTGGGACGAAAGCTGAATGAAATGGGAATTGAGAGGCGTTACATAAAAACAAAAACAACCGAGATTGGAGTCACATCTGGGGCTATGGATGTCGCTGAGTTTAATTATGACAACCCGGGCAACGCCAGCCACCCAGGTTGTTTGTAATAAACATAGATATTAAAATGAAAAAATTTACGTCTGATTGAAAATAATGAATAAGAAAGATAGCCAATTCAGACAATTCACACAACCTTTCTGGGATCCTTTCGTCAGATGCTAAGAAGAGCCTAGAGAAACACAACTGCACTTGTCAGTTGACAACACTCAAAATCCACTTGTAAATTTTCTTATGATAATAATTTTTGTTTGTTACCTTTATATTTAGTGAATTAAATTTGGTAAATAATCAATGTAACCCGTTTCATGGTTCAAATGCCTAACAACAAACTCGTTTAATGCAATATAGAGTTGAAAACAGAAAAGCGATGTGGTGACAGGCCATGATTCCAAGTATATGCTTTGTATTTATTTTTCTTCACAATAACAAGAATAGTGTACGGTATATTCGATAGTGTTAGTGCAGACATTATAAAGGGATTGTAACAAATGATTGTTACACAAATGACTTGCACAGGATAGCTTGGGTATATGAGACTAGTACCAGGACAGTATCCCGTATCAACAACATCAATGTCTTGCTCAGGGCAAAGTGGTTGATATTGACCGCTACGGGTTATATTGCTATGATATGAACGTAAAGAAAGAATTGGTTCTCTCTGACGAACTTCAGTTCTGATCATCATTGATTTGCCGCATATACAAAATAAAAAGTATAAATGGAAAACAGAATTTTTTTAAATGTGTTCAATTGCATTCAAATAGACAATGGAACACTTAAGGGACAACAAATCGAAATATTTTCTGAAATACATCTGTGAAATTTGGAAGGAAATAGAATGTTAGTCATTATATAGAATAATGAACCTTATCATTTCCTTTAAAAAAAAACCTCGTAACTAGTCTATCCAATGCAACCGTTCTATATTTAATTAAACGCGCGTATAGTGTCTTAAAAATACAGTATATTCTTTCAGTTTTCAGCGGGGCAACAACCAGAAGCATAGGGGAAAAAAGATTGGCTATTGAAATACCACCGCACTATATCCAATATTTATTTATTTGCTCGCACAAATCTACTTAATTACTTAACAGTCCCGAATGAATTTAACATTAAATTTATTCATGTTTTCGTTTGTTTATGAGCGTAATTACCGGTGCTTTTTCAATTCATTTATCTGTTTGGGCATTGATGGATATGTACTAATCTACAATCACAAAATATTTGTTCAGATGTGTTAAACTTCAAAGCTGAAGCTAAATTTAGAACCTCTCTCGAAGCATTTGATACAATGACCCATTTGATAAAAAGTGTCATGAAATTTGTTATTGTTTAGCATGGGTTTGGAGATAAATATTGGTTCTCCGGGTTTGTTTTATTGATCGATGTCAAATAGATAAATGTGAGGCAATTAAGGTAATGAGACATTTTAAAATATGTAATTATTTAAAAGCAAAAATTGCTATGATATGAATTTCTAAAAATTTAATAAAGAACTGTATACACATATTTGTGAGTGTATAACCGAATGCTCATTTTTCTATGCTAGTTTTCTGAAAAAAAATCTAATTTTTTTGTAACTGTACAAATTGTCCGTATATTAAATAAATGAACAAATCGTGCATATAGTAAATAAACTACATTTTAATATAGACGATGAAAAAATAAAGCATACTTCTGCTATGCATTGATTATAAAAAAAGCCTTAATTAATGTTGAAACATAAAATGTAACCCTTAACCTAAATACATAATACACAATTTTAATTATCATAAATTAGAGACAAAAATACTAAATATCAGAAAACAAGCTTATAAAAATCAAGAAAGTTTGCGTTCTTTAATCTCGGGTTTTAAAACACTATTTTTTCTTCTTATACATTACAATATGCTACATTATTAAATTTATCTAATGTGTTAATGATGATATAATAAGCCTTATTGACTTTGTGGGCTGTGACGTCACTTCGTGATGGAAAGATATTCCTTGCCGCCTTAGAAAGATAAATTATTTTTCCAGATAACAGATCATTTTTGCGACTCAAAAACACTATTATCGATTATTTTTCAACGCACTATGACTTTTTGATATGTTTCAAGCTCCATCCCATTACTTTATGGGTCGAATTTCAATATACTCATTAGTTCTTATATACGTCGTAATAGAACCCTATATTCCTAATTTCACGTTTCTAGTGTCAGTAGTTTTGCCTTCATTAATATCTCAGTCATTCATTTATACACACACACACACACACACACATATATATATATATTATCCATTTCCTCTGTGCATGTAATCCATATTATCCTTTCTTGGCCTCTTTGATTGAAGCTTTTTTTCACTCTTTTATAGTTCTCTGTTTTTTTTAATTCAAAATGTTCACTTACCGATTTTTCGGCTTCCGGCAGCACATACTTCAAATTGCCCTCTGTTGTAATAGAGGTTATGGTGATGATATTTGTCTTTTTGTCTTTTGATGCTACATATTTAAATGCAAATTGCAGTTTTTTTGCCATTATAAACAAAAATTGTCGTAATATATATATATATAGCTGTACACTCACAAATATATAAAGTTCTTTATTAATATTATGTAGTTTACGAATATTCGTGGGATTTATACATGTTCAATTGTAAAATTTAAAAACACTTTAAAAAGACTGGATTGCCTTGTTCAATTCCTTATTTTCTTACTATAATTTAGATTTTGTTGGAATAAAATATATGTACTTAAAAACGGAAATTACTTACGTTAACTACTTTACATTTTATCAATAACATTGATGTTATGCAGCTTGCATTGAGAATTACTGTAGTTTTCAGAAGAAACACTGTGTCTGTATCTCATTAAATAAGTATTATTCTAGATTACAAAAATCATTAATTACTTTTGGATATATTTTCGGCAAAAGAAAACCTGTAACTTGAGACACGACTACCGGAAATGGTGTAGGCCTAACCTAGGACCATCATAATATAGCCTATATACAGATAATATAAAATATTTTGCCTTCATATTCGAAAATTTTTAGTAATACATTAACTGTTAGTGTTATAATTTTATTGAGATTGAAACTATTGTTTACATTTAAAATAACTTCAAAACTTTACTGAAATTTTATGCTAGCACGATTTATCATTCGGATTTAGAAAATAGTAGAATTAAATTAATAAAAATTATTTCAAAGTCTATTAGAGTTTGCTGATAAGTTATTAATTTAATTGAGCGTATAACTGTAGGTATTATTTAGTATCTTATCAAAGGATCTTATCCATAGTACATAGTCATAATCGAAATTCCTCGGACGTATGGGTCTTGCTCGGAAAACAAGACTATTTAAATAATAGATACCAGAATTTTGTAATTTATTATCTAGACATTATAAGGTCAGAGAATCCTAAATAGGCAATATGGTTTCTAATATATATATATATATATATATATATATATATATATATAAAATCTGGAGTAAGACTATCCGTGGAAGACTGTGTAACTTCATAAAGATAAAGAATAAACTAAAAAATAATGCTTATATATAATAAATTATGTTTCGTTCATAAAACAGATTTCGATACATGAACCGGGAAAAATTCTTGCCTAGTCGAAGTGCAAATCTTTAGACATTAAAACTATCTTGTTTTTTGATGCGGGTATGTTTTATTACTATACAAACAAAGCTTTCATTACATTTCATTATGAAGAGTTTATAAAAGGAGACTTTAAAATAGAAAAGACACAGCATTCTTGACATTAGTCTGTTCAATAAATCATACGCGATTGTTTTCTGGATTTCCAATAGGAATAAATAATAGAAATATTGTAAAAACTTAGATTCGCAGGAGTAAGGCTTGTCCACGAAACTGATTGAAAAGGGAGCAAATTAGGTCAAGAACCAATAGGAAAAACGAGAGTGAAAAGGACATAGAATGGAACTAGGGCCCGAATCCATACCCTAGTTACATATGCCGGGAGATGAAATAATGATTAGTATACAAAATGTTGCTGGAAATTTTTTATTCCTGAATATAATGGAAAATACCTGGATAAATTTTCTTACCGGACTATTCTGAGATATTCATATTCAGGAAAATAAATTTCGGACAAACGAAAGCAAAAGTAGGAAGTTCAGTGATGTTACTCTTTAAAGAAAATGTTAAGCAATTAATGCTTTCAAATTGAATAAGAAGTTGAAAATTATAGCTAAGTGATCAGATAAATAGTTAATAAATTAAAATATTATTAAACATCGAAGACTTTCTTGGTGAATTAAGAAAGGCTTCTCGGGTTTCAACTCGGGGAATTTTGGTACACAGCGGCGTTTCGACGCCTATCACTACCATCGTATTACGTTGTCAGTACTAATTGGAAACCCGAGAAGCCTTTCTTAATAAAATATTATTCTCGACGGTAGATATTTCTTATTGGGAAAGAATAAATTATATTTTAAGAACAATTTATTAATATATTTTTAGTAAATTTATATTACCAATAAAATTTAACTTTTTTATGTAACGAATAATTGGAGGAATAATACATTATTTTAATCAGAATTAATTCAATTGTTCCCTATAAACTTCATCTTCTTCCTGGAACCTCAATATTTATACACAGAACAAGTTTCAATCCATAGACAAAAACCACTTTCAATAGCAGTATGATGAATAAAGAATGTACTTGTTGCATAATTACTCGCGTGCTTTTAACCTAGTATGTATCATTTATATGATTATTTTGATAGCTTCCTTCGCCATTTCGAGGGTAGTAAGATTGATGTCGGATGTTATTGTCCCTGATAGTTTTCAACTTGTTTACAGATTCCTCTGCATTTTAAATTCTGATGGCTGAGAGAGGATACATAAATTCCAAATTCCTATTAAAAATGAGCAGTTCCCCATACAATACAATTTAAAATAATAAACTGATCACAAACTAAACCTATCGCATGTCCTCAGTAATTCTTTATTGTTTATTTTAAAACCTACTAATTTACAATAATTTTTTATTTTTCAGTTATAAATATAGGATGCAAGTAATAAATATTCACATCCTATAACTCACGTCAAACTGTATAATATAATGTATACTTTTGTTACCAATATTATTATAATAATATTGTTACGAATATAAAATTCCTTTAAATATAATTCCTTACGAAAGGATTGTGATCGTCTCTTAATAATCCACACTGCGCAAAACCAAAGCGCTCAAAATCATAATTTTTTGAAATGCTAAATAACAATAATACATATAAACCGATAATTATTTTGAGAAGGTAGCACCTCAATCCTTATATGTAAGAAATTAGTACTTCATTTCTTTACGTCTGAGGTATAATCAAGTACAAAAACTAGAAACTATATGTTTAATAAAACAAAATAGCTTCAAAATATCGAATTTAAAACGCCAGTGTTAAAAGTATACTAATTAATTAAATACATAGCCAAGTAACAGACAAATATAAATGCTAACTAAATACCACACAACATTTCTGCAGTCTTTGTTGCTTTCGTCAGGTGTTTCAAATAAACGGAAGATCCGTAATAACGATACACCTCCAAACCAGGTGAGGAACTAAAAAGTATCCGAGTTCTTACGGCTCTTTCATTTTTAGAATCACCTGACGAAAGCAGCAAGTATTTCAGTATCGTTAGGTGGAATTTATTTATCACTTATTTATGTGTGGTATTTGGTTGTTTATTTAGCTAATTAGTAATGTCAAAGTATGTTGACCTTATTTTCCATGCATGCAATTCTCCTAAGCGTAATGTGCTTTCATTAAATAAAAGAATGATGACTATTCTAATTATGGATTATAATTATACCCTGCAGCATGTAATAAAACAACGTGTGTTAAATGTCGATTGACTTAAACACGTTTACGCTGTGGCGTAAAATAAAATTGCACTGGCTTCATACGTGGCCAAGAGGCACTGCGAAACTAATGAAATTCCTCTTCGGTCTCCACTTTCGCGAGTTCATTAAAATTGTCGTTTATTATGCGCATACAATTTTCAATAAGTCCACAAAACGCGCTAGCAACATTGAGGTCATATTAAGGATCGGATAAATGCTGTATCAGCGTGTTCCATTGAGGGGTTCGACGATAAGAAAACTGTCCGAAATAATACGGGGGATGGATCGTAAGATGTACTTCAGAAGAAGTTGTAGAAGTGAAGGCTGTAATATGTAACAAACTGGGGTGAAAATGAATCCGTCAAATAATGAAAATGTTGAAGTTCTTCTTTCATATTGCGTTTTTGTTTTTTAATTGACCGCTATTACTTTTAGTAGAAATAAATGTCTTTTTTATCACTTCTACGTCGCCTCATTTCGTGATCATTCTCTTCCCAACAACACAATATAAATATCGCGAAATTACATAATAAATTATATAATAATTACATATATATTGTAATGCCAATAAATTAGGACATTAATTGTTTGAAAATTTAAATTTAAATTGTTTGAGAAATCCTTTGTAGCGACAATGGAGCCCAGCTCTGTTCCTTTGTCGGAAGGTCCGAAAATCGGTGTATTACGCGCTAAAATGCGAGACGAGAGTTCAGTTCGCAGGAAAATATTGTTAAGAGCAGTTCGTTCGCGGAAAGACATCGTCAAGGTATAACTGTTATCTGTAGGAGAATTCAACACAGTCTGCAATTAGGATTTAACAGAGTTAGTTGGTGACTGGACATTACTGAGGACAAAGCAAAGCATTCACGAGAGCATAACGTCGAAACTTGCTAATTAAAGCAGTTTTTGTGTCCATAGCCTGCCAGGAATAGTAAAAATTTCAGTTTGAGTCCAATGCAGTAAAGACTGGAAAATCTACAGACCAAGGAATTTGCCTAAGGCAAGCAGAATTCACCTAAGGCAAGCAGTCAACAGGTAGCTGACAACAAAAGGGGAGGTTCATCCGAGTTCCTGACATCATATAAAATTTTGGCTTAGAATCAGTGTAAAATCTGTGAGTTAAGAATCAGTGTAAAATCCCGCAATAGTGTATTTCGAAAACGAAAGGTATGCTGGAATGCTGGACAAATGTGAGTAACAAAATACTAAATGATTAATTATGTAAACGTAATAGAAAGATAGACGTCAGATTTCGTTCTCCGTTTAAATTGTTAATTTGGTCTAATCTTCTTACTTCATAATTTCGTTCTCATTTTAAATTTCGCTCTAGTTTAATGGTCAAGTAAATTTCTTTTCTTTTATTTGTGATTTGTTTGTTAATAAGATTTTAAACATAATTAATGTGTCCATTATCAAACCCAGGGAAGACCCTGAGAAGTTTAATATTTAAATATTTGTAAATGTTTTAAATTATTGCCACAAAATTAATAAATATTGTTTGTAAATTTTATTAATTCTTTCATTTAATAAAAGTCATTTTAATTTGTTTATTACAATATATATATATATATATATATATATATATATATATATGAGATATTTTTCTCAAATTTTAAAACCAAATAAAAAAGATATAGCTAGCCAGTTTTGCGATTTATAAATTTTATAAATTGTTTAGAAACAAATTTATTCCACACAGTCTTAATGTAAAAATTAGGGGTTCATTTCACTATATAAATAAACTTATTTGAATTTAAAATATATTGCTGATATTTTTTAAAGTTATTGGACGCTTCTCAGAGAATTTTACATGCATTTACCTATGTTTTTATAATTGATGGGTTAATCGCAGGTTAAGTTTCTTTGTATCCAATTAAAAATACTCTATTTCTTTAAGAGATAACAAGAAATTAATTTTTGGAATAATTTTGATCCGAATTTTAAGATAAAAATACATGTGGTAACTGTTCATTTTTTTTAGGGTAACAGGCTACAAGAGGGTAATCCACATAGTGGCAACTCCCCTTTAATAGCATAGGAAGGGATTTGAAATGGGGGATGCGGAAGGGTAGAGGAAGATAGCCAAGGGTTAACTAGGGCCCACGGGCTATGGTCTAAGGATCCTACCCGGCATTCGCTAAAGAAATGCAGGGAAAAACCTAGAAAAACCTGCAAATGGTAGGTCGGGCATTTGGTACTTATCCCACGCCCTTCCGATGGCGGGAGAGGGGTTAGCTGTGGGGGCGCAGCTTTCCCCTCGCCATGCCTTGGCCAGTTTAGGAGGCAGCTGGCCGACTATTCCAATAGGAATAGCGGACAACTCTTACCGTATGCCCAAGGTCTACGACTCCGGAACATACAGCTTTCAAAACAGGCCGAGATGCCACTGAACCTGAGAACCAGAGAGATGTGAAGGCATCCCCAAAGGTAGCCTCCGATTTGACATGGGGGTTAAAGAAACAAAGTAGTAAAATAAAGAGAGAGAGAGAGAGAGAGAGAGAGAGAGAGAGAGAGAGATTTAGAAAAGATTATAGAAAATTGACACGAATTAGCCGATGAATTGAACAGAGAGCAACTCTAATCGACTTCAGTTGAAAATAGTACAATAATTCACAGTTCAAAGCGAAAGTTTAAAACCCTTATTCTTAGATCTTTCAGGTCGGAGCATCTACACTTCCTTCACACAGCAATTATATTCAAACATTGAAATATCGAAGCTGAGAAAACACAAAACTAAATTTTATTACTCGAATTAAATACTCTATAAATGTAATCTAGAATGAATATTATAGAGAAACGATAATTATGATAAAACAATGTGCTGGTTTAGCCATTAATTTCCCTTGAATTGATTGGTTTTTTTTAAAAAAAAATACACTTATATTTCTTATAACTTCGTGCAGGGATGCATCTTGAACAGTCAAAACGTAAGCTGGGTACAAAATAAGGCTATGTGCCTGACTATATATGAGGACGAGGAAGAGTAAGTATTCACATAAGAAGACAGTAACATAGTGTAGGAAGTGAAACGATAACGAAGCTATTCTGGCGTGGAATGAATTAAAAATTATTTAGTAAACAATAATTTTATGAATATTGATGTATTTTCAAACTCAAACCAAGATAAAACACGGCATTAGATCTTCCGGTGTCTGCAGTGGAAGATTAAAAAATAGTCACAATCTAAAAGATTATAGTTACGGTTAGTGACCCATTACAATTTTTAAATAAAATTAATATGTTATAGCGCCCATGCATAGAGAAGCTTCATTTAACTATTTAATAATTATTATTTGAAATCAACTTATTTTTATTTTATTTTTACACCGAAGTTATGCAATTCATTACATATTTTTACCTGCGAAATCTTTAAGCTGCAATGCAAATAATTCTTAAAAATGAAACTCAACTCCATTTTGATAAAGCTTATACGTAACATGATATACAATGGTATATCGTAATAATTTTAAGTTACAAGTCATTTAGCTTCTTCAAATTGTTAGAATAAGATATGGATATCTAAAGTTGAAAATAATCAAGCAGTATTAGATTGTTGAAACTTCTGAGTTGGGGATCGAAGTGAAATAGGGTTTACTTGAAAGAAAATAACTGAGCTACTTTATTGAGTTTCATGAACTATGTATGAGGTCTCGCTTTACCAAAGAGTAATCCTCCTTATACAGAGAGCAATGAATATTCCAATCCAACGTAATAAATACAGTCTAACGATTTATTGGGACTGTGTAAGCTGACGAAAAAGCGGGTCTGGAGTAGGACCAGAGTTGAAAAGTTACTCGATCAGAATTGCAGATTTTAACTTGAGTGAATACACTATGGTGTCTTTTTATCTTACTGAACAGCTTGTAATACTATATAATGTCATGAAATTAATTAAACAACTACTTATTCTCCTTAAGAGACCATTCTCCCTTAATGTTCTGATAGTCATGTATAACGTATATTGATAAATTAAAAAATAAATTGTACTTGTGTGCTTCAAGGGGCGTAACAGAGATTTCAAATAATTTTGAATTGTCACCCAGAAATGTTTGGTTATTAAAGAAACGACGAAAATAAAAGTGTGAAAAATGTCATTACAAGATTCAGATTTTTCAAAATATTTTATTACTAAACATAAACTTCAAACGCAATGAGCATTTAATAATAAGAAAAATAACCAAATACAGACAAAAGAAAAGATTATATAGTTACCAGACGACGTTTCTGGAAACCTTGTTCGTTTCTTCAGAATGAGCATTTGATATTCTAGTATTGTCAGAAATTCTGGTAAAGTTCTATTAGTTTTATCTTCCTTCGGAAGAATATACGAGGCAGAATCAAAAAGTAACATTAATATATATTTTATATATATATATCATCACTTAAAAAAATAATTAAGTTTAATACAGCTGTACCAGCGTTCTATTAATGCCTCGATTCCACGAGACCTAAATTTTTTGGACTTTCCTCGTAACCAAGTCTTTCAACTCATCATCGGTGCGGAATATCTTGCCACCTACAGCCTCCTTTGAGGGTTCCAAACACATGGTAGTCACTCGGTGCTAGATCGGGTGAATATGCAGGACGTGGTAGACACTCGAAATAAAGATCAAGATTTTTTTTGTACTGTTTCATGAGCGGTGTGTGACATTGCGTTATCATGCAGTAAGAGCTCACCGGTACTGAGAAAACCACGACATTTTGACCGGATTGCAGGCTCTCAAGAAGATCACCGTATGATATGCTGTCCACATTGTGCCCCCTTGACATGTAATGTTCCAGGATTAGACCTTTACAGTTCAAGAAGATCGTGGGGATCAATTTACTCACAGACAAAGTTGTACGGAACTCGTTGCTTTTGCGGCTGGAAGTAGTGAACCCAACATTCATCACCAGTGACTATACGCTTAAAAATTCCATCTCCTTCGGTTCCATTGCTTCGCATGAGTGTTTCACAGACATCCGTGCTCAGTTCGTTCAGTTCAGTTGTTAGAAGATTTGGTGTCCATCTAGTGGAGATTTTAAGGTACTGCAGCGAGTCGTGAATGAAATTGTGCGCAGAATCATGACTGATGTACAAATCTACATCATCTTCTTCTATTGTCGCCCGCCGATTCTTTACATTCACTGCAGCATAGTACCTGGCGTAATGGCTGCGGACCACCAAGCTCACTGCATCATTCAGAGTTGACAGTCCACTTTGAAACTTCCTATGTCTCTCATAAACCTGCTGAAGCGACACAAAGGAATCCCGGAATTAAGCCTGCGAGAGGTTTCTCTCGCAGGTGAACCTTCCCAGTGAGCTCTGGAGGAGACTACCTTTGGGAATGCCTTCACATGTGTCTCTGGTTTTTGAGCTAAGGTTCCCACATGCCGAGGCACCTCGGCCTGTTTTGAGAGGCGTATGTTCCGCAAATATTTGACAAGGAAATACCTTTCACACGATCTTTATGATGAACCTGAGGTTAAGAACAGTAAAAAATGTCGCAGGCGCGTTTACATCAAATGTTGTCAACATTTTCTGTCACTAACCTTTTCCTCTCCGTTTTTGAACTAAGGTTCCCACAAGCCTAGGCACCTGTTTTGAGAAGTGCATGTTCCGGTGTCACAGATCTTGGGCATACGGTAAGAGTTATCCGCTGTTCCCATTGGAACAGTCGGCCAGCTGCCTCCTAAACTGGTCGAGGCACGGAGAAGGGAATGCTGCGTCCCCACAACAAACTCCTCTCCCGCTATCGGAAGGGCGTGGGACAAGTACCCAATGCCCGACCTACCTGATGTAGGTTTTTCTAGGGTTTGTCCTGCATTTCTTTAGGCGAATGCCTTAAAATATAGCCCGGGGGCCCTAGTTAACCCTTGGCTACCTTCCTCTACGCTTCCACATCCCCCCTTTCAAATCCCGCTATTAAAGGGGAATTGCCACCTTGTGGATTACCCTCATGTAGCCTGTTACCCTAAAAATAAAAATTATGGGAAACAAACGTTGACTACAAATGTTCATTACCTTTGACATTATTACTCACAATTCTCATATCATCCATCTGAGGAATACAATAAACGGGAATGGAGGGGATATTCATCAATATTGTGCATGATCCCATATACAGAAGTACGTAGCTTATAAAATTCACTGCAGTTAATACTGTTATACGGGTCTCCTCTTGCTTCACTTCCCCAAAATCTGCCTTCCTGTGTTATTAATCCAAAGATAATACAGGTATCGCATGTATAAACAATACAAATATAGCTATAGAACGTGTTGTTAATCCAAAGACAATGCAACTATCCGTTGCCACTAATTATAATGTAGTTTACCCTTCCTTCTAAATCCCCCACTCTTCACTAAAAATTCGGCAAATTTTATAGCCTACGTTGAACCTTAGAAAGTAGAAATGCAAATATAAAAAGTCTAAGAATGAAGTCTCTCCCGGTAAAGTTGTTGCAGGGAAAGTTCTCTGGTTTCCAGTTGGGTACAGCAATAAATAAACCATCTGCACTGCGTTCATCTTCCACGCCTGGACGAAAGTAGAGAAGGCCGTCGAAACGTCGTGGATTAATTACTGTTGTTCCCTAAAGCTTGTCCTGCAATAAATTGAAGTCTGTTCAGGAGTTTTGAACTTGTGAAGATTCCAAGTAACATCTTTGGTTTTATAATAATATCTTTCCTTTTAAGATCGTTGCTTGGTTTCTGTTGTTCTTGAAGCTCTAAGGTTTGTTTCATGGTAATAGCATCAAGAATCGTGGTATTTACTTTATCACATAATTTTGTTAGTTTACAGACTACCTCATTTTCTATTAGTTGAACTGATATAAAATGTTCGTCATTTATGGCGATATGAAACCGCAAAATTTAAAATCTAAATCCTGTACATTTCCTTTCCGGTTTTTTTTAGCCAAACGACTGCATTTCGATTCGAGCTCAAGCGATCCCACAGGCTCGTTTTAACGCATGTCTAGCGAGTAATAAATTGTTGTGAAATGTGGCAACAATTAAGGGTGCTTTTTAAGGTGTTGTCTCAGACTCAACGGGCCATTTAACTGAGGAACTTATTCGTGCAGTTGTTGACATTGGCGCAGCTGTAGAATGCCTCCAGAGCCATTGCCAGAAACAGGCAGCCATTGAATATATGAGCTCGGAATTTTCAACCAACTAATTCCCACTTAATTACCGCGAGACTTATGTACAACAGCGCAAACACATATATACAGCGTAGCCTACGTGTAACATAGACCAGGAATTTGATTGTTTCCTTTGGCATTAAACTACGATTAGTTCTAAAATTAATTTAGGTTGGAGACGGCGCTAACGATATTAAAAAGCAGTTAAAAACCTATCATTCTAAGGCGTCTTTACACCGAATGTTAACAGTATAACAACAATGTTCAGCAACAAAAGTTGACAACAAGACCCGTCAACAATTACTGTCTGTGGGAAATGTTGTCAAGGGCATTGAACATTTATGGTCAACTGTTTTTACTCAACACAGTCTGTGGGTAATGTTGTCAGACTTTAGTAGCAACAATTTTGACGGGTCTTGTTGCCAACATTTGTTGTCAACTTCAGTTTCTCAACATTCTTGGTGAGAAAAAATGTTGACGACATTTGGTATAAAGATCGTGTGAAAGGCATTTCCTTGTCAATTATTTCTGGATTAGACTGGAATAAACGTTGAATGTAATTGGTTAATACGTTATATTCATACAATCATAAAAAAAATAATTCTCTCGTCTGGTCAAAACGCTTTTTGAAAGAAGCTACGTAATTATAATTCCCCTTCAATGATGTTTCGTCCGGAGGTGAACATTTTCCAGTAACATTTTCAGTGACTTGGAGATGTTTACATTAAGAAGATTTGAACACAGATTCTGAATTTTTATATATATATATATATATATATATATATATATATATATATATATTGTAATGCCAATTAATTAGGCCATTAATTGTTTAACATAAAATTTGAATTGTTTGATAAATCCATTATAGCGGTCTGATCGAACAAACCAGCAATGGGAGAAGCAAGCTCACTTTGTTTTGTCAAAAAGTCAAAAATGGCGTATGCGCGCTAAAACTCGAGAGCACTAGGAGTCAGTTTGCGGAAAAACAACGTGAGGAGCAGAACAAGTAATATAACTGTTAGTTAGCAGAAAAAAATTGTTAGGAGTTGGTGGCGGGACATTTCAGAGGACGGAACAAATAATACTAGAGCAGAGACTAGACGTCGTTCATGTATTATTAAACAAAGTTGTGAATTTAAGACAAAGTAAAAACATTCACGGAAGTATTACATCGTAAATATCGCTAAGTAAAAGCAGTTTACGACTATAGTCAGCCAGGGAAGGAAGCGAGCAGTTTTTACGTATACAGCCAGCGAGAAAAGTGTAAGAGAGATAACGTCTATAGCCAGCCAAGGAAGGCAAGCAGACATCAGATAGATGACAAAAAGGAGGATCATCCGAGTTCCTGGGAGCGTATCAATGTTGACTTCAATAGTGTAAAATCTGTGAGTCGATATTTAGAATCAGTGTAAAAGTTTGCCACAGTGTACTTCCGAAACCAAAAAGAATGCTGGTACCAGCTGGACACTACGTAAGTAACAGAACCAAAACTAATGATTAATTGTAAACTTTAATTAAAGGACAAAGTCAGATTTCGATCTCTTTCAATTGTCAATCAGAGTTAATTTCTTTACTTTTAATTTCTTTCTATTGACATATTCTTTAGGTAAATTGTGAACGGTTTGTTAAAAAGATGTTTAAATCAATTTGTTGTGTTCATTATCAAACCCAGTCAAGGCCCTGAGAGAATCGGATCTCAAATATTGTGTTTGTAATTATCTTTATGGCCACAAAATAAAAATATTTTGTTTGTTAATTTTTTATTATTATTTCATTTAATTGACGCCTTCCATTTGATTATTACATAAATGGCGCTTCAACGTGAGGCAAATTCTCTAAATATAAACTACATAAAGCTCAATTTTTAATTACTACATTTTGGCGCCCAACGTGGGGCAAATTCATTCAAATTCTTTAAATTTAAATAAATTAAACGACCTATTTATTTGATTATTACATTTTGGCGCCCAACGTGGGGCAAATTCTCTAAATATAAATTAAATAAAGCTCAATTTTTAATTATTACAATATATATATATATATATATACATATTAAGTCAATACAGAAATGTCTCTTAATATTTGAATAAAAGCAATGTAAGAATTTTATCGTAACTTCCAGATTTCGTAATTTTGGTTTGAGCATCATTTCCTATCGTATTAAAGGAGTGTTGCCACTACGTGCATTACCCTCATGTAACCTGTTACTCGAAAAAAAATTACTGTCTCTCCTTTCCCACACAATTAATTTGAAAAATAAAATCTTAAAATGAGTGTTGCACTTACCATTTCAATCCCACTCACGGTTTCTCCAAACCTGTATAATTTCTAACTTTACACAAAATAAAATAGGCTTGCCAGTTATAACAATCTAACTTCTTTTTAAATAAATGTTGAAAACAGCAGCCTAATAGTCAGAAAATTTTATTTCAAGTTTAAAACATAATAAACAGTTGGTCAGCTAGCTACCTCCAAAACAGAGTAAGCCATGGAGAAAGGAATGCTGCATTCCCACGGCGCATACCACTCCAGTCATCGAAAAAAGTACAAGTACCCCAGTGCTCCATCTGATGCAAGTTTCTCTAGAGAAATTTACTCAAATTTCCGGGTAGGCCTGTGGGCTCTAGTTAACACTTGGCTGCCTTGTACTCACTTCCGCATTCTCCTGTTAATATCCCTCCCTATGCTTTTAAAGGGGAGAGACCATCGTGTAGATGCTCCTCATGTAGTGTGTCACCGCAAAAAGGATATACATTTACAATACTCAAAAGCTCTCATTTACGTCTGTAATATATAAATGCATAAGATGTTAAAGATTTGGCTGGCACCTCGGTCTGTTTTTAGAGGTGTATGTTTCGGGGTCGCTGGCCTTGGGCATACGGTAAGGGTTGTCCTGTATTCCTATTGGAATAGTCGGCCAGCTGCCTCCTAAACTGGCCAAGGCATGGCGAGGGGTAAGCTCCGACCCCACACAAAACCCCTCTCCCGTCATCGGAAGGGCGTGGGACAAGTACCCAATGCCCGACCTACCTGATGCAGGTTTTTATAGGGTTTCTCCTGCATTACTTTTAGGCGAATTCCGGGTAGGATCCTTAAACTATAGCCCGGGGGCCCTAGTTAACCCTTGGCTACCTTCCTTCACCCTTCCGCATCCCCCCTTTCAAATCCCTTTCCTATGCTATAAGAGGGGAGTTGCCACTATGTGGATTACCCCATACATAGCCTGTCTACACCCGAAAAAAAGCTACCTTGCTCTACCCTTCCATATCACCCATTTTAAATCCCTTCCTATGCTATTGAAGGGGAGTTGCCATCACGTTGACCCTCATGTAGCCTGTTACTGCAAAAAAAATAATTAAAAAATAAGTCCTTAAGCTTTCGAATTTTCTTATGGATTCAATGTTCAATTTAATTTATTATTACACAGGGAATCTGCATGTTTCCTTTTTGTAAATAAGAATTATTGCGCGTGAATGTTGAGTTACAAACAGAACTTCGATTTTATATCGAACAAAGTTAAACACAATGAGTGAATAGCGAAAATTTAATAAAAAAATGATAATGTATTTTTTGTCTTCTTCTGACAACGGTTTTTGACAAAATTATTCAATCATTGTCAATTAGAGAATGTTAATATTATTTGATGGCTCGACAGTCCATCGATGGCCGTGGCTTGCCGGGACGACTTTCAGACTGTCATATCACATGACGGATTCTCAATTTAGGAGTGCCACGTTGTCAGTGTATAGATTCCCCTTCTGTCTTAACCCCAAACACCCATGCCCATGCCGGGACACGAACCGGGGACCTCTGTGATGTGATGCGAGGCAATGACGACAGCAGGCCGCTAGGGAATGCTATAAAGGACCTAAAAATGTTAATAACATTGTTTTTAACCTCTGCCAATTATTTTTTAACTAACAGAATTGGAAGTATTAATGCCACTTGGATTAAACCTTCCAGTTTATTTCCTTTCACTGTGGTAACATAAAAAATAGTTTCTACTCCAAAATTTCCTTTTTGAAATTGGTAATTTTTTGCTTAATTCCAGATCTTTCAGAATTAAATATCCGTTCTTCTTTCTTAGAATCATCAAATTCCCCCACCCCCTTTCACATTCCAACAACATTCTAGTTTTGAAATCTTCAATTAATTTTTTTTAGGTAACAGGCTACATGAGAGTGATCCCCATTGGGCAATTCCCCTTTAATAGCATAGGAAGGGATTTGAAAGGGGGGATGTGGAAGGTTAAAGGAAGGTAGCCAAGGGTTAACTAGGGCCCCCGGGCTATATTTTAAGGATTCTACTCGGCATTCGCCTAAAGAAATGCAGGGAAAACCCTAGGAAAACCTGCATCGGGTAGGTCGGGCATTGTGTACTTGTCCCACGCCCTTCCGATAGCGGGAGAGGAGTTTGCTGTGGGGACGCAGCATTCCCTTCTCCGTGCTTCGACCAGTTTAGGAGGTAGCTGGCCGACTATTTGCTAAAATTTACTAAATTTTCTCCATTTAAATGCTTGAAAGAATAAATCAACTAGCAATATTACCAATATTTCTATGTTCATTGCTGTTTTATCACTTTGTTTTTAACATTTGTTTCTGACATTCTTGGATCTAAACGGACGAGAAATAGGTTGCCAAAATATTTACTAACACGAAGAACAATTCTTATTAGCAAATTATTATTAGTATTTAGCAAAGTAGCAATGTTAGTCACAAAACGTTAGAATTTTTCTTTCCTGGCTAATATCAGGCTTAAATATTCCGTAATAACGTATGTAATTAAAAATTTCAACATTAGTGTAACCTGGAACAAATGCACAGTATTATTCTCCTTATTTACTTTTCGATGTCGTGTTCTTTCTTCACCACTTAACATTCGTCTTCCATACTTGTGATTCAAATCTATGAATAAAGAACCAAGTGCAACTACACGATTAAGCAGCACACATTCACGTGGGACGGACTGACCCTCGTAAACACCGAACACCAACTAATAATCTCTGAGGAACATAAATTGCACAGCACGTTAAAGGGCAGATAAAATGGTTCTGTGCTCCTCGATAATTTCCATTCTCAATGTATTTTCTTAAACGAATGGAAGATATGATGAAAATATCGAAGTACATATCCTTCCTGTAGTTTCTGAAAACGATGAATCAAAGGATTAGGTCATGGTTTAAACTTACCTGTTTCATTAAATAAATGAACAGCAGAGAAACAGACACTATTTAAAATATAATTTATTTGAAGCGCCATGTCATAATATGGACCTTTATCATAAAGTGAAATACAAACATACTGCCTTATAGATTTAACAGTATAAAGATTTTAAACCAATTATCTTATATTGTGGTAACTTAAATTTCAAACGAACTAACTAAAGTAAAACCATATAGACAATAGGAAATTATTGATTAATATTTTAAAGTAGTAATCACGGATGATTGTGTGTTGTAAATTGCTTAACGAGTACGTGTCGGCTTCAACACTAATAGCATGTAACATTTCAGAATTTTATCTTGATTTATAAGTACTATGTTTACTGAGATTTGAAAATTGTCATAATAAGATTAGTATATAAAGTATGTTTTTAAATAACTGGCCATTTAGGCCTATATTGTGGAAACTTGATATTGTGTCTACGTTCTTTGATTCTAGTGATGATGACCCTTTTAGACTGTTCCATGTACGTAGTTAAATAATTATATCAGTCAATTGGTAAACTACATTATGCAATTTGTTGTTTTGTTTTAACAAGTTCTTTCAAAGGATGGGGGAATATTTGATGGAATTAAATAAATTATATTTTAAATACTTTCAATTTTTGTCTTTTCATTTATTCAGTTTAAGCAAATAACTTACTTGTTTCTCATTCAAGCTCAAGACATATTAGTAGGACTGAGCTGTGCAATTTAATTTCATTATGTTAATCGTACAATTTTATCCAAATTTAGGAAATATAATCTGAAATTTACCTGTAACAGGTTCCAGATAATTCTGCTTCATGACAATCCAAAGTGTCATAAGCAGGTGTAAATTAATAATACTTAAAAATCAGCATAAATATTTCATTTTGTTTGAATATTCAAGGGGAATTCATTAATATCGCCACGTATTGATAGCAAGTTATTTGTTTTAGTAATCGCTGTATTTTGGATTTTAAAATCCACCGTCAGGCCTAAATTATATTCAAATATGTGAAATGTTATTTATTTTTGTCATTACACCATTCCGCAAGGAAAACAAACTTCCTAGCTTTGAGCTATATTTAGGGGCATTACCTAACTGCTCTAATTAGACTAATAAAGGCTCTAGGGCTAAATGCGGCGACCGGTAATAACTCTATTTATTATTCCAGTTGAATGTTTCAAGTAAGTTATCTGCGTTTAACAAAAATTAAAATTCTACAGCGTATTCGTATCCAGACAATTGTTATGAAATTTATTAGCAGATGGTAATGACTTTTTGTTAGTTTGAATTCCTTGCTAGAAGAAAACGCTAAACATCACATTACGGCTGCGATGGATATTGAGGAAAAGGTTTATTTTTTCATGATACCATTATTATATTTTATAACTAACCAATCAACAGACTCCTCATCAAAAACGTGTAGATTTAAAAATACAGTAGGGTTACAAGAAAATCAAATTTCAAAATTCGTGTCACATTCATTAATCTAGTCAATATAGAAAAAACCGTAAACAAATAACAAGACCACCGTATCAAAGAATCAATTTATTCTTTATTTCTTCATCATAACAAATTAAATTAATCAGAAGCTTTCAGTCAGATAACCATATTCTCTGGAACGGGTTTATAAAAAAATATTAACAATTTTAGAGTTACATTCAAGTCTATGCGCCTGTTTTTCTTATTATCAGATATAATATTGTTAGTGTCGATTGATAATAATATAAAGAAAAGAAAAATAGCCGCAAAGACTTGAATGTAACTCCAAATTTTTCATCTGTATTTGGTTATTTTTCTTTTCATTAATTTTCAAAATAGACGTATACTTTTCATTTTAATATTATACCTGTATTTAAAACACTAGTATATGGACCAATCGATCAACCGAAATGATTGATCCATCAACTGGTGTTTTACATTCGGTAAAATCGAAATGACGATCCATCAACTGGTGTTTTAAATACATGACCGATAGGTTCTGATTTATTTAATTTTTGATGATGAATAAATAAGGAATAAATTATTTCTTTGATACTGTGGACTGTTTATTGGTTTTTCATGTATTGGTTGGTACTAGTTCTTTGTTGTTGATATTGAAGAATTCGTTCGTCATTAAATTTGCATGAATCTATGAACAGGTAAACAGATCAATAAGAATACATGTTACACACTAATAAAATCGTGATTTCATAAATACAAACTATTGGATTTTATTTAAATATTGGGTATGGCAGTATACAATCATGTAATATTTTCAACTCTTCATTCAAATTTCACTTTTCACGCGAGTGGCGATCCATTCGTTTAATTATTGACAAAAAGTGTGTTACGTAAGTTGCATTCAACGTTGATCGGATGAATATAAGCGTTAATGGCGGAATGTGTGCCAAGAACAATGTTAATACCAGGGATATTTGATATGAAGCCAATAATCAAACAAAATTCAGTGATAAATACCACACAACGTTTCTGCATACCTTGTTGCTTTCGTTATGTGTTGAAAACGTCGCTCTTCCGATTTTTGCAACACCTGACGAAAATCAACAAGGCTTTCAGAAACGTTGTGAGGAATTTATTTATAATTCAATTTTGTCTGTTTATTTGACTACTACTCGTTAATTCAAGTAATAACACACGAAAATGTTGGAAAAAGATTTTGTTTTTTGAAACAAGTGGAGATCTGATTTGCGACGGTACTGGAACAACTCAAGAGCAAGTACGGTACGATAAACACGCGGCCGGGCTGTAAGAAGTAATTGATTGCGGTACAGACAACCATTAGCTCTGGGACACAGTACACCTGTACACGTGTCCCTCTGTCAAGGCTAATGGAGCGTCGACTAATGACTCGCCTGCTAAATTTACCCCGCATTGCTGCGGTAGGCGTGCCTCATTTCAAATAACCGTATCCCAGTGCTGCCTTGCTTTATTTACGGCACAAGTGCGCGCTGGACGAAAAAATAATTCAAGTCGATGGCAACTTACTTCAACCCATGGCATTAACGGACTTTTAGTGTCTGGCTACTCATGCAGAAGGTGTCTTTTATTAATTTTCAAGGATCAGGCTTCTAATTAAACTAACAATTAATTTCCCATGAATTTATTACAGTATGGACAAGGTCAACCAACGACCTTACAATTCACATTAGTTTCGTTTACAGATTGCCTTGTCAAAGAGCAAAGACGGTAATATATGTGTATTTGTTTAATAAATGTTACTGAGCGTTTAAAATAATTTATTCCGCGATATCAACATAACCTTACTAATTAGCCTCCAAATCCTCCCGTACATGGTACTCAACAACCATTTCGTAACAATATTTAGGCGAATTTTACCAATTAACTGTAGGTTTTCTATAAAATAATGCTAAGCCATATCGATTATTTCATGCAGAAATCCTAAACACTGCGTCTTTCGTGAAAGCACGTAAGTTCTGATGTTTAAAAAATACCCCGTTTTCCTTTTCCATGCTTTTTAAGAATAAAAAACTCATTTATTTTACAATAATTTCGGCTTTTCCCTTTTTCAACGGAAAATCTTGAAATACAGTTTATCGTAGTACATTTCAGAAATTTTAATATAAATTGTTGTGTATGTTGGTTTCTTTGAGTCAAGGAATTTCTGAATGGGCGAATTCAAAGGGATAATATTGGTAGACGATTAGCGGAAGAACAAATAATAAAATCAGGGGTGCCTCAAGGATCAGTAATTGGGCCTGTACTATTCCAGATATATATATATATATATATATATATATATATATATATATATATATAAATGAAGTTGAATAAAAACAAATCAGTAATGTTCAATAATTCGTACAGATATTCTAATGAATGTGAACATAAGTGGGGTGAAAGAGCCTCAGGTAAACTGTACAGGTAAATATGTAAGAATCCTGTTCAGTTCAAATTTAGAATGGAAACAAATAAATCGTCCGTCTTCTACGCATGCAAATCCTTACATTCCGAACCATGAATCTTAAAGCCCAATAAGTCTATATGTTTATCTATATAAGTGTTTCGTCCCACACTTGAGTATGGCGCAGATTGTCGAGATCCTCATCGAAAGCACCACACTGAGGAGCAGTAAAATTTGTAAATTTGGGACCTGGTCACTGACGAGAGAAGGTACACCATTGAGTGAGGGAATCTTAGAAATTAGAAGAAATATAGTTAGGCTTTGCACGTACACGGGTAACAAAGTGTAGAAAGACATACGAGATAAGCGTGAAAAACCAACTTGGGAGAGGTGATCAGAAATTTAAAATTAAAACGAGACAGCAAAAAATGGACGTCGAAAAATTTTCATTCTTAAACAGATAGATAAGCGATTAAAAAACTTCACCTTCTGTACTGTTTGAATAAATCTTCCAGATACAAGAAGGTTTAAAAATAAATGTAAAGCTCAAAAATATAAATTATCATAAATGGGGAGGAGTATTTAGTTTGATTTTTTTTTATTGAAGTGTAGTGTTTAGAAGTGTGGAAAAATTTAATTACATTTTATAGAATATCTAAAATTCTTTTTATTTCAAAATTCCATTATTTACATGTTTACACAGTTGTATTTGTCTCATTCCCAGCAAACTATATGGTTCCTGTACATATAACCTACAGTATTATTATTTTTAGCAATTTCGTAACCACATCTTCAGATCTCTGTCCGTGAGCTATAATTGCACTCTTCGTCTTGGCATTTTTAGTTATAAATCCTTTCTAGAATCGTAACTTTTATCGTCTACACAATTCCAAAGATTACAAAATAATACTGATAAACTACTAGTTTACAGGTTTTTGTAAACTAAAACACAGTTGAGCACATGGAGATTTTACCAAACTATTATTACTACTTGTCTTTCATTAAAATGGATTACTAAATATCTGAAGTCTACTACTTGAGATATGGGTTCGTTTCAGAAGGAACATTCGTTTCCAAACGCTAACCACATCGAAATTAAAACGATTGATGTACAGTCCTGATTATTACTGATTTTAATTTGAATACTAACGACGCCTACTTATGTGCGTGATGACAAATAATCTATTTTTTAACCAGTCGTAATATGCAATACATATTACTTGGCATATATTTGTTATGTAACTCTTTCATAATGGTCAAGCAGACTTCTATTTACAGGATTCTCGTCAGTTGGTTGCCATTTCCTGTCCTCTTTGTCATAAATTCTCGCCACACAAATTCAATTTCAACGTAAACCTTAAATGAATTTTAAAGACTTGTATCATGACCAAAATTTAAAACATAAGTTAGGGAGAGCAGACATGACTCTTATTATTTCTTAATACTTACGTTGAAAATAATTTTAAAAAATTGGTAATAAAAACTTTGAAAATATTTTTGAAGTTACAGCCGAACTCAACCTCACTTACTTCAATTTTTGTCGTATTAAAACCGGTATAAATATCATTAACATCTACTTAAAATTTCGAAGACAACTTATAGTAATTAAATTTATATATAAAATAACCTATTCCAATGCTCAAAAATGGAGAAGTAGCCAATAAATTAATGACCGCGAGAAACCAAAATGGCGTCTTGTTTTTTTACAAATATTCATTGGTACTTTGTAAATGTCAATGTATGAACTCGGAACTATCAATACATATAATAGGTTTAATTCAATGTCTTTTAAACGCAGAATCTCGTAATTTCTTACAGAAAATGCTCGTCTCGGTAAATAAGAATTAAAAATATGAATATAATATTTAACGTATGAAACTTGTCTTTTAAAAGATTTTAGAACACATGCTTAAGAACGAGAAACTATATTTTTATATGGTACAGTGAAACAAGAAAGTATATTTTTCTAAGAAAACAGTGAACTATTTAACATCTGACTAAGTGCGCCAATGACTATATTATATAAAAATAATCGAGAATACTTGTCTCCAAATAAGGGCAAGGTACCTTTAGTTTGATACTCAATTCAAGTTAGAAATTATAAAATGGATAAATCTAATCTGGATATATTTTTTAACAAACTAACAGCAATTAAAGAACATTCAAAGTATGATAAAGGCAATAAAAAGTGAGATTTATACAAATTAAAACTGTGAGCACTCAAATTGGCGTCCATTGTCACGTCGCACAATAGTTCCAAGTGGAAGCAGCGTCTCATCCGTCGAGGAATGCAAAGCGATGGGTGACTTGTTAAGTTTTCCGACTTGCAAGTGGGGCGATGCCCATTTGTCACGTCAGAGGACGTACAAATGGGAGGAAAGCTGCGTGATAAATATCCCCAGCCAGTGTGCCCATAATTTACCACCGGAAAAACACACAACGGGAAAAATCTCAGTCACTGGAACTTACACGATAACACCGACATTTAACTCGGCGAATTCAATGTATATTCTACAACGTTTCTGGATAAACAAAAAAAAAAAAGACAGATATTGAAAAAAAAATTAAATATGACTTTGTAGTTAATTTGGGGTACTTAGTAAATGAACTTCCTTCAAATAGAGTATCTTGTAAATTTCTACTGTCACGACATAATGAATAACTACGTAAAAATCAAACTGTAAAAATACCATCCAGTCTTAATCATTTTAATTTTTCCATTCTGCAAAAGAACCGGATATTTTAAAAGAATATTGTTTCAAGTAAAGCGCACACTATTTTTTGTCATCATATACATACTTTGCAACATGTATTCAATGAATCAGTTGTATAAACTATTTTTATTTATTCAATAAGGTAATCTTGGTTTAAATAGAAATACGGTTTGACAGTATATGGTATCTAGTTAAAAATTGTTGAACGGAATGTTTTTCTAGATAAGGTAAGGAATCAAATTACGTGCCATCATGGTTGAATTCACCCAAGCAGGATCAACAGGTTTTAGTAGCATAGTCGAACCGGCTAATTGAAACAAACAAGTTAAATATAATCTAATTTTATTATTTGAATTCATAATATGTTAAAATTAGGATTGATTCAAAGTATATTGTCATAGTAAGGTTTAAATACCATCCATCGATAATCTCGGAACTATAAATTGACAACAAACACCAAATGCATCAAAGTAGTACCTATGAATTAAAGTTTATGTTTTTCGAGACTTTTGTGCTTTCCAATTTTGAAGTTCAAGTCATACAACTTTCTCGAAAATTGGAAATAAAACTAAGTTAGCACCATCATTGATATAACGATTATGTTACTACGAAACAACTACATATAATCCTCAGAGTTGCAATTTGTATTTCTGTGTAATTATTATTGGTATCTAATCGATATTATAATTTTTAAATGTATTGACTCCACTCATGCTTTGGTCTTCATTGAAAAAAATTCACATAGTTTATATACTTACGTATTTTACCTAGTAATCTAAAAAATTCCCTCTTAAGCGAGCTAATTATGAACGGATAAAAGAATAAATAAAAACAAATTTTAAATTGTAAATATACCATAATTTTCCTCCTTCTTAATAATTTCAATTAAATTATTGACTTTTTACATGACTGTTTTGTATTTTGTTTTTATTTACATATTATGTTTGTGTTTATAAAATAATTGGATATAATTTACGAATTTCCTACCTGCTTATATATGTATTCAAGTCTCATTTGTCTATTTTCTTTTGCCCACTCCTCAGATGCCACAGAATGTAATAAACGGTTGTTCACATTTAAGAACGAACATCGAAATAGCTAGAATGTAAGTCATCAACATAATAGCTTTAACAATTAATACAGTATTCGTAATTTTACCAAATTTTTTTCTACAGTAATTTCGATGAAAATTATAAGAGTAATAGACAAAAAAAACTACGAAATATAGCAGGTTTTATAAATATACAATTTTAATGTCATAAAATAATAATAGCCAGAATTATTTCAAAGATATATGACCAAAGGATTTCGATAAAACCATTGCCAAATTAATCAATCTACAATTATACATATGTTTAGTTATTTAGATTAATTGAATATTAAGAAACATATCCGAATTGCGCAATTGATGTGAATTGATCAATAAATGAATACATTAAATTATTATTATTCTGAAATAACCAACTAACTGATGAATGTAATTTCTAGGTTTATAGTTTACAACTTCTCGTAAATATATTTGAGAAGTTACAACTTCGTTAGCTTGAAACAATATTAAAACAAACATGAAAGTATAAAGGCACCTGTTAAATATAAGGGCTTATTTGTCGATCTACCAATAAATTTTATATCATAACAAAAATTTCTCCCAGTTAATAGTTCAAGAAACTGAAAAATGCAATGTTATTTCTGGATGCAAAAATTACTCTCCTTTCTTGGTTTATAACAAGAATATATTAATCGCTAACGACCTCAACAGTTAACGCGACTATAAATAGAAATAATTTTAAAAAACTAAATTTAATTTATTGCAAGTAATGTTATATATGAGAGTGCTGCGTCAATATATGTAATGCTATCATGTAATATATTGTTGGAACTTGTTTGCCGAGTTTTAATATAATTATTTGTCTTTAACAAGCCGGATTTGTTTCTTTATTTTGTTACCACATATATAGTTTACTTAAGTAAACCCTTCAATATACTTAAGCGGTCAATAAATAAGCCAATAATCTGAAAAGGGCTTTTTATTTCAGAAAATAATATACCTTTTCTCGTAAAAAATAAATTGATATATTTTTATCTATTCCGATTGTGTAACATTTTTTCTCAAAACTTCCTAGAATTAGTATTAATTTAGAGAACATATTTTATTTTTCGTGAAAATGCTCTTTTACATTTAGATGTGGAACCTGCTCACAAATCTCTTAATTAGGATACTTAAAATTTACAAATAAGTAATATAGTATCAAATAATTATAAATGTTAAATAGAGAAACCGAACCTCGATTAGCCAAATAGTGAGGATACAGTAGAGTTTCGTTCGAAACTTCATAGTTGTATAAAAAAATATATCTAGAAACACAATGTTCCGTGCAAAATGGTCCTGAACTAATTAATTTATACTATAATCACTAAGCTATATGTTGAAACTTTTGGGTTGGAAATTGAAATGCAGAACTAAGACTTTAATTTGTATTGTGTGATCGTAAATCATTTATTCCAGTGCGATGAAATAAGTATTTTCAGTTTTTCTCAAGTAATTTCAATTTAATTCAAAGAGCAGGAAACATTTATAAAAATAAGTTGTAGTTTACTAATAAATAGTAATTATCAGAGTATAATTTGCAAAGATAACCTTTTATTTACCCCATTGATTTAAGATTGCATAAAGATATAAGGTATGCAGTATTATGTTGAAGTATACAAGTATATTTGGGAAGAACAGAAAAATAAGACTGGTAGCATTTGAAACGTGTTCCACAGGAATAAAAGTGACTGTTCAATAGAGAGACAGAATGAGTAATCGATAGATGAAGAAACTGCAATACAGACTTGAACACACAACTCGTATCAATTCAATCTGATAATTCGAAAACAGCTTGGCAGACACATGAGTGACAAAACTCGTGAAGCTCTGAAGGAAAATTCTGTACAGTTCATTTTCTATGTATTTTATTCATATTTTTCCCATCTGCATTGTTTAATACTTCAATGATTGAAAAAACATTATAAATCGGCTAGGACCGACAAATTTCGACTATTTCGCAAACAAGTGAAATATGGGCATCGACTAATTCGGCAAGCTGTTTTTGGGCGTCGAGACCATCGCTGCCACAGCTCTGATCTGGTTAACCTGTAATTAGTGTGGTAACATCACAAAACGTCGGAATATCATAACAATAACATGTTTATCTCAATCATAGTTAATTGCATACGTGTCTTAATTTTATACTCTATCATTGCAGCAACGCGGCCACATACGAGGCGTTTGCTGTCCAGCCATTTGAAATTATAACGTGAGTTTAACGCTTATAACAGTACGTTGGCTAAATATATATATATAGTAGTTACCCTCTTCCGCTATTATTAATCACATGTTTCGCTCTACATTATATTTTTATATTACGTATGTCCCATACAATTTTATATCCGTCCAGAAAGAATACATCCTCCTGAAAACCTTAATGATTATAAACTATACCACTTTAATTATAAATTATTAACTTACGTTTTAAAGCGACAATCTTATGACTATTACATATTTTTCTTTACTACAAGTTACTGTAGGAATATTAAGTACATGTGTTATATTTTAGCATTATCCGAGGATTAACACTTGACTTATATGTCTGATAGAAACGTGAAGCTGATTAAATCGTAAAATTTCAGAATAAATAGAAAAAGAGTAAGAAAAAGCCTCAAGATTAAATTTTCATAAATTAATAAATCGTTCTGCAGCGATAAATGACCAATAGATAATATTCTATGAAATAATCGTTTAGCTTATTCCAATCATTTGTCTTCTTTTTTAAGATTCAGGACAAATAAAAATTAAAACCAATAACTAAAATTTAAGATTTTAATGGTAATTATATTTTGATAAATACTACCAAAGCTCATAATTTATGTTGTGGCAAACAAGTTATTGTTGCCTGCTGTATATTTGACCTTAATCTTAGTCAAAATATGTCCAATTTGGTTTCCAATACTGGCAACATTCGCTGTACAAAAATAGCATTCTTGGACGTCAAGTTTGATTTACCCTGCGATCCTGACATACTTTTCCAGTCTCTTTATACATCAACCTTATTCTGAACTTATTTGTACGGGCCCTCAATTAGTAACGTTCTCGCGGAAAGTTTCTTACCAGTTGATCGATCTTTTGAATCTATAAAGATCAGTAAACGCTCGTTAAAACATTTTAGTTATTTGGTATAATAATTTAGTAATCGTATTCCATGCATTTTTGACGTTGTTTTTCCATCATATGCAAGGAATAAGGTTGGAATTATTACGGAACAATTATAGGATAACATGTACTATTACAAATAATTCATGGTGAAAATCTAGTTTGCTAATATACTTTCTAACATAAGTTGCCAATACTAAAAATATATAAATTTCCTGTGCAAATTACCAACCTGTAAGCAGATAATTACCTTATTTTTCAATTCATTTAAGGTTTTGATATTGTGAGAGTTTATCAAATAGTAGGCATATAACAATTGTTTCAAATTTGTACCGATTATAAACTTTATTTGTTCCTGGCATTATTTCGTGCACAACTCAATTAATAAATATTGTATAACTGAGTATCTTCATTAATGAAAAATTATTTTGATATTACTTGGGGCTTACTACATGACGTTCTTTACCTGACCTTACAATTTTTTATATGGCTTACAACAAAAAAATTTTCTTTAAATGAAAAGACACCGACCTCACAGAACATTAATGGTTATTGTTTAGTTTCTCTGAACGTTACCAATTTTACATCGCAGTGAGCCTTTGTACTGTTTATAAAATATTCTTCTTCGTCGTATATTAAACTTTAATTTTGAAACCTACAGGATCAGATACGTTACTTACAATTATTTAATTTTATTTTATATTAAGTATTAAACCTAACGTCAATTAGCAAATTATTACGAGTATACTGTAAATATGGCCGGCATTTATAGTTATGTTCTCGTTCTATTTCGCCTGGATTTTATTTGAAACAAAAAGATTAGAAATGGTTTCTCCATACTATAATTTACAGGATCTATTTATTAAATATTCTATCTTTTATATATTTGAGAGAGTTAATTGATAGGAAATTTGTCAATAGTGCTTTTCGAACCATTCTTTAAAAGTTTATTTTGATTTAATGTTCCTGATAGAAAATTAAGACATATTATTAACAAATAAATAATGAAGTAATCAATAAACAAACGAAATTAAGTGATTATAAATACCAGTCAACGTTTCTGCTAACTTCGTTGCTTTCTGTGTAAAAATGCGCTAATTTCGCGTTTTGTACTGTTTTTAAACTTTTATTGAATTCAAATTAATCTGAGGCCAATTGGAAGAAAAATATAAAAGTAATTGTCGGACAAGAAACAGATTTTTGGTATATTATTCATTTCGTTAACTAGCGTTAAATCTAATACTCAGTATAAAATAAAAATGGATTACTTTTAAATAAAATATCTGACTTTTCAAATAAATTGAAAGATCCTTAAGATTTTTTTACACCTGAAGAAATAAACGAGGTTTGGAGAAACGTATTAGGATACTTATTTTATTCATAAATTTTATGTGTTTATAGGCTATATCATTATCAGTTTGTTAATTTTCCTCTAATACAGACGTTTTTGTATTTTAGACAAATATCATCGTTATTTTGCACTCCATTAATTAAGTCTACGTAACGAGAAAGTTCAAATGGTAACAATTACGAAATAAAAAGTATTGATGAAGCCGCATCCATCGAATCTTTGAATATTTTTACTTTATTTAAATATGTTCCACAATCTTTTAACGTTTAAAGATTCGTTGTAAAACTGAGAAAATAAAAATTATATCGATTTCTGGAGCGTAAATTTGTTTTTCGTTTTGAAGTCCTCTCAGTCATTTGTAAGGCAGTATTTTAGTACATATTCCCGTGAACTAAATATATAAATAATGTCTTTTTCGTTTTCAGTTAAAAGTTATGGCTAATTATGAGATTACTGCCACCGGAAAAAAAAATCCCTACGCTATGATTAATTTTCAAAGGTAATGTAGATCATGAATAATAATGGTCCGAGGTCTAAGCAAATGTAAACAATTCACATTGATTATAATTATTATTTTGACCTAGTTGATTTAAAAAGAGTAATATTTTTATCGATTTCGAGAATTGACAGAGCTATAATTGACAGATCGTACGTTGAGGACCGTAATGTCATTGTAATTGTAAATGGAAGTATATCAGTAAGGTTCGCATGGCGGAGGTTATGTTATGATAAGAGTGGACGGCTGTCAGGCCTACTGGCAGTAATTAGCGCCGGGCAGCGAAGTTATTCCCACATAAAAACGTCAAAGGCTTTTTTGCCGAAGACGCTTGGCTTTAAATTGCACGGGTATTGCATGTCAAAGGAGGGCATGTGCGCATTTGCATTGTTGTTGCTGTGGCGTTTCGGCCGGCGTGACGCGGCGCGTCGCAGCGCGACGTCCCCAGGTGTGTTTAGGCGCATTTGAAATGCAAACCGTAGCCACGTTTGGCATGCAAAACACGGTCACTGCCGCGGGAGGGCCGACACCTCCTAGGTGAGAGCGATTGCCAACCTCCGGGCACATTGCGACTGTTCACTTCCGCTAGTTAACAAGGAATCATTTACAATAAATTAACATCTGAGGGCACTGCTTCAAAAGAAAACATAAAACAATCGATTTTCACCCGCACAATTTTGTAAATAATCAGCGCTGAAATGGTAGGATAACTTCGTATGGTACTTAGAAAAATAACAGGGCTCTACAACCTGAGAGACGGTACAAATGATATTAATCCGCGAACAATGGCGCCTATTTTCTCAACTGCATGAAATGATTAGCTATTCCAAATTTGCACAAAACATAACTTTAAACCCTTGGTATTCTTCTCATTCTTCGAACCAGGATATATCGAATTTGGAAAAAGTGCAATTTTATTCGAATCAAACATTTCATTACAAATAATTAGACACTTCAATTTGTACTTCAAGCAAATTGTGTACGATAAAAAATCATGGTTTTGTAACAATTGAAAGCCCATAGGTGTACGCATATATATATATATAGGAACATTAGAATAAATATCTTTATGAATCACTTCGAGTACAATATTATGAATAACCAAAAATGCGACGAGGACACTTCACGACGAACAGATGGCTGATGGACAATGAAAGTAGGTGAAAGGTGGCAAAGGCGCAAAGTAACGGAGAAAAATCCTAAAAAAAGTTAAAATAATAAATGTTTATATCCAGAGTCGCTGAAACAGTATTTTTATTACGTATTTAAAGAATCCAATTTGAATATTGTGATATTTTGAACGCACAAAGCTCTTAAATGTGCCATTTTAGACGAGAGAATCTACCTAAGACCTCGCTACTATCATGAGTTCCGTGAACAATTTAATAACGCCGTCGATTAACAACAGACTAAACTTGATGAACTTTAAAATCTGTTTACAGTAGGCCTATAATTTCGAATGTTATGCTAAGACTTTGAAACTTTACATAATTTGAATTTATGCTTCCGAACATGCCAGAATTAAATTGATGTGTTTAACGTTTTGAGGCACATTTATGGCCATAGAGTGAGGAAGTGAGGTGATTGAAAACGTTGGTCCACGTCAAGTCAGGTAGAACAACCAGGGCGGAACGCCAGAAACTTCTCCCTGAGATGGCTGTTTGAAGAGGCATACCACGAAAATAAACAAAGAATATGGCAACAAGGAGCCTATTTTGACTGACAACAAACTACTCCAAGCTTGCGTGCCCAGTGAGCCACGTCAAGAAAAATATCGCCCATATTCCAATTTCCGCCATTCTAAACATGTCAATAAATGAACGGGATCGATTTTTTCGGCAAGCATAAACGTCATCCGTGTTTATAAAGACGGCTTAATGAAAACACCCGCCTTGTCGAAAAAGAAAATAAAATAAATTTTATTTTATTTCCATGAATACTAAATTTATTATCAAGGAATAATATTTTCACTCTTCGCACTAATATTAAAACTTTGACCTTCAAAGATTAACAGTTTTTAAATTTACTACGTTAAAAAATAAATAATTCTTGTCATTATAATGATGAAAAAATATCGGACATTTATAATATTATAAATAAATATTTCCTTTGCAATAACAAGACAAAACCTTGACAGACTTTTTTTTGGTATAATTGATATACGAAATTACTAAACCTGAAGAGGTCCTAAAAGAAGGACGAAACTTTCGTGTATTTAACATTTTGTTATGAAACAATTTTCTGACTCAAGGTTGTTAATTATTTATTTATAATTCCTCTCACTATTCCGCAATATTCAATCGAATAAATTTATATTACCAAAAAAATGCAACTGTCACTTCATTAATAGAATATCTTCATATTAGCATTATAAAATGAGTCAAATAATGAAACTTAAGTAACTCACATGGAATACCGAACTGTAAAATAAAGCTGCAAGTTAAAAATGGAAATATATATTTGTGTCTTGCCTCACAATCATTATTAAAATACTTAGTTTTATATACTCGAAGACTGATTTGTTAATACGGTGGCTATTTCTAGAAATTTTACTGAAATTGCAAATTAAAATAACTCGTAATTTTGTGCAAGTTTTCTATTCCACAATACGTGTTCTTTTATGCGGGACGGCCACTGTAGGTTGCCTAAAGCGTTAGAGGTGATATTTCTAACTGGAAGCCTAAAAACGTTCAAACAGTTCGTGTCGCAATGTTCCAAATTAAACTGCATGAAAAATTAAAGATTCAGACATTTATTATCCATAATGTTTAACTTGATGTGTGGGAATAATCATTTCAAAAATTACTTGAATGTAAAGTAATTTCGATCGACAATAAAATACTTCAGATTCATAAGTTTTTTGAATTAATTTAGTTCAATAATGTACTTCATTTTTTTGGGAATAGTTTATTTTGGTAGAAAAAGAAGCAAATGTTTATAAATTAGGATTAAATTATTTTCAATAAATATTGAAAAATCTTGGTGCCAACTGAATTTTAATCACATTTAGCAACGATGTGCCAATTTTGTTCGTTATTCTTATTTGACGCCGATACGGGACCGTATCTCAGGAGAAACCCTCGGTTGCCAATAAAATCTAATGTAAACAATTATTTCAATGAGTAAAACACGAGTTGCGCTCTTAGGATGAAAACAGATGTTTTATTGACAGTTTTAAAAGCTTATACTTGGTTTTCGGTAAATAAGTAAAAAGTATCAATCGTTGGAAACTTCGAGTTTGTATGACACATTCTGAACGCGTAATTTATCCATACCACGTACCAGAATACTTCATATTTCTGTAGTCCTCAATTTATTCCAACGGACTTCCAAAACATTGAAAATGGGTTTACACAGTATATTGTAGTTTTGCTCAGGCGTATCTATCAATCTATTGGAATTTAATTTTTGCTGACGATCCGTCGCCGCCGTTAGATCTAAATTTCGTAGGTAAGGAAAATTTTAGATTAACGCCAGAGCAGAGGTGCCTCCATTTCAAGGCAAAAGGTCCAAAGACGAGAATTGTAATAACAGCCACGGTAAAAGAAAACGGAAATAGAAGCGTGGGCGAAGCAGGACAATGGCAGAGTCCCGTGACAGCTTGCCGACTATTTTTACGTGTCACGGTCCACAGAAATAGCGCCGTCTATTAGTCACAGGAAGCTTCTGGGGCCGCGGCACCACGATGCGAGGGAATCTGCCGCTAATGGCTGGATATCGCAGACGATGAAGTCCGGACAGGTGACGGGCTGTCTCCGCTGCCAATAAAAATATTTGGGAAGGCTCGACCGCGCCACTCACATACTCAATTTGTCGCTTCATAAACGGCGTCGGCCCTTCCTCAAACACGCCTCGCTTTACCTTAGAAATTCGTCTGTTTCATCTCGGATCGTTTATCAAAAAGCAAACTTTGTCATACTTGACAGCGACCAACTTAGATTGAAATTACAATGAAGAAATAAAATATTGTATGAACTAAAATAGTGGCAAGAATGCAGTCGTTGGAGGTACAACTTTATAGAAGATTAACGTGAAAACCTCGAATAAATACAATAATTGAGTAAGAAGAGTTCAATTTTTTTAATAATATTATTAAAACATTTCTTTAATACCGAATTAATCATTTACAAGAGGCGATTTCCAAAACGAAAAGCTGATATTTAAGAGAGTATTGCCCTCTAAGTTGGGTTGATTATTGAATATTACGTACAGCATAAAGTATCACTAACAACCAACGTTTTATTTATAAGCTATATATTTACATCATAATATATTTCAATTAATTCGTACAAAATCACATTTAAATAAATGATACAGTGATCGTGCTAATGAAAGTTCTACGTTAAAGCGGTCCGATTGAAAGTCACCAAATCTTGGAATGACACCGGCTTCGGTTTCACAGTCACTCATACGCATACACATACACAGACACGAGACACAGACACACACTTACATGCACCTACCGTCCGTCCATCAGTACTTGGCCCCAGGGCCGCAGTCGGGCGCCTGCTGGTAGTAGGCCCCGCGGAACGGCGCGGCGGGCTGCAGTTGGCAGCTGGGGGCAGGGCTGCCTCCGCCGCCGTCGAACAGCGACGCCGCCGCCACGGCCGCCGCCGCCGCCGACGGCTCCACGTCGCCGTACCACGCCGGAGGCCGAAACTGTTCCTGGTCCGTGGGCGGCGGCGCGTGGTACTGGTGGTGGTACGCGGCGTACATGCCTCCGCCGGTCATCAGGCTGTCGACGCTGAAGGCGGCCGTCTCGTGGTGCAGGTCCAGCGCCGGCTTCACGTCCGGATACTTGCACGTGCTCAACTCCAACGGCTCTCGCTTTGGCGCCTTGCACTCAGTTTTCAGTTTGTGATGTTCCTGTGCTACGACTTTGTGCTGTTGTTGCTGTTCCTGCTGTTGCCGTTTCAGCGCCTCCTCTTTCTCTTTGACGGCGTCTTTCTTCTTGAAACGACGACGTCGACGCAGGTAAGAGCCGTTGTCGAACATGTTGTACGAATCCGGGTCCAGCGTCCAATAGCTGCCCTTCCCCGGCTTCTTGTCGTCGCGGGGAACTTTGACGAAGCACTCGTTTAGCGAAAGGTTGTGTCGGATAGAGTTCTGCCAACCTTGCTTGTTCTCTCTGTAGTACGGAAATCGTTCCATAATGAACTGGTATATTCCGTTGAGCGTGATACGTTTGTCGGGAGCGTTCTGGATCGCCATGGCTATGAGTGCTATATACGAATAGGGCGGCTTGACCATGTCCTTGGCGGGCCCGTGGTGGTGATGCTGCGACAGCGGGTACCCGGCGGTGGCAGCGGCGTACCCGTACCGCGGGTACTGCTCCGCCGCGGGTGAGTACTGGTAGCCGGCGGGAGGCGGTGGAGGCGCATGTTGCGGGTGATACGCCCCCGGGTGGCGGTAGTAAGCGCTCTGGTCGCCGAACAGCGCGTGCATGCCGCTCGTCCGCTGTTGTGTCACACAACACGCAGAGAAAACAGGCGCCGCTTACAACAACAAGCGGCGGCCGACTGAGCCGCGTCGAGGCCGGGGAACGTCGCCCGCTTTGAGACCCGCGCTCATTGGTCGGGCTGGTTATGACTCCGCCCCTCGCCTCGCCGCCGGCCAACGGCGCTTCGGCTCCGCCTAGCGACTCGCGGCCCCGCAGTAAGTGTCGAAATCTAAATTGAATTTTATCGTAACCCGATTACCGGCGGCGGTAGCTACCTTGGTCTTGGCGGGCGGGGGAAAGCTCCTTCTCGAGCGAGACAAAACAATGTAGCTTTCAGTCGCAGTCTCCGGTCCGCCCAGACACGTCGCTTTATCTTGCCGACGTCTTGTGCGACGTTGTATCCGGATACTCACTCATTAGTGTCATGTAATAAACCTTAAGCCCCCTCGAAATGCTTAAGTACTACGCATAATATTAGCTCTTAATTCATCCTTCGATGAAACATCTCGCGAGTGTTTAGTGGTGTGTGAATCAATTTTTCACTGGAGCATTGAGTCCTGTTAGAGATCACGACGAAAAGAACGGCTCGCTGATGGGCGAGGCGGCGCAAGGAATAACCGTCGATTACACTACGAACAGTTGGAAGCTTCGTCGAACGGCGAACGTTCCCGCTTCCCTCAGGCATGCGCAGTTTTGTTTCACCTTCGTTCCGCCTGGGTGGGAAAAGATCCAAGTCCGTACCTCCCTTCCGTAGTAATGATTACCGATATAATTATCCACGAATCACCACTCGTGAAATGAGAGACGCGAAACATCCATTAATTTGTTCGTACTGCACTACATATTTTCGAAGTATAAGTTAACATTTTTTAAATTTTCTTAAGCATGGCTCAAGGTAAAACCAGAATAACGTTGCAGATTTAAGATTTGGTGCCTTAGGCGGTAAGGGGAGCAAGACCGTCTAGCATCTGCTACAGCTGCAAATAACTTGATAAAATAAATTTTCAATTCTGAGTGAATCGACAGCACTACTTTAATAATTCTCTACAATCAAGAGAATGCATGTTACAGGTTTGTTCAAAGTAATTTTATTTCGTATTTAGCTGCAATAGCAGTAATTGTAATTATTCCTAAGCATTACAATTTAATTGTCTTGGTGACATTTTTATGTTCGTATTCCATTAACAAAACTAGCTTTATTGAAATGGATTTTATCTAAATTAGTTTTTTCTTATGAATCAGGGTTAAGAAGGTCACTAAAAACACTCAATGATGAATATTTTACTCCTTATAATTACATTATTTAAATTATAATCCTTCAGTATTTACGATGGGCTCCAAATATAAAGACAGAGATATTTTTAAAACATATCTAAGCACTCTCTCTTTCACACCCACTCAGATATGTGTATAGGCCTATATATATATATAAATATATACATAAATATATATATATATATATATATATGTGTGTGTGTGTGTGTGTGTGTTTGCGTGTTTGTGTGTGTGTTGTTCTATTTTTCGAAATACAGAGAAATTCCTGTTTATGTTATTACCTTTCGTTTATAGTTGCTCTAAGCTTTAGTTCAACTTTTTTCATTATGAATTATTATAATTAAAGAATATATTTATCAGAACTATAAATGATTCAATCTCTCCAATTTTATTTAATAAGACGATGATATAAAATAAAAACAAATTCTTTCAACTTTTCCTGGACACAAAAATAATCTTTAATTTGGTCGAGTGGAGATATAAAGTTGATCCAAACGACTTTAAAACGAAATATTACATTTAGCCACCCAAAAAAACTGTTATTTTAATCATTATAAAATATTTTATTTATAGAAATAAGCATAATATGATACATTATTTACATAAGGTGTATAATTTATACGAAATTTATTTATGTAATACGTTGTATTCTTAAATATTACGTAGAGTACTTTAGAATAAACAAGGATAGATTGCTGCAAACTAAATACGTAATGAATGCGATTCGCGCAAACCATTCACTGAACATTTTAATTCAGGTGAACCAATTAAAAAATATATTTATTATAAATAAATATTTCACTACAGTATGACAGACAGAATTATCGTAAGCAGATTTTACGTTCATCATTTGAAATATACTTCAAATGTGGTTGAAATTTTATTCATGCCGACATTCGAAGGAAAAATTATTTATCTTTCCCCGTCACATATCTTCTTACACGTCGACCAAGATGTAGAGTTAGTAAAAATTATGTGATGAAATATAACTTATTTTTCAGTCATTTACTTATCGATCCGGTGTGAAGAATATTCACGATACATGTATATTTTTCAACAAATACAGAATGTTTTCGGTTTATTGGATTTTTAAATTTTCTCTTCACAAATACTTCTAAATACACACTTTCAAAAAGCATTGTATAAAGGTCAAAACAAGTAGCCATTCTGTAATTTTGGATTTGATATAATATTATTACAGCGCAAATATTTATAACTTCATATTTTATTTCCATTAATAGTCAATACAATTATTTAATAAATATTTCCCGGTGAAACGCATAAATTTTTATTTCTTTGGATAACTGGAAAATAATTAATTTCAATTGAATGACATCTGCTTTACAGTAATACATAATTAATATGGCATAAATTATTTAACATACCGTATTTATAAACACAAAATCTGTTAATTTATTTCTTGAAATCTTGTAACAACATATATATATATATATATATATATATATATATATGAATATTGTTTTGACGCTTTATATTCTGTTGGATTAATCAATTTTATTATGCTATATCATTATCAAAATAAGAGTAGTTTTCTATGTAATAAGTTCTATATTTATAACTATTAGTTTTTATATGTGTTACAGATGTTGAAGGTTTATTTAAAAGAGCTCGGTTCAAAAGTTTTGTCTGTACAAATATTGAGCGATTTATTTAGAATAAAATTAACTCAGGTGTGTTATGCCGAATATTTTTATTCTCGTTCAACGTAAATTCGTAATTCCAGTATGGAACATTTTTATCTTCGGTTTGCGGAAAGTGAATACAAAGTTCATCAGCATTAAACTATACCGAATTGTATACAGAGTTATTCTACTATTGATTTAAAAAATTAGTGAGAATGCCTATTGGTAATAAGGTAAGTTTTTTCTACTTAAAACCGCAACAGGTGTCTCCTTAGCCTTGCAGATTATCTGTAACCGCATTTTTAGCCAACTACATTTCTCTTTCGTAACAATCACTACGTGGTTTATTATTCTATAAAACATTCCACTGGTATATTTATCATTTACACACTACTATACAGGGAAGAATTCGAGACTATCCCACAAATCACATAAATTGACACAATATTTAATAATTTAATTGCTTGGAAACGCCTATTAATACTTACAGAAATAATAATTGTTTCCCACCTTTTTGTGTTTGAAAAACTCTTATCTCGCTCATTATTCTCATATTATTTATTATTTACGAGATCAGTATATTTACAAATATATAATACCGAAATTATAAAATATAAAACGGCTGTGTTAAATGTATAATAATTACATACATATATAGCCGAATAAAAGGCAAAAATTAGTATTAAATTAAATATCATTCACTTTGATTAGCTATCCTTTTGAGTTCGTCACCTGGACGTGTTGTCGTTCTTAAGTCCCTTGCGATTTTCGAGTCACCTGATGAAAGCAACAAAAATGACAGAAACATTAACATTGATTTATTTTGTTATGTGGCTATTTATTTCTCTACGTAGATATATTCCATCTAAATATCCTTTAGGAAAAAACTAAAAGTTGCAGTCAATTGCTCTTTTCAGAATATACAGATATCCGATATAATTTATATATAGAATTCAAATTGGTCGTTAATATATTAATTATATATAAAACGCCGTACATACGAACTGGGATATTTGATTTCTATCTAATTTTGTATAACAGTAGTATATTTGATTAAAAATTTAAATGTCAATATATTTTTAATATTATTATTTCAAAAGTAACATGACAAAACATATAAAACAAGAAATAGACGTATGGTGTAGATTTAATGTTCGAAGAGGATGTTTTTCTTTACTATGAAAATATAGTTCGAAAATAGTTGAGGTGATGACTAATGATCGGTGGAAACATTTACGACGGAGAAAATGATGATTAACATTTCAACCAGTAATGGACTGTTTTTCTTCAGGAATAAAGTCACGAACCAGAACAACGGCAGAAGAATCCAAACATTTATAGAGACAACGATATTCAGTCTTTGTTTCCTCTTCAAATCTTTTCAGTTCAACAATTCACGAACTTTACTTTCATCTTTTCCTTTACAAGTTTTAAGAAAAACCTTACATGAAAAACTTAAAACTTTTTCATTCCATCATTAACACACGTCAGTATAATATTGCACTTTATAAATAATCTGTACGTTAAGACCTGACGATATCGTGGCTTACGATATTCCTTTCTCATATCTATATTAATACGATACTGTTGTCTTCTGTGCATGTAATTGTGATCATTCATTAATCATCTCATACAATCAATCAAGCAGTTTTCGTAAGTCCAATACACAGCATACGATGTTTGTAATTACTAAAAATAGAAGATAATGACAAGACATTATGTTTTGTTAAATGCATTACCGGATTGTATTTTGCCCAAAATTGGTAATTTTTTATCATCCACGATCTTCTTAATTTACTGGAGTTTTCTATGTTGTAGTTGATGGTAAGTGAATGCAACAATCGTACGATTCCTAAAATATAGTTTACTTTCGATATAATATTTACGTTGAGTGACATGACTTTGTCCATACTTAACTCTAGTTTACAATTGCCAAAACTCCGAGGATGGGAGTGTGCGTGACAGAATGTCCTTATTTCTCGAGGGTTATGAAAAGAAATAATCGAATATGCGTAACTTCTCTTCTAATACTCAAAATGATTTTTTCAATGAATGTATAAGTGCCCAATAATTCTCATACATATTATCGGTGGTGTTATTAGTATAAATACAAGCATGAAAGGTGACACCAGAATCAAATAATATCTAACAAAAGAAAATCAGCGCTCAGAAAAGTAAAATAAAACTTCACTCGCCATCGATAACGCTCTGATAGAGAAACACTGTGTTCAGAATGGTTCTATAAAACACCTGAAACAGATAATGTTCGTAGAATTTATTTTTTAAGGAAGAGGCGTCAACTAGTTTGTCTCCAATTTCCAAATGCAGTATGTGCCGGAGGTGAACGGGCCACACGCCTCGTAAGACATGACGGCCGGGACCGAAACGGGCTGACAGCTTCCTGTAACGTAAATCGGACCCCCCATAGGGGGGCAGCTGGGCCCCGTCAAGATGGGCCCCTGCACTTTCACCCCCGACCGACATCCGGCGATGCGGCCCAACTTCATTACTGCCAGGGTGTGTGAAATTGTAACTGTCGTCAAAGTCTTCTCATCTCATCAAACAGTTCATCTTACTCCCAGCATTAGGCAGTTTCCGAATATTACAGCATCGTCTCGAAAACGTATGCTTCGTCATCATTAAAATAATCAATTATAGTTTATATTTTTAATTTATTGCAACCAATTAAGTAGCCTCTTGGCAAGAAGTGGAAAACTGACTGGCAGATATATTAATTTGGATATTCTATAGTAAGAAAAATGGCGTTGAGCCCATCTTCAGTATGAGACTTCATTCCCAATTCATAAAAAATTCAATTTTATTTTAGAACAGATAATCGACTAAACTGTCCTAGTTATAAAACATAGGTTAATTCCAACCATTTCACACTTGGTGAATCTATTAGTTTTTAACATTGTCTAATTACTATGATTTAACTAATATATTAAAACAGCGAGGTAAATTCTGGTCAAATATGTGACGTCTAGAATTGTAATAATTGTTACCCAATAATCTATAGAGTCATTAAAGTTATCTATAATTACAAATCGCGGTGAAATATTTTATCAGATATGCTTCCTTTATTTTTATTTTTCCAAGAAATACTTCCTTGTAAAATAAATTGCGATCGCCTACTTTCTTATTTTTTTCAATTCGTCCGAAGGGGAGACGCGGTAAATTGAAATATATTTTTGATATAAAATTGTCATTATGTCAATGGTGATGTTAAAGGTAGTATTAACGGCCCAAGCACTCAACTTTTATATTACTTGTATCCCGGGAGTAAGTATATTTTATTCTTATCATAATGCTTGTATTGAACCGCCACAGCAATATCGTTTAATGAAGGGAAATGACCCGGAATATTCAAAATATAATTAATCAAAGAAAGCATTCAAAATTATTACTAATAATCTGATTCTAATTGGTGATAAACGAATACGTATAGCGTCAAATAGCACCGACGAAACATCAGAGGTGGAAAATTCGAGCCTAAATTGTTCCGTACTGTAAAAATATTAATACAGTTACTTGAATAATTTGTTTTTAGTACAATTATAAAGACATTTAAACTATAATGGTTAATGATTAGGAGAAATCTCTGAATAAGAAAGAATGCACATAGAGAGGGTCTGATGGAGAAAAGAATCAGCAACCATTTAGCAGTGATACTCTGAAAAATTAATAACAGGGGTAAAACGTGCAAAGCGTGCTTCGAATGTATCGAGCTCGTTAATCGACTGGTTCAATGGCATCAGCAGGCAGATCCGTTAACCAAGACATCTAAACCCTGGAAAATCACCTTAAAAGCAGACTTTATAACTATTCAATCCAATTTCTCCTAACAATATTGATTTTGATTGTAAAGCAAATAGTTCATTCCATTTAGTAAAATAAAAAACTTCTGGGACCATTATTTGTGTTGTTTATAAAATGATCTATCAAAAACCATAATCGTACAAATCGAAAATTGTTATCAACAAAGTCTAATAAGGGTGAAAATTGGACTAATGTTGATGCATGTGCAGAAATAACTGTTCATTTGCACAGTTTTTTAACTTTTAAATTACTCATTTTTGTGTTGATTGAGGTGTATTACCGTCTACGCTGTAAATTTATTTATTGCGTGATTGTCGTATTTGTACCATACTTTTAATATTAGAACTGTTTGTTAATTAGTATTTTCTCAATTCAGGTCTAACTGCACATAAATCTAACGTAATGTTGTGATCAAAACGAGTTCAAAAATTGAATGCAACGAAGCCACAAATCAAGTTACGAGTAGTAAAGTGTAAAATTAAACATACATTGAGTCATATAACTTAATAATTTACCAAGTTTTATAGCTCAATTGTTTATGTTTCTATGAGTGTATCTTACAAATGATAATACATATAGAAATAGAAATGCTATAGAAACCCCCCAAAAAATCTATTTTGTTCCAATAATCGTTTAAAATTTTTTTAACAATAATTTATATACGATTAAGCCCTATTCCGTTATTCGCTCACGTTTTAGAAAGTAACGAAGCAGTAATTATTTTGACATATTTAATCTCACAGCCTCAGATTGCATAGATCGCAATGGTGTTTTGAAATGGCAAAAACAAGAAGGAATGCGATTGTGGCAAGGAACTACCCTGAGAATTAACCTATCACTATCTGTTTTTTTAAAATCCAATGATACATTCACAATATTTGCGTGCAAGACACAACAACGTTAAGTGCTCGTATAACTTATAGAAACGGCTATTATTTAAATTTATTTCAATGAATACCATAATTTGGTCGGTAGGAAATGAATAATTGTCAGAAGTGGCGGATATAATTTAGTTAAGCACGGAATTTACACAATATTGCATCAAAAAATGAGAAATTATTTTTCAAAAAGTACCCATTCCATTTTCACTCTCATAATTTTCACTTAAAATTATCAATTATTTTGAACTTATATCATGGCAACGATCTTCTCTCGAAACAAAGAAGGATGAATCTCAATAAACAACCAATAAATCGTTTTTGTAAATAGAATTCAGGGCATAAAATGACACTTTTAAATCTGCCTGGTAGCAGCATTATATTATTTAGTCATTTTATCGAAGTGCAAACATGGTTTATTTTTCTTACGGAAATGTGAACTTTAGAGACTAATTTACAGATTGGTGTTAAGATGTTTTAACAACTAAGAGCTGGCAACGAGATGTGGACAACTTTGTTGTGTTTTTAGGAGAGAGTAGAAGTTTTATTCGGAATATATGGAATAAAAGGCTCGTTTTACTGTCAACAACGGAGTTACTTTTGTCGGTAGGAAAGGATATGAAAGCTCGACAGCTGTAGAGTTCAGAACATCGTGTAGGAGACAACGCGTGCCAATAAAACAGAAATCGCCGCGTGTATTTTTATTGCACGCGAAACAGCAGCCGCGGTATTTTTTTGTTTTGGCTGAGTAGACTCGTTACAGAATACGTTGCTGGAAATTTACACATGCCCTAGGCTGCAGTGGAAGCTCTTTGATGCCGTCGAGTCAGAAATATTGTTGACCCAGGTCAAAATTGGATGACACTCTTAGCAATTTGTGTCAGAATGGGCGATTTGACATTTTATAAAACGTGTATAATGTATACATGCGTCAGATTCTATGGGAACAATTTAAATCCTTTTCATTAATAAAACAAAATAAGAATGGTATGTCATTATTTATTTAAAGCAGATTCCGGTTATAAATAATTTACTTAATATGCTTTGAATTACAGAATATCGAGATTGGTAACAACGACAATAGGGATTCGTAAGTAAAATTCGGGAAATAAATATACTTAATTTATTTTTATTGGAAATGCAAAAACTGAAAGATAAGAACTAGTCGTGTTTAACTTTCAGTTTTACCTTAACCCACGAATAAAGCTGAGTTAGCGATACTGTTTCATTTAAAAATTTGTCGAAAATATTAGAAGTTTACATAATTCAGCGCCCAACACTGAGCTGCCTATTTGAATTTCACATTTAATAGCGTGACACATTTTATGGCTTAATTAACAAATCAATTGATTTCCTATAAATGATCATCACACAATTGAATTTTTTTTTTTTTTTGGACAACAGGCTACATGAGGGTAATCCACGTTGGGCAACTCCCCTTTAATAGCATAGGAAGGGATTTGAAAGGGGGGATGCGGAAGGGTAGAGGAAGGTAGCCAAGGGTTACTAGGGCCCCCGGGCTATATTTTAAGGATCCTACTCGGCATTCGCCTAAAGAAATGCAGGGAAAACCATAGGAAAAACCTGCATCGGGTAGGTCGGGCATTGGGTACTTGTCCCACGCCCTTCCGATAGCGGGAGAGGAGTTTTCTGTGGGAACGCAGCAATCCCTTCTCCGTGCCTAGACCAGTTTAGGAGGCAGCTGGCCGACTATTCCAATGGGAATAGCGGACAACTCTTACCGTATGCCCAAGGTCTGCGACCGCGGAATTGAAATTATTACTTACAATATAATAAGAACTTATGCCTGCATCATATGGCTGAAGGAGAAATAAATCCAAAAAATTTTATGGAACCTGGGAGGTGGACTAGCATGTCTACGATTTGGAAAAACTAGGTTTATAGGGACTACTAAAATTATCAAAGCAAGTCCTTAATCCTATAACATAATAAAAAATATCATAATATTGGATCAATATTTTCCTATATTTTAATGCTTTGAGACTCTTGATAATTGACTGTATATTCATTGCCGGACCATATTTTGGAACGGGCTTAATCTATCACTGCTTCGGTGATAATGAAAATTAATACACCTAATACGTGTTTTGCACTTCATTCAACCATTCCATCCAATAGCAAATTTGTAGCGTAGTCGTCTGTTTTCCCTCGTTTATGACTGTGTTTGAGAATTCATCGTTTGAAACATTCCGTCTCGGAATCTATACTGTCAGGCATAAGCTAAAAAATGTACCATAACATTTCTAATCAAGAGACAAATATATTATGTTATCTGAATAATCATCCTCGATTGTACTTCAAATAGAAGAGACAGTTTGATCTCATAATAGTTTTTGTAACGATAATTTAGAGACGATTCATGAAAAACTTAAAGAAGGAAGTCGAATGTGGCCTGCTTCTACGCAGGAAATTAACCACTCAGGATTGCAATTAACTGTTAATACTTTGGAACGAATTATACTTTCATGATTAAAACATTAATTATATTGACATGTAAGACAGAGCAATGTAGTGTGCTAAAAAGTAAATGATCAATTACTCATGTTTAGTATAACAAGAAGAGTAATCATAATGAAACGTCTCCTTAAATAATGTTGGTAAATAATTGTAAATGATCCAGTATTTTCAGTCTACTTATTAATAATTTTGTGGAAATTTTTAATTCTTTAATAATTTATGTATTTAAGATGTACAATTTAAAAATATAATAATAGAAAACAAACAAATACACTTGTTTAAATTGTATTTTAAAATATATTTGACATTATCCCATAATTCTAATTAAATTAGTCTTAAGAGTGTTAACATTAATTCATGGATTATTTCCTATATAATTCGTTATACATTAATTAAGAGCAAAAGTTGCTTTTTGTCTTGTTGTTTCACCAGGATTTAAATTAAATGGATTGAATAAATTAGACTCCCCAATTTCATGAAAGTGGAATTGAAGAAGAGAAAAAATATATTGATTTTCAGAACCAAATTCAATGGCAAAATTTTGAAAAAATAACGTTGAACTGACTCTAATATTGTAAAATATCGATAAATCAGCCCCCTGACAACGAAAAGTGAGTTCCCATACACAGTCGCTAATAACCAGAGCTGTTGATGCGACTGTAAATAAATCAATAAAAAAATTGTAATACATGAACTGAAACCAAAATAAATACATATATATGTATATACAACAATTACTTTGGTAATAATAAATTTGAATACAATGCAATTAATAGTTTTCGATCGTGGAGACGATGAGTGACGCTCCCGATGCCGGATACAACTTACGTGTTCAACCCTAGTTGATATTCAACAGGGTGAGAAGGGGTTAATTATAAAATATTCAAAGTTACCAAGAAGCTAGAGCCCAATTCATCCTTTTCCCAGTCTAATATAATATTGGAATTAATAAATACCCCAGCGATCAGCTAGTGTTCTATAGAAATTTACGAATGTAAAATGTTACCTGTACATTTTACGTATATATGGTGCACATATTTAATTAAGAATTTATTTTTATGGAAGCATTGAATTACTTTCTTTACAAATAGTTAGGCATAAATTGTTTCCAAATATTATTTTACCACACGATTATCTGTAAAGACTTTTAGACTTTTACGATGATGGAAAATATTTAATTAACTACTTGTAATTGAACAGTAATTTCTAAGGATTATTTCGTAAAGTTAATTGTCAATTTATTTTGGCTAATTTGATCTTCTAGTTAGTTGAAAGACAAATTCTTGTTTCATTAACTTACCATATTAGCTAGTAAATGCTTCGGTCATGTGCTAATTTTGATTTGTCTTGAAATAGCACTGTCGTCAATGCTTATGATTCACATTTCTCGGGAAAAGTTGCTCAAAGAGCGCTTCTAAGAAATTTAACGACTACAAGATCCACGAAGTCGTCTCAAAAACACAAAACAGGAAACAATGACAGCTTACATTCCAATGTTATTAATAATTCCCGTATTTGTGACTCTATAAGTTCATTGCAATATTCGCAATGATTCGAATTGGATTCGACCATTACAATCGCTATTGTCATTTTAATTCTATCAAGCTCTAAGAATCAGACTTTTGTCTTATTTATAGCTTAATTGAATGTCGTGATTATGTGAGACCTCAATTTACATTACTGCTGTCACTTTTTTCAAATATTTAAATCCAGTGCATAGAAAAATAATATCCTATATTTAACCCATAACATAGAGTTATCCTGGTGATTCACGGATTTCTAAACGCGGTAGCAAGTTTAATTGTTCTCTAAACTTTTTATCGTCTTTTCAATATACAAAAATTTAGGCACGAAATCGTGTATAAAGTCTCCATAATACTTCCAGAAAGGTGCAGACTATTTCAACATTCTATTCACTGCCCGAAAACACAGAATTATTCGAATTTCCCTGGTTTTGTAATATATTCTTTGAAGTTTGTTGCATCAGAATCCGGCGGAGTTAGTTAGAGAGACATAAAAAATACTATACACTCTTAGATATCTATCACAATTTATAAATATAAATGTCTTTATTATTATACTAAAGTTAATTTTTATTAATAATAAATAATATTATTATTACGATTAAATGTTCAGAATTATCCCAGGTCCTTGGAGACACGATTTTTAAATACATTGCTTCTTTCTATATCAGAGTTGTTTTTTCTTTGTTTCGATAGGTCAATCGATTCACTTTTCTGTATCTTCTCTATATATACCGCGGTGCTGTAATTCGACCAACAGAGAACATTTACCAGGGTGTACATCTTTCGAAGAACCCTTAACGTAGATCAGTATTGAAATTATAATCATTCCGTATCTACTCTTCAAAGGACACTGGTTTTACTCCCATGTCAACTGAATTCACTGTTCTAGTAAAACTCTCTAATTGCTAGTATTTTCAATTCTTATATGAATGTTATATTTTTTTCACTGTATCATATTCCTTGAGAGTAGGTTTAATTGCTCACAGATCCGAGGAACATCCCAGCAGTGAGCTATCAGTGAGGGTGGTCTCTATTTACCAAACATGCCGGCCTGGTTTATTTGTGTGTGGAGACACGCCGCGCATGGCCGTGCAGCCTTTGTGCGACATTGCTTCACAGAAACAGCTGGGACAAATACTTCAATCTCCAGAAACCGCTTACCATTCATTCAAACATCATGCTTCTGCTGAGTGCATACCTAAACACCTAAAATAAGGGGAAGGTCGTATACGTTCACCCGGTTGCGAAGTGTCCGTTGCTATAATTCATTCCACAGTAGGTCAAGAAGAACATACAAAGAAATATTAAACATAATTATTCATTTTTATCACGCAACATAACTTCATTTCATCTCGATTGACGAGAGTTGTTTGATAAGTCTAGTAAAAATGTAACAAAAGTAATTTCAGTTAGAAAACTTACTTTATTTCTCAATGTAGTCTCCTTCCTTGGTTATACACTTGGCCCAGCAAGTATTCAATTTTTTCAACCAATAAAAAATTAGGTTTTGCAAAATACTCCGACACGACCTCGGTCACTTCCTCATTTGATGAAAGTTTCTTCTCACCAAGCCAAATTTTCAAGTTCGGGTAGAAGAAGAAATCACTTGGTCCTAGTTCTGGTGAATAGTGTGGATGGGAATCCAATTAAAATCCCAACTCGTACATTTTCGCCATTGATACTGCTGCTGTGTGCGGTGGCCATTGCCCTGGTGAAACAGCACTTTCTTGCGCGCCAATCTTGCTCGTTTCTCATTCAGCACGCGTTTCAAACGATCCAACAGAGCAGCATAATAGAGCCCAGTTATGTCTATAACCCGTTTCAAGAAATCTACGAATATTATACCCTGAGAATCCTTAAATAAAGTGGCCCTCACCTTTCCAGCTGACAAAACGGTTTTCGCCTCTTTCGATTCGTTATTTTGATTGTTTATTGGTCTCTGGAGTGTTGTAATGGATCAAAGTTTCATCGACGGGTACGAATATGCGTAAAAAGTATTGTGGGTTACACCTAAACATTGCTAGATTCTGCAAAGTTCTCCAAGGCCAGTTTTTCATGGAGAATGAAATGCATTCGTGCAGTTGAGAAGCCTACGGCGTCAGCTACCTCACGCACGTTCAGTCTGAGATCTTCCATTACGATATTGTGAACTTTCTGGATGTTTTCCCTGAGAGATGACCTCAGTTAGGCGGCCGGAGCGAGTTTCATCTTCTGTGTTTTTGCGACCTCGTTTAAACTCATTAAGCCAGAAGAATATGGTCTTCAAGAGTCTGCATGAACATCATACAATTCGGTTTTGATTTGTGCAGATGTGCAACCCATCAAATGAAAGTGTTTAATGACAGCGCGAAATTCGTTTTTTCCTTTGTTTCCGTCTGACTACACATCTAACACTGCAGAAGGCTGCCAACAATAAACTACGACTGGAATATATTTAAAACTTACTAAACAAACCCCGTACGTCACCTTGCGTTTTTTCACGTTTTCAAACCATTCAAAAACTAAGGTTTTTGGAAGTCCCTTAACATTATTTTGGCAAAGATGTTCTCATTCGACGTGAATTTGTTTCCGGTGAGCCGTTATTTAAGTTTATGCAATACAAATATACGTAAGAACGACAATTCAACAATCGCCCGTGCGACCGTCCGTGCATTGAGCACTTTCTTCACGGCCAAATGTGTTCTTTTCCCCCAATTATTTCATGGCCAAATTATCCATTTTGTATGTATAATAGTCTACTTTAACCGTTAGTTCTTTTTCTGAAGAGTCGATGAGGATAATTCTGCTTGCATTCAACAAAAATACCATTCCCATCACATTCCTAATTAATTTCACTGTCTTTACCTTACATGAACCAGTTCGCTTGCATAAATCGACTGTCTCCAGGTGTTTTACCTGTGAAGTGGATTGGTGGATACATCTTCAGTTTAATTTTGACGTAGAAAATTTCTACAAAAAAAAACACAAATACATTTATTCTCAACTGAGAGCCTACGTGGCAACTATTTTGCCGTTTCTTGGACATATTATTTTTCATGAAAATTGAAACCTCTGAGCCAAAATTTCGATCAATTACGCTCACGGGTCATTAAATACCATATCGTTGATTTTATCGATAATTTCTGGCTTGTTCAACTCTTGTAAATTTCCTGTGCGATGTTCATCACTTGTGGATGTCCGATTTGATTTAAATGCATAACTTGATTATACACAGTTTACATCGCTGGGTGAGATGTGTCAAGAACTCGTATTTTATTATTTTAAGCGTTTTTCATTTATGATAATTGTATTTAATCAGTATCCGAAACGTTTGAAAATAACACTAACTATTTGAGATGATTAACAGTGAAATATGAAACCATGTAATGGGTATTACTGAAAATTTGGCAGATGGTAGTTGTCAGATAGTATCAGCACTATCTGCCAGTTGGTAAGTTTTTCAGACCGACCCAAGTTATTCCATCTGCGCATCCTTGTGACTAGTTCGCTGATGTCATTTCTGCGAAAATATAATTTTTTAAATCCTTATTAAAAAGGTTTAGAGCACTGAAAAAATTATATTTTCAGACCCTTTTCCCTTTCGGGCGAATGATCTTAAGAAGCTTTTCAGGGTTGAATAATACCCTCTTTCGGCGATATAAAGACGACTATGGCGCATACAGTCGAAAATTCGAGTTTTGTTAACCCCATCCGATTGGAAACTGGGGAACATTTTGTAATTATTTTTTAGTTTTTAAAATCAATTTTTGCTTAATAGGAATAATTATTTTAATCAAACGGATTTTTAGACCAATCATTCCTGGGTCTACTGACACTAAATGAGCATTACTAAATTTCCCGGGATCTCGCCGTTTGCCCGACAAACACTTGCCCGATACACGTTTTCCCGGCAACAATGTCCCGATTGACGTTTTCCCGACAGGTCATTATCACGATTGACATTTGCACGACAACATAAAATCTCGGTTGACGTTTTCCCGACAGGGCAAATTACCGATTGCCTTATGTCCGACAGTACATTATCCCTGTTCACATTTCTCGACAGGTCATTTTCTCGAAAGGTGAGGTTTTACGAAACAAAGCATAAAAGTAATTTTGTAGAACACTTTGTAAATTAGGTTATTTATTAATGCGCGGAAAAATTCTTATACGTATCACTTAATATTCAGGAACCAACCCCGTATATTTAACATAACTTAAGCACCCCTATGAGGGGTTTTGGCAGGGAATTATGTACACAACTTAGATTCTTTGCAATCTCATTAGCAGAAACTTTCAACCGATCATATCCAGATTGTCTATATTCTTTTAATTCTTGTATGGTTTCTAATGAAGCATAAATCGCATAAATCAATATCTGAATAATATAGACCAATATAGAAAAGCGTTACGTAAATATGTTTAATTATGGAATGGTTGAAATTGTATTTTGATTTGGCTGCTTATATCGCCTCCGTGGAAATTGCGTCCCTCTGTATCGCAGCATGACACGACCCTGGCTCACGATGGGTTCACATGAATTTCCGAGGCAAAATAACATCAGATACATGATTATTCTTATCGTTATTTGCCTGTGACCTCGTATAATTATAACTGTTGCATATTATTCCTAGCATCACAGTCTGAAAATGAACACAGGACTAGCCTACTTAATTTTTAGCCTACAATATACATCAACGATACCCGTATTTCTAAAGATTTCAAGACAAATAAAATATACTTCTGACCTTATAGTCCTGGCGGTAACTGTGCATTGTCATTGAATATCGATAACATGTATGGATATTTTAATTGAACTATTTTTCTGACTAACTTTTCCTCCCAAATTATTTATATTCAGGAACATATTTTAAATATCCAGAAATTTTTTTCCGTACTCGTAATTATGAATAACATAATAAATAATTCCAAATACTCTTCAACAATTTTATTGACTTCCGGAAATTATTTCTAGGGCGATTGTTCAAAAAAAAGTTTATAAAATCTCAATTTTCTGGAGCTTTTGACCTTGATAAATTGATCATAATTATCAAATGAAAATACGTAAATATATATAGTAAATATCAATTGTAATCCTATCCTATCGATATTGAAATCGATAGCTGGTGAACATATGTAATTTTAACTGGTAAGAAAAATTTATGACTAGACAGGCGAATTGTGATTTAGAACACATAGATGTTTTTTTGGAACGTAACGGACAAACAAAATATATTACTCTAATCAAGCAGATTCAAAATTTTCTTAAGTGAAATAGTAACAGTTTGTCTCCTTGCATAATTAGTTAATTTCTATGATCAGTCTACTCATCAGTTTTCAGGCCAAAACAATATTATTCTAATATATATATAGCCCCTTTTCAAGATTTATCTGCAATTAATATAATCCTACATACATATATATTTGTAACTCAAATAATGGCTTTAAAACTATTTATTTAAAATAATTATAATTATTTATTGTAATTTAATGTATCTGCCACCAGGCAAAATGCCCATTTGTAGCTTAAATAAATATATACAAATGATAAGAAAGTTTTGTGACCTAAAAGATACTTATAAATTCTATTTTATGTTACATTAAGTTTTGAGTACTCATTATTTTAAATATGTTTTGTAAACAGGTTCTGATTAATGAGTATGACCAGTTAAATGTTGAATGCTCCAAAAAAAATATATTAGTATTTTTCGTGACTGATAAAGGTTTCTGAATTATATCGAGTAATATTAAAACAGTGTTAATATAGAAGATATCTGAGAAATCTAAATTACATTTCGTAAAATTTTGATTTATTTAATTGCATGTAGCACCACAATATGGAAGCATGAAAAGTCGGCATGGCGGCACAACTGCACTCGCATCTGTGATCTCATTTGCTTTGGAATCCCTGGTCTGTGTTGACAGATGCGTAAGTACCCTGGGGATTGCTATTCCTGGCGTCCTCTGCCAACAATGGCCGGCAATTACCGTGGCGGGCGGAGTGTTTTGGGAAGCTACCTGAGACGCTGGAATGCCGCACACCGCCGACACCTGTGTTGGAGCAGACACGGATCTATTTGCCCTGGCAGGTCGGCTCCTCTGCCGCAGGAATGGGCAATCAAGTGCCAAAACCCTTGTTTCGCCGGCCAAGTGGATAAACGCCGTCACTCAAGTATGGGCTCGGCACTCGCCACTTTACACCGATACTAACATAGGTAAGTGGGCTTTTTTAGAAACAGAATTCGGAAAATAACTTATGGAATGTATGCAAGGAGAAAGCACCTTCCATTTCGCACCATGAAACGCGTTCCAGCCAATTGTCAGAAAAAAAATTGTAAAGAAAAATTCTATTCTGCTTGTATAACTTTGCAACTACTGCATATAAATACGATTCGCTGAATGAATGAAAAAGTCAATGCTTATTGCTCAATGAAGGAAACGTCCTTTTTGAAATCGGATCATTCTCCGAATGCTGTAAGTAACTGTAAGTGAACACTTAAAGAGTGAAGGTTTCCCCGGTGAAGGTGTTTTATGTTGTCTTCTCGGGTTTCCAACCCTCGTTGAAGTCGTACTGTGTTTCAAGCGTTGTTACCGTCATCAAGTTCTCGTTTGAAGATGATGGCGGTGACGTTCTGAGCAGAGGATAATCACTCTTCTTTATTCATTTCCGATTGCTTATTACAAATATTCGTAGAAGACCAGTCCTTAGGTTCACACAAAACCTACTAGACTGATGCTGTATATTGGATTATAACAACTACTGGTCGTTTCCTTCAAAGTATGACCCCATTAAGTCAACACACTTCTCCATAGGCTGTTTCTTGATTCGCGTTCTGTCTTTTTTATATATTATAATATTAAATTATATAATATAAATTAAATGTCTCTTCTGTTGCCGACTTGAATATGCCTAATATGAAAAACATTTATTTAAAACTTTGTAAATTTCTATTACTGACCTTTTGGGTATTAAGAGAATTCTGAATTTAAAACGCTGGACACTTTTCATAATCGACATTTGTAGGTCTATCGTAAAAGCGCGATTATATTCAACTGTTCACCCACAGCAAAACATTCTATGAATCGAGTTGTACCGTAACACGTTGACTGCCGATTACGCTTTAAATCGTCAAATTCAGACTTGCATCCGTGCCGCTGATACTTTCGTACGTTTTTTTCTAAAAAAAAGAAAAGGTGTAGACAAGCTATGTATGGGCTAATCCACATAGTGGCAATTCCCCACTGGAACGGAGTGAAAGGGAGGATGCGGAAAGGTAGAGCAAGGTAGCCAAGGGTTAACTAGGGCCCCCGGGCTGTGGTTTAAGGATCCAACCGACAATTCGCCTAAAAGAGATGTAGGGAAAAACCTAGGAAAACCTGCATCAGGTAGGTCGGGCATTTGGTACTTGTCCCACTCCCTTCTGATGGCGGGAGAGGGGTTTGATGTGGTGTCACAGCTTACCCCTCGGCCCGCCTTGACCAGTTTAAGAGGCAATCCCAAAAGGAATAGCGGACAACTATTACCGTATGCTCATAGTCTGCATACACCTCTCAAAACAGGCCGAGGTGCCTCGGCATGTGGGAACCTTAGTTCAAACAGCTAGAGATTTTTTTTAGGGCAACAGGCTACATGTGGGTAATCCACGTTGGGAAATTCCCCTTTAATAGCATAGGAAGGGATTTGAAAGGCGGGATGCGGAAGGGTAGAGGAAGGTAGCCAATGGTTAACTAGGGCCCCCGGGCTATATTTTAAGGATCCTACCCGGCATTCGCCTAAAAATAATTCAGGGAAACCCCTAGAAAAACCTGCATCAGGTAGGTCGGGCATTGGGTACTTGTTCCACGCCATTCCGATAGCGGGAGAGGAGTTTTCTGTGGGGACGCAGCATTCCCTTCTCCGTGCCTCGACCAGTTTAGGAGGCAGCTGGCCGACTGTCCCAATGGGAATAGCGTTCAACTGTTACCGTATGCTCAAGGTCTGTAACTCCAAAACATACACCTTTCAGAACAGGCCGAGATGCCTCGGCCTGTGGGAACCTTAGTTCAAAAACGGAGAGGAAAAGGCATCGCCAAAGGTAGCCCCTTCGTATCTCTCCTACATAGGTCTGCCAGAGAGAGAACATCCCTCGCAGGTACTGTCATCGAGAGAATAGCCCTCGCAGACAGTCCTAAATCGGAGATATGTTCCGTTAAATGTTTTTCTACGCAGCATTTCTTAGTTCACCCGAAAGACATTGTCGGAAGGTTTTGTGAACAATTGTGCGCTCATGGTTTCATGTTCATGTTACGTAATATATTTCTATTTAGTTCGTAGTTTCGTTATATTCAAAGAATTATATGTAGTTTTGCAGATTTATAGGAAACTTTTATAGACAAAGAGAAAGAAATGTCATCATTCCAGACAGTACAAAACCAGGCTCCGACATTATATCTTCTATTGAAATGAAATATAATACGTCTGTTTTGAAGTATAATAATAAGATAAAATAGACAAAATTAAGTGATGTTATAAATATCACACAACGTTTCTGTATACTTTTTTCCTTTCTTCAGGTGACCACAAAAAACACTCGCAATACAAATGACAACTTTTAAACAGTTTGTCTAAAATAAGAATCATCACATCAAGTTGAGTACAGATCATGTCTTGTATTAATTTCAGGTTTTTATGTCACCGAAATGCGAGATTTGTAGATATGTCAAAGTTGTAATTTAAAACTATTTTTAGTATTACATTTGATAAATATTTCCCTTTATTTTTCGGTCCAACAGTGTAAACCTAATTATTTAAAAAAAATTATATTTAACACGATCTTTCAACGTGTCTTTCGTCATATTCAATTGGTTTTAAGATTATATCTTTTCCAAAAATATACGTAATGTCTTTGCATTGAAATGGTATTTTGATGTATATATAAAGCAGTACATATATCATAATTTAAAGAAAATTTCACAAATTTCTATTAGGACATAACAGGTATTGTTACATTTTCTAAATATTTCGTCATGGTTTATGTATTAAATTTACATCTAACAATTATTATTTTAAAATGGAAAAATCATCAGCAAATTAGTCAGAAATTTATTATTAAAATATAAAACAAACTCTGTTACATCCCTAACTTTTTGGGACATCTTAAGGTGTAATTTTCAATTTAATTAAAAATTCGTTAACATAAAATCCGAAGAAAACAAAATTTCACAAACATCTATATTACAAGTAATTAAATGTAATTAATAATTTTTACATAATTCTATTATAAGTTATCATGTTTTTCAAATTTTATTTTCATCAAATATTTAGATTTAAAATAAGAGGTCCCAAAAAATCGTAGGATTTAGTTTATAATAATACTAGGTGGCTGGCAGCGTTGCCCGGGTTGTCATATATGCATAGCCCCGATTTGACTCCAGTCTCGGTTGATTTTGCTATATTTCATATGAAACGCACCTCGTCCCCTACCCCTAAATATGCTCACCTTCCATGCCGAAAGGGGTTGAACACATTGACCCCGAAAAAGTTTATTTCGACGAATATATCGTCCGTTTTAACATGTTCGAAAATTTTCACCCCCGCTACTGTGGGTTAAACCAAAAGTTTAATGTCATAATGAAACTCAGCGATATCTATTACCCCAGATTTGACTTGAATTTCAGTAGTTTTCTCGTTATTTTCTAGTAACGCTCCTCCACCCCAACCCTAAGGGTGCTCCTTTCCCATGTTGTAAGATGTTGATTTTATACACAGATAACATTGGTAGAAACACTATCAATCTGTTTGACCCCTAAAAATATTTATCTGTCTGAAATATCGGCCTTTTTAGCGTGTTTGAATATTTCCACCTCCGCTCTGATCGCGAAGAACACGTGTATGAAATATGGTGAAATTTGCTCCACGGGTGTAGATTTGTATGTGAAAGATACATAGAAACACACAAACATACACATACAAACGAACACTCACGACTCATTAGATTTGAATTTATTGGATTAGCAATTTAGTGCCGCCAAAACATTAAACAATTAATCCACATATACAGAGGGCTCACTGTAAAATAAAAAATATCTCAGGGTTCATTACGAAACGAACTAGGAGAAACTGACAATTGAATTTTTTTAGAAATAAAATAAGACACATCCGCGGAATTTGCTTACGTAAACTTCAGCCAGTGTCATCGGGAAATAGTGACTGGCGCCCCTACTACTTTCGTTTCCTACAGCAAGTCCTCATTTAAATCATATTTGAACTGAATCTCTTGCCATACTCTATCTCCTCTTCTTTAACGTTCAGGTAGTTTTAGCCAAACGGTTTCCTCTGCAGTCTCGTCGCAACTCGTCACCTTCAGAGATTAGTTGATCTGAAGCTCTGAAATCCTCGGTAAGAAGCATCTAGATGAGCATAACAGCATATTTTGCCTGAATCATATCTCTAAGCCTCCTTCACAAAATTAGCCAACAGTACACTCAGACACATATTGCCAAAATCAATCTCCTTTCAATCCTCCAGTCCGTTTTACAAACAACTTCGTCTGGTTTCTCCATGCCGACTACCACATCTGCGTTGACCCTTTTAAAGTCCTCTGACCATCCCCCCCCCCCCCCAGGGGTAGTCTAGACAAAAAAAAAGTCCCTCCCAAAAACCTATTTCTCAGCGTCGTGCTTTGTATACGAAAACAAATTATTGTTGCATTGGTGGGCACTTTGTATTTGCTGATAACACCAATATGGAAATTATACAGGTGAGGTACACGATCACATTACACTGGGTATTGTCAGACATAAAAAAGACTCATATTATAACTGATCGCTAAAATCAAATTTCAAAGTTAAGGCAGAAATAAAATAATTGGTACGAGCAGCCGTATATTTGGACTTTATTATGGTATCACATTAGAGGTTTCATATTTACGTCTGTTTTATATGAAATATATAATGCAGTTTATGACCAATAACAGGTAATTTATTTATTTAACTAAAAGAAACAACGTTTCGGTACTTACTTGTGCCTTCTTTAGGTCTTTTATGCGGAGATATTGCAATATAAAGATTTGTTATTATAAAATACATGTTTTTCTAGTTTGTGGTTAGAAAAGACGTGAAGAAGGTAAAAATACGTTCCGAAATCTTGTTTTGAATTAAATAAATACGTGGTTTGAAATTGGCCTTAAACTGCAAGATATCACATTAACTTAACAAACGCGTGTCTTTCTACCGGCATTTTTCCCGACTCCCTTAAAGCTGCAAAAATTATTCCGATATTCAAGAAGGGTTCGCCCACCGACGCATCAAATTACAGACCAATTACCCTACTTCCGATATTTTCAAAAATACTAGAAAAAATTCTACACAAAAAGTTACTTGAATTCTCGACGAAGTATAAAGTAATTACTCCAGCACAACACGGCTTCCTCAAACAAAAATCCACGAGCACTGCAATGTACGAGTTCAATCAAAGTATATAAAATTCCCTTGAAGAAAAACTGAAAGTAGCCGGAATTTTTGCTGATGTTTCGAAGGCATTTGATCTTGTATATCACAGCATACTTCTCCAAAAATTAGAATATTATGCGATCAGGGGCAACGCTTTGGCGCTCTTTGAATCATACCTCAACAATCGGAAACAGAAGGTAGCCTTAAAAAACAAAGCTGGTGAGGTGCACTTGTCAGAATGAGAAGGCATTTCTTGTGGAGTGCCATGGCACCTATAAAATCTGTCTTATACGCAGATGACCCTAATTTGTTAATTACGGACATTGATTTAAATAATCTCAATTGGAAGATTGAGACTGCATCTAGAAACCTAATACTTGGTTCGCCGCCAATAAATTAACGCTCAATGTACAGAAAACTAAGTCAGTTCGTTTTACAACAGAAACCAACAACATCGTAACGAATAAGTTCTCAGATCACGCGACTTTCCTCAGCTTGCAGGTCGACAGTAAATTAAAACGGAACTTGCACATTGATCGCCTTGTGCGCAAACTTAGTTCTGTTTGTTACTCATTGAGACTATTGATGCAACAAATTGATACCAAAACTTCACTAGTCTATTTTGCCTATTTTGTCTATATGTGTTACGGTATTGCCAACTGGGGCAATTGTTCTCGTAGTGTGGATGTTTTCAAACTGCAAAAACGAGCTATTAGAATTATATCAGGATCAGATGCTAGAGAAAGCTGCAGTCCGCTGTTCAAAAGACTTCATTTTCTGACTCTATCTAGCGCTTACATATTAGAAGTACTAAAATTTGTTAAACGCAACATGAACCTTTCTGCAAGTAACGGGGACAATCATGGAGGAACCGTTCAGTTTTCAGCCTCAGTCTCTACGAGTCTAGCGTTCATTATTCCGGTATCGCACTATTTAACAGCCTTCCTGAACATGTAAAGAACATCAACAACTACAACTCATTCGTCAAGGAGTGTAAAACTTTTCTTGTAAATGAAACTTATTACTCCGTACACGAATTTTTTAATCATTCTCACATTCCTTAAACTGCCTCCCCTACAAAATTGCTGAATATGCTATAAATATGTAAATAGTTTGTCCAGTTTTCCCCTTTTGGTTCAGTTTTCCTGCCTCTGCTTTCTGTTTTAGTAAATATCCATGACGACATCCCTCCGTTCCTACCGACAGGAGATGAATACCAGAAAGTGATTAGTGTAGTGCACGTGTTTCCTAAAGATAGTGTGTATTTTTTTTATGTGTGTCCTATTAATATTAATTCTGTTTATATGTAATTTATCTACTGTACATTTCTGACGAATCCTATTTCCTCTTAAGAGGACTAATGGTGAATAAACCTATCGATCTATCTAATAGAAATGATTGCGATCATTACTCAATCGGCACGATTACATATAATACTCACTAATTACCTGGTGTATTTAGAAAATTTTCTTACGACAGCATGTGATAGCAGAATATTTAAATATGTACCATCGTGTATTCATCAAGAGAAACCGTTCTTATGTTGCAGATTTACCGTAGCACCGCGTAGGAAACAAATCTACGATCAACAAGGTCGACGACTGGAAGGATGCGGCAGACATGAAGACGCCAGTCTTGCGAGGGGTGTCCAAACAGTTCCTGATTTCATGATCTATCCTATTAGAAGAAGACACGAATTCGTACTTGGAACCATAAAATATGCTATTGATTTAAAAACAATTTAATTTCTTGTTTTGTAAGAGAAAACGCACCACATGTCCTTTCTTACGTTTATACAGCAGCGATTTTGTTAAATTAATAAATTTTCATAATTGGAAGTCATTTAACGTTTCAAATGAGATTTAATTAAAAGCGGAAATCAATTTATTTATAATTTGTTCAGCTACAGTTATTGCTAATCTACTAAAGAATCATTTGAATATTATACACTGCTAAATGCCTTAAAATGATATTAAAATATTGTTGCAGAAATTTAATACGTAATAAATACGATATAAAATAATGCTAAAAAACATAAAACTCTTTACGAGTAATTTTAGTCCATAAACCTTATATTAGTATAGATCTATCATTAGTGCAATTAAAAAGTCAATTTACATAGACCCTATAAAGATAACAATATAATGTTAATAAATTTTAATTAAAAGCACACTGTTGTACATTAAATATTTGTTGCAGAAGCCTACGTGCTTGGAACTTGTTTAAATTTATACCTAACCTCATGAATTCATTAACCGATACGTTAAAAATAAGTTTGAGTTCTCGATTAAATCTGACCTAATAACCTTTAATTTTCTAATATAATTTTGGATTTTGTTAAATATATTAATACAAAGGATTTGATTCTGATTCATGATGTTTCTGGTTTAAAATTGAGTTTATTTGAATTGTTTGTATATTGTTGATTGTTATTTATCACAAATATAATTAATGATTGGTAATGTAAGGCTATTAACTTACAAATATTTGTAAAAGTTTCGACCTGTCGTCGTGAAGTTGCGTCATTGTTTCGAATCACACAGAATCTTGACCAGGGCAAAAATGTCGTCTGTCTATTTCACTTTCAGCATTATTACAAAGTGGAGCTCCGGCATTAGGTCTATCATCGAATTTCTACCGTGTTATATGAATTTATACCCAAAAATTTTGCAAAGGAAACTAAATTTCTAATGTTTATCTCTCTTTGATTTGGCATGACGTTAATAGCAGAGGCGGCAAAAATGTTATTCTTTCAATATAATTCAAGCTCAACTGTCACTCCTGGAAATATTGACCAGTTTAGGTCCTGTATTTGTTTAATATTACTGGATTCATTGTCATGTGTTGGTTTCAAATATTCTCACTACTAATTGATAAACTACTAACTGAAAACCAATTAAGCAAATATTTGTATGCGCCATTGTTTAATTGTTCCAAGGCATTTTGTTAACTCTACTAAAGTGTTAGTCGGTATTAGAAAACAATTTTATATCTTAAAAATATTAATGGCTCTAAAATACTGCATTTTCGTATTCACACATATATTAGATAGGCGGGGCTTTCCCAAAGTAAATAAAAAATAAACCTTTCTCGCGTCTCCATCAGACTTTAGCGTATATTAAACACAACGTTTCAATAACGTGCTCCAGCATCATCAACAGGTGTAGTATTTTGTAAAAATTTTGGATGCCAATACATTAAAAATGCATTATAACATTGTTGTGGTATTTCTTCAGTAAAAAGGACATAGTGCGTGCTTCCAAAATTTTCGGGTTAGACTCATGTTCCCTCGGTCAGGTGAGAGAAGTTTAAATATAGATCTTCTGCATACGGTAAGAGTTGTTCTCTGTTCTTTCATATAGTTTATTTTTTATTTTTTTAGGACAACAGGCCACATGAGAGTAATCCACGTTGGGAAACTCCCCTTTCAAAGCATAGGAAGGGATTTGAAAGGGGGGATGCGGAAGGGTAGAGGAAGGTAGCCAAGGGTTACTAGGGCCCCCGGGCTTATTTTAAGGTATCCTAATTCGCCTAAAGAAATGCAGGAAAAACCCTAGGAAAACCTGCATCGGGTAGGTCGGGCATTGGGTCATTGGGTACTTGTCCCACACCCTTCCGATAGCGGGAGAGGAGTTTGCTGTGGGGACGCAGCAATCCCTTCTCCGTGCTTCGACCAGTTTAGGAGGCAGCTGGCCGACTATTCCAATGGGAACCCTCTCGCAGGCTTGTCCTGTCTTTCTTTCATATAGCTTCACTAACTTTCTATCCCCCCTTTCAAATCCCTTCCTATGCTATTAAAGGGGAGTTGCCCAACGGGATTACCCTCATGTAGTCTGTTGCCCTAAAAAAAATTGTTATTTCACACCAGTGAGAAATTTTCTTTCACCACGGGCTAGAAAGTATGTGTGGGTTTCAATAGTCGACGCTAGACCTACAGAAGAATGGTGGGTTCACGTTAGGAAACTAGCGTTGTGGAAATTCTGTTTGAACCAGTTTTTACGGGGCCCCTATACAGATCACGTGGTCTGATCAAGAAGTTTTGATTCGTTCCCCGCCTTCTGCAAATGATTTTTCACATGGGAGGGGGGTTTTCCATCTTCGGAGCCACTCTTAATCTTCACTCTTTAAACGACAAACTCGGGGTGAGGGAGGCTCCTGAGTACTTTATACTCAGTCTTGTTCTTTTATATTAAACTTTATATTTAACTTTATAGCACTTTGTGATTTTCGTTCATGTCTGGAAGGTACATGTCTGTGGAAGGTACATACCAAGAATCCCACGTTATTGACTTTCCTATTTTCCTATCCTGAAGTCTTCCTTTCGACACTGAAGAACATACGGCGCAAGATTTTCCTCCGACCTGATCCTCCTCAACCTGTTCATTTCCGTGACTCAACTAGAACTAAAATTTATTTACATCCATCTTATCTTGATCTTCAAGTTTTAGCAGGTACGCAATATTACAGTTCCTATAGAAACAGTCGGCCAACTGCCTCCTAAACTGGTCGAGGCACAGAGAACGAAATGCTGCGTCCCGCTTGCAAACCCCTCTCTCGTCATCGGTACAAGTACCAAGTGACCGACCTACCAGGTTTTCTAGAGTTTATACTACATCACTTTTAGGTGAATGCCGGGTAGGATCCTTAAACCAAAGCCCGTGGGCCTTAATGAGCCGTTGGCTATCTTGCCGTGATAGTAAAGTGGAGTTTCCCCCATGTGCATTAACGACATGTAGCCTATTACTGAAAAAAAAAGTCTACACAATACGCAATAGTTTGTAATTTTGAAAAGCGGAAAAATTTAGTACCAAGTTGACAAACATTTGGAACACGAAAGTATTTATCCACGGTATATATTTTAAATAAATTTAATATAAAAACAATACAGGAATATTGAAGGCAGTTTTGTGTATGTGCTAAGCTGCAGAGAACACTGAAAGGAAGCAGTTTGTGGGGCTTTAAGGGTAGTGTATCGGAAGGTGTAGAGGGGGACGGACGGAATGGTGCGCATGCACATTTCTCATTCTAGACAGAAATTATGTGCTAAGCACACTATTAGCGGAAGTAAGGCGAGGATATGAGAATAAATGCTTCGAAATCAAAGCAGGTATTCATACAGATAAAACCTAACTATTATCAAGGTTATTCAAATTAAGATAAAAAAGCTCCATTACTTTAATTATGTGTTTCAGTACATGAACTCATATGCATCAGTCGTCACTGGTCTTAAATGTCCGTGTAGCTAATCATTAATGCTGTTTGTCATAAATAACCACCAACAATATGCAACTTAATTAATTCTCTGTAATTCATTATATTTTATAAGATTACAAGCAGTACATATATTTCACATGAAGAATGTTGAAAATGCACCTATCAAGATTGACTAATTTTTTCAAAACTATAGAGATTTTAACTAATTTTGTAGATAGAAATTTCAATGTTTTTTAGTACAGGAAGAAATGTTTGCGGGAATGAACTTAAATCTCAATTATATTTTGTTAATCAGTACGTAACATTCTGCTTCTGTAAAAGATTGACGTAAAGCTGCAAATGCCGATGATTCATTCTCTGATCTGATTGTACCACCTGCCGATACCCGAATAAACAACTCTTTATTCTCCAACTTTCTAATTAAATTTTGTAAAATAAATAACGTATAATTAAATATACAGTTCCGTTAGCAAATAATGAACGACGTGTTCTTCATTGTTTCTTTGAACCAATTCTACGCTAACTATTTGTATACAACTCCTTAGCTTATTTTCTACAGTCCGTTATGTTATCAAGGTTGATACTCACTACTGTCTAAATTGCGGTAACATACCAAGTCTCATACGCAACGAAAATTCCAAGCATATTTCAAGTAAAAGGAAGTACAAAGATCTAAAAATTTCAGAAGAGAAGCTAACAAGGTATGCGCAATTTCCACTGGCACTATTGTGCTTGCTTCAGACTCCATTGATGGCTCCTGACAAACGCTTCGAGCAAAGCGACAGGTGCCGGAGAATTTCAACAATGCATTGTTGTGGTTGGGTGCTGACAGCTGCCCGCCTCTGTGACAATGCATCATTGTTCCTGGGTGGCTGCTTGTCATCTTCCCTGTGTAGCATTTGCAGCGGCCTTTAGGTTTCGATATATAAGTCGAATTGAACTAACTCAGCAATAAGGTAAACAAAAGAATAACGTCAGAGAATTCATATTCTGGCGAAATGTTTATGATATGCTACAAAGAAATATGTAAATGAAACATTTCGGCCGAAGTCGTCTATCCGGATTTTCTATGGCCTTATCTTTCATGTCTGTCACGTGCATCGTTATAAATTCTGCAACTTAACTACGCGCCAGAGTCGTGTCTTCCAAGCACATCGAATGTATACGTTTTCAGTCTTTGTAAGAATTTTTTTCTAAACTAATATAAATTATGAGGGCATATGTGCTCATTATGGTCATGAAATCTGGAGTTACGGCTGAAGAAAAATCGCTACACTGACCACCTGCCACCCCCCCCCCCCACCCCCAAAAAAAACCACCTGAATAAGTCATTGAAGACTCCAACAGGCGTCCTGGTAGGACAAGGAGAAAGAACAGGAATTTTGAACATATTTACATGGTGAGTTCATAACATTGGAGCTACACCAGCCTATAAAGTACAGGTCGCGAGATAGGGCAAGTTAAGGCAACACAAAGTGCAAAGTAACCCACTGCCCTGTAATTGTAGATTTAGAGTTATTATTCATTCCATTAGTCCTGGGCCGAGGAAATAGGATACGTCATAATATAAGATTACATGAAAAGAATAATTATTACAAATACACAGTTAAAAAACCAAACATTGTACTTTACAAAAAATATATGATTTAAAACTACGTTAAAGATATTAATATAACCGTAATTAGTAATTAAAGAAATGATAAGTGTTTTAATTCATCTTCAATTATCAAGTTTCCAGTAGAAAATCTTTCATCGATTCCCGTCGAACATGAAAAAGAAAATAAGTCAGACGTTAAATTCTAGAATATTATCATCTCAAAATAATAGCATAACTTCATGGGATATTTTATTAAAGAAGATCTAATCTGTCCTTCCATTCTATTAACTCTTTCACCGGGTAATATGCTCCATTAATTAACAGAGACTTACAACTCTTTATGAATAAATTTTGTATACATAAAGTTTTTATTTCTTCCTAAAGACTAATGTATAGATTTATTCTGGAATAACGAATGCTTGATTCAAAAAGGCTTTTGCAATGTTTTTCTAAGCGGAGTTGAGAGCGATTTCTACTGTTGTATAAATGATTTTCTCCGTTTAGGGTATATTAATTGATGTTTCACCACGCAAACTTTAAAATTTCTAGAATATACGTACAAGGCAATGTTAAAATCCCTAGATTCCGAAACAAAGGCTTACAAATGGCATTCCAATCCGCACCCGATATGATTTATGCGGCCCTCTTTTGAAGTTTAAAAATGAACGCGTGATGTGAAGTTTGCTATGTCATAAGACACGACAGAACGAAACTATGCATAATATACCATTTTAGGTGTAGATATATCGCTTTCCCGAGCTAACACTCTTGATATGAAGAAAATTTTGCTAAGTTTTCCCGAGAGTTTATGTATATGGTGATACCATTATAATTTATTGTCAATCAACAGACCAAGAAAAGGTACGTGTTCCGAAATGTTTTCCGAATTAGAAATTAAACTGTTTGCGTTTGAAGTGAAGGTAACGATTTTAGTTTTCTCTAGATGAAGAAGAAATTAGTTTGCAGAGCCCACATATTTAAATGGCTCATCGCAACCTCTACTTTCTCACGCAACGTTTCCGAGTCCCTGTCCGTGATTACTAAATTTGTGTCGTCAGCGTAAAGGACTCATTTTAAGGGATCTGAATAATTCGGTAGATCGTTAATGTAAATGATGAGTAGTGTGGGGAAGCCGGAACTCGGTTAAATACGAACCTATATATATATATATATATTGTAATAATCAACAATTATTACATTTAATTTATTGTTTTGTCCCTCATTGTGATACGTTAAATGTAATAATTAAAATGATAGGTTTTATTTAAATGAAAAAGATAATAAAAATTTTTACAAACAATTTTTTTTTATTAATTTGTGGCTTCTAAAATTTACAAACAATTACAATAAAATGAAAATCTCTTAATCTCTCAGGGTCTTTACTGGGTTTGATGATTTACAGTGAAAATTATTGAATGATCTTATTAACAATAAGTAAATAAAATTTACTTCAAAATAATGTGCTGATAAATGAAAGAAAAGCTACAAGAAAAACGAACGAAATCTGAGTTTACCCTTTTAGTTAGCGTTTACAGGTTTTATTAATGTTTTGGTTACTTACGTATTGTTCGGCTGGTACCAGCATTCTTTTAGCGCTTCAAAAGTTCACTATATTGCAAAATTTTTACAAAGATTCTAAATTTTTCTCACAGATTCTACACTAATGAAGTTAAAATGCGATTACTAGGCTCCCAGGAACTCGGATGATCCTCTTATTTGGTCAGCTGTCTGATGTCGTTTTCCCTCAGCTCGAAATTGTTCAAGTTCTTTATAATTAAGGTAACCCCTGCTTCCGTTGGCTTATTATTAGCACATCTACTCGGTCCAACTAACTGCTTGCTTACAGGAATCTTATGAGTTGTAGATTTTAGCCTTTTACAGCTTTATTTATCGGTTTTGATTGAAAACTACTAAGTAGCTCGGTGAAGATTTACTTTTTCAATGTCTCTCCTTTCGTGGCTGACCGTAGACTTCGACTTTTCTCTTTCGCTCCTCGCTGTAGACTCAAACTGTACTCTTTCGCTCCTCGCCGTAGACTTAGACTAACTTTTACAATGTCTCTCCTCTCGTGGTAGACTGAAGACTGCCCATAATTTTGCGTGCGTAATCGCCATTCCGAACCGTCAATAATAGGAACAGAGCTCGCCGCTCATTGTTGCTCAAAAAACTTATCCGGAAAAGTTAAGAAATGAATAGTACATGGTGTAATAAAAATATCTTACTTCTGCCGTTCGTAAGGATATAATTAATAAGATAATTAGAAAAGTAAATAGCCAATACACAAACAAAATGAAGTGCTAAATTAAATAACATACAATCTTTGTGAAATGCCTGTTTCTGTCGTAACGCGATTCAAAACACGCAATAAATTATGAGTTCCGTCACTTGGTTTGTGCGGTGAGTCGTTCTTACAGCTGTGGAGTTTCTTGAATCACCTGATGAAAGTCACAAGGATTGCAGAACATTGTATGATACTTAATTTTGTCTGTTTTTTGTCTGTTTACTTATCGAATTAGTATATTATTAACGCAGACGAATTATATTTTTTAATTTAAAATATAATTAATGTTTTTAAGAATAGTAGTGATGTAGTTCAAGCTTCTCCGAAAGGGGGTGTTCCCAACATGTCGACAATGCTCCCCTCCACCTTCTTTCTTCTTCTAAAGACTTGACACGACTTGCTTTATCTCACGACGTATAACTATTCGGCATTAACATAAAAATATGTTATCGTTATAATAGTAGTATCAATTTCATATAAATTCAGGATTTTTCATTCATTAAAAAATAAATTAAATACCTAGGCACATCATTTCAGTATGCTCTAGTTGTTATAAAAGAAATTATACACCTATAAAACATTAATTCATATAACTTAAAATTTAAATAAAATTATATGAGTTCTTGAAGATTTATGTTCCAAACGTTTCCCATAAATGCAGTTTAAAAAATATTCGAAGCTGCGGTCTCTACCAAAGATATAACAGCTTGATCATCCACACTTTCCTAAAATATTAACACCTTTTATAGACCAGTGAAACCTGTTCATATTAATTTTCATTCTTGGCGAATACATTCCTATGTTGTCAAGCATTGACAAGTTTATATCAGCTACCAGACATGCAAGAATCGTGTTTTTTATTCCCTATAATATTTACACATTTTATTATCCCCAACACTTAACTTTTATTACTTCATAGTTTATCAAAATTTTACCAAAGTTCGGGTTCTTTATATTTTAGCCCACCATTTTCTGGTTTTTCCTAATGTTATTCATCTACTTCTCCTTGGCTTTTTGATTTCTTTTCTGGAATAATTCAAATTTAGTTTTATATTAATCAATAATTTTTTTGTTATTTATCGCATTTTAGCATTCAATTAGGATTTAAGAGCTTTTTCATTTTACGTACGTAATTTTGTCGCGAAATAATTTTTTTCTTGTATTTATCTATTTATGCTTGTAGTATTTGATTGATGCTAGCAGTCATATAATGTCATATTTAGGGTTTTCTGCGATTTCGGCCGTTCGTCAGTCCTCGGATGCGGAACAGTGCCTCTCCATATTCAGACTTGCCAATCCAAGAATATATAGAGAAATATTTTCACAAGCCAAAATTCGTAAAGGCCATGGTTAAGTTGAATTTAAGTATCACGATGGAAAAATACTGACTGTACCAGGTACCCAAACCGGGATCTCCCGGGCGGACGCCATAATTTCTAATTGGTTCGTTATATTTATCTACCTTTCTCCTTCCAAATCGTAATTTGATATGAAATGCATACACGTAAAAAGATTTAACAGAGAGTCCAAAAATGGACTGAAACAGTTACCCTATCAAATTTTCTAATATTCAAATAATATAAACATAAGTTTAGTATTTTAATTTTCTCATTATTTTAGTAAACGCTACAGCCTCTTAGTTTTCTTCGCACACGTAACACAACGTATAAAAGAAGGAAAATTTATATTAAACTTACACACGTAATAAATAGTTTGGAAAGGAAATAGTTAATTTAAATAACGCAGTAATTGCCATTGGTCTCAAACTTAGAAAATTCATTGTGACGTCATTTATATCCTCCAAAGTCCCTCCTGGCACCGACGCGAATCCAAAACTTCGATGTGAAATAATTCGATTTAACCTGTCAATCCAGTACGCAGCTAACAGAAGTGGCAACATTTTTCATCACAGTGTAAGAAGACACTGTAGTTACCTTCATTGGTTCCTACTTCGGTATTTTATTTGAAATTCTGCCTCATTATTTAACTATTATAAGGGCCTAGCGAATGTGCCAGAATTTAAAAGACCTGGTGATTATTATAAAAACAAAAAATTCTTAATGTTAATGGTTCTCCCTTCATATCTTATAATTATGTGATACCCAACATCTACAGTATCGACTTACTGTCTACGAATGTTACTAGGTCAAGTATTGATCTATTGTATTCTTAAATAATTCAGTAAATTGCTATGTATGAGGTTATGCAATTCAATCGACACTTTCTTCAAATAAATCAACAGAGAGAGAACTGTGTACGGTTTCTAACGGGTCGATATCGACCCACAAGTGGACGAAAGCTTCCAAGGGTCGACGAGTCTTCGATCGTAGATTGGGGTCGATAAATATTCCAGGATTTTCGGAATCTAATTAAATTATTAATCAACTGAAGTTACAGTAAAATTTAAGTGGCATATTTTCATGTGTTCATTAGTATTTTATTTTTTATATTAACTTCTTAATTAAGGGAATAACACTCACGCGTCTCCAAACCAGCGTATAACAGTCCCAAATCGCCAGGATTATGCTCAGTAGTGATGTAATGAAACCAAGAGTATAGCATGTGTTGTATTTTTAGTAGATTATGGGTAAAGAATTAATGTATCAACAATAAACAATGACGCAAATCACGCTAACGTCCTTTTCTTCCTTCCTAATAATCCGCTTAGATATCTACATACGTTTTAGTATATCTTGCGAATCTGTAACACGAGTATGTGAGTGTGGTTGAAGAAATATTCTTGGAGTTTAAATAGATATTAAATGCTTATACATAATTCATCAAAGTCATAAACAATGGTGACGCCTGTGAGAGCAGTTATTAGCTCTCGGAGGCAGAACCTTTTAGGAGAGACGGAGAGGGCTACGTTGGGGATGCCTTCTTCCCTTCTTCTCTTGAACTAAGGTTCCCACAAGCCGAGGCACCTCGGCCTGTTTTGACAGGTGTATGTTCCGGGGTCGCAGACCTCTTAAATCCCTTCCTATGCTATTAAAGGAGAGTTGCCACCACGTGGATTACCCTCATGTAGCCTGTTAGTGTAAAAATAAAAATAATAAAAAGTTATACAAAATGTTAACATAAAAACCGCGTTTTTAAAAGTCCACTAAGAATTCTTGAAACTAAACCTACAGCTAACACAGAAACAGCCTACATAAACACTTTTTCAATTTTATCGAAAAACAAGTATATAAAATTAAAAATCGACTATCCTTGCTACGGTCAATAATTATTTTAAACGTATGATGTTGAAAATATCAGCAGCAGTAAAAAATGTCAACAGTATCATAAAGAAGAATTTTTTAGTTTAGTATTTCTTTCTAGTTCTACTATCAATGGGGAAAAGAACTGACGTTCGTTGAATAAGAAATTATGTTTTCTATAAATATACAATATTGAATAAATATACCATATATGAATCAAAACTACTCATTATGAAACATAGTTTGGGTTTTTATTTCACTTAGATTACAAAACTTCAATAAAACGCAATAGAACGCTAGTAGCAGATAACAATGATTACTCCTTCACTATGTAACTAGGATAACGAGATTGAAATAAGTTCTGAAGTTTTGCAACGTTTAAAATTTTCTTTATTTAAATATTTTAAGAAATATATTGTCATATTATGACTAATACATGGCTGTAACTCAAACGAAGCACGCAAAACAACGGGAATGTCCAATATATCCTGAAAACATTTCAATGTTTATTTGCGACATAAATATTATTTACCTTCAAATTAAAACTTTGAATAATTGACATTCTCCAAATACACTGTTTAGTTTCAAATTATTTCTTTAAGTCATAATAGTACAAACATTAATCTCACGAATTTAGACAGAATTACATGCGTTGATGAAAACTTCCCCATTATTATTATGATCGCAGATTTACTCTGAATGAAATTATTTTTGTTCCTTAACTTACAAGAAGCGAAGATCTGAGCATTTTATTATTTATTTGCTGAAACATATGCTCACAGAGCGCCCTTTCTCTGTCTGGTGATTAATGACAAAACTAAACTGTGGTTGCTCCGTATACGGATAAGAAATATTTTAACGATATAAACGTCTTATGAGAATTAATTTCAAATCCGTGCTTCAGAAAACTTGGTAGTATGTTCGATATCCAAAGTATAATAGTATTTTTCACATAACAGGTTTTAAGGGGTACACTCCGAAGAGGTATTGTGTAGTCCAGGTTGCAATTCAGAAGGAGAGATCAATTATGTTTTAAGGCCTGTATTACATGGAATCGCAGTCAATTTCATAAATTACATTTTTTTGATCAAAGCTAGGAATTTGTTATTTAGTAAAAGGCGAATGCCGAGGCACCTCTGCCTGTTTTTAGAGGTGTATGTTCCGGGGTCGCAGACCTTGGGCATACGGTAAGAGTAGTTCGCTATTCCTATGGGAATAGTCGGCCAGCTGCCTCCTAAACCGGTCAAGGCACGGCAAGCGGAAAAGCTGCGACCCCACAGCAAACCCCTCTCCCGCCATCGGACGGGCGTGGGACAAGTACCAAATGCCCGACCTACCTGCAGGTTTTCTAGGGTTTGTCCTGCATCACTTTTAGGCGAATTGACGTAGGATCCTTAAACCGTAGACCGGGGGCCCTAGTTAACCCTTGACTACCTTGCTCTACCCTTCCACATCCCCTCTTTCAAATGCCTTCCTAAGCTATTAAAGGGGAGTTGCCACCATGTGGATTACCCTCATGTAGCCTGTTAACCTAAAAAAATTTGTTATTTAGTATTCGGAAATCGTTAATTTTATTGACAGGTCTAAATATAAAGATAAATTCCATTAATCGTTTTACATCTAATGCTTAATAATCTATAATAATCAAAGTTAACTTGTCAACTGACAAGTGGAGTTGTGTTGCTCTATGCTTTTCTTCGCACCTGAGAAAACGGATAAGAATCCCAGAAACGTTGCATGGTATTTATATTACCCTTTTTGTTCTGAATTGGCTATCTTTCTTATCCATTATTTTCAATCAGACGTAATTTTTTTCATTTTAATATATAATTAATTCGTTATATACGAATAAGTTAATTCCTGATACGTGTGCGTGTTTTGAGGGGTGTGTAATATTAACATTTGTCAGTTATCACTAAACTTCATCGATAAGTTGAAAATGAAATGTCTATTAGTTTAATATATTTCACAGACAATTTTCATCATGCATCTATATATTTCGGTTACAACAGGAATTAAAGCAAGACAATGCTTTTAAATTTTATTCAAAATTCTTTTAAACTATATGAACAAATTTGGAACCTAATCATTGAAAATCTTCGAAATGTATACATATTCAAGATCTTTGAGGAACTTTTAATCAATTATCATTAATTACATCTTTTTATTGTTCACCTGATGACGTCCCAAATTAGGGACGAAACTGTGATTTTTTGTATTAATCACATTGCTAATTAATAAAGATTTTATGACTCTTCGGCCATTGTATTTATTTATTTAATAACATAACATAAATAAAAATAACTCTCTCAGGTTTAGCGTGCTCGCTCGAATCGAGGGCGTCCCTGTGAACACTGTGAAATTCAATTAGTGACTTTTTGACGGTCGAATCCGGACTCTAGTATATATGGTTAAGTAAGAATTTATAGTATCTTTACTATTTAAACAATCTCCTGCACTAAAAATGTCTCACTGTATCTGTCGATCTCTGTTCTGCGATCTTTTCCACCTATTTTTTTTTATGTAGCATCGCACTCCATCACCCTCATAATCCTCATAATTAAATAATTTAAATCCCATAGTTAATTAACCAGAACCACAAATATCCAAGTTTGTAAGACTCCTTGCCAAAAATAAAAATCCCAGAAATTAACCAATTCTGGATAAACATTTGATTTGTTCCCTTTTTAGTTTACTCTAGTCTAAAAATACTCTCAACAACTTATCCAGATTATAATTAACGTCCTTTTTTGGCTACCTTGTAAAATTATTATATCAGGCAATTAAACGTCTAAAAATGGTTTCCGTTAAATGAGAAAATTTTAATTTCCTCCCTTTGTTCTGCCGACCGACGCTAGTTGCCCCCCCCCCTCCCCCGCAAATATGCACGCACTCCGAGCTTAAATGCAACTACAAATTTTAATTTATCATATAAAACATAAAAATCCCTACGATCCAAAATCTTTCATTACATGCTCTATGACTCAAAATTATTTTGATAACTTAAATCTATTTTAAGAATAATCAAATTTAAATACTTAAAATTGATCACAGAATGGTAAGAAATTCACATTGAGCTACTGAATAATTTTAACCACGAAATACGTTGAAGCAATTGTTTTTTAAAAAAACAAAACCTAAATAACCTGTTTTGAAAAAGGAAAAAATTATGTCTCAACATAATCTCCATTCAGCTCAATAAATTTACGTCCAGAAATATTCCATATTTTTATTCCTTTAGAAAAAACAATTGTGCACAATTATTTTTTTCTTCTTCAGAACTTCTTGGAGAGTATTAAGTAACCTTTCATATGAGATTCTTACAATATCGACAAACTGACGTAGATTAATGGGACGGCCTTCTGACATTATACAATTGTAGTATCGTTCATTTCTTCAGAGAAAACATCAGTCGGTCGTGCGGAACGTGCATCTGTTGAATTAGTTCTCCTGCAGCTATGTTTGTATTAATTTATTCACTAATACGTGGTAGAGTGTGCTGGTGCAGTTTTCCAATTACTTCCTCCAGTACACTTTCTTTCTGAGCGTCTCTTCACTACATACATGTCAATTGTTTACTATTATCTTCATTCATATATTAAATTTCCTTTACTCGTCATTCAAAACAGGTGTACCTAGAATTTATTAGATAGAACTTGACAGAAATTCATAACATTGAAATATAAACGGATATGTTGGGGTTAGCATATGTTTCTACCGTGTGTCCTCGTAGCATTTATATTTATATAATTAAATCAGAGTAATGAGTATGTACTACTTAATTTGATTTTGTGAAACATCCTAAGGATATCTTCGTCAGGTTGGAATAAATTATATTATTCATTTATGGCATAGAGAAAAATAACAGCCCTTACTTTTTGATGAAACATGTGAATCTGCAATATAAAGTTGGGTTTATCATTTAAGAATTTACAGTTACTCCCTGACCCAACCCATAAGGGGTGGATGGTGGTGACTTACATTTACCATCATTCACCTACAAAATTATTCAAGTGTATCGTTCGAGATATTGGAGGTTCATATCTTACCAGAATGTGGTTTAATACATTTAGTATATACTGAAGCTGAAAGTTATAGTTTCATTATCACTTTCTCACATTGTGGATATACCAAATGGAAAACAGAAATTAAGGAACGGTGCATTAGGATAATATGTAGAATGTACTGAAGGATGTGTCGTTGGTAACGTTAATTCTAAAATGTTGCACAATGATATGGCTTGAAATAATAACACACTCATGTGCGAATGTTATTTGAAGCAGCTGTTTACCTTTCGGCCATGATTCACCACGACGGTGGAGATCCAGTTGGGTCCTACACTCGACACGACGTGAGAATGCGCATAATGGATTCGCGGAGAAGGACTGTCAGTCACGCGTGTTATTGTAGCAAGGGCTGCAGACCCTTCAGCGGCCTTCCCCTGCCCATAATCCTCACCGCCACCGCCAACGCCGTGTTTGATATTCTAATTAAGACCCTGTCTAGCTTTAACATAGTTCTCATAAGATGAAAACGACGTGTGAAAATTTATCATCCTGCCCACCCATTCATTCATGATCTTAAGGTTAATCTGAGCCTCAATAGCCGTGTTAATATTATGGTCAGATGGTTTGAAATAACATTGCTCATGAGGCTCATTCAAAAAGAATTACAAATTCATTCTTACGCATGGGAGAGTCGCCATATGGCTCCTCTTTACAAACCTTCTCAGACTATGATAAAGTAACTTTTAATAATCACATGTAGTCTCTTACATCTATTTTTTGGTATCTGGGATATTTCATTCAACGGGGTGTTAGATACAGACACATATCAGACTTGGAACGTTGTCAGTAACTGAAATAAATTTTTCTGCGTGCTCTAGTCCGGCTTTTCATGTACTTTCAAATAAATCCATCATAATCCGTCGAACAGCCATTTGGTTGGTATGTCCTCCTCGTGCTACAATTTCAACAATTATAAATGCATACATTTATTTATTGGTAGTTCGTTTACATTTCACGTTACCTCAGTTTTCATTTCACTTGGCATACAACACGACGAAAATTTCAGCTTCTGAGAATCTCAAATTAAATTAAACGTAATTATGTATTTTATTTACAACGTTCCACAAGTAACCACGAAATCTGTTTCTTATAACTAACAAAAAACAAACAAAAGTATAAAAGCAACATATTTCAGCAAAGTTACATAATTTAATGGAAAGCAAGAAATGCTCAGAAGAAACAAAAATTATGTATTTTTTTTTAGAATGCCGGGTAGGATCCTTAAACCATAGCCCGGGAGCCCTAGTAACCCTTGGCTACCTTCCTCCACCCTTCCGCATCCCCCCTTTCAAATCCCTTTCTTATGCTATAAGAGGGGAGTTGCCACTATACATACCCTATACATAGCCTGTCTACACCCAAAAAAAAAAATTGTCAAATTAAAATGTTTCGAAGAAAAACGGGAAACCTGTCTGCGTTAGCATTACTCCTTCACAGCCTTCTCTTGTGGGTGTGATGAGGACTAACGTTGAATTGTTAAACCGAAATCCCCATTTCCTATTACAGAATCAGACTTTCGGTTTAGGAAAAAATTAGTCTTATCCCAATATCTTATATTTGGATTCGCGATACAATTAATTTTAGAGAATCGCAAACGGTTTTGAGAAAGAAAGATGCAAGGAAACGATTTAATATAGTTTCTCTAAGTTTACCACACTTGATATAAGTTTAAATATATTTACAAAATTTCCGAAGCATTTCTATGGGTTAATATTCTTTAGGAAATAGGCCTAGTAGGGTACGTCCAGTCTTCAGCTCACATTGAACAATAAAAAAGTACTTTAACACGTCTCTATAACTATAATAATATGACTCGACAAATGTATCACACGAATTTGGAAAAGAAAAATCCCATATCACGTAATTATAATTTCCCGTTATGTTATAGTATTTTCAGCATTAGTACTTATTCCAGGAGCACGATGATTCTACCCCACAGAATTTGCAAACTTCCTCATTAAGAGAAATAGAATTGCGGCATCACCGTAGATGTCAACATGATTATCCTCAGATAAAGGTTGTGTAATTTTATTGTTGCTAGCTGTCAATGAGCGTAATGTCGAAGTTAAGCAAGAATGGCGGCTACTCTCCCTACTGTGGTCAGCGTCGGGGCGCCAGGCCGACGCCCATTTATTTGCCCAGAGTGTTGACGCAGCCTCACATTTAATAATGTCGCTCGCTGGGCGTCCTGTCAGCTCCCCCGAAGATTAGAACCACTTACAAAATGGCTGCGCCACTTACAATGGCTACTTCCACTTGCTTATATTCCCACCAATATTATTCCTTGGTTGGACACCTATTATAAGTTTTCTTTCCTGAACCCCATGTTGATAATTCACGCTCTCTCTTGCTCCATCCCTCTCTCTTCCTCTTTCTCTCTTCCTAATAACGATATATATATATATATATATATATATATATTATATAAACTTTTTGATTTGATTTTCTGAATGCTTAGTATGCAATTGCGTTTCGTCACGTTCGTATAATTTACTTAACATCTAAATGACTTATATTACAATTTATATTGAACTTTATCAAAAATGAAAACGCTATGGAAGAATGGCACTCGTTACTGGCCTTTCTTATATGCTATTTCCTCACTCTAAAAAATTAAACATGAAAAGAAATGAACATCTTATTTTATTATACGGTCGTAAAGTAATTGGAATTATTTCCCTTAAACGACGTTAGTGGAGTTCTGAAATAACTAAAATAAAACTATTGTAAAATGTCATTAAATTATTTTCTTTTTATTTACTTACGATAATAAAATGTACGAACTGTAATGACGAATTTTCTACAGTTCGTCTCTATTCCTTATTATGACGATCATTTTAACGCATATATTTTTCTCTATTCTTTAATAATTTCTATGTTTTGTTATTATATTGCAATATTTAAAAGTGAATTGGTTTTAAAATGCTTACGTTAAATTGATTTCTTGTTTCTTTTATAATGTTTTTTGAACAACGTCCTGAAGAACTGAATGGTTACGCCGAACTTCAATTTCAGGTAAGCCACCCACTTTCCTTTACATTATTTTATCAACGGCACATCTTTACTCGCTTATATATATATATATATATATATATATATATATATATATTGTAATGATTACATAGTAAATGATTAATTAAACTGAAATGAATAACAAAATTATTAAGATTAAAAAACTTTTAATTGCCAAAGATTATTTTAACAGGTGTTTTTAGTTTTAGTTTTACAAATGATTTGCCCTAGGTTGGCACGCCGAATTCAATCAAAATTTACAAACAAATTTTTATTTTATAATTTGTGGCGTTCAAGGTAAAATACAATCTTTTATATTTTACAAACACTCAAATTTAATAACTCTTCTTCTCAGGGTCTTTACTGGGTTTGATAAGTAAGAACAATCAAGATTATTAATTAAATAATTAGCAATTCAAACAAATTGAAACGAACGGAATACGAAATATAACAAAATGAAAAGAAACGAAATCTGACTATACCCTTAATTGCCGTTTACAGAGTTTAATTATTTTGGTTTGTACTTATAAATGTCCTTCTGGTACCAGACTTAACGTTTTCGAAGCTTGGGAACACAATTCACAAAAAGGCCATTAATCACAGACTCTACACTTGAACAAACACACGGTTGTATTTCTTGGATTATTCCTTCAGGAACTCGATTATCTGCAACTCCGGTCAAGCGTCAGACGTATTAAATTTCTAGCTAGCCGACAAAGAGCGTGCCGTCATTGTTGTCCTTTAGGATCGCTGCCGCCAAACAATTCATTATAATTTAAACAATTAATGGCTTCCTTAATTTGTATTACAATATAATATATATATATATATATATATATATATATGTGTGTGTGTGTGTGTGTGTGTGTGTGTTCAATATATTTTCACGATACAAATGTTTATAAATAGCGACTTGCATTTTCTCCTAAAGATTACATTTCCTAAAATGAAAAACGGAGTCTATTATATCATTTAGAGTAGATCAAATGAAATACGCCGACCTCCTGTGGTGCAGGGGTTAACGTGACTGCCTCGCATCACAGAGGTCACTGGTTCGAATCCCGGCGAGGGCATTGATGTTAGGGTGCGTGAGAGAAATCAGTCCCCCATCTAGGCATAATGATAATATATAACTTGTGCTGTTGATGCGATTGTAAATAAAATCGAGAAAAAAAATGATACACTCATATATGAGAGTCTGCATATCTGAAGAGGAACAGTGTGCTTCACTATACAAACCTTGGTTTCGAACCATGGTTTTTCATACTTCATACTTCTCTGCTGAACTGCATGTTATATAGTAACTGATATTTTATTCCGTTAGTAATAATGCTGTTATTAAATTAAATTTAGAGCTTATAAAACAAATTATTAGCCATTTTCGATTAAATTGATATAGGTCGTTAGTCTAATAACAGATAATAATAGATTAATCTACCAGTACCGCGAATATAGCATATAATTACCGCTTAGTAAGTGCTCTTAGGAAAGAGGTATCCCCAACAGATAACGGCCTATTGGAACTGTCGGCCAGTTGCCCCCTCAACTGGTCGAGACACAGAGAATGGAATTCTGAGTCCCCATAGCTAACCCTCTCCCGCCATCGGAAGGGCGTGGGACAAGTACGAAATGTCCGACCCACCTGATGCAGGCTTTATAGGATTTTCCTGCATCAATTTTAGGTGAATTAGTGGGTAGGATCCTTAAACTATAGTTAACTTCTTGGCTACCTTCCACTACCCTTTCGCACCCCCATTTCAAACCCCTTTCTATGTTATTAAAGGGGAATTGTCATTACGAGGTTTACCCTCATGTAGCATATCTCTCTACAAAAAAACTACATTTTATTGAACCACATTCTTCACTACTTAATTTTAGGACTTCAATGAAGAATGGATATTTTCTGCGTTTGTCATCCAGTGTCTTATTATTTCTTAGAACCATTGATGTTTCTGTATTCTTAATGATATAACGGTAAGGATTCTTCAGAGAAAGTAAAAAACGCAGGTTATTATATTTCTTCCTCCTGCCTCCTATTCTATATTTGTGTTAATCATAGTTACCCAAACGTAATTGAGTGGCTTTAATAACTTAGCTTCACAAAAAATTAATTTAATGGTCTTCAAACAGTAATTTTATCGATATATTAAGACTCACTTTTCACTACTCTATAAGCTCGCTCCTTAATATTAGTGTCCTGTTTGACACTTATAAATTTTTAAAATAAATAAAATTAACTTATCATGTATCAGGCCTAAAACTAAATTAATGTAGCCTGTCTCATTGATTTTCTTCTTGTGGCCCAAAAGAAGAGCCAGTCATCTGAGTGTGAGAGCTGTCAGTGCTGATCAGCAGCTCCTGGAGTCCTCATTTGTCCGCATTCACGGACTGTCAGTGCTACTGGTGTAGGGGCGTTGATCTCGCAGGACCACCTACTTCTATATGAAGAAACTAAAATACCAAGGGCATTATACCTACATGAACTGTGGAAAACTCGTTTAGTCATTCTGAAATCCATCTTGAAATACCTTTGGAAGTATCAACGTATGTCTTTAAGATTACAAAAATAAGATAAGGCAATAATAAGTCACCGACTTTTAAGTACACGACAAATTTGCTATACAATCGTGCCAATTTTGGTGTAAAAGTATTCTAAGCACCAAATTGTGATGGTAATTGAGAAGTGGAATGTACAGTAACGTACCACAGTTTTTTCCTGTTTTTCCAGTCTGCTATGTATTCAATCACAAAGTCGTTTCAATGCAAATAAAAATAATGAGGTTGTTAGTAGAAGGATACTAAAGTCGAAATGCTGTTGAGCATCAATAATTTTGTACTTACAAGTAGTAATTGAAAGAAAAAATTGTAAATGCAGAGTAAATCTCAATTTTAATATTTCTACATAATAAGTAATATTGCCATTCTTCACGAGGAGAAACGTAGACCTGGTTTTCATATGAGAGACTAGTTATACTGTATAACAGATACATAGTTGCGGAATATAACAGTTCATAAATAAGAAAATTTGGAGTAGGGCACGAAAACTGTACTTTGAAAAAACATGGAATATTTATAATATGTATAAGATTTATAAAATTGTGAATGGATACCCTTTAAAAATAATATTGAGAATATTATATGCAATTGTATAATATGGTTATTTGGAAACATCCGATGAATAACGTTTCGTGGAAATTGGGATGATTTTGCGATATTTTTTACCAAGTGATATGTAAATAACTCATTCCGTAAATAATAATAGTTGAAGCATTTTCCCGAATTTTGGCAAGTTTAGCATTATTTTTATAGTTTAACCTGAAGTCGTAAATGTGTAAATGACTTACAGGTATTTTATTCTCGCATAATAATTTTGGTTCTGAATTTTTAACGGAAAATTTTCAATTCATTATTCATATTATTTAAATAGAATTTACTTATTTATTTGCAGAAATCAGACCAACTTTAACGGAAACATAATTATCATTTAACTATTCCTACTTCTTATTTTTCTGGTGAATTTATTTACACATTTCCAGTTGAGTTTTTATAGAATTGTGTTGTGAGGAATTTAAGAATTCATAAATTCAGAACGTGTGAAAATAATGTCAATTTATAGTACGTTCATTTCTGCTTGACATTTCCTTTCATGAACAATGCATTCCACATTATGAGCTAATTTATTTTCATATAAGACAATGTCAGTGAACGTCATCGAAAAGTCGCCAATACGATTGACCGCTCGGCAAGAAGCTCGAGAAGACTTTATTAATTGATTTCTTTTTAATGTTATAGGTTCTGCAGAATTGATAGTTTTTTTTTTTTAAGGCAACAGGCTACATGAGGGTGATCCACATTGGGCAACTCCCCTTTAATAGCATAGGAAGGGATTAGAAAGGGGGGATGCGGAAGGGTAGAGGAAGGTAGCCAAGGGTTAACTAGGGCCCCCGGGCTATGGTTTAAGGATCCTACCCGGCATTCGCCTAAAGAAATGCAGGGAAAACCCTAGAAAAACCTGCATTGGGTAGGTCGGGCATTGGGTACTTGTCCCACGCCCTTCCGATAGCGGGAGAGGAGTTTGCTGTGGGGACGCAGCATTCCCTTCTCCGTGCCTCGACCAGTTTAGGAGGCAGCTGGCCGACTATTCCAATAGGAATAGCGGACAACTCTTGCCGTATGCCCAAGGTCTGCGACCCCGGAACATACACCTCTCAAAACAGACCAAGGTGCCTCGGCATGTGGGAACCTTAGTTCAAAAAAAACCAGAGAGATGTGAGAGCATCCCCAAAGGTAGCCCCCGCCAGAGCTCTCTGGGAAGGTTCACCTGCGAGAAATCCTCTCGCAGGCTTACTTTTCTGCAGAATTGATAGTAAGTTTAACTTATTTATATTTACAGTTACCGCGTTCATGCCTGCTACTTCTTTATATTCAATGATATATCATGGAAACACTGAATTTGTATTGGTTCTAAGATTAATACGACATCGAAAGTGATTTCTACGATTGTTATTTTAACGCAAATAAAACCATTCACTTGCCTATATTAAACCAGTGTGTGTTTATTGTGTTTGCTGTCATTACCAATTGATGATAAGCCTCGATGTAATATAATTATAATCTTGCTCGTTTAGATTCTGGTCGATTTAGTTTTAGTAAAATAATATTACATTTCTACTTATATCATCTTCAGTATATTACGTTGTATTTCAAGAAATATTCGGTAACCGAAGATTGGCAATTATTACCAAGTTGATTGCTGACATATGTACGTGATCTTCGGTTTTTGAAGTGAAACTTTTTCAAGCGACGATAAATTGAGAGGAAGCTGTTGAACGCGATATTTGTTGTAACGCTGCGGGAATGGGACGTTTCGGCGCGATTAATTTCGGCAGTTGATAATTTTGGTGTGAGCATTTGATTGAAACTTAGTTTTTATCAATTCCATTAGTCCCCAGATAAGGAAATGGTTTACGTTATATTATGAATCGCAAATAATTATTTGACTATTTCATTTTAACCTACAATACTTAGCGTTTCGAAATTTAAAATTACATAAAAACACAAAAATTTTAGTATATTATTCTTTTCTTCTCATATCTAGTAAACTGAATCAGTTATTTTAGCAGAAAATAAATAACAAAATTTTTGTATTCTCACAAGCACAGATAGTGATGTCATCGACCGAACTAAATCATATATAGAAGTTAAATATATTTTACAAACTTGAGACCTATAATATAAATTTTAATGGCCAAATAAATCAGAATAAAATGTAAAAATAAAGAAATTCTTCATACAAATTTGTTATACATACACGACGTTTGCTACTTACATCAGAACCTCTTCAGATATTGATTAATTAGTAGTAGACCTTTAAAATATAAAGCTTTCTGTCATGAATATATATATATATATATATAGCAAACCCCTCTCCCGTCATCGGAAGGGCGTGGGACAAGTACCAAATGCCCGACCTACCCGATGCAGGTTTTTTATAGGGTTTGTCCTGCATTACTTTTAGGCGAATGCCGGGTAGGATCCTTAAAATATAGCCCGGGGGCCCTAGTAACCCTTGGCTACCTTCCTACACCCTACCGCATCCCCCCTTTCAAATCCCTTTCCTATGCTATAAGAGGGGAGTTGCCACTATGTGGATTACCCTATACATAGCCTATCTACACCAAAAAAATAATAATAACACCAATAAATCGTGTTTGTATTCTAAATTTGAGTATTTGTTCATCAGTGGAGTATTTGTTAAAAAAATTGTTTCAAACGATATTGCCAATTCTCGCGCCGAAAAGTCCTAGACTCTAACGCTGCAGAGTAATGGCGAAGGAGAGAGATAATGAGAGACGGAGAAAGAAATATGTGATTCTGATAGTAGTTCTCCTAAATTCATATATGATATCGATTTTTCCTCGTCACGCAAGATTTACGAATTTCAAGCATTTAAATATCAAACTATGAAATATTTTCTACATTCTGAGTCACCTAGAAAATAGGAAACGACGATTTCGCGTTTCGTTGGTCCAACAATAAGCGGCCTTCATATTAGGATTCCAATTGCTTTGTTACCTCTTTTCAATTGCTGAATTATCCGGATGAATATGTTCCCGTGCTCATCGCTCACTTCCGGGAAGAAAACTAGGTGTGAGTGCAGGAAGTGTATTTATAAATATATATTACAACCCAAATTTAATAATAAATTATAGGATCTTTGACAATTTAATGGTAATTTTCCGCCTTTCGATTTCCCAAAAAACTAAACTCTTTTTAAATGCTAGCCAAACACCTTCGTCCAGTGGATTCAATAGTGCCTCGAACTTTTCAACATACATTCGTGATCGTATTTGGGAACCCACAAATATTCCTTCTTTAATATTTGCTTCACTAATTTTTGGAAACTTCTGTTTTATGATACCAGGAGTATTGTCCATGTCTTTGAAGAATTTTTTCACTAATATATAACAGAGGTAGATAAACCTTTAAAGGATTACACAATGAGTCATGTTTCACATTTTTCCCTCCAGGAATGAATGATTCATTCAATTATAATTTAATGTCTTTTCTACTATCCCAGTGACACAAAAACAGTACTTTGTGTAACAAAGCTGCAGATCAAGAATAAGTGCAATTACCTCCAAATCACCACAAATATCCCATTCAAACGCTGCATCTTAAAACTTTTCCAATATAAATGTAAAGTTTACACATGCTTCTTTCACAATACCAGAGTTAGCTACAGATAGGCCCTACTAATAGAAATTTTATTAAAAAATTAAAATTAAAAAAACTGTGGGCGGTGGAGAAATTCCGAATACATATTTGAAACCCCTATTAAAATCTGCATTAGGTACAACTATAGGTACTCGTGAGACAAAAGTCATGTTGACCAGTGTAATTAATAAATATAATTATTATTAAAATTACAATATAACATAATTTAATGATAATATAGATAATACAGTGAAAAATAATGTACAATAAAATAGATTAATCGTTAGCAGTCGTAAAAAAATGCCGACATGATGGTTGAGAATCAAAATAGCTAAAGGGAGTCTTCTGATAAAAGTCGCGCTTAAAAGGAGAAAGATAATCGGAAATTTGTAAATTAATTAATATTATATCGGATAAGTAGTTATTGGGTCAAAGAAAGCTTAAGCCACGACGTTTATCGTCTTGAGAAACAACCAAATGAATAATAACCATTATTTTGTAATTATGTTGTCTGCATTGAGCAATACAATTTATTGATCCCACTTAAATGTTTCTAAGTCAAGGTTATTTTTATAGTATAAGCTGGTAAGCAAAACGACAGTTAACCATATGCTGGCAATTCTGGATCTAGTTTCTGGAAAAGTTGCTTTTCTGATAAATGAATTTATTTTTTCTTTAGTCTTGAAATGAGGAAATAGGATTCGTCTTACAAGAATTTTTATACATTCAATAATACGTAATTATGCTACCCTTTATTACAATGAGAAAATATAAAAATTCCATTACTATTGACAGTTAAAAATTCTTACAATTATACCTCACGCTTTCAACAAGCTTTCATTTCGCGAAGTTCGGCATTGGTCAAATTGAAGGTGTCTTTCAGGCTTATAGGCTTACTATATTTTTACTTTTATTACCTTTCTTTGTTTCTTTAAATGAAACTTTCGTCGACATCAAGTCCTAATGCTTCAATTAAAATTAATTTCAGTATTGTTTTTTAACATAAGTTAATGCATTTAAGAATTTTTCAATATTTATTTATTTTTATGTTGTCAAGTATATTGAAGATGTTTATATCGACATGAAAGTATTTTTTACGCATAATACGATCCCCTTTTCTAAACGAAAATATTGGAGTTATTATTATTATTGAAGTTATTATTCGATGTAACCCCTGAGAACTCTAACATTACACAAAGATACATAAACGTAAAGTTTGTTAACCATTTGAAAACATTCCGAAGACATCTGGAATTGTATCAAAATCAATATCGATTTGAAAATAAAGAGCTCTGGTGAAGGTGTTCATTCATCACTTAATGTACTTGGAACAGGTTATACAGGCAGGAAAAGGAAGACAGATGACAAGGCGAGCGTGCATTATTAACTCCCCTTTGTGTAGGGAGCTTAGCTGACAGCCCATCGTGTTTACCTGTCCTTGGCCGCCATTGGGCGTCCAGCACACACGGACCAATAGAGAAAGGCGACCCTCCATGTCCACACATCGATCTGCCTTCCCGACACATTCCATTGTTTCCAATCAAATTTATGACTTCATTTTTAACTCATCTTTTTAGTGAACACTGCCCTACTGGCGCTGTGATTAATTTTATGAAACTGGTAGACCCATAATAATCCCTCACGTTTGTAGCAAATGTCGAATTTAATAAATGCTGGAAGGGCAAACACGATTTTGTTTAATAAATGTGTGTAGAACTTAATTACGTTATATTATAAGAAGCTGCAGAGTGATGACTGTAGACAACAAAACATTTGAAAAATAAATAAACTAACATAAATTATATTTTTATTCCCTTTTTTATGGATTAATCAAGTTTTTATTTTATTTCACTAAATGGGAACGTTCCGTGTAATCTATTTATAATCGTGGATATTTGTGAATGTATATTTCTCTTTTATGACCGATTTGGATACAATGCCTAGAAAGCAGAATACAGTTCGCTGAAAAATCATATTTTCCTTCATGTTTTTCTGTTATATTTTTTAATATTCATTTTGTTAATTTATTACTCATTTAAAAGACAATCAAACCCTTGGCAAAATATATATGTTGGACAACTTGAAATACAGATGCGAAATATTTTCTAAGGATTCTGTCGAAAGATGTGGATCAATTCGAAATGCTTAAAACAACCGAAAACTGTACCTATTTTTAATCCATTATAATTGAAAATGTTATGACTTCAATGCTTGTTTCCGTCAATATCCTTTCAGGCTTAACCCCTTTAGTAAACCTAATATTGACTAAGACCTCTTAAATGTTTGGATGTTTTTCTTAAGCGACCTTTGTATTATTTAACTTTAATGCATTCTCACTTAATAAATTTGATTCCATATATAAATTACATACACTTTCGTGTAAAATGGTGGATTTTTACTGGAAGAAATGAATTATATTTCAAAATTTATAACTTATATTCAAATTAAAAAATCCAAACTTATAATTTCGGATTCCTGGTGACTTTTTTGCCCAATGTGAAATTTTCAGCGTTGGTAAGAAAAAGTTACTAAAATATTTTTTAATAAAAATCAGTTTTGTATTAGCTTTATGAGTGAGATTGCAAAGGTATTAATTACTTTGTAAAAATATATTAATTTAATAGTAAAAAATATTCTGTAAATTTGGAGGAGACACACAACTTTCGTAGCAATTTGTTGTAAGAATGGAATTTATTTTCTCGTAGTTTGGGTACTAAAAGTTTGCAATCGTGAATGAATCGGATACAAATTATTATTATTATTATTATTATTATTTTTAGGGCAACAGGCTACATGAGGGTAATCCACTTTGGGCAACTCCCCTTTAATAGCATAGGAAGGGATTTGAAAGGGGGGATACGGAAGGGTAGAGGAAGGTAGCCAAGGGTTAACTAGGGCCCCCGGGCTATATTTTAAGGATCCTACCCGGCATTCGCCTAAAGAAATGCAGGGAAAACCTTAGAAAAATCTGCATGGGGTAGGTCGGGCATTGGGTACTAGTCCCACGCCCTTCCGAAATTCTAGTTTTTTTTTCAGAAATGATACAGCAGTTTCGTGTTTCTTCTGCAAGAGAAATGCTAACGTATTACTATCTGTTATAAAACATAATACAGGCGAATCGTAACAGCAAACATGTTACTATTTTGCAGTCCACCAGATATCCTGGAAATTATTTATGATAAACGTATTCATACCTATAATGTCGCGATAATTTAGTTTTGACTATTGTGAAACAGGAGAAAAGTTCCTCGATTTAACTTCTAAATAATGTTCTTGTCAAGAAATTATAGCGACGGTGTGAGTAAAAATAAATCATAATTTTCAACATAGTTCATATGAGAAGCTATTAATCTTATTGTCATGCTTTATGTTTCACGCAGAATGGCGCGTCTCCTAATCAGCGTCTACCATTAATCATTCTGTGATTGTAACGGTTAAATTGAGATACTGAAATTAATACGGCGTTTTCAGATATTCTGATCGAATTTGTTTGTACGGAATGCACATGTAAAAAGCGACATTCATTTTTTCTTATGCATTAAATATACTCTCTTCATTGTCACTTTTTCAGTACTTTCACTCATAATTTATGGGTTCTTATTTAAAAGTAGCAACAAATTAATATCAATCGTTGCGTCTCACAAACCAGTAGTTCGTATATATTGAATGATCTCACTGAATTCTTCCAATTACTATTGAAAGAAAGAATGGATAATAATGTAATTTTATGTGCCTAGGAGCTGCTGTCCAAAAGTTGATGAAATACGTCAATAAAATGAAACTACTCCTGAATTTATTCACCACCTTCGCCTTGAAAGTGTATAGACTACTCCTAGCGGTTTTTCTGTGAACTAAAGGCACCCGTATTTTTTTTTATTATTCATGAGCAATTTCACTTGAATATCCTGTACTGTGTCAAATCTTCAGTCATTAAAGGATGTTTATTCTATAGAGGAGGAAGAGTGGTCGAGTGAACGCGGCGGATGAGGAACAATTGTGATTTTCCAGAAAGTTTTGAATGATGAACACATTACAGCTCAAATATTGCAAATCTTATGTTCAGTTCGTTCGGACAAACTCAACTGGATCGTCACTACTATAGCTTTACAATATTAAAGATGTGTGGACGATCTTGCTGCATCACAATCCGGACAACCACAACAGTTTCAGATATTGGGCCGACTGACGGTCGTCATGAATGGGGACCACGATCATCTGCTGTTCTGTCGAATCAGCGGTTTCATTGTGAACCAAACCATCGTCATTGATTCAGCGTTCGGTGCATTTTTGAAACAAAATTGCTCTCAGTATTCTGCCAACGTTAATTTTGCAAGTCTCGCAATACACAACAATGGTAAAATACTTATAAAGACTAAACGCGACCATCTAGACAAATTTCTTGACAAGCTGGTTCAAAAATTTCAGAACAATCATTCACCCAAAATGATGTTCAATTAATAAATTTCCTATTTTCCTTCTATTTTTTCGCATCTGTGATAAATATTGCTAACCCTAGCAAACGTGTTGGACCGTAAAGAACCCCAAGGATTATTAGTATCCAAACTAATAGGTAAGTAGTAAGTGAAAGATTGTATTGTAGTGAAGCAGCGCCACTCCTAGGTCTATGGGTATCTCTCTAAGAATACGCACAGGAGCACAGTATTGTCAATCGACGAGCAGCTAAATATCGAGCTCCCCTAGGGAGGCACTGTTGTCGCCGTGAAAGATACGAGGACAGCTTTTGTCCTCGAATTGCCAAGAAATGTTTAGTGAAGTGCTGAGAAATCTGGAGGCTTCGTTATATCTATCCTCGTGCTCCCTGTAGAATTAAAAGATTTATTGATGCCAATAATTTATAATATCAGAATATCACTTCGTTACAGAGAAATAAGAACAAGCGAACGACGATTCCCTATTAAATGCATGTAAGAACAAAATATACTGGTTTTATACATTTTACAACCTGAGAGACACGGTTCAGTTATGCCAAATGACCTAATTAAGTGTCACAATCTAAATATGTGAAATTCTTAGGGCGGTCATACACCTGTATTTTAGAATTATATTTTCATGTTAAGACTTATGAAAAGAATTCTTCAGAATGAACTAAAAGATCGTAATCAGCCGCATCGTCTTAGAAAACGTATTAACCGATAGTATCTGTCAAATTTAGAAAATAAAAGCATTAGTCAACATTACCACCATGATAATATAAATAGTACTGCAGGAGATGACATTATTATAAACATTTAACAATTCACAATATTTAGTATTATGTATATTGTTACAAGTTATCCGACCCCGATGTTACCAATGGACATTATACATAATGAAATTGTAAATTGATTAGAATTAAATAAAACAGTTCAGTATCAAATTATTGGTTTTTTAATCGGAAAAGGCTTGCGACTACACTGCCGTATTCGTCTTATTAACGTTAATGTAAAACAATAATTGTACATTAATTAAGATGAATATGGCAGTGTAGTTGAAATCTTCTTCGGATTAAACAACAAAGAATTTGAGACTGTACGAGGTTATTTAATCCTAATCATCAATTTAAACAGTCTGTTACAAGCTAACAGATAATAAAATTTAAAATACATTATCAAGCAATTAAAATTAGAAAGTTAGGCATTTAGTCTATAATTTTTTTGTAAAACACACAGAGGAGAATTTAGGTGAGAGACTTAGGAATGGAAAATAATTTTCAATAAATTCATAAACCCATTGTGTTTATTGTTTTAGTATTTTATTTAATTAACATAGAAGTATCCATTACGTGATATTTAATTTTCTACGTTTTTTCCAAAAGAGAAATCACAGTTATATTTTTTAACTGTTTAACAAATGTGCCACATGTAACTAAGTATCACTCAACTACCGCACTCTTGAACTAGTAGCTGCATGTTTTATTACATGGATTCCAATTTTCCTCATGAACTGCAGTATAATTTGACCTTAGTACTATTACAAAATATTTAAGCCCTACAAAGTAAATTTACGAGTAAGGTCATTAACCATGACAGTTATATTTTCCAGAATTTCCTAAATTCCTCGTATTAGAAAATTACTGTATCTTCTTATTAAATTGTCACATACTGAAGAAGGAGCCTATTTATTAAACTTTTTCCAATGTTAGTACACGTCTGTAATTTGTAACAGTTCTGTTGGTTTAATTTTAAAATTCAGAATTTTTTATGATTTTTTCTATTTTTATAAACGTACTGAAGATATATTTGTATAAATTCCTGAAAAGTTTAATTTTACTACTTCCTACATTATTAATAATTAACTTAAATATCTATTGTCTAGTAATACTTATTTCATTAGATTCATTAATACTAATCGTTTTAAAGTTAATATATTACCTATAAATGCCGGCCTGCTGTGGTGTACTGGTTAGAGCCATTGAATGGTAACGTTTTTGTCACTACTAAATCCAGAATGTGTCATGTTAGATGACAGTCTGGAAGTCGTCTCGGTAGGCCAAGGTCCTCAATAGGCTGTTTTTTCTAGCTGATTGCCTGACGTTGCCCGGGTATTTATTTAAATTAACCCGGCGTAGGAATTGACTCGACACCAACCTCTTGGTCAACATTTCATTTAACCAGCACCAATAGTGCCACAGTGTTTGGAGAATTTACCCATTTACGGTCCCCTCCCTGACCTAACACGTCGGCATCTAATTTCAAATAAATCACGACGTTGACTGACGTTATTCGAGAACTCTCCTACTACATAAAATAAAAATGTCTAAAAAATCACGACGAACTAAAGAGAGAAAATACTCGCTAACTTGTAAAGTTTAAAACTACTACTGGTACTTTAAAGGAATAAAGAAATACAACCTTAAACTAAATATAAACCAAAATATAGCTCGTACCCTAAGAAAATCAAAAATTTACTGATTACTTAAGAGGGTCAAAACTACTCCGGGTAATCTTTTGTCAACCACGTCCACTTCCACGAAGAAGAACTTAAAATTTCATCAACCAGCATAATTAATATAATAATTAAACTCATCGACACTAATCTGGGTCTTTTTGCATTATTTTTATGTAAATCCCTTCCAGCGTACAGTGTGTTCCCTGCCTTCAGGAGTTGAATTAGACACTTAAAACTTCTAATAAAAAAAAGTATCAAATTCAGCTACCCCGAAAACGTTTTATGCGACGCTAGTTTCGACTGACCGAATAATTTGTAAATGCCACCCCATACACCCCCGAGGCGGTAGGTGTGTCTTAACCCCTCATTGTTTGTTCCTAGATCGTAAGTAACATGTGCATAAAGTTTGGTAGAAATTGATCCATGCATTTAAGATTGTTTCACACCCTTCCACCCCCACTCCTAGAGGCTGAACTACATCTTAACAAGTATGGTAAATGTAAGAAATAAACTCAGAGACAACCTTAACCCCAGGTTCACTACCAGTCATCGTTGTTTACTCATTACTTTATGTAACGACCTTTCACCTACAACCTCCTCCACTTCCATACCGAAGGGCTGAACTGCAACGTAACTGGCATAGTGAATGTCAGATTTAAACTCATTGACCTGTATTTGACACCAATCTCAGTTGTTTCGCGTTTATTTTATGTAACGCCCCTCCAACCTCTCCTTTAGAGTTGCTGACTTTCTATGCTGTGAGGGGTTGAAATGGAGAGCTATGCTGGCGGGAGCTTAAGCTCTTGGTAGGGCCACTCAAACCAGACAGCTCGAAGGGTAGGAGCCAGACCAAGAGTAGTCCACTGGTCCTCCAAGTTGGGCTAGCTCCTCATCACCCTAAAAAGTGAAAACTGCTAAACGCTCCACAAATAAGCCTCGGATATGGACGGATATTGGACGAAGACAAAAGCAAAGGACAAGGAAAATAATTTTGGGATCTTGGAATGTGAAGACGCTGTTACAAGCCGGGAAATTGTAAGAACTGGCTGAACAAGTAGAGAACTCTAGTTTTACTTTAGTCGCAGTTCGAGAAACAAGATGGCCAGGAGTAGGACGCATAAAGAAAAGTAAATTTACCTTTTATTATAGTGGTCCCACCACAATAACGGGACAAGCAGGCACTGGCTTCTTTGTAACTAACCCCTTTGTCAAATTAATTATTGGTTTTACAGCTATAACAGAAAGACTATGCACTTTGCGCATTATGGGTAGATAGAATAATATTACATTAGTGAATGTATATGCTCCTACGAATGAACAACAAGAAGAGATTAAGGAAATATTCTATGAGAAGTTACAGAGATCTTTGGAAAGAATACCTAAGAATGATATAATAATTACCCTTGGGGATTTTATCGCACAGCTGGGGAAGGAGGACGTGTTTTCCAAGGCAACCGGCCCCCACACGTTGCACGAAGAAACAAATCGAAACGGCGAACTTTTGTGTAATTTTGCGAAAATTAATGACCAAATTAATAGGAAGAAGAAAAACATCATAGAGGACGTCACAACGCTACGCGGATCAAACATCGACTCGGACCACTATCTTGTTAAAGTCATAGTACATCAAAAAATGCCACCAGCTCGCACATCGAAAATAAAATCCACAGAGAAAAGCAATAAAATAAATATGCAGGAGCCAGAAATGATTAAGAAATACAAGCAGCTACTTTATGAAAAACTTAAAAACCGCAGACAATTAGAAGAAGTCAATGATGATTGGGAAGATCTCAAAAGTAAAATGTGTGAAGCAGCTGAGGCTACTATTGGAAAGAGTAATCTAATAGAAGGAAGAAATGGATGGTGGGATGAAGAATGCAGAGAAGCAGTGTTCAGGAAAAAGGAAGCTAGAAGGAAAATATTACAGGTCAGGACCAGAGGAAATTATGAGACTCTTCAAAGAGAAAATCAGATCTGTAAAAGGAAGAAGAAGAAATTGATTAACGGGAAAATCATCGAAATGAGTGATAATTATGGAATAAATGAAACAAGGAAATTTTGGGGGGAAGTGGGAAAGAAGAAGATAAGTCAAGGTAATCTAGGTATGTGCAATGACAAAAAAGGGAAATTACTAATCCAGGAAGATCAAGTATTAGAGAGATGGAAAACCTTCTTCAGAGAATTATTCACTACAACTGACAAATATGTTGAAATGAACATTTCACAGGACGAAGGTCCCATAAATAATGAAGATGAGATCGATGAGCCATTCCTCAACGAAATTTGTTACATAATTAGCAATTTTAAGCGAAATAAAGCATCTGGATCAGATAACATTCGCGGAGAACTTATTAGATTTGGAGGAAGAACTCTTTTAATCGAGATACATAAACCCACACTTAAAATTTGGCGCACCCATCAGATGCCAATCCAGTGGAATGAAAGTATCATTTTCCCCATATATAAAAAAGGAGACAGATTTGATTGCAAGAATTACAGACCAATCTGATTATTAAATGTAACGTATAAGATATTTGCAATTGTATTGAATAATAGATTGGTAGAATATGTTGAAAGAAAGTTAAGTGACCACCAACAAACTGGCTTCCGACAAAATAGATCGACATTTGATAATATATTTTTAGTTCCCCAACTATATGAGAAGTGCCATGAATATAAAATTGATCTGCATTATATATTTATTGATTTTGAGAAAGCCTTTGACTCAATGCTGAGACATAAAATTGTTGAAAATCTGAGTAAATACAGTGTACCCTGCAACTTAATAAAATTGATCAGTTTAACCCTCAGAAATACTAAGGCCAAAGTAAGAGCAGGTAACCTGCTGAGTGAAGAATTTGAGGTGAAACAAGAGCTAAAGCAAGGTGATCCATTATCTGCAACTCAGTTTCGCATCGCAATGGACGGAATTTTATCCCATATTGATGTTAAGGGCAATATAACCACCCGGCCGATATATTACTACTGGCGCAAACTAAAAAAGAACTACAATAAATATTTATAGATCTTAAAGAGATGGGTGTTCAATATGGCCTCAAAATCAACTATCAGAAAAGAAAATATATGAAATGCAAAGTAGGCGGTCATAAAACAGAAAATATCATAATCGATCATATTACATATAAGGAAGTCAGAAGTTTTACATATTTTGGCTCTAAACTAACACTATTGAAGAAGAAATAAGAGAATGTATAGCAGCTGGGAATAGGGCATACTTTGCCAACATAGATATATTTAGAAGTAGGCTTTTTTAAAAAATGTCAAGTTGAGGTTATATGAGGCAATCATCAGACCAATAGTAACGTATGCATCTGAAACCTGGGTTATGAAGGAGAGTGATATGCAAAGACTTTATTTTCGAAAGGAGAATTATGAGAAGAATCTGTGGACCAATAAGGAACATGGATGGTTCCTGGAGAAGCAGGTGTAACCACGAAATTAACAAACTTATTAAGTCCAAAACAATTGTAAGACATATCAAAGCCCTAAGGTTCAGCTGGTTTGGTCATCTTTATCGAATGAATAACGACAGAGCAGCAAAGAAAACCTATAATTGATGTCCTTTATCAGCGCGGAAGAAAGGAAGACCGAAGGTCAGATGGCGAGATGATGTGCTGAAAGACCTAAAAGTGCTAGGAATGAAGAATTGGTCAGTCCGAGTAAAACATCGGAAGAACTGGAAGACTTTTGTGGAGAAGGCGAAAATCTTCGAAAGAACGTTTTAGAGCCTCAGAAGAAGAACGGATTGAAATTATACAATAAAATATTTGAAGAAGAAACTCGAATACTAATTAATCGGCCGTTTTTGTGTGTTTTAAAATTATTTTTTTTGGGACAGGCTACATGAGGGTAATCCACATGGTGGCAACTCCCCTTTAATAGCATAGGAAGGGATTTGAAAGGGGGGATGCGGAAGGGTAGAGGAAGGTAGCCAAGGGTTACTAGGGCCCCCGGGCTATGGTTTAAGGATCCTACCCGACATTCGCCTAAAGAAATGCAGGGAAAACCCTAGAAAAACCTGCATCGGGTAGGTCGGGCATTGGGTACTTGTCCCACGCCCTTCCGATAGCGGGAGAGGAGTTTGCTGTGGGGACGCAGCATTCCCTTCTCCGTGCCTCGACCAGTTTAGGAGGCAGCTGGCCGACTATTCCAATGGGAATAGCGAACAACTCTTACCGTATGCCCAAGGTCTGCGACCCCGGAACATACACCTCTCAAAACAGGCCGAGGTGCCTCGGCTTGTGGGAACCTTAGTTCAAAAACGGAGAGGAAAAGGCATACCCAAAGGTAGCCCCTTCGTATCTCTCCTAAAAGGTCCAGCCTGCGAGAGAAAATCCCTCGCAGGTTACCTGCGAGAGAATCCTCTCGCAGGCTTTTTTCTGATCCCCCACTCATTATTTTCCTCCCCCACTCCCACAAGTAGGGGTTGAACTACAACTTAACTGACAGTGAAATTCAGAATTAAACTCATTGGCATCTATAACCCTGAATTTGACACCAATCTCGGTTTTTAGCGTTATTTTCATATAACGCCAATCCACCCCCTCCCCTGCTTTAAGGGGTTGAAATTATACACTGAAACATCTGGATAGAAACTTATAATCACATCAACCGGATAAGTAAATAAACTACGCTAATATCGGCCGTTTTAGCATGATTTTAAATTTCACCGCCGTTCACCCCTTGGGAGTTGTCGAATGCTTCGAAAGGCCGACAGAGACATTCGCGGGGATGCGCACAACTCACCAAAGTTTCATCGCAATCGGATGAATGGTTTAGGAGTGCATAGGGAACACACATACAGACACAGAAATAGACATTCATTTTTATATAGAGAGAGTTTACTATAATTTCAGTAACGCTACTGAAATTACATATTTAAGAAATTACTCACGTTGATAGACCTTTGTTTTACAACTGTAGCATTGAAGATCAACTTAACATTAATTCTTTTACCTGTGACAATTTTGTATAATTTTATTAATGTTCTGTCATCAAGGAAACATACATATTATGTGCAATAAGATGAACGTTACGAAATAAATACAGCAATGAGACTTCGTAACATTGGTTCTTACAACTTAAATCCTGTTGGTTCTATATGAAATATTCTACATAGAAAATTAAATTAATTCGAGACATATCAATTCTCTTCTGGTTCCTTGTCAGGTGGTTCAAGGGAGAAAATAAAAAGCATAACTAAAACAACTGTATTATGAATATGATATGTAAACAAAGATAGTGAATGAAGAAGAAAATGTGCTTTATACTTTTTAACGTAAAGCGGAATTACATGTTTTGGCTCGAACGTTCAGAGATAGTTGTATGGAAGACGAATAAAGTCTCATAAAATCGTCATGGAATAAGAATATTATCATCCTGAAATAATACTATGATTGGAAAAATACTATAACAACGTACAGGTTAAGAAGGAATTTATGAATAACCAAAAAGAAAATTTCTAATTAAATTTCCGATACACTTAAATTAACATAAAATTTCTCCAATATTTGAATTTTTGTCAATACAGTTCTTCATGTCACTCTTCTTGAAATTCTTTATACATAATTATTTCGATCATCATAAATTTCATTGTTTTCAAAACTTGTTAATATATATGTCAGTGGACCAGAGTGGTAAATAAATGCTCTGTCGCCATCTACAACTTTGAAAATATGGAGGTTGTATAAGTAAATATGTAAAACTTTATGGTTGTCATCTAAGTGAATTGGTATAGTGAAATGTTGCAGTGCTGCAGAGATAACGCGATTATATAACAAAATTAGAAGTAGGCGAATGATAAAAGACGAAAAGTAATAAAGGAATAAAAGACAGAATTGTAACGTAATAATAATATATTTCATTAAGAATTTCTGAGATTTTTTAAAAAAAGAAACAAGTGTTTTATAAACTTTACGTTTTCGTATTTGATTTAGCATTAAGTAAATATTGACAGCGACGGTTTGTGTGATGCATACAGTACACCTGTATAAATTGGTATGTTCTGAATAAATAGAAGCTAATTACTTGCCGGAGTACGAGCGTGGAATGTCTCTTCACGCAACAATTATACAATGCAAATAATTGTGCGCGAAGGGCGTAAGTGCCTCTATTGTGGCGGCTCGTGTATCATGCTTATCTCGAAACGTCCCCAAGGCAACTGGCTCAAGACAGGCTTAGCCTGAGGTGTGGTCAGCTTAATCCTGCAGTTGGCAAATCCTGTTTGGAGAACAAACAAGGGCCGGACCCCGATGTGACGTGGCTCCCAGGCAGTGCGGGAGGGGGCAAGCCTCAAGTGCGGCCAAACTCACAAATAAAACATTTTAAGACGTTCCCCAATTAATTTCTATACTTATGGACGATGTTTTACATTAGTTTTGAAGAAGGAATGAACTGGAAGGGTTCAATAATTCTGGGTAATTACTAGGTTAACGATATGAAATAAATTTATTTGTTTCAGACTTTTGTCCATTTTACATTAATTGTACAAAATTTTACATCTTGAAGCAATTTTTTTTACATTTAAAATACACAACATCAATATTTTTAGTTAATTATTGATAAGTAAAAATCTTATCTTTAATCAACATTAATATTTCATAAAAATTCAAATCAAATAAATCAATCTCGACATTCTCAGTATGAAATTGTTTAAGATATAATTTTCTATATAATGCTTTACCACAAACACATAGTTTGTAATGTTCTATTTTTAAGTCTTTGATTTAATTAAACGTTTAACACAAAATACATTACTTATATTGGGTTCAGTAAGACATTCCTCCTCTCAGGGTCTACGTGGGCTCGTGGTAATGCTCTGATGTCTTCCAATGCCGGCTGTAGCCGTATTGTTCAATTATTTGTGAAGAAAACTACAATAATTTACTTGAGTTACGAATTTATTATCCTCAACTACCTCAAACTACATCTACAAAACCTCTATTCTCTCTCTAACTAAAAAAAAAAACACAACCATCCTTCCAAAAATCATCTCTTCCTCTCCTCACCGATATCCAAAAATATACATCACAGATATACAAAGATATATGTTACAAGTTCAATCTAGAGTTTCTAGAAGGAACTCTACAATTCAATTTATCAAGTAAATCAACACAACCAAAGGAGTATTTTCCTCTTTGTAAGTAAGTACTTGCACTAATAGTTGAATAAGAACTTTTATAAAATTGCCTGAAATATTCTGAAAATGCATTTATTATTGCTGAACCCCCCGAAAAAGAGTGATATTCTAATCTATTCGATTTTATAAGTGAATTAACATATTTCCAAAAATATTTCACATTATTTTTAATATATATTCCGTTTCAGTGCTATATGTTTTACGAGTTTTTATCAAAACGAGTAGATTTAATAGCATTCCATGTTATGCTTTGCTTTAATAATTGTTTTTTGAATAATTGCATTTTTTAACTCAAGACTATACCATGAAGGGTATTTTGTTTTACAATTTATTTTCTTTGCAACATACTGTTCTATGCATTTATACAACGAAACAAAATATATTCAAACATATATAAAAAATAATTGATTAAAATCAACATCACATAACAAATTATTCACATAGTTAATGATCCCATCATAATCAGCAGAGGCAAAGTCATATACCCAATTATTATAATCAATATCATTTAACGGAGTTTTATATCCTAATTCTAACTCTAATGAAGAATGAAATTTATCTCATCTGAGCTATATAAATATGTTTTGTCTCAAGTTGTAAAAATAAGATCTAATATTGAGTTTCTCTCATTATACACCTTGTTAATATTGTAGTATACACAGGCGCGATCAAATAATTCCGGGTTATTAATTTTATTACAAGTTTTGTGCCCGGTGTTGAGCGGGTTGTCATAATAAACTCAGCGACATCCATAACCGTGGATTCGACGCCAATCTCGGTTGTTTTTGCGTTATTTTTGTGTAACACCCTTCCATATTCAGCAAGGGTGCTCACGTCCAATACAGAAAAGGGTATAAATTATACGCAAACAATAATGGAATAAATTCTATCAATCTCGTTGACCCCGAAAGATCTGTTTCATCGTGTTAGAAATTTTCCACCCCGTCCTTCCCCGACACTGGGAACCGGCAAGTTGAATGCTATAATTGAACTCGGTGACATCTGTAACCCCGAATTCGAATCCAATCTGGTTGTTTTTGCTTTATTTTTACTTAACACCCCTCCACTACACCCTAAGGGGTGAAATTATACACAGATAACATCGACAGAAACACTATAAATCTCTTTGACCCCGAATAATATTTATCCGACTCAAATATTGGCATATCAATGCCCGCGACTCAGATAAGTCACTGATAGGAAACAGCCTTATCGGACTTCCTCCTGTAAGGATTAAAATATTGTGAATGTCTGGCGAGGCTAATCTTTGGTCACAAGATTTTAATGCTTGAAGTGAGTGTGGCTAACTAAAATATTGAGATTTGTGCGGGCTCAAATCAGCTTCTAATTGGCTAAGATTAACGGAGTCCAAGATCCTGAGGACGGAATTTCGGCAAACTGAGGATTGCAGAGCTTACAAGGGCAAGCAGGAGTTAATTTCAATTTGAGTTTTCACAGAGTTCTTTTATGGATGAGTCAACTAAGTTATTCAGAAGCTAATATTTGAGAAATTAGGGAGAAGTGATGCTTAAAAGATCCTGGAGGGAAATTGGCTATGCATTTGTACTTGTTTCCAACGCATATTGTAATATGTACGCAATATGTACATTGTATCAAGAAATTCAAGAGATATCATTATTTATGCGCTTTATAGTCAATTGCAAACGACGTTTCTCCGGTGAAAATTCGTAGTTAAATGACTACCGTAGCGCTCTATTGGGAAGAACGGCTGAACCGAATTTGATGAAATATGGAATGGAGCTTTATTTGATCACGCTTAAGGAAACAAAATTAGGACTTAAAAAAAACCAAATCTAAAAAATATCCTTAACGTCCCAATTATAAGGTCCCCAAATTTCGAAAATAATATATATTGCGCTCTAGTAGTTGAGTAGAATATGTAAACCTGATATCAGTCCAAAAGAACAGTTCCAAAGGATTGTTGATGTTTTCAAAATTTCAAATTTGTTTAGAAATACCCCATTTTCAGTTTGAACCGCAATGTAATCCGTAATTATTTAAGACGATGAAAGAGACTGAAAAGATCTTTTAACTATATACATAGGAAATTACAAATCTTAATATAAGAAAAATCTGTGTAGCCCTTTACAAAAGTATGAAAAATTTTTCGATAAATTTTTCCACAAATATTTTAATATAATTAATAGTTCCACATGAATTATGTAAATGTAGCCTATTGGATAAAGTTAGATTCACGTTCAATTGATCTAAGTTCAAGCCCTCCCACCCGAGAGTGATATTTTTGATGAATTCTTCATATTATTCTGTAATGTAATAAATTACTTTTCACTATTTTTCAATAATTCACTAATAAATAAAATTTATTAAAAATTTAATTACTTTTTAGTATATTCAAATGAATTAAGTTAATTTAGGTTGATTGGATTTCGGATTCTGTTATTATATTCATAATCCTATTTCAAAGCTGTTGAAAGCAGAACTAGTCGGTATATCAGATTTCACACCTTGATGCAGACAGTGGCTTTTGAGTATGGTGTTTGAAATATATTTTTATGTATCATGGCACTTGCGAAAATATTTTACACACAAAAAGTACTTCAAGGAAGCAATTTCTTACACACACGGAATTGAGAATTCAGCCATCTCTATATAATTTCAAACACTCCGTTGTGCAGAGTGACATGATTTTTAGAAATACTTTTTGAAATTGTGGTTTCAGTTCATTTCGGTCTTTAACTTTGTTGACATTATAAAATATAAAAGGTCTGTGATAAAAGTATTCTAATTAGATAATTAGTCACATGACAGTTAAAAAGATGTGTTAAATATGCACCGTATAACGTTTCTGTAATACTTGTTTCTTTCATCACGTGATTAAAAAAAACAAGAGCGACAAATCACAAAAACCAGGTGACGAACTCAAAAACCTCAAAATTTAATTAATGTATTTGATATATACATATCATAGTTATGTTCTGATAAATAAACTTTTCTAAGCATTCATTCGTATTGAAGAATTGTTTATGCCGCTGCGTGTTAGAAAAGCGCTAGTAATATCAGCACCTACTGAAAGCATCAATTAAATTGTCTTCTTATGCATTTTAATATATCCTACAACATTGTTCTAAGCGGAATTTTTAAATTGCCTAGTATTTAACTGAAATGTATATAGTGTAAAACAAATCTAACAATAATTTACATTAGAATTCGATTTTAAATAAGTAATATCTGCATCAAACTGGTTCACTGTTATATAACTCAGCTACATTTTGACGAGTCAAACAAGGGGATAAGAATTACACGACAATGATTATGCTTTTTTTGAGTAAGAGGCTACATGACATAGTGAATCCCTTTAATAACATAGGAAGGGATTTGAAAGGGGGGACACGAAAAGGTAGCTAAGGGTTAACTGGGGCCCCCGAACTGCAGTTTAAGAATCCTACCCTGCATTCGCCTGAAAGTGATGCAGGAGAAACTCTAGAAAACCTGCATCAGGTAGGTCGGGCAATAGGTACTTCTCCCACGCCCTTCCGATGGCAGGGTAGGGGTTTGCTGATGGGACGCAGTATTCCCTTCTCCGTGCCTCGACCAGTTTAGGAAGCAGCTTCCGACTGTTCCAATGGGAACAGGGAACAACTCTTACGGTATACCAAAGGTCTGTGATCCTGGAACATACGCCTTAGATCAAAAATGGAGAGAGGAAAAGGCATCTCCAAAGGTAGCCCTCTCCGTCTCTCCAGAAAGGTTCACCTGCGAGAGAACATCTCTGGCTTGTTTCACCCATATTCAAATGATGAAAAAATATCTAATATTTATATTATAAATCAGTATACAAACGGCCTTGAGTCAGAAAAATACGTTTATTATAAATATAAATTATAAAAATATGTTTATTATACAAAAAATTGGAGGCAAGGGTTTGGTGCCTTGCATATTGCAACCTTGCCTCTACATTTTTTGTTTGTTTCATATATAAAATTATTAAACCTGATGAGGTCCTAAAACAAGGACGAAATGTCGGTCTATTTAATATTTATTTGTTAATAAACATAATTTTCTAACTCTATGCCATTTGTTTATTTATTTAGTATCCCACGATATTATGCATTCTTAAATAATAATAAGTTTTGGATAAATAATTCATGTATGGCCAAGTTTCTTAAAACATTCTCTACATTAATAATTATAATTCCCAACGAACCCATGACAACTGTAAGCCTTTGCTGTTTCCCACCCTTGTTTAAAATCCTAGAAAAATAATGAGATCCAAGGAATGCGCTACATTATAATGAATAAAAGTAACGGTTTTTGCAATGTGTTCAATGTATAGAATAATGTTCAGGTCTCATTTCTTCAGAGTGTTTGTATTTACAGTTTCAGATATTTCGTTTGATCCCACGTCTTGCCTCCAGGTTCAGAGATCAGGCAGCAGAAATGCATTGAGCGGATAAACACTTAACATACATATGGAACAAATGCAGTCCCAAATGATGTTTCTACTGTATCTAATTGCTTCGTAGGCCGTACTGTTCCAGTATTTTTCTCCTTCACTGAACCCCCAAATATCTGCGAACATTCTTGCAGAGATCATCAGCGTCTTAATAGATCTCAAGACCTAGCATTACGGAAATATTCTGAGTCTGGACAAATATTACTAGAACTTTCACGGAAAAATGTATTTCCATACTAATCTAATACGAATGAATGAGATAATGAAAAAAATGCTATTTATTCATATTTAAGTAGCCAGCATAAAATTCATTCGGTAATAACAGTATATTTTCTTAGTAATAACACTATATTTTTTGGATAGCACGCAAGTCCCAAATGCATTATTACCAAACTAGATGTAAGCACAGGACTAACACAAATATCTAATGAGGCATTACTATGGATTCACTGATAATAAGCTTCCACACTGCACCTTGCCTCAAGCTTTTTTGTATGATTTATGTCTGTGTGTTTCGGCAAAACTTTTCTTTAACAGTTTTACTATGATTTATATCCTCGAAAAGAATACAATCAGTATATATATTGTAATGAATTATTTTCTTGGGTTGGGTATTTGATTATATTAAAGCAAAACAAATTATTATTGACCATTAAAATATTGAAATGAGTTTTATTAACATAGCACGAAAACTCTGATCACAGGCTCCTGTGGATTTACGTTGCAGAGATTAGTTGCCCGCACTAAATACGTAGGCCTACTGCATATTCCTGTTTCCTGTTGTTATTTTCCACGTCTGTCCACTTGTTTCCACGTCCTTTTGCTAACTGTTTCGACGTCCTTCCAACCACTGTCCACAAAGTTCTTATTCCAACTCCTTCCACGTCTATTCACTTGTTTCCACGTCCTTTCGTCAACTGTTTCCACGTCCTTCCAACCACTGTCCACAACGTTCTTATTCCAACTCCTTCCACGTCTATTCACTTGTTTCCACGTCCTTTCGCCAACTGTTTCCACGTGCTTCCAACCACTTTCCACAACGTTCTTATTCGAACTCCTTCCACGTCTGTCCACTTGTTTCCACGTCCTTTTGCTAACTGTTTCCACGTCATTCCAACCACTGTCCACAACCTTCTTATTCCAACTCCTTCCAGGTCTGTCCACTTGTTTCCGCCAACTGTTACAAAATCTCTCCTCCTACCCCGGAGCTGGACGTTTTCCCGCCCTTAGCGTCACCGGACTTTTGTTGTTTCTAAGCCGCATGGAATTTTTCCATGGGCCGAACCAAAGGTTTACGGTGCCACGATGTACGCTATCTCGGGATTAAAATTGCCAGAGACGCGACAAAAAAATAAAAACAAAATAAAATTAAAATACGCGCGTTACAATATCTACAGACATTACCCACCCGCTTTTAAATAGTTTAACGGACAAAGAATTTACACGTGAGATACATGCAACCGTCACAAAGTTACCCATTTAATTTGCTTGTTCAGACTTGTCAATGAAAAATAGTTTACGGATATTCTATTTCTGTTAATAAAGTTATAATGGATACGAAAGTGTAATTGTGTCTCTCTAGGCTCTTGCGTTTTTTCTGCTCCTGAAGAAAGGCTTCCAGAAACGTTGTGTGGTATTTATATTATGGTTTCGTGCGATTTCCGCACGTAGCATGAGCGGACAGCTTCCTCCCCCCCCCCTTTCCCTTCCCCAATCATCGGGGCATTCCGTAATCCTGACCGCTGAGCGTTCATGATATACAGTTCCGGAAAGGCAACTTTATTCCGTAAAGAATCAGTATTTGTTTTAACATTAAGTGAATGTAATACAAGTTTTATGTACAACACTTCTGAAACTTATCTGGATTTATAATTTCTATCTCTATGTATAATATGGAAACTGTTCCAATTGGTAGTGATTCGTTTAATACATATGCTTAGAAGTGATCAATTAAGATACAAATCTTTTAACACTTATATTTTTCTGACTTCCTTAAATAAATGAAAACGTCGGCCTGTTATAAATTTATTATTAATTTAAATTTTGAAACATTATAATAGAAAAAACATTCTCAAAGTTTAATCCTTAATTTATTAGGACCACTTCAGGTGTAAAGACAATTAACTTTGAAAATCCGTGTTTCTAAAAATTCCAACAAAATAAGATTTTACAAACATGATAATTTATAATACAATTAATAAAAAATTTATTGAACATTTCTTACAATTATTTACATTAAAATGAAGTATACATACATTTCTTAAATGCGATTTTTCCACACATTGTAGGCGAAAATTCTGATATGTTTACAGCTGTTGAGAGTATTGTTAAGTTTAAAGAAACATTGACAAGTAAAATTATTTTAAATACAACTACGTGTAAATACAATGCTACGTGAAATAACTATGCTTTGTAAGTTATGTACATAATATAATATTATCTAGCTTCTAACCTCTTGTGTTTTTTTCTGCACATGAAGAACGGAACAAAGCAATGGATATGAGCCGCTGCTATTCTTACTAGCGGTCACGGAATCCCGAGGAAGCAGGAGTACTGACTCCGATGTGTCAATCATGTACATTGTATTGATGGGAAGGACTTTTCACTCAAATTATGAACAATTACATCATTCTGTCACCAATTTGAAATTGATTACCATTAGGAAAGCAATATTACGTATTTATAGTATTTTCAAATTCATTATACTTTGTAACAGCTTAGAATACTGCAAAATATTGAAATAAATATTTACAAAGTTACAAGTGCACAACATCGTTACTATTAATCATATTTGCTGGCAAGGAACTCAACCTTCTGGTCATATGAAATAGTCACGAAATTCGTATCGGATTTTCTTTGAATCTCTTGGTGTTCTCCTTGGATTACGCTGTAGGCATGTCATTTACTGCTGTTGTTGAACCTCTGATATCCCTGCCTGAGGAATATTTCAATCAGGATCTTGCGAATCAAAAGAGGCTGCTGGAGTGTAATTATTTCTCGAAGCAGCATTTCTTCTAAACAAAAATTGTGCAACTACGCATAATTCTCCAGAGCAATGATGATGACATCACAAACTTCAGGGATGAAATCGGATATTTGGAAACGAAGGTATATTGAAGGCTTATGAATGATTCCCCACTGGCGAGAAAACGGATGGCGATTGATAGCCTGACTGCTTAAAGCGGATCTCTTGCTTAGAAATATGAGGTCCAACCATTTCCAGAAGGTACACGAAACCTAGCGGTGTCAGACTCATAAAATTTCGGAAGCCCATTTCGTGCATCATTTTTAGTGTGCCTGCAAGGAGATTTTATATTTTCATTTTAATTCACGAATCTACCGGTTTGTTGATAGAATGAGGAAATTTCATATGAGGACACGATTGCTAGTGCGTTAACAGCTTGGTCATTGGCGACCCATAAATAAATTACAAATAGTGCTTGTTTACGTAAGTATGCTGCGATTCACATTGATTCCAATAACATACAAACAATTGAACAGTTTGAAAAATTAATTATATATTTCAAATGTGGGTTTCTTACATTTACATTTTACAATTCGTATTTGTTAATTATTTATCATAATAATAGGATAATTAATTATATTAGCTTATTTGAAGCTGCGACTGTTGCAAATTCCACTGTACTGTAGTCATAGTTTGTTTTTATTAGGAAGAGGCGTCTGCTTTTGAATATGTATCACTCTCTTGTTTCTTGACTAAATTTATGAGCCTTTTTACTCTACTTTTTGCCGTTTTATCATTTAAGTGTGGATAAAATAAGTCCAATACATTTATGAATGATGTAGAGCATATTTGGTAATCTCTAATAATGGTTCTTTGAGTCCGTAGCATTTAGTATAAGAGTCTTTAACTGTTCCAAAGGGATAGTTGGAGCACTGGTTTCTTCTTCATATAATAGTTTTAGTGGACCTAATGATTGACTAAGCGTCTTATATTTATGATCCTGAATGTTTTGTTTTGTTTTCTTGGGTGGATTAGTGCTTGTCTTATGTTCAGGATTACTGTCGTATTTCTTATCGGCTTGACTCGTCGAGCTCGTAGATGCAGTTCTTTTTTTTTTGTTTGTTAGTTGTGAATTATCCATGTCCGTTTTTTGAGGGTTAAATATTTGAATTGCGGGTGCCGGGTTCTTACACTGAATTTGCGACAATGTTGCTGGGCAAAGAATCTTGAGTCTACAGCAAAAAGTCCGAACAATGAATTCATTATTACTAGGCTTAAGGCTGATTCAATTAATATCCAATTCCTACTCTTACAAAGAAATCATTTCCTTTTTAAACATAAGTTCACATACATACAGTGTTTTTCTACTCTTTCAGAAACTATTCTTATCAATGAAAATCTACTTGGGATTTTTAGGATTCTAACATTAAATAAACTGCCGGCGTTAGAGTTATGACAACAATGTGTATCTGCTGTTGTGCCCGCAGTGTTGTTGGTTTTGCGATAAATTCGTGCGGCCCGTACGCCGTACAAAGGTTGCCATTTGGTAATCCTGAACAGCATCCCTAGTAATAGCTTTTCCACCCAGCACTGTGTATACAGCGGCTTATTTGCAGTTTGCTCAGTGGCTAGATACTGCGTGCACTCCATGTTGGCTCTTATCGATTCAAGTCCCGTATAGTGAATGCACAATGAAGCTTTAATCAGCTCATACAAAGTAAATAACACTTTAAGGCCCAGAATAATGGTTTAATTGTGTTTACGTAATCACGAAAATAATGTATACATATGGCACAAGTTTAGCACCTTCAATAAAATCGTAAAAATACATTAATTTAATATTTTAATTTATCTGGGAAACTGAGTATGAAATTGATATTTAAAAAACTTTCTTCAGAGCACTAAAAAAATTCTAGTTAATTATCAGATATGGGATTACGTTTTCATAGTTTGCTCCATCATTTAAAAAAGTCAATAATGTTTCTCGTAAATAAAACTTTCTTAAACAATTTTATATAATAATGGATCCCAGAAACGTTGTGTGGTTTTTATATTATCCATTTTTTGTCTGAATTGGTTATCTTTCTTATTCAGTATTTTCAATCAGACGTAATTTTTTTAATTTACCCTCATGTAGCCTGTTACCCTTAAAAAAAACACGTCGGGGCTGTAGGGAGGGCATGGAAGAGTTTTCCAAACAAACGTCCTGATCTTCTCCCCGGCTATAAGAGCAGTTTGAGGTCACTCGTTATCGTGTTGTATGATGATCTTCCCAGTGCGTTTCTTGTGCAATGCACGTCTTAGTTTCAAGTGTCTGGATACAGCGGGTGGCATTTATGGCCTGTCGAAGCTTGAGAAAGTCAACCAGAATGCCGTTCAGCGTCCCAGAAGACGCCACCCATAACTTTCCCAGCAGATCAAGCTATCTTCGCTTTCTTCTTCGTTGCCGAATAGTAATGGAGTTATTGCATACTCTGGCATTTTGTTTCATGCTTCTAGTAATTGATCCAACTTTCAATCTCTGAAGATCGTCGGTGATGATTCTTCTCTCAAATTTGTGCTCGTCGGTTAGTAACCGTGGGACACACCAGGAACAAACCATTCCATGCACCATTTTATGTCCTGTTACTAGTCTTCCTGCGATTCAATTCAGTGATCTGTCTTCTCTGAAGAACTGATCATTCCCTTGTTGCGTTCCGTGGAGACAGTCCGAGGAAGCTCCTTACAAGGCTCATCGAGGATACTCGTGTTTGCTGTCGCCCAAGAAGAAGTCTCCGTATGCGCGCTGAAGTCTGTGGTGAATTTCAGCAACAAATGTTTCCTCTTCAATCAGGAATTCAATCACAGCACGCTTTTTTTAGGGTAACAGGCTACATGAAGGTAATCCACATGTTGGCAACTCCCCTTTAATAGCATAGGAAAGGATTTGAAAGGGTGGATGCGGAAGGGTAGAGGAAGGTAACCAAGGGTTAACTAGGGCCCCCGGGCTATGGTTTAAGGATCCTACCCGGCAATTCACCTAAAAGTGATGCAGGGAAACCCCTAGAAAAACCTGCATCAGGCAGGTCGGGCATTTGGAACTTGTCCCACCCCCTTCCGATGGCGGGAGAGGGTTTTTTCTGTTGGACGGAGCATTCCCTTCTCCGCGTCTGGACCAGTTTAGGAGGCAGCTGGCCGACTATTCCAACGGTAGTAGCGGACGACTCTTATCGGTATGCCCAAGGTCTCCGATTCCGGAATATACACCTCTCAAAACAGGTCGAGGTGCCTCCTCGACGAGATAATTTAATGCCTCGATTTCTTCTCTCAGCCAATAAGTATACAATTCAATGTCTCTTCTTGTCACTATATCAGTGAATTGTAATGAAACGTCTGTTTAGTGGGGTTATCCGGTTAATAATCCCTCAAAGTTCCTAATTGGCATGTTTTAGCCTCAGGTTTTGTGGAGAGCCATCCCAAACTACCATTCATCGCGACCGTGCGCTTCTCAATTACTTTTATGTAAATTTATTAATTGATCCCGGACCGGAAGTTACTTCCGAGTTACAGAACTATCAATATCTGTTTGTTAACGTAAACTAACAACTAAACTAAACAATTGATTAAAATTATGCTAGATTTAACGTTACGGTTCACTTCAGCAATATTTGGGGATTTTAGTTTGTCTGAGTCATAATTTAGAGCAACATTAATTATTTGTGAGTGATGGTTGAAGTGTGTAAGAAAAATGCAATAAATTCCTTCTTCAATGATGAAGTATTTTGTTTCTTTTATTATTTCAGACATCAGATTATTTTGCATTCCTGATATAATATTACAATACTTATAAATTTTATTGTGCACTACACTGCCACGCAATAAATTAATTAATTAATATCGAAATAGACGTGATGACTTAAGAAATTTTGAGAATTGTTTTGTCTGTAGTAAATAAGTAAATGAAATGGCATTTTTGAATTTAACAGACTATTTAATATTTAATTGCATTACCATATTTTTATTTTCTAATTTTGAAACAGATTCAGGTGTTTAACAATTGATGATTATAGAAAAATTCTTATAAATGTTGTTATTTTAAACTGTTAATTAGATAAAGACGTAGAAAATTAACAGAAAAAAATTATCAATAAAATAAATACCTCACAACGTTTCTGAAATCCATGTTGCTTTCCCCAGATGATTCAAAATAGTAAACGTTGTAAGAATGAGACTCCGCACCAACAAGGTAACGAACTCAAAAGCCTAGTAGGATTGCAGAACCACTGTGAGGTATTTATTTTATCACTTAATTGTGTCTGTAAGTTGGCTACTTCATTATCTAATTAGTCTTCACCTAATTCAGACGTTTTATATTTTCATTTTTAAATTATTAATGTTAATATTTCCTTAAAGTCTCAATATTACTTTGTATTTTAATAAATTTAATATTTTAAAATAGTATATTCAATATTTACATGAATACCTTTGTAATTAATCGAAGATAAAACCCCCGAACGGGTTCGAAATGTAGCATGTTGTGGTTAATTTAATTAATGTTATAAAATCTATTAAATATGCATTTTCATTACCTGATTTGGATTTATAATTTAAGCTATTGTCTCTAATTTAATAATTTATTTTGGGCATTAGGCAACTAATCAACATTTTATTCTGGACATAATAATCGGTAAGAAACGAGAAAATTTTAACTTTTGTAAAAGTGAATTGGAATGAATCAAATTATCGTTTAGTACCTTCACAAACTGCGCATGTGCTAAAGACGAGATCATGATTGGTCATCGGCAGAGATTCATTTGCTAACTTAGAAGCGTTCTAATTGATTGTAAAGTGTACTGTAAACACCGCAGGTACACGTAAACAAACTGTGTTTGGCCGCGCACGATTTCTGTCTGCAGGCAAAGGAACACAACAGAAATGGATGTGTGAAATAATCTAATTAGTTGCACTGTTTGCATTGGGACTAATTACGCGGCCAAATGGAGCAACGTGTTGTGACAATGGTCGCTGTAACAACAGAGCCTGCTAAAGCTGTTGTCTCGCTGGCCTCGCCGCCAGCAGATTGGCACACGCTCCTTGCTTATCTTCCAACTCGCTCTATCGTTAACATACAAACCCGTAAACTTCACCAAAACATCTATTACATTATTTCTTGCTTGAAGGGGGGATATTATGAACTAAAACGTAAAAGAATAATAACGTGAAAAAATTACGTCTGATAGAGAATAAATAATAAAAGATGATAGCCAAATACAGACAAAAGAAATGATAATATAAATAAAGTTTCTTGAAGTCTCTTGCGTTTTTTCTGCACCTGAAGAAAAGAACAAGGCTCCCAGAAACGTTGCGAGGTATTTATATTTTCACTTCTTTTGTCTGCATTTGGCTATATTTATTATTAGTAGTAAAAGAATAATATTTCAAATATTACGAATTATATAAATTCGGAAGTTACCAATATATTTATAATGTTAATAATAATGAAAGAGACTACTGATGCATTTTATTAATATAAAGAATTTTTATATTGTAATAATCAATAGGTTTACTTTAATTAAATGAAGTAATAAACAAAAATGAACAAACAAAATATTTATTTATTTTGTGGCAATAACTCAAAAACAATTACAATTTAAAATATTAATTTCTCAGGTCTTTCACTGGGTTTGATAATGGACACAACAAACTGATTTTAAAATCTTATTAGCAAACAGTTCATATTTACCTAAACAATACGTCGATATAAATAAATTAAAAAGAAAGAAATTAACTTTGATTGACAATTAAAAGAGAACGAAATCTGACTCTATCTTTTAATTACGTTTACAATTAATCGTTAGTTTTGGTTTTGTTACTTACGTAGTGTCCAGCTGGTACCAGTATTCCTTTTTGGTTTCAGATTTGGCAAAATTTTACACTCATTCTAATATTCACAGATTTTACACTATTGAAGTCAAAATTGATAGGCTCCCAGGAACTCGGATGATCCTCTTTTTTGTCAGCTATCTGATGTCTTCTTGCCTTATACGAATCCTTTGATTCGTAGATTTGTTAGTCCTTTTACCGCTTTGGACTTAAACTGCAACTTTACTATTCCGGCTGGCTATAGACGTAAAACTGCACTCCTTTCCTGGCTGCTGATAGACGTAAAAACTGCTAACTTTGCGATATTTACGAGGTAATACTTCCGTGAATACTTTTACTTTGACGTAAATTCACAACTTTGTTTAATAATAAATTAACGATGGCTAGTCTCTGCTCTAGTATTATTCGTTCCGTACTCTGAAATGTCCCGCCACCAACTAACTCTTAGTACTCTCCAGTTTTAGCGCGCATACGCCATTTTTTACTTTCCGACAAAGCAACAGAGCTCGGCTCCAGTGTCGCTTTGGAAGCTCCTGCCGCTACAATTAAATTTTATTAAAACCAATTAATGGCCTTACATTGGCATTACAATATATTCATAAAATTTATTGATACCATAAATTTAATATCGCTTATTAAAACGCTATTATTGTGAGAACGTCTTCTGCTCAAATGATCTTTGACAAACAATAGTACTAATTACAAATATTTCAATGAAGGAATGCGTAAAGTTACATGATGCAGGAGATGAAATATCATTATTGTATCAATGTACCCGGAATATGAATAAATGCCTTGGTTATCCCACACAGATTTATTAATTTTCATTATTATTTTTGTTTACTACCGTATACTCGTGAGAATTTCATTTCACTTTTGCCGCGAAAGGTTATGAGCATCTCTTGTTACGATAACACCTCAACATTATTAGACCCGCATTAGGTTTCGTTGCAGAAACTCTGTGTTAACCGGTTTGTAGGGGCCCCGTCATTGATCACGTGGGCTGATCTGGACCTTTTGATTGGTTCCCCGAATTTTAGCGCGTGTTCTGCACTTGGGAGGTATGTTTTTTCTCAGTCTTTGAAACCACTCTAAGAGTTAGTCTTGCTACTTCCGTCTTAGTGTGTGCAGGCTTCTGGGTTTTAAGAGCTCAGTCTAATTTTCTCTAATAATCGATTACTTCATAGCGCTTTCTGATTTGTTCGACTTCTCGGAGCGGTACTATAGATACAAATACCCTACGTCATCGTCTTTTCTATCCCCTTTCCTAAAAGTCTTCCTCTCGACGCTGAAGAAGAGGGGGCACTGGATTTTCCTCCGACCTAATCCTATTCAGTCTGATCATTTCCGTATCTTCGCTCAATAAAAACTATTGACATCCTCCTTATTTTGATATCTACGTTTCAGCAGGTATGATATATTACAGCTAATACGCAAACAACTAATAAGTTGGGAAAAATATTGGGCTGGAAGAAAATTATAAAATTAATTTTAAATCTTTTAAACTTTAAGATTTGTTAAAAACAATAGATACCACCCACAATTTTTATAAACAAATTGTACTTATAGTATAAACTGTTTGGTATGCAATGGAATAAACAAAACGAGCATAAAAAACTCGTATTAAAGATCAGAGAATTAATTTGAAAGGTCCTATCCAGAAATATTCATTGGTTTCCAAAACTTCAACAGTTTAAGTGCTTTTTACTGAATTAATTCTTATATCAAATTTAGGCTTTAACTTTCAAGGAGGATGGTCCGTGCAATTTATTTTAAAATTCGACGCCCTGTAGAAGTATTGCGCCAGTGCAAGAGAAATATATATAGTTCAATTGTTTGAGAGGTAAGCCTGCGCACATACCACGCTGTGCAACTCAGAGATCCAAGTTTGACACTTTCCTGAAAACACTCCAGTTGCCACAGATTGCACTACTGTGCGTTTGCCTTGGAGTTGTGTCATATGTAGAACTGTTACAATTAGCTAGGTTCCGTCACGTTAGTTTTTAATACTTCAGTAGCCACTCACTGGAACAATTTAAAATATTTAACATTTGTTGCTGTGATTTTATATTTCAGAAATGTTGTTTACTCATAAGTATTAAGGTAACATGACTTTTAATATTATACTTAATAGAGCGGTCAACAATATCACGGTGTAACTACTATGTTTTCATATCTTGATTGTTTCTGTGAGTTCAATAAGACGCAAGATTTGAGATTATAACGTCTTATTTTCTGAACAAAAAACCGTCTGAAGCTTCAAGTGCCATTACAAACCCAGAATAACCACCCTTGTGTAACGTGTGCTTTGTGATGTAATACCAGCCTAGGGTGACACGACACTAATGGTTTCAATGCTTCCAACTGGAATAGATAGCTGTAATCCCCCTCTAAATTGATGCTCTCGTGTGAAAACATGCAACCTTATAAACGTGTTGGCAGCTAATTTAAAAGCAGTAAAACAACAGGAGATGTTTCCACACTTGGCTGTCATTAATAACACCGTCTTAAGGCAGTCATTAGTTGGAGCCGACAAAGCACGGTGCCGGAAATAAGGATGAAGCCGGATCAGCGCAGGACTGACCCCTTCTGCATTCCCGTGATTCGCCCACACTCTACAGCTTTGACGGTTCAATGTCAATTCGAGTAACAAGATAACGAATTTTTATGTTTGGAGTAGATTTACCGCACGGTGATTCTAATATTAAATAATCTCCTCCGGGGAGAAAATCTGATCATTTATATGTAATGATTAATTGGCAAAACAGGCTGAAACTTACCCAAATAATAATTATTATGGGCCTAGAAAAACATTTAACACTTAAATATATATGAATTATATATACCTGACATAAATATTGCAATTATTTATGGATAAATTTGTAAATAATGTAAGTATTCAGGGACTTTCATAAATATATTGTCATTATTGAATATTGCATTCTGTATCTGAAATTTCTTTGAAGAAAAATAGATCAATATGCGATTACAATATTTACTGTATATTACATTTATACATTTAAATTATTATCTTTTTTACACAATTAATATTTTTTTCGAGTTCATTTCTACCTATAATGTCGATTGCTTCCGATCAAGAAAATTTACAGCTTTAATTTTTTTGTAACTAATACATGCACCTTTGTTAACAAAGACGTAATAGTAATGCAGTTACATAATCATCATTGATTAGGCAAAACACCATACTATATAATGATCTCAACGTTCCAGCTGTAAAGTGCTGAAGTTTGCCGAAAATATCAGGCGAAAATATAATGGCATATATTTTCATTGTTATGCATTGTTTATGCATAGTAATAGAATTATCTCATTTTCCAAATTATATGAAAAAAAAGTGAGGATATATTAAAAGATAATTAAATTTACATATTAAAAATATTTCAGCAACGTATTTCAAGACAAGATTTTTTTTTTCAGAAATTTGCTTCATGAGGGTAATCTACGTGGTGGCAACTCCCCTTTAATAGCGTAGGAAGGGATTGCAGAAGGGTATATCAAAGTAGCCTAGGGTTAACTAGGGCCACCGGACTGTAGTTTAAGGATCCTACCCGGCATTCGCATTAAAGTAATGCAGCACAAACCCTATAAATCTTTATTCAGGTAGGTCGGGCATTTGGTACTTGTCTCACCCCCTTCCCATAGCGGGAGAGGAGTGAATAATAAAACTCAATTGCGTCCAACAATCCGTTTGGTATTACGATGATAGTATGGTCGGAAAAACGACAATTAAATAATAACCAACTCACAACGTTTCCTCCACCAATCGGTGGGCTTTATCAATTGAACATTAACTGGATAAGGTTAACCCATATCCGCGTTTTTTTAAAACCAAAGTTTTATAAAGAAGAAAGAACTTACTGACTAAGTAAAAGATCACATGTTTCACTAAACGAATCGCTATTGCTCTGAACATTAATGGTGTTGCATTGATTTATCCTGATATTAATCATTACAGAAATGAGTCTAGAAAAATAATAAGTTTCCATATCAAGGATTTTGACTGGATCTTTTAGTGACCTTAGTCAGTAAGTTCTTTCTTCCTTTTAAATCTTTGATTGAAACGCGGGCATTTTTTTAAACTTATCCAGTTAATGTTCATTTGATAATGTACTCCGTTTGAGGATGAAGTATGAGTTGGTTAATATTTTATTGACTGTTTTTCTGGCGATACTATCATTGTAATATTATAAATTTAACAGACATATTAATTATTGTAATTCGTTTGGTATAATAATCTATATTATAATGCATCATTTATGTCGCGTTTCTACAATCAATTTATTGTAATGTTATCACTGCATCTAAGTTGACTACCCAGAATTATCAACCTCGTTTAATAATATTTTTAATTATTTATAAGTTTCTGAATGTTAAAATACTCTCGTTTTTATCTTACGTCGTAAAAAGATAGTTATTATATTGAATTTATGGAATAAATGTTTTACATTCAGCTTGAGTTTGACTTTAGTCCAACTTGAACTTTATTTCAATACTTAATGAGCGCCCTGCGTTACCCCGGTATTTATTTACGTTAACACGGGGAGGAATTAATTCAACACTAGTCCCATAGTAAATATTTGATATAACCAGCGACAGTGGCGTCACATTTTTTTGACGATTAACCCCTTCATGCCCACTGCTAGACTTATGCCGAATGGGGGAGGGGTTTAACCTAAACCGAACGTAGATGTAGAAGAACTTTACTATAACCTAGTCAAGAATTCTCCTTAAATACTCCTGATACCTTAAGAGAGATGAATTGATTTCCCGATACAATAAAGGAAGTAAAACATACGGCCGGAACTTTTTAAATACTAATAATAAATAAAATAATTTAAAATTATATAATAAAAAAATTAAAAAGAATACCGGTATCATGCTGGAGTAAAAACTGACGACCCTTACTTTCGTGGGGGTACAAAAATTATCCTGGTTCCTTAAATGAGTCAAAAATAGTCCGGGTACTTTAAGGGAATAGAAAATACCCCCTGTAGGGAATTAAACATTCTTCCAGTATCATAAGAAAATGAATAGCCATCCCAGTATTTTAACGAAACCATGAATCCTCTCGTTACCTGACTCTGGTTCCTTAAGATAGTAGAAAAATATTCCCGATACCTTGAGAGACTAAAAATATTATCGGTAACTTAACAATGTACAAAATAATCCCAGTACAATAAGGAAGTCAAAGATATTACCAATACAAGAAAAGAATCGAAAAGAATCCTTAAGGGAATCAAAAATATGCTCGGTACTTTAAGGAAGTAGAAAAAAGGGAATACTTTCGTTACGTCCAAGGAACGTCATTGTTGATATCAGCAAACCGTAACGATTGAGTTGATGATAAGGTCTTTTTTAAACGGATCTTTCTTTTCTCACCACTATGCGGATGTTACTGAACAATTTAACCGACATCGTGAGACCCAGCATAATTCTCAGCCCGATGAATAAAACCATTGAACCGATATTCATTTCCGTCGTTTTCACATTTTTTGTGTCCCGGTTTTACTCATACAAATAGTGGTTGAATTTAAAGTTAACGAGCATGCTTATGTCAGAAATAAACTCAACGACTTCCGTAACCTCGGATTCGACTCAAATATCTGTCATTTTTTCACTATTTTTATGTAAAGCCTTTCCACCCCCACCACTGTAAGAATATCTCCCCCTTGCCATTTGTGATGGTAATTAAACAGTTACAACCTTTATAATGTCTCCATCAAATTCAGCGACCCGAAAACTTCTTAGTCGACGCTGTTATTCATTTATTATTTCGAATTTTTTAACACGCACTAGGTAAAATAATTATTTAGATAATTAACTATTAATATGGAATTACAAAACACGACAATAAACACAAACTGACACACGCACACTAGGAAGTAGCACAAACACAAAAAACTGTAAAGACACTTCACGTAATTAAACGTCGAGGAATATGCACTTCCGTAGAAACTCAAGGGTGTACATGAAACCAACAAATAAATTTCTAAAATAAAAGTAAGCAAGTTATGAAATAAATAGTTTAATTAGCAACACATTAAGCACTTTCGCAGTAAAAAAAATATTAGGGAAACGATCAAGAAATTCCCGTGCTGAGTAAAAAGCGCCTTCAGTAAAATATTCTTAGGCCTATACTGCTACACAAAACTCTGGTTAGACTCATACTCTAGTATTGAACAGAGTATTTGGTGAATTAATTCCTATCCGGTTTCAAACCGTGTTGTACACGATTCTGCTCTTTGGAAAAACGAGCTTTTCTTTGTGCTGGACAAATAGCAGCGATAATTATCCTTGTTCTAGCAAAACACGGTATAAAAACTATATTTTACAGATATATATGAAAATCCCTGCAACTGTGGTCTAAAATCTATAGGGCAAATTGTTGGTACCATCGATGATAGAATTAAGGAACACTAGAGACATTTACGCCTGAAGCAACAGAGCAAGTCAGCCATTTCAGAACACTCTCTGTTTACTAGACAAAATAAGTTTTAGAAAAACCCGACAAGACTAAAAGCTACTGGGACAGAATAATAAAAGAGGCAATTAATATAAGGCCCAGTAGTAATTTGCTTAATAGGGATTCCGGATTCCTGCTAAAGAAGCCTGGAACCTAGTTCCTGCCGGCTGAGTTTATGTAAAGACTCCTCAACTAAGACCACTACTTCAGTCTGAAGAAGATGACGCCGCCAGTCGTGGAAACGTTACTGATTACATATACAATTCGATTGGAAACCCGAGAGAAATTCATTCATGCTACCGTATCTTCAGTTTCTATCACACCCACGCCCAACGACATCTTGTAATGTTCTATTTACACACGACCGTGACATGACTGGCTTGACCTGCCCGTGTTTCTGCTGACAGTGATCCCGACTGATTTCTCTTTACAATGGTTTGTTTTTCATCAGTGGTGTGACAGTGCACTTGAGTGGCCGAGTGTAACGTAGTTATCGGATGTCAGCCTCTTGACAATCACGCTAATTTTGTATGAAGAAGAGTAGTAAGTAATCAGAAAAAGGAAGCGGGTAGTCTACGCCAGGTATGGCAAATTGACAGTTATTTCAGGTAATGTACATTGACGATGGAGCAAAATTGTTTTAATACAATACTTTAAAATGCCGCTAAAGTCGTTCAACTTGGAAGTGAGCACACACTCCTGCCACACGACGATGACTGCCACCGTTTGTCTGAATTAAGTCGTTGAATAATTAGCACAGACATGATTACCAATTAATATTTTATATTTATTGGTAATCAAACATACAAATCAGAAATAAACTATAACAATAACAAAACCTTTCAAATATCAAAGATAGACTATATGTAAAAGTTATTGATATTCTGAAGAAAAAACAATATAAAAACAGAGAAAAATTCCGACAGGAACACAGCAGGGGAAAAAAAAAAGAAAATTGTGAATAATTAGAAAATCACTGTGAGGGTAGCGTAGTACAGTCACGGTAACACCCAGACCGAGTGTGAACACCGCTACTCAAAACTCCTACAAAACTCTTTCCAACCTTGTAGGTGGCAACATGAGCCAGTCACGGCACTATCACGTCAGGGGCCATATGTAAATAAACTTAAATTCAACTTTAAGCCACATTCACAATTAAAATGCAAAACGACTTACATTTTCAAAACAGAACCGCGGTCTCCTTAGTCTCTGCTCACTACTTTAACGCGAAATTTTATACGAAATTAATATTTTTATTTAAATCGATTTGATAGTCTTCTTTTGCGTAATTTGTTAAGCTTGCGTAGATGTCTGGACAGTGGTCATCTGTACTGGAATACAGAAATCTGATATTTGGAGATATCCGATATATCGAGAGAAGCGAGAATGTATTGAAAGCAGGTTCCTGTCGGAAGTAAGTATGTGACCCAAAGTCAAAACAAGAAAGATTGATTGAGTTATGTTTTAATAGAACGTATTGAAATTTAATTCGTCAGATAAAACATGTACTTTCGTTACGTCATAGCGTAGTTTATATCTTGTGTATATCTTTCATGTCTGACTGCTTTGCAAAATGTGTCGTCATTTAAAGTTATGAATGTTGCTATGAATTGTAGAATGTGAATTATAAAAGAGCTATTCTCATTCATAATGAGAACGATCTACTGTGTAGTAAAATAAATCAATCTGTTGCCACGTATGTGCTTACATAACGTTATATAAGTTGACAATAATTCCTTTTACTGTTTCATCATGTTTGTCAACAGAGAATTATTTAGGGTTTTATTTTCTCGTAATTGTAATATATTGAAAGGAGTCGCTACTGTTTCCCAATATAATAAATATTTTGTAAATAGTAATCGTTTCCCAGCTAAGCATGTATTCCTTAACACCGGAAAATCGAATCAATTTGTAAGTTGTTTCTTTACTATTCATAATTGTAGTGTGACTTGTATTACTTCAAATTTTTAAAATTGCAGCTAGAGAAAAAGTTGCGACAGGAATATTGTGCTGTTATAAAATTATTCGAAAGGTCTGGCTTAAAAAATGCTAAGCAATTTCCTTTTTATATCAGCAACCGAAGTTTCCATAGTTCAAAATCTAATGATCAAAGAGAGACAAAAGACCCGAAGAAACCAGAGAAGGAAGATGAAGATGAGAACAAGATATCGTCCCTAATTATTAAAGCATTTCTGTGGATGTTAACAGCTTATATGTGCATAGCCCTTGTGTCCTTAATCTTTCCAAGCAGCAACCAACCAGAGGTAATTGAGTATCATTCAGCAAATCATCTTGTATAAACTTATACATTTGTATGAATGATTTACCCTATGTTATATCTCTGTTTTTATTATGTTTATTATTGATATGTAAATGAAAATTGGCAGTTATTTGAATATTTCTTTCCGTAATTTTAATTTCAGAGAGAACTATTTAAATTATCCTATAATTTTGTCAATATTAAAACAAGGAAAATTGCTATGTATGGGGTATTGATGATGTCACGATTTTTAATTTGCATATATCTCAGTAATTAAGATTGCTTTCTGAAAACAGTTCCAAGTGTCGTAGAATGTCATGTATGTAAAATTTCATGGCAAACCATGGGACATGTTGTGTGATTCAAATTCTGTTTAGGCTGTCCTAATTTAATATTTTTCAAATTTTCTGGAAATTACTTTGTTAATCAATAGGAAAGATAGCCAATTCAGACAAAAAGGTGATAATATAAATAACACACAATGTTTCTGGGATCCTTGTCCCTTTCTTCAGGTGTGAAGAAGAGCCTGGAGCAACACAACTGCACTTGGAAGTTGGCAAAACTAAAAAGCCAAGATACTGCTCTTTTATATAGTGATCATTATATAACAAGGAAGTCAGATAAACCAATTTGATGTTATATTCAGAACTAGATGCAGAATTTTACAATCTTTTTCTTGAAATATTTTGATTTAATCACTGCAAGGAGAGTAATAAATTGATTGTGTTTATAACTATAGAATATCAATTATTAAATAAGAATGCTTAACCTTGATCGGTTTGTAATTAACTGTAATAAAATATTAAACAAATTCTGCTTCTGAATTAACAGATTTGTTAAAATATTTTCAATATTTGTATTCAGTTTACAAGCATATAATCTAGTTTCAAAGTAATTAATTTTCATTTATAGGTCATACGGTATGTTTCATGGAATGAATTTGTTCATCATATGTTAGCTAAAGGAGAAGTAGAAGAAGTTATTGTGAGGCCAGATGTTGACATTGTAACTATTGTACTGCAGGATGGTGCCATTGTCAAAGGAAAAAGGGTAAGTTGATTACAGTAAAATTCAAAATAATTTTAATAAAGAGTAATGTGAAAAGAATCTCGTACTTATTCCTGTTTTCTTATTTTAAGTGTTAACACCTTTTCACTAAAACATAACTCTTGAAATGCAAGTAAAGGAATTAAAAATAATATAATGAAGGGGGAAAAGTATTGTCTGTCCATAATAATTGTGAGAGATACGAACAATTGAAATTGCTAACTTAACATCACTACATATGCACAAAGGCACAGATGTATTCATCATCCAACCCTTTAATATAATTTAGACAATGCATAAAACTAACCATACATGCACAGTAACACCATCTGTGCCTCTTATTTTGAATTTCTTTACTAGCATACATAAAGAATAGTTTGTTGTTTTTTTTTAAAAAAAAAAAAGAGCAAACAAGTACAACCACTTATTCTTATTCTAAGAATAATATATTGTTGACAATTTTCTCTTTATCATCCAATCACTGGAAGAGTTAAATATTGAAAGGGGAAAATCTATTTCAATTATTATATTAAATTTTTCCTAATGCAACTCCCACTGCATTCCTTTTCCTCATCATTTGATGTTATGCCAAGTGGCAGCTTCCTAGTGATGTAACTTTCATCAATTTCTTCTGTTCCATGCTTTCCTCTTTGTATGTTTGTAATTCCCTAACTTAACAATAACGATCACCTTCATTCTTCTTTCCCTCTCTTCATTCGTTCCACTGAACCTTCTAAAGCTGTATTCAAGTTCCTCACACCACATGTTCTAACCTGTTTGTTTTCCTTTTCATAATTTCTTTTAACAAAGTCTGTTCATCTCCTATTCTCCTCAGTACCTCTTCATTCTTCACTTTATCTATGCCTCTACCCTATCTCTTTCCCATTGTACATATTTCACATCCTTACTTCACAATACTCATAACATAGCATTTAACAAGTTTTTTCTCTCAAATCTATATCCCTATTTCTATTACAAAATAATTAGATTTCTTGCTGAAGGCTTCTTTTGCTATTGTTATCCTGCCCCTTATCTCTGTTGAGCTCTTCCAATCTTCAGTCAACCATGTATAACTTGAGAAATAGCATGTCATGTGCAGTGGTCCACTGCCCTGTATTGTATTGGGGTATATTTAACATAAACCTTTGTTATGGCAGAGGCGAAGTATAAAAACAATTCTGAAAACCTAGACACAAGGAAACATTGTGTTCAGTACAGGACATGTTGTGTATCAAATAACTTATGCTTGGAAGTTAAGACATTAATACTGGGTGTGGTAAGAAGACCTTGTAGCTGTCGGTATATACCATTTGTAAGAATATATTATGAATGTTTTTAAGAATGATAGTGGAGGTACTCCAACAAGGAGTTCCCATTTGATGATAATACTGTCCTTCTCCTTTCTCCTATTCCACATCTAAAATGCTTTACTATTTCACGTGACCTTTTACCTAGGTATCTGTACTGCTTCACTTTATCATTTCTTCCTTCCCATGTCTGACCTTACTATATCCCTCATTTTTATTTACTTCCAGTATTTATTTATTTTTATTTCATAATCTTTAATTTCCTTTTCTAATTTTGTTAGCATTTTCTGAACATCTTATTGTTATTACACATGACCATCATATCAGCAAATCTTATACAACTTATAATCTTTCCACATACATTTATACATTTGGTATTTTCCCTAAAAATTTCTTATTGTATCCTCAATATGTATATATTAAATAAGGTTGACGACGAACAGTGTTCCTGCCTAAATGTACCCATTAAGCCATAAATTCATTTACTTCTTCTGCCACTTTTTGCTTCACATACAATTCTCTAATTAGTCTCCTACTTTCCAATCTACTTTATTTTATTTTAATATTTCTTGCATCTTTCCCTAAGTCAACCCCTTTTTGTCAAGGTCTATGAAACAGACTCGTTCATCTGTTTCAATCAATATATCTTTCTACAGATAATCTCAGCATTCTAATCACATCCCTGGTTTCCTTCTATTTTCCAAAACCAAATTGTTCTTCTTATACATTTTCTTTAATTATTCTTACCAATCTTCTATTTAAGTTGTGTGTAATATCAAACTTATTGTTCGATATTCTGAGCAATTTTTCATTTTATCTGTCTTCAGGATTAGTATCACAAGTGATATGAAGTTTTCAGGTCATTCCCCTAATTCATATATCTTATTCCGCTGTTACATTATTTCTTCTACTTCTTTAATTTTTAAACATTTACATAGCTCCATTGGTAATTCATCTATTCCAGTTGTCTTTCCATTTCTAATCTCTTTTGTTGTTTTCTCAGCCCCTCACTTCAGTAGTGTCTGTCATCTTTCTTCTTCTGTTAAATCCTCCTCCTCCTCTTGAGCTTTTTCTCTGTAGCATAGAAGTCTTTTATATACTCTCTCCATATGTAAATATTTATTTTCCTCATATATTATTTTACTGCCCTTACCCTCAGTCTCTCAAATTTTACTGTTCCTTTTCCAGTTATTGGATTAAATTCTCTTACATTATACATTAAATTATATTGTTGTTTTTTTCTTTAAATGTACGAATTGTTGTCCTCCTGTAGAGGTTCTTCCACTTTTAGATGTAGTTACCAAACCCTGGGACAATGGAGTACCTCAAACCTATCACCTGCTCATCCAACTTCATGAATGCTATTGGCACTTGGTGTTGACATTTTGGAGTGAGAGACTATTTGAGATTATTTAATATACTTGTGTCTGTAAAACTTTTAAGCATTACAGCATTTTTCATTTGTTTGTTTCAATAAATAATGTTTTTTATCCATGGATATGCTGAACAATGTGTGTTTCTCTCTAAATGTCTCATAATGGAAAGTACCAGTACCATAATGCATTATTTTTAAAATACAAAAAATAATTATAGTTTTTTAAAAATCTCTGGAGAGATTTGTCTGTACTTCAATATAGAAAACTGTAAAAATGTTAGGCTTCAGGTTGATAATTTTACTCATTTTACACTTTGGTAATCTTACATATTTGATTCTTAGTTTCCATTGCTGATTCTTAGAACTCACTTTTATTGAGACTATGTTCAATTATAAGGTCACTTTTGGCTATTTAAACATTTGCTGCTTAATCTGAAGTTTTGTTGTATCCTCAACAATGAATATACTCATTTAGTAAACCAAGTTTTATTATGCCATAAATAATTCAATTTGTTCTCTTAGACTCATTTATAATTATTCAAACATTTGAAATTAATATATGCCTCAATTTGCTTAACAGGTCATTATATTTTCAGTAATAACTTTTTTGGTAATTTTTAAGAATGTATATTCTTTGATTTAATACCTTTATTTTTAATTTGATACAGATTGACCATAGAACCTTCCATATGAATATTGTGGATATTAATAGATTTGAAGAAAAAATGCGAGAGGCTGAGAGAAGACTAGGCATTACTACTGATAATGGAATACCAGTAATATATGAACGGAGTACTGATACAGCAGGAAAATTACTGGCCTCCCTCATTGTGGTTGCTATTTTGCTAACTGTACTGTCACGGAAAGTAAAAATACAGATCAAAGGCATTGATAGCTTTGTAAGTTAACTTTTTAACAATTTACTTCCACTGTAGTATTACTGCTTTAGTTATTTTACAATTGTGAATATTAACAAATTGAAATAAAAATTATATGCCATTATTTTAAATATATTCTTTTCTCCATTTTTAGACCCAGTTAGCAAGAGCCAAGTTTACACTTGTTGATCCTGTCACAGGCCCAGGGAAGGGAGTTCATTTTTCTGATGTAGCAGGTCTCAGTGAAGCAAAAATTGAAGTAATGGAATTTGTTGATTATTTAAAACGACCTGATCATTACCGACGTTTGGGAGCAAAGGTCCTTTTAAGACTTAAATACATGTTATGCATATGTATCATTATTGTGACAAATTCTAACATTAATATTTGTAAGTTAGGTTCCTAGAGGAGCTTTGTTACTTGGTCCACCAGGATGTGGAAAAACTCTCCTAGCCAAAGCAGTTGCCACTGAAGCCAATGTGCCATTTTTGTCAATGAATGGTTCTGAATTCATGGAAATAATTGGAGGATTGGGAGCCTCAAGAGTGAGGTAATTTAGTTGTTATTTCTTCTATGTTAATTCCTTTACTTGCATGTCAGAAATCTCAATTTAGCACAATTTTCAATATTTTCATAAAAGTATTATATGAATAAAAGTTTGTTAACTGGGCCAATTGATAATTAAAAAGCAATGTTTCAGCATAATTCATCTCTGCCATTGTCAGGTTTACTGGTGTGGAAAGACAATAATCCATCGTTTGCCCAGTTATCAGTATATGTTCAGCCAATGTAGATTTTTCAGGCAGTTTCAGTCCATTTGTCTTTGGTGTTCAACACAGTGGTTTTCAATGGTTCACAACATTTGTTCTATATAATCCTTACCACAATTACAAGTGATATTATAGACCCCACTGGTTTTTAATCCAATATTGTTCTTCACTGTGTAGTGATAAAATACAGCGCTAATAAATAATATTATATTATTTATATAAATATATGTAATTACTAAGTATAAGAAAGAGTTTCAATTGTTTGACCGGAAATTTGGCAGAGCCAAGGCAAAAAGACATAACCCATCGTTGACTGGCAAGGGCTGTAAAACCCAAACAGGTCACCATCCAATTGGAATGTGGAGGGAATATCCATATTGTGGTAGTAAGTGGAGTGAGCACCGCCAAGGGGACAGATGTTGATGGAAAACAGTTGAGTGAGAGAGAGAGAGGTTTGGCCTGAAAGTTTGCTTGGATAAGGAGACCAGTTTCTGAAATAGGGTTTGCCTTGGGAAGTTACTGGCTTTCTGGTGGTGCCTGAAATTAAAAGTATGACAGTGGAGCGAAATACTGAAGAAAACTTGGTGAGGGTGACTTCCAACACTGTAACATAGAAGCGGGGGGGGGGGGGGGGGAGAGTGAGACATTGCTGGCTGCATGACTTGGACAATATGACTGAGTATGGTATTGTAAAATTTGTAAACCATGTCCAATTTACCTCGAAGCTGCCAATTCTCAGTTACGAGATTGTTCAATAATCTATCAAATATACTGTTCGATGAGAAGGCCCTAAAGACCCCAAGGTTAAGTTTCATGTTCTTTTTATATTGATAGATGTAAGTATTAATTTTTTATTATATTATATTTTATTGTAAAATATAGTTTATATTAAGTTGGCATAATTTAATGTGAATTTAAAATTAATATACAGCTAAATCTATTGTTTGTTTTTTATATGACCGACTACCCACCATATAATAATAATTATTTAAAATTAGTGGGTAATAAAAAAAACATTCAAACAATTAAGGCATGTTAAAAATTAAACCAGCAAACTAAATTGAGGCAAAAGATTGTGCATATGAATATCGCTGAAATGTTGTTTTAATAAACAACTGACCGAGCTGATAAACCTAGAGTGCAATCATTACACCAGGAAAGTCTACATTATTTAAAAAGAATTATAATTGATATATGGTTTATTTACCAATTTAAAGCATGTTCATTGTGAATGTGCTGTGTTCTTCATAAATTTAAATTAAGTGTGGTTCATAAAAGAATAGTATTCTACAAGTAAAACATTTTTTTCGTCTTATGCTGATTTCAAATATGCTTTAAGATTTTTACTGTCAAACAAACTATTTTTGTGATTCACTTTAAATTTAACTTAGATGAGTAACTATGTAACACAAAATTTTATCTTTCTCTTCTTGGTTCAAGAAGGTGGTGTGGGGCAATTTTTGTATCTGGAGATTCTTTGATTCAAAAATATTCAGCTAACATTTCTTCATTTTGTTCATTATTTGGATATTTATTTTCTAATTGGTGTTACTTAACCCTTTAGTGCTTTAGTTTTTTGTATTTTTTATAAAACTAAATTTTTTCAGATTTATTTTTGTGAACACAATACGGAAAAAATAACCAAAAAAATATCAAACTTGACCAAAGTCAATTTGGCTCATTATGTTACACATATTCAACATAAATATAATTAGGCCTGCTTTATCAATAGATCACATTAATTGTATGATTGCTATTTTAGTGCAATTAGAATACCCTGAGGATGACACTTAAATTTTATTTCTTGAAAAAAAAAATGGAAAATAAATATTCTGAAGTTGACCAGTGGGTATAAAAATCTGGTTTAAGGAGTTGACTCACAAAAAGCTAGAAAAGGCATGTTTTAACATGTCCATGGTTGCCAAAAATTTCACATTTCCTTAAGTGCATATTGTTTTGTATCTGTATAACATATTAGCTCTTTTAGAAACCAACGGACATCTCTGGGGTGATACTAAAAGTTATGTTGCTTATATGCTACACTATGCACTAAAGAGTTAATTGGTTCAAAGTACTAGAATGCCCTAACAATTTATCCATCAATAAAATGAAAAAAATTACATCTGATTAAAGTAATGAATATGAAAGATAGCCAATTCAGACAAAAAAGTGATAATATGTTGATGGGATCCTTGTCCCTTTCATCAGGTGCACCTGACGAAAGGAACAAGGATCCCAGAAACATTGTGTGGTATTTATATTATCACTTTTTTGTCTGAATTGACTTATCTTTCTTATTCAAGTTATTCATTGATTTGACAAAAAATTTCATGACTGACTTTAATAGGTAAAATATAAATATATTTTTCTACATTCATTAAAGGGACATTTGATTAATTTTGCTGTCCATGAATAAGAAATTCATTGGTTAATTATTGGTGGAAATTTGGGTGGAAAGAAAGTGGATTTTCTGGGCCCATGGGCTAACCATTGAGAATTAAATACATGGACAATGACACCCCTTGTGTAAATATTTCTACATTATGGAATTTTAGAATTATTTTAGGATGAGGAGAAACTTTAATTACATATTCAAAGCTATTTATACTTCAATAATGGATACATACCAAACTGTCACTGGGATATGTATTGTGAAATAAATTTATTTATAGTTGGCTTTGTCCCTCGTGAACTACAATAATAAAAGATATAGTGGAAATTTCATATTACTGTGCCAAGTGAACCAGTGAAAATATTGATGATGAATATGGACATGAGCAGCATCAGCAGGATAAACAATCATGTTTGGTCTGAATAAATATTCTCCTTATCGGTTTTCAGCCATGTCAGTTACAAAAACATACTGACTAAAAATAATGCTTTTAAATTATTTAAAAGTTTAATAACTATCTACGAGTAACAGTATATGGAATAATAAAAAGATTTTATACTTTGTTTTAAAACACTGATAAAATTTCAGAGATCTTTTTAAGGAAGCACGAAAACGATCTCCATGCATAATCTACATTGATGAAATTGACGCTATTGGGCGAAATCGAAGAATGGAAGTTGGACAGTATGATGGGGCAGCTAGTGAAGGTGAACATACACTTAATCAACTGCTGGTGGAAATGGATGGAATGACTTCAAAAGAGGGAGTTCTTATGATTGCTTCTACTAATAGGGCAGAAGTTTTAGACAAAGTATGTTTAAGAATATTGATTTAAATTTAGTATGCTGCATTTCCTTCTCACAATGTTTTATTTAAACATAGGCCCTTTTAAGACCTGGTCGATTTGATCGGCATATTCTTATTGATCTTCCCACTGCAGAAGAGAGAAGGCAAATATTTGAACAACATCTCAAAGGCATTTCCTTGGAAAATAAACCTGACATATATTCAAAACGTTTAGCCTATTTAACTCCAGGTTTCAGTGGTAGGTATGGATAATTAAGTAAAATCTTATTTTATTTTACAATTATTTTTTATTTCACTCTATTATTTACTGTGTTAATATAATAAAATCATAAAGATAGTCCCTTTCTTGTCGTTTAGATTTTTTTCTTATTTCAAAACTAGAATCAAGTGTTAGATAATATTCTAATATTATTTAAAACTTTTATGCAACATATTGGAAAAGCATTTCTTCCGTTGAAATTGTGTACAGGCGCTGATATAGCAAATGTATGTAATGAAGCTGCTCTACATGCCGCTCGGTTTAAGAAGAAAGCTGTTCAAGGAAGTGATCTGGAGTATGCTGTTGAACGTGTTGTTGGAGGTACAGAGAAGAGATCAAGTGCTGTGTCACCTACAGAGAAACGAACTGTTGCTTACCATGAATCTGGCCATGCACTTGTAGGATGGTTGCTTCCACATACAGATGCACTTTTAAAAGTTACAATTGTTCCACGAACTTCTCTTGCACTAGGTTTTGCACAGTACACTCCTACAGAACAGCGTCTATTCTCCAAAGATGAGGTGAGTGCTCAATGCTAACAAATTAATAACTACCTGTTTTTATAGATTAAAAGTTATAAAAGTTTTATTATAAGTATGGTTAAAATGAAATAATTTCCTTATACATAGTTACATTTTAGTCTGAAATATGGCTTTATACTTAACCGATGAATACCTGAAAAACAATTCTCAATTAATTAGAAAAAGTATTCATTGTTTAATTTGTGTGCCTGTGGCAAACAGACATGCTTTATTTGTGCAGTTTGAATAGTTTCTTAATTATTAAGTTCAAAAACTACATTAATTTACTCATCTTTTTTACACAATATTCAAATGAAAAAATTGTGTGTGTAGTACACAAATTATAGACTGTCGACTCTGAAACACATGTGGATGAAATTCTCCTGGACATTTTGATGCATGTTTTTTTTTTTTGACGAACTTACGTGGAATCCTGAGAGAAGTTCATTCACTATCTACATCAACAAAACCTTTGGTCTATAATTTGAGAAATATATTTCCCATGTATATTTGGTTGGAAACTGATTCTTCCAAGAATGTTAGTTATTGTATTTAATCCCAGTCAGTTGCTTTTTGTCCTGTCTCATCATTAGACCCTTATGATTGTTACTCTTGTTTCTATTACTTGTATCATGAACATCATCTGCAAGCAAAATGTGTGAATTGAGAATGCACTTTTTGTATGAAAAAAAAATAATTTACTTTTGAAAATTATTTTTTCCCTGTAAACAAGATGAGAAAATAGGAGTGAATCTTACATGTTTAAGTGCTTAATGAAGTCTACATTTTATTTACGCAGAAATGAAAAAAATCTTTAGTTACCTATATTTATGATGTTAAAGATAAATTTTACATAGAATTAAATTGTCATCTTTAGTTTATCAAATCCATTATTTTTCTTGACAGCAAAATTTATACTGTTTTAAATGTTATCAATTTTTTACAGCTTTTTGAACGGATGTGCATGGCTCTAGGTGGGCGTGTGGCAGAAGCAATAACATTTAATAAAATCACTTCAGGTGCTCAAAATGATTTACAAAAAGTTACCAGAATGGCATATGCTCAGGTTAAAGTCTATGGAATGAATAAAAATGTTGGCCTTGTTTCATTTCCTGAGGACTCTGAAGAAATTGGTCGTCGGCCATACAGTAAACGATTAGCAGCCCTTATCGATGATGAAGTGCAAAGTCTCATTGCACAAGCTTACAGTCGCACAGAAAAGCTGCTTAAGGAAAACAAGGACAAACTTAGTATGGTATGAAATTTTGAATTATTATTTCTTATGTAACTTTATGAATGAGGTTTAATACATATGGAAATACTGACAAGATTTTTATCACACACTACGAGTTTTTGTCAATCTATGTTTTTTTATTATTTGGCACTGCTATAACTGGTTTACTGTTATTTCCATCATTTGACTGAAACAAAGGAGTTCCACTGATGTATGAATGTATGGACTCTATTTTGAAGCTACAAGTGTTTCTTTTCTTTAAATGTTTGAATTATAGGTTTTTTTCTTGTACCTTTTATTTTTCAAGTCTCAGTTATCAATTTACAGATTCTAGTATCTTTCCATACTCACTTTATATATCTGTACCTTTACAATGTCTAATTCCCATATTCAACTGAATCAAAAGAAAGTTATCAGCTACATATAAATTATATTTAATATAATAAAATTATGAAAGCAAATGAGAATGGATAACTGATGAGATGCAACATCAATATCATTGGCTTTTTTGTGAAGAAATGGACAAAATACCAAACATATTTGTTTCTATAATTTGTAAGCATGTTATCACAAGTGTTTCGTGTCAAAACAAACTAAGGTACTATGTGGGAACATCACAATTACAGCTTTAACATTACTAGACCCAACTATTGGACCTTATTATTACAATCCAAGTTTTCCAGTGGGAAAACTGATTGTCCATCACACAGAGTTGGCAGTACTACAAACACATAGGTTATGTAACAATCTGTTAGTTAGTAATACGGCCTTGACATTTTACATACAACAATACAACACTTTGAAGATTAAGCAGTGTAATGGACCATCACGTGGAAAAATCTCTCCAACTGACAACCTGTGCCTAAAAACTGTATTTAAATACTGGTATTGCCACTTCAATTGCACTAAAGCAATACCATCTCCTTGTGTTTGATCAATTTTTCAATATTATTATATAATGGTGGTGTTGGCTGTGACATATTCAAACTCTCTCTGTCAAATCCAAGAAACCAAATCTTCTCCAATCTGTTTCATTCAGATTGTCTTTGCTCTGCTGAAAATTCAGCTAATCACAAAAGTTGCTTCTGCAATTATGTAAAAATTACACCAATTGATGCTCCTTACCTCCCAAGAAGGCATTGACGGATGGTGACTTGCATCCATCTCTTAGTATCTGATGGCAAAACTGTGTGGCTATAATTCTTTTGATAGCAAAAGCCTGTTGCTGAAAGTTTCAAAAGCCTTTGGGCAAGTGCAACTACACCCAGCAGGGCGACCCACATAATGCTAACAAAGCAATGTGTGTGTATGACCAAGGTCATCCTTGGGGGAACTTGGTTCCTCAGGATGCTTTGGGACCCTGGTCTATCCTCAAGGGTCCCAAAAACCCATCTGGGTTGTGATTTGTCCATGTTGTAGCCCAATGCACGTTGGAGCCAGACTCAATGGGATAATGGTTTTGCAGGCACATATTTTCTTCTGTCCTCCCCTGGGTGCAGTACTAAGCTTTCCAGGATTTAGGTATCAAGGCATCCCTGTTCCCTCCTTAGAGGGTTTGAAAAAGACCACAGGGATAGAAAAATCAAATCTCCCAACAATACAACAAAATATCTGTACTAACTGTTCTTTTTTAACTGATGTGCACCAATACTTTATTACATATTTTTACTATAATTTTATAACCTATAATAAAACACAAATAATCAACCTTGTACACAATACATTAGTTACATTAGCTTAATAATTACCACTACATATCTTTAACAAGTATTGTTTCCTATACTGCATTTCTTTTTACAGGAAAATTAAGCCACAAACTGCTTTGTACACACCTTATCTTATTAAATGAAAAGTAAAATTTGATTCAATTCAGAAAGTGTATAAGGAAAGCTTCCAATGAAGCTCTGTCTTATACACTGAAATTTTTATATTAAATGTACAATTTTTATTGAGTTAGACCGAAGATTTGTGATCCAGTGAATTTTAGGCGAAGCCAGTCTCTGGCTATATATACAGTGGATGGAGAAATCTTGTACTTGGTGTGGAGTCAACTCATATGGCTTAATGGTTAGAATGTCCATGTATTAAGCAGGAGACACGGGCTTGATTTCTGGTCCACTTATTCTCATACATTTAAATTGTGATCTCTGTGTACTTCAACTGTCTTTACAGTTCTTTTTGTTTATTAGCAATATTAATGTTTTGATGGCTTTATCAGAGTACATTTTGGGTACTATGATCACAGCCAGAAATTAGGCAAGTGAGCAATCTACCTGCCAAAGTGAAAAATAATCCCTGAATTTGCTATGTTCATAGTTAAGTAATTCAGAATGCTTCTTATATATTTCCTTACATAGTTTGTTACTTGCTATTGGACAAAATACACTATTTAATTTATCAACTTAACTTTACTTCAAAAGATTCAATGCAAAAAGTTTGCACATAAGAGTCAATTTTTTTCATTCGTGAAATTTAATCATCAGATTAATAACTGCAATATAGATTTTTTTTACAGTTAGCTGAAGAACTGCTTCTGAAAGAAACTTTGAGTCATGATGAAGTTTTAGCTCTAATAGGACCTCCACCACATGGAAAAAAGCACTTGATAGGCCCTGTTGAGTTTGAACTGTCACTGAATCAGGATGCTGGTGCTGTTGACAAGCCTCAACAACCAAAGCCGTCTCAAGGAAATAAAGATTCTAATGAATTGTTTGTTAGTAGCAATGTGTGAAAGAAACTTGTAAATAAAATAGATTATGTATATTTATTGAATGTGAGTTTTTTATCTTTGCTATATTTAGACCTACATTATTATTATTATTTTTATGTTTTCATTATCTCATTAAAGACAATTTGAGGAACCATTTTCTTACCTTCTCATCTTCATACATACAGCATACTGAAGCTGTATAACATAGCCTCTACAAACACTACTTCCACTATATGAGGATGTTCCCCTCAAGGAGAGGTATTTTGAGGCTCACCTGATAGTAGGGGTGCGCACACTCCACCAGGTGCTCCTTCACATACAGTGTCAGTACTGACCCTCAATCATGGTGCCAAATGACAATGTTCTTGTCATTTTCTGAGGCATACTAAAAGAGAAGTTAAGGAATGACTGCAAAAAAGGAAAATATTCTCATGTCAATTTATAGAAAGAACTATAATTGCCATAATTATCTGAGTATGGACATGGGTACTTACCTGAAGCTGCGCAATATGATGTGGCAGCACACAGAACATAGTCTGTGATATCTGTCGGTCACCTGTTTTGTGTAAGATTGCACGAACCCTTGATACACACTGTCAAAGTGATACATGTGAATAATTTTACAAAATCTACTGTGCAGCCAAATGAACTGTTCCAATGATGGGAGAAACAGCTTCACATTGAAAAGTGAGGAAATGTGTTTGTTGTACATTGAAATCAAAATTATCCGTGAAGGAAGGCAAACTCTTGTCTGCAAGTTCAATTTTTTAGTGCATTGGATTTTTAAGACATATGCTAATTTTGAGTGTTTTAGATATACTAAATCATCAGGACGTAAGTCTTGGGAGAACCAATTATTTCATAACAATATTACAAAATGAATAACAAATATAGCAAATTTCATACAAAAAGGGTAATATAAATACCACACATTTTTGGGATCCTTATCCCTTTTGTCAGGTGCTAAGAAGGGCCTAGAGAAAAACAACTGCACTTGTCCTGATGAAAGGAACAAGGATCTCAGAAACGTGTGGTATTTATATTACCCTTTTTGTCTGAATTGGCTATCTTTCTTATTCATTATTTTCAATTAGACAATTTTTTTCATTTTAATATTATAAAATCTTGAAATTAACAAATCAATGTTATTAAGTTGTATATATTATATAATTTTGAAATTGGCTCATTTAATTTAACAATGAACCTATTTTATTACACAATTAAGTTTGTAAAAGCAATTAATGCTCCCCTTCCCCCACCCACTCTAACAGTTACGGCTCCCTGAACAAGACAAATTGCCTCCCATTAACTATATATATTTCAATAAAGGTTTATTTTTTATAAAAATTTATTAATATCTAGAAAGAAATGAATAATCAAGCAGTACAAAACAGTAGAAATTGATTAATAAATATCTCTCTTGTTGAACTTTACGAATGGTGCAAGGGGTGAAAAGGTATACTGCGCATGCACAAATGAACATAGCTTAATATAAGTTGAAAGTTCCTGATGTTTGACTAACAAAATAATTGAATTGTCAATCAATTTCAGGGTTCTATGTTTAATATTTTCAAGTGTTTTATAAAATATTTTCGCCCAGAATATGATGACAGTTGTCCTGTCAGATGCTCAGTAAAAGAAGAAAGAAGGTGGAGGGGAGTGTTTAGTTCAGAGCGAGCACCCTTTTGGAGCAATGCTACTATCATTCTTAAAAACTTTTATTATATTTTTAGGAAAGGTATATACAGGCAGTAGCAAAGTCTTTTTATCATTCCCTGTACTCATCACCTCTTAATGTCTATGGATGAGATTTTCGTGTACATATATATTTCCTTGCATCAAGGTTTTCAGAATAGTTTCTATACTACCAAGTTGCCGCAACAAAGGCTCGTAATGAACTGAACTCCAGACTATCCCCACTTTGCACAGATGAATGTGCATCTTACGTGGACTCATCTTTCTATGCCTCGCGAGTTTTAGGCCTACTAGTGTTGAACTTTTTCTGCAACGATTACACCGAGAAAGTGATCTTTGATTATATATATCCGGGTTTTGGAGCGACCAATTTTTGAGTTGCTCCACTCACTCCTGCATCAAAGTATTTGCTCCAGCTCAGTCCCATGCTGCAGTTAAAATATTCTTATAGAAATAAGTTTAATTTATTATTTTATATATATATATATATATATTGTAGTTTTCTCCTTTTTCATTCCCAAATTATCTTTGATGACAAGAAAATTTCTATTTCTCAGGTTATTGATGCGAGCAGACGATGCTGAGCTTATCACTAAAGGAGGAATAGCATTCTGTCCTGTAGATACACGTAGCTTCTGAGGCATTTAACCAGCAATCTTTTATTATTCATTATTGTTTCTTTTTTCGCTTCATGCGTTCGGTCATATTGCTGTAGAATTTCCAACGCTGTGTTTCTTATTTTTTTTTAAAAAAAATAAATATTCATTTAAAAGGCGGGTTGGAAGGAGATAAAGAAATGTTATACGGGACAAATGGTTGAAGGGTCACGTAAACCTAAAAGACACACTCAATTCGCACTACGGCGATAATAATCGCTGTCGCCGTAATCGCAGTAGTCCATTGATGTGAATGAGAGCTTGCACACTGGGCGGTAAATAATTGCGGCGATGAAATTGTCGTGGATGACAGCTGGAGCAGTCGCTCGGTGCCTCTGTTGCCCGGCGACAAATTTATCGCCAACTTGAAATAGTGGCCAACCCAATGAATGATTGCACGCAGGGTGGTTTTTCTACCGCTGGAGTTATTTTTATTCTTGATTTGAATTTTCGTATGGAAAGGTTGTTTTTTGTCATCCTATCTTTTGTGTCCTTTTGTTTCATATTTCGAATAATAATTTGGATGACACTATAGATAATTAAATACTTATTTCATTAATTCAAGAAGGACCTGTTCATGGGATAAAACTCTGAAAATATTTCGCGTCATCCTGTCTAAACTCTTCAATTAGCAAGCTCCAACCTCCTCTCTTCTTTCATTAATTGGATGGATCCAAATCATTCGATTTTCTCTTCTCATTTTCATTCGACGTCGAAATAACACTAATGCAAGAATCTGCTCTTTGTTCATTTCGAACTACACTATATTCACAGCAATCTCAACTGAGAATAGTACGACCTTAATTTTACCGCCGCGAAAGTAATAGATATGTGTGTAAGACTCCCGATTTCTTTGAGCGTAGACGATAATTTTACCGCCGCGATTATAATCGTCGTGTGTGTAACAGGCCTTAATATAAATTGTACCTGTAAGTTATTTTTTTCTGTACATTTGTGTTTCCATTTAGTTACTCATAAGTTATTTATCAACGGTATTGAGGGTCGACGAACACGGTGTAAACCCCCAAGGTCACAGGACTGTACAACAAATTATTACTAAACACTAAATATTTTTCCTTATTCAGGTACTTACTCCCTAACATTTAAGCATGAGTGTGTTATTATTTTATATATTTAAATGGTAAAGCTTCGTCCAGATTGCCGAGCAACGAGTGGAACATGAGTCTGTGACGGTCCAGGATTGATCGCCGTGGGCTCTGGCTGTTGTCGGTTTTTTGATGAAACATCAAAGGAATGCTAGTCTCCTGTACGTTGTAGTGTGGACGCAAACCTCTTTGACTTGTATCGAACAGCATAGTATACACCACATCAGTCTTCAATGGATATTATTTCAGTTAATGAACAAGCTGTCAGCCTCTTTGAAATAATTCTCAAAACTGATATAAAATCAATGGTCAGAGTGCAAAAAGTTTCACATAGACCACACCTATCCTAATTTGAAGACAAAAGGAACCATATTAGTTATATCAAATATAATTCGAAAACAAACACTGCACTTCTCCCAAAATCATAAAATCCATAATCATTTAATTGGTTTTGAAAATATTTCATTTTATGAAGCAATTTGTTTGATCACTTTCATTCTAATGACATGAAAGATTACACATTAGTTTGATTATTAACTGTTATCTATATTTTCTATTGAATATTCATCATAACTCATTGATATTGTAGAAAAAAACGTTTTCAAAGACGCCTAAGAGGCTGAAAAATTGAAAATATCCAATTATATCCATGGAATTTAATCATTTTGGTGTCATTGACTCCTGTTGCTGTATTTATCAGCCAAATCTATAGCACCTTTTTCAAATTCCAGTTGTAGCAATGAGTCTCGTAATTCTTCGATATCATATTCCGTTTCTAAGCATTTAGTTGACAATGCTGTAATTGAAGAATGTCCTCAAGATACTCGGATGGCTTCTGCTCAGCTCGTGCGTCTTCGGTGTCACCAGAACGCCGATCCGAGCCAGCACCAGCTCTTTGCTCGGTTTGTGCTCACGAGTGCCCGGTCCAGACTACCGAGCAACGAGTCGAACATGAGTCAGTGGTAGATAAGTCAGGATTGTTCACCCTGGGCTCCAGCTGTTGTCGGTTTTTTGACGAAACATCAAAGGAAAGCTCGGCGCGCGGACGTTGTAGTGTGAACCCGGACCGAGCCGAACCGATCTATTTGGCTTTTATCACAGAACATGGTATATTCTATTCTCTTTGTCTTGTATTCTTTGCTACGTTGGTCTGACATGTTGCGTTACTTAAGTAGAAATGGCAAATGAAATTGAGTGGTCGAAAGAATTCACACTTAAATTAATTCAAATAATGAGGGACAGCCCTGTTATACGGTATCTAATCTTCAATGGATATTATTTCAGTTCACGAGCAAGCTTTCAGCCACTTTGAAACCATTCTCAAAAACTGTATATATATATATATATATATATATATATATATATATATATTGTAATACTAATTAAGGAGGCCATTATTTGTTGATTTTTAATCATTTGTTTGCCGGCGCCGATCTCAAAGAACGGAGTGACGGCGGGCTCTTATTGATACTAAATTAGAGAGACCATGGATTGTTGATTTTCAAATATTTTGTTTTTGCGGCACCAATCTGAACGAATGACAGTGACGGCGAGCTTCTTTGTCGCCGAGAGTGTGGGAACTGCGAGCGTAAGAACTGTGAGGGCGGCAAATACGAGTGTGAGAACCACGATCGTTGTACGGAGTTCAGTTGGTGGGGGACTCTGCCGAAGAGAGGAGTTCAGTTGGTGACACGCTGCCGAAGGAGTTATTTTATTGGTGAGCGTCGAGGAGAGAGGCAGCCTTGGGACGATAGGAAAGATCGTACAAGGAAGTGAAGAATTGAGTAAAGTGGTTCAAAATATTTGATATGCATTGTTAAGCCTTGAAAGAATTATAACGACTTAATTACAATGACTTAAAAATAAATCTCTACTGACATTCAATATATTGTAAAGCTTATAAGGATAAATTACATGAAACACATTTATGGTATAGACCAAAGACATATATAAACAACATAGACTGGACAAGTCGCCGCCATATTTTAAGCAAATTGAAAATTCAGCCGCCATGTTTTATAAGGGCTGTTGGGCGTTCCCCTATCCCAGAAACGTTGTGTGGTATTTATGTTATCACTTATTTTGTCTGCATTTGGCTATCTTTCTTATTATTATTATGCTGATACCTAAAATACGATACTTCATGTGTTTTCGAACTACGATTGTTACAATTGTAGGCTGAACACACGCTTGGCATGATTAATATTAACAAAACAATATATTTTAACACAAAAACTTTATAACTTTCACCAACAACAGCGTAAACACAACTAATAATTTCGGTGAAGTAGACCTACTAAAAATGGCGGTCAGTTTTGTTTGTTGCTGCCACCCAGAACGCTGATATAGCCACTCTATTATGTTTATATCTCTCTTTGGTATAGACCAATAAAAAAAATTATTTGGTTTATTGTCCTTTTAACAATTTTTTGTGTACATTTGTCTTATCATTGCTTTCATTCATAGCTTTAGTTTTCCACAAATGATGCAATCTACAATTTAAGTAATGTTTTAAAAACTTCTGTATTATATTGAATGCAGAAATTCCTATCCAGATTCCAAAGTAACCATTAAGTGGCCAAAGTCACAAAATAGTCCTTTTATGCTCCAACATTCTGAAAACATTGCATACAATCTTAATAGAAAATTCTTCTTCGCCATTAACATTTCGATATTCCTTAACATCTCTGCCAATTTGAATAGTTTTATCACATCTTTAGAAGGATTGTATAGGCTGTCTTTAAAATCTTCAGAACGAGGAACAAGGAGAACGTCCAAACAAATTAAATACTTCAGTTTTCTACTTACTTGCCTAACAACTCTTCCACAAATGTATTCCACTACCTTCTCAGAATACAGTGTCAACTTTTCGTATTCTGGGTCGTAATCGTGATGAGAATTGGCATTAGCATGAGATTTGAAGACGTAGCTTGTAGTAGGTCTCCACAAATCCACCAATACTTTTAGCCTTATTTGATGGTTTTATCTGTGTAATTAAACACTTCTCTGAATTGAAAATCGTTATGGTTAATTCTGTTTCAACTTATAAATAAAAATAGTCAATTTGAATTTAAATATCTTTATTCTGACTTCAAAGTGGCTGATGTTTATTTATAAGATGTCTTAAATACTCAGAATATATATAGGGGCCTATATATATTATTTCTGTTTAAATATTTTGATATGATAATATATATGAAAAACAATGTAGTTATGAATAGCTTCACTATATGAGCTGCTACAAAGAAATGAAAAATTATTTTTTCATTATTTGACGGATAGGGAACCAACAGTGCGAATTTATTACACCTAATTTATCCACGACAGGCCTGTTAGCTGCAGCACACTTCAACAATTATTCATATTCCCGTCTCCTCCTGTTTACTTGCTGAAGTATATTAAGCTTATCATTTTCAGATAAGCCATTCAGTAAATACTATACAAAATGAAATTTCCGACTCCTGTTAAGAGCAGTTACCATAAAGACTAATGTCTCTCTTGACTGTCATCATCCAACATGCCCCCAAGTGTTTCAATTATCATTTGATAATTTGTTAAAAAATATATTTTACCACATATATTCAAAATTTTCATCATCAGTAGCATAACTCAAATCGGGTTCTTGGTAAAATCCGACTAAAAAATGGCGGTCAGTGTTGTTTTGTTTGTTGCTGCCACCCAGAGCGCTGTAATGCTGAGGTAGACTGTCTTCATGTTTATATACCTCTTTGGTTATGAAAATATTATAGTTTAGAATCTCTGGGAAAACAGCGCTGTGTTCTTTGTAAACGCCAAGCATATTTGATATCCAAAAAGTGATAGCTTTCGAGGAAGTTTCAAAATGGACGATAAGGTTAAGTGATATTAATTTATTCTATGTTCTCTGTAAACAGAATATATGTTAAATATTATTTGAATGTAACAATGTGGCAAACGCTCTTGATCCATTAAAGATTGAAGTCTTTCCCGGTGTAATTGTTCGATAAACAGTTCTCGGTATTCACTTGGGTGTAGCATATTTAAACGCGACGTTTCGACGACTAAAATCTCTGTCGTCCTCTTCTAGGCGTTTAAATATGCTACACCCGAGTGAATACCGAGAACTGTTTATCGAAATCTTGATCAATTAAATTTTTGGCGCATTTTTGATGGACTTTTACGGATAAAGTAATTGAATGTGTTGAATTTTATCTGTGAAATATTGAACTAAAACACGTATGTACGAATAATGTTTCCTTCATTTCAATATTTTGTTCAGTTTTCGTAATTCCTTCCCGTCATTGCATCGTTCTCTATACGAAAATATGTATTCGAATGATCTAAAACGAAGATTTGCTATACCGTCCTGATGATTTTGAAGTTAATAATTACTGTTAACTTTGTAGGTGAAAGCGTCTTGGTATTTTCTGTAGTGTATACAAGTGTTACGAGTTATGCTACAGAAAATCACTGTGACGACAAAAACCAGGAACCCGTGGAAATTAACAACGCTACAAGTAAATATGACTGAAGCAATCGCATCTTTGAGAAAGGGGAATATTTTTTTTTAACGAAAATGCCACACAACGTAGTGCTGCAATTTAAGCAGCAGGTTTTAATATGTTTTTTTCGGTGTAATATAGTGTATGTTATACTTGATAATAGTTATTTATGTAAGACCGGGAAAGGAATTCATTCCACAATACTTAACCGGCATTGGGAACGTCACTGTTCTTCTCAACGACACCAAGAACAATAGAATGAGCATTTTCTACTTCTCACCTTCCCCACCACATATGCCGATGGTAGGTTAACTTCAACTCAACCTGCATCATGAATGTCACTATTCAACTCAGCGAACGCTAAAACTCCGAATTTGACACCAATGTCGGACCATTTTATCAGTAACCCATTCCCATCCCCACATCACGTTGAAGGGGCAGAAATTGAACTTAAACCCGCATCGGGAGTTGTTGTTCATTTCAGTGAAATTTTACCTCTCGGCTGTATATCGATTGAGGCATCGGAAGTGTCTTTATTCTTCTCAACATCGAAAATTAATGATTAGTTACTGATGTAGGCTTTCTTGGATCATTTTCCCGCTCTCAAACCATCCCCGCCCTATTCATGCCGTTAGGGTCTAAATTTCTACTTAAAAGGCATGATAAATGCCAGAATTAGTCTCAGCGACTCGCATATTACAATCTTGGTTATTTTCGCATATTTTTTGTCACCCCACCCCGTTAGGGATTGAAATCAGGTATTATATTGACAGTACCAATCCCATCGCTCCCCTAAAACAATATTCGATACTCATATCGGTCACTTTCGCATATTTTTCCAGTAGCCTCCGCTTCCACCGCCAACCCTATGCGTTCTATGGTTATTTCACACCTCAGTGTGTGTTCCAGGATCGTAAGAAATGTATAGGAAGTTTGGTTGAAATTGTTCCAACTCTTTAAATTTGTATGCAGAACATAGCCTGCATATACACATTCATCCACTGTTGTATAATAGATGACATGATATATAATATAACACAGTATATAGAATTAAATATACCGCTATCCCCTTATTTATATTAACCAGTTATGACAAACCATTTACTTCATTTTTCCACCAATTTCGTTTTGTATTGATCGTTTTTTATAATTATAGTTTTGAAATATATTTGAATTTGGACATCAAACGTAAAGAAAATGAAGAACCGCGACGGGACAACACCGGTACCTAAACAGAAGGCGAGGTCAGTCTCATCCAAAATGTAGTTCTATAACGATTACAACAAGACGAGCTATTGCTATTAAAAAAATTGTATTAGAAAAACAAGCAGAGGACGAGTGGAGTCAGGATCGTGTGGTATATTTTCTAAGTATGATGCAATAAGTCTTCGAAATGCTACTCCTTACCAGATGTAAAAGCTTAAATTCTCAGTTTACTCATAGATGGCGGTAGTGATTATATTAAGCTATTATGAGTTTGTCACCTGTCAACAGTAGTCAATTCACATCATCAGTAATTTCATACAACATACATTTTTCCTTCGTTAATAATGTATAGGTTTTTCCAAAACCAGACCACATGCAGAAAGCTCTGCTTTTCTGCTTCAATTTGAAGAAATTGGCTGCCAAATCGCATCAAATGCTTGTGGAGGCCTGTGGCGACAGTACTTTATAGGAAACAACGTGCTGAGATTGGTTTCGCCGGTTCAAAGACTGCCATTTTGACCTGAGCGACAAGAAGCGTGAAAATCGGCCCGGAAGCCAAGCAAGTAGGTGTTACTCAACCAGCCATTTCCAAGCGGCTACGTGCCATGGGAAAGGTACAAAGGATCGGCAAATGGGTGCCGCATGAATTGAACGATAGGCAGATGGAGCGACGCCGAAATCTTGCTCGCTAGACAAAAAAAAAGACAAAATGATGAAAGTAGTTCTTGCATCGGATTGTGACTGGCGGTGAAAAGTGGATATATTTCAAGAATTCTAAACGCAAGAAATCATGGATTGATCCCGGCCAACCATCAACGCCGTCCTCAAGACCAAAATCGCTTGGGACGGGAGACGATGCTGTGGGATCAGCAGGGTATCGTTTGCTATGAACTGTTGAAACTGTCATTCTATCACCAAAAACTGATAAATTACACCGTGCTCTGCGTGAAAAAATGCCGGATTATTAGCAAAGAGAAAAGATTTGCACTTGTGATGGATAAATGTGTAGTTAACGAAGGGCGGTACTTTGAATAATTTTTTTTTGCTTGCTACGAAAACAAACATGTTTTTCTTACTAAAAAACTGGATTTAAGCTATACACCTGACAAATATTTTTTCTTTAGGTTTACCTTGGATTGTAATTTTTACACAAAATGTATGAATACTATTTTTTTATTTGAAAATATAAACTGATTTAAAGTTATTACATGTTTCAATTTGTGTTATGATTTCGCTTTTTTTGACCATCCCTTATGGAGCCATCTCTCTGTGTGTAGGGATAAATACTAACAGAGAGAGGAGGTAGTTCCACCAGCTAATGAACGATATAAGTGAAGTGAAAATAATATTTTATAATGTTATTTAGTGACTGTTATGTTCATGATCCTCTTCAAATTAACATACAAAAACATATAATTTTTTAGGACAAGTAAAAACATGGCAGTTGGGTGGGCTTACAGCTCATATACTCCACTACTGACATTTCTGAAACTCTCTGAACATATATATGAAAGTGTCTGCTGTTTTTTTATATAATAACAGTGTATTAAAACCAAATTACCTGCTGGTTATGAGTATTTCTGAATGTATTTAATTAACTTCCATTGCTTTATGTAGGCTGGTACTACAAGCTACACTACTTTAGCAAGTTCAGTCTGCTAAAAAACAACTATCTATTCAATATATTATTTTCATCTTCAATCACATCATTCAATCATAGCTATTCTTTTCACAATTTTGCTCTTTACTACAATTTCTTGTCTGTTGTTTTCTTAATATTATATTGATGTTTATTTTTTTGTTTACCATATCAATATCATCTAACATCATAATTTTATTAATTTATTTATTTTAATTTCCTTCCAAATTTTATCACTGATTTTACCTCTTGTATTTATTTTATGTGGTCTTCTTAATCATTTTAATAATTTTTTAAAATGACAAATAAGATTTACTGTCTTCCTCATCTCCTTTTTATTTCTTACTTTCTTTTCAGTGGAACAAAGTTTTTAATTTGACATGTTCAAAATGTTTAGCATAATTGAAAACACACATAAAGATTCTTTTGGTATACCTTTGGTTTATCCTTTATTATAGGTTGACAGTGGGATCGCTGAATCATACGATCCAATAGAAGCGAGTTTTGATGACAGAAATATCATAGTCATGAATGTTACCTTGATGTTTTCAGTTGCCTTCAATACAGCATTTCTAATTATAAAATAACCAAAATAATTTTTTTTTTCATTTAAAATCTTTGGTTAGGTGAAGGTTCTCTAGATCACTTGGCTTAGAGTAGATAACTTAACAAGTGTTGACTAAAAATTTGTAGTATAAAAATGAAGTAATATAAAATTTAACTTACAAATTCCTTAAATTGTACCATTATTCTATTAATATTAACCAAAATTTATATTAAATTTTTTGTATATTTTCAAACACATGATCTCAATGTTAGTTGAAACATAGTATTATACAATTTTTGTAAAAACTGCATTTTGTCTGATTTCAAATTTGACATAAAAATTAAAGGATCAGGTTGGAAAAATGGAATTAATTCATTGCACCTTTGATAACTTTGACATAATATAAATTCTTCATTCAGTCCTAAAGTAGACTATAAAAGTGTGATCTAGTGAATTATAAGTGATCCTGGCTTAGGTTATACAATGGATGGAGAGGTATTATGCCTGACCTGGAGCTGACATTATCATTAATTACAGATACCAGACTTGCATGAGTCAACAGATACTATGAAAGCATCTGACGATATTCCACCACTTTCATACTGGAGGAGATCAGAAGCAAAAGACGTCAATGAAATTTATAAACTTTTCAGAGTTCCATATACAAGAGAAATGTTTGGCAGTGACATTGATGTAAATAGATTGGTGTAAGTAATGATAGGAAGTAAATTATATACCAGAATAAAATTAAGTAAAAATAATATCTCAGAAATTGTCCCAAATTAATTTTAATATTAATTCTAAAAAATTTATGTTTTTGTGTATGTTTCACAACTATATCACTATATCAGAATTTTACATTTACTTTTACATTTACAGTTTTTAGTCATATTAAGTATAATTTTCAGTAATACTAAGTGTAGAGTATAACAAATATCTAGTAATGTCACATTATCATATGGACATCTATGCCTTGAACATATGCTTCCTTTGAGCGTATTACTATGCCTAAAGTATATACTTTCTTCAGAGCGTATTCCCAAAACTTTCTCCTATACTTCTATCTTTCTTCACTATCCAATAGTCAATGTGATTTTGTCACCTAATAATTATAATCCTAACATTTGTATATATATATTTGGATAGGAAAGAGAGACAGAGTAGCCAACTTACCTGAAATCAACAGTTGGTCCAGTTAGAATGTTCAGAAATAAGAACCAAATTTTCAAGGCAGTGATCCCCCTTCATCAGGATAGTAGACCTGAACTGTGTGCCGGTAGAGCACAAATTGACTAATAACGAAGCCAACAACTCTCTCTCTCTCTCTCTCAAGAAAAGGTAATGAAAAATAGAAAAATACATACACACATACATACATTCATATTTAAGTGGAAGGTAAAAAGTAAAGAACAGGAAGTTAAGAAGAAAGAGATTGGGAAAAGGATTAAACAAATCATTACAGTAATAATCATCACGATTACATATTATAATAATAGAGGATTTTTAGTACAGGATTTTGTATAAGGTGTGTTGGAAGGAGAGTTTCCAATGGTGAAGTTCAGCCCACTTTAGCCTCACCCACAACACCTTGAAATTCCAAAAAACCGTCCTGTAGAATCTACACTTTTCTAATAACTCCAAATTAACTCAGAACCATTTAATGTCATAGTTCTGTGTCTTTATAAATTTAAATAACTTTATTAACTATCTATCTGCTTCAAACCTTCATCAGAATGTGCCTGTCTCCCATGTTACTTCACCATTCTTTCTCCCTTCCTAAACAACTCAACCTAACATATGGCCAATGCCAAGCCCTCCACAACCTCCAACCCAACGCTGATATTGTTATTCTCCTGGACGACAAGGGCTCCATCACCATCATAATGGACATGGAGAGTTACATGGATGAGGCACTTTCCCAACTTGTAAAACTGTACCTACTGACCCCAATCCTTTTATTACTTTTGATACAGACAAGTTTGTTCAAACAAATCATCATATAATTAGTATTGAGCTCCTCACTCCTTAAAAATCCTCTAGACCACCCACCTTCTACCTGCTCCCAAAAATTCCACAAACGTGGGGTCCTGAACCACTCAATTGTCACTGGCTACAATTACCCAACTGAAAGGATTTCCACTGTGGTGGATGAATCCCTTAAATATTAGTGGAAAAACTACCTTCTTTCTTTCATGACTAACTATTTCCTTTGCCACATCTGTGAAGTCCCAAAACCACTTCCACCTTATGCCCATCTGATTACGATTGTCTCTCTGAAGAACTAATATCCCACACACTTGTGGCCTGGCAGAACTTGAATATTTCTTGTCCCAAAGGCCACCATTTCTTTCCCTCACCTAGTTTGATCTCACCAAGAATTCTCTTTTCAAAACAACATCTACCACAAAATAAGTGGAACAGCTATGAAAACCCACATGACCCCCTCCTATTTCAATCTGTTCATGAGTCAAGTGGAACAGCCACACCTAAATTCCTCACCACTGACACCCTTAACCTTATTCCAGTTCATAGATAATATTTTCACACTATGGACCAATGGACCAGATGTCCTTTCTGATTTTCCTGAAAACCTAAACACCAAATTGCTCAATCACCTTCCTTGATGTTGATATACCTGTCAGTTCAGAACTAATCAACACATCAGTCCACATTAATCACACCAACACCTTACAATATATTCAATTCATCAGTTGTCACCCTGAACATACCAAATGCTCCCTCCAATACAGTTTAGCCCTTAGGGGAGCTTGAATTTACTCTAATTCGAAAAGTGGCGCCATTTAAACTAACCAGATCCTCAATTCTTTCATAAACAGTAAATACCTAGTGACTCCCTCCAGTAATAACATTGTATTAATATAATAGTATACGAGGGCGAGTAAGCAAGTCTTTTCCCCTATTTTTTATTAGCCAAAATAAGGTACATACAGGTAATTAAAAATAATTGTACTACACTACGAGTATTACTCTATTTTTCCACATAGTCCCCACACCGGTTCAGACATTTGTCCCTGTGGTAGAATTCGTCCGAAAACGTCACTAGTGGAAATAAAGAGTGATTTCCACGTTTTCGGACCGCTGAAGAAGTTCCTGGCCGGACAGCGATTCACATGCAACCATCGATGATGCGAATGCAGCAGTCCGGCGGTGGTTCCACAACCAGCCTGATTTGTAGCATTGCGATGTAACTTTGCGAGATGGAATGGATAATTTTGTTGCCTATAAATACTTGGATAATAAGAACAAAGTACCGGTACTGGCGATAAGTCATGACTTCTACTAGGAACAAATTTATGTTGATATATGCGTGTGTATTGTTGCAAAGGGTTTTGACTATTTAAATCCGTTTATATGCCCTGTGCACTTTGGATAACCTGAAGTTGTTCAATTTACTTTCCGCAATCTTCTTCTTCTTATCTAATAAATAAAACAGACGTGTGTATATTTGTATGTGTGTATTTTCCGCATGGAAATATATGCCCTTAGAGCAAATTTAACAAAATTTCGTACACGTGTTCCTTTCGAAGCCCCAAAACTTCAACCCCCTGGGGTGGGGGTGGACGGAAGTCGAAATTTTCAAACAGGCTCAAACGGCCAATATTTGTGTTGGATAAATATTTTTCGGGGTTAGTTATTGTGTTTCTGAAGATGTTTGTGTACAATTTTAACCTCTTTCAGTATATGAGGGGAGCAACTTCAGGTGTGGGGGTGGAGGCCATACATAAAAATAAAGCAAAAAAAACGAGATTGGAATCTAATTCAAGGTTATGGATGTCGTTCAGCTTAATTATGTCATTCAACTTGCCGTTTAAGTTGTACGACTACCCCTATGAGGGGGTGGAAGAGGTAAACAATGTATGTGTGTATGTTCCACATTCAAACCTACGTCTGTACGCGTGTTACTTTCTAACCGGAAACAAACACTGTGGAGGTAAGACAAAACTACTAGCCCCAGGGGCGGGGGTGGAAATTTTCAAATACACTAAAACGGCCCATATTTGCATCAAATAAATAATTTTCAGGGTCAATTAGATTTATTGGTGTTTTTTCATATGTTTGTGTATAATTTCAACTTATTTTAGCTTGGAAATGTGAGGTTGGAGGAGCGGTACATAAAAATAACGTGGAAACAACCTATATTGGAGTCGAATCTAGGGTTATGAATGTCGCTGGGTTAATTTGAAAACTCAATTTACCTGTTAACCTGGGGTGAACGGGGATGGTAATTTCAAACATCCTAAAACAAATATATTTGCGTCGAAAAATATTTTTCTGGGTTAATTTATACAGATAGTGTTTCTCCCGATCCTGTTTGTGTAAAATTTTAACATTTTTTCGGCATGGGAGGGGACCACCCTTAGGGGGTGGGTGAAGGGACGTAATGTAAAAATATCACTAAAACAAACTAAATCTGTGACAAATTCGGGGTTATGGAAGTCGCTGAGTTTAATTATTACATTCGACATACCGGTTAAGTTGTTGTTCTGTCCCTAGGAGTTGGGGATTGACGGGGAAAACTGATACGCGTAGAATATTAAACACGTGCAGCGAATACTATAAAATGTTGTACAGTTAATACTTACGATACGAAACACAGTGGATCAGTAAAACACCCCTATCACCTATAGAGGTGGGGTGGAAGAGGTGGCAGTTTAAGGACATCTAATTTAAAGGGAATATTTTTACTATTAAAGTATCCAAAGGTATGGGGAGTAGTTTTTATTCCATTAGGATACGGAGACACTTTTTGACTCTTAACATATTGGAACTATTTTTGTCTTTGAGTTTTTTTATTTTATTAGCCTACCGGGAGTGTTTTTAACTCTTAAGAATCCGAAAGTAATTTTTAACTTTCATTTTTTACTCTCTTAAGATATGGCAAATAATTTTGTTTGTTTTAAGATACCTGACACTGTAAAGTTACATGAAGAAATTTTGATTCTCTTAGAGCACTGGGAGTTTAATTAACTCTCTTAAAGTCGTGCGTGTATTTTTACTGTATTAGGATACTGAGTTTATTTTTAAGTCTCATAGGGTACCCAGAACATTTTTATTCTCTCAACGCACTGGGTGTATTTTAGACGCTTTTAAGGTAATAAGTTTTTTTATAATTTGTATAAGAAGTATTATGCTTCTCTAAAGGCACGAGGTTCTGTTGAAATTAGCATTCCCTCTGCATGCATGATTTAAATACATTTTCGAGCTAATATAAATAAATACCCAGGCAACGTCGCAAGCCCAGTTGATTCTTTATATAAGGATATACAAATAATTGGTCTTCATCTTGACAGTTTACTTATGATTCCCTTTTAGACCATAATTGTACTTATGGTAAATGTAAAAAATTCTGAAAAGTGGTTATCGATAGGATTTAGTTAAATTATTTTATTGGACTTTTTTGATTGAGAATTTAATCGTAAATCCAAATCTGGTTCTTCTGCCTCTGTTCTGAATATTTCTTAGTCCAAATTTCTGATTGTATACTTGTTGCTGTCGTACTTTTCTAGGAAAATATAGATCGTACTGCCAGGATTCCCCGTATTTTCCGAGTGGAATTCACAAGTTATGGCAAAATTTATTAATAAGAAAAATTCGTTGTATATATATTTAAATATATTTAATTTTGTCCGCAAAATCATTGCAACTTTAAAATTCGTATATCCCGAAGAGAACCACAGATGCTGGTAGAAACGTCGTATATATTAAATTAAACTGTATGCAATTTATTTTTTCTGATTCATTTATATATTCTAAGTCAGAACAATATAGATATTATAAAAGTCCGTACCATTTAGCTGGTATTTTTCCTATTTTTTCGTTAAACAAATCGATGTGAATGAGATGATACCATAACTTAACTCCCAAAACACTGGATTCGTCACCAGTATTGGGAGTTATCGCAATTTTTTGTCACCCCTTTACATCTCACCTCATAATTCGACACTAAAAGCATTATAGGGGCATTATGATTCTGTACAACCTCAAAGTATTTATTTGGCGCCAATATAGGCCGTTATTGCATATTTTGTATTTTGAAAATGGTACCCCCTTGTACCCCCTCCCGTAGGGGTGCTATAGTCAACTTAATTCCGCAGGGTTTGTTCCCGGATCTTAAGTGATACGTTTACCAAGTTTGGTTTGAAATTATTTCACTCATTAATCAATAATTTAATTTAAAAGTGTTCTACAATATTAATGTTATGCTTTATTTAGTAAAAACTCACATTTCGGGAAAATGAGGCATGGGTAAAATGACCTGTCGGGCAAATGGAAATCTGGATTTTGTCCTGTCGGGAAAACGTCAATCGGGATAATGACCTGTCGGGCAAATGCCAATCGGGATATTGTTGTCGGGAAAACGTGCATCGGACAAATGTGTGTCGAGATTTTGTACTAGACCCATTTTTCCGTTATTTTGCCATTGTCCTGACCTTTTCTTTGATAGTTGTCGATTGTTGCTGTCTAACGGTTGATGTGCAACGGTTTGAATTTGCCAATTCGTGCCCGGCCGTTTCGCAGTTCAGATCTACAAACCGTATGAAGGGGGCTCAGGTCCTCGAAAATTTGATTCTAATATCGCATAGCCCGTCTGGACCAACTGTTGACTTCAGGTAAGTCGGCTACGCTGTCTCTCTTTTCTATCCAAATGTGCTAATTATTTTTTGACCTTGTCATAATTTCCATCAGAGCCAGCCAGCACATATAATTATCTAGTCAAGTTCAGTTTTGCTAATTTGTTTCATTAAATCGTTTCAAACTTTATTGCAATATTTAACATGATTTTTATGAAGCATTATGTAAGTAATTGCATAATTCTGATCTATTTTAAATTTTCATACCTAGTTTGCATATTGTACAGTTATTGGTTTTTAAAATAAAACTCATTATAATGTTGTAATCATTACGATAGTATTGTTGCGTTGTCAACAATATTTTTAACTATATAACGATAGTTCGATTATTAATCCGGCCGTGATCTAAGAGCGGGAGACACGAACGCATCCGGCAATAGAGAATTATTTTGATTGGGCTTTTTGTCACGGTTATGAAAGATTGGAGAGGTGAGACTGACATGGTAATTAATGTGGATGGATAGACATGACAAGCAGAACCCTAATCTCTCTCAATCCGCGCAGCTGGAAAATAAAATCGTGCGTTAATTATTTAACAAATTGCGGAATCGATCAAATATATATCTGCAAAGTGCAGATTTTATATAAAACCAGTGCATCGGAAAACTATGTTAGATATATTCAAAGTCTTAAAGGAAATACTCTGTTAGTGGTCGTGCAACGTTAAGCTTCTCTGGAGAAAGGAGTCCGGATCATCACGACACCAGTCTACAAAGCACCCCAAAGTATCGAGACACCGTGCCCGGAGAGATCGCCCACATCCCAGGTTGATTGACACAGGAAATCTTAAGCTGTGAAAGAGCACACCTTCAAAGAAACGGGAAGCTACCCAAACACATTATCTTAGTGTAAAATATCGACAATCTGCCAGAAATTCATACACAGTGATGCAGGTAGCCATGCTTCAACATATGCTTTACTTTGCCCGAGCATAGGCTTTCTTATAACACGTATTCTCATCTTTCACAGCTATTAAATATACTGCAATGAACATAAATTTTGATGCGCCACTGCCGGAAGCTACTGTCTGAACTTTTTCCTAACTGTGCTTGAAAAAGACCAACAAAAATTCCACATTGCCGGCAATATTTTAGGAAACTATCACCCGGCCATATGTTGCCAGCCACACATTTGTATATCCCGGCAATATTTCGGCCACAGTGTAGCCAAAAATTAAGTGCATATTAGCACAGCATTAGTTGTGATAAAACATTTCAAGTAATTAAAGAAGAGAAAGAGCCTGTATTCGACCTATTTAAACAAACGAGAAAAACTTCACAATTTAAGCAACGAATTAGTTATTGACAATTACTTATTTAAAAACTTCACCAGAATGTCGAAGTGCGACTTTGAATAAAAAATTGAACCCATGATTGAGAAAAATGACACGGTGGTGATGAAAGAAATACATATAACTACAAGATTGGCAATCACCCTTCGATTATTGGCGACAGGAGACTCCTATAAATCTTTGATGTATTTATTCAGAGTATCCGATTGTTCAATTTCGCACGTCGTTCGAAAAGTATGCGTAGGTTTAATGGAAGGATTAAATGAATTTATTAAAGTATGTACAGAAAGGCCTTTTTATTTGTTAAATATTGCTTCTAAAATTAGAAATGGACATTTCTTCTTATTTTCATTTTTCGCGTACGTCATAACTGATGCCAAATTTGTTGGTTATTGTTTGCCAACCATATTTCTTCACTTGGCGATCTCCATCTATAGTCCATCGCCTTCACGTCCCATAATGATGGATTTGAGCGAACTTCATCGATAAATTCAATAGTTTTCTCGTTTGTACAATTGATAAGTGGAATACTGAAAAATTTTACACAGAGAACAAAGAGTAATATTGATTGATAACACAGCTGATTGACTACAGAGACCTCAGGAAACTATTGTGGCCCGGAAATGTTTCCTTAATTTCGACACAGGACCGATGTCACCGGCATCACGTTGGCTAGTACTTAAAATGCTGGCAACATTGCCCAGCTATACTGATATATTGCCTGACCATATGTATGTATAGCCGAAATATTGCCGAGCCATTATTGCCGTAAAAAGTTGCTCGTTTACAGGTCCCTTAAGGCAATTGCGAGAAACTTTTACGCATCTTTGACATTGTAGCGGATTCACTTCCTGCATCATGCCAACAGTCGTGGAGTTGGCTTTTGTGACTTGAAATTGTCAAGCTGCTCGTGTAATATTCAAAAATATTACACTAAACTTAATCTAGACTTTCATACCAACAAGAGGATATGTGAGGAAATCCCCATAATTCCGAGCAAACCTTTGAGGAATAAAATTGATGAAACGTCTGCGTCACAGTGCGTGGAAGTTCCATCGAGCTTCTGTAAGAAGAACCTGAGAGACGTGACAATTATGTATGAGAAGTATCTGCATTGGAACAGGACATCATTGAAGTTGATCCTGAAACAAAAGACATGTTGAAGATGCTGGGCTTCATCAACATCGTCGGTTTGCAGATGACGCAAACAACCACACAACTGGTATGTCCACCATACATAAGCCCATTAGTATGGTTCTATACAAAGTTAAGAAAAGCATTTAAAAGATTATATATATTATCAGAGAAACAAATATGAGATAATATAATCATATATAAAAAAACATACACAGGCACACTTTATATTATTTGGTATACAAATTCATTACTATAATTCATTTAAAATAATTTCAAAAATAGAACAGGAAAATTATACTTTTAATATTTTGCTACTTTTCAATCTTGCTTTTCAGAGAATTATCTTACATATCACTAAGTCAATTCAATAGCAATGAACAGCTTGTAGCATTTATTGCTTTTTGTGATTATCCCAATGTGCCTGCAGTACCGTCATTTTGTTGGTTAGAGTGGATACATAGCTTGTACAGGTAAAATGATGATTTTAATTTGTGCTTTGAAGTTGGAAAATGCATAAAAGAAGTATCATTTTCCAGGTTGGAAGGCGTAACTACTTGTAACTCTCTCTTCATTCATTTGCTTGTATGGAGTACAAATTATGCTAATACAGCTTTAAAAACTCTATTACAGGCACTTTTTATGAGTCACATGCGCCTAAAGTATGTAATTATGGTTGTACCTCCTGGAGCAACAACTAGTAAGTCAAACTGTTTGTAAATGATCATAACTCACATGAACATATTTAAAATGTACTGTCCTGTGTCTATCTGAACTAATTGCTGTTAGGGAGACTGCAGAATGTAATTTTTGTTTTCAGTAATATTTTGTTAACATTATTACTATTAGTGCTTATAATTTATTAAGATAGTAAAGAATTCTAGTTATTATAAAATATTTTAAGTTTAATGACAGGAAAACAAGACAAGAAAAAAATCATCTGAAATTTCTCGAATGAATACATTTTAATGACCTACGTAATATACTGAAATTGATGCAGGTTAGTAGTCATTACAAACACTCTTTTCAATTATCTGTAAATTTAGTAACATTGTGATGAGAGTTTGCTAAAAGCAAAAAATATTGTTGTATACACAAACTAAGTATTTATGATTAAAAATTGCGAAAAGTTGAATAGCTAATACAAACAAATATATGCAGTAAAACTGTTAATTACTCTTAGCTGAACATAACATATTGTTGAAAATATATTAACATTCATCCCCCATGTGACCTTTATTTAATGAAAAATATTCGTCTTCTTTGAAAATTAATAATAACATCAAATAGCCAAATACAGACAAAAGAAGTGATTATATAAATACCACACAACGTTTCTGGAAACCTTGATCCTTTCTTCAGATGCTAAGAAAACAAAAAGTGAGCTTTCTTTAAAATATTTTTTTTTGTTGCGTTCACTGATCCGGTAGAAGTCAGAGCCGTCTCTACAAAATGGTGGTGTGGTCCGTGACGGGATCATCCGTGGGGTCGTTTTGATGCGGGAGATACATGCGTCGTTCCCGGAAAATTTGGTGTGAAAATAATTTCAAGCTTTGAAATTTACGTTATACATTATACAAAATGTTTTTTTATCAAAATATTCTGACCTTATATATACTTCAAAGCTCTCTCGACAAGACAAAAAAAATTGAAATAATAAAATATTTACATACATGCAATTAATTTACTTAAGAGGACTTGGTTCCATCCAGACGGTATAGTAGTATCACATATAGCCTTTATACAAAAGGTAACTTTTCTAGCCTTTACCACAGAAAAGTGTTAAGAAAGTTTATTTTGTGAGAAGCTTTATTACGAAATGACGTTTACATTACAAATCTTGTGGCGTTCATGAACTGTGACATGTCTGCATATTAAATTTGAAAATAGATCTGTAATACACACATTTCTAGAGCAACTTGTATCCAATGTTTAAGGCGACGTTTCTCAACGCCGTTTATGTAGTTTGCAGTCTGGTCGTCGAATCTTGGAGTCAGCGCGCTTATGATGATCTTCCGGCATTTACACTTGTAATATTACTGTACATTATTACCGCGCAATAATATTTTGAGAAGGTGTGTCCCACAGTCGGCGCAATATTATTGTGCAATATTTGGTAGTTTTTTTTATTTCAGTCACTATAGACTTAGCCTAGGTATGTTCCCTTTGACAAGGCAACCAATCCTGAGTTCGCTCATAGTTTCGTACTGCATATTCCCCGTTGATAGTGTTCAATTCTCCAGCATATTTACTGCATTATGTGCAGCCACGCAGAAAGAGCACAGAAGTAGAAGATACGGAACACTGTGGGCTAAGAAGTGGTTGGGGATGCATTTACATTATCTAATAATTTAATGAAGCCCTATTCTGCATATGATCTCACTGAATAGCAAAAAATATTCAATTCTTAGTAGGGCTCCAGAATCAGGATCTTTCAAAAACCTATCAAACTTTCCCAAAAGTAAGACAGAAGGATTGTCTTAACGTGCTGTTACCTCTATATACGGTACAAGCGAACGACTATCTACATTCCTAGAGGGTCCGTGGACGTAGAACTGGAGTCATAATACCCGAGTCTTGGAGAAATGAAGGTGATAGTTTATACGGATTAAATTGTGACGTAGCGAGAAATAGCTCACTTTCTACTTTAACTGTTAGAGATAAGTATTGCGACTACTTTAACGACTCAGGATCAATTTCTTGGCAATATAAAGTGTTGCAAAAGCAGACACTAAACCCCATATATCAAAATGTGTTTTAAAAAAATATCATTATTTTATGTATTCCTCGCGAAAAAGAACAAGCAACTTATCTTGTCCTTTTTTGTTGCGATCCTTATATTCGTCTCACTTGCATTGCCAGAGAGTAGGTAATGTTTGGCACAACTGTATAATTACATAATAATTGAAATCTCTCTGTATATAAAAATTAATATCTGTTTGTCCCTTACGCGCTCTTCTTCCGATTGTGATGTTGTACGCACCCCCGCGAAGGTTTTTGTCAACGTTTTTTTAACATTAGAAAACTCCTAAGGGGTGAACGAGGGTAAAATTTAAAAACATGCTAAAACGGCCGATATTTGCGTCGATTAATTACTTTTATGGGTATATGTGATTAATACTCTATATCCAAATGTTTTAGTGTATAATTTCAACCCTTTAAAGCACCAATAAGGGAGGGGGTGGAGAGGAGTTACATAAAAATATCGCGAAACATCCGATATTGATGTCAAACCTAGGGTTATAGATTTGAGTTTAAACCAGACATTTAGTACATCACTTAAGATGTAGTTCAGCCCCTAGGTGGAAGGGTGAAGGGAAATTTCTCTATACAATCTTAAATGCGTGGAGCAATTTCTACCAAACTTTATGCACATGTTACTTTGATCAACGATCAAACACTGACGGATTAAGACACATCTTCCGCTTCTAGGGGTGGGGGTGAAGACTGAGGGATTTAAAAACATTCCTTAAAGACCATTATTAGCGTCGAATAAAACGATTTCGGGGTCGCTTAATTTGATATCGACATACCAGAATTTTTAAGTGTCTAATTTCAACAACTGGTGGAGGGGGGCTACGTGATAAATGCTTAGAAGACCGAGATTAGTGTCGATTCCGGGGCTATGGAAGTCGCTGAGTTTAATTCTCACATTAAACGTGGTGATAAATAAATACCCGGGTACTCAGCTAGTAAAATGTATTTATTTATAATTTTGATCCTTGCAGTAGAGAAATACAAAAAATTATTAACTAGAACACTACTACAAGCTGACTCGGCTAAGCAATTGAGGCTGATTCTACGGTCATGGCACATTCTTAGACGGGAGGGACAACCCACAAAAACATACATTTGTGGTATAGGAATGTATGATCGAAAGGGACGGGTTGAGGCACGATCACAAAAAAGTGATACATGAAATATATATTGCAGTAAACACTTTTAATTAAATTGAACAAATGAAGGAAATCGAAATAAAGTCAATATTTTTAAAACATAACAAAATTTATTTATTTAACAAATTTGGTCTTCGTTGAATTTACATTTTATATTGTTGAGTAAATGCTTCAGCTTTTATGAGCTTTCAGGGCCGCTTATCGGGCCTCTAATAAAAACAGTAAAAAAATGAATTTAAAATTTCAATAACAAAATTTTATGCCAATAACAAAAACTATTAGAAATCTGAAAAGTTATATAAATTTGGCGGTACATGATATTTACGTAAAAGTTTACAGAAGAAAGTTTTTTTACAACTCATGTATTTAGAAGTGCTCTACGTGATTCTTTACTTTTTATAGAACACTAAATTTCATAGGCAGGCCATAGCACTGATGTTATTCTTGTCTCACTTTCCAACACTTTGGGCGCCTTTGCTGAATTCGTATTGTCGCGCTCAGTTTGTTGTGGAGAATCTTTAATAGAAAAACTAATGATGTTTAGTCTATACTTTACTGAATTCGGCCACCTTTGACTGACTGTTTCTCACAACACACGCTCCTCTCACACTGAACTCTGACTGTACTTTGACTGTTTCATCAAGACCAACAAACACACACACACTGCTCTCTGAATATCCGAGTTCTCCACAGGCTCCCAACACACCCTGACTGTTCAAAGTTCTGAGCGTCTTATATAAGCTTTCTCGACAACAATTTGTAGCACCCATTCTCGCGCCAAACAATACTGTTCTTTATTATGCTCTGGCCTTTTAAAAAGAGTACGTATCGCTGCGCGTAACTGCAACACTAGCGTTGCGGTGGCGGTACAACGAAACACACACACACACATTTATATATATATATATATATATATATATATATATATATATATTGTAATGATTAGACTGTATTACCATATATAACAAAAACTTTATTACATAAAAAATACATTAAAAAATTGATTGGGCACCAATCTGAAGAAAATAACAATAATTATCTCCGGCTTGGTTAATCGAATCCACCTTCTCTACAAGGTAATGTGGGCGGCTCGGTGGGTATTCATAAACAGAGCTTAGTTACGTACTGTGTAAAAAATCTTTAACGTCTGAAGGCACTTTACATTTATCTTGTAGCATCAGCCGACTTGCAGCGGATCACTGGTCTTCTAGCACCCCACGATCTCCTTCTTCGGCCTCACGCGATGGACGTCCACACTCCAAAACTTTTGTTCGTTACAGCTAGCCAAATTTTGCCTATCTCACTTCACTTTCAGTCCTTTCGTCAGTCTCCCGGGTGCGGAGTATATACCCTTACTCCGCCACCCCCCCCAAACGATGCAAAAAAAAGGGACGCGTACCCTCGGCTTCTCAGAGCATCTCCGGCGCACGTTCATTTTTAATTAATTCCGCTGAGGCCCTCTGAGACCCTCTCAGGCCTGCGGACAAAGGGCGGCCACTTACCGATGTTATTCACTACAATATATTTATATATATATTGTAGTAATTGGTAATTAAGACATTGTTCTAATTGGAAAGTTGGATTGTAGAGGACTCATTATTAGTAGATAAAGAGTGGACGCCGCAACAAGGCGGCAATGCAAAGAAAGTATTTTTGTCGATCGGCTGAGAATTTTACGCGCTCAAAATTTACGAGACGAGAAAGTCAGTCGGGCATAGAACAGCGAGGTGTAAAAACCAGAAAATTCATATTATAAAAAGTTTTGCAGTCGGGCAGCGGACCGCAAATAGAACAGACGAAAAGTTTTACCGTCTCAGAACGAAAGAATGTGGTCCAGTTACAAACATGCTCTAAAATATTGAAAAGTAAAGCAATCTTCAGTCGGGAAGGAGAGAGTGAAACTAATGTTGTAATCGGTGGCCGAGCATAAATTCAACCTGCTGGCCATAGACAAACCAAGGAAGTACATTTCCAACTAAAGTCACGAGATCTGCAAATCCAGGTTGCAGCAAAGCATCGAGAACCTACGAATTTGTGTTAGACCAACTAACAAACTACGCCAATTAGAATTTGTTGACATTTAGAGTCTGTGAGTACTAGAATCAGTGATATCCCCAAATTTTGTGCACGAAAAACCTAAAATGATACCTGGGCGGCCGTAAGTAGAAAAACTTTAAAATCATATTGTAAACCTTTTTTAAAAGATAAAAGTCAGATCGTTCTTTAATTTTAATTGTTTAATTGTTTAATTATCGATAAAATGAGATCTTTAATTCCTGATGAAATTTAAAACTGTTTAAATTCAATCTGTAGTATTATTTCTTCCACAACAAATTTCGTCTATGTTTCAGACGCATTAACTTCCATAAAAGGTAAATGTAATTTTGATTGTATAAATTCAGCCATTTATCAAACCCAGTTTAAGACCCTGAGATCCGAAATATTATTGTGTATTTAAAATTGTTAATAAATTTGTTTCATTGTTTTCCCTTAATAATTTTTAATTTAAAAGCGCCCAGCCATTAATAATTAATATTATTTAATAATTGCAATATATATATATATATATATATATATATATATATATATTGTAATAACCATATAAAGGCGTCATAATAAAAAAAACAATATTTATATTTTATATTTCTTTAACAAACAAATTTTATTAACAATTATCAGAATTTACAACAGAATTTAATATTTTATATTATAAAAAGATCTCTTTCTCTCATGGGCCTTTACTGGGTTTGATAACGGACAGAACTTATATATTCAAAGAACCCAACATTTATCTTTAAATTAAACAGAAGTATCGACGAAACTTATTACCGAACTTATTCTACAGATTGCTTCTAAATTTACAAGAGTTTATTTTATTAACACAAGAAGAGAACGATATCTGACTGTTTCCTTTAATTACGTTTACACATGTTAATACCATAAATTTCAACTCACGATTTCTCAGGAACCTTGGCTCGTTCATTAAACACTCACTTTATAGATTGGACGTTTACACACACTGACTCTAACGCATATTACTGGTTCGACGATAGCTGGTTCTCCATACTAGGTGAAGGATATCCCAGTTGCTCGTGGAGAAAACTACTCGACGCTGGATGTTGTATCCTGGTCTCCTACAATTGAAGACTGGTCAAATTTTGATACTAATACAAATTGAACTTCTGCATATGTAAATGTTTATAGTTGAATAATTTTCTATTTCTCTCGCAGGCTGCAAATTTTCTCCATTCCCTCCGTCCTTACACTCAACTCCAACTAACTTCCAAGTTTGATGCCCACAGCATCTCTCTCTTACGCTGACTGACCCACGATACTCACAGCACCCCTCTCCCACGCTGATTCTACTCACGATGCTCACAGCACCCCTCTCCCACGCTGACTGAATCACAATAGTTTATCGCTTGCATTTATACTAGTAGCCTCCTCGTTCCCTTTTGTTCCAAGACCCACGTCGCACCTTCGCGGTGACAGAATCTCCATTACTGAGATTTACAATCTGCAGCTGCAGTTCCTTAGCAAAATAGCTAGTCCCTCCGTCATGTCACATCGAGACAGGACCCGCAATTACTTTGCACCCTCAATTACTCTGTACTTGTCCTCACAAGACTGGCACAAGACCCTTCCTTACAAATCCTAAGTAAATACGCCTCTTGTCAGACCATTAATCAGAGACAATAGCCTGCCCTAACATAATCACTTTGGGACCGGCTACTCGAATGCCTCTCTTAAACCGATACCTCCTGCGACCCGGCCACCCACGTGCTTTTTTTTGCTGTATACGTCGTTAGTACACATTGCAACTTCCTGTGCCGGCCCAGACCCTTCATCCGAAATAAATGTCTTGCCGCTCTGTCTTGTCACATCGAGACAGGACCCGTAATTACTTTGCCCTTGCGTCCTCTTCCCAACATGTGCGCTGTTCCGAAACAATGCATTCCCTCAATGCATTACAATATTTAAAATGTTAGGAACTTTAATTTGTCACATTGGGTCTTGGATAGTGAGGAAAGACAGAAATAAATTGGAGAAAAATGGAAATACGCCTTATAAGAAAGACTATATTTAATGCGTAGAGATGGAAGTAAGATGAAGGAATAACTGAAGATTTGATGAATGTCAATTTCGAATACAGGGAACTCCAAAACTTCGCATTCGTCACCGAGCTCGGCCTATTTGAATACTTTAAAATAGCTCAATCTCACTCGGACCTTCATCTTAGCCGGTATTGGGTCACCTATTGAAGTCCAAAAAGTAACTTAATTTACAAAAAGTTAAAATGAGCATTCTTATTTATAAGTAAGTCAAATTTAGTTTGCATTAGTATATTTAAAATTCTTTGTTAATGAAAAATTTATTTATTGTAACAAGTATCTGTAGTTTTAAAATTAATTTTAAATAGTGGAACAAAGAATAAAAACAAATAAGGGTTGATTTTAAATATACAGTAAAACTAGATTATTATTCTACGCTGCAAGTTGTAAACACGTGGAACAATTGAAACCAAACTTGGTGCACATAACTTAACTTTATATGTAAAAATATACTAAAACCACAATATTAGTATTTTGATATGTTTAAGAAGATTAACTTTGAATGTCCCTTTGAAGATTAATTATTTTTCAATTCTCTATTACCATGGGATGGGGTGAAGGGGGTAATTTATAAAATATTTAAAAAGGCTGTGATTGGGGTCAATCAGTTTTAATATTTTTGAATACTTTTTGTGGCAGACACACTCCCAATGTTTGAAGTTAAAGTTAAGCTCTAGTTGGCAAATGATGGGATGAAAATTGTGTAAATGTAATTCCCAAAAATAAAGTGATTTTTCTCTCATAGACCTCATATTTTCTCAAAGGTGTATTCACCCTGGAATGTATTTATTATTGCTCCTAGAGTTAAAAGTATAATTATTGTTTATAATAAAGTTCAGATCATATCCCTTCCTATGCTATTAAAGGGGAGTTGCCACCACGTTGATTACCCTCATGGTCTAAAAAAGGTTTAGACTATAGATTGAATTAATTTTTGCCATCTAATAAAATATTTAGATATCAATGGGTTACACTGATAAGTCATCTAGTTTATTATAAATATAGACATACTAACCTTTTTTGCAGGTGATATTTTTGATGAATACTTCACTCGAATTTGTCCCATACAAGTAACATCTGATTTCACCAAAGTGCAGACATTATACATATGCATGAGACACCAATTTGCTTCTGAACTAAAAATCCGACTAGCCATGTATGTATAGTTTTGTCTGACATATATCTGTAATTTTCAATTGATGAAACTAGTTATTATGTTTCTAATTATTTAAAATACTAAGAATTAATATTTCTGTTACAGTTTTAATAATATTCTTAACTATACTATTTATAAAGTGGTTTTATAATAAAGTAAATTAGCTACAGGCTTTGCTTGAAAAATATGCTAGGAAAATTATTGTAATAAATGCAACTCTTTATCAAAATATTTCTTAAAAAAAATATTTCTGTTAATATTAGAATTTCTTGTATAGTTTTAACAATTTTCTATGTCATAATTATTTCTTTATAGAATGAGTATTTAAATCTATTGTTTGGTTTTAATCTATAGGGAAGAAGATAATGATGATCTTATGACAATATTTAATGAAATGAATCACGAAATTTGTGATAAATATGGAGAATATTTCTTTGCAGAATTATGTATTTATGGTGGAAGTAACAGACGTATTATTGTGGCAGAGGTAAATTTTACATTTGTACTATTTGAATTTGTGTTTTATTGTTTAATATTAATTAGAAAATAATAAATTAGTAGGTATTCTTAATAAAACATATATGGTTTAATATGTTGGAGTTATCATTTATGCATCATTTGAGAAAATCTAAAAAATAGATGGTAAAACAAATTATTGAAATATGCTTTAGTCTTCAAGTCGATAATATTAAAAAGAATACAAAAAGAATATATTTATTAATTTACTTTAAGCCCTGGCAGTAGTGGCGGCTAGTGCATTTGTGCTCATGTGCTAAAGCACATAAATTAATTTAGGATGAATGATTTTTTAATTATAAGAAACTTCATAACAATTATGTTTTAAGAATACGAATTTTTGCTTCTATATCTAAGACTTTAAACTGCCCACCTTGCGGCGCACTCGCTCCTGCTAATGCAGCCAGCAAACGAACTATGTGCTGCAAGCGGCTAAGCACAGGACCTGTCATTGATAACAAAAGCGCATTACAGTATTTTGTTTTACCTCCCCTTCGCTACCCTTAAAACACAAAAAACTGCCCCTTCTGGATGCCACTGAGAAACAGCACGTGCCAACTATGAAATGACACGAAGAGGCGGCCGCATCCGGCGGGATAAGAAACGAAATCAAAATAACATTGAAACATTCAATAATTAAAAATATTATTTTAAAGAACGCAATCAATGCTTATTTTAAAGGGAAAAAAACATACAAGGGGCTTCTACCACACGACTCTGTATACAATGCTGTAATCATGCGTGGTATAATCAAAAAATTAACTTTATTCAAAATATGCAATAAGGAAAAATACTTTCGTGTTAGAATCGCGGGTCAATTTCGTGCTAAATTATTCCGCTTTTAAAAATTATTGAAAAAATTGTGTACGGAATTGGAAATATTACGTATTACATGTCGGATCAATAGTTTTGGTAACACTATCACTGTTGCAGTATTACTATTTTACATATTTATCATAAAAAATGGTTTCCTGCGGTGAAGCAGTACATAATTTCCAAAACGCAGGAGTCTGACAGTAAATAAGTGTGTCAGGAATCACTGGCGGAAAGTAAAAAATACTGATTAATTTATAAGTGTTAGAAATATAAACGTGCAACTCTTTCTATCTTTGAGTCTACGCATCACTAAGATGCTACATTGTTGTTTTCTTTCTTAATGTCCGTCTTTGTTTAGTATCTGTTCTGACAGTACTAATGTTTTTTTAGTGATATTTATGTGTGCAAATAAAGTTCTGTTCAACATAAATAATAACGGTTATTCGTCACCTGCTGCATTTGTCAGGTTATGGGCTCAAGAAATTCACGCGTGTGACACAAACGAAAAATATGTGCCAGATCTCAAGAATGGCCGGCATGTTGGCTAACACCACTCACATCGAATTATTGAGCAAGCAAAATTTACGATACGTGGTGTATTCAAGTTGAGACGATGCTAACAAGTGAAACATGGGAGTACGTCAACACGACCTCCAGATCCGAGTGGCAGGGACGCTACGAAAACGGTCAAATTGCAAGAAAATCTGCGTTGAAGACGGGAAGGCGAAAAGTGAGCTTATTTTGACAATCAACCGCGTTCAACAAGGCATTTTAGAGGTTGCAACACTTTCAAAGAAGTACGGGCCAAGGTAAAATTCGGTAACGCCTCTCAAGACGCTATGAAAAAACAGACACTCCTCGAAAACATTTGACGTTGATGACGTGATGACGTTCGCGTTTTTTGTAAAAATTCATGGATATGGTTGACAAATTACACGCTATGGATATCGAAATAAATAAATAAATTCTTTTCATCGACTGAAGAAGCTTATGGCCCCTTTCACACTGTCAGGTGACTGAAAAAAAACGGAAGGGGATGAGTGTGTCAGCCTGCATGACCACTGAGTATATCCGGGGAAACAACAATGACGTCCTTGTGTTGGGACGAATCATATTTTTTTCTCTTTCCGCACATAAGCATAGCATATATTTATATTCATCTTAATGTTATGGCCAGCATCTGGGTTGTTTGAATACAATTCCTAAATTTTATGTTTTGGAACAGAAGATGTGATGTAGGGGTCAGCGTGACTGCATCACATCCTAGACGTCCAAGGTTCGAATCCTGGCGAAGGCATGGATGTTTGTGTGCGTGAGGGAATCTCTCGTCAAATCAGTCCTCCCACAAGTCAAAATGATTTCCGAGAATGAGTCGCTAATAACATGAGCTGTTGATGCGTCTGTAAATAAGTCAATGTATATAGCAAATTTGAATTTTACTTGTACAAAATTCATCTAATGAGAAAAGAATTGAAAAACGGCGAAGCTTATATGAACATTAGCAATAAGTAGTGATTTTTCTTCAAGAATATAAAATTTATATTTAAAGATTTCGAAACTTATACCACTATTGAATTTGATTGAGTGTAGGTAGGCGTTTGGGTCGTTACAAAGATGTAACGTGAATCTGCAGGTGACTATTGATAAATTGTTAATTTTAATAATTAACCCCAATGTATTAACCCCAATGTTTTTAATTGATCATAAAATTGAAATGAAAAACTAATTCATTTTCAAAATTGAAAATTAATGTTTTCCTTTTAACAACACACAAAATTTATAATTTTATATATAAAAATTGTGTGGGATCCTTGTAAATGGTTCTGGAAATTTGTTTTCATTGTACAGATGAATATGGCAAATTGCCGAAATTTACTCAAAATTACTCAAAGTTACTCAAAATTATGAATTCAAGATTTTGGAAATAAAGATACAAAACATTGGGGTTAACCTCAAATCTATCTCCGAGAAACAAACCCAAGTCAAAGTGCAATTACTGTAAGAAGAGAAATCATGCAGAGGACGTCTGTCGTAAGAATCACAGAGATGAAGAAGATGCAAACCTTGCCAACTCTTATTGTGCAAAAGAAGGCATTATAACTAACTTATCCTGCGATTCGAAACCGGACTCGAGATGGTGTTTAAACGGCGGATTCACGTCACATTGTACCGGCACAAACCTCTTCCGACACTCAATCAACTTCCACATTGGTATAAACTGGGTAAACAACACAACAACTTGTGTAGAACGTAAAGGTGATGAACGTGTAACTTGTTCCAACGTAAATCAAGTTGCTGCCACGACTGATGTTAATACTCTATACGTTCCGGATGTCCGAGTAAATTTGATGTCTATGTCAAAGATTGTTGGCAAAGGACACACTGAGTTCTTGACCATAAAATCGGCCGTAGTCAATTCGGGAAAATCCGGGTGATCAGCAAGGAGATCTTTTCTTCCTACAATCAGGAAAGGGAGAATCATGTAATTTTGCAGTTGGATCGATGAGTTATTCCATGGAGCCGACCTCCTGTGACGTAGGTGTCAGCGTGACTGCCTCGAATCACATAGGTCCATGGGTTCGAATCCCGGCGAGGGCATGGATGTTTGTCTGTGTGAGAGAAACTCGTCAATTAGTTCCCCAACGAGGCAAATGAGTCGCTAATGAAAGAACTGTAAATAAATCAAATAATAATAAAAAAAAATGGCATAACCGTTTGCGCAACCTCAACTGGAGCGACATAACTCTTAAGTGCCGTGTGGTGTTTAATTGGTCATGTGCTACAACGTATAATAAATTTTTCTTTTTTTAAGTAACTTTAATAATAATTGTATTTCACACTGGGAATTTCTACTTCTATATCGAATACTTTAAACTGCCCGCATAGCACCCAATCGCCCCAACTAATGCTGCCATGGCCATGCGAGTGCTATAGCGAATGCAGCTCCGATTTCTGTCTGGAATGACAAATGCGCAGACACGGTATCGCTTTTCACTCCCTTCAACACACGTAAAGCTCAATAAACAGCCTCTTTTTGTGTTACGGAGGAAACAGCACAGGCCCGTGCCTTGTAATGACACAAAGAGGTGGTCACATGAGGCAAATTAAGCAACTAAATATAAATAAAGTTGAACTGATCAGCAATTTAGATTCTTATTTTAAAACAATTTAAATTTTTAAAACAAAATTCGTTTTCATACATTTTCGGTAGTATTTGTTGGGCACCATAATGAGAAAATCTACTGCAAGACTCTGCATAAAATATTGCCATCATGCATGGCTTGTTAAAAATTTACCTTTATTTTAAACATGAAGAAAAATGTCGAACGGACCGAGAATCGATCCCAGGACCTCCAACTTACAGGGCGAATGCTCTAACCACTAAGTTAGCCCTGTAGACTCGCGATCTGGTGTGAAATTCCTCCATAGACCTACAACTTTCAAGTCACTTTTTCTTCATGACCTAATTCAAGGACATATTGAAGCAGGGTTATTTTATGTAAATTGATCAGAGGCTTTTGGAAGTATTGATTCAAGAATAAGAAATGCTTAAATAAGCATGTTAAGTTGATTACCACGACGCAGAGCTGGTCATAACCGCAGGCGATATCCTCTATCTTGCAGCTGCTACTCGTCTGGACTCAGAAACATGGCAGGATCCGATCTACCTAGGGCTGGAAACATTGATTCCAATCACCACTTTCGATATTGTTTCTAGACACTCAGACAAAAACATCACGTCGCACGGTCTTAAGAAATAAACCTAAGTAGAAGGAAACACGCTTTGTCGCCGGTCGCTCGCTTGGGACTACCACGCTTACTGTCAGCATTGCATTAATGGTACGTTATGAAGTTTTCGCAGTAAACAACGAAACAACTTACCTCAATGGGACGTCTAGACCGATTTATACATGGCGATACCAGAGACGCTACCTAAGATATTGAAGAGAACAACAGAGCTGAACTATCAAAAAGTACATCTTCCTAGCTGAAAAATTTGGAAAAGAGGATTGCAATGTGCCACCTCCAGAAAACCCTTTGCGGAGTGAGACAAGCGGGTCGTCAGTGGTACGGGAAGCTAGGTGGGACTCTCCGTAGCATCAGACTCTACCCAACGGTCTCTGATCCAGGTGTCTACGCCGACGGAAGAAGACGGAATTACGTTCTGATCTACGCGGAAGATATCTTTTCTGTTGAAAGACTTGGGACAGGCAATGTACAGTATGAGCATGGACGTACGTGAAGATAAGCTATCTAAGCTCGGGAAAATGGTGCCAATATACATTCCTACCGCGAATTGCTTGGAACATTGATGTATAACGCAACGTACAAGCGTCCGGACGTCATGCATTCACATAGCGCGTTGAGTCTATTCAATTCTTGCTACCAGAATGAACACTGGTTCGCCGTAAAGCGCGGACTCATCTACCTCCAAGGAACAGTCGAGCACAAGTTGACATTAATCAAGAATGACTTTCCAATACAAAGGTACACAGACGCCGATTAGGAAAACTGTTCTCGAACGTGGCGATCTGGATACACCGTCCTTCTCTGTAGCGCTGCAGTATCTTGGGAGACACCAAAATGGAAAACGGTGGCATTATCATCCACCGAAGCAGAATATATGGCCATTGACCTAAGACATCAATCCGCTCGTCATGTATTAAAGGACAAGAAGATGAAGCACGTATATCTTTGAACAGAGCGAATGTACTTACGAAGCTCCGTCCAAGTTCCAAACATATGGAATGCTCGGCTGGTGTAGGATTTCAGCCACACCACCCAATCGCCGACTCGATTTGAGAGGGAGTGTTAGAAACATAAACATGCAATTCGTGTCATCTTTAGGTCGACGTGCCACTAGACGACTGCATTATTGTTTTCTTTCTTAATGTTTGTCTTTGTTTAGCTTTCTGTTCTAACACGCCACGCAGTATTGCACTGATGTTTCTTAATCATATTTTTTGTGTCAATATAGTTTTTCAATATAATTCTAATAATTATTATTCAATGCTGGACTGTGAAGCTTATCAAATTGTGTTTCAACAACGATAACTAATAATCAATTAATATAACTAGGAATGTTTCAATTTCTATTCCCAATAAACTACCAACGTAACTGCGATATTTCAACCAATATGCAATTGCAACAACAACGAATAACTCATAACTAGAATTACATCAAATTCAAGAATGTACAGTTACATCTATTCCACACCAAATGCGTAGTTTCAAATAACAAAAATGAATCGAACGATTAATGCAATTTTCCGCGTATTTCCAAGTCGCGGGTCAGAATTCGGCCCGGGACCAATTTTATGTTAGCGAAAAAACGAGTACAATTTTGGCCAACTCACCTTTTAAGATCTCGTTGGCCATGGTAGCACAGGGCTAAGAACTCCAGTCCAATGGCCATCCGTTTATGTGCGTTACCAGTTACGATTGCGACATGATTGCGAGACGAATGAGAGCGATCGCTTCACCTGCGCCATATATACAGCGAAAATCGCTGAGTAGCTTTCTGCGACCTAACACGGGCAGTTGCACTAACACCACATTTTCTGCCATCACCAACAACATCAGGTTCTGGACAAATACTACTGTACATTCCTTAACATTAGGTAATAGCTGTTGTTGCTGCACTGTGATGTTTATCAGATTCCTTAGGTAATAGATATTGTTTCAAATAAATGAATAACAGTAATACTGTTTTACATATATTTTTTTATATTGAATTGATGCATTTATACTACTACCCTTAATTAAATATTTTATTTGAGATTACAACACTGGCTTTTTAAATTACTATGATAACAATTACCTGCCTATATAAGTATTGAAACATTTATTATAAATTATCCTATTATACTAATTCACACCTGAAAAATTATAAATTCAATTCATAACCTTTGATATATGTGTTATATAAGTTATTACTTAACATAATTTTTTTTGACAAATATTTATAGGACAATGACAGAGCCATAGGCATTATGTGTTTAAATAATGATGTTAATGTTTCATATTTGAATGAAAATTTTGAGCTTGTTCCTTTCAATGGTCTACGAAAACCATGGGCTGACACTGAATTGTTACCAAAATATTCCAAGGTTGATGGTGCAAAGAAATCTGTTTCCAAATATGAACTACTTAAAAGGTATCACTCAATATTATTATGTCTATACTTAAGAAATTTTTACCAGATTTGTTTTGTTTTAATAGTAAAACACAATGCAAAATTTACCAGAAAACATTCAATCTCGAAAAAGTTATTTGTATATACGTCTAGGCAGTATGGGAGGAAGTATTTTGTGAGGTAAAGGTTACAGCTGGTGAAGTGATTTTTATATTTGATGTGTAATATATTTGATGTTGTAATTTACGTTAACATGAAGGAATAAGATGCTTGTTTTGGAGTTTTTCCATTTTAAGTTAACCGAATAAGTAAGAAAATATTTTGTTGACTTCTGACTATGATTTTTTTAACATTTATTTATAAGCCAAATACATTCTGAAGTAATATGTCTGTTACTTTCAAAATATTTTTCACATTTATTCTTTTAAAACAAGAACTTAATATATCTTAAAATCTTTCGTTATAATTTAATATGACTGTTCAAACTTATTCAAGCATTGGACCACAAAGGGCAGGAAGTGAGAAAAGCAATCTTACTGAAGATCAAGACGAGGAAAATACTTCAGATGCTTCAAGTTCAACAACTGGAACTTCTCAAGAGACAATTGAAGTTATACCTTTACGTCCTTCATATACTGATATGACAGAACCTGATCCATTATTTGCTCCAGTTAGTGCTATGTATTTATCTGAAAAACCTCTAACTAGAGCTTATGATCTTGAAAACCAAAAAAGTTGGGCGCTTGAACAAGAGCATTTATGGATGAGTAAGTCAAATTTACTATATTCCTTTCAACTCTACTTTGTCTGTTAAGTTCTTTAGATTTGTCATATTTATGGAAGGGTGGCGTGCTCCTGTAATCCAGCTACCTGGAGGCTGAGTGTTGAGGACGGTGTGGGGCTGGGGGTTCTATAAATATTTTTCATGGTTAATTATATCTATTGTATTTCTATTGATGATGTTTGTGTATTATTTCAACCCCTTTCGTCATGGGTAGCGAAATACACCTTTAGGGGTGTAGGGGTTTCATAAAATGAGCCGAAAAAACCGATATTCGAGTCAAATCGGGGTTATGGATGTCGCTTAGTTTAATTATGACTATCTGGTCAATGCGTGGGGTTGTTTGGGAGTTAGCGGGGGTTTGAGGGGCTGGGGGAGGAGGGCGGGGCTACGAACTTATAACATGGTAACCATTCGTGTTTTTCGTCGAATCAATATAATTCGGGATCAACAGCATTCATCAAATTTCACTACATGTTCTCTGTATATAATATCCACCTCTTTCATGCTTGGGAGTGCATCCTTAAGGGTTGGGTGTGGAGTGGCATCACATAAAAATAATACAAACACATTCGAGTTTGTAGTCGAATCATGGTTATGCATGTCACCTATTTTAATTTTGACATTCAAAATTGCATTTAACCCCCATTTATGGGGGTGATCGGGGGTGGAAATTACTCAAACATGTTAATATGCCGATGTTTGCGTTTAATATATTTCGCTGTAAATTCAATTCAGAATATTTGTCTATGTTGTTTGTGTAAAATTTCAATCACTTTCGGGCTTAGGAGGCGATCACGCCTAGGGGTGATATTTGGTGGTGCGTTACAGGAAAATAATGCCCATACAACCGAGACTGGAATAAAATCCTGGGATATAGAATTCGCTGAGTTTATTTAAGACAATCTGGTCAATGCGCGTGGGTAAGTGTCGGTGGGAATGGGTTGGGTGGTGTTGGGTAGGGGTAAAAATTTGCTAACGGTCAATTTTTGCGCTGAATTTATTTATGACAATCTGGGAAATGCGCGGGGGTAGGCCGGGTTGGGACGAGTTGGGCGGAGGTGGACGGAGGATAGAAATTTTAAAACATGTTGACCGGCCTTTTCTTCCATCGATTAAATATATTTCTGGATAAATTAGATTAATAAAATTTCTCTACATTTTCTCCGTGTATAATTTCAACCCCTTTCTGGATTGGGAATGGAGCTCTTTTTAAGGGTGCAGGTGGAGCGGAATTACATAACAATGATGCAAAACAAATTGAAATTGGAGTCGATGGTCATGGATATAAATGAGTTTAATTATTACATTCAACTAACTGTTTAAGTCCCCAAATGAAGGGTTGGCAGGGGTGTAAATTTTCAAACGTGTTAGTTAAACGGTCGATTTTTGTAAGGAATAATATTTGGCGAGGTCAATGTTATTGATAATATTTCTACCGATTTTGTTTTTAATTTCAACCCCTTAAGGCACGTGAAAGATCACACTCAGGGGCGTTACAAGAAAATAACGTGAATAAATCCCAGACTGGAGTCCAATACAAGTTATGGATGTCACTGAGTTTATTTATGTCAATCTGGGGAAAGTGAGGGGGTGGCCGGGGCTGGGTGGTGGTATAAATTTTCATAGATGTGAAATGGTCGATATTTGCGTGAAATAAATATTTGACGCCGTCAATGTCAATGACCATATTTCTACCGATTTTGTTTGTGTATAATTTCAACATCTTTCGGCATGGTAGGGAAGCGCGCATAGAGATGGAGGCGTGTTCCATAAAAATAACCCCAAAAATCCGAGATTCGAGTCAAATCAGAGTTATGGATATAGGTGAATGTATTTATGACAACGTGGGCAATGCACGGGGTTTGGTGGTGGTGTGAGGGGCCTGGCGGAGTAGGGCGGGGGAGGAAATTTCCAAACATGTTAACCGGCCGATTTTTGAATGGAATAAATATATTTTGGCATAAATGAGATTCATAAAATTTCTATACATGTTCTCTGTGTATAATTTCAACCCCTTTCGGGCTTTGGAGGGGTGCGCCTTTCAGGGTTGGCGTGAAGTGGCATTACGTCAAAAAGAAAGCAGAAAATATCGAAATTATCACTGAGTTTAATTATGACATTTAACTTGATCTTTTAAGTCCCCGAAGCTCGAGTTGTCGGGGGTGGAAATTTTCAAACATGTTAAACGGTCGATATTTGCGTTAAATAATTATTTTCCGGGGTTAATGACTTTCATAGTATTTATACCGATGTATAATTTCAATCTCTGTGAGGGTAGCACGGTTAGTGGTTGGGGTGGAGGTGCGTTAAATAAAAATAACTCAAAAACAACCGAGATTCGAATCAATTCAGAGATTATGAATGTCGCTGAGTCTAATTGTGACATCCTGGGTAACGCGACGGGTTTGGGATGTTGTGGGCGGGGATAGAATTTTTCAGACAATGTAATTGGCCAATTTTTGCGTGGAATAAATACTTTTTGACTATCGCACATTTGTGGGGGTGTCATCTTCTAACATGTAGAAACGGCCGGTATATTTGATCAATGAATTCAACCCCTTTCGGCATGGGAGATGAGCACATTAGAATTAGGGTTCGAGGAGCGTTACATAAAAATAGCGCAAAAGTAACCGAAATTGGAGTCATATCGGGGGTTGTGGATAAATGACATCTCGGGCAACGCCGGGCACCCAGCTAGTTTAAAATAATCCAGGATGATGGCTGAACAACTAGGGAATTCTCCAACTGTATAAAATAAAACCGTCTATAATATCACGCCGAATTAAAAGAATGAAAAATACTCGCTAACTTAATAAGTCTAATAAAATGTGCTGATTCTCTAAAATTTTCATACACAAATGTTTTTTTTATAGGATTTAATACAGAGACAGTGACATGTATCATTCAAACAGGAAATATGAGAAATTGATGAATAGTTTCAAACAAAAATTTAACAAGCATTTGGAGTTAATGTTCTTGAGATGCTAGGAACATGATGCTACATCATAAATATACTGAAAAGTTTTAATGGAGTTCCATTAAGATGCCTTTGTCAATTTCACTAAGTTTCATTAAATAAATCATTGTACTGTATTTGTTTGTTAGTGTTATCTTTCATTATAATAACAATTCATAAATAGTATGTAAGCAGAATATTTCCCTAATATACGGATCAGAAAATTTAATGTGTTTTTCAGGTAAGAAGGGACTGATACCTCCGAGGAAGAAATTTAATGAACGAATATCACCTGACGTTTGTGAAATGTCAAATGCATTTGCTGTCGAATTATATGGCTTACACAAAGATTATGATGAAAGGTAAATGTTTCTACAATTTATATACTGAACAATCAGTATTATCACTTCGTAACATATTGAGCTATCGATATTGCAAGAAAATACTGCTGGGAGATAGTGGTGTTTGTAAACAGAATAATACTGACCATAATTTTAAAAAAGACAAATACGTACACACACAAAAACACACCTGTGCACATACCAAATTGATTCATGTCCTTATACAAACTTTATGGACAGGAAAGAGAGAGATAGAGTGGTGGACGTACCTTAAATACTGAGTTTGCTTTGCCACACTGAGAAAATATGCAGGAGCATATGAAATTGTGTGGTCCTCCAGGGACCCAATAGCCCAGACCGACGCACGTTGGAGTTGGGATCGAGGTGTCAGTGGTTTTGCGGGTAAAATTATAGGCCTATAATTGACACACTAAGGCTATTCAATAGACATTTTCCATCGGGAATATATGGACTATTTCGCCTACTTACTTACTTACTTCCAGTATGTTGGTCAGTTCGACAAACAGGTGGTCGGTGTCGTGATGGAATCTCCATTATCGCCGGCCATGACGAATTACTACATGGAGTTCTTTGAAGTTGAAATCCTCGATTCTGCGCCGCTGAAATCGAATTGCTTCTTCCGTTATGTGGACGACACATTCGCTATATGGGCACATGGACTTGACAAACTACATGAATGCCTTCAACACCTTAATGAGATTCACCACAACATTAACATCACCATGGAAATAGAGAATGGTAACATACTTCCCTTCTTAGATATTTTAATTAAAAGGAAACAAGATGGAACATTAGGCTATGGGGTCTATAGAAAGCCAACCCATATGAACCTCTACTTAAATGCAGCGAGCTATCACGCACCGGCACAGAAAATCTCTATACTTAAAACATTAGTCAAACGAACGCTATCAATTTCCAACGCCCTAAATAAAACTTTCCCACGGAAATAAAGCATCTTAAAAACACTTTACGAGAGAACCCAAATAACAAAGGCATATTCTAAAGAAACAGACTTAATACAAGCGACTGCAATGAAACTAGAACTGCATTAATTCCTTACGCTGCCAACACCTCGGCGAAAATGGACAGAATGCTGGAAAAACAATTATAAAACAATTTTCCGACCACAAGCAAAATTCGAGATCTGTTTCGACCAGTAAAGGATAAAATAAGCCTCAAGACGCCAGAATTATATGAAATACCATTCGAATGCGAGTTGAACTACATTGGCTAGAACGATAAGAACCGCTGAAGAAAGAGGAATTGAACATCAAAGATGTTCAATATCGACGGTCGCGGAACACGCATTTTATACGGGCCATAAAATGCAATTTGGGGAAACAAAGGTTCTGCAGAAATGTAGAAATTACTGGGACAGCGTTCTAATGGAAGCTGATACCATTAAAACAAGACATAAAGACTTGTTAATGAAGTTGAGACACCAACAACTTTTCCTTTTTAATAAGTTAAATCATATATGGCGGTTTTTAAATTCTATACGAGCTCATTTTCGAATTTCCGCCCTGTGGGGCCTGGGTGTAATGATATTTTCCGTTTCTTATTTAATACTAGCTGGGTGCCCGGCGTTGCCCGAGATGTCATTTATCTATAACCATCCATAAGACTCCAATTTTGGTTACTTTTGCGCTATTTTTATGTGAAGCTCCTCGAACCCTATCCCTAAATGTGCTCACCTCCCATGCCGAAGGGGGATGAAGTCATTGACTAAATATATCGGCCGTTTTTACATGTTAGAAGATGACCACCCCCACAAATATGCGATAATGAAAAAGAATGTATTCCACGCAAAAATCGGCCGATTACATTGTCTGAAAATTTATTCCCCCACCCAACACCTCCCAAACCCGTCGCGTTACCCAGGTTGTCACAATTAGATTCAGCGACATTCATAGTCTCGAAATTGATTCGAATCTTGGTTGTTTTTGCGGGATTTTATTTAACGTACCTCCACGCCACCCCTAAGCTTGCTCCCCTCACAGGGGTTAAATTATACACGAACAACATCGGTATAAATACTTTCAAAGTAATTAACCCCAGGAAATAATTTTCGCAAATATCGACCATTTAACATGTTTGAAATTTTTCACCCCCGACCACTCCCGCTTCGGGGACTTAAACGGTCAAGTTTAATGTCATCATTAAACTCAGTGACAATCCTGATAGTTTCTGGTTTATTTTTATCTAATGCTACTTCCACGCCAACCCTTAAGGGTGCACCCTTCCGAGTCCGAAAGGGGTTGAAATTATACACAGAGAACATGTAGGGAAATTTTATTAATATAATTCATCCCGAAATATATTTAATTGACGAAAAAACAACCGGTCAACTCATCCCAACCCAGCCGATACCCGCGCGTTGTCCAGATTGTCATAAATAAATTCAGCAACATCCATTACCTTCGATTTGACTCGAATCTCGGTTGTTTTCCCGTTATTTTCAAAGAAATTAATTAAACTCAGTGACAATCCCGATAGTTTCTGGTTTCTTTTTATGTAATGCTACTTCACGCCCACCCTTAAGGGTGCACCCTTATGAGTCCGAAAGGGGTTGAAATTATTCACAAAGAACATGTAGGGAAATTTTATTAATCTAATTCATCCCTAAATATATTTAATTGACGCAAAAAACAGCCGGTCAACTCATCCCAACCCAGCCGATACCCGCGCGTTGTCCAGATTGTCATAAATAAATTCAGGGACATCCATGACCTTCGAATCACGGAAGCAACTCCACCCGAAACCCTAAGGGTGCCCTTTTCCCAGGGCGTAGGAGATGAATATTATATTCAGATATTTCTTCTCAATAATACAACTTCAATTACGGAATAAATGTAAAATTATGTTTATAACAATTTATAATATAAAAACTTTTTAAAAGAGTATAAAAAGCAATGGTTCTGAAACACTTTTATTTTTGATTAAACGTCGTTATTAATGGAAACAACATAGGATAAAATAGTATGAACAAAACCACCCCTAAATATGCTACTTTCCCGTGGTGGAAAGGGTTGAATTTTTACTCATATCACATCGGTAGAAACACTATCAATCTAGTTTACCCATAAACACATAACATTTTGGCACTTTTAGAATAATAGACAATTCTCACCCCCAGCCCTAAGCAAGCTCACCACTAAAGTCTAAAGGGATTTATATTTTCAACAACATCCGTTGAAATAGTATTCACGTAATTCTCCTCCAAGAACGCGCAAGAACTGACTATTTATCTTCCCTTCCAACCCCCACCCTTTCGGGTTAAATGGGCAATTAAAAATATTTATCCGAAGTAAACTCACTGACATCCATAACCTTCGATTTGACTCCAAACTCGGTTGTATTCGCGTTATTTTTGTGTAAAGCAACTCCACCCCAAACCCTAAGGGTGCCCTTTTCCCAGGGCGTAGGAGATGAATATTATATTCAGATAACATCGGTAGAAACACAATCAATATCTTTGACCCCGAAAATATTTATCCTAATCTAATACCTGCTGTTTTAGCATGTTTAAGTATTTCAACCGCCGTCCACCCCCGCTTCTGGGGTTGGTAGACGCGTCTCACCCCGACAGTGTTGTTTTCCTGGTCGCAAAGAACCCGTGTACGAAATTTGGTGAAATTTGCTCCAGCGGTGTAGATTTGTATTCTCCACCCCAAACGCTAGGGGTGCTCTTTCCCCAGGGTGTAGGGAATGAAAATTATAATCAGAAAACATCGGTAGAAATACCATCAATATCTTGGACCCCTAAAGATTATTATCCGACTAAAATATCGGCTGTTTTAGCATGTTTAAATATTTCAACCCCCGTGCACCCCCGCTTCTGGGGGTGGTAGACATGTCTCACCCCGACATTGTTTGTTTCCTGGTCGTAAAGAACACGTGTACGAAATTTGGTGAAATTTGCTCTACCGGTGTAGATTTGTATAACGAACATACAAACAAACATACATACACTCTTTTTTATTTATAAGACTAGCTGGGTGCCTGGCGTTGCCCGAGATGTCATTTATCTATAACCATCCATAAGACTCCAATTTTGGTTACTTTTGCTCTATTTTTATGTAAAGCTCCTCGAACCCTATCCCTAAATGTGCTCACCTCCCATGCCGAAAGGGTATGAAGTCATTGACTAAATATATCGGCCGTTTTTACATGTTAGAAGATGACCACCCCCACAAATATGCGATAATGAAAAAGAATGTATTCCACGCAAAAATCGGCCCATTACATTGTCTGAAAATTTATTCCCCCTCCCAACACCTCCCAAACCCGTCGTGTTACCCAGGTTGTCACAATTAGATTCAGCGACATTCATAGTCTCGGAATTGATTCGATTCTCGGTTGTTTTTGCGGGATTTTATTTAACGTACCTCCACCCCACCCCTAAGCTTGCTCCCCTCACAGGGGTTAAATTATACACAAACAACATCGGTATAAATACTATCAAAGTAATTAACCCCAGGAAATAATTATCGCAAATATCGTCCGTTTAACATGTTTGAAATTTTTCACCCCCGACCACTCCCGCTTCGGGGACTTAAACGGTCAAGTTTAATGTCATAATTAAACTCAGTGACAATCCTGATAGTTTCTGGTTTCTTTTTATGTAATGCTACTTCACGCCCACCTTTAAGGGTGCAAATTTATGAGTCCGAAAGGGAATGAAATTGTACACAGAGAACATGTAGGGAAATTTTATTAATCTAATTCATCCCGAAATATATTTCATTGACGCAAAAACAGCCGGTCAACTCATCCCAACCCAGCCGATACCCGCGCGTTGTCCAGATTGTCATAAATAAATTCAGCGACATCCATTACCTTCGATTTGACTCGAATCTCGGTTGTTTTCCCGTTATTTTCCAGGAAAATAATTAAACTCAGTGACAATCCCGATAGTTTCTGGTTTCTTTTTATATAATGCTACTTCACGCCCACCCTTATGAGTCCGAAAGGGGTTGAAATTATACACAGAGAACATGTAGGGAAATTTTATTAATCTAATTCATCCCGAAATATATTTAATCGACGCAAAAAACAGCCGGTCAACTATCCTAACTCAGCCGATACCCGCGCGTTGTCCAGATTGTCATTATTAAATTCAGGGACATCCATTACCTTCGATTTGACTCGAATCTCGGTTGTTTTCCCATTATTTACAAGGAAATCCCCTCCAGCCCCACCCCTATCATGCCTACAAACAACATCGGTAGAAATACTATCAACGTCAATGGTCCCGGCATTTATTTATTCCACGCTAATATCGATGATTTAACATGTTAGAAAATTTACATCCCATCCACTCCCGACCCTTGGGGCTAAATGGCCAATTTGATGCTATAATTGAACTGGACGACATCCATAACCTTGGATTTGACTCCAATCTCGGTTGTATTCGCCATATTTTATTGCAGCGTTCCTCCAACCAACACCTAAAACTGCTTTACTGATAATCCCGACCCGCTTCTGGGGGTGGTAGACGCGTCTCACCCCAACAGTCGGTAGAAACACTATCAATATCTGTGACCTCTAAAAATATTTATCCGACTGAAATATCGACTGTTTTAGCATGTTTAAATATTTCAACCCCCGTCCACCCCCGCTTCTGGGGGTGGTAGACGCGTCTCACCCCGACAGTGTTGGTTTCCTGGTCGCAAATAACACGTGTACGAAATTAGCTGAAATTTTCTCCAGCGGTGTAGATTTGTATAACGAACATACAAATATTCAAACATACAAATATACAAACATACATAGATACATACATACATACACTCATTTTTATTTATAAGAAGATTAAACGTCGATATTAATGCAAACAACATCGGTTAAAATAGTATGAACAACACCACCCCTAAATCTGCTACTTTCCCGTGGTGGAAAGGGTTGAATTTTTACTCATATCACATCAGTAGAAACACTATCAATCTAGTTTACCCATAAACAGATAACATTTTGACAGTTTTAGAAAAATATACAATTCTTACCCCCAGCCCTAAGCAAGCTCACCAGTAATGTCTAAACGGATTTATATTTTCAACAACATCCGTTGAAATAGTATTCACGTAATTCTCCTCCAAGAACGCGCAAGAACTGCCTATTTATCTTGCCTTCCAACACCCACCCTTTCGGGTTAAATGGGCAATTAAAAATATTTATCCGACGTAAACTCACTGACATCCATTACCTTCGATTTGACTCCAAACTCGGTTATATTCGCGTTATTTTTCTGTAAAGCATCTCCACCCCAAACCCTAAGGGTGCCCTTTTCCCAGGGCGTAGGAGATGAATATTATATTCAGATAACATCGGTAGAAACACAATCAATAACTTTGACCACGAAAATAATTATCCAAATCTAATACCTGCTGTTTTAGCATGTTTAAGTATTTCAACCCCCGTCCACCCCCGCTTCTGGGGGTAGTAGACGCGTCTCACCCCGACAGTGTTGGTTTCCTGGTCGCAAAGAACACGTGTACGAAATTTGGTGAAAATTGATCCAGCGGTGTAGATTTGTATTCTCCACCCCAAACGCTAGGGGTGCTCTTTCCCCAGGGTGTAGAGGTTGAAAATTATATTCAGATATCATCAGTGAAAAGACTATAAATATCTTTGACCCCTAAAAATATTTATCCGACTAAAATATCGACTGTTTTAGCATGTTTAAATATTTCCACCCTCGTCCACCCCCGCTTCTGAGGTTGGTAGGCGCGTCTCACCCCGACAGTGTTTGTTTCCTGGTCGCAAAGAACACGCGAACGAAATTTGGTGAAATTTTAACCACCGGTATAGATTTGTATTATCCACCCCAAACGCTAGGGGTGCTCTTTCCCCAGGGTGTAGGGGATGAAAATTATATTCAGAAAACATCGGTAGATACACCATCAGTATCTTGGACCCCTAAAAATTATTATCCGACTAAAATATCGGCTGTTTTAGCATGTATAAATATTTCAACCCCCGTGCACCCCCGCTTCTGGGGGTGGTAGACATGTCTCACCCCGACAGTGTTTGTTTCCTGTTCGTAAAGAACACGTGTACAAAATTTGGTGAAATTTGCTCACAATTAGATTCAGCGACATTCATAGTCTTGGAATTGATTCGAATCTCGGTTGTTTTTGCGGGATTTTATTTAACGTACCTCCACGCCACACCTAAGCTTGCTCCCCTCACAGGGGTTTAATTATACACAAACAACATCGGTATAAATACTTTCAAAGTAATTAACCCCAGGAAATAATTATCGCAAATATCGACCGTTTAACATGTTTGAAATTTTTCACCCCCGACCACTCCCGCTTCGGGGACTTAAACGGTCAAGTTTAATGTCATAATTAAACTCACTGACAATCCTGATAGTTTCTGGTTAATTTTTATCTAATGCTACTTCCACGCCAACCCTTAAGGGTGCACCCTTCCGAGTCCGAAAGGGGTTGAAATTATACACAGAGAACATGTAGGAAAATTTTATTAATCTAATTCATCCCGAAATATATTTAATCGACGCAAAAAACAGCCGGTCAACTATCCTAACTCAGCCGATACCCGCGCGTTGTCCAGATTGTCATTATTAAATTCAGGGACATCCATTACCTTCGATTTGACTCGAATCTCGGTTGTTTTTCCGTTATTTTCAAGGAAATACCCTCCAGCCCCACCCCTATCTACATCGGTAGAAATACTATCAATGTCAATGGTCCCGGCATTTATTTATTCCACGCTAATATCGATGATTTAACATATTAGAAAATTTCCATCCCATCCACTCCCGCCCATTGGGGCTAAATGGCCAATTTGATGCTATAATTGAACTGGACGACATCCATAACCTTGGATTTGACTCCAATCTCGGTTGTATTCGCGTTATTTTATTGCAGCGTTCCTCCACCCAACTCCTAAAAGTGCTCTACTGATAATCCCGACCCGATTCTGGGTTGGTAGACGCGTCTCACCCCAACAGTCGGTAGAAACACTATCAATATCTGTGACCCCTAAAAAAATTTATCCGACTGAAATATCAACTGTTTTAGCATGTTTAAATATTTCAACCCCCGTCCGCCCCCGCTTCTGGAGGTGGTAGACGCGTCTCAACCCGACAGTGTTTGTTTCCTGGTCGCAAAAAACACGTGTACGAAATTTGGTGAAATTTGATCCACCGGTATAGATTTGTATTCTCCACCCTAAACGCTAGGGGTGCTCTTTCCCCAGGGTGTAGAGGTTGAAAATTATATTCAGATATCATCATTGGAAACACTATAAATATCTTTAACCCCTAAAAATATTTGTCCGACTGAAATATCGACTGTTTTAGCATGTTTAAATATTTCCACCCCCGTCCACACCCGCTTCTGGGGGTGGTAGACGCGTCTCACTCCAACAGTGTTTGTTTCCTGGTCGCAAAGAACACGTGTACGAAATTTGGTGAAATTTTCTCCAGCGGTGTAGATTTGTATAACGAACATACAAACATACAAATATACAAACATACAAATATACAAACATACAAATATACAAACATACAAACATACATACATACATACATACATACATACACTCATTTTTATTTATAAAATTAAACGTCGTTATTAATGGAAACAACGTCGGTTAAAATAGTATGAACAACACCACCCCTAAATCTGCTACTTTCCCGTGGTGGAAAGGGTTGAATTTTTACTCATATCACATCGGTAGAAACACTATAAATCTAGTTTACCCAAAAACACATAACATTTTGGCAGTTTTAGAATAATAGACAATTCTCACCCCCAGCCCTAAGCAAGCTCACCACTAATGTCTAAAGGGATTTATATTTTCAACAACATCCGTTGAAATAGTATTCACGTAATTCTCCTCCAAGAACGCGCAAGAAGTGACTATTTATCTCCCCTTCCAACCCCCACCCTTTCGGGTGAAATGGGAAATTAAAAATATTTATCCGAAGTAAACTCACTGAAATCCATAACCTTCGATTTGACTCCAAAATCGGTTGTATTCGCGTTATATTTCTGTAAAGCAACTCCACCCTAAACCCTAAAAGTGCCCTTTTCCCAGGACGTAGGAGATGAATATTATATTCAGATAACATCGGTAGAAACACAATCAATATCTTTGACCCCGAAAATATTTATCCAAATCTAATACCTGCAGTTTCAGCATGTTTAAGTATTTCAACCCCCGTCCACCCCCGCTTCTGGGGTTGGTAGACGCGTCTCACCCCGACAGTGTTGTTTTCCTGGTCGCAAAGAAACCGGTACGAAATTTGGTGAAATTTGCTCCAGCGGTAAAGATTTGTATTCTCCACCCCAAACGCTAGGGGTGCTCTTTCCCCAGGTTGTAGAGGTAGTAAATTATATTCAGATATCATCAGTGGAAAGACTATAAATATCTTTGACCCCTAAAAATATTTATCCGACTGAAATATCGACCGTTTAAGCATGTTCAAATATTTCCACCCCCGTCCACCCCCGCTTCTGGGGGTAGTAGACGCGTCTCACCCCGACAGTGTTGTTTTCCTGGTTGCAAAGAACCCGTGTACGAAATTTGGTGAAATTTGCTCCGGCGGTGTAGATTTGTACTCTCCACCCCAAACGCTAGGGGTGCTCTTTCCCCAGGGTGTAGAGGTTGAAAATTATATTCAGATATCATCAGTGGAAAGACTATAAATATCTTTGACCCCTAAAAATATTTATCCGACTGAAATATCGACTGTTTTAGCATGTTCAAATATTTCCACCCCCGTCATCCCCCGCTTCAGGGGGTGGTAGGCGCGTCTCACCCCGACAGTGTTTGTTTCCTGGTCGCAAAGAACACGTGTACGAAATTTGGTGAAATTTGATCCACCGGTATAGATTTGTATTCTTCACCCCAAACCCTAAGGGTGCCCTTTTTCCAGGGTGTAGGGGATGAAAATTATATTCAGAAGACATCGGTAGAAACACCATAAATATCTTGGACCCCTAAAAATTATTATCCGACTAAAATATCGGCTGTTTTAGCATGTTTAAATATTTCAACCCCCGTGCACCTCCGCTTCTGGGGGTGGTAGACATGTCTCACCCCGACAGTGTTTGTTTCCTGGTCGTAAAGAACACGTGTACGAAATTTGGTGAAATTTGCTCTACCGGTGTAGATTTGTATAACGAACATACAAACATACATACAAACAAACATACAAACAAACATACAAACAAACATACAAACAAACATACAAACATACATACACTCTTTTTTATTTATAAGATTTATACAATCATATTTAGTAAAATAAAAAATAATGGACAATGTAGTCTAAAAATTAAATTAAGATTAAATCATAAAAATTGTATTAAATGGCAATGTTCAATGGAATAATGGTATTGTTTTCAGGATGGCATATGACTTTCTAACATCTGCATTTGAATGCTTTCCGTATTTGGATTTTTGTATTATCACACTACCGTCAACAAGTCGAGTATTCCCGTTACTTCAGCATTTTGTAGTAAGTTTTCAACTTATTAAATAGCCATAATTCGGTAAAAAGTTATTATACATTAATTACAAAATAGTTCAAATATAAATAAGTGAACTAAGAAAATACTTCGTGATCTTACAATACTGAGGATAAGAAAAAATAATGCAGTAAGAATGCAACATTCTTATGATTTACTCCATAGTACGCTTGTTTGTAGTCAACGTAAAACTGATGCCCCGGGTCGTCAAATTCAAAAAATATCTCGAGTCGTCATTTGAGGGTGAATATTTTGTCTCCTGTCGATCTGCCTCGGCGAAAGCCACAGTCTCCAAGGATCTTCTCGGCAAAGGGATCCAGCGTAGCCGCGGCTACCTTCGTCAGGACTTGTAGGAGACGTTACGTACGGAAATTCCGCGATAATTATGACAGGATGTTTTTGATCCCCTTTCTGTGGATAGCGTTTTCTCTTGCATCAAAACTTAAACCACAAGCTCGTGCATCTCTCTTCTCAACCTGTCTCCTCCAGCCTTGAGTAGTTTTGCAGTTATTCCATCAGCTGGGTCTTTATAGTTCTTAAGAGAGTGTATCGCTTTCTCTACTTCGTGTTGACTTGGATTTAATACCTCCTCGCAGTTTTCGACCAGTTCATTTGCTTCCTCAGCTACGTCTTCAGATGTTTCACGTTCAAGATTAAGTAGATTTTTAAAGTGTTGTACCCACCTTTCTACCACCGCAATAAGTTCTCCTTCTAGGTCTTCTACCATTGTTGCCCTAGGTTGCAACTCCCCTTTGTGTTCTCGTACGCAATGGTATATCACTCTGATTCAGTTTCTCCTAGCTAGATCCTCTATTTCTTCCACCTTTCTTGTATCAAATTTCCTCTTATTTTTTCTACAGATATATGCAGCCTCAATTCTGGGTTCTCTAAATTTTTTCACGTTACCTTTTGTTTCTTTCTGTAGTATTATTCCTGGTTTCTCTTCTCTATAACATCCTTGCACTCCTGGTTGAACCACGTTTATCTTCGTACCTGTGTCATGTACCCTACTGATTCCTTCTTAATCGCCCCTTTCATTATTCTCCAATCGTTCTCTTTGTTTCCATCCCCGTTCACCTTGTCTTACTCGATGTAGCTACTCATTCTTTTGTTTTATTCCGGATTTTTCAGTTTATCGAAACTGAGCTTTCAGATGCGTGGGTTACGGTTGACGCGGAAGATTCTCTGCCTGTATTTAAGTTACATCCAGGATGTGACCTGAGTCCACGTCCGCCCCGCGGAAACTGCGAACGTCTTGTATATCCGTCGCGTAACGTGGTCAATTTTTTTTTTTTTGGTCAGGTCATCCGGTGATTTCCACGTAGCATTATGAATGTCCTAGTTTGGAACGGTTCTACTTCAAATAGAAAGACACGTACCGATTGCAAAATCGATAAGACGGAATCTATTATCATTTAAGTCCCCGCCGATTGTTGGTCGGAACATGAGTTCTCTTCCTTCTTTCGTATTAATGTGTCCCAGCACAATTTTCACGTCATATTCTGGTGCGTTATCCTATATCTCTGTCAGCTAATAGAATACATCCTTCATCTCTTCTTCTGCGTTCTCCGTAGGCGCAAGCGCATTGATAAGGCTGATGTTGAAGAATTCTCCTTTCAAGCGCATCACACCAACCTCTCATTTCCAGCTTGGAATCAAAGCAATGCTTCAATCAGTTCGCTCCGAACTACAAAGGCGATGCTCAGGGTGTTAGTGTAGTTCCCGCTGTGCATCGTATATTCTCTGGATTTCAGCGTACCTGCTCCTTTCAGTCGAATTTCCTGAATTGCCGCTATGCCCATTCTGTATTTCTTGAGATCCACTCAAAGATGGCGAACGCTCCGGCTCCGTTTAGTATACGGACATTCTAAGTCGTTATCGTCGTAGGTGCCGAATCGATTACATTTCGTAGCTTAAGTCGTCGTCACTGATTGTTGGGGTTTCCGAGGCATTGTTCGGGTTTCGTAACATTAAGTGTTTTACGAAGTGGGGGAGTTGGCCCCATCACAACCCCCTACCTGGAGGACCAGTGGACTGCTCTTCGTCTGGGTCCTACCCTACAACCTGACTGGCTTGGGTGGCCCTGCAACATAGCGCCAACAACATAGCTGTCAGGGTCATCAGAGCAAGGAGAAATTTCTGCCGAACACATGTTACTTACGTTCCAGGAACAAACGCTGAGGGATTAAGACACTCCTAACACCTCTAGTTTATAGGGTGGCATTTTTTTTAAAAAAACATTATTAAACGGTCATAAGCGTCGAATAAAACGTTTTCGTAGTCACAGAATTTGATAGTTCTATAAGTTTTAAGTGTCTAATTTAAACTGCAAAAGGCAAGAGAGGGAAGAAACCGTTCGAGTGGTAGTGAGTTTGACATAAAATATAATGCCAAACAGCCGGAGACTTGTGACAAATGTGGGATTATACAAGTCGCTGAATTTAATGTTCGCATTAACCACGGTGGCTAAGGAAATTTTATAACCCTCGACGTAATGGTGCACGTGGTTGACAAGTTACTGAATATGTTTTTGATTTTCTTAGGGTACCAGGTATGTTCAGAAGTATATTTAACTTTAAAAGCTAGCAATAATAATCTTTAAAATACCTGGGGTATTCGTGACTACTTAAAAGGAAACCGGTAATATCACTCACTGCTTTAATGTCCCGGGAGTATTTTTTACTTCGTTGTATCGTGTGTATTTTCTACTCCCTTGAGTAACCCGGAGTATTCGTGTCTTAAGCTGCTGGGAGGATTTTTACTGGCTTTTTACTGTAATTCTTCTTCTTTGACTTCCTTAAGGTACCGAGAGTATTCTTGGCTCTCAAAATATACTGGGAGAATATCAATCTTTTAATTCGACGTGATTTTTACTCTCTTTTATTTTATTAGAGTAGCAGAATTTCCGAGTTGTTAACGAATCGTAAGTCATCATCCTGGTTTATTTCAAGTAAATTGGTAAATGTTCCAAACAGTGACTCTATTGATTACAGGTTAAAGGCAACGTTTAAAGAATTAATATTTGCTGAAATATTTCTTCATGGTTGTAAATATACTAATTTCGTAGAAACATTCTGAGGTGGGAATAAATTCCCAACTAGTGTACCGTTGTTTTTCGATCGAAATAATACTGCTGAATTATATCCTTTGTTGTTGTAAATATTATTTCAGAGAATTATTCCGTTGCGGAATATTTTTCATTGGTCTTTTGTCGGTGCAAGGTCCGAGAAATATCTTAATTGGAAATATTTCTCAATTGCATCATTTTGAGTTAGGATGTATTAGTAATTTCAGAAACGTGTTGTTCGTTATTGTCGATGTGTCCCAGATTGTTAAGATCATTTAACTGCTGGATGAACACTTGATTGTATTTGTCGTTATTTCTTTGAAAGAAATTGGTAGCGGGCGGCGCTCAGCTGTAAGCTGATACCAGAAGCTGATCCAGCAGAAATTCAGGCGTGAATTTAATATAGTTTGGAATATTTGTTCGTAGTCATAGTAATTACGCACAGCCAATAAGTCATAAAAATGCCGCTTGTTGACGCATAGAAATTCAGTATTAACAAGTTAGAGGCGAAACTTAGAAACTTAAAAGAATATACCACAATCTTGGGAACGGTTTTTTTCTTTTTTAGGTAACAGGCTACATGAGGGTAATCCACATGGTGGCAACTCCCCTTTAATAGCATAGGAAGGGATTTGAATGGGGGGATGTGGAAGGGTAGAGGAAGGTAGCCATGAGTTAACTAGGGCCCCCGGGCTATATTTTAAGGATCCTACCCTGCATTCGCCTAAAGAAATGCAGGACAAACCCTAGAAAAACCTGCATCAGGTAGGTCGGGCATTGGGTACTTGTCCCACGCCCTTCCTATAGCGGGAGAGGAGTTTGCTGTGGGGACGCAGCATTCCCTTCTCCGTGCCTCGACCAGTTTAGGAGGCAGCCGGCCGACTATTCCAATGGGAATAGTGGACAACTCTTACCGTATGCCCAAGGTCTTTGACCCCGGAACGTACAACTCTCAGAACAGGCCGAGGTGCCTCGGTTTGTGGGAACCTTAGTTCAAAAACGGAGAGGAAAAGGCATCCCGAAAGGTAGCCTCTTCGTATCTCTCCTACAAGGTTCTCCTGGGAACGGTTAAAGAGACGCCGCATTCAAAGACACGTTTTCGTGTTACGACTTTGAATTATTTCACGATAATATTTTGAAAATATAACCGCGTATAACTCAAAGCAGAATCCCAAAATAGAAAAGTTACATGACACGTTAATAACCAGCTTTCAATCATGATTATTATTCAATTTAGGCGACGATGAAGATTCACATCGAGGCTAACCAAGTAACTTACTCGACCGGCTACCCAGTCGTAAAATAGTGGGAACTTTAGCAAAATTTCCTATTAAATTACCTAAGTTAAATATGTCGGGGATATCAAACAGTGGACTAATTTTTCGGTTCTATTATATAGCAATAAAGCTCAATTCCAAATTTCATCACATTCCATTAAGGCATGCTCGTAACTCTTGAAGAAGAATTTTCTGCTTGTTCTTCCTTTTGGGATATTATAATTACAAACAGGTCGTTTTAATATTATTATTATTATAATTGCACGTAAATTTTTTACATTTCCAAAGAAGTGAATAATTTTCTTCATCTCGGAACCTGTAGCAACCTACTAAATGTATATTTTCAGTAATCCGTTAATTTTGACATCAGTTGCTCATCTTGATATGACAAATGTGAAGCCGAATATATCTTTCGATTCAATAAAAATGTATTTCTCACCATCTTTTATGCCTATCCTTTCTATAAAATTTGAGGTCGTATATATCTATCTTGGATGATGTAATATTATAAAATTAATTAAGTTCGCCCCACTTTCTCTCTCTTTCCAGACCATATGTATAATACACACACACACACACACACATATATATATATTGTAATAAACAAAAAAGACTACTATCTTTCCCCACCGTTGTGGTAGCCAAAATGTAATAAACAAAAGTCGACAATTTAATTTGACGGGCCTTTAAATGAAAAATTATAGACTTTAAAACAAACAACATTCATTTACCAATTCTTAAAACATTATACAATTTAATAAAAAACATATATCTCTCTCATGGGTCTTTACTGGGTTTGATAACGGACAGAATTTAAATATTCAAAGAACCCAACATTTATCTTTAAATTAAACAGAAGTATCGACGAAACTTATTAACGAACTTATTCTACAGATTGCTTCTAAATTTACAAGAGTTTATTTTATTAACACAAGAAGAGAACGATATCTGACTGTATCCTTTAATTACGTTTACACATGTTAATACCATAAATTTCAACTCACGATTTCTCAGGAACCTTTGGCTCCTTCATTAAACACACACTTTATAGACTGGACGTTTACACACACTGACTCTAACACATATTATTGGTTCGACGATAGCTGGTTCTCCATACTAGGTGAAGGACATCCCAGTTGCTCGTGGTGACACTACTCGACGCTGGATGTTGTATCCTGGTCTCCTACCATTGAAGACTGGTCAAATTTTGATACTAATACAGATTGAACTTCTGCATATGAAAATGTTTATAGTTGAATAATTTTCTATTTCTCTCGCAGGCTGCAAATTATCTCCATTCCCTTCGTGCTAACACTCAACTCCAACTAACTTCCAAGTTTGATGCCCACAGCATCTCTCTCTTACGCTGACTGACGCTGACTCCTCTCCCTCGCTGACTGACTCTGACTCCTCGATGCATACAGCACCCCTCTCCCACGCTGACTGAATCGCAATAGCTTATCCCTGGCATATATACTACTAGCCTCCTCGTTTCCTTTTGTTCCAAGACCCACGTCGCATCTTCGCGGTGACAGAATCTCCATTACTGAGATTTACAATCTGCAGCTGCAGTTCCTTAGCAAAATAGCTAGTCCCTCCGTCATGTCACATCGAGACAGGACCCGCAATTACTTTGCACCCTCAATTACTCTGGACTTGTCGTCCTCACAAGACTTGCACAGACCCTTCCTTACAAATCCTAAGTAAATAAGCCACTTGTCAGACCATTAATCAGAGACAATAGCCTGCCCTAACATAATCACTTTGAGACCGGCTACTCGAATGCCTCTCTTAAACCGATACCTCTTGCGACCGGCCACCCACGTGCCCTTTTTTTGATGTACACGTCCTAAGTACACATTGTAACTTCCTGTGCCGGCCCAGACACTTCATCCGAAATAAATGTCTTGCCGCTCTGTCTTGTCACATCGAGACAGGACCCGTAATTACTTTGCCCTTGCGTCCTCTTCCCAACATGTGCGCTGTTCCGAAACAATGCATTCCCTTAATGCATTACAATATATTGTAATAATTAAAAGGAAATCATGAATCAATAAACAAATATTTGGACACAGAAGGCACACGGGTTGTTCCCAAGGATGAGACAATGTGGGGATAATTCGGGGGGCAGATTAGACGAAGGTGTGGGGAGTTGTTTGCCCGGCTTTGCGGAGAGGTGTGAAAAAGTGCGCCCGAACTTTGTGGGGAGGTGTGCAAAAGTCTTCGTGAAGCGTAGTTGGACTCGCATTGTCAGCGGCAGAAGGCACACGGGGTGTACCCAAAGATGATGCAATGTTGGGATAATTGGGGGCATATGGCGCCTTAGAGGGAGATGTGCGCACGGCTCTGTGGGGAGGTGTGCAGAAGCCGAGGAAATATAGAAGAGGAGTCGTCGTGAGAGAGGGATTCTGGCAGTAGATTTCGTCTGTGGTGGTCCTCGTGAACATCGGGCCGAGTTAGGGTGCCGAAGTGCAGGTCCAAGGAGCTGAATAAGTAGAACTGATAAAATATTGAACGAATTGATGTGGATTAGTGGACTGTGAAAGAAATATAAGTAAATTGTTCGAAGTAAAGTCGTCGTGAGAATACAGTGGGCTTCGTGAGCAGTTTGTGGGAGAGCTACGTGTGTAGTCAATATTAAACATTTATAGTGAGAGTCTGTAGGGAGCGGAGCTATAGTAAAGTCGTCGTTGGAAATATAGCAAAACCATTGTCTTCGATTTGGGAGCCCAGACATCTGCATCCAGCATCTAATAATCATCGGAACAAGAGCATAATGCTTATTAAACGAACCGTGAACCAACTATTTCAAACTAAAATTGTTATTAGAGTCAGTGTACAAAAGAAGCCTGTGTATAAAGGTGCAATAAGTGTGTGAATGTACGAACGAGTCAAATTTCCTTTCATACCAGAGACAGTAAATTAATATTTCATAGTATTTATATTTGTAAACTCATAAGTAAAGGTATTATCGTCAGATTTCAGATTTCGAATTTGGTTAGAATTTAAAGTTTGTATTGTATGTGTTTTATTTATTTATTGCATTGTAAAAATTGTTTAACGAGTATTTATCTTATCAAAGGCCCAGTAAACGAACCTGAGAAATATAAAATTTTATTGTAAAACATTAATTAATAACTGTTGTAAAAGTTTATTTGATAACTTGTGTAAATTCAATTGTTTGTGTGTTAATAAATTAATTTGTTTGTCTATTTTAAAATCTCGATTCTTACTAAAACACCCAATCATTTTAAAATTTGTGAGTACCACAAATTGGCGTTTCCAACGTGTGGCTTTCTTTGTAAATTAAATTGAAAAACAGTAATTTATTTGTATTTATTACAAATTGGAACCCGAACGTGAGGTAAAACATATAAAAATTGTAGTTTTATAATTGGTTTACTACTATATATATATATATATATATATAATTTATATCGACAGGCAAAAGAGAGACTCTGACATTACTTACATTAGTATGAAAGACATGCTAAATTAAGCCACATCAATCTCGTATTCTTATCCATATCAGTCGCAGTGCTGCCAAAATTTTCTTATTTATAATTAAAATGATTAAATATTTAATAATTCTTGTAAATTCAACAATTTTTATCTGTAATTTGTAAAAAAAATTAAATATAAAAAATTGATGACCATGATTATGATATAAATTAAGTGTAAAATATTATATTAATTATGCCAGCAATCGTTTAAATATTCTACTTCGTAAGAGATTTATATCAAAGTAGCATAATGGACTATACTCTGATGATATATATTCAATAATGTTTAATTAGAAGAGCAGAAGTGAAATGTTTAAATTTATATTACTGTTAACATTAATAACAAGAAAAATGTAGATTTCAGAAGTGTACCTCAGCTTTGTCTAATGACATTCAGAACATATTATTATGATATTTTATGGCACTTTTGTAAATACGAATAAAAGTATTTGAATTAAATAACACCAGAAAATGAGAATTCTTGTAGAACTTTATTAATTATTAATACTTAGTTTTTTAAAGCTTCAGTCCCGTTAAATTTATATTCTTTAAATATATTCAAAATGAAATAAATAATTATTTTAAATAGTTAATAATATTCAGATGGCTAATAAATTAGAAAAATATTTGTAAGCAAGCTGTAGATGGTATTATATCTTCAATAGCTATTTCTTTAATGTAAATTCTTGAATATAATTTTTATATCTATTTTTAGAGAGTCAACCCACAATCAGATTCAACATTTCAGCATGAACTATATGTTGCTCATAGAAATTCTATTCTTTGGTATGTCTCATTCAGTTACATTAAATTTAATTGTAATAAATTATTGTAATATTTAGACTTCTGTCTCAACTGATTCTAATGTTTACATTTTTTCAATCATGTTTATAAAAATTCAAGATAACAACCTGCTTCCAGAAATTATAGTCTATTCTATTTACGGTTACACAATAGGTATTTAAAGTAACACAAAAAAATAATCTGTTTCAATGTTTTAATAATATGGAACCACATTTTCTTGCGTTTATGTGCCTTAGCTCATGTATGCATGTTCATGTGTGGCCTAGTGAGTTTGCTTCCTTGATATACGTGATTCCATGAAATTTGTGGTTTTGGTGCGTAATCCAAATCTTCAGGTTGAAGTTGAACTCTACTAAACCAAATCAAACAATTACAAGGATTAAAATAAAATTTTAAAGAAAAAATTGGCAAAAAACAAAGAATATAAATTTAGATGGACTTACAAATTTTGGTAGTCAGGTCATTCTCTCTTGACTTCCGTGACCGAAATACACAATTTAATTCTTTTTATAATAAGTTAATACTTTTTACTCGTTTTAAATTGTGTATTTCTGTCATGACAGTCAAGGGCGAATGACCAAACTATCAAGATTAGTAAATTTATATTCATTGTTTTCTGCCAAATTTTTGAGAAAAATACTACTTTAACCATTGTAATGTTAATCTTCAACCTGAAAAGGTCGCTAAGTTACCGATTAAAAGTATTTTTTTGTTTACTTATAAAAAGACGATATAACTTATGAAGGTTCGAGGGCTTTCCTCATTTCTGTCGGGTTTCCAACCATGTTTTACATATTATCAGTGACGTTTCGACGACTGGTACCGTCATCTTCGTCACATTTCTGTAGTGGTCTTAGTTGCGGGGTGTTTATATACCCTCTACTGGCAGGTGTTTCGGCGCGAAGACTCCGACGACCGCCGGAGTTCGTCCGTGACAACTGTATGTATTATAGGGTTTCTGTATGATCCAAGGATATGATATGATCTAGGATATTGGCCCAGCACCCGACGCCAGTTATGGTTAGAAAGATAACGGTGATGACTAACTCTGGAATACCGGAAGAGTTTGATAAGATCATTGCGACAACAGGCCCTCGCGGATTTATGGGTTCTCCAAGATTCACAAAAATGCTGAACCTTTGCGTCCCATTGTCAGTTTGATAGGGGCAGCGACATACAACCTAGCCAAATACCTCACACGAAAACTTTCACAGTTCGTTGGCAAGTGCGAACATAACATAAACAACTCTGCCGAATTTATTAAAGTTATGGATGGAATAAATATGGACGCCAACGACTTAATGGTTAGTTTCGACGTAGTATCCATTTTCACAAGGGTACTTGTCACGGTTACTCTTGTAATACGGGGAAAATTATTTCCTTTAATCACCACTAACCGGAGGAAGGAAGGTGTATACAGGCTATGTATAAGGTAAACCACACAGTGGCAACTCCCCTCTTATAGCATACGAAATGGAGTGAAAGGGGGGATGGGGAAAGGTAGAGGAAGGTAGCCAAGGGTTAACTACGGCTCCTGGACTTTGGTTTTAATTATCCTACCCGGCAATTCGACTAAAAGTGATGTAGGGAAAACCCTAGAAAAACCTCCATCAGGGAGGTCGGGCATTTGGTACTTGTCCCACGCACTTCCGATGGCGAAGGTTCACCTGCGAGAGAATCCTCTCTCAGAAGAAGAAGAAGGTGTAGACAGGCTATGTATAGGGTAATCAACACAGTGGCAACTCCCCTCTTATAGCATACGAAATGGAGTGAAATGGGGGATGCGGAAGGGTAGAGCAAGGTAGCCAAGGGTTAACTAGGGCCCCCGGGCTATAGTTTTAAGATCCTACCCGGCATTCGCCTAAAAGTAATGCAGGACAAACCCTAGAAAACCTGCATCAGGTAAGTCGGGCATTGGGTACTTGTCCCACGCCCTTCCGATAGCGGGAGAGGGGTTTGCTGTTGGGACGCAGCATTCCCTTCTCCGTGCCTCGACCAGTTTAGGAGGTAGCTGGCCGACTGTTCCAATGGAAATAGAGAACAACTCTTACCGTATGCCCAATGTCTGTGAATTTTTTTTTGTTTTATTTTTTAGGGCAACAGGCAACAGGCAACATGTGGGTGATCAACATTGGGCAACTCCTCTTTAATAGCATAGGAAGGGATTTGAAAGAGAATGTCTGTGACAACCTCTCAAATTAACTCATAACTACGTATTCCCATTGCGGCTGTGATTATTACGATTCTAATAGATTAGCTAATGGCTATTGGCTCGCCACTTCATCGGCTACAAAAAATTTCTAAATGGAGGACTCTGGGGAATTCAACATTACGTGAAGCACCTCTAAAGTCAAAATGCTTTTAATAGATATGTGGACGATACTTTCGTTGTGCGGCTACACGGAAGACACTGGCTGTTTACTGGGCATAAATTAAATTTTAGCAAAGGCGAATCCTTGACAAGACTGAAAACTACTAGGAGAGCATAATACTAGGGGCAATTAATACAAGGTCCAGTAATAATTTGCCTAATAGGAATTCTGCATTACTTCTTATCGAAACCTCGGACCCAGTTATACATATGGTTGTCCCGGTCGGAGTACGGCGATATTCGAACCAATCAGAGACTACCCATGTTTGTTTTAAAATACAACTGATCACGCTCAATCACGGTTTTTTCAGGATGTGTAAGGAGATCCGGAGTCTATGTTATATTTTCTATATTATGTTTTAATATATATATTATTTAAAGACGCTTGAACAATTGGCGTGTTGCGTGAGAAAGTTGGATTAATATTGCGCCCAGAAGCGGGGGTGGAAATATTTAAACTTGCTAAAACACTCGCTATTTCAGTCGGATAAATATTTTTAGGAGTCAAATATATTGATAGTGTTTCTACCGATGTTATCTGAATATAATTTTCATCCTCTACACCCTGGGGAAAGGACACCCTTAGGGTTTGGGGTGTAGAATACAAATCTACACCGGTGGAGCAAATTTCACTAAATTTCGTAAACGTGTTCTTTGCGACCAGAAAACAATCACTATCGGGTAAGACGCGTCTACCACCCCCACAAGCGGGGGTGGAAATATTTAAACTTGCTAGAACACCCCAGGGTGGGAATTGGCGGTGATGAGAGGGGGCGGGCGGGGAGAGAAAATTTCAAACATGCTAACTGGCCGATTTTTGCGTCGAATCAATATAATTCGGGATCAATAGTATTCATAAAATTTCACTACATGTTATCTGTGTAGAATTTCTACTTATTTTAGGCATCGGAGTGGTGCACCCTTAAGGGTTAGGGGGTAGAGTGGCATTACATGAAATTACGCAAACATTCGAGTTTCCAGTCGAATCCGAAGTTATATTTGTCACTGCGTTTAATTATGAAATTTATCTAATTTATATAAAAATAACGCAAACACAATCGAGATTGGACTCGCATCTAGGGTTATGGTTGCCATTGAGTTTAATTATGATATTCAAGTTGCCGTTTTAGTCCCCCAATTTGGGGTGGTTAGGGATGGAAATCTTCAAACAGACTAACACGTCCAACATTTGAATCGGATAAATATTTTCGGGGTAAAATTGATTAATAGTGTTTGTATTAACGTATGTGAGTAAAATTTCAACATTTTACAACATGGGAAAGGAGCACCCTAGGGGTGGGGTTGGACGTCCGTTACAAGAAAATTACTCGAATACAGCCGAGTCAAATAACCGAAGTTATGGATAACGACTTAGTTTAATTATGACATTCAACTAGCCATGAACCACCCAGGGACGGGGTTGGTCGGGGGTGGAAATAATCAAACATGGATAATCTACCGATTTATGCGACGACTAAATATTTTTCGGGATAAATGAGATTCATAAAATTTCTCTACCACTTTCGGGCGTAGCAGAAGAGAACCCATAGAGTGGGGTGTAGGAGCGCTACAATAAAAACCAAGGTTATCGATGTCAATGAGTTTAATTATGATATTCAATTGGTCATTTAGCCCCCAGGATCGGGGGTAGTTAAGGGGTGGAAGTTTTGAAACAATAAATCACGGTGGTTACTAACGTACAATAAATATTTACAAGGGTTAATTAGATTGATAGTATTTCGATGTTGTGTGTGTAAATTTTCCATCTTTATCGGCATGAAATGGGAGCACGCTTAGGGGGGGGGGGTGGAAATATTCAAACTTGATAAAACAGCCGTATTTGAGTCGGATAAATATTTTTAAGGGTAAAAGAGATTGATAAAGTTTATAGCAATGTTATCTGAGTATAATATCAGCCCCTTACAGCATGGTAAAGGTGCACCCTTAAGAATAGGGGAGGGATACTTTACAGGAAAATTACGCGAATTAACGCGAGATTTAAACCAAAGTCAAGGTTATGTATATCACCGAGTTTAATATAACATTCAACTTAGCATTTAACCCCTAGGGGCGGGGGTGGGCGGGGTTGTAATTTTGGAACATGCAAACACGGCAAATATTTGCGTTGAATAAATATTTTTGTTTGCCTAATATTTTTTGCAGTCAATTCAATTCAGAATATTTGTCTTTACGTTGTTTGTGTATAATTTCAACCCCTTTTGGGCTTAGGAGGCGATTAAGGATAAAGGTGATGTTGGGTGGTTCGTTACAGCAAAATAATGCCCATACGACTGGGATTGGAATCAAATCCAGGGATATGGAAGTCGCTGAGTTTATTTATGACAATCTGGTAAACTCGCGTGGGTGGGTGGCGGTGGGAGGGGGTTGCAATGTGGTGGATGATTTTGGGATGGGTTTAAAAATTTGCGAACATTTCAAAGAGCCGATTTTTGCGTCGAATAAATATATTTCGGGATCAATGAACATTATAATATCTCTCTACATGTTCTCCATGTATAATTTCAACCCTTTCCTGGTTCGGGAGGGCAGCATCCTTAAGGGTGTGGCATTACTAAAAATTATGTTAAACAATCGAGATTCGAGTTGAATCCAAGGTTTTGTATGTCACTGAGTTTAATTATTACATTCAACTTGCCGTTTAACTCCCACAAGCGTGGGTGGTATTTTTAAACATGTTAATCGGCCGATATTAGCGTCGCAGAAACTGTTTTTGGGGTCAATTAAATTCATAATATTTCTCTAGATACTCTCGGTGTAATCCCTGTCGGCATGGAAGGGAGCAAGCTTATGGGTGGGGCTTGGTGGGGCGTTAAATGAAAATAACGCTAATACGATTGGAATATAATCCGGGGGTATCTACATTTCTGAATATAACAATTACATTTAACTTTTTGTTGAACTCAAAGTACAGTGGGGATGTGGGTGGAAATTTTGTAAAATGTTGAAACGGACGATATGATTTTGAAAGGAACTTTTTCGGCGTCAATGAGTTCAACCCCTTTCGGCATGGGAGGTGAGAACATGTAAGGATAGGGGGTGAAGTGCATTACATAAAAATAACGCAAAAGCAACCGAGATTGGAGTCAAATTGGGGGTTATGGATATACGACATCCCGGGAAACGCCGGGCACCCAGCTAGTAATAAAATAAAATGAAAATTTCTTTAAAATTTTTTTCAAAATTATATATTACTTAAATTGTTTGCCACCCACCCACGCGTGTTAACCAGATTGGCATAAATAATAATGATAACAGCAATTTTAAACATTTATATATATATATATATTTATTTATTTGTGTGTGTGTGTAAATAATAGAAATGTGTAATTTTATTTTAGTGAACCTATAATTCGAGAAGCAAATAAAACTGATTTAGTAAATGTTCAATATCTATTGGAACATATTCAAGGGAGAGACAAAATATACATAGATTTTCTTCTAGCAATGAAAGATTGTCACATAAGAGCATTCGTTTTTACAAATGAATCAACTGTTGTTGGACTTGCCATTGTAAGGTATTGTGCATAGTCAAACATATGTTTGTATTCGTATTTTCTTCTAAAACTCAATTTCTATATTGTTTTATAATTAACTTTAATGAAATCTTACTATATACCAACTAGTTAATACAATAACATGTTTTAATATCCTCAATTGTTTAAAAACGTAAGGGTCATTCCATGTCAAGTGACCAAATCGCCTTTGGGTACCACCATGGATTTTGATGAAATTTGGTGATAGTGTTGAATAAAGCTTCAAGTGATGTTGTGAAAAATCTAAGATTCACTAGTAGTATAGAGGGGGCGACAGGGCCTCCTAAAAAAAGTCACCTGAGCAATTCAAGCGTTAGCGTGAATAGATTGTGAAGTTTGAAGTAGTACTGTTGTGGAACTGTAGCAGCTAGCTTCCTGAAAAATAGCAACTACAGACAAATTTTTATGCTCTACACGAAGGTTGCAGTTCCAAGGTTCAAAAAGTTTTATTTTTATTGCTCTTATCTCACAAAGTAGCTCAAATAATCTGTCACATCAATTTGGAGCATATTTTTCATTGCTTACAACTTTGGGTCAAAACCTTCCAGAAACTGATACTTTGGTGAATTATCCAAACCCATTACTTCTTTTAAACTGCCAAAATATCAGCTATTAAACTCACTTTGTAGTCAAGATATACGCTATTAAATATGAGTTTCAAATTTTAAGCGTCAAATTTTATGCATTTTTCACACACTAACAGCAAAAAAACTTTTGCTCCAATCAATTTTTTTTATATACCACTGAAAACAGCAGACTTTTTCTGTTAGAGTCACCTTATTTCACTTTTGAGACTCGTCATTTAAGGCGAGAAAAATTACTTTCAAAACTGCACTCATTTAAATAACATGATATTCTGCACGAATGCGGCGAAAGCAAATCATGTGTACTGGTTCATTCAAACTATTGGTAAACTCGCTACTTCATACCAAGTCTCTCTTCAATCCGTTGTGCAGCGACCACAACTCGTGTCAGCAGATCATTTCCTGTTTCTATACGGGTATCACATTACTCCTCCCTCATTTAATCAACCAACTCTCCTTCAGAGTTCCCGACACACAATATGGTTTTCGCCCAAAACATTCCTGCTGCCATCAATTATACTCCGTCTCCAACCTCATAAACAACTCCTTCGAACAACGCAAATCCTGCAACATCCCCTTTTACAGACATCTAAAATGCCTTCGACAAAATTCATCACCATTCCCTTCTTTCCAAAATCAAAGATGACACCCACTATAGAATACTCTTTAACTACCTCTCCAACATAACCTTCTACATCAAAATAAATAATCCCATCTCCCAACCCCACCCCATCGCTGCATCTTCTCTCACGATATACCACAACATCCCGTCACAAGCACAATCTTTTTTGCAGACGACATTGCCATCTCCTACCAAACCTCCTCTCTCACCTCCAATATTCAACCCCTTCAGTCAGCACTCACGCACCTAGAGCATTGGTCCAAACAATGGCGAATCAGCCTAAATCTCACCAAATCAGTAACCGTCCCATTCACACTTTCCAAAAATCCTCCTCCGCACATCCCCCTCTGCACATCCCCCTCTATCTAAACAACGCAGAAATACCCACAAAAACAGAAGCCACCTACCTAGGACTCCTCTTCGATTCAAAGCTCTCTTGGAAACACCACATTAAACGCATCCTCTCCAAAATAAACCTTAAATTCAGAACTCGATATACCCTCCGAAAAAGAAAATCCCCAACTCATCCTCAGCACAAAACGCCTAGTATATCTCTCCATAATACAACCCTCCTGGTTCTACGTCCCATCCATATTGGAAACATAATCCTTCGCACCATTACTAACTCTCCCTGGTACCTTAGAAATTCTATAATTCACCACGACATTAAACTTCCCAAGTCAACTCCTTAATCACCAAATCCGTAACCTAATTAATCAAAAGCACCTTCAACCATCCTAAAACCACGATCCAGCAATTCCATAGCAACCCTTCCTCACCACTTCACTCACGTCACTTAAAAAGAAAACGCCCTATCGACCACATCCTTTCCCCTACTACGTTGATAATTCTTGCAGAAGGAATATTATTTAATAAATGTTTAAATATATATATATATATATATATATATATATATATTGTAATGCCAATTAATTAAAACATTAATTGAGAAATTAAAAAAATAAATTGTTTGAGAAATCTATTCTTGACGGCGGTACAGAACACAGCAACAATGTAGCCAAGCACGGTTTCCTTTGTTGGAAGAGGTATGTGCGCTCAAAATTGCGAGACGGTTGCTCAGTTGGCTGGAAGGTTTTGTCAAGTACAGGTCGTATTAAAATAGACGAGATATTCTTTTAAAAAGTAAAGTTAAGTAGAAGCAGTGGGCTGTCAGACACGACAGAAATTGGTCGAGTTGAAATAGACAAGACAATTTCAAATATTCAAAGGAAATTTGCAGAGAACCATCGAGAATTACCAATCAACAGCTTTGATTGGTCCATAAACATTTTGCTCGAGACGAAATATTCACTTGAGCTGAACTACGAAACCTGCTAAACACAAACAGTTTTTGGTGCACATAGCCGAGCAGAAGTAGCAGAAGTCAATAGAAAGAGAGACGAAAGGATGATTATCCTGGTTCCTGATTTTTTATCTAAAAATATTAAATTTAGAATCTGTGAGTTAAAAACCCGTCATAGTGCTTCGTAAATCAAAGGTATCCCGGAATGCTGCGCAGCCGTGAGTACAATTTACAATCAACCAAGTATGTAAACCTGATTGAAAGATAGACGTCAGATTTCGTTCCCTCCTTTTAATAAAATTTGTTAATTATAATCATCTTTTTAGTTTAATTTCGCTGACAAGTAAATTTCGTCATTGTTAATTGATGAGTAAATCTTTTCTCTTCTAAATTGGAATTTGTGTTTAAGTTGAGAAATAAAATGATTCGCCATTATCAAACCAATTCCGAGATAATTTTTAAATTGTGTAATTGTGTTTTAAGTATTGAAAATAAATTTGTTTGTTTGTAAAGTTGAATAATTTTCATTTAATTAACGCCCTCCTTTTTTTAGAATTACTATATATATATATATATATATATATATATATATATATAGTACTGCTATAATTCTTAATTTGTGCTCTAATTATCATTTATTTATTGAATTAAGTTTTCTAAGCTAACGCGATAATTAAATTTTGTTAAATGTTTGAGTTGCACATTATATCATTTTAGGATTCATAATGATCATCTAATGATTTGATTGTATTTTGAAAGTTATCCTTTCAGAAGTTTAATATGACTCTAATGATTAATTGTTAGGTAGTTAAGTATATAAACATACTATCTGGGTTCCCTGCGTTGCACGGATATTTATTTATATAAGCTCGGAAAATAATTTAATTCTACAGTCAATAAGTTATTTACCTTACCTATGCAGAGGGAATGCTAATTTCATCAGAACCCCTCCCCCGCCCGTGCCTTTACAGAAGCATAAATACTCCCGATAAGATATATAAAAAATACTTTTTATACATTAAGAGCATAAAAAACATCCCCAGTCCATTGAAAGAGTCAAAAATATTCTTGGAACCCTAAAAGGCTTAAAAATTTACTTGTACCCTAATACAGTAAAAATAGTGTAGGGGTCAGCGTGACTACGTCGCTCGTCAATTAGACTCCCGACAAGGCATAATGAGTTCCCATATAGTCGCTAATGACCTGAGATGTCGATGCGACTGTAAATAAATCAATGTAATAAAAGTACACAAGCTGTTTAATTATATTCCCGGTTCCCTAAGCAAGTCAAATTTTCTATATGTACCTTTATAGTATCAAAAGTACTCCCGGTATCTTTAGCGAGACAAAAATACACCTGGTATCTTATTCGACTAAATATTATTTTCATTAGATGAAGAGAATCAGACATATTCAGTTCATTAAGAAGGAAAAATTACTTTTCTTACCAAAGTACTTTCGTTACCGCAAGAATGTGATAAATATTCCCGGGCCCATAAGAGTGTCTAAAATATTCCTCGTACCTCAACAGGTTCCGAAATATACCGGTACTTCAAAGAGTCAAAAATTCTCCATGTAATTTAGAAAGTCTTTAAAATGCCACGCCCACCTCTATAATTGATAGGTGAAACAAATTTCCGCATAAAAACTTAATTAATTGCGTAGAACAATTTGTACCTCAGATTATGCTCATGTTACCTACGATCCAGAAACAAACACCGAGGGATTCTGACACACCTACCAGCTCGGGGTGGAGGTGGATGTGGTGACAATGTGGACGCATTAGCGTCGAATGAAACGTTTTCGGGGGTGCTGAATTTGATAGTGTCATTATAGAAGTTTTAAGTGTCTAACAGCAACTGAAAAAGGCAAGGGAGGAAATCACCCGTACCGGTGACTGTGGAAGGGTTCAACGTAAAATAAATGCAAAATAGACAGATTGGTCGATTCCGGGGTTACAGGAGTCACTGAGTTTAATTCTCGTATTAACCATGCCGGTTAACGATATTTTATGGTTCCCGACATTGAGGTGGACGTGGTTGTTAAGAATTTACCCGGAGTATTTTTGACCCTCTTAATCTTCCAGGTGTAGGTTTGAATATCTAATGTACCAGGTATATTATATTTAAAGATTTATTCATTTTTACTTCTTTAAGTAGTTCAGCATTATTTTTGGACTTAATTAAGTTAGGGAATATATTTCCCTCTTTTCTTTCGGATTGATAATTAGACACACAAATTTTATGTAGGTGTGGGATTCCTGACTTGTTAAAGTGCCGTCAATCATCATCCTGATTTAATGGCAGTAAGCTGCCGACGGGTTAGATCGGAGAGGGAAAGTAAATGTTCAAACAGTGATGATATTGGTGCTGGTTAAATGAAATGTTTACCCAGCGGTTAGTTTCGAATCAATTCCTTTTCCGGACTAATTTATATTGGGGCAACGTCGGGCACTCAGCTAGTGTTTTAATAATGTAATGCGGAACTTAATTATAATTTTTCACTTTTTATTTATCAAATGTGTGTACTATTAATAGACAGGTTAAAAATGTGAGCAGATTAAGAGCTACTTATAGCCTTGATAAAACTGTAGAAATGAAACACCATGGTACAGAGCAACATGGTGTAATTCAGCATCTTGTTGTTAGCCCAATTTTTCAAAACCATGGACGCTATTTCCTTAAAGAATTGCATCGTCTAACAGGATTCACCTGTTTGTATTATCAGTTACACAGTTACGAACATGAAAAAGAAAAGGTAAGAGTTGTCCATTCTAATTTATTAACACATAGCTACATTTATATGAAAATAATTTCTGATTTCCATAAATTTCAGTACAGCATTCCTTCTTTACTTGGTTATTTGATTCCTATTTCACCGAGACAACAAGTAAAGTATGATTTTAATGTGTTGGGTAAAAATGCTCCAGACAAAAGATTAATGCAAGAAACAGTTCCATATCCACTATATCACATGAATCATCGTCTGAGCTCTCAAACTAAACTTGACATTAACACTAGAATTGTGATTGTTGGAGGGAGTTACGTTACTCTAGCATTTATCGAGCATTTAATTTTTGGGTAAGTTTTTATTTACAACTATGAGTTTGATTTAGCACGTGTTTATTGCAGGATATAATGATAATTTGAATCTAGTCTTTATTAATGCAATATAAAATGCTATTAGCTCAAGAAATACTTAAGTAAGTATTGTTCTCGGAGTTCAACCGGGTTTTGCATAATTATATTACAACGCAACGTTTCGACGACTAAATGCTCTGTCGTCATCTTCTAGGCGAAGAAAAGCCTAGAAGATGACGACAGAGCTTTTAGTCGTCGAAACGTTGCGTTCTAATATAATTATGCAAAACCCGGTTGAACTCCGAGAACAATATATTGAACAACTACACCGGGAAAGGCTTCAATCTTTGAACTTAAGTAAGTTGTTTGTCGTATAATTTTTGTAACAAAATGTTTAACCTTTGTTAGTGATCTACCCAAGATCTCTGAGGTCAGTGTAGAGTTTCACAGTTTCTGTTTCATACTAGACTAATCTATAACATTTTAGGATGAAGAGTTCTCGGGCTTCCAACCGGGTATCAACGTTAGTTTACAACATCGTCCATCTTCTTCCCCTGAAGTAGATGGCGATGCCATCCATGGAAACGTTGTGGCAAACTAACGTCGATACCAGGTAAGAAGCCCGTAAACTCCTAGTTCAACAATTACACCGAGAGAACCTACGTTCACAATCACATTTAAATAATTGCTAACTGCCCAATGAAAAATTAATATCTTAAAAGTTAAATTTATTGTCTTAAAAGTTTATTGACATGCATAATGTTTGCTGTTATAATTGTATAAAACGTTTTCCATTGCTCTTTGTGCTCAAAAATATTAAAAAGGAACAAATAGTTTATATAAACTTTATATCCTTTATATATTAAACTGTGAAATGGATTGATTTCTAATTACTTTGAGATTGATGTATATGAAAATAAACTTCTAATGAATTTTTTCCATTGAATAGGGCTAATTTATCCCAAACTTATTTACTGACTGATTTTAAACATAATTGATGTAGGCCTATCAATAGTTGGACTTAATTATTGATTCTTGTGAACTAGTATGGCGCACTAACATTTCAACATACGCGTATAAATTCCTACATCCTTTCTCAATTAAATCTAATTCGAAGATTTTCCACCTTAAACGTCGACAACGACCAGTCCGCCTACCGATAATAACCGTAATTCGCATTATTTCCGGTTCATTTTCCAGAATATTCACGCGATCGGATTACGGTCTCAAGGGGTCTATCTAATTATCCATCTCCAAGTTGAATGCCGTAGCTCTTGCAGTTTCTCTTTGCTCTTGCGCCGTTTCACACGTAAACGTTCCACCTGCACGTCAACAGCAGCTGACGCTCTGTTTGCGCTGCTTTTGGACCCATAATGCGTACGTTTGTCTCCAGCGTCGTATTCGTCGCCCGTGCCCACTCCATTTCGCCTCTTTTTCGTTCTAGAATTTTTTCATCTAACTTCTACCAGACTGTATTTTGCAGTCCTGGATACGTACACAAACTCTTTACTGTTTCATTTAATAGGCAACCTCAACACTTAACTGTTTCCTACATAGGCTGAACGCGAACACCACTGGCCGGCCACCTCACACAGACTGGCTTGTTCTCTCGTACAATCTTTCAACCTCAAAATACGCCAAAAATAATACGTCTTCAGCATTCCACATTCTTACGCACAACTGACTGTTGTCTACAATACATGGGCCATAATTATTACGCCGAAAGTACAACTATTAAAGAAAGTATAAAAAAATTCTGTTGAATGTCAAAATTAAAATAGGTGACATCCATAACCCATGATTCGACTCCAAACTCGAATGTGTATGCGTTATTTTTATGTAATACCACTCCACCCCAACCCTTAAGGGTGCACCACTCCCAAACCTGAAAGAGGTGGAAATTATACACAGAGAACATGTAGTGTAATTTGATGAATGCCGTTGATCCAGAATTATATTGAATCGACACAGAAATCGGCCGGTTAGAATGTTCAAAGTTAGTAGCCCCGCACTTCTGCAACCAGCCCCCACACACCTCCGCGCGTTGATCAGATTGTAATAATTAAATTCAGTGCCATCCATAAACCCGATTTGACTTGAATATCGGTTGTTTTTGTGTTAATTTTATGAAACGCCCTTCCACCCCTAAAGGTCCACCGCTAGCCATGACGAAAGGGCTAGAATCACACACAAACAACATCAATAGAAATACAATCAATATAATTAACCAAGAAAAATATTAATTCAACGCAAATATCTGCCGTGTTTGCATGATCAAAAAATTCCACCTCGTTCACCCCCACCCCTGTAGGTTAAATGCCAAGTTGAATGTTATAATTAAACTGAGTGACATACATAACCTCGGATTTGACTAAAATCTCGGGATTATATTATTCGCGTAATTTTACTGTAAAACATCACCCCCACCCCTAAGGGTGCTCCTTTAACATGCTGTGAGTGGTTGAAATTATACTCAGATAACATAACTAGAAACATTATCAATCTCTTTATCCGACTCAAATATCGGCTGTTTTAGCTACTTTGAATATTTACACCACCGTACACCCCCACCCCTAACCGTGTTACCGTCTTATGCAGATAGGGGTTGAAATTTTACACAGACAACAAACGTAGAAATAGTGTCAATCTAATAAAATGTTTATTCTACATTAATAACCACCGTGATTGCAGGTTTCAAAATTTCCTCTCCTAACTACCCCCGCTCCTGGGGGTTAAAAGACCAATTAATTTCATAATTAAACTCAGCGACCTCCATAACGCTGGATTTTACTCCAATCTCGGTTGTATTCCCCTTATTTCCTTGTAACGCCCGTCCATGTCCTCCCTAAGGGTGCTCCTTTCCCATACTTTATGGGGTTGAAATTACACTCAGATAACATCGGTAGAAACATCATCAATATCTTTGGCCACTAAAAATATTTATCTGACCCAAATATCGGTTGTCTTAGATGTTATAATGTTTCAACCCCCACCCCTAAGCGTTCTCCCTCTCACGCTGAAAGGGGTTGAAATTTTACAGCATTGGTAGATATCTATCAACGTCAGTGGCCCTGGAATTTATTTATTCGACGCTAATATCGACGATTTAACATGTTTAAAAATTACACTCCGTCCATCCCCGCACCTGGAGGTTAAACGGCCAACTGAATGTCATAATAAATCTCATTGAAAACCATAACCCTGGATTCGACTCCAATCTCTATTGATTTTGCGTTATTTTTATGTAATGCCACTCCACCCCAACCCCGATAGGGGTTGAAATTTAAAACGGAGAACATATAGAGAAATTTTATTAATTTCATTGATCCCGAAATATATTTTTTCGACGCGATAAATTGCCAGTCAACAGGTTTTTAAATTTCAAATCCCCGTCCACCTTTTCCCAACTCCTTCTACCGCAGCCCATCCCTCGCTATTTGTCAAGATTGTCATAAATAAACTCAGCGACATCCATTAACTTCGGTTTGACTCGAATCTCGGTTGTTTTCACATTATTATAAGTCTCCTCCACCCACTCCTAAACATTCTCACCCCTCAAGCCGCAAGAGGGGTTGAAATTTTACACACATGACAAGGGAAGAAATACTATAAATCTAATTAACCCTGAAAAATAATTATTCATCTCTAATATCAGTCATGATTTCTTGTTTCAATATTTCCACCCCCGTCGACCTCCACCCCTCGGAATTGAATGTCAAATTCAATGTGATAATTGAACTTATCGACATTCATAACGCTGTATTTGACTCAAATCACGTTTTTTCGCGTTATTTATTTGTAACGCGCAAGAGAGAAATTTCATGGGGTGAACATCTACATGGTAAAATTGATACCATTCATATAAATAAGTTTGAATTTAATTATTAAGGGTGTAAATGGAGCGACATGGCATTACGATACTTGTATTTAAACAATTCAAACGATACGGTGCCGTTGTGGTAACAACTGGTGCAGACTGGTTGCGGTGGTGGTGTCCGAAACGCGTGCTGGGTCGCCCCCTTACATCTCGACGGCGGCGGATGGTTTGTGAGCACTCCCACAATTTTTTTAGAATTCGCTGGATGTTTCTGAATCTGGTCAACAAATATTCATGTATATGGTTGGTTACACACTGCCACATTTCGACCTCCCGAAATCTCCACATTCCTCCACATTCCTCCACATTAATCTTACATGCCCGTCATCTCAATATATGTAAGCTTCGGGAGGTCAATTATTCATACCTAATAAGTTTGGCGTTCCTTCGTACTGTCGGCCTGCTTACGGTCTTTTGTCACCAAAAATGGTCCAAGACACCGTCAGAGTCCGCCATATGGACAAACAATTGCTTCCGTCCGAAATAGAACTCTTTTAAAGAAAAGTTTATTACAATACATATAAACTTTTTCCTCAGATATAACATGCATCCACATTTCTTATTAGATGTCAATATGTGCAAAATGTATTAACTGGTTATTTTCTACGTTCAAATTGATTTATGCCAGTTTTATATATTTTTTAATATTCCACATATTGTCGGCCGCATCTGCTTTATTAACCGCGTTCAAAATTTTATCACGTATGAGAAATACTTTCTTTATATTCCAAAACACAGTTTTTATCAACAAACAATTGAATGTTTCCTTTCATTTCACCATTATGTTCATGTGTATAGACCCCATTGCCTATGTAAGGCTTTTCTGCAGAGAAAACTATTCTAACATGTCAGTTGAACATACTATTATCAGCATATGATTAATTTTACTATTAAGATTTAGTTACTACTTTCCTACTATTACACTTAATACTGTGTTCTTAGATTAACCTGTACAATCACGTGAAATAGTCTTATAACAGTTTTCCTTGTTTTTGATTTTATAATTTATTTTAGGCCTGTTGGCAGCAATTTCAATATTAATAACTTGTCTCTTGTGAGTAGACATGGTGGGTTAACAGATCACATTTTTCATCCATGTTGTGAGCATTTCGTTCCATATAATGGCCATTATAGTTTTAAATATCTGTCACGTCTGCATCTTCAAACATGGGTTAATATTATCTATGGAAATATGACTGCAATAAATAGGTAAATTATACTATTTTTATAATTTTAGAAGAATGTCTTAGTTTTTGTTTGATTTTGTTGACACTTAATTTCTTTTTTTGTAAAACATTCAATAATACTTTTCTGCTATTTTCTAATGTAGGGATAAAAAATTTATAAAAGTTAACGACGAATCAATTCTTTACTATGATTATCTATTTCTGTTTTGTGAAGAGAATTTTCTGAAACCAAATGTTCATGATGGATTGGAAATTACTTACCACCCTGAAGTATGTCACAATTCAATGAAGTAAGAAATTCTGATCAATATATTGTAATAACCAATACCTATCAATTTAAATAAATTAATTTGCCCCACGTTGAGGACCAATTTTGTAATAACCACCTAGAAATGACTTTAAAATAAGAAATAAGCCTCACGTTGGGCAAGCCAATTTGTAATAACTAATATCTATGAATTTAAATTAAATTAAATATGCAAATTTTTCCAAAAATTTATAAAGTAAATTTAAAGACTATGTCGAACCAAAATAAATAACGACAAATACTATGATTGCTTCAAGTTGTTGCCAACTACTTTTAACAACTAGAAGGCTAAAATAGTTGTACAAATATAATTAATTTGATAGGAATTTTAAATTACACAAATTATTAAATTAAATAAAACAAAACAAATTTATTTACTCAACAATATAAATTTCAATCTCAATTTTATTTCGTTACATTACATTTAAGTCAAATTTTACAAAATGAAACTTAAAATATCTCAGGGTCTCTACTGGGCTTGATTGAAAGAAATGAATATTCAATTACAATGTGAAGAATTTAAAGAATATAGAAAATACAGTTTAATGAAGTTCCTAGAAAACAACTAAATCTGACACCTCACCTTAAACTTACAGTTTACAATAATTCTTTATTTTTAATATCTACTTACAATTTGCATTTTGGGTTCAGGAACATGTTTCACTTTTAAAATAAAATGGCCAATTTCTGTGTATACAACTTACACAGATGTTTCACTGACACTTTTCACAGCACAACACTTTATACCTTTTGTATCCTTACTCCAGGTTGTAGTTTTTAACGCCTCGTACAGATGTTACGTCTGCGGCCACCAGTCAGTTTGGCCAGTAAGATTGACAACTACAAACGTTCAATTTATTTAAAATGTTCCGGATCTTTTATCATACATCATAACAGAGTTCAATTCTTGCATTTAACTAATACTTCCATCTCAACTAAACCATCTGCTTTCCTCAAGCTCCAACTTCCAACATCAAGAATCCACCTTCGAGCACCGCCCCCCGGGCTGCTCTCCATTACCACATCCACCCCGACCGCTCTCTGGCTTACGACTGACTATTTTATCAAAATCCCAGAATATTCTCATTTATCACGATCTTGCTTTCCCACACTCAGATCACATCCGGCTTTCCCACGCTAAGAGAGTTACTCAAAATATTGTTAAATTAACAATCCATGGTCTTGTAATTGAATGTCAACAAAGCCGCTGTCCGTCGTTCGTTTGGAGACTTGTCCCGACGTCAGTCAGATATTATATCAAAAATCCGCCAAAGATCTCCAGTCTGAGTCATTTAAACAGATACAAAATACAAGCCGGCTTCTACCACTTCTCTGCGTCGTCGAATAATAATTACAATATAAACAAAATACTGGCCTTCTTAATTTGCCTTCTTAATTGGTATTACAATATAGATATGCTATTATTCTTAGGCCAACTAAAACTTTCCTATAAATAGAGACAAGCAGTTAAAATAAAAATATTATAATTTTGTATTTATTTTAAATTGATATGTATACATCATTTTTTCAACCAACTTGACTTGTGATTAAAGAACGTCCACTATGATATTATTTTACAGCCAACCTTTAAAATGATGTGTTATCATTAGTTTTGTTAATCACATTTTGTTTGCTTATATTCATATCAGTGCTGAGATTTAAAGCTCGGTACATTATGCTATATATCATTCAACAAGTTTTTGCCAGTGTACCCTATTCATTTGACATTTTTTTGGACATTGTCTATGTTTTTTTATACTCTTATTATCCAATTGTGAACCATGTTCTGTTCATTTCTATAATTACTAAAACTAATTCACATAATCTTTTTTAACTCTCAGAACTAAAGCTACTAATTTATAAACGTAACAGTCGACTGTATTCCAACCATTAAGAATACAGTAGGCCTACTGTGGACTGAATTATTAACATGTTAAACGAAAATATTAAAAAAAAATACTATTCCCATAGGCTTTTATAACTATCATGTTTGCTTTAATCTCTATTATTGGCTGTAATTATACAATTATATGAAATGAAATACAACTAGTAATTCTCTGAATTTCAATAAGTTTTTCTCTACCACACATTGAGATGTTGTATTTGGTGTTGTTAAATCCTTGAAATGTTCAATAATTGCCATTTCACATACCAACTAATATATTGAAATGAAAAATGAAACAAGTAGTGCGTTATAATTTAGTTTAATTAAATGTCTGTCATCACAAAAAAATGATTTTCTCTTTTAAATTATTAATAAACTGGAGATGTAATAAAAAAAGTAGAACACATTACTTTAAATATAAAGCTTTATCAGATAAAATGTTAAAAGTGTTATATTTTTCTATCACACGTTTAATATTCAGTATTCAAAATTATTCAGACTTATATGGTGTATAAATCAACTTAAACTAAAAAGTATTTTGAAATCACATTAAGGTTATAGTATTGCCATTATCTCATTTGAATCGACTGTCACACCAAACATATATTCTCATCATAGAGTTTTATGATTTTCTTCTGAGTTTGAATCATGTATCTGAGCACGATGACTTGACAAAACACTTATAAACATGGTTTATTACAGCAGACTGTCAACATTAAAAAAATGTAAATGTGATCATTTATAATTCTGATACTTTTATAGTAGACCCTTTATTCATAAACTTCAGTATTTCTTAAAATCAGATATAATTAAATATTTACATTAAGTTAATCATATAATCATAACATTAAGTTAATCATATAATTCATACAGTAATATATTAGAATGACACACATTTACAATTATAAATAGTACGAGGGAGAACCAACTGAAAACCTTAATAATTTTTTGAAATTTTATTTATTATGCACCTGTATCATTTTCGACATAGTCTCCTCCACACTCAATGCTTGTCTGCCAACGCTTCGAAAGCGCCTCAATTCCCGTAGAAAAAATATTATTTGGGGAGACGGAGCACCCCGTCATCGGAATAAAATTTCGCCTCAGAATTTTTTTACTTTAGCAGTCCAAACATATGGAAATTACTTGGGGCAAGGTTGGGCTAGTATCATGGATGAGGCAGATATTCAAACCGAATGTATGAAATTGTCGCAAACCGTCGTACGAGCTGTATGGGATCGTCCATTGTCAAGTTGCAGAAGAACTCCTAACCATTGCAATCCTCGTGGTTTTGTTCAAATGGCTGGCCGAAGAAGATTTTTCTGTGTGCATGTGTTACCGTTAACAGTGGTCTCTCGCCGTGTATAGTGCTCCAAGCGGACGCCTTTTTCGTATAAAAAGAGAATCAGCATAACCTTCCCTGCTGATGGCTGTGTTTGAAACTTATTTGGTTCGGGTCATGACGAATGACGACATTCTTTGAAAGCGATCTTCGTTTCTGGCTGACGGTTACGATTCGTGCTAGGAAGACATCAGCGTCTTGTTCAAGGAGTCGCAGAAGTTCTTCACGCGCATCAACACGCCGCTGTTTCAATTCTGGAGTCAGCTGCCTGGGCACCCAGTGGCAAATCCCATCTTATAGCATAGGAAAAGAAGTGAAAGGGGGGATGCGGAAAGGTAGCCAAGGGTTAACTAGGACCCTGGGTTATGGTTTAAGGATCCTACCCGGCAATTCGCCTCAAAGTTATGCAGGGAAAACCCTACAAAAACCTGCATCAGGTAGGTCAGGCATTTGGTACTTGTCCCACGCCTTTCCGATGGCGGGAGAGGGGTTTACTGTGGGGTCGCAGCTTTCCCCTTGACGTACCTTGACCAGTTTAGGAGGCAGCTGGCCGACTATTCCAATAGGAATACTCTTACCATATGAGCAAGGTTCCTCGGCATGTGGGACCCTTAGTTCAAAAGCCAAAGAGATGTAAAGGAATCCCGAACGTAGCCTCCGCCAGAGCTGGGAAGATTCACCTGAGAGAGAATCCTCTCGCAGGCTTCCTTTTCAGGAGAATTTGTTTTCTTTTAGGGCAACAGTCTACATGAGTAATCCATGTTGGGCAACTCCCCTTTAATAGCATAGGAAGGGATTTGAAAGAAGGGATGCTGTAAGGGTAGAGGAAGGTAGCCAAGGGTTAACTATGGCCCCCGGGCTATATTTTAAGGATCCTACCCGGCATTCGCCTAAAGAAATGCAGGGAAAACCCTAGAAAAACATGCATCAGGTAGATCGATCATTGGGTACTTGTCCCACGCCCTTCCGATAGCGGGAGAGGAGTTTGCTGTGGGGACGCAGCATTCCCTTCTCCGTGCCTCGACCAGTTTAGGAGGCAGCTGGCCGACTATTTCAATGGGAATAGCGGACAACTCTTACCGTATGCCCAAGGTCTGTGACCCCGGAACATACACCTCTCAGAACAGTTCGAGGTGCCTCGGCTTGTGGGAACCTTAGTTAAAAAACGGAGAGGAAAAGGCATCCCCGAAGGTAGCCCCTTCGTATCTCTCCTACAAGGTTCTGCCTGCGAGAGAACATCCCTCGCAGGTATTGCCTGCGAGAGAATAGCCCTCGCAGGTAATGAGGTAGGAGAATTTGATTTTTTTTTTAGGGCAATAGGCTACATGAGGGTAATCCACTTAGGGCAACTCCCCTTTAATAGCATAGGAAGGGATTTGAAAGGGGGGATGCGGAAGGGTAGAGGAAGGTAGCCAATGGTTAACTAGGGCCCCCGGGCTATATTTTATGGATCCTACCCGGCATTCGCCTAAAGGAATGCAGGGAAAACCTTAGAAAAACCTGCATCGGGTAGATCGGGCATTGGGTACTTGTCCCACACCCTTCCGATAGCGGGAGAGGAGTTTGCTGTGGGGACGCAGCTTACCCCTCGCCATGCCTTGGCCTGTTTAGGAGGCAGCTGGCCGACTATTCCAATAGGAATAGCGGACAACTCTTGCCGTATGCCCAAGGTCTGCGACACCGGAACATACACCTCTCAAAACAGACCGAGGTGCCTCGGCATGTGGGAACCTTAGTTCAAAAAAAACCCAGAGAGATGTGAGAGCATCCCCAAAGGTAGCCCCCGCCAGAGCTCTCTGGGAAGGTTCACCTGCGGAGAATTTTATCCGTATCTGAGGGCATAATACCCTTTAATACCGTCATTCACGTGAGAGAGGCAGAATGAAGAGCGTAGTAGTGGGGCAGCCATCTTTAAACTGTTCCTGCGCCTGTGTTTACGGGGTCTAAGACGTCTCGGCGCGAGAATTGGCAAAGTCAAGGGCACTCGTTTGAAACAATTTTTTTTAACAAATACACAACTGATATTGATATTAGAAAATGAACAAATACTCAAATTTAGAATAGTAAACGAACACAATAGTAAATCAATTCTATGCCAAATAATTATAAGTTATACCACGCAAGAAGTCTATAATATCGGGGTCACCAAAATGTCTCACTATTAATAAAATTATGTTTTCTTTCACGATATATTTTTAATTTACTTGAAGGTTTGTGACCAGCAACAAGTTGTTCTAAGTAAATGTCTCGTTCTTTATGCACTCTGCATGAGCAATTGAATGTAAGCTTTATATTTTAAAGGTCTACTACTAATTAATCAACATCTGAAGAGGTTGATGTAAGCAGCAAACGTCGTGTACGTGCAACAAAATTGTATGAAAAATTTCTTTATTATACATTTTATTCTGATTTATTTGGCCATTAAAATCTATATTATAGCTCTCAAGATTGTCAAATATATTTAACTTCTATATATGATTTACTTCCGTCGATGACTATCACTATCTGTACTTGTGAGAATAAAAAAATTCTGTCATTTATTTTCTGCAAAAATCACTGATTGAGTATATTAGAGATGAGAAAAAAATATACTGGTTAACATATCACCGCAAAGACGGAAATTCTGAAGGTAGATACGTGAAAATTCACGCAAACCCTGTATAAATAATATTTTTTCTTGGAGACTTTTTTATTTGTCTCTTACTTTACAGGCTATAATAACACTACTTTACATGTAATAATAACGTGAATTTCATGCATATTTTGTAATTAAAATATTGCATTCATAGTAACGTAAAGTTTTATGTGATCTATAAAGTTATTTAATTACGTACAAATTAATACTATTAATTAATTGCATATAATTATTGTATTCTTAATTATTTTGTAGACTAAAATTTTTGTGTTTTTATGTTATTTTAAATTTTTAAACGCTAATTATTGTAGGTTAAAATGAAATAGTTTCTAATAATTATTTGTGATTTCATAATATATCGTTAACTATTTTCTTATCCGGAGACTAATAACTAAGTTTCAAACAAATGCTCACACCAAAATGATCAAATGCCGAAATGACTCGCGCCGAAACGTCCCATTCCCGTGTTTGCTCACCTGGACTGTATTGCCACCTAGGGAACATGCGGCACATTATTTTAAAAACGCGTACTTCTTACCGACTACTAGCGCCCACTTTTTTTATTAAACTTCTAAGGTTTTTATTTGCTCTCCCTCGTAATTGAAAGTAATAATCCGATTAATGTCATTTTTTATGGTTTATACCTTTCCAATTAACTTTTATTGCTCTTAACATGGTAATTGCATTCAGTTTCAGAGAAGAGGCTAGAGGACCAGCTGAGTACCCAAAGAATGCATTTGTAATAAACACTCCTCTTGATGCATCATTTGTACTACAAAAATTGCATGAAATTGATGATATATCTCAATTATCTGGTACAATTAAGATCTTCTCATATGCATTAATCAAGTTGTATTTTTCAGATTATAAATATTAATTCAAAAATGTAATTAACATACCATAATTTAATTGCAGTTTGGTATTGACAGGCTATAATTTATAAAATTAATATATTATTAGTTAAAAAATTATTTTTAAAGGTTTTAGATTTTTTCAGAGATTACATTAAGAAAAATAAAAAATGACATCATATTGACACCTTGAAAATAACTGCAATCTAGCAATAATTCCAATGTCTTGAAATATTTATAATCAGGAAAAAGATGCAACTTCAAGTTGCCGGTTTTGCTATCAATGTAAAATAAGTTGATAGTAAATGTTTTAGAGTAATTATTATCAGGTCTGGCCTATATTTTCAGTAACTTACTCATTCAAAAAATCTCACAAGTTAAACCAGGTTTTTTGCCAATTGGTGGAATGAAGAAGTTGGATGTTAAAGGTGCTTGAAGCAGACTAAAGCACCACACTATGAAACTGAAATGCTGGACATGTTTGCAATCCACCACATATGATCAGATATACAAGCTAAAAGGCTTTGAATTGATGATCATTTCCATCTACTTAATGGATTTTTCCTTATTACGAGGTTGTTCGATAAGTCTGGTAAATTTTTATGAAAGTTTGGAATTTTTTTCACTTTTGCGCCATTGTTGGTAAACATGATCCTTTCAAAGTTATTCCTAAAAGTGCAGAGTGCAGTAGTTTGTTCCGTACAGCTTATCATGACGAGGTCACAGCCAGAGTTGCGCCTGTCTCTATTCGTTATTTATTTCAATCGTTTGCGTAATGTCATCTTGACCTTAATGCCTTTAGACATGTCTTTGTTAATTGAGTTTCACTTCATTTCGAGTGTGCCATGTGCCCAAAAATATAATATAATTCCAGTAAAATTTGTATATGTTGGCACCACTAATGCTTTGCTACAGCGGCCGCCACTGATTAACAGTCTATATAATTAAAGAAAAATGTCACCCTGATTGATACTTTCGTTGAAGATTGTTTAACAACTAAATTACTGTATAAAATTTTCTCGGGCTTGTAACCGAGTGATAAGAAGTATGTGGGACGTTTCGATGACGTTCGCCTTGACAGTGACTTTGCTAGAAGACGATGACAGTGAACGTTATCGAAATGTCGCGCATACATCTTACCACTCGGTTACAAGCCCGAAAAGATTCTTTTTATTCATTCGTTACACTGAGAAAGACTGCATTCTTGAAAAAACTCAATTATTGTTTAATATTTATTTAGAATAAATGCGCATATGGTCGTTTACAGTATAAAAATTGTAATTTTTAATTAATTATAATTTATAAAACGTTCCTGTAACTAATGTTCTAGATTGAAAGTAATTTAGCGGTGGTTATAATTATCTCTACCAGAGAACATTGACCTAAAAATAAGAAAAAAACTGGTTATTAATTTTTTAATTATCCTTAACTTGTTATTTCATGTACGTTGTTCTTAACCAAAATTTCAATTTTTTAGGTTATGTCATTGTGTATGGACACTCATACCATGCATTTTGTGGTATTGCTTCATTGCTAGAATTTGGTATCCCTGGAAACAGGATTTCGTTTGTAGAACCTTTTCCGGATTACAAAGCTGGATGTACTAATACCATTTTCAACAATGAGGAGGTAAAAAGTATAACTACGTAGGCCTATTACCAATAACATATAATATTCAAGCAATTTAAAAGAGTTACAGTTTCATTATTAAGTTCTTACATATCTTGATGAATGTTTTAATTGGAAATACATATTAAGAATTTCAATTTAAAAATAAGTAAATTATTATATTTTGAGGGTTCTTTCAAGTCAAATCAGAAAGGGTAGTTTGCGTGTGGTAAAGTTTGCATTTCCATTGCCAAATAAAATATGACATCTTTTGGGGAAATACTGTAGAGTTCATGACTATCTTCGACTTCAAAAGGAAACCATAAGAATATTATGTAAAGTAAACTGTAGAACTCCATGCAGGCCATTAATATTATAGAAATTCTACCTGTTTCTTGTATTTTCATATATGATATAGTAGTATTTATTAAATTAAACCAAAATAATTCTAATTATAGCATTAAAAATGTTCTGAAATACATAAACACAATACAAGGTATTGTAATAATCAATAACTAGGATTTTAAATAAATTAATTTGCCCCACGTTGTGGAACCATTTTGTAATAATCAACTTGAAATGACTTTAAAATAAGAAATAAGCAAATTTTTAATAACCAAAACTATTAATTTAGATCAAATAAATGTGAAAACTTTGTCGCACTAAAATATAAATCAACGACAAAGGATAAAATTTCTTCTTCAAGTTCTTGCCAAATGTTTTTAACAACTACAAGGCTAAAATAGTTGTACAAATATAATTAATTTGATAGTAATTTTAAATTAAACAAATTATTATAATTCAACAAAACAAAACAAATTTATTACTTTACATTACATTTAAATCAAATTTTTCAAAGAAATGAAACTCAAAAATATCTCAGGGTCTCTACTAGGCTTGATTGAAAGAAACGATTATTCAATTTACAATGTGAAGAATTGAACGAATATAAAAAATACAATTTAAATAACGTTACTAAAACAACAACGAAATCTGACACCTCACCTTTAACTTACAGTTTACAATAATTATTTACTTTTAAAATCTACTTACAAGTTGCATTTTGGGTTCAGGAACATGTTTTACTTTTAAAATAAATTGCCAATTCTGTGCATAGAACTTACACAGATGTTTCACTGGCACTTTTCACAACACTGCACTTTATCCCTTTTGTATCCTTACTCCAGGTTGAAGATTTCCAACTCCTCGTACAGATGTTACGCGTGCGGCCACCTGTCAGTTTGGCCGGTATGATTGCCAACTCCAAATGTTCAATTTATTTAGAATGTTCCCGATCTTTCAACATGCATCACAATGGATTTCAATACTTTCATTTAAATAATACTCTTTTCAACATAGTATCAACTGCCTCCCCTAAGTTCCAACTTTCAACATCGAGATATCCACCTTCGAGCACAGACCTTCAGATGCTCCAGATACCACAACCACCCTGATCGCTCTTTGCTTTTCGACTGCTAAAACATTCACATCAATCAGGCTCCACCTTTCAACTAACTAAATTCTATATATCCTCTCTGTCACTACATCCATCCTATTAGCTCTCCGGCTTCCAATTGAACTTCACCTTCGAGCACCGACCTCCGGCTGCTACAGACACCACAACCACCACATCCGCTCTCTGGCTTACGACTGACTATGTTATCCAAATCCCCTCTCCAGAATATTCTTATTTCTCACGATTTTGCTTTCCCACACTCAAGATCACAATCGCCTTTCCCACGCTAAGAGTTACTCAAAATATTCTTAGATAAACAATCCCTGGTCTTGTAATTGAATGTCAACAAAACCGCTAACCGTCGTTCCCTTGAAGTCTTGTCCCGACGTCAGTCAGACATTATATCTAAAAGCCGCCAAAGATCCCCAATTATTGTTCTCCCTTTTATGAGCATTTATCTGCCGTCAATCATAATTGTTTATAAGAGCCGCCCCAAAATCTGCAGTCTGAGTCAGTAAACAGATTTTAATAATAGCCGGCATCCACCTCTAGTCCGTGCAGTGAAACAAATAATATAAAATTTAAACAAAATAATGGCCTTCTTAATTTGCTTTCTTAATTGGTATTACAGTATATAAATTCATGTTTCATAAATTCTTTTGACACTACTGACTTGAGAATGAGTTGTATCCTTGGCTATACTTCCGGCCAGACCGCCACCCGACGGCGTCCTCTCTTGAAAACACCCACCAAAGTAACTTTTAACTGCACAAATATGTATCCATTCTACTCGCGTTAACACAATCTACTGGTGAGATATTGATATAGTATGTTGTCTTACGCAACCATGGAAATCCTTGTTTGCCTTCAAAACGGTGAGACAATTTATCATGGAACATCTAGCGCTTATTTATTTGACTGATAGACACGTGCGTCACATATTGTCTTAAGACTCTTTCAAAAATGACAAAAGATGTCTGAGAGTCCTATAAAATCCAACTTTCCCGATTATTCAAGCTTTTTTCCAACGAGACAACCATTTATCTAACAAAATAAATTTTATAATTATTCATTTTTGAAAATTATACAATTACCAACATTGGTGAATGTTACAATATATATATTATAATCTATACCATTATTGGTAATAGTATTATTTTTAAAAACAATTCGAGACAAAGGTTGTGGAAGAGCAGTCAAGCAGGCCTAGATCTGGAAGTAATGTCAGAGTTGGCCAGAAAAGTTAAACTTGGAGAATATGTTCAGAGAATTGGACTCAGATAAGGGTTGAGCTCTGTCATTGGTTGCTGTATTTTAAATATTTATAATTGACTGGTGTCTACGGTCGAAATAACGTTTTTCCTCATTGGTGACCTCAGTTGGGCGTCCGGAGCGAGTTTCAACTTCAGTACTTCTGTGACCTCGTTTATACTCATTAATACACAAGTAAATGGTCTTCAATACTTGCGCAGAGTCCGAAAGAAACTTCATCCAATACGCTTTTGATTTGTGTAGCTTTTCAACCATTCAAATGACTATTGAGTGACAGCCAAAATTCGTTTTTTTTTTCATTGTCTACACCTGACTACACATTTAACACTACAGAAGGCTTGTAACAACAAACTAAGACTGGAATATTTTTAAAACTTTTATGAATATGAATATGAAGTGATCATGTTTACGAATAATGTAGCGAAATTGAGCAATTTACGTATCATTAATAAAACTTTACAAGACATATCGAACAACCCTCGCAGAGAAAAGGTGTGAGTTAAATCCGAGTAGTTGAATCTGATTCTGGATAATGCCGGGTGGAAACTTGATATTGGATGCGTTGTTTAGTAGCCTGTGGAGTTTGCTGGTTATGAGAGCCTTCCTTGTAATTTCCCACAGTTGGTTTATTTTCTTCCTTAAGAATATCGATGAGCCCTCTCGTCACGCTAAGGGGAGCTGTAAGTGGTGAGATTGCTGCAGCTTTTGCTGGAGCATCAACTGAATCATTCTCTGTTATATTTTGGTGGGCTGGTATCTATTCACATATTAAGGTTTTTCCTTGTAATTTGAGTGCAAACCTATAAACATTTCATCCAATTTTAATAAATTAATAATTTCAAATAAATAAATTACAGCATATAAACTAAAAAGACATTGTTTTTCCTAGATTGCATGTATAAAAATGATACAGTGCTTTTGGTGTCCAGGAACTGCTAAGTAAAAAAATAGGATTTGACACAATTACTGTAATTCATTAGTTATGATATTTAGAATTTTTTAGAGGGGTTAGCGGCATGTCCAATAATGCAATCGTCTGAATGAAGGGAAGACCCAAATTTATGACTTTAGAGAATTGGGACAACTACTTGACACCGCTTCCTAGTCGAACTCAACTTCTCACACTGGTTAAAGAATTCTTTTGTTCAAACTTAAAAAGCGTTTCACCGCCATGGGTGGCATGATAAACGCTTGACAGGATTACTCCGCGTTTTTGAAAGACCAATCTTGCGTGAAGTATAAGTATGGCGGACAGGGGGGGGTGGGGCAGAGAGGAAACGAGGATGATTTTTATTGAAGTCTTGAGACTGAGAGATTACCCGCTGTGGTATATGTGGAGTGTGGTACGAAAATAGCGAGGAGCATTGCAGGGTTCAACGAGTAATCATCGACGGCTCCAGCGTCGACGCACACCTGTCCCGAAGCTTGCGGTCGCAGTTTGCGGCCCGAAATTTACAATTCATAAGCCTCACATTTATTTCATTATTAGTGTTCAAAATACGTGCCACTACGTTGTTGCGCCAAATGTAATAATGAATGGCGATCTAAATAACTAAATTATTTAACAAAAGATTATTTAATTAATGTTACAATTAATTACCGGTTTTAACAAATTGTTAATTCGGTCTGGAACAGTTTCAATGTATTTAACCTCAGAGAAAATGTTATAGATTCCTGTTAAATAAAATAAAGTTTCAAAGTTTAGAAATTTGATAACTCTTGTCTCACGGTCGTTTACCTGGGCTTGATAAGTAAGAGTTGTCCGCTATTCCCATTGGAATAGTCGGTCAGCTGCCTCCTAAACTGGTCGAGGCACGGAGAAGGGATTGCTGCGTCCCCACAGCAAACTCCTCTCCCGCTATCGGAATGGCGTGGGACAAGCACCCAATGCCCGACCTACCTGATGCAGATTTTTCTAGGGTTTTCCATGCATTTCTTTAGGCGAATGCCGGGTAGGATCCTTAAACCATAGCCCGGGGGCCCTAGTAACCCTTGGCTACCTTCCCTCTACCCTTCCGCATCCCCCCTTTCAAATCCCTTCCTAGGCTATTAAAGGGGAGTTGCCCAACGTGGATTATCCTCATGTAGCCTGATGCCCTAAATATATATATATATATATATATATATATATATATATATATTGTAATAACCAAACAATGGCAATTTAATTTGATGGGTTTTTAAATGAAAAATTATAGACTTAAAAACAAACAACATTTATTTACCAATTCTTGAAACATTATACAATTTAATAATTTAATATTATAAAAAGATCTCTTTCTCTCATGGGTCTCTACTGGGTTTGATAACGGACAGAATTTAAATATTAAATGAACCCAACATTTATCTTTTAAATTAAACAGCAGTATCGACGAAACTTATTAACGAACTTATTCTATAGATTGCTTCTAAATTTACAAGAGTTTATTTTATCATCAAAAGAAGAGAACGATATCTGACTATATCCTTTAATTACGTTTACACATGTTAATACCATAAATTTCAACTCACGGTTTCTCAGGAACCTTCGGCTCGTTCATTAAACACGCACTTTATTGCTTGGACGTTTACACACACTGGCTCTAACACATATTACTGGTTCGACGATAGCTGGTTCTCCATACCCAGCGAAGATATCCCAGTTGCTCGTCGTGACACTACTCGACGCCGGTTGCTGTATCTTGATCTCCTACCATCGAAGACAGGTCAAATTCTCATACTAATACAGATAGAACTTCTGTATGTAAAAATGTTTATAGTGAATAATTTTGCTGACTGACGCTGACCAACTCTGACTCAAACTCAACTCACGATGCACACAGAACGCTGGCTCCACTCTGACTACATTCTGACTATACTCGCGATGCTCACAGCATCCCTCTCCCACGCTGACTGACTCACAGTGGGTTATTTCACCCTTATATACTACTAGAATCCTTGTCTTCCGCTCTGTCCCACGACCACGTCGGATTTTACTGACAGCTTCTCCATTACATAAATTTACTTTCTTGCACCTGCAGTCCTTTCGCCAGCTGCTCTTTCTTGTCCGAAAATCGACAATCGAGACAGGTCCTGCAATTACTTTGCACTCGCAATTACTCTGGACTTGTCGTTTCATCCTTCCGTCCTTCCCTACAAATCCCAAGTAAATATGCCACTTGACAGGTCATTCATCAGAGACAATAGCCTGCCCTAACATAACCACTTTGGGACCGGCTGCTCGCCCACGTTCTGCGTTGCGGATTCTCCACACAGATCCCAAATCAACAAGTGACCGGACCCGAAATTACTTTGGACCTGTCGTCTCATCCGTCCTTTTGACCAGCGCTCTCTAGAACAAATTGCAGCTTCCTGTTCTGTTCCCAGACCCGTCATCCAAACAAGTGTCTCGTCGCTCTGTCACACCGTCCTTACAAATTACGACTTCCTCTGCCGGCCAAAAGCACTAATCAGAGATAAATGTCTTGGTGGATTGTTCAAGTCTGGTGTGGAAGTCGAAAACTGGAAGGCGGACAATAAACAGCGTGCCAGGCAAATAAATCTGGACGGAAGGTTACAATTTCTAGATTTGAGTATAAAGTTTTGGACAGTAAATCTCATCGAACTGTTACGAGCAGTAACCTAATAAATAGCACCACAATAAAATTTCTACAAGTACCGTGACCGTTGTCAATTGCACAGAGAGACAATTTTGTAACAATCTGTCAGACTAATAATCCGGAAGGAGTAGCTCATTCCAGTTCCCAGAGGAGAGACTCGAAAGTTACGACCGTGATTTGTTTAATCAAGTGTAAATTCAGTGATTTCATGGCCTTTTAGTGTAAATTGTGAAGTGAGCCCTAGCCCAAGAGTGTTAAGCCTGATACCAGCCAATGTGTTGCAAGTACAAACAAATTTAATCAAGTTTTTTAAACGATAATAAAAGGTAAAGTAGTCGGATTTCGCTTTCTCATTTTGTTTGATTGTTTAACTTCTTAGTTGATAAAGGAATTTGATTGTTAACGTAAAGGTTGCTTCTTTACTAAGAAGGCCCATATAAATGACCCTGAGAAAACAGTTGTTCAATCTATAAACATTGAAAAACGTTAAATGTAATTAATCTCATATAAAATATTGTAAATTTCAACTGAATAAAAGTAAATTGTCTTGTAAACTTCAAAGAATGTCGTAATTATTTTGCAATCCTTCATTATAAATAAAAAATAAATATAATTGTTTTATAAACGAACTATTGAGTTAAATTCATGGAAATAATTTTGTTTAAATAAATTGTTTAAATAATATCTCCCCAGTTAATCATTACATTTTGGTGCCTCAACGGCGGCCAAATTCATTTGAATTAAAATCCCTTTATTCATTACATTTTGGCTTCAACAACGTGGGGCAATCAATTGATTTATTTAATTAGTTTGTGTTCATTACAATATATACATATATATATATATATATATATATATATATATAAAGCTACCAATGAAGTAGTAGTAAATATTACAGTATCTAATGACAAGTTTAGTGAGTAAATAAATTAGAACATTTATAGATTTATAGTAAAAGTTGACTTTTATGTATCCATTTGAAATAGCTATGTTTGTTTCTATGCAGGTTGATGATGCTGTTATGCAGTCAATATATGATGAAAGTATTATCGTATACAGTGGTTATTTCTTCCACAGTTGGGTACTCAGTTCAAAAGATTATTCAATTCAAAAAGTAATATTCACTAAGAGAGCAAAAGTAGTATCTCTTGATTGTATAGCACTATTCTTTTATCCGAAGGAAAGCATTGAACAGTTCACTTTTCAAGGTAATTAAAAATTTTTATTAATTCATAGTTATATATTAAAGTTATTTGTCATTAATTCATTTTTCTACTTAGAACCGTATTTAATACAAAACTCGATTTTGCTACTATCCAAGAATATACTATAACATACCTATTTGATCTTGTTGTATTATTACCTTTGTAGACATCCTAATTAAGTAAATTGCTTTAAATCTTTCCTTTTTAAAAAGTTTTATTTTGAGCAATTGATACAAGTTACAAAGGTTCTGCACGCAGTGACTTCAAGACTGGAACTGAGTGCGTCGTTTAATCATAAGGCTTATATATCTGAATATGAACATAGAATACAGAGCTGAGTCTGTTCTATTGAGATAAAGAGACCTTCTTGTTATCGCGTTCTAATGGAGCTCTGGTCGCGTTCTAATGGAGCTCTGGTCAGCCTCGAGGTTTCTGAGAGCGTGAATAAATTAATATACATAACTTCCTCTTGCTGCGCGCCGACTATTAGTTAGCCATACACAAACGGATTTTTTGACGGGCCACGGATAAATGGGGCAAAATCCGAGTTTGTTAGTGGGGCGAGACAGGCAACGGCGGCAGACAGCAGGCCCTGCGCAGAGGCCGTGACTGTGACGTCACCACTCACGGACGATTCCCGCTCACGGATATTTTTTTAACAGATCTTGTAGCACGTCTTTGTTACGAACCAGGTTGCCGCCGTGAGATTTTTCTAACTATTACTTTCTCACGCGTTGCCATCGGTCACCATTTGACTTATTGAGTCTTAACCGACTGTCCAAGCATACATAAACACAACAATCCGTCTGGGAACGCTCACTATTCAATTTTCTCACGCCACACTGACTCTTCAAATATTCCTTCAATTACATGACCATTATCTTGCGCAACAAACTTTATAATTTAACAAATATAAAAATTATATTACCAACATTGTTATATACAACAATATGTATCTATCCAAAATCACTATTCTCAGGGATTGGGCTTACAGAAGGGCAATCACCCTTACGGTCAGAAAATGATTTGCTAGCTAGGAACCTTCCGACGCGTCGTTCGTACACACACTTCCTCTCTCAATTGCAATCTTTGTCCCAATAACTGTTCGCGGTAACGGTTTCATATAACATAAAACACTAATAACGTTAATGTCCGTTTCACTGATAACAATACACACACTCACTCACACGCACACGCGCGCACACACACACGCACACCCAAGCACACACGCACGTGAACCGCACACCCAGATTTCTGGCTGCAAACCGCCGGACCAGTTGCGCTAATATTACGGCGCTGAGGATGGGAGTGACATTACCTGCGTCTGGGTGAAACTTGCCGAACATATTAAAATGTTAAAGAGTATAGAGGAAGGAGGAGTACTGCGTTTCAAAGAATATCTATATTCTTTTGCAAGAAAGAATAGCAAAAGTGCTCCGACTCACGTAGTCCCCAGTTATGATTGATATTCAAAATGGGTGTATTTTCAGCCATTTGACTGTTATTTGGCTATTTTATCTTATAAATAATGCATTTTTCACTTTAATGGAATGTGACCGCTAGTCATACCACAATATATATAATGATAGTAGTATTTTTGGCCATTTATTGTACTGTATTTATTTAATTCAAGGGTATCTGAAAGTAAAGTATTAATTAATTTAGTACTATGCAAAAAAGCAAGATTTTATAGAATAATAATTTTACTTGTTTTCAAGCTTTTAGGGAATCATGTTTGTTATTTGATGGAAAATTGATCATTGATCATACATTCTGCACAAATGATCCTTCAATATATGCTGCTGGAAGTTTTACAAAATATTCAGACAGATATTACTCAGAGCCACATAGCAACTTCAATCCTGTGGAAATAGGAACAGAAGTGCGTACAAGTGCTATGATAAGAATTATCTCCTAGCATCCATTTACATATATCTCTAACTATGCCTTTTAGTTATGTTCATTAAATAATTTATTCATTTGATTGTTTTCAAATTTTTATAAGCTGGTATACAATGTAAGCCATGCTTACTCTAAGATATCTGTGGTGTTTAAAATCTTTCGTTTAGCAACAATTACCTGAAATATGTATGTTTTTGAAAGATTACCATTACCAAAAAATGAAACAAGAAAGGAGAAATAAGCACACTGTCACACAAACACACACACACAATCACTCCCACACCTTCGATCAAATACACATTCCCACTCACACAAACTTCATGCACACACATTCACACTCACACGCTCACAAAAATATCAGAAACACAAACATACTCACATATCTAGTTTTTTGCAATTTATGTTAAAGTAATTAATTTTCATTATTTGATTTTCCATTCCAATTTACTAATATTAAAAAGTGTGAAAAGGAGTATAATGCCTCAAATAATTTGGCAGAGTTGAGTATTTTACCTTATTGAAAATTCAATAACTATGTAGAGCAACTATATATAGCACCAAATAAAAAACATTAAAAAATATGTATTCTCAACATTAATAGAGACGTCTACAGAAGAATCAAGCTGAAATGAAACATATTTGTATCAAACACAATGGTATTCAATGCTATTATAACTTAGTATTTAGTATGAGGATATATTGTCTAATTAATTCATATGATCTGGAAAGGGAGATAGGGAATGCCTGACTTAACCTAAATTGCTGGTTTGTGTTATATATATATATATATATATATATATATATATATATATATATATACACACACTTAAATTCGACCTTGGATAGTGAGAAAGGAAATAAATAGGAGAAACACGCTTTTTATGTGAATTCATATGCTCTGGCGTAGAATCATTCACAAAGTAAAACATATGTTCAAAGCAGAGAGAAGGAAAGACTGAAAATATTTGACCTAGGCAGAACTTGAACCTGCATGTCTGCTCACTACACAGATGATTTAACCATCTCGGTCACCAGGTCAAGTTCCTGACCAGGCAAATATAGACAGTCTTATTAAGGATAAATAGTTATTTAGTGGAGGAATGGATAGAGTAGAGGAAATATGTATTCTTTGTCACCAAATTAGTTCTTATTTCTTAATGGATGTTCCTAATATTGTATTTATTCCTTAATGGATGCTTCTAATACTTCTTTTCCTCTACTCTATCCATTCCATTAATTATGTTGGGTTTATAAATTTTCTTAAATGGATTATAATGTTTAGGTGGCTAATCAGTTGTTAAGGAAGCTATACCTACAAGAACATGTTTCAGAACAATCAGAAGTGAAATTACCTCCAAAATTTGTTTCACCAATAATTATGTCGTGCAAACTACCAGGAAATATTAATTATTTACATATTCGCAAACCAGGTGTGGAGACGCCAATGGAAGCTGCTGTTAGCAAGTCAAATTATGTAAGAAATCATAAAATTCTTAATTTTTAAACTAAATATATAAATATACTTTTATTTGTCTTTAAGGCCTAAATCAATTTCTAAAATATCAGAGTGATTAATTTATATAAAGTAAAGTAATTTGTTAATAAGTACTGAATAAGATATTTAACAAACGAAAGTAATGAGAGTAAACGTTTCTTATATTCAGCACACATTATAAACCATATTTTATTTGACTACATTCTCCTCACTACAGAAATCTCATAATCAGAAATTTGCAGTGTCCTTCATTCACATCTCATTAACCAGAAAGAACAAAATAAAAGACCTTAATACTGAATCTAAATTGAGTAACACCAGTTGTTTTCTATCACTTCATGCAATTAAATCAGCATTTAAAATGCGTGGCTATAATGTTCGTAATTTTTTAGTATAAATAATTATCGGACTTCAATCCGACCACAATTAACATAGAGTGACATTTCATTGAATTTCTCTGTCATTATTGATCAGAGAAAGTAGTCGAAATTTCACTATTCGCTAATTCTACTCAGAGAGAACTGTTTATATAATAAAATCACTGAGAAAAACTTCAATTTTCATAATTTTTCTTTCTAAAGAAAATTTTAATTTCACAAAAACTGAGTAGCCGAGCTATAGATATTTCTTTCTTGTCCAAGTTGAGGATCTGTTAGTTGTCAGGATTCACCCTTCTTAAATTTAGGCAAACAGGAATCGGACTATTCATGATGCCTATCTGACGATACTGTAGACCAGTTATAGGTTTGCAAGGAACTGGAATCAGATAGATAAGACGTGAAACAGAAAAAGTAATTGATCTTGCGTTTTTTGTATGTTACGCGTAATCCAGGTTACAAATTGTACTGAATGAAGTAGAAACACGGAGATAATGCGGAAAAACATAATCAAATTAGTAAGTAAGAAATAACTTTTTTTGGGGAGGGGGGGGGGGGGTTGCTTTCTTTTTAAAAAAATAGCCTATATTGTGGTCTTCACGCCGAGCGCGCAAAACATTCCCAAACTTTCGTGGTTAAATGCAATTATGTGATGCAAATATTCGTGCACACTAAAGATTTTTTTTCGAAATAAAATAATAAATGACCTAATTAGGTTATAAAGTAAATACCACACAACGGTTCTGCGAACCTTGCTTTCGTTTGTTCATGTTTGACTTTGTTTTTCGGCGTTCTCCCACATTCTTCTCTTCATAGCTATGCAATGTGTAATTTTGAGGGGGTGATAATTTTTTTCAATTTCTTTAATTTAAAATTGGAAATAAAACAAACCGCTCGATTCAACCACTGGATCATTCTAGACCTTAGACTTGGAACTTCATAAAAAATTGGATTTTTTTTCGTTGGATGGGGACTGCGAAAAATGCGTCGAGATGATTGAATTTTTTGAGTCTGTAATGAGTAATTGTTAGTATTTATTATTTTCCTCAGATTGAAACATTATTATTGTAAAAATAAGTTATCGCTCCCGTCTGACATTTTCTCTTCTTTTCATTATAATGCTCGCTCGTTTCGGCACTCACCAATTGGTCCTCACAAACTACTCTCCTCTCCATCCTATTTTCCATTCCGGCTGAATTGACTCTTTAGTTTTTAAAATCAACACTACAATTGAAATAAAAAAAAACATTTAAGTTAGATGGATGGATTTGGAATTTAACAATATATTGATTGATATTGTTTGAGAAAGGCCACATAGAACGATCAAACATTTAATTTCATTTTTTCCCATTCACGCAGACATAAAAAATGAACCTAAAATTAATTTTATTTCTATTATTTTAATTTACTGCAAGAATTGATCCCAATTATTCCTTTACGAGAATTTAAACCATATGCTGTCACTGCCATTTACACGAACTGTAACATTAATTTAATCCTTACTTCCTTTTTACTTATTTTTTGAAGTTAATGAACATCTGATGGAGTCATAAATTAAGGTATATTTTTATCAATTGCTTCATCAATATTTTTCTGACTCTTGGCTAGATTATTTATTTATTGAAAAATTTAAAATGTCAGATAATTATAATTATTCGGCAAACTTTTGTGGAAATTGTTCAGCATGCTCCTTTAGCTTTACGGGCAATTTTTACTTAGACAAGCTTTTTGCAAAGCTCCTTTAAATACAAAGCAAACCCTCACCATTTAACAGCCTATTTAAAGTACTTTGCAATTTTTTTTAAAAAATCCATCATTTATATTTACAAACATGTGTACAAAAGATATTTTATAACTCCCGCTTTATACTATTTTACAATACAATAAAACACCATTTGATGAGATTATTTATATTTCTCTTTTTTTAACATGGCTTTTGATATAGTAACAGATAAAAACATTATTAGTAACGAGTTTGAAGATTATGCTGTGTTATTCGACTCACAACATTCAGCTATGCACCGAGAAACACCCACAAAATTAGTTCCCCAACAGTAAAATGCAATAAAGTACAAAAACATTTTGACTATAAATAATTTTTTTAAAAAAAAAAAGAATCAGAGACGGTGCGTTTGTGCCCATGCCAACCTGATGCACAATACATATTCAAACAAGTACAATGTACACACATGACATGACTGCAAACAATGACTGTATCGTTTTTCAAAACAGTAGGATTTCATAACTCTTGGAAAAATGAAGTGAAATTTACAAATGCATTTTCAAATAGCCTTCGCCCCCGACTCAACCCCCCCCCCCCCTTGTTTAATTGAAATTCTATGTCGACCCTTTGTATAAGAACTTGAATAAATCATTTCTCACCACGGATAACGTTTAACAATAGAACTATAGTGAAAAAAAAATTGTACTATTCACTTGCGCTGTTTAGGGAGCATGTGTTCCCGCCGTCAATACCATCTATTCCTTACTTCTTCATAACTTATAATTAAAATTAAAAGAGATAGTTACCAACTATACGTTCAATTTCATATCTTGTAAATTGCAGAAAATCCAGGACGTCCAAAAGAATATTGGTATTGTCAATGCTCGAACTTACGTTGATGATTCCAAAAATACACGCAATGTTCAAGGAAACATTGGTCGTGCCTCTTCTCTAACACCTTCTCGTCGTTTTACAGGATGAATGATTGTTTTGAAAATTATGGGAAACCATTGATGTGAAATTGAGAAATTACACAAAGCAAACGCGGTCAGCGCCTAGTTCGTAACACCATTCAAAGCTGACATGGGTGGCTACGACGGAAATATGGACCTGCCACAACTCATATTATCCACAAGCAATAGTTGTGGGTATAGTGCTACAATCAACAGTGACTTTCACGACACCACAAGGACAGCAGCAGAGGAGTCTATGTAAATCTAAAATAATTTTAAATTTGCAGAACAGATGTCAAATTTGCTATGGGCTGCTAATTTGGAGTTCATTCAAGAAACAGATTCTTCATGCGCAACTTTGTCTAGTGAAACAACAGTTGTTTATATTAACAAGAACGGTTAAATTATTAATTTTTCTCTTTTCAGTATAGTCTCCGTCCTTTACAGCAGTTTTTTCCCGCATTTTCCACTGCAGAAAAAAGCGTGCTCTTGCTTCCTAAGCCATCGACGCATGGACGTTTTCACAGCCTCCTTATTTTCAAAGTGAATCCCACAATGGCCTTCCTTTAGTGGCCCGAACAGATGGAAGTCTGATGCTGCTAGGTCAGGAATGTATGGTGGATGAAGTAGGCCTTCCCATCCATTTTTCATAATCTCTTCAGTTGTGTGACGACTAGTGTGTGGTCTTGCATTGTCATGCAAAAGAAGAACATCCGCCATTGCTTGTTGTATGTATATTCCATGGATGAAAAATATAGAAAAAAAGCGAGTAGAATAAATATGGTTGAATGGTGTGAACGTACGTAATTTATTCCCGTAACTAACCTACAAGTAACGTCACCTAATAGAACGGACGTAAAAACACAACATTGTGTCAGAAGTGATTTCCAGATGAGGAAATAATGAACTATCAAACTTTGAGTGCACGTTTTTGTGAAGAAATAACGGAAAATAGTGTTTCAAGTGCATCAATCAAAATGGCGAGCAATCCTGCCGTTATCGTAACCGCGAAAGAAAGCACGTTCAACGGGTTGAGATCTCCTCCCGAATTTAAACATGGTGTGAATCCAGCAAAAGAATGGAAGAAATGGAGGAATAAATTCGACATTTTTATGGAGCCTGCAGATTTGTCCAGTAAAAGCGTGTCTCGACAACGTGTAGTATTTAAACAAATAGGAGGTGAGAAAATCATTGAGATCTGCTCAAACCTAACATTTCAAGCGACTGAAATTGGTGATGCGTAACTGTGAAGATTCTCAAGGAAAAAATAACTGATTACTATAAGCCTCCCCTGAACAAGATTTACTGCTCTTATGTATTCATGTCTACAATTCAGAAAAAAGCACAAACGTTTGATGAATTTTTTATGCAACTCAAAGAGAAAGTTAAGGACTGTAATTATAATGACAGATTAGTACGTGACCGACTAATTTGTGGAATTCAAGATCGTTCTTTACGTGAACTTTTGTTACATGAGACGACACAACTGACCGACGCAATAAAGATGTACAGAAGTGCCGAATCATCGAAGAAGAAAAATACAGAAATAAAACCAGAAAAAAAATGATGCATCGGAAAATCGTCTTTCGCGTCAAAATGGCGGAAATTGAACAAAGAAAGTAACAATTGGGGTAACTGAGGGCGATAACATCTACCTCATCAATTCCCTGCGTATGGAAAGCAATGCTATGACTGTCAAAAACCGGGTTACTTCACTCATGTATGTCGCCAGAAACGTCAAGTGGGCATGGTGGATGCCAACGAACAAGTGCACTCTCCACTGTCTTGGCGCCGCTGAATAAAGGTAAGTGGCACGGAAACTTTGTGAATTTATTGTCAGAATTGACACTGGAGTTGACGATAACGACATGCCATACTCTTATTACAAGCGTCTACCACATCCTCACGAGTTAAAACGCTATACAGGTAGAGCCTTGCGTGATTATCATGGAAAATATTTAAAGATATTGGAATATATTATGCCGAGTTTCTAACAAGAAAGCCCCGTCAAAACTCGTTACCTTTTTTGTAGTGGATGTTTCAAACGCCGTACCAGTAATTGGAGGAGGCGGATCCGAGTATTTTGGTTTAATCAAACGCCTTCATTCTGTGCAATCGACAACTGAGTGTACTGAGTCACCTGAAGACATTATCAAAGAGTACCTTGATGTTTTTGAAGGTGTGGGACGATTTCCCGGCACTTATAAACTACACTTGAAGACAGATATGAAACCAGTTCGCTGTGCTCCACAACGCATACCTAACGCAAAAGAAATAGATGTCAAACGCAAATTAAAAGATATGGACAAACCAGGAAAAACGTGGAACCTCATGAAGAAACTCCTTCGGTGAGTAATATTGCGTGTCAAATTAAGCCAAATGGAGACGTACGAATTTGCCTTGATCCAAAATACCTTAATGAAGCCATTGAAGAGAAAGACTACCAGACGCCTGCTCCTCAAGATTAATTATCAGACATTGACAGATGGTGATACTTTCTCCTTAGTGGATGGAGACGATGCTTTCACGCATGTTGTCCTGGATAAAGAAAGTACTCTGCTTTGCACAATTATCACGCCTTGGGAACGGTTTTGTTGTACCTTATGGCCTGAAGATATAAGCTCAAGTCTTTCAACGCAACATGGACGAAATTTATGCGCTGCACCTATATCTGCGTCCATACGTAGATGATCGCCTTCTTAAACGAAAAGGAATGAAGAATCACAATATGCATTTAAGGACAGTCCTGCAAGTGACTCGAGGTAATGGTCTCAAGTTAAATAAACAAAACTTCAGTTGGCAAAGAAAACTGTCAAGTATTTGGGCCATATAATTACAAATGGGAACATAATGCCATATTCTAAGAAGACTGATGCAATTCGTTGTACGCCAACTCCTTAACATAAAGCTGCACTGTGATGTCTTTTTGGACTAGAAAATTATTAACAAAAATTTATTCCACATGTGGCTGATCATACTGCATATCTTATAAAATTAAACAAAGAAGATTAAAGTTGGTTATGGGATAAGACTGCGCAAGATGCCTTTAATAACCTAAAACATGCTGTTCTGGAAGCAATGCCACTCCGTACATACTGAAAAATGAACCAGTCATACTAGCAGCCGATGCTAGCCCGTAGGGAGTTGGAGGATTAATGTTACGAAGTGGACAACCGATTGAATATGTGTCTTTAACGCTGAATAACACTGAGAAAGACTACGCGCAGGTTGAAAAAGAACTTTTGTCCGTACTTAATGTTTGCAACCATTTACATTACTCCATTTTTAGAAGGAAGACTGTAGTTCAGACTGACCACAAACCATTATTGGGAATAATGGAGAAGACTTTAGACAAGATGACTGCGAAATATGAGTATGAATTTATTACGATACAAAATTCAACTACAATACGTAATTGAAAAGAACTGGTGTGCCGCGACGCATTATCAAGAAGTCCAATTACTGATTTGGTTCCTCTTCATATGGTGATTTACCTTCACCAGCTGAATTACTAAAGAGAAGAAAGATCAGAACTCAACTTCCGGTCACTAAAGATAAGTTAGAACCTCATTTTTCGATTCAAAACTTTACTGCTGCTCTTAAGCAACGCCATAACACTCGCCGTGTTCAAGCAAACCAAGGAAAGAAAATCATCCCTGTCCTTAAATCCGGAGATTTGGTCTGGCTCCAACGTGATAAGATTTGCGTTTCTGCGAAGTTAAGAAATTATGGACACGAACCACATTGAAACTTCGGATGGTGCTGTCTACCGACGAAATTGCAATGTTTCGTCCGCGGAAATCCGCACTTAAGACCACCTCAACTCCAGTTGAAGCTGATACGACTGCTGAAGATTATTTTTCTCGAAGTGGTTTACATGCACCTCAACCTACATTACCTGTTTTACAATCTCGACAACACCAGCGCCGTGTAACTATACCATATACCACCCAATCTGGTCGAGAGATCAGACTTCCGGCCCGTTATAAGGACTAACGCTTTTTTTGTATTAATAGAATTTATCGCTGTAATTTTTTATTGAAAACGGGAACATGTTGCATATTTCATGGATGCGGGTAGAATAAAGATGGCTGAATGTTGTGAACGTACGTAATTTCTTCCCGTAACTAACATACAAGTAATGTAGCCTAATAGAACGGACATAACAACACACATCGGTGAGGTCGCTGACATATTCGACAGAATTTATTGTGTCAACAAGAATCACACCCTCTGCATCCCAGAATACTGTCGCCATAACTTTACCTGCCGATCGCAAAGTTTTGAAATCTTTATTCTTCGGCATGTGTAATGCCATTTCGTTGACTGCCTCTCACATTCAGGTTCAAAGAAATGAACCCAAGTCTCAACTCCTGTCACAATTTTCCTCCCAAAACACCTCTCCCTCCAAATTGAAGCGCTGCAAGAGTTAATACACTATTATTTTTTCTTGATTTTTTATTCTGGTTGTTTAACATTCTTGACACCCACCGTGCACAAACTGTTGAGTATCCCAGTTGTTAAATAATCGTCTACCACACTGAATTTACCGATGAATAGAGTGGGGCACAATTCATTAGTTGTTACACGGTAGTCATCTCGAATGAGCTTAAGAAGAAAAAATATACGAGACATTAGTTATTGAACCACCCTTGTATAAGTATAATGTTAAGGGCTTGTATTTGGTAACAAAGTCATATTGGATATATGGACTGTGAGGAAAGAGAAATATAGGAGAAAGATGTTCAAGCTCCAACTTTAACTTCTACATTACATTCAAGTATTCCATCCTAGCAAATCACTCCAACGTACACTAACAATATCTGAATTCTATAATCAGGACAAAAATAATTAAAAACTTAACTACTTTTACTTACCTCAAACTGCTCCTTCATACATTTGTGTTTCCTACATTTAGTGGTCTGCTTTGATCTTTCAGGTTCTAGGTCAGTTAAGTTCTCAAATTTTTCTTGAGACATAAAAAAGCTGTATAAGAACCTGCTCTTCAAATGAACTAAATCCATTGAAGAGTTAACTAATCTATTTTTCAATAAGATACCTTTTTAATAGCAATTGGATTTTTATCTATTTTTCTTCGTACACCCATTTTCTTTTTCATGTTGCTTGACTCAAAATTATTATTCTTTGTCAGAAGAACTACTGGTTGTGTTGAAGGAATGAAAAAGATAATATGAAAATCATGCAATATAACATGTTACTGTTTTGACACAGGTTCAGCCTGACTTCTTGAACTTCTTATAACTCATCCTCTGTTCTCAATGGGACGGTCAGCGGTCATTCTGTCTGCATGCTTGGTTTCCTTCCTCTTTGATAGATATTTTACGGCAAATTTAATTTATTATTTTAGATATACCATATATAATTTGACATGTTTTGTGTTAAGTTTCTCCATGACAATAAGCATAAATTAATTTGATTGATTATTAAATTTAAAAATTTCTATACTAACAAATAAATAATATGGAGGGAGTATTGATGAATAAATATTTAGTATCGTTCCTCAATATGAATTAATTTAAATATTGATAAACAACTCCTATACTATAAACATTCTTAATAATGTATGAAAGATTAAGTTTGTGCATTAAGTTCACAGTCATGGAAGTCTCTTTAACTATATAACCTGATGTCAGTAATATTTATTTAAAATTTCACTTCAGGGAAATGTATACATTACTGGAAGCTGTAAAAATTCTGAAGCAGGATACTTCCGCTTACATTTGGATTCACATAGATTTGTCAGAACAATAACATGCTACACAAAAAAGGTAATGATTTCATTGTGATTAAGAGAAATAATTTTATGAAAGATGTGGTGCTTGTTTGGTACTAGGGCTTAAATTTGTTACATAAATGAGTTATTTTAAACTAGTTATAAACATTTTCTGAGACAAATGAAATCTTAGTCCAAAAGTGTGAAAAATAACACAACTAGTTGAATGCCTGGAGTAGCCCAAGTATTCATTTCTATTAGACTGGAAAATGAATTAATTTTACATCACTTAAGTGTTGCTGGTCATCTTGATCACCAAAAGTAATGGATTTTACAACAATATGGACAATTTTATTGGGTTTTTATCTTCTAATTCACTTCTCCCAACGCCTCTATCAAGGGAACTGATGTCAACTTATCTGGCATACTTAAACCAGCATTCAACACAGAGACCCCCAAAACAACTGATTCTACACCAATATAGGTAATTTTAAAATTATTTTGTCACTCTTTCCCCAACTCCTAGGGGCATTCCCATCCCTTTCTATTAGAGGTTGAAATTAGACTCAAACTACATTGAGAGAGATACTATTAATCTCAGCAAAATATTTTTCTTTGTTCATTTCAGCAACACCAAAATGATCAATTCCTATGCTTTCCGCAATATGTAAAGATAATTTACCTTCTTTCTTCAAGAGACCATTCTTAGACACCTCTGGGTATATGTGATTGAAGACTGTTCCTACTCAGAACACTTCTTATTATAATGCATAGCTTTTCTTTGTGTCATATTACAATAAATTTCAATAGTAAAAAGGATTGTAACTATTATTCTTGTTAGTGCATAACTGAGTTTGAGATTATAATTTCTTTATGTAATTATCCTTGCCAATTAAAATTATTTATTCCAACAAAATTAATTCACAAGTATGCTTTTCAACTTACAGGAAATTGATGTTTACAACCTCATTTGTCTTTATGGGAAACATGAAAGGTTGCTGAATAATTTTGTGCTTCGATTTGAGAATAAATTGATACCAGATTTGTTTCAGTATTTCCGACAATCATGGTGTTATGGTATATTTCATGATTACTTTAATAAAGTTCAGAAAAAAAATGTTGATGAGATTTCTTCAATAAAGGTTAAGAAAATCATTTTCACTAATGACTGGAATCTAGTAGCAGAATCAATAATGACTTCTTTTGTTTTAGGGATTTGCTGGAAAAGCAATAATCGAAGAAATTGGTCAATACTTAAAACAAAGTGATTGGAAAATGGTAAGGAAATAATTTTTACAGAATTTGAAATTAACAATGGGAAATAACACATAGACCTTTAACTGTTGGATATGGTGTTAGCATCAGTCACAGACACCAAATTTAGTTAGCATTTCTTCCACAATGTAACCATGCTAGAACATTCACATATTTATGAAATTTAATATGACAGTAAATTAATTATATGTTGGGATAATCATTAAGAAAGATAGCCAATTCAGACAAAGAATTGATAATATGGGATAGTTGAGATAGCTTTCCTAATCAATGAATATATTTGTAGCGATGTTATTTGGGCATTCCATTATATGTTAAAACACCAAAGTGAATAATTTTCAATTCTGCATTAATGCTTTATAATGTGTAGAAATTTTCATAGCTTTTGTTTCCTATCTCCAGAAGTTAGAAGGACAGGTTTTTTTACTGTCAACTGCACAGTATTATGCTCTTAAGTTCCTTGTAGCTCTGACAGCTTAAGTCCTCTATGTTCTGGTTGATATAAGAAATTTGAGAGCAGACCTTCTCATGCCTAATATGTAGGAGAGCAGTTTTTTCTCTTGTAAGATTTGTTTCATCCAGGAGTCTTCCTTGTTTTTATGAATATTTTATGCTGGACATTTAAATGTAAAATATCAGAAATTTTAAATGAAGTGTTTCTTTTTCTTATGGTTGAAAAATAACTTAGCTTTGTTTGTTCAACTCACCATATATTTTATGTTAAACCATTATTTTTTATCTTGCTTCCAAGTAGATAAATTCTTATAATTTAAACTATGACTCAATTTTTTATATGCAAAGTTATATACTTCGTACCTTCTTCCAATTTATTTGACAACCACAGCAATATTTTTTGTTCTTGTCAAACTTAAATTAGATTACTAATTTATTCAAATCACACTGTCATATCTAATACTACATTAAATCTGTAGGTGACCTTTGGGTCAAATTAAAATTGAGAGGACTCAACAACAAGTAATGATGATAATAATAATAATAATAATAATTGTTTATTTGCCAGTAATACTTCACTACAAAGATTTAGCATAGTCAAGAGTGTTACTCTCCTTATATATAAATTTGAATGTATATTTTAAATCAAATTATGCTTTGCAGACAGATATACTTTACAAATAAATTGTTGTGTACAAACATGTGTAGTTTGCAAGCAATGTTACAGTATTTTGGATGTATATATTATTTAGCAAAATGCAAAATGTGATGAAGACAAATTAAATAACACATTTAGATAGGAAAGAGATACAGAGTTGAGTATAAGTTAATTTTTAAATCTACCATTGACTAGGATTTAGTTTATATAGTACCACTTCCCATATTCAATAGCTTTAAAAGTGTACTGTCCCCGAAAGATGTGAATACACTGCGTCCAACTCAATTACACCATATCTGGAGCAATTCCACCAGTTGGTCTCCTAAAAATGCTAATTGGGTATACATATTAACATCAATCTAAAAATCTTCTGGTTCTTCATTGTGATGTACACTTGGCGAGTTTCTAATTTTTTCAACCCATCACTAAAATAGGTTTTGTCAAACTGCAAAATATTCCTTCACATCCTCAATCACTTCTTCATTTGATGAAAATTTCTACCCACCAAGCCAAATTTTCAAATTCGGGACCAAGGAGAAGTCACTTGGTGGTAGGTTTGGTGAATAGGGTGGATAAGAGATCAATTCGAATCCCAACTCGTACACTTTCGCGATTAAGACTGCTGCTCGGTGCGCTGGCACATTGTCCTGGTGAAACAGCACTTTCTTGCGCGCCAATCTTGGTCGTTTTTCAATCAGTACCAATTTCAAACGATCCAACAGAGCCCAGTTATAGTTGTGCGCTTTTCCAAGAAATCTATGAATATTATACTCTGAGAATCCCAAAAGACAGTGGCATCACCTTTCCAGCTGACAAAAAGTGAACTCTTTTTGCTATCTCTGGAGTGTAGTGATCGAGTCAAGTTTCATCCACGGTTACGAATCTTGTGGGTTACGCCTAAACATTACTGGATTCTACGTTGGAATGTTTTTCCGAATACTCTTTTGAATCATTGCCTACTGTCGCGGCACCCATCACGCTCAAAGCTATTGAATTGCCAGTTTTTCATGGAGTATGAAATGAACTGGTTCAGTTGAGAAGCCTTCGGCATCATCTATCTCATTCACTTTTAGTCTGCGATCTTCCACGATATTGTGAACATTTTCGATTTTTTCCTGAGCGGTGACCTCAGTTGAGCAGCCGGAGCCAGTTTCATCTTCTGTGCTTCTGCGACCTCGTTTAAACTCATTAATGCAGGAGTAAATGGTCTTCAATACTGGTCCAGAGTCCGCATATCCTTGATCCAATATGGTTTTGATTTTTGTAGCTGTCCAACCATTCAAATGAAAGTGTTTAATGACAGCGCAAAATTCGTGTTTTTTTTTCATTGTCTTCGCCTGACTACACATCTAACAGTTCAGAAGGCTGCGAACAATAAACTACGACTAGCATATGTTTAAAACTTTTAGGAATATCTTTGAAAAATCATGTTTACTAAAAATGGCGTAATAGCGAAAGTTTTTTCGCTATTTCATAAAAATTTACCAGACTTATTGTTTATCCCTTTGCTCTCTAACCTATTTGTTTGCATAGCAATATTTGCGCAATACTCTGTCTTGGTATGTCATTATTAGTCTCTGTTAGAGGTGGGTAAAAGAATTGAGAATCGATTCAAAGAGTCGATTCTTATAAAAGAACCGTTCTCCGAAACGACTTAGTTTTAGTTACGGGTCAAAGTTCGAGTCGTAGAGTCGCGAGCGAGTTGCCTCAGCCGCAGGGTTCTGAGCGAGTCTCTAGAGTTGAGTCGTAGAAGAACTCTTGGAGAGTGAGTTACAAATTGAGTTGAAATAAGATTCGACTCTGGTTCTGAATGGAAAAATTTATGTTATTAATAAACAATACAGTCGTCATAATTTTTGAGTATTAGGTTTATATTCTTTACAGTATGGTAAAGTCTTAATTAATGCTAAAATGATCAAGACGAACTTAATATTGATTTGTTATTCTTACGACTTCTCTACATCCATAACTAACATATTATTTTCAGCGTTTTCTTTGTCCTCTTGATGCAGGTAGTTTTGTTCGACCTCTGGAATAATTTTTTTGTTCTCAAATCACTAACCCATTCACATATAAGCATTAATAGTTTTAATTTACAAGATTATGTACAATGAATATGCAGAATAAATTTTATACAGATATATAGGTTGCAATGTAGATAACATTGCAAATTATTCCACGCATTACTTGCGTTGAATGTTTCGTTTCCAATAAATCCCGGAAGGTCGGCTAGGATGAGATCAATGCCCTACGTCAGGGATTAACCCTTTTTATTAAGGACTGTAAAGCCGTATGGTAGCCAATCTATATTTAGAAAGAGAGGCAGATCATGACGGAACCCCCCCCCCCCCTTATCTCCTTACTTACTCAGGTTATTAATGTTTAACGTCGAGAATAGAATCGAATGCGATTCAGAGAGCCGAAGAGTCGTTTGAAAGAATCAACTCGTTGTAATGAACGACTCAACAAATCGCTAGTGTGTGTAGATCATTCACTAATTTCCACTGGTGTCGCTCCTGGTTTCAGGAGTTTCTAAAGATTATACCAACACACTCTTGACCACATTAAAAAACATAGTTCACCCCTTACCAACTAATAATTTCTCGGATTACACAAAGCAAACTGCTTGCCTTATCCAACCTATACAAAAAAAAAATCCTGCTCCTGGACTACACAAACTGCATCGGACTGCAATCCAATCCAGATATAAAAATACTCCTCACCTACCCAAAGTTCATGGTATGTGGAAAGATGCATAATATGTAAAAATATTGGAGATTTAGAATGATGACGGATATAGTAGAGTCATCATTACGGCCTTCTTCACAATCATACCTTGTTGGTGAGCGTGTAAAGGATGTACATGGATGGTCAAAGTTGGGTAGATGTTTTATAAATTTCGGTATACAAATCTTAAATGTCTTAAATGATTCATTTACAAAGTCTATGATAAATTAAATGTCCGCTCATATTATATTATATATTATATTAAATTATAAAACTAAGTGAAAAAAAGAAAATTTTCTTCATATAATATTTGAGTTTTTTAAATTAGATGTCTAATGAAAAGAAAGAAGAGTTATATGCATGGTACACCAAATCTCATTTGCGGCAAGGAGTTGAACAAAGGATGACAACATTTCTTCAGGATAATATTGACTTACTACCAATGTATGCTGCCCAACGTGCTGTCAATAGAATATTTCATATGGCTCCAACAAGTCAATTGCTACAGTTTTCAGTACATAGAAATTAGTTTCAAATGATATATTTGATAATTACAAATTTCAATATGTAAGAAACACATGCAAAATTAAAAATATGTTTGTAAATTTTAGTTAATATTGTATTTTCACTCTTCCGAAGATATCGATTGGTTTTATATATGAAAGAAATACACTACCTGATATTAAAATAGTTTCGAACATTTGCATGTGCAAAGAACGAACTTCATAAAGTTGATAGAATTAGAGTTTATGGAACTGAAATATTTAATGTATATGTAACATATAACAAACTTCTTGACTGTGACTGGAATTAACTAAGATTTTATATTTCAAACTGAAACATAAATGGTAAGTCTGAAAAGTATTTCAAATTAACTGTAACTATATTTAAAATATAATTGTTAAAAGGTGTTATGTTAAAAGGATGTCTTTTTTACAGTTGGCAGTGCTGTTTCATAAACAGCAGAGTAGCGTTCCATTGTTAACTTCCGTATTCGAGCTTTGTCGTAAGCAATTGCAGTTATTTGTGCTGTCTTACTAGCATGGCAGCCGCCAGGATTCTGACTATTGTACGAGTTTTAGAAGAACTTTCGCACAACGCACCGATCTCAAAAACGAACAGAAAAGCATATCAGCTCTACACAACTGCAACAACTCCAACATACATAGTGACACTCTTAGTAATTGCTGCATATTCTGCCAAACTCGAACCCGTGTGCAACCAATTACAAGAAGTGAATATGAATGTAATGGCAATACACGATTATATAAATAAATTAACTGGCGTGCTTCAGTCTCACCGTGATAATGCCTGGATGGCGTTAGCGGTCATTTTCGAGAAAGTTAAAAAAAATTGCGATGAACTGGATGTTGAATATAAGCGTCCTCGAGTGTTGGCAAGGCAGGCCTACAGATCAAATCAACCATATGAAAATGTAGAAGAATATTTCAGAATATCTATCTTCATCCCATATTTAGACTCTTTTTATAATTTCTTCTCTGAGAAATTGATTTTCTTCAACCCACAAAATAACATTTTCGGTTTTGCAGTTCCACCCATAAAATATGAGAAAATTAGACAAATCTTCAGTTTTAGCCATGGCAGAAGATATACAGAACCTTTACGGAGGTTTTCTAAACAATTTTATTGCCGTGGCTACCACTTTGTACGAGATGTTGAAGACAAATGTTGAATACGCAGATTGGATTGCTCAAGACACTCCGTTTTACCCAGCGGTATGTGACGCAATCAAAATTTGTCTCACTATTCCAGCGACATGTAGCATTGAACGTACATTTAGTACGTTACGACGTGTCAAGACGTGGAATCGGTAACGATGGGAGACGCGAGGAAGTGGCCTGAGCATGCTCAGTGTTCACAGGAAAAAAGTAGAGGAAGACTGACAAAGTGATGAATAAATTTGGACACCAACCTAGGCGCCTTGCGTTTTTATTCAGTGACTTAATTAATAATTTATTTCTTAATGTTTTTTGTGTGTATTTTCTTTCATCTGCCGGTGCCTATGGGTGGAGCTATTACGTGGATGAGCCAGGGACAGCAGTGTGCCGCACTTTCAACCTGTGAGCTCAATACATCGGTGCAACTGAGGCTCCGGAAGTGTGTATCTGGTCTGATCGATTACTGCGAAATCTGTTCTAATATTATATTGTGATAATGTTAGTGCAATTTAATTGACGAAAAAAACTGAGGCTCATAGACAATTCAAACATGTAGATGAGAGATTTCATTTTGTCCGCGAGAAGTTAGAAGTAGGCAAATTGTCAATTAAATAAGTATCAAGTAAACAACAAGTTGCTGATATTTGTACGAAATCGATTTCACGAGTTGTTTTTGAAAACCTGCGAGAATTAATAGGAATGGCATTTATTGAAAATTAACGATACGCACTAATGCTTATTGTAAAGTTTTAAGGGAAGTGTTAGAAACAAAACTTTAGTTTTAGGTTTGTTGTTGCATATGTGTTGGCAGCGCTGTGTTTTGTGTTAGATCCGCCGCTCTCTATTGTTTGTATAGTTTTTCAGACATAAGTGTACGAATCAGCTTTCTCTCAATTAAAGTCAAATTTTGTGTGTGTGTGTTTTCTGTTGTTTCAACCGAAGGATCTTTGTCTCATCAAGATTATTTTTTGAAGTTTAAATCAGAAAGTTATTCATGAATTTATAATTTTCAATTTTAGTTGTTTTTTAACAAATAAATAATTTAGATATTCGTTAGATTTATTATTTTTTCAATTTCGTTTTTTAGTTTAAATCCAACTATTTTTTGAAAATAAAGATTATTCAACATTATCCTCAACTTAGGGGAGCACGATTTTATTATTATTATTATTAAGGACATGTCATCTACCGTTATCGGGCCAGAGACCCTCTTCAGATATGTTTATAGTTGTTTTGCGGGGAGGGGAAGAAATCCAAACAATATATTTCAATTTATGCCTAGAATTTAACAAGCCTGGGATGGGACAAATATAATATAGTGGGAAATTGGAGAGTTGTAATACTGGATAATTTTATTTTACGTTATGGAGGTATAATTATATTTGAATTTAGGTTTCCGGCCGAAGGTGGATAGGACTTTAGGAATGTTATTTTTTTTATATAGGTGCTCGTAGGATGCACGGAGATGGGCAAGCCGTTGGTGGATAGGGTAGAAATTTAGAAGGCGATGGTGTTGGAAGAGGTTGATAGATGGGTATAGGAAATTAATTTAAAGACAGAAGCGAAGGATTCTTCTTTCCAAGGGTCTTAGAAAATGAAGATGACGTGGTGGGAAGAGAGCAGGAACAATGTAGTTATGGTATATTACAGGGCGGGTGAAGATTTTGAATGTATGGAGAAGGATTTTAGAATGACTCGATCCTGTTCTGGAGCGTAAGCATCTAATAAGGTTAAATCTTTGGGTGACGCGTTTTAGGAGTGTTTGGACATGTGGTATTAGGCTAAGAGTTTGGTTTGGGTGAAAACCGATAGGTGGTTGAGGGGGAAGTGGAGATTACTTTGTTCCAGAAAACTATTCGGATGGGATTTTTCTCGATATAGGAGACAGGATAGTTTTTCACTCTCCACTTGGAGAGCCATTGTTGTAACGGTACTAGGTATGTGTAGATGGAGGTCAAAAGATTATTAGGATTCTTGTCTGGTGTCCAGAAGACAGTATCGTCGGCAAACTGAGAAATGTTATCGTTAACGCCAGTAGGGTGGGGGAGGTCATGGAAATATATGTTGAAAAGAATTGGAGAAAATATGGCAACATGGGGAGACCAGCAGAAGGGGTGAAGTAGGAAGAGTTTATCATTTATTGATACAAAGCAGGATCTGTCTATTAGGAAGGATCGTATAAGGCGCACGAATTTTATTGGGATATTTAAGTTTAGGAGTATGTATAGGAGTACTTCTATCCACACCTTGTCGTAGGCAGCTGTAGGTTATAAGCTATTAAGGGAGCGGGCAGTGGAAGAAATTAATTTGAGGATGGTGTCGGAAGTGGAAAGTTGTTTCTGGAAACCAAATTGATGGTTGGGTATTATGAAATTTTCTGCACAGAAGGATTGGAGGCAGTTTGTTATGACACGTTGGAGGATTTTACCAATAACATTTTGCAATGCTACGGCCCGTAGGAAGATGGATTTTCTGGAGGTTTACCCGGTTTCAGTAGCATTATTACTTTGGATTTTGCATTGCTTCCTCCTTTGGAAAAAATGCTTTATATTTCTCTCCTTCCATCGGTAGTTGTCGTTGCTGAGTCAACCGCTTTGTCCAATTTCGAATCGTCGTCGGATTGAGAGCAGTGTCTGGTTTCTCCTTTGACATCGAGATCGTGATAAGGTTTAACTCGGAGGCGGTGACCCGGTTCTTCCTTCACCTCGCCTGAGGATCAATCACCTTGGCTTCGTTAGTGACATCCGATCGCCTCAGTAGGAACCGGTACTAGTCAAAGATCCGTTGCAAGAACTTTTCCGATAGACTCGTCTTACGAATAGGGCTAAAGACACAAACCAGTTCGTCTGGACGATGTCTTACGTCATATCGTTGACAGCCTTTCACTAGAAAGCGTGCTCCCCTCCAATGCCGAAAGGGGAAAATTATACACAAATCAGTAGAAATACTATCAATGTCATTGACCCGACAAATATTTATTGCACGTAAATATCGACCGTTTAACAGGTTTGAAAATTTCCACCCCCGCTTGGGGTACTTAAACGGCAAGTTGAATGACATAATTAAACACAGTCACAACCAATCTCGATTGTTTTTGCGTTATTTTTATGTAACGTCCTTCCACCCTTACCCCTAAGCGTGCAACCCTCCCATGCCGAAAGGGGTTGAAATTATACACAAACAACATTGGTAGAAATATTATCAATCTACTTAACCCTGAAAAATATTTATTCGACGCAAATATCGGCCGTGTTTGCTTGTTTCAAAAATTTCCACCACTGACCACTTGAGGTTAAACGGCCAGTTGAATGTCTAACATATAAACAAACAAACACTCTGTTTTTTGAAGAAAAAGTTGTCGGGTTTTCCACTGGGGTAACACAGCGATTGTAACGCGACGTTTCGACGAGTTCTAGGCGTCTTCTTCGCCTAGAAGATGACGGCAGTGCATCAACAGCTCTTGTTATTAGCGACTCAGTATGGGAACTGATTTTGCCTTGTCGGGGAACTGATTTTGACGAGAGTTTCTCTCACGCAAACAAACATCAATGCCCTCGCCGGGATTCGAACCCGGGACCTCTGGGATGCGAGGCAATTACGCTTTCCCCTACACCACATTATTAGATGAAGCACTATACACAGCTTCAAACTGAATACTATTCTTCGAGATTACACATTGATGAAATATTATAGACACAGTATATTATAGAAGATAGAGTAAACAAACGAAATAAATAAAAAAAAAATCGTAGTGATTAGGACTCGAAACTAGCTACGTAACTTAGCTGGCGAGTACGATAGCCGAGACTCACGCCTGTGAAATATGTGATCCTGCAGTATATTTGTCTTCTATAAATCTTTCATAGGAATAAATAAAACATTGTCGGGTTTCCATCCCGGTTAAGAAAGTTTCAAAAAAATTGCTCTGTCTTTATCGGCAGGCACCAGAACAGAGTAGCTGTATTTATATCTTGATGAATACGTGTGTATCTGCTGTCTTGTAGATCAATTCAGACATGCTGCTGAAAAGCTTATTTTGCCATAACTCTATCAACAAGAGCTGCCATAGAGGTGTAAACGCACGAAATAGTTGTTAGCAGAGAGAGACAGATTGCTCTGCTGTGCTCTGGCAACAGAGCGTTTGATCTGGCGTGTAAACTCCATCAAAGCGAACGTTTCTGTAAGCAATATTAGCCACAATACCCTTTAGATGTATGACTGTGAACAACAATTTGATGTTTTTCGTAAAATATGCCTTGGCAAATCACGCGGCCTCTATCATATTTAAATTGGTTATTTTATCAAATAAAAAATTTTTCTGTTTAATATTGTTGTGAATGGAAATATTTTTTCCCGTGATTTATACATCTTCCTAAATTCGGTTATACTTTCATTAGCTATTTGTCTATGGACCGTATATTATATTTTGATTTATTCTTAAAAATTTAATCCGAGGATTTTTCATTTGTGTTGACTAAAACAAGTAAAAATATAACTTGGACATTTGAAACAGAAGGAAGATCTATTGACCTTCCTGCCCTTATGTTCATTGTTGGTGTAATTCTGAGGAGGTTGGGTTGGAAGTTTGGATGTGTATTAGTAGTGTTGGTTTGATCTGTAGGGAAATGTTTGGGTAAGATTACAGATGTTTTCGAGTGAAGGTGATTGGAGTTTATGGTCAAGAGGAAATAGCGTTTGAGGCGTCGGGCTGGAGAAGGCCAGGGAGAATTGGTGTAGAATTGTACTATTGTGGGATTGGGGTGATTGATGGACGATTTGATCAGGGAAGAGGTTGTTTTGTTTATTTTGGTATCGACAATGGGGATTTTACTGTTTGGTGGATGAAAGAGTTGCGCAAGATCCAGGAGTTTGTACGGAGGATCTTGTTATGTCGGATTTGGATTTTCTGGGAGTGGAGCCCCAAATGGGGCTGGAGTAAGTCCAAATAGGTTGGACGAAGGAGAGGTGTATTAAGCTTTTGGTGTTTTTTGGACAATGTGGAGTTTCTGTTGAGAAAGTGGTATACTGATTTGAATTTGTTTTTCATTTTTGGGTGAGGTAGTTGAGCTGCGCTTGCCAGGAGAGTTTGGAGTCGAGGATGAGCTCTGGGGAGGTTTTTTTTGTGGGGATGAGGTAGTTGTTGAATAGTAAAGGGATTGTTGAGCGGGGGGGGGGGGTATGGAGAATAGTATGGTAACGTATTTTGTGGGGTTAATGCTGACTCTCCGTGGTTTCGGAGTGAATGGAATAGGAAGGGAGGGAGGATGCTGGCTCGTGCAACGGCTGCAGTTGTAGGGTGAGAATGGGAGATGATATTGTTTATTTTGACCGAACAGGAACGGTTTGTGAGGTTGTGTAGGAAGTAGTGGGTATCATTTAGTATGTGGATTTTACTTTTCAAAATAAAGAATTAAAACCTTTTAATACTTATAACAATTTTAACTATCTGACTTCAAAATCAATTTAAATAACAAAAATAGCATTATCAGAAAACATTTTTAATATTCTCATTTAAACACGGAAGTTTCGTCCCTGATTGGGACCTCTTCAGGTGTATAGAGGTTACAATTTAAAAAAAATTAAGTTGACAAAAATTCCTAACGTGCGGATTGCCCACTCGTCACCGAAAAAATATAATGTTATTATTTTTATTTTAATTTCTATATTGAATATATCAATTCATTTTTAAGATCTAATTATTCAAATATTTGTAATTTAGCAAACGATTTTCCTTCCTTTGATCAGGAAGGCTTAGGCAGGAAATACATGGTTTCTAGAAGGGGAAGCTTGTGGACAACTTTCTTAAAATTTTTGGATTTAAATGTTAAATTTTTATATTACAAGATTTGTTGGGCGCCACCTGAAAAGAAAATACTCTCTCGCAGGAAAGGGTGAAATGAATTATTCCATTAAATAGAAAAAACAAGAATTTATTATAAACAAAGCCGAAATATCTACTCACACATTATCAATAAAGAAAGATTGCCAGCCTAGGCAGGGATGCATATACCGCCTTTCTCAAGATTAACCTTAAACATAGACTGCGGATTACCAATTCTGCAGCTCGGATAGGGGTCGACTATCGTTGGTGACTGTGGCTGCAGCAGCAGACGGCCGAGAACCTACGTGCACACCCAAATTGCACAAGTCCACTATGATTGCTGGAGACTCACTCTCCTCCGCTGATGGTCACCGACTGTTTTTGCTGATGGTCACAAACTCTCCCCACTGATGGTCCTAGACTGTCCTCCGTCTCGAGAGATGTCCCTCTCGGACCCCAAAAATCAGTCTTGATTGGTCCTCGTTGACACGTGACCCATACTTTATTCTAATTTAGGACTATACCTTCCAGGCCGTCTACCCCTTTCTTGACCGACCATGAGCTTGTTTGAGGGACCCGTGGATTTCGCTAATCCGTCCCGCAATTGTTCTCTGTCGGCTACTCGGCACCGGAAAGCCACGTTTCCATGCTTCCAGGCAGAAATTTAGACAAAATTAAAAATTTATTTGATGTTCAAGTTAAATGCTAAAAGCGCACCATAAGCTTTACTTGTTCCATAATTTGTATTGATTTCATGAATTGTGGAACCACACAGTGAAAAATCTACGCTTAAACTGAATATGGATGAAAATACTGAAGCAAATAGTCAATATATATTGATCAATGTATAACACGCGACACATTGTTGCACCCCCGCCGCAAAATTAATCTAACAAAGACAATAGACTACATGTTCGGAATCGGCCTAACCCAATACTTTATGTTACAATAAGTTTAATTTACTATATTAACGTGTGTGTGCGTTGATAGATGTGCAATTTGGATATGTTAAGTATTTTGTGTTCTGTTAAGTTCTCCTTTGCCGGCTAAAACCACATCAATCGTGACTGACGCGCGAGTAGTATTGTTTGTGTTTATAAATCTAGTCCGCATTTTTGGCTCCTCAGCTAGCGGATGGCTGCTGAGACACTTAAATTTCAATACACGGGGCGAGGCTCGGAGAGCGTAAAAAGTGTGTAATACAAAAATTGTGTAGTTCAAAACCACACCTGAGTAATTTATCTTTCACGTCTCAAGAAATACATTTTTTTAAATTAACAAAGTTTGGTTATTCACTTGAAAAAATAACCTGGCGCCCAAGAATAGAAAAGTCTAGTTCCAAGTAGGGAGCTGAGGTCTTATTACAGTCGTCAAGGTATATTTCCTACATTTTTTCAAAGATTATCTACTACAATATATTGTAATGCCTTGAGGGAATGCATTGTTTCGGAACAGCGCACATGTTGGGAGGAGGATGCAAGCGCAAAGTAATTACGGGTCCTGTCTCGATGTGACAAGAAAGAGCGGCAAGATATTTGTTTCAGATTAATGGTCTTGGCCGGCATAGGAAGTTGCAATGTGTACTTAGGATTTGTAAAGCAGGGCAAGGGACATGCGCAGGTGGTCTGTCGCAAGATGTATCGGTTTAGGAAAGGCATTGTGTCTGGTTAATGGGTTTGACCATCGGCTTGGTGACTTGGGATCAAAGTGGTCAGAAGAATTTCCGAACAGCGCACATGTGGGGGTGAGAATACAAGTGCAAAGTAATTACGGGAGTTGAGTCAGTTGAGTGTGAAGGCGTACGACGAGCACGGAGTATGGAGAAAGAATGCAGCCTGCGAGAGAAATAGAAAATTTATGTCAACGATAAACATTTTTGTATGCAGAAGTTCAATCTGTAGTAATATCAAAATTTGACCACTGTCTTCGATGGTAGGAGACCAGGACACAGCATCCAGCGTCGAGTAGTTTTCTCCACGAGCAACTGGGATGTCCTTCACCGAGTATGGAGAATCAGCTATCGTCGAACCAATAATATGTGTTAGAGTCAGTGTGTGTAAACGTCCAGTCTATAAAGTGTGTGTTTAATGAACGAGCCAAATGTTCCTGAGTAATCTTGAGTTGAAATTTATGGTATTAACATGTGTAAACGTAATTAAAGGATACAGTCAGATATCGTTCTCTTCTTGTGTTAATAAAATAAACTCTTGTAAATTTAGAAGCAATCTGTAGAATAAGTTCGTTCATAAGTTTCGTCAATGCCTAGACGATTAAATACTTCTGTTTAATTTAAAGGTAAATGTTGGGTTTTTTGATTATTTAAGTTCTGTCCGTTATCAAACCCAGTAAAGACCCATGAGAGAGATATATGTTTTTTATTAAATTGTGTAATGTTTCAAGAATTGTTTAAATAAAAGTTTGTTTGTTTGTTAAAATATTAATTTTTTTATATAGACCCACGTTTGGTTATTACAATGTATATATATATATATATATATATATATTGTAATGATTCGCCTTTATTACTTAATATTAAAAAATAAACTTTATTACAAGAAAATACAAATAATACAAAAGTACATTAAAAAAATATTATTGGGCGCCAGCAGATATACATTGGTCTGCATGAAATTAAAATTAGCTCCGACTTGGTTATTAAGTCCTCCTTCTCAACAGGGTAATGTGGGCGGTTCGGTAGCTATTCAAAAACAGAGTCTATTTCCGCACTGTGTAAAAAATTCTACTTTTGAAGGCACTTTACATAAATTGTGATGCTTACTTTACTTGTGGCGTCAGCCGACTTGCAGTAGATCACTGGTCTTGTAGTAAGCAGCACACGATCCTTCTTCGGCCTCCCCGCGATGGACGTCCCTCAAAACCTTTGTTTCTTCCCGCTCGCCAAATTCTCCACCCTCTCGACTCTCTCGGTCTGCCTGCGTCTCTCTGTCTGCCTGCGTCTCTCTACTTTCACCCGGGTTCGGAGTATTTATAAGTCCTCCGCCCCCCCAAACGATGCAAAAAAAAGGGACGCGTACCCGCGATTTCGTCTGGCTTCTCTGGAAGAAACACGTGCGCGTTTAATGTATTCATACTCAGGCCTGCGGACACAAGGGCGGCCACTTAAGGTTGTTATTCACTACAATATATATATATATATATATATATATATATATATATATATATATATTGTAATATACACATTTTATATATCATTTAATTAATTTGAAGAATTCGAGCCCCACGTTGTGGAAGGCAAAATGTAATATTCACAATTAATATATCGTTGAAGCTATTTATGTAATAATTAACTGGAAGGCGTTAATTAAATAAAATAGTTAATAAAATTTACAAACAATATTTATTTATTTTGTGGCAAAATAATTTAAAACAATTACAAATTTAAAATATTAAATTTCAGGGTCTTCACTGGGTTTGATAATGGACACATCAATTCTGTTTAAAAATCTTATTAACAAACAAATCACATTTACCTAAACAATACGCCGACTAAAAGAAAAGAAATTACTTTTTAATTTCGTTCTATTTTATAAATAGAACGAAATTAAAAAGTAAAGAGATTAACTCTGATTAACAATTTAAAATGAGAACGAAATCTGGCTTCCATCTTTTAATTACGTTTACATAATTAATTATTTTGTAATTTGTTACTCACATCTGTCCAGTTGGTTCCAGCATAACTTTTGTTTTCAAAAATACACTATTGCGAGATTTTACACTGATTCTAAGATGCACAGATTTTACACTGATTCTAGTTAAAACCGATAGGATGTCCGGATCTCGGATGATCCTTCTTTTTTGTCAGCTATCTGTTGACTGCTTGCCTTGGGTGAATTCTGTGGTTTGTAGATTTGCTAGTCTTTACTGCTTTGGACTTAAAACTGCAATTTTACTATTTCTGGCTGGCTATGGACGTAAATCTGCTTTTACTTAGCAAGTTTCGATGTAATGCTTTCGTGAATGTTTTACTTTGTCTTCAACTCACAACTTTGTTTCATAATAATACAATAAACGACGGCTAGTTTCTGCTCAAGCATCACTTGTTCCGTCCTCCGAAATGTGGAGGTACCAAACATCTCTGTTAAATTCTGATCACCAACTGCACTATCCTCGTCTCGCTTTAGCGCATATACGCCATTTTCGACATTCCAACAAAGGAATCAGAGCTGGGCTACATTGTCGCAGAGTGGAAGCTCCTGCCGCAATAATAGATTTCTCAAACAATTTAAATTTTTATGTTCAAACAATTAATGTCCTAATTAATTGGCATTACAATATATATATATATATATATATATATATATATATATATATATATATATTGTAATTATTAAAAAGGGACTCCTTTTTACTTTGCCCACCGTTGTGGTTAAAAAAATGTTATAATTAAATATGATGGGGCTTTAAATGAAAAATTATTGACTTTAAAACAAACAAATTTTATTCATCAATTCTTGAAACGTTATACAATTTACTATTATAAAAAGATCTATTTTTCTCATGGGTCTTTACTGGGTTTGATAACGGACAGAACACTTAAATAATCAAAGAACCCAACATTTATCTTTAAATTAAACAGAAGTATTTAATCGTCTAGACATTGACGAAACTTATTAACGAACTTAGAATTACCAGATTGATTCTAAATTTAAAAGAGTTTATTTTATTAAAAAAAAGAAGAGAACGATATCTGACTGTATCCTTTAATTCCGTTTACACATATTTATACCATAAAATTCAACTCACGATTACTCAGGAACATTTGGCTCGTTCATTACACACACACTTTATAGACTGGACGTTTACACACACTGACTCTAACACATATTATTGGTTCGACGATAGCTGATTCTCCATACTCGGTGAAGGACATCCCAGTTGCTCGTGGAGAAAACTACTCGACGCTGGATGCTGTGTCCTGGTCTCCTACCATCGAAGACAGAGGTCAAATTTTGATATTACTACAGATTGAACTTCTGCATACAAAAATGTTTATCGTTGACATAAATTTTCTATTTCTCTCGCAGGCTGCATTCTTTCTCCATACTCCGTGCTCGCCGTACGCCTTCACACTCAACTGACTCAACTCCCGTAATTACTTTGCATTTGTATTCTCACCCCCACATGTGCGCTGTTCGGAAATTCTTCTGACCGCTTTGATCCCAAGTCACCAAGCCGATGGTCAAGCCCATTAACCAGACACAATGCATTTCCTAAACCGTTACATCTTGCGACAGACCACCCGCGCATGTCCCTTGCCCTGCTTTACAAATCCTAAGTACACATTGCCACTTCCTGTGCCGGCCAAGACCATTAATCTGAAACAAATATCTTGCCACTCTGTCTTGTCACATCGAGACAGGACCCGTAATTACTTTGCACTTGCATCCTCACCCCCACATGTGCGCTGTTTCGAAACAATGCATTCCCTCAATGCATTACAATATATATGGTAATAACCAGTAAAGAAAGACATGAATTCGGTTCTTATTTTTATCAGTTTTGTTTACCAACTCAGACTGGGGATTCTTGAGTGGTTTGTACATATAAAAGATACTGATAAAATGATGGATAAGTGGCTCTTAGAGAAGGGGAGGACTATAATTGGGCATTTTGTGGCTCTTAGGGCTAAATGTTTGTGACTGACATCTTGACGACGGAACCCTGAAAGGCATGATAACAGATGTTTGGTAGACGATGCAATTATATTAAATGGAGATGTTTATTTTAATTGATTAAGCGACTCTCGGAGCGGGAGAAAGCCAACAGCTGGTGTTCTTTGGCGAACATGGTATTTCAAAATAACTGTGAAAACAAGGGAATATTCTGGAGCCGGGATATAAATAAGAGAGCAGATAAAACTATCAAGTTAGTCAGGGAGGAGCATTATGAGAAGTTAGTCAGGAGCAGGAGACCGCTAGGAGAGAGCGTTGGTGCAGGTCCGCAGGACGGACGCAGGGCCAAGGTAAAGTGGCCGAAACAATGTTACGAACAGTTGGGAGTTTGCATTCAGGAGAGATCAACGGATGGTAGGCCAAGCTAGGTGGCCGAGAGTAATCAGATGGACATCAGTCATCAAAAGTCGGTAGGAATTCGTCGTGGAAATCTGTCTGCCAGCAGAGTTGGTTGAATTCGTCGAGAGGGTAACGTCATCACGAAGAGGTGACTGTGAAAGCAGAGTGGTGAGCGCAACCTGGTGCCTTTTAAGCCTGTATTAAGTGAGTGTGTGCCGGTATGCGAGAGATCCAAATTGCATGGACCAGAGTGCTTGTAAGTTTATTTTTCTGTATTCATAATTGTAAATTGTTAAATCAGGGTAAAATTTCAGATTTCGTTTTCAATCATTTTATTTCGTTTCATTTCGTTATTCATTTATTTTAAGGGTATTTTTTAATTGTAAAATTTTGTGTTTTGTTCCTTATCAACCCAGTAAAGACCCTGGGGTACTGAGTCTAATTGATCAAATGTATTCAAGATAAATATTTTTATTTTTATTTTATAAAATTTCATTAGATTATTTGTGTAATTGTAAATTGTGTCTTAATAAATAATAATTGTTTGTTTAAATTGGTAGTTTTATTTGAGGTATTACATAAAATGGCGCAACAACGTGTGGCTCGATTTTGATAAGGAAATAACGGTAAATAATAATAAAAAACGAAATCTAACCATAACCGAGGTATTGGTGTAAAATAGTATATTTTGTTAGGATGTGCATGCATTTAATTTTGGGATTTTACGCTTGTGAAAGTTACGGGATTTTTAAAGATAAAGTACGTAATTAAATGTGCATTGTAAAGATATTATTAAGTTTATGTTGCTAAGAAATAGAAATAAATTATTAAATAAGAAAGGAGTAGAAATGGAAAATAAAACTTGAAAACGATCAAACTAGAAATAAATTGGATGAGGAGAAAATTGTGTTTCAATGATAGCAGGCAGGCACAGATGATTTCTTAGAACAAGTACTAGATAAGTCTAAAGATGATGGGATGGAATTGATTGAAGAAGGATTAGATGAATTGGAAAATATAGAAATAGAAAGTCAAAATTTGGGTGATAAAATTGTTACCGATTCCCAGAGACAAGTGGGAGGGGATAGTGGAAATATGATGATATTAGAATACTTAAGAAAACTAGATAAAAATATAGCAGAAAATAATAAAAGTATCAGTAAAAATATAGCAGATTTAAGTGCAAAAGGGGAACAAAATTTGAAAGAAATGAGGGAGGAGATAAAGAAAGATATAGCTGAAAATAACAAAAACATAGTAGAATTAGAGACAGATGTAAGAGAATGGGGAAAGGAAAATAATGAGTGCTTTGATAAAATTATTGAGAGTATTAGAGAGGACAGGAAGGGGATAAAATCTGATTGTGTAGAAAAAGTAAACAAGCAGGATGTAAACATTGAGATAGAAACTTCTGAAGTAGCAAATAAAGTGCGGTTATGGGAGGAGAAAGGTGATGAAAATGTTAATGAAATGAATGTGATAGTTAGTGAAAATGTTGGAAAGAATTTAATTTTGATGGGACACAAAGCTGATGATGTTATAGGAGAGGTTGAAGGGTTAAATATTGAAGGTGTTGATGAGCAGAAAGATGAAATATTGGGAGAAATAGGTGAGATAGGGGCAGATGTTAATGAAATAGAAAATTATGAAAGAATAGAAGAATAGAAGAATTACAGGGAGGAAGTGTGAAACAAGATAGTATAGAAATGTTTGTTTACAAGGATGAAGTGGGAACAGCTGATGGGAGCATTGCAATGAAAACATTGAGAAATATGGAAATAAAATTGATGATGATTAAACAGATGGGATTTAAGAATCTGAAACAAGTTATTGGGAGAATTGAATGTTACTTAAACATAGAATTTAGAAATAAGACTTTAACAATGATGAATGGAGGGGAGGGAGAAGATGTAAGCAAAGAACATGTGATCGAATGTAAACATGGAACAGCTGGTGAATTTTTGGAGAAAATAAGTCAAGGCTTATTCGATTTTCGAGACACAGGATAGGTTCAAGATTAAAATGACTCTTGCTTAGAAAACAAGTTTAAATTTTTAAAGTTAATTAATATTTTTTTAAAAAAATAATAATAACAATAAATAAATAAATTAATAATAATATTTTGAAAAAAAAGTAAATGAATGATAATAGTTATTCTTAATTATAAAATTTAAGATAAGATAAATTTGATAAAAATCTAAGAATTTAAAATGATATGAAAAGTTGTAGCTATTAAGTTAAGTGGTTTTATTTTGATTTTGTGACACCCACAAACATAGAAATAATTTGTAATATGGGGCATATAAATGTTTTAAAATTATTCTTATTAGGACCAAATATGCACATTTAATTAAAATCGTAAAACTTATTTAAAATCTTAATACCAATTATTTAAAGTAAATAAATAATACATTGCACCAATATTCAACGGAAATTTAAATGGACATTTAAAAATTGCAATGGAAAGGTGTAAATCATAATATTATATTGATTATAATCAAAAGAGGTCATCGCTACGCTATCTGGGCGACGAACTGGATGACAAAATAAAATACAAGCGTCACCTCGAAAAGGCGAGTGAGAAAGCAGAAAAGTCTGCACTTCTGAACACTGGTGGACTCAGACAAAATCGACAATTACTGGCTTAAGTGGTGAGGTCGGTATTGTTCTACGGCGCTCCCATATGGGCAGACTCCACTAGGGTCAGGGCACGTTTTCGCTGGGCTGGGGTCATGTATAGACTGAGCGCGTTGAGAGTTATATGCTCCTTTCGTACCATTTCCGATAATGCAGCATGTGTTCCACCTCGAATGTCGCCTCTTTCGTCGTAGCTGAGGAATGCCGCAAGAAATCAGAAGGAATAGAAAACACAGGAAGGAAATCATTAACAGAGTGGCAACGTCGGTTGATAGAGCCCTGAAAGATATGATGGACGCACCGTTTCATTCCTGACATCCCAACGTGGACAAGGAGAAAACATGGAGTGTTAGATTATTATCTAACTCAACTCATGACATGGCACGGATGTGTTCTTAAATATCTCTATATGGAGATAGTGGACAGCCCCATGTGCTTGAACTGTGGTAAGGAGAAGGAAGGCGTTAAACACGCTTTTTTCAAATGCCCTCATCCTGAAGATCTGAGAAATATTCTTAGAGACGAAGTAAAGATTGAAATGACATCTGCCAATCTGGTTTCTGTGAAGCTGGAGTAACAGACAGATTTTTTTTTAGGGTAACAGGCTACATGAGGGTAATCCACGTGGTGGCAACTCCCCTTTAATAGCATAGGAAGGGATTTGAAAGGGGGGATGCCAATCTGGTTTCTGTGAAGCTGGAGTAACAGGCAGTCAGAAAACACGCAGATATGGTTATAAAGGAAATAACCACCCTGGAGAGAGTTCTCATTAGGAATTAAGTCTATCATATATCATGATAATTTTGGTACATGAACTTCAAACTTAATCTGGACATCTCACAAACTACATGAGCCAGATTTTAGTCATTAATCTCTCTATGTATGGCTTATGAAGAAGTTTATTAAGATCTAGAATTGTAGATCTTATTAGTATTGTTGAGTAATTTGACGCAATAGTACCAGTGACTTGGGAATTTTGTATCGTTTCGTAGTAAGTGACAATATTGTCAATACAAATGTCTTCCCCAGCTATCGACCTAATTATGATGGTATTTTTACTGTTAAATTGAAAGGGGCAAGGAGATTCTTTAGTTCGCTGGTCTCGAAGTTAGATGGAGCTCAATAATAACAATGAACTCAGCGCATAGAATTACATTAGCATCAGGATACTAATATAATTTAGGATACAACTAAAAAATATAAAGATGAGTTTATCCACAATATTTGATCTTTACAAAGCAACAAATAATGTTTTTACACCTAATGTGTGTGCGGCCGTGTCTTCAAAGATAATTTCAATTGACATGTCCTTTCATGTTGTGTTTAATGTTATTATATACAATGATTAAATAAATTAATCTTATTTGGTTCCATCCAATGTTCTTTGAGGCACACAACATCAATAATCAGGTGTTACAAATTCTTCAACACAGCTGCGTAAAATGTTTGCGTAAAATTGTAGGCCCTTAGAATTATTTGATAAGATTGTACTATGCTTTAACCCCCCTCCCCTTCACCCAAATTTCCTTTTTGTAAAAAACAGTTAATAAAGATTATACTAAACACAAACTAATTGTTTGTATTCACATATAATTATATTAATTTTGATGTAAAATCTTTAGGATCTAGGAGATTTGAGGCCCTTCAAGCTACATCTCCCACGTCCACCAACCAATCAATGCTCAGTATTTACCTCCCATAATAAAGTATGCTAGGTTTCTAAATTTCGCCTCTGGCAGAGTTCTCTCTTATATGTAATAGGGTGTGCCAGAGCTCTGGTAACTCTTGTTGGAAGATCTCTAGCATGAAAACGTGTATGGGACCCTTTAAAAATACTGTGTTTCAATTTTCTCCTTACTCGATACATGCACTACACAATACATGGTCGAACGCGTCATTTTTAGACTGGGAACTTTTGTAGGAAGCGTTGGCTAAGTCAGGACGATACTTCAAGACAATAGAAAGAAGTTAATCACTCTTATAAATAAATTTCTACGGTACTGTATGCAAATTTGATGGAGACTACAAAACAGAAAAAGAACAGACTTAGAGACAACATCTACAATTACACGGGTGCAGGGGATGTGCCATGTAATGACACTCCTACGCTCTTCACATGGGCACTAGCGAGTCTGTTTGTTTCCCTTAGGCCTCATACGTCTGATCCACTAGTACATCTCACGCACGACACTGTCGAGAAATCAACACCACAAAATCCACAATAAAGGGAATCCACACACTTTATGGATCTTCAGGACAAACCTAGTCCGATTCATCCCAACAAGGCACCTGACCTTCCAACCAATTATAGTCCCATTACCTTGCTTTGTTCACACAATAAAATATTCGAGAAGGTCATTTTGACGAGAATAGTATAACACTGATATGAATTCAATCTCCTAAAGCAGGAGTAATTCGGCCTTAGGAATAATCACTCCGTAACATTTCAGCTCATTCGTGTAGTTTCACAATTTACTGAGGCCATCGGCAGCTGTTTTCATTGACGTCCAAAATGCTTTTGACAAGATAGGTCTGCATCTTCGACTTCAAGACCTTATGCCTCGTACGTCCACTCTACTCGTACATTTCACTCAAAACACTGTTGATGTCACTACCACAAAATCCACAATATGGGGAATACATTTCTTTTTATTATTATTTATTCTTCAAAATTTAATCCATATATTTGACATTTTAGTCGATTAAAATGAGTAAAAAGTGTAACATGGTCACTTGAAAAAGGTGCGAGATCCATTGACCTTCCTGCCCTTGTGTTCCTTGTTGTTATAAGGGGTTTGGGCTGGAAGTTGGGATGTGTATCAGTAGTGTTGGTTTGATCTGTAGGGGAATGTTTGCGTAAAATTGTAGATGTTATCGAGCGAAGGTGGTTGTGGAGTTTATGCCGTCAGAAGATGCCTGAGTGCTCGCGGGGGAGGAATTTGTCTATGAGGAGTTTGCGTTTCAGGTCTCGGGCTGAATGAGATCGTGGGGGATTGGTGTAGAATTGTTCTGTTGTGGGATTGTGGTGATTGATGGACGATTTGATCAGGGAAGAGGTGTTTTTGTTTACTTTGGTAGCGATTGTGGGGATTTTAAGTAGGTCCAAATAGGTTGAATGAGGGAGAGGTATATTAAGCTTTTGGTGTTCACGGATTTATAGGTGTTCCTTTGAGTAAGGGGTATAGTGAATCGAATTTGTTTTTCTGTTTTGCGCTTGCAAGGAGAGTTTGAAGTCGAGAATGAGCGCTGGGTAGTTTTTTTTGTTGAGATGAGGGAGTTGTTGAATACTAAAGAGATTTGTTGAGGGGGTGTTTATTTAGGAAGAATGGTATGGTAACGGATGATGATGACTCTCCATTTGTCTGACAACGGGGCAAGGTTGTCAAGAGCGGTATGGAGTGGATGGAGACCTGTAGTGATGGAAGAGATTTGGAAGAGTATGGTGATGTCGGCGAAGAAGATGATTTTGGTTTCGGGATGAATAGGGATGTCGTGAGAGAAGATGCTGAATAAGGAGGGCAGCGAAGTTGCTACCTTGTGGAATGCCTGCAGTTATAGGGTGAGGGTATTGTTGATTCTAGCCGAGAAGACAGGGTTTGTGAGGTAGTTTAGTAAAATTTGGAGTGGGTATCGTTTATTATGTTTTTGGTTTTTGCTAAAAGATAGGGATGATGAATTTTGTCAAATGATATTTGGACATCAATGGATGAGGCTAGTTTGTTTCGAATGTATTGTTGACGTAGTTGGTGAGATGAGGTTGTTGGGTGTAGAGCGCTTTGGGCGGAATTCGTTGGGGATTAAGTGAGCGAGTTGTTTGGTGATGTCTGGTAGAAGTAATTTTTCAAAAAGTTTGAAAAGAATGGATATGAGACTAATAGTATGGTAGTTTTCTGGGAGGCACTTGTTTTGTTGGGTTTAGGGATCATCATTACTGTTGCGCTGTTCCATTTAGAGGGGAAGTAGATCGTTCTTATTATGGCGTTGAATATAATTGTTAGTAGGTTGAGTGTTTTTTTGGAAACTTGTTGGAGGCTTTGTGGGGTGATGAGGTCATGGCCTGGGGAGGATTTGCTTTTAAGTTTATTTTATTTCGGCGAGAGTAACCGATGGGGTACGTAGTTTGGGTAGAGGGGATTGTTGTAGCGGTTGGTGGAGTAGGTTAGTGGTGAACGTGTTGAGGTGATTGTTGGAGGAGGGCTTTGGGGAGAGTTATTTAATTAGTATTTTGGTACAGAGTTCGGATTTTTGACTGGGGGATGTGATCCATTGATTGTCGGTTTTAATGGTGGGATGGGGAAAGGGGAATCCGTGCAACGTATTTGTTTTAATGTCCCCACATCATATGAAATACAGATCGCCACATTAGCAGAAGATACAGACATCTTTGCTTAGTTGATGCAACGATCGGCGGTTAATAATAAATTATAACATGCAGTAAATACACTCGAACCATGTTATATCACGATGAATCAACAGTAACGTTGGTAAATCGATGCAGTTCTTTTTACACTAGGAAACGACACGCTCGATTACATAAAAATTGTGACTGACCTATTATAGCTGCGAAGCAGACATAAGAACAAATTCACTGTGTACCAGTTAGTTACGAACAGAAGTGTATAAAGTGGAATATCCTTATGCTGTCAGAGTATGTAAAAAAATTCTTGAACCGCATTAAATCTGAAGATGATATCAGAGCATACTTTTGAATCGTTGTATTTATAAGACTACACGGAATATATTTCATTTACACCGGAAAGTCTTCGCTCTCTTACATCAGAATATTCTGCATAATTCGAGTCTATAATTGAATATATATATATGTATGTATATATATATATATATATATATATAGATAGATAGATAGATAGATAGATAGATAGACCATACGTTTCAAAGATATGTATGTTTTTTCAATATATAGATAGATATTGAAAAAACATATATCTTTGAAATGTATGGTCTGTACTTCCTATAACTTTGGGAGCGCCATTAGAAAATGTAGAATCGTCTGAGCATAGAATATTTAAATGATAGTATGTTATGTACCGTTCTGTTGTGATGTATAAGCGAATTAAGTATTTATAGATATTTTATATTTGTTTGTAGATATCAAAGGTACACTATAGTGAAGCCATTTCCTAATACCAGTGTCATAAATAACTAAATAATGTGTATATTACCTATAACCCCTTCGTTTAAACACAATTTCTGAAGTATTATATATCAACTGGTAAGATTTAGATAAATTATTTTGTAATAATGCAGTCTCTGTCGTACTTGTTCCGTTATATTTACTTGATAAGTTGAAATCAGATGTTTCTGAATACTAATTTAGTCAAGTACATTAGTCTTTCATAAATGATTTGCAGGTATGAGCACATAAGTCATCTGAAAACCAAATTCTATAATATACAATTTTAGAACTAAAAAAAAAATTGTCTCCATATATCCTCTGTTTTGTCATTTTTTGAAGTTTGTTATTCTCTTTACTAAAGTTTTTCTAAAAAAAGGTACTTATTTCTAATTTTAACCCACAGTTTTCTTATTTTAGTATTCAATAATTTATATATTGAATATTAGTAGCAATATACTAGGTGAATCAATTTATTTATCCTTCACCTTAGCCATAATTTTCTTGAGGCCAGCACACATCACAGTATAATATGAACTCCAAATTAGTTTCGTAGATAAAATTGAATCTTGGATGGATTGCCATTCTTCAAATACTTGGGGTCAGAAATCAAATAACTTGGCAACAAGATTAAATATTATTGCTGTTATAGTATTATTAATATTTTACATTGCTATCCTTATAAAAATTGTTGCTTGGGATAATGTAGCACATAACTAACCGCTCTTTGTATATATGGCTAATCTTTACTGTCCGGAGGCCATCTATATTTGAAACTAAACGGTAAACTTATCCATTAATGTTATCTTGGTTTATTAAGAATTATATTACTCACTGTGTGTTTATTTTGTAGTACATAAAGTTTCTGGTGGCAATTGTAAAGCTGTTCATATTGGTCAACCTAAAATGGCTCTAAAATCACAATTCTAATTTTAAACATTCTTATGACAAGTGTTCTGTATTAACCAAACCTAATATATGTAACTTCCATTCATTTGATCGAGTTATTACAAATGTTTTAAATACTTAATCCATGTTAATGTTGATGACTGAAATGATTCACATGAACCTAAATAGGAATACTATAAACCTAGACTGTCGTTATAGGAAAATATTTATTTTGCCGTCGCGTAGTTCAGACCTTTTGCTCCTGACCAAGGGGACTATTTTCTCTCCTCAGCCCGACTGGACGAACTATTGATTTTAGGTAAGTCAACTTCGCTATCTCTCTTTCCTATCTAAATATGTTTAATTTAACCATGTCACATACTCTCATTAAGTGATGTATATATGTATAGTAAATGTAGTCGTTTGGCCACCTGTTTTAGGAAAAAACTGCAATGATAATATGCTGAGTCTTTATTACTATGATGAGGAATAAGTTTTCGAATGTAGCACATCTGCATGAATCCTAAGATCTGTCGATTTTTGGGTGCCAGTTTATTTTTATGATGAAAATAACCAAACTTTGATTATTTTAATAGTTCATATGTCGAGACATGGAACATGTAAATTACTCAGGCATGATCTGCACAACACATGGCATTAAGTAGAGTTTTTGTATGACATGCATTTTATGATCTCCAGGCATCGTTATAAGAGACCCTGTGTTTTTGAGATCTAAGAATTTTTGTGGCAACCTGCTCACTAAGAAACTGAAGTGCAGACCTCTTTTTAAGGCACCAACAATTACAATCGCTCGCCAGCCACAATTGTTTGGGTTCCAGCCGCCAAAGAAATTACACTAGCAACATTCATCATCCATGTCCTGATATCAAAACATTTATGAACCATTAACAATAACTATGAAAAGAAAAACAATCACAAAACAGCTGGGTTAAAGCAATTTTCCAAACTAAAAAATCTTTGGCCAACTTTTAGATTACACAAATCAATATCATTGAGTTTAGCCATACCCACTATTTACATCCTGACGATTCTAAATAAACTTTACATTTTTCATTCTTAAAATACATTTTTATACACAAATAATCAGGTACACATTGACATATACAGAATTGTCAGCTGTTTGAAACTCACAATTGATAGGTGATTTATATACACCAAAATGTCAGCTACACAATTGTCATGTGTTTGAAATCTAATATTATACAATTAACATAAATACTGGTTGAAACATACCATTGACAGCTGTTTGAGACAAAAATTGATAACTGTTCGATATATGCAAAATTGACAGCTGTTTGATATATATGTAGAACTGACGTGTTTACAACATTCACTTAACCTAATTACATTTTGACACCCACCACTGAAAGCTGTTTGAAAGATACATAATTGACAAACTGTTTGAGAGACAAAATATAAACTTGGCATAATTTTTTTTAAGAACATACTGTTTAAAGCTGTTTTAGATATACAGAAATGACAGCTGTTTGAAATATAAAATTAATTGCTGTTTGGAATATACTGAATTAACAGCTGTTTAAAACATCCATTTAACTGCCATTTGATGTATACAAAATAAGTATGTGTTTTAAAACATACAATTAGCAGATATTTGAAACCTTCAATTAACATAATTCATTTTTGATAGTTCTCAGTTACAAACACTTTACCTTTCATAGTAAGGGATGATATGTGTGGTATTATTTGATTTTCCATAACCATGTTCCTTCCATTTTTACAAACTTCATTATTATTATTATACACTTTTATTGGTCACCCAAAATTGTCCTTCATAAATTTTCTTTAATTTGTATCTGCTCTTTTTAGCCCTGTAGACAACTTTTTTTACCAAACCTTCCTTCTTAAACTCCCTGTTTTCAACTTTATTTCTCCTGGCTTGGAACCGTGCATTTTTGAATAAGTATTTGAGAGTTTCCTGTTTCGTTTTCCATTTTTATTTGACATGCATCTTTCCCAAGCATGCCTCCATAATCCTAGCTTGGTTGCACTCTGACGTGTTAGTAATCTAAAAAAAAAATTGGAAATCTCTGATAGATTTCATAGGATTTTGATTCTTTCTATTTCCAGATCTAGTCAGTTTTAGTTTTATTCTTCTCGATTGACCAAAGTTCTAGCAATTTTTTAACAGAACTTTAATCTATCATGCATAGCTGTTACAGTTTTTTTTTTCCAAATTTTGGATTTTATCAATGTTCATCCTTGAAAAATCACATTCCCCTTACAATCCACCATTTTCTCAATTTTGATATCAACATTATACCTTAATACATCAAATTTTTCTTTACATTTGACATTTAGGTCATTTAAATCTAATTTCATTCCATTAATGTCATCCCTTTATACATCAAATTTTACATTAAAATCCTCTCTTGAAACCTCCAATTTTTTAATAGAATCATCCGATATTGCATCAAATTTTTCATCAGATTTAATATTTTGTTTCCTTAGATCATTCATTAATGCCTCAACTTTTTTATCAGTATTATCCTATCTTGCATCAAATTTTTTCATTTTGGATTTTTATCAATGTTTATCATTTAAAAATCACACATTCCTCTTACCGTCCAGTTTTCTCAATTTTAACATTTTAATGCTACATTTTATTTTCTACTTTGAATTCAGTTCACTACATCATTTTCTTGTTTAACTATTTTTCTTATAAATTCAAAGGGAAAGCAAAACCATAATTTAAGCAAATTCAACCAATCTGTTCTTTCTCTGCTCAATTCTTGCTTGAATCACTTTCACAATCACATTTCTTACAATCAACGAACACCCACGTTTTTGTATCCCCACAGGCCAGATCTCTAGTTTTCCAATTAACTGCAACGATTAATTCCTTCCACTGGGACAATAATATGCATCCATGTGCAGAGTCCTCATTCTCCAAACTACTGCTTCCATATGTTCATCAACTTACTTGTTTGAAGCCACACATTGTGGTGACATAATGTATTGAATGCAGTCATTTCTGATGTAGAATAATTTATTTTAGGCCAGATAATTTTTTAATAATGAAATCAAAACTTAAATTCAACATAAATTTATTGCCTTCAAGACTTGAGATATTACAGAAATCTCAGGATGTGGTTATAAACAGATGTGACACCTCTATAATTGATAGCTCTGTGATCTCTCTTGCACATGCAAGACTAGTTTTAAGACTATTCCAGAGACCAAACATTAACCTGTTCTCTACGAGTGCCACGTGACAACTAAACTGCTAACTGCTTTTTGTGAGCTCCAATTGTAGACTAAATACTCCACGTTCTGTGAGTTCCCATCAAAGACTGAATGATCTGTTCTCTACAATTGCCACCTGGCAACTGACTGTTCCGCATTTTCACAAAAAGTGTGGCACAATCGCACGACAATACTGCTGTGGCACTGTCCCAAATATAGGATGCTGACAAAATAAACGTAACATAACAAAGTGCCTGGTGATGACCAATTGTTATGTTAAAATATATATCACACTAAAGGATTATGTGACTAGGCCAAATTAAATAAATTAGATAGGAAAGTGAGACAGCAAAGTTAACTTGTGTGAAATCATTAATTGGTCCAGTCTGGCTGAGGTGAGAAAATAATATAAATTTTCAAGTACCCTTTGTCAGGATTGAGGCGGGACACACATCATGAAGTGATGTAAATACCACACAACATTTCTGAGTTTAAAAATGTATTTATGTCATTTGTCTACTTTATCTTCTTATAATTTTAATCAGACATGTAATTTCATTTCAATAAATGAAATTACATGCAAAAAGCCATTTTTACATTAACCATTGTAGTTCATTGAAGAGCAAACCAAAATTAAATTATATTTGAGGTGTAACATTGTGTAAATACTCTATGCAAACTAGATTTTATTTTTTTACTACAATTCTCTTATAATAATTGTCTTGTTTGCAACTATTTCTTTTCATTTGTAGCATAGGAAAGAAATGGCAAATTTGAAAGCTCCCTGCTCAATTTCGAAAACTACAAAATTTTCCAGTTATGATAATCCTACGAGCAAGACAGAGGATATCCCTACACAGGGAAAAATATCTGAAGGTATTTTTTAATTTAAAGTAAATATTATAATGTGACTTTTTTGAAGACTTGTTTTATCTAGGTATCAAAATTGAAAAGAAAACTGTTGAAAGCAGTTGTTGCTTCAATTCATCCATACATATTCTTATATGAAGAGTAATATGAAGAAAGCATACAATTTCAAGTCCTGTAATTTATAATGTAATATTCATGGTATATTTGCTCTTCCCACATTTGTATTCCCAATAAATAATTAATATAAATTTTTTTAATGCAACTTAATTTTTTATCTGGGAAACTCCGTTATATATAAGTTCATGTGTTTGCTTATATTTTGTCAGCTGAACCATTTAGAAGTTGAACTTTTCTCACTGTTCAATAAATATAACCTACTAAACAAAATTAATGTCTGCTAGTTAACATTAGCAAGTAAAAATGGCCAATTGCATACTGAAATTTGAATAAAATATTCTGATGTTTTCTTTGCCTATTGGCAGACCTCAAGTAAGGTACTGTAAAACCATTAATACAGACAATGCTGAAAAATATGGTAAAGTTACTCATAAAGCTTATTTAAATAAAATTATTCTGAAATAATAGTTTAAAATTGCTATAAAATTAAGTCACAAGTTATAATTTAATTTATGTATGTTATTTTTCAAAACAGTATACAGGGTCAAAGATTGAAGCCTTTCCCGGTGTAGTTGTTCAATATATTGTTCTCGGAGTTGAACCGGGTTTTGCATAATTAAATTAGAACGCAACGTTTCGATGACTAAAAGCTCTGTCCTCATCTTCTAGGCGAAGTGCCGGAACCATTCTATTTCATATTATATATATCCTCCATTGCATCATCATGCTGTGAGAGCCAATCAGCGCTCAGTCAACAGTCCGCCTCAGCCATGTCAGCATCAGTCAAAAGGCCGGCCACTCGCTGAGGTTCATTACCCACAGCAACCCCAGCCAAAATAGAGCTCCGGACCCCTCGTCTTATCAATGTTATAGCTGAGTCCCAAGTCTTGCTCAATGGAAACCCGGTGTCCCGGTTTAGCAGGTTGTCTTGTGTCCTAATATGTATGGCCTCTTTGATGATGCTGCTCCAGAAACCATTGACACGATCCAAGATTTTGGATTCATTGAACTTTGTCATGGCCGGATTCTATGACATGTTCTGCCACCGCTGACTTATTTGGCTGTTTTAGTTTGAGATGTCTTTGATGTTCTGTGCATCTGTACATTACCGTGAGAATAGTTTGGCCGATGTACTTCTTGCCGCATTCACATGGTATGCTGTAGACCTCAGGAGTACGAAGTCCTATACTGTCTTTAACTTATTATAATTATAATTAAATATATTTTAGAATTGACCACATTTGATGTTATTGATTAGGTTACATCTATGTTATTTTATTTCAGACAGCAGTTATGCATGGATCACACAAGGTCCAGAACTTAGTGTTTATAGATTGTCAAATGGATACAAAATAGCATATTGGAAATTTGGTAATGAAAATCAAGTAGAACTTGGCGGGGAAGACCCTACCATAATGTGTGTAACTGAACTTCCAAGTATTGATGTCAAATCTCAAGTACCCCAACTACTTGTTGGTTTAAGTTATGGTGAATGTCAAGGAATGCTGTGTGTTTTTGATTTGGTTTCCTCACAAGTTATAGATGCCATTAAGTTTCATCAGAAAGTAAGTACTAATTTTCCATAGATTTAAAATTTTATATTGTATATAATATTCCTTATTACGTCAATTTTACTCTTGCTGTATGTGCACGATTTACCAGAAGGCAACCTACCAGTTTTGCCATCACTGTTTGTATTAAAATTGTGAACTCCTTTGTTAGGTCATATTTCAAATGCACATTTCTTGGGAGCTCAGCAGATCTAAGTACAAGAGTAAGTCAACTAGTATCTGCAATTTTGCTCTAATTGTCTTTAGGTTGACTGATCAGCTTTGTGTGCTCTCTAGCCACTAGATGGTGTCTTTGTATTCACCCATCGTAGGTTGCAGTGTTATCACATTAGTCCACTGTTACAATGTAAAGATGGCCGCACCACTATCTGTTTGCATCAAAGAAGAACAGTGTTCCATAATCTGTATTTTGTGGTCTGAAGGGGTACCAGAAGCAATTCATAGAAGACTTTCAGCACAATATGGGAACAATTCAAGAGTCAACCTTCTGCAGGAAAAGTGATGCTCATAGTTTTTTGGGACTCACAAGTGCCAATCCTGGAACATTACCTGTGAAAGGGGACAACAGTAAACAGTGAATTTTACAGTGTTATTCTGTTAAACAAGTTGATGCCAGCAATTCACAATAAATGTGGAGGTCAATTGTTGAAAGGTGTTCTTAAGTTGCATAACAATGTGAATCAACGTACAATTGCCCATACCGCTCAAACTCTTCAGTTTCTGTGTTTTTAGGTGTTGGAGCATTCTGCATACAGTCCCGATCTTGCTCCATCAGATTACCATTTGTTTGGTACACTTAAAAATGCTTTAACACTAGAACTCCTGAGTCTGCGCTCCTATCTAGAACACCTTCCGGGGTCATTTTGACCCCTGTACATTCATGTGCTTTTACTGAAACTAAGGTTTACAAATGCTGATTATTCTTACCTAGAATACACATAATACTTCTTTTTATTCTAATGCCATGATTTAGTTCTTATTGTAAAAATATGCTGCATATTTATTTTATTCCTTGCAAATGAAAGGAATATGTAGAATACCTGTCATTACAATAATACAAAATTTTTGTTTATTTTAATTTTACAAGTCTAGAACTTGGTAATATTCTACATATTTTCTTTAAAATTAGGCATTGCATTTACAGTTGGCAAATATATTTTTCTTTGAATCTGCATTTTCCACATACTATTTTATCTCAATTATCACAGATTATGTTTGACTTGTTTCCCTTACAGTTTTTACTTCACACTTTTGACAGTGTGTTAATCCCAGTAAAGTAATGTTAGTAATCTTATTTATTTCCTTATTTTTATGAACTAAGACAAGCATAAGCTTCCGGTTGTAGTCACTCCTTCTAATATTTTTTATGTGCAGCCACCTGATCTTTCAGCATGTGATTATTTTTGTGGGGTTGTCTGAAGTCAAAAGATTTCATTCTTAATCCACACACTTTGGAAGAAGTAATGGTTACTATAAAATATTAAATTAGAGAAATATCAATAAACATGCTTCAGTTTATCATGACTAATTTCAAAGTAAGACTCAGCAATGTGTAACTAAAAATGGAGGACATTTTTCACACCTAAATTGTGTTCTAAAATTTTTGTGTGTTGTAAATATTATGCTGATTTTAATTTTTTAAAAATTAAGCAATTTTCTTTTAAAAATTAAAAAATTATTCCAACAAGCTGCTTGTTTGTCATTACACAGAGCCTTTTTAAAAATCTAGCAAGTAAAAAAGCCGGATTGTCATGAGTAAAGTTGAACTGTCTTTAATTTATAAGTATGTGTGAGATTAGTGGCTTTTTTACAAGTGTGGTTATATTCCACAAGTGAGTAGAAAACCTGCTGGTAGTAAAGGAGGACAGCAAATCCCCGATTTTTTATTACCTTTTTATACTTTCTCAGACCCTATCCTATTGGCTATTACAGGTGAAGTCTCTTTCTTTGGTGGATGCTGGGAGTTGTGAACCACAGGTTTTACCTCATGTTAGTGATATGTGTGGAGTAGTAGCTGTGGGCCTTGGATCAGGAGGAAGAATATTACTACTTGACTTATGTCGTCGACATCCAAGTTTGAGAACAGAACAGCAAGCTGTTGAGCCTGTTGTTGTAGCATCTATCCCTAGTGACCATACATTTATCCTTTTAAATAGTGAGTGAAGGTTTTGTGTTTTAATTTTGTTGATAACTAATTTAAGCTAAAAAAATCTTGCTATATTGCTTTTGCCTAATTGTACCAATTATCTCTCCAGAAAAATCATTTAAATTGGATAAATACCTGATCCGTACCTCTGATGGTAAGGTAAAATGCAAATTCCCTTTGCATAAAGTAGAACCACTGAGTTTGCTTTATGTGCCATGTATTGCAAGTCTAATTGTGGGTTTCAACTTTGGTGCATTTGAAGTATGGAATTTGAAGGATCAAACTTTGCTGTAAGTACACAAATGATGTAGTTTAGTTAATTTTACAAGCTTCTTGTTGTTTAATTTTTATTTTCAGTTGTTACTTTGGTTTACAATTTAAACTCATTTGCATTTTTATGAAAACTTTGTAGTTTTTTTCTCATATAGTAGACCTTTGATATTATTTAATGAAATAATTTTTAAATGGTTTACGTTTAAATACCAACTTTTGACTGTATTATTTTAAAAATAGATTGCACTTAAGTTTACAATAAATACTTCAAATATTATTGTAAATCCTGCCACTTTTTATATAATATTAAACAATAGACTGATTTAAGTGATTTTAAATATAGTTGTACAAGCAATTAAAAATTCCCATATTTATTACTTAGATTCCAGTTGGCTATTGTATTGTTTTATGTTCTTTTTGTGAATATTTGTAATATTTGCTTTATATTATTTACAGATTCACAAGTCCTTTAAATGATCAAATGGTTCCAATCACTCACATTGCTTTCCAAGAGCCATCTGATGATCCAAGAAATTTTTGCTACATATGGGTTGTTCACAGTGAAGAGACAATTCAAGATAGCAGCAACAATTCCCCCCCTATTGCATTTATGTATGCGCTTTGTTTTCAATGGAAAGAATGGATTGACAATTATGGTTACCTTTACAAGGTAAGTAGCAATCTTATTGTTCAAAATTTTATTGTTTGAAGGTATTACCATTCATTATTTGTTTGATTTCATGGTGTAAACGCTTTATTTTGTTGGTGGCAACAAATTTCACTGACACATCTCTCATGATTGTCACAAAGCTCAAGCAAATGATTAGAGAATAAAGGAAATTTTTTAGATAGTTCTGATATTTGGCTCTAATATGTTTTTTGGATCAATGAAACAAATTGTTGGCAAGCTATTAAGCAAAAAGTGAATTCAAAACAATTTCAGTATAAATTTTTTATAAAAGATGACTGTGCAAGAATAAAATTAATGACTTAATAGATTTTTCATGTCTTCTTCTTCTTTTATTGGCACTATAACCCAATGTGAGTTTTGGCCTTATTAACAATTTTCTTCCCTTCCGCCCTTTCCTGTGTGAGTCTTCGCCATTGTCTTACTTTCATGTTTGTATATCCTTCTCGATGTCATCTACCCATCTTGTCCGGGGTCTCCCCCTTTTCCTCCTCCCAATTGGCTTCCAGTCCATAATCTGTCTAGGTGTTCTGCTTTCATCCATTCTAAGTACGTGTCCCATCCTTCTGCTCTTGATAAACCTAACAATGCCCTCGTTATTTATGAGCTGCTCTAGTTCTCTGTTGGTTCTAATTCTCCATTCGTACATTCAGGTCTTTCTCAGTATCTTGTGTTCAAATATTCTGAGTAAGTGCTTATCATTACTATTATTAAGGGTCCACATTTCACAACTGTATATAAGTGTTTTGTAAATTTTTAACTTCAATTCTGTATTTAACATCTTGGATTTCATTAATTTTCCATTGATGATACGTTGTTTTATTTCACTTCCCACATTATTTTCACTGTTAAGTTTTGAGCCTAAATATGTGAAATCCTGAACTCGTTCAAAGGTATAATCATTTAATTTAATATTATTTGTACTAGATTCTTTCTTTGTAACCATCATATATTTAGTTTTCTTTCCTTAAGACAGTGATCTATTGTGACCATCGTTTGTCTTAATTCATCTATATTTCTAGAGATGATATCAATATCATCTACATATGCAGATATCTGGACCATTTTTGTTCCTATGTGTCTGGAGATATTAAGCCTTTGTAGAGCCAATTCAAGAGACAGATTAAAAAGCAAGGCGGACAAGGCATCTACTATGTTTCTCGTCTTTTCTATATATTAAGTGAATTAATGAAAACAACCTTTGACAGACAATAGCTTTTTATTGCAGGTTTATATAAACCGATGTTTTGGTACCTATTTGTATCCTTCTCAAGGTAAAAATTCTGTGAAGTAAAATAATAAACTATATGAAATGATAACAGTCTACAAAGACACATTTTAGTAAACACAATAACGAACAAGGTAGTGAGTCACCCATTATCGAATAAACTAAGTGAATCAACAATTCAAAAAAGGCTCACACTGATTATTCCTTCTGAGGCACAACATCTCATCACCATAGATTAAATGAAAATCATGATTTTGATTAGATCAAAATAGAAATTTTATACTGAACCAAATTATATAAACATAACCTTTCTGAAATGTTGTTCATTAAATCCACAGCCAACATATGAAATTCACAAATTGACACTTCTAAATTAAGCACTATATATAATCACTTATTGCTTTCACCTTAAATTTTTTACTTGGACATAAGTTAGTTTATAAATTACTTATTTATCTCTTACCCGTTTAAATTGCGTAACTGGCTAAATTTTCAATGTTCATCATTAGTGACTGTGAGGTGTGTGCCTTACCAGTGTCGTTTACAAGTGAAATTTCCAAGGTCAACATGTCATAAATACTCTAGGAGGGGTGATGGAAATACAAAGGTGTCAGAGATTGCCTCATAGTTAAACAGATCAGTGTCTATGTACCACATTGTGCCTCAGAAGGAATAATCAGTGTTAGTATATGAATTGCTTGTGAACCTTTTTTGAATTGTTGATTCACTTTCTTTATTTGATAATAAGTGAGCAACTTGCTTGTTTGTCATTGTGTTTTCTAAAATGTATCTTGCTCGACTTGTCATTTTATGTAGTTTATTATTTTACTTCACAGAATTTTTAATCTTGAGGAGGGTACAAATGGGTACCGATACGTCAGTTTACATAAACCTGTAATAAAAATCTATAAGCTATTATCTGTCAAAGGTCATTTTCATTAATTTACTTAAAATTAATAATGTTGACTTTCTCAGTTTAGATGTTGTATAAATAGTTGTCAGACTTCTAATCAAGTAGAATATAACTTAAACTGCAACATTTCGATGACCACGATTTTAGATCAAACTAAGAAGTCATTGAGGTCAGAACCACTAGTAATCTGCTGAACAGAGATTCAGATTTATGCATCAGCTGGGACTAGTCTATATTGCTAATAAAGAATCTTGTACAGGATGTAGCTCACATCATGGTAATGTGTATGTGATGAGTCATACCATGTTATCAGAACTACATGGTATAATCAAGGAGCACTCATTGTTAACATATAAATGCAACTCCATACACAGAATTCAACAATTTGTTGGAAGATGACAGAGCAAGTCATTGAAATGTCACAATATAATGTATATGTTACTTGTTTAAAAGCCAGTGGACTATTTATCAATTTAATAAAAGAAGATGTATGTATGTATGTTTGTTTGTATGAATGACTGTATATTCTCTATACACATCTAAATGTGTGGACAGATTGCAACAAAACTTTGTACACATATTCTTAAAAGATGGAAATATTGAACCAATTAAAAACTGCTGATATTTGCATTGTAGAAGTTTTTTTTGAGGTCAATGAGATTTATAATGTTTTTCTGATGATGATTGTGTATAATTTCAACCCCTTTTGGCATGGAAGAGGAGCACCCTTTTGGGGTTCAGTGGCTTTACATAAAAATAATGTGAAAACAACAAAGATTTGTGTTGAATCCAGGTCTATGGAAGATGCAGAGCTTAATTCTTATATTCATTATGACTGTTTGGTTCAGCTCCCAGAAGTGGGGTTGGAAGGGGTTGAAAAAAGTTCTGAGTACAATCTTAAATGCATGGAGTGATTTCTACCCAACTTTGTACATATGTTACTTACAATCATTGTTGAACAAAATATTTGTTGAAGGTGCAGATGTATTTCACAGATGGAGTTCAAGATTTGGGATAGGTTAAATTGTAGGAGAAAATCCTTTTTTGCTAATCAAAAACAGTAGAATTTTCAAGGATTTCTGATAGCATCAACAGTCACAGCATAGACCAAATTAACAACTATGATGAAACAGGACTAAATTATAAAATGATTCCTTTTAAGAAATCTTGCTTTGAGAAAAGAAAAATAGGTTTCTTGGGATGAAAGGGCTGGGTGGAAGTTGTTATGAATGTTAAAGGTCTTCTCTTGTTGTATAATGTTTCATGTCACCAGTGTATTGAGATCAGCAAGTGATGGTATAACAATTAAATATATCCCCTCAAATGGGACATCACTTATACTGGCTATGATGGATGAAGGAATGTTTGTGACATTTAAAAGATTATACAGAAAATCAATGATAGAGGAAATATTGATCAACTACAAAAGTGTGGTCATACAAGCACATAACACCATTGACATAAAAAAAAGTATTTTACTGGTCTGATGAGAATTTCTCCAATATTAAACATTTATAAAATTGTGGAATAAAATTCTATGAAATTCCAATTCTAGTAAGACCCAAAAGAAGCTCCCTTTGAACATTGATTTCCTTGCTAGTCAAATTCCTGGTCGAAACATGTCTCAAGAAGAAATTGAAGACCGAGTTTTGATCAATGATGATTTGGTTGATAGGAATTCATGAACAGATTATTCATGAAATAGGATCATCAGCCCTGAGCACACGAGTTCTCACAACCCTCTAAAACATGGGTCTCAGTTCAACCCTGCCCACACAGATGGCTGTAGGCAGCTTTCTGCATCTGAATGATAGCTGGGTAAGATAGTACAGTGCTTTTATAATGTTTCCCTACATGGATTGGAGAAAGGAACTATATTTAGTGTCCGGGCTATTTGGAATCACTGACTCTGAAGGGAGAAAATAACCTGACTTAGAATGGAACACAAATGAGTGCAAAAACGTTTAGTTTGATTTAACAAAATCTGGCTTTTCTGAATTTTCGTTTTGTGGTGGTGTTTTCAAAATTCAGAATTCAAAATTGCACGTCTATACATTGATTAAGTGATAAAAAAAACACAATGTTTCTACAATTGTTGCTTGAGTCATGTGATGGAAATTTGTAAGAGCTATAAGAATGAAATGCAGTACAACCCAGGTGGTGAACACAAAACAAATATATTAATATGGAAACAAAGAAGATAACTTTATCAATAAGGGGTTCATAGCTATTGTTGAATTACATAGTATGTTCTTATGTTAATTGCAGTTAGATTAATATAAAGCAATTTGAATATAATTCTAGATAGTACCTGGTGTCGATTATATATAATTTTTTCATTTATCACCAGTTTTGTATTTATATTTTATAAAGGGATGACCTGCAAATAACAATTTACTAATGTATTGTGCACTTGTTACATCTGATACACAACAAACAATATGAAGTGCAGGTGAGGAAATTGTGCACTTAACGTTTGTTATGTACATCATGTTTAAAAAATATTACAGTAGATAATAATCCATATGCAACACTTTGGCAAAGTAAATTATGGTATTCCTTATTTTATTGTCAAAGAAGTATTTTCAATTTCACAAAATTAGTAGATATTAGTAAATATTTAAATGTCAAGACATTAAAATTAGTTAGTATTTAAAATCAGTATCTTACAATAATTTTTGGTCATATTCATATATATTAAACATTACATCTTAAATGGCTGGTGAATATTGGTGGTAAACTGTTTTCATTAATCCATCATTTTAATTAAATTCTTATTGTCTTGGCTCTAGAACACCTGCTGTAGGTAAATGAGTTTTACAACATAAATAGTATATTTTTTAACTAAGGCAGATATCTGTGAGCCAAATAGTCTGAAGTCTACCATACATGTGGTGTGGATTTATAGATGACACTTGGTAATTAGTGAATTATTTGTTTGGGAAGAGGGATAGAAACCATTACTTTCCTAAACTTTAAGGTATCATCAAGGTGCTAAATTCTGAGAATGTTTTAGAATTTTCAGCAGATATTAGGACCATTTTCTCTCGGATGTTTCATTTCTTTGCATTGGTACTGTTGCCAATATTTTTAATTAACTAGAATCCTCTGATATTTTGGTTAAAATCATTCCATATAAAGGCTCAGCACCAAATTTAAAGCAATTTTCATTAAAAATTTCATTATAGTTCATACTTAATCTAGATTTAAGTACAATTGTAACTTATGAATCTATGAGTTATTGAAATACATATAACAGTTGTCATTTATTTATCAATGAAAACTATTGCATGTGAAAACTTTCAGACTTTCAAGGGATGTAGCAGACATTTTGAATGTGAATTAAAGAGCAGCAGTAATGATGAAATATTCGGAGGTTCCAGTATATCTTGTCAAACAATAGGAATGAATACACTATCGCGTCAACGATCTGTATGTCCAGATGATTTTGATGACTGTAAGTAAAATGTTTTGCATTGTTATAATTAAATTAACTTCTTATTTTAAACTTGGAACATTTATTATCTTTTATTCTAGTGAAGCATGGAAACTATTGGTTGGGAAAAAAGAAAATATCTGTAATAATGCCTCCAAAAGTTTAAAACATCAATATATATATATATAAATATATATTTATATATATATATATATATATATATATATATATATATATATATATATATAATAATAGTAAGGATGTGACATTGTCAAAAATAATTGCAATATTGGTATGGAAAGGACAGAGAGATAGGTTGTGGCTTACCTGAAAGTGAAGTGTGGTGTCGCCATAAGGAACTGAAGGTTGTTCTTCAAATTTTCGGAGGCTCTCAGCCTCCTTCTTCAGGAAGAAGTGTTACACCATTACACGCAGCCGGCCGGTGCACGGAATGGTGAAACACTCCTTCCTGAAGAAGGAGGCTGAGAGCCTCCAAAAATTTGAAGAACAACCTTCAGTTCCTGATGGCAACACCGCACTTCACTTTCAGGTAAGCCACAACCTATCTCTCTGTCCTTTCCATACCAATATTGCAATTTTATATATATATATATATATATAAAACACAAGTAAGGCTGTGTCATTACCTGGCAATTCCAACTTTTGATTTAATGTAAATCATCCTCTCTGTCCCTCTTTACTATCTGATTTAATTATTTTGACAATGTCACGTTACCTTTACTTTCTTTATACCAAACGCTCCCCCTATACACACTTACCCTTAGGGGCGCTCACATTTGCTCTGTATTGCAGTCTGACAGCCTACACCAACTGGGTCCTCAAAGCTTTCACAAATAGAAAATTCCCCAGAGACCTCCAGAAACAAATATATCACGCCGTATCCAATATTCATTTACCCAAACCTATCCTTAATCAGCATAAAAAACGTAGTCCACCCCTAATCACAATCTACTTTCCTGGACATCTCAACCCTATTATCCACCTGGCCTATACTGGACCGTGATCCAACCCAGATATGAAAAACATTCTTCCCACAATACTCCCACCTGCCCAACAGTTGCCTTCAGGAACTCTCCCAAAGTCTGCAATATCCTCGTCAATCCTTGTAAGCCTCATTCTAAAACTGCCCTACTTCAGCTGGGTTTCCTGCCATGTGGTAGAAATAGGTGCTATGTCTGTCCTGTCCTCCATCCCACTTCAATAATAAGAACTATAGAATTCTCCTCACACATTATATTTGTGATTTCCTCCCATCTCCTTATCTTCACATCATGATCACTATACTCTTCTGAAGATATATCCCATCTAGTTGTCTTTTTGAATCACAAATTTTGGGTTTGGGAATACCTCTGGCTGATGCAATAAGTGAGTGGAGACTGAAGGCAGCCTCTTAAGCTCTCATTGTCTTTTTTGGGCTGCCGTGTAACTGTACCAGTTCCAAGGGCTGCCATAGTCTTCACTTCATGGCTGCCTAGTGTGTGGTTGTCTTAAAGCGACAGTTGATGTAGCAGGAATGGGAAGAAATAATGTCAAATTTGTGAGTGCCTGAGAACCCTTCTTAATGACAGTAGGTCTCAATATCATGCCAGCTGGGTATATCTGTTTTATATATATTGTGGTAATTAAAAAGTAACGTGTAATTAATTAATTAAGAACATTTTGGGACTTGCATTGTCGGATGAATAAACATTAGATTTGTGTATAATAATATGGAGCTATAATTCTTGCTTCCTGTGTGCATTGGCGTGAAACATTGCTGGATGCGCGGAACTTTAGTCGGTGGAGAGAATAAAAGCTGAAAAACTTGAGTATGGTTTGGGAGCTCTAATGATAAAGTTGTAAGAGCGTGTTTTCTTGGGAGTCACCAGGATACAGAGCTGAATGTATTTTGTCAGACCTGGAGTGTGTTAGGAGTCGCCAGTTTGCAGTCTACAGTTCGCATTGGTTGTCTGATGTTGCGAGAGACACCAGTTAATTAGATGCTCAGATATATCCAGCTAGTGTGCCGTAAATGTTGAGTATGCAATGAGAGAACAGAAAAACAATTAGCACGGTCAAATATAGAGCGCAGGAAGTGTTATATGTGGAAATAATAACCACAAGTAGATTCAGTGAAACATGGCCTGTCTGTGAAAGGGTTAAACAATAATCAAGTGAGTACGAACCCCCTTTTGTGCGCAGCAAAACGGTAATGTAAATTAAAGAACTTATTATCTGTAAACCTAACTGTAAATGATATTTATCGTCAGAGTTCATATTTCACTGATTGTTAAAATTAAGAATTTCTCACTTTGTATATTTATAATTGTCGTCACATTCTTTATTGGAGGCCCGATAGTCTGCCCTGAAATCAAGCCATGGCAATTTTTACCAACCTGTAATGGTGATAATAATTTGTTTTAATAAATTAACTTTGTTGTATATTTTAAACTCTGTTTTTAACTGGTGATTTAACCCCTAGGAGGAAGGGTGGACAGGGTTGTCAGGGATGGAATTTTTCTAACATGTTAAACAGTCGATATTTGCATTAAATAATTAATTGTCGAAGTCAATAAAATTGATAATTTATCTACTGATGTTGTATGTACAATTTCAACCCCCCTTTCAGTGTGAGGAGGAGCACGCTTAGGGGTGGGGATTGAAACATCCTAAGACCACCGATACTTGAGATTATTGATAAATAAATATTTTCAGTGGTCAAAGAGATTGATAGTGTTTCTACTGATGTTATCCGAGTATAATTGCATCCCCTTACTGCATAGTAAACGAGCGTCCTTAGGGGTGGGAGAGGAGATGCTTTACAGGAAAATTCCGCAATAAACCTGAGTTTTTAGTCATATCCAAGGTTATGGATGTCACTGAGTTTAATTATAACATTCAACTCGGCTTTTAACCCTAAGGGGCGGGGTGGACACGGTGGAAATTTTGGAATATGCAAACACGTTGAATAAATATTTTTGATGGTAACTTATATTGATTGTATTTCTATTGACATTGTTTGTGTGTGATTTTATGGGTAGCGGTGGACCTTTAGAGGTGGAGGGCCGTTTCATAAAATTAACACAAAAGCAACTGATATTCGTATCAAATTGGGATTATGGATGTTGGTTAGTTTAATTATGGCAATCTGGTCAACGTGTGGGGGTTAGAGGGGTGGGGTTGTGGAGGGAGCATCTACAAACTTTAAACATGCTAACCAGCTGATTTCGCATTGAATCAATACAATTCGGGATCTACGGGATTCGTCAAATTTCACTATATGTTCTCTGTGGATAATTTCCATCTCTTTCAGGATTGGAAGTGGTGCACCCTTAAGGGTTGGGGGTGCAGTGGCATTGCAAATAACACAAAAATATTCATTTTTGTAGTCGAATCAGGTGTTACGGATGTCACCTATTTAAATTATGACATTGAACTTAGCATATAACCACCATTGGCGGGGGTGAACTGGGGTGGAAATTATTCAAACATGTTACCCGATGTTTGTGCATAATATTATGTGCAGTCAATTCAATTCATAATATTTGTCTTTATGTTATTTGTGCATAATATTATGTAAAGTCAATTCAATTCATAATATTTGTCTTTGTTATTTGTGCATAATATCAACCCCTTTCGGGCTTAGGAGACGATCACATTTAGGGGTGATGTTTGGTGGTTGTGTTACAGCAAAATAATGCCCATACGACTGAGATTGGAATCAAATCCAGGGATATGGAAGTCGCTGCGTTTATTTATGACAATTTGGTCAACATGTGGCGGTGGGAGTAGGGTGGACGGTGGTGGGTGGTGTTGGGCGGCGGTTAAAATTTATAAACATTTCAAACGGCCAATTTTTGCGTCGAATAAATATATTTCGGGATCAATGAGCCTTATAATTTCTTTTCACATGTTCTCCATGTATAATTTCAACCCCTTTCTCGTTTGGGAGGGAAGCATCCTTATGGGTGATGTGGCATTACTTAAAATAATGCAAAAAATCGAGATTATAGTGGAATCCAAGGTTTTGTATGTTACTGAGTTTAACATTCAACTTGCCGTTAAACTCCCCCAAGCATGGGTGTTATTTTTAAAACATGTTAAACGGCCAATTTTAGCGTCACAAAATAGTTTTCAGGCTAAATTAAATTCATAATATTTCTCTAGATGCTCTCTGTATATAATTTCAATCCCTGTTGGCATGGAGGAGAGCAAGCTTAGGGGTGGGGTCTGGTGGAGCGTTACATGAAAATAATGCTAATACGATTATGACTTTTTGTTTAACTCAAAGTAGAGTGGGAACATGGGTGGAAATTTTGTAAAATGTTGAAACGGACAATATTAAAGTAACTTTTTCGAGGTCAATGAGTTCAACCCATTTCGTCGTGGGAGGTGAGCACACGGATAGGGGGCAAAATGCATTACATAATAATAACGCAAAAGCAACCGTGATTGGAGTCAAATTGGGGATTATGGATACAAGACAACACCAGTACCCAGCTAGTATTATATACATATAGATGTTTATTTATTTTAGGTAAGCTATTTAGACAGTCTCCTTTTCCTGTCCATATAAATTATTTTGACATATCTGCTTTAGTTACTTTATATGTATATAAATCCTTTATAGATCATTTATTTCAAATTCTCAGAGCCTTTATGCTCTTTCATCAGGTGACAGTTTCCATGGTACTATGCTAGCCAACTGCACACTCGTTGGCAGTTGGTTATCAGAGAATCTGTCTTCTGAGGAATGAGTATGAAACCTCTGAAAATTCAAATACTACTTTACAACCAGAATTGTTGGTGTTCTTCACTTTCAGGTAAACCATTTTTCTCTGACACACACATTTACTTATCCATAATAATTGTTTTGTCATGACACACTATTGTATTATATATAGTTACTTATCAGTAAGTTTATGAAAATTTGTATGTTCTTATGTCCCTGAAAATACATCAAATTAATTTTTGTGCAGTATTCATTTAATTTTTTTCTTATTATCTTCCAGCTTCATATGATAATGACCTGAGTTTATGCTTGTTCTCTTGGGAAACTTGGAACTGCTCAAGAACATATACTCATTTAGCATTATTCGATCTAAACCAGTGGTACAAAGAAGAAATGCCCAGCACTGGCAGGAGTGCTTACATGGCTGTATTTGATCTTGATACTCCTTTATCTGGAAAGACACAAAAACTTTTAGATGTAAAACTTGACGAGCACTCCTTGCAGCCTTATCGTTGTGATACAAACCAAGAAGAGCACTATCATCCTTCTGCACTTGCTTTTGGTAAGAACTAAATCTTGTTTTTCTGTTTGAAAAATATAATTTGATTTTATCTGATAGATTTTTATTTATTTAAAAAACAACCTCAGTTAAAATATTAGGAAATTTGCATAGTGATAACCATTCTAGATATTAGACTGAAAACTTGCAATTTTTTTTTTGGTATATATCTTGAAGCTTTAGAAATATTTGTTTACTGGGATACTTTTGTCATAGTAACTTGAGTTCATCTTAATATGGATCAAGTAAAATGCTTGTCATAGTTATCTCTGTGAGTCTAATATTTCTGGAAATAATTCTTAAGATTCCATTAATATCATTATATATGGTTAATAATTTTCTGATTCTGTCTTCAAAATCAATGGCAGTTTAAATAATAAGTTGCTTATCTAATTCTGATGTTTTAATAGTTACAAACCTGTGTTATGTCTCCCTTTATTTGACCTCAGGCATAGAGGCCTGAGATGGATTTATACAAAAATGTGCTCCCCACCACATATTTCCTTTACTAAGTAGAATACTGCAAACAGATTGATGGAGTGTCAACAGGATCACCACTATCCACTGATATTGCCAACTTATATATTAACCACTTCAAGGAACTTGTGCAGAATACAGGCCCAATTATTTTTACAGAGAATGTTATGATTATTATCTGACCTTACGGCTAAGAACGTTTTTTTAAAAAAATATTATATTTATCAGCAATCAGATTACATTTTAATTTATAAGCTAATCTGTAGCTTCGACATATTATTTACATATCATACATTATGGCACGATGAGATCACCTCCATTTTTAAGTCATTGTGTATTTGTTATGTACCAGGAGGCGTTAACGATGGCTCTTAATATTTTAGACTGTATTATTGCAGTATTTGACTTACTGGCACATCCCCATAATTCTATCCCGTAGGTCCATATTGGTATAATTATGGTTTTATATAGTAGTAGTTTATTTTCTAAGGAGAGGTGTGACTTGCGTCCTAGTAACTGGTACATTTCTTTTTGTTTAATATCCATTTGTTTTCTTTTCTTGGTTATATGGATTTTCCAATTGAGTTTGCTGTTGAGATGTAAACCCAAGTATTTGACAGAGTCTTTTGAATAGTTTTCTTAAATATCACAATGGCATCCTCAAGAATATAAAAAAGGAAAGGATCAATACTTTCTTCTTATCTTGTAGTCGAGAGGAAACCTGATGGACGTAGTATCTATGGAAACCTATTTCACATATATACCTGAATGTTGAAAACAGCCATCACTGGAAAAATGTGGTGCTGGTGTTTTTCATCTGTAGGACAAGGGATGATTTCAGATAAAGTCTTCCCACTGAGACTTCACATCTTAAAAATACATTCTTGGCAATGGATATTCAATGCATCAGAAAAAAGCAGAGAAGAAAGGGGAAGACAACTCTGATAAAGCCACTTTTCTTCCCTGTATAGGCCATACTACAGCACCAATTGGTGGAGTGTTGTCCAAACCTGGAATTTGAACACTATTCAGACCATTAGACAATTTTAGGGATACTTTGGGTATAGTAAAGGACAGACTAGTACTAAAAACTCTTGGGGTCTACTAAATCCATTGTGAATGTGGCTCTACCTACATTGGCCAAACCTCTCTCCTTCTACCACCCCCTCTCTCCTTCTACCACCCCCACTCTCCTTCTACCACCCCCTCTCTCCTTCTACCACCCCCTCTCTCCTTCTACCACCCCCTCTCTCCTTCTACAACCCCCTCTCTCCTTCTACCACCCCCTCTCTCCTTCTACCACCCCCCTCTCTCATACCACCCCCTCTCTGCTACCACCCCCTCTCTCCTTCTACCACCCCCTCTCTCCTTCTACCACCCCCTCTCTCCTACCACCCCCTCTCTCCTTCTACCACCCCCTCTCTCCTACCACCACCCCTCTCTCCTTCTACCACCACCCCTCTCTCCTTCTACCACCACCCCTCTCTCCTTCTACCACCACCCCTCTCTCCTTCTACCACCACCCCTCTCTCCTTCTACCACCACCCCTCTCTCCTTCTACCACCACCCCTCTCTCCTTCTACCACCACCCCTCTCTCCTTCTACCACCACCCCTCTCTCCTTCTACCACCACCCCTCTCTCCTTCTACCCCACCCCTCTCTCCTTCTACCACCACCCCTCTCTCCTTCTACCACCACCCCTCTCTCCTTCTACCACCACCCCTCTCTCCTTCTACCACCACCCCTCTCTCCTTCTACCACCACCCCTCTCTCCTACCACCACCCCCTCTCTCCTTCTACCACCACCCCCTCTCTCCTTCTACCACCACCCCCTCTCTCCTTCTACCACCCCCTCTCTCCTTCTACCACCACCCCCTCTCTCCTTCTACCACCACCCCCTCTCTCCTTCTACCACCCCCTCTCTCCTTCTACCACCCCCTCTCTCCTTCTACCACCCCCTCTCTCCTTCTACCACCCCCTCTCTCCTTTCACCACCCCCTCTCTCCTACCACCACCCCCTCTCTCCTACCACCACCCCCTCTCTCCTTCCACCACCCCCTCTCTCCTTCCACCACCCCCTCTCTCCTTCCACCACCCCCTCTCTCCTACCACCACCCCCTCTCTCCTTCTACCACCCCCTCTCTCCTTCTACCCCCTTCTCTCCTTCTACCCCCTCTTCCCTCCTCCCCCTCTTCACTCCTCCCCCTCTTCACTCCTCCCCCTCTTCCCTCCTCCCCCTCTTCCCTCCTCCCCCTCTTCCCTCCTCCCCCTCTTCCCTCCCCCTCTCTCCCCATACCCCCTCTCTCCCCATACCCCCTCTCTTTCCTTATACCCCTCTCTCCTTATACCCCTCTCTCTCCTTATACCCCTCTCTCCTTATACCCCTCTCTCCTTATCCCCTCTCCTCCCCCTCTCCACCTCTTCTACTCTCTCCTTCTACCACCCCCTCTCTCCTTCTACCCCCCTCTCTCCTTCTACCCCCCTTCTCTCCTTCTACCCCCTTCTCTCCTTCTACCCCCTTCTCTCCTTCTACCCCCCTTCTCTCCTTCTACCCCCCTTCTCTCCTTCTACCCCCCTTCTCTCCTTCTACCCCCTTCTCTCCTTCTACCCCCTCTCTTCCCTCCCCCTCTCTTCCCTCCCCCTCTCATCCTGCCCATGGATATGGCTGTTAATGACATTCTGGCACTTTTATAATAGGTCTGTGGGTGTGGGTTTAAGAAAGAAATTGAAGTTAGTGATCTGGCTATTCAGAATCACTGGTTTTTTAGAAGGGAAATTCCCTGCTACTGAAAAAAAGTGAGTCACAGGTACTGAGGATTGTGCAACTTATATGTTATATTGCTTGTTAAATTTAATAAAACCTACTTCTTTGAATTTTCGTTTGTAGAATTGTTATTGGGTCACAGAATTCTATAAACTTTTCAAAGAGCAACCTGTGGCTGTTGTCCCACATGTGTTCTGCCAGTTTTGATTTCATGTTGTTGTTTTTCTCTGTTCATACCTTGCTCTCTCTATTTCTCTTACATGTATGGTTCCACATTCACATTGTATGGAGTATATAACCCCAGTTTTATCTGCCATGTTGGCCAAAAGTATCATTCTTTAGTGTGTTCATCACTTGTGTGGGATATTTTTCTTTATTTTATTTTTTATAAAATTTGTGCTTGTTGACATTTTATGGTAATATTCCAAAAGTTTTGGAACGTATATAACATTTATATTTGGAAACAGTGCATTTATTGTAGTTTCTTCCAGAACTCTGGATTTCTTTCTTTACACAATGCCCTAGGATAATTGTTTACATGTAGGTCTTGCTTACATGAATAAATTATATTTGGCAGAGAACTGTATTGTTGCAGTTGCAGTTTCTGTTGAGAATAAGTATGTGAGTACCCCTAGTTTAATGCAGTGTGCTTCAAATGTAAGTTCATGTATTGTCCAGTGTAGGTTGGTTTTCTATTTATGGGTGTGAAGCGATAACACAGGATTTTTTTGACAAGGATGATTTGATTATATTTTTCCAACTTTAGTGTGAATTTTAATTCTTAATAGAAGTTGTAGATTCTCCGTGTCAAAGTGCAGTATTGCAAATTTGTCATAAACATATCTAATGTTTAAGTTTGAGATATGGTTGAAAAACAAAGTATTAGTCTCTCCTAATTTACTGAAAAAAAGAGATACATAAAACTGAGTGTTCCACCAATAAAAGTATTGGAACATCTTGTGTTACAAAACATAAATGAACACTTATGCGCAATTGAAAGCAATACATTCAAAACATAGATCGATAAAACTGAGCACAAGGACTGAAATGGTCATAATTATTACAAATTTCTTTAACTCTAGTGTCCTTAAAGAATTTGAGTATTTTGTGATGCTGTTTCATGTAATTTAAACAAGAAATATGCAAGTCGCTAAGTCACTGTGCTTCAGAATTTCTGTGTTCTAATGAAATTATTGTTAATAATAGGTATTATAGGAGTTAATTTTCATGTATTTATATCTTTCCAAACTTTAGTCACTTATGTATTATCTCATCTCTTCAATATTCATATGTTTTATATATTAGCATTTATAAGTGTCTATTTTTAAAGACCTTTCTTTGTACACAACTGCCAAAATTTATTACCTGAATTACAGTTATACTCTGGTAAATGGAGGAAATGAACAGAAAACCATATATTTTATGTTTACATTACAAAATTTTCTGAAGTAAAATTGAGAATACTGAAGTATACTATGAAAAGGCCTTGCAAGTGGGCGTCTGTTACAAACTTCCTACATGCATGGTGCATACGTGCATAGATTTTCCTCAGTTTTGTCAGTTGTGTATCAAATGTCAACTGTGCAATACATCTGCCTCTGTAGAATGCATTACATAAGAAACATTTATCAAATATTAACCTGTACAAAAAGGTCAGAAAATTTTAATAAGATCAAATATTTATTTAAAAACAGTGTTTATAATGGCATGAATAGGGGCAGATGGTCTGTATTTATAGAGCTCTTTACTGTCTGGCATTTTCTTATCTGGCTTATCCTTCTACCACATTATTTTGTGGTGTCCAGAGTTTATTGTACTAAATGTAAGCATCATTATTAATTCCTTAGTTAGACTTTGGTTAAATTGTTATGATATTACTGATAACACTTGTATATGTATCATTTTATGTCTTTACACTTTGTTTTTATTTTTAGTTTCACAGATACTGTTTAAAACAGAATTACTTGAACTTAATCATCCTGGTGAGCAAAGATTTGTGTTGTCATACCTTGACCAGAATGGACCTCTTGCAGTTATGCATCCAACAAAACTGTTTGAACACTGCATTCAAATTGGTTTGAAACCTCTTTTGTTTGAAATAGACAGTCTTTCTGGCGAAATAGCACTAGTGAGTAATTGGTTAAACATTTTTGTAAAAAGTAAATTTAAATATTTATTTTAGTGTGTATTCATTAATAAATTATTTTTCTGTAATTCACAAGTGAAAAATTGATTTTATCCAATCCAGTTAATTATTACTTAAGCTTATATGAATTTAAGCAAGACTGGTTGTTTTAAAAGATCTTATTAGACTTATTGAAAACCATAACTCTAACAATTGTAAGTATCATCATTAATTCCTTGGTTAGACTTTGGTTAAATACTTATGATATTATTGATAAGTGGTAGAAGGGTATAATTTAACATAATTTTTAGCTTCATATTACCAGCAACCTATGTAAAGATACTACACTAAGTTGCTTATCGACAGAACTGAAAATGGTCATGTTGGCTTCATTGATGAAAGTTGGTCAAAATTGACACCCTAAAGCAATAGCTGTCCTTATTGGTATGAAGGGATACATGATACTTCAATAAATGGTAATCCTGAAATTGTTTTATCAAAATACCTGTTCATTGTGACAAATATTTCATATGCTGGCAAACATTGGCATGTGACACATGTCAAGCACACAAGACTAAAGAAATCTGGGAAGAGTTAGTTCTTGGAATGATCATGTGAATTGGCCTCCCATTTCCACTACTTTGGGCTTTTTCATGTGTGGTTATGTGTAATTACAAGTTTATGAGAATAAGCCATGAATGATCTGTAACCTTCAACAGAATATCACATGCACTAAAGCTAATTTACCATGTAACATGTGAAAAAGTGGCCAGATATGGGCTGACGGGAACTAATTCAACAAAACAAATCAGAGGAAGGCATTCAAATGACATTACTTTCTAAACACATATCAAAGAAATATAGGGTACTTTGTTTAGTTTTAATTGTGTGCTTGTATTTATGTGTAAGTTTTAAAACAATTTGTTTATGAGATACAGTTTGTTTAAGCATTTTAGTGTGTCTGCCCATTCTGTATTTTCCTGTTACAATAATTTGTTTTCTATAAAGGTAAATACAAATTAAAGTGAAATTATTTTCTTGTGTATTTTGCAAACATATACTGTGCAATAATTCTCAGAATTCTGAGTGTAAAAGCAGTTTTAAATTGTTGACCATACGTGTTTTCAGGATTGCGTTGTGTGAACCATTCTATATGATTGTTGATTCTCTTCCTACAAAAAAAATAAGTTACCTCACAATTTCTTAGTATTCATATTTTGTTTTATGAAAATTTAATTGTGCTCATAGGAGCACCTTGTTTGTAAGGATAATTTTATATTTGGTATTATATGCTATAGATCTGTGTATTTTTATTAATTTTATTTTATATAATATGTTAATATATAGGACGAACAAAGGCAGTTTCTTCTGACCCTTGCTCTTGAATGGCAGATGTCTGGATTTCTGTATCAGTGTGCTGTTGAATGGGCAGGTGGTGCACAAAGTGTTGCTGGGTGTTCATTGCACATGCTGCTTTCTTGGGGATGGGAATGGGCTGTTGCATTGAAGGAAGAAGCAACAAAGATTTGTAAGTGATGTTTGTGTTTATTAATGTTTAAAATAGAGTATGTTTTTCTCAGTTTAGTAAAAATTTATTGAAACAGCCTTTCACAGTTACCACTCTTAGTGGTTTGGTATTATTCAGTTGACAGTATGAAGCAATTTATCCAGCTTTGCCCATGTTTAAGTACATGTTTAAAATATCTGTATATTAACTGAAATTATATTAGATTATATAAATGCTTACTATTTGAAAAACTATATAATTATAAAACATGTTATTTTCTCAACCATGGACTGATGAAAGGAATAATAAATCTATATCTAAATCTTGGTAATTTCCTGTTTTTGACGCTTCTGTAGTTTGCTTTACATCACTCATAAAGAATTACTTATACTTATATTTTAGTACTTCCTAAACCAGTTCCTGTCTGTATATAATCTGATTTAATTTTGTAACTTTATGTGAAGTTTTTGTCATTTCCATTGTCTTGTTTATGACCCTACAGGTCATGAAAGTTTGTATTACTTTTTTCATTCAAGTTCAGGTAATACTAAAATATACTTACTAATAATAAAATGTAACCAATTGGTAAACTTTGTAGAGTATAACCTTTTATTTTTTCAGGTTACCCTCTGTTTGATCATTCAGGCACAAAATTGGATCGTAATACAAGGCGTTTACTGAGTACATATAGAAACCAACTCAGTCACCTTGCTGGCCTTTTCAGAGGGATCCTTAACAGCACTAAAATATCAAAGTTTCATTGTAAGTTATTTATTAGTGATGACCTGATATGTTTGAATTAATTGTTACATATTCTATACTTTTTATTCAAAATTATTTTATAATATATAAAATGTTGTGTTTTTTGAGGAACTTACCAGGCTGGTGTCCTTGAATTAATGTATTACATTTTTTGTTAAACTTTTTGTTACCATCAGGTACATATCTTATATGAGCAAATACAGTATCTCTTTTATATGTTGAGATTGATGTATTCCCGTATTATTCTTGCTTCCTTTGTACCTTCTATAAATGACTTAACTGAATCTGATTGCCTTAGTATACACTTTACAGCTTGGTTTATCTTCTTGTTAGTATACTCCAAATAAGTTAATCCTCACTGGTACTTTCTAAAACCTTCTTATTCCTTACTATCATGCCATTCACTTCAAAACTTGTTTTTTTATATGAAGCATTTCATACTTTTGTGTTTAATATTAAACATTTCTTCCACTTTTTCCGAATTTTCTGAATCTTCCTTTTCTAACAGCATTTGCAAATCTTTGTGGCTATTCATTCTATGATATTACTTATGGTTTCAAATTTTACATTTAATTGCTTCATTGCTTCTTCAACATATATTAGAACTTGAAGTATCCTGGCAGTTGACACACAGAAGCTATTTTCCTGTTAGACCCTTCTATTGGCTGTGAATTAAATGTGATATCAATTGTACAGTGTTGTTGCCACTCAATGACATGGTACAGTTATTCCAAAACCCTTGAATTAAAATAGTACTGTTATTTTGTTATAGCTAACGAGCATAAATTAAATTTTTTTAGGAAGCTTGGGCCACAGACAATCATCAGTACATGCATAAATGACAGCTTATTATTATTTTAATAGAACTTAAAGTCCAAAGACTTTACAGCTTTGATAATATACAAATGTATGATTATAGTATGCTTTGGAACTTTAATTGAAACACATGTAATATTAGCAGTAATTTTTGTATTTATCTAAATGATCATATATCACCACATTACTTTTTTATCATATATAAAATAATGCCATTTTTTTTAAAGGAAACTTGAAAGAAAGAATGTGTCAGTTTAAATTAAATTAAGGCTCCTAATGGTCCCATTTCATATAAGATTAGACTTCCCGAGCTACTTCTCATATTTCACGGAAATGAATACCTTAATTCTTAATTAAACCTTTGTGCAATGTTTAATAAGAGTCAGAGAGAAGTTGTTTGAGTTGTAGAGATTTTGAAATGACTAGGATAAAACTGGATATAATTGGGTAACTGAAGACAAAATTTTTGATCTTGTGATCAATGTGATGTTGCTTTAATCATATATAAGAAATTGAGTTTTGCTAGGTTTTGTACTTTATTCTCAAATAATGTGGTGCCTTTTAGTTCTCTTTAGTTACTTCAAACATTTAAAACTATTAATTATTCTGAAACCTCTTGTTACAAGGTTGTATTTTAAAACACATTGCAATTTAAGATTATTTAGTTTCCAGCTGTGTTGAACAACAGTGCAAAGCTTTGGAGATGGTTGCTCTGTATTTTGAGGTTGTGCAATGGTTTATGAATGCTGGTCTCCTTCCGGAGTTTCCAGATTGCAATTCATTAGATGGGAAGATTTCTTTGGAAAATCAAAGTTTTCATAAACTTCTTCCATATCCTGCTTCCACATTGGAAACTGTTTATGCAGAGAGGTAAATGTGCTGTTTTATAGTATATTTATTGTGTTTAATCCTATTTACATATTTTTATTTTCTGTATTGTAATTTCAGTATAATCACTTGCTGTATGAATGTCTTATTTACAGTCTGAAAATTCATTAGAGAAGTGAGAATAATCTTCACATAATTTCTATTTCTGTGAATGAAGAAATATTACTAGTATATCCCTTTGCAAATATAGTGATTTGGTATTGTCAATATTATTTATTGCTGCAGAGTATCAACTGATGTCAAATATTGCATCTATAATATGTACAATTAAAATATGAAATAAGTAAACAGAGCTGAAAAAGTTAATTTTTAAAAATTGTCACCTAATACACAGGAGACTGGTAAACTATAAATTGCATTAAAAAACAGCATGTACAACACTAATTATCAAAAATTATATTCATGCTGCAGCAGTCTGGAGCCTCACATTTATCAGTTTAATATAAAGTGAAATGGTAAAAGATAAAAAACATTGCAAATATATTTTTGAATTGTAATTGCAATACAGTTTCATTTTCTTGGGTTTTCAAAATTATAACATAATTGGGTGGCTTTCACGGATAACTCGTGTGAAATGCTTCCCAGAAATTTTGCTTCACTTCAGTATATCTCAAAGGAGTACTGGAGAATTCTTGTGACACATCCTATTTATTTGTTCACATTTAACAAATATACTTCAAACGAAAAAGTAAACTACTGGACCATATAAATGTTAAAATAAAATTGTATTTACAACATTGACATATACTGTAAAGTTTGACAATATCAGATCATCCAAAGAGATGATTTTGTGGGTGATACAATTTGTGACAATATAGCAGTGTAATCATTAAGAGGTTTATTATTAGAGAATGATGTTTTTACCAGTGAATCTGTTGCAGATACAATTCTCAGTCTCACCCTGGGCCAATGGTTTGTTAAATAACATCATTTCGATGGCAAGCTCTGCTGATGACCATGGGGGAGCTTGCGATCAAACTGTTGGGCTGGATTGCAACCTGAGAATTGTATCTGCAACAAGTTTATTATTGTTTGCTCAGAAATTTTAATGAGAGATTTAACAAAAAATGAGGTGAGGGGGAATGTTTGTATTATGTCACACTTATATTGTAAACATGATGATAAAAAGGAATGCTAGAGGGTACAAATAGAGAAAGACAGCAATTAGATTATGAGTAGTTAATAATAAACATTGTTAGTACAATAAAACCTCTGCTTACAAACTTAATTTGTCCCTGTATCCCAAATGGTTCGTAATATAAATAATTTTTACCCATTTAAATAAATGTAATTGCAGTTAATCTGGAAGTCTCAGAAACACATTTGTTGGCAAGCATAGAATACCATATGTACAATTATAAACAATGAAATATTAAAAATACTGTAAAAAAAATTTATGGATCTTTTTTGATGGGTTATCTTAGACCATAAAACAATGTGAGGACAATTGCCTCTAATTATATACATAAATAGTCAAATACCAGGAAAAAGGTGATAAAATAAATACTGTGTGTTATTTATTATATCACTTATTTTTGTCTATTATTTGGCTATTCGTGTATCTAATTAGTATACATTTAAAACAGATATTTTATATTTAATAATTGTCTGTTTTGCAAATATTCTTCAAGTGAATCATGACATTGTCATTCAAAATGTTAATCGCTCTATTTATTACAACTTTGTTAGAATGGTGTAGCTCACTTCACCGAACTTGTTCATGTTCCAGTGTTAGGTCCTATATTTCTTCTCTCTGCAAATTGTTCTTTACTTCAGTGGTAGATTTTTCAAAAGAGGTGGAGACTCCAGATTTGTGCCTCAATCATATTGATCCTAAAAATTCTTTGCCTTTGAGAGGCTGTAACTACGCAGGAATTTAATAACATAGTTAACACCATTTATTCGTAAGTCAAAGCTATGTTTGTCACCCAAAAAAATATTTATTTCCAAAAGTGGTTCATAACCCAAAGGTCCACTGTACTTGGGAATAGTCATGGAAAAAGAATAGGGCAAGATGTACGAATTATTATTTGAAGAGGAAAATTATAATTTAAGTTTTAATTTTTTAAATCCTGCAGTACCTTCAATTGGGAGTGAAGTGAACTATTTAATGATCATGTAATCTCTATCGTTGAGTTTTTCATTTATATATTATTCTGCAAAAGTGTTTTTACATGTATTTTAAAACATACATTTATTTGGTGATGAAATAATTATAATAATTATTTAATTATCTAATTATCAAAGCAGTGTTCTTGATGGAGATGATTCTGTATCTTTTATATATTCACATTTATTTTGAAGACGTTCGGAGCTTGGAAGTGACTTGAAGTTGTTCATTGACTTGTTATTGGAAGAAGAAAGTACTGGAAAACTGGTAGAATTATGGAAAGCAGATGGTGGATCTGGGCAGTATCCGCCACCATCTTTACAGTCATTATTAAACACGTACCTTCTTGATGAACTCGATACAAGCGCCAAGCATCGCATTGTGATCTATGTTTTCCTTGATCTAGCAGCATTGTATGATGACAGGTAGGATATAAGCATTTTTATCTGATGATATAATTAATTTATGCAGAATAAACATGAATCTATTTACAGGTTTGCTGGAGCGATAAATTATTTAATAAAATTTCCTGCAGCATTTTACATGCGTCCAAGCATAATTAAAATAACACAAGCCATGTGGTTACTGGATCATAAGGACTTTGAGGTACTTTTCTCCACATCCATTTGAACATTTATTTGAAATTTGAAAAATAATATACTAATGTAAATATTTACGTCTGATTGAAAATTAATAAGAAAAATAGCCAAATACAGACAAAATTAGTTTATATAAATACCACACAACGTTTCTGAGACCCTCATCCCTTTCTTCAGGTGCTAAGAAGAGCCCCGAGCGACACACTGCACTTTTCAGTTGACAAAAGTCAATTGTGACGAAAATGCAACGCCAATGGGAAAGCAGAAGGGTTAGCATAATAATAAATGATCGTAGCAATTGTTGAGTTTCATAGGAAAGAACAAGGATTCCAAAAACGTTGTGTGTTATTTATATTATCACTTATTTTGTCTGTATTTGGTTATCTCTCTTATTACTATTATTGTAAAATATTGTAAAGTTAATATTGTATTTTTTATTCAAATATATTATCATACAATTTTGCTATTTTTTAAATTATTATTATTGGTGGTGGTGGTGTTGGTGTAAACAATTTTATTAGCTAAATTTGTTATGCAGTTGGGCAGTAGATTCCTCCTGTAAATTGACACATTTTTCTTTGATTTCTTCAACAACATTTAATATTTTAACTAAACTATGTTATGGGCTAATGGCATACTTGCTACGTGTATTAAGGGAACGTTTTTTTTTTTGCCCTATTGTAGCAGGAATTACAATTAGAGCAAGAGATTTTGTAAGCACAATGTTTGCTGTAGGTGTCGTATTATTAATTCAAACTATACTTGTTTTCAGAACCCTCAGTATAATTTCCAAGTTCTTTAATACATTTCAAATGCAGATTCAATGTTCTCAGCCTTTGTAATTTGAGGGTCATTCATGGAAAAAGATTATTATATCAGTTGCCAATTGTACAGATAATGTTTAACACAGCCTCGTCTTAAAGTATTTCTCCTCCTAATTCCTCCTTCAGTGGTCAAAATATGTGGAAGTCACATGGGACCAAGTCTGAATTGTGGATGTTCGAGTGATTCCCATAATAATTTAATGAATTTATCACGAGTTAGAGTTGTGTGCAACTGTGTGTTGTGCTGAAGGATAAGACATCATGGCATTATCCAGCTTCTGGCAGTAGTAGTTCACTGTCCTTTGGACTGCATAGTCATCCAGCAATACATTTTTTGTCCCAAAACACAGTTGCCAAAACTTTACCAGCTGACAGTTGCATCTTGACTTTGAACTCTAAGTTTCCTCCACTCGTCCATGTGTTCTCTTGTGTACAGTGATGGACTAATGCTTTTTCAGAATTCGTGATAGTATACAAAAAAACCTCTTGTTGTTCAAAGCAATTTAGAAATTGTTTTACAACAGACTCTGTTAGTGTTCACTCATACGGTTATTGAAATGATGGATGTGTATGAGGGCCATACTCTCACCATTGTTTCCCCATTGCAACACACTGCTCACAGTATTACATACATTTAATGAACAAAATTGTGGTTTAATTTTGAACGACCCCTGATGTGGAATAAAAAATGTCTGCTTGACCTTCAGCCATCTCTCCTCAATCTCTCAGAATCTGTAATAAAGAAAACATTGTATGCACCTCTTCTTATACACAATATACCAACTGTTGGCACTATCCAAAATATTAGAACTACTGTGTAATATATTGTGTATTTCTACAATATGATCAAATTAAATAAATCATCATTTACATGGTAGTTCATTCCCTCATCCAAAACAACTTAACTACTAACTCTATTAAAAATCCTTTTCATCTTCTTCTAATTCAGAACTTCATATCTGCAAAACATACCAAAATATCTTCAGGTTCAGACAAAAAAAAGCATTTACCTTAATTTCCATTCAATAAATTTCAATACCTTTGAGAGTCTTGACTTATTTTTAGAAGATATCTCATATAGCTATCATTTATTAATTGTGATTTTAAAACAATTTCCTTTCTCTTTATCAGGAAGCTTTGCATATGGTCCTTGATCCAATGATAAGTTTGACTGACATGGACCAATGGCAGCATAGAGCTATTGTAAGGACATTCCTACAGCAAGGCCATTCACAACTGGCTTTGGATTATATGGTTTGCAAACGTATGCCTCTTGAAACATCTGAAGATGTTAGGTAAGCATTATACACTATAACAAATTGATAATGAATTGCCAAAAACAGACATTTTGAGTTTGTAGCTGTGTTGTGCTGTGTGTTGTTCTTAAAAGCTGTTAAGGTTGTTTTACATCTGACGAGTGCAAAAAGGATTATATAATCATTGTGTGTTCTTTATTTTAACTCTTAATTTTGTCTAGTTATTGGCTACTACTTAGCTACTTCTTTATTTGCTAATATTCATTTAATATAGATGTTTAATATTTCCTATTATACTTTAAATTATATCAAAAGAAACATTTTGTGCTGTAATTGATCAAAGTTGGTATACAGAAAAATTGACACCTGATTAAACAAGATGATTGCCAAAAGAAAAATTTTATATAAATGTTGGCACACACCATTCTTGTGATATATTTCTCATAGAAAACAAGTTGTTTAGTTAATATTATTCATTGACTAAGAAACTTGTTTTCCATCATAAAGTAATCACAAGAATGTTGCATATGAACATTTATAAAAAATAGAAACTTTGGGGATCTTTCTTGCTTCTTGTTACAGTTTTCTTCAAACTTAGTTAACTTATGTTGTAATAAATGTAATTCTTAGGTTGAAAGTTTCAATTTTGTTGGAAAACCAGAGATTATTGGAGGCATATGAATGTCAACATGCATATTCAACTGATGAAAATAGCAGAGAACTTCTAGAACATTTTTTATCAGGTAAATAAACAAACTTGCTGATCAATTTCCTTGTTTGTATTTAACAATTAAAATAGAACAGATACACATGAATGCTTTCTTATTTTCATAAAATTATTAATAAGTTAGATTTCTATGACCTGTGGCATGTATCTATTGCAATACAGTCTGCTTTATATGAAAGTTAATTGCTTTATTAATTTTCATATATAGAATGTCAACGTACAAAACAATTGAAACAAGTTATGGACATACTTCTAACTCCTTTTGAAGAGAAGCAATTCATGAACTTCTTATCAAATGCAAGAAGTGAATGTGCTGATAACATGAGGGTTATGTATTACCTCCAACAGTCAAGGTAACCAATTTCTGATAATTCTTACTATTCTTTATCTGAAAAAGGGTTTCTTTTCTTGTTTCATTTCAAATTACATAGAAGCTTAAACACCATTAAATGCAATTACAGTTAGTCTCAGCAATCAATACAGTATTTTTGCATTCAGTGTCATACATAATATCATGTTTATCGTTTTCAGAGTAAGAGATTTAATTGTTGCAACAATTTGTTAGAGACAGAATATCTCAATTGGAAAATTAGTTGTTTAATTAAGTGTAAAATATGAATTTACTAGGGGGATCTTACGACTTTTTTTAAACAATATTTTGTGTATGATATTTTTTTCTCATAAAATAACTCAAACTATAATTTATGACTTTTAGAGTTTTGGAAGCTTTAGAAGTTAACAATTTTATGGAAATGAAAAATAAAAACAAGAAGTTTACAAGATCAGAAAAGCTTACGATCACAGTATGTACGATGTCGTGCTAAAGGCCTCCCAGAAATTACACAACGATTGGCTGAATTCTGTGCTAAAAGTGGAAAATGTCTCAATAGCCATGGTAATTATAGATTAAAGTTGTCAAAACATTTTTTTCATAGTAATTATTATGGAATAAATTGGTTTCAAACTTTGACAGTATATTGTACCACATTTACTCATGTAATCTGCCACTTTTTTTTACCCAAAATTTTTTCATTCCCCCCCCCCCCCCCTATGTTCTCATAGGGCACAATAGTGTCATTTATATTTAGTGACAGTGTGTCGTTTGATTGTTTGTTTGTGATACAATATGGGTAGATTTCTGCTCATTTTATCCTCCATTGTTCAGTCCAGTCAGCTATTGCATTGCTGGCTTCTTGTAGTCTTCAAGTTGAAAGGTTTTCATCTTTCTCTACTGCAAGGAATTTGTCATCATCTGCATATTCAGCTACCTTCCAATTTTGGGATATTGCTGGTGTATAATAAATAGAGGATAGGACCCAGGACGCTACCTTGGGACATTGGCTCTTATTTCTTTCAGCTCAGAATATTCATCTTCTTGTCTAATTCTGAATAGTTGTGATGTATGATGTTAATATCTCTACATATTGCTATGGCAGCATTTTGTTTAGTTCATGTATCAAGCTTTCATGCCATACTTAGTTGAACGCTTGAGAATTTCTAAGAAGACTGCTGAGGAGCCTTTTTTTTCTTCCAGTGCACTTTAATTAATAATGTTTATTATAAGCACTTGATCTATTGCTGAGTGCTTCTGTCTAAATCCAAATCCAAATTGGAAAGCTGGTATTAGTTTGATATTTTCTATTATTGGCTCCATCCTCTTGAGCAGTAGTTTCTCAGTTTTGAAATTATTGGTATTTGAGAAATCAGTCTATAAGATTCAACATCATTATGTTGTTTATCTGGTTTCTGCAGCATGATAACTTCCACTACATTAACTAAGTATATGGAGCATTATTATACCCTTCCTAGGTAGACGCTTTAAAATGTCTCCTGTAATTAGATCAAATTGTGGCACTTTCTTGTGGTTCAGTTGGGTTTTAATTTCATTACTTACTTCTCTCAGGGTAACGGGGGTGATATTTTCTTATTATTCAGAACAATATCAAACTGAATATCTGAAGAAGTCTGCTTTTTGTTTATTCTCTCTAGCCCATGATTCATTATTGTTTTTAAGAGGAGGAATGGAGAATATTGGTCTCTTACTCTTCTTGCTTGCTTTCCATATCGAATAGTCACATTCTTCGTAAGCTAATAATTCGTATAGATAGGAGTTTATAGATTCTTCTTTAAGCTTTTGTATTTCTCTTCTCAGCTTTTGTATTGCTCTTCTCAGCTTTTGTATTTCTCTTCTCAGCTTTTGTATTTCTCTTCTCAGCTTTTGTATTTCTCTTCTCAGCTTTTGTATTTCTCTTCTCAGCTTTTGTATTTCTCTTCTCAGCTTTTGTATTTCTCTTCTCAGCTTTTGTATTTCTCTTCTCAGCTTTTGTATTTCTCTTCTCAGCTTTTGTATTTCTCTTCTCAGCTTTTGTATTTCTCTTCTCAGCTTTTTTATTTCTCTTCTCAGCTTTTGCATTTTATTGTTAAGTATCATTCTGTCTGCTGGATCTCTTGAATCTAGCCATTTTCTTATAGCTCTTAATTTTTGTTGAAGAGTTCTCTAATATCAGCAGGATAGTTTATTCCTATTGTTATATGAGGTCTTATTTTGGTTTTGTTATAAGCCATTTTTTAATACGCCTGGTGAAGAATTCGACTTCTTCTTTTAGTTGTTCAGCTGTTCTAAGGCAGATATTCAGTTTGATATTCTTCTGGTGGTCTACTTGAAAGCTTTCCCAGTCAGTAGTTTTGTTGGTTAGGCTGGCTCTGGTTTCCCTTTTCAGAGTCCAAATCAAAATTCTCTTCGACTTTAATTAAGTTGGATACTACTATTCTCGTAATATCGAAGTCTAGTAGATCAGGAATTTTATCATCTATGTGGGTCACTAGGTAGGTTTACCTGACGAGTGATAATTGAAATTCATTTCTTAAACTGCTTACCTAAATTCTCTCCCTTTCATCATGTCTATATGTTTGGAGTTGATTTTGCCTCCAACAATGAATTTTTCTCATAAGTGTCTCAGGAGAGTTAGGTAGTCTTCTTTTTTCATGTTGTGGCTTGGTGGACAGTAAATAACCCCAACTTTTGTTTTGTTGTCCAGATTACAACCATTGTGAGCTGAATATCCTCTCTTTGCAGGTGGTATTCTTCAAAGTGCTCGATTGTTTATTTTATTACAATTACACTTTGTTGTCTGGGTGGATAGTGTGATGTTTGTATCCTCGTATTTTAAGGTATGATTGTTTTGACATGTCTCTCTGATAAACTTTAAGATAATGTTTTTTTTGTTTAAAATGCCATTGGCATTCCATGATGCAGTCTTTTTGTTTCATAGTGTTAATTTGTTTTATGTGTGATCCTGGCTTCTAGTTTGTCAAGTCTAGTATTTATTTATTTGTTCTAGTGTCTTCGTCATATTCTCGATATGTTACTGGGAGAGGTTCTGACTCTATTGTTTTTTGTTTTGTAGCTTGGACAAAAGATACATCTGTTTTTGTCATATTAGAAGCAATTAGTCTTGATTGAGGGGTGTCTTTTGGTATTTTCTCATCATTTCTGTAACTCTCTTGCTACTGTACACCCCCTTTAGTTATCT